>OY982954.1:17500-2417500 GCA_963890685.1 Plagodis pulveraria | reverse complement strand
TACAGGATAAACCACCTGTTGGTGACCGCAAGAGAGGATATACACGTCTCCTGCATGCATCGTTATGCATTGAATAAGGTTGTATTGTTTCATGTTTCCCTGATCCCCGTATGGACATATCTTTTGTTCAGATAAAGCACAAAGGCAGAAAAGAGATACTTAGGCTAGACATAATAACGTGCCAATTACACTATAATACATATAGGAATATATATTCCTAAAAGCCGTGATCTACCAATGAAAAATTAGCAATTTCAAAATACTCTACCAAAAAATATTGGTCAAATTTTGTTCACCATTATAATGTTACCACAAAAAAAATTATAGTGAAAGTATATATAATAATAAGATTAAATGTATTATCAAAATAGTACTGGTACAGTGTTTTGTGGGAACAAATCAACTTATTTAGATGACAGTAAATTTTCTAATGTTCTCAAATTATTTGAAGGGGTTAAGCTACATAAAAAAATGTGTTAAGAACTTAAGATAGTAGAAACACAAAAATATGACACAAATTTTGAGCAAATACATATGAAATTACAAGTGTATGCTAAAGTATCTTACGATCAAAAATTAAAAAATGTAGGATATTTATAATGCATATTTAATATAATTATTGGGTTATTTTGGGTATGCTCTTCCAACTGAGCTACCGTGGTAAGTGAGTCATAGCTCAAATGTATCCCTTCGCTCCTATTCGTCTTAAAGGAATGCAACAACAACGGCAGCGATACTGAATTAAACTTCAAACAAGAATAATTTTTCAATCAGCTTTAAACTTGTTGACGATGACACAACCCTATAATTCTAACATTGCAATTTTAGCACTAACACCTACTTAACTAGCTTACAAAATTACAAGAAAAGGAAAAATTTAAACCAAATGCGGGAATCGAACCCGCAACCATCCAACATTCGTAGTAGCTAACAACGGAGGGACGGATAGACGCAGGATCACGTACCGTTCGCGGTTAAAAACATCCTTTTGTTTTAATTTTGGAAAGAAGTATTATTTTACAATTCACAACTAGAGGAAAAATTAAAGTCATAAGCGGGAATTTTTCCTGTTATTGTAACTTTGCAATGAAAACCTGCAAAAAAAAAAAACAATAGTATTATTTTTGTGCATTTTCAGCTAGGTACCTACTTTTTTTTGTCCGTGGGGTGCCGGGTAAGAATTGCACCTCCTCATAACAACCCGTGGGTATCGTAAGAGGTGACTAAAGGAAAAATTCTGGAAGGTGGACAGCAGCACCTTCTAAAGAACTGCCATCTTACACTGCGATCCCCAAGCCGCCTGCCAAGCGTGGGGTATTATGGCAAATACCCCTTAATAGAAGAGACTGTGTTCAGCAGTGAACGAGTCGGCTGTTACAGTACAATACTTTTGTCGGTGTCTGTACAGGTACACTTCATATCTTAATAAATATTTATATTGATTAGGTAATCATTGAAATAGATACTCACGTAGAAATCTATACTCGGTTCGTTAAATGTGATACAGTAGCTTGTTATGTTACTGCTATGATATTATATTACATTGTGTAAGTATGAGAAGAGTTTTACTTGAAGGTACCTCCTAAACTATTTTGTACAGGTTATCATCATTCATCTCAAGTCACATAAGGTAAGTTTTTTTTTCTTAATATGATATCAAACATTATCTCATGATAAGCGAACATCACACATGCCAATTTATAGACACTACACTACACTCTTTCAAAGAAATATGTTCAAAATTTGCCTTTTAGAAACTCACTTCACCATAAAAATACCTATAACACTCTCAAACTCTCAATGCAATCAAAAATCTCCAAAACTCTTATACATAACCAACGATCCTGCATTTAAAGCTTTACGAGATCCATTATCCTTTACTGACAACATAAAATTTTATGAAACGGGATTACATGTAATAAAGATAAAACGAAAATATAATTCTATATAAGTACATATAAAATTGGATACAGGAACCTAAATGAATGCAATTTGGGTTTAAAATCCATTTGTGGAAATCTGATGAAAGATGATAGCGTAAATTTATCTTCAAACGTGGTCTACAAATTTATAGTAGGCGATTGATTGATGCAATCATCAAATTGCAAGCAATATGATGATAGGATTTTAATGCAACCAGTAACAAAATAGCATAAGATGAAATTGGATCGTGGCTTTTTTTACAGCCTCTAAAACTGCTAAGATTTTTCATATTTTCACATCACGCAGAAGTCGGTTAAGAAACACTCACTATTATGTATGACATTAACCTATCATAGGTTAAAAATTAGATTTCATAGCTGTTCTGAAGAAATCTTTACAAAACTGTCACTCCCGCACCAATACACAAACACGGACAAAGGCAACACAAAAAAAAAGACTTAAATGCTAAATTTCCTTTCAATCACATTTTAAATAGCTCCATGACTAGTACTTACTAAATAGCTCCATCTTATGTCATTCTCTCAATAATATTTTAAAAGCACTATGAGATCCCATCAACTCTTCCTAACAACCTCATAATAACTCTACAACTACCAAACGCGCCATTCATGTCAACACGAGCCAAACACGTACCATATGGTCAATAAAGAGTTCTCCGAGCTTTTTAACGTTTTATTGCTTCTGTTTACCGAGCGGGCCGGGAATAGACCGATGCGCGATGGTGCCGGAAGAGAGGGGACAAAAGTGGATCTTTTTTCGGCGTCGCAGGCCGCCGGTGGTCTGAGTGGACAGGTTCGAGTGTCAACGCGATGACCGGTGGGTTAACAATATAGAATAGTACCAAAATCATTTTACAACGTCTAGCGTGATATTGTTTTGCTCATCAAAATGATTTTACGCAAGACTTTGTCTTTTTGCTAGAAATTGGGAGGTGTGGTGGCCCTCCCAATTTCTGGGCCACCACAACCTTAATGGATACATTTATAAATGTACTAAGTGTTCAGGTGAAAAAATAACGACTTAACATTTGGGTAAGTTTTTCTTTGTCCTCTGACTCTTAACCTGATCATTTAAATTGAAGCTGTATAAAAATTGTGATGTTCCTATACCTCATACTTGATTGCTACAGATCATAAAACTTTTTTCATATTAACAGAGTCTTAGGGCAGGCTGGGGCCCTTGGACACACAAGAATTTGGGGCCCCTTTGGAAAATTAAAACATTCGACGCCCCATGGAATGTTTTGAATTGGATATCAAATACATAATTACATTAAAAAAAAACTTAAACAGGGTATCTCAATGACCCTTAATAGCTATTTATGTATCATCGTCAACCGAAACGTCCACAATTGAACAAAGGCCTCATTATTGCCATAATCCCCACGTTTGGGGTGCCGGACTACAATTGCAGTATAATGATAACGAACAAAATACGCTGTTAAGGGCAAGCGTTGTAGCGTTGTCCTTCTGGGGTCCCCGTGAGCTCGGCAGCCATGGGCCCTTATGGTAAAGGCTTTATTTATACAGCAATAAATTGCCTTCTATACTGCTTTTTTGAAAGTTCCTAACGGATTTCAAAAAACGAGGAGGTTCTCCTTTAGACTCTATTTTTAAAAAATGGTGCTTATATGTGGTCCCATTTAAATTTGAGTGAGATTTGTCGAGTAGTATTTGAGTTATCCCAAATAATGTATATTTTATTGTTTGAAGTCGGTTGTTTATTAATAATTTAATTTAAGTATTGATTTTTTCCTTAAGCTATTATAACGTTACTTTTATATGCAATTTCGAGATACCATTATTATTAAAAATATCAATGTTAAATCCATGAAGCCATCAGCGGACACAAAATAAACTGCCACAGTTTGGGAGAACCTTGTTTGTGGTTCTATTTTAACATTTGTCAATCGGACACTCCATTTATTGTCTGTGAAAAAGCTCTTTTCCTTCTTAGCGTTTTACTGACTATTGTTGGCCAAACAATTGGATATTGCGCCAACATACCACTAAATTACCTCGAGTTATTGTATATTCCTTGTACAATCTCCACGCAGGAGTGTATGACTACATTATTTCGCGTGGTGAGTCATTATAGTAGTTTTACGATATGTAAAGAAACGCACGGTATTATTATGTCGTCATCGCCAAGGTTTATGTTTTGTCTGTACATATGACGTACTGATTTACGTTCATCTAAGGACAAATTAAAAGAAACTGGTAACTACCGTCATCGTGCTTCCTATATCTGGGACAAATGAGTCATTGCCAGCTGCGTCATTAGATTGGAAATCTCGTTATCCGCATTTTAAGGTTCAAGGTAAAAACTCAAGCAAGCCTCTACAATTCTTGGTTTCCGACTTACAATTGTTTTACCTACTAGAGTTGTACCTACTTTATGAACGCATAATAAAAGCCAACGGTTTGCACAATTTTTTTCTGTAAAAACACGTGTCAGAAATATTCTATAATAACATCAGCTTCAAAATCTTCAATCTAATCTTAATGCACCAAAAAAGTTACTTGCTTTTGATTTCTCTCTCAATAAATATTTTTTCTCACTGAACACGTACAAGGCTCATCAGATGTTACGCGGTAACCTCTGCCGATGCATTTGGTCACACTGACGAACTGCTCTGTGCCTTGATAGGAACAGTTTCTTTCTTTCTTTTCTTTCTGTTTCTTTCTAATTTCGTTATTACTTACTGGCTCTCAAGGACAGCTGCCGGAACATACTACTAGGTGTTTGGCGACAGATTTTCTACGTGAGGATGGTAGCTAGCCAGGCGAGCATTCGTTAAATGGCCTACCGGCTTGAACTTCATTGCATGGTGGCAGCTGTCACCATGCGATGAAGTTCAAGCCTGCGGTGGGGATTGAACCATAGACCTGCGGCACGGCGGCAGTCCATAGCTATTATCGCTCAGATATCACTGCTTCTGTTGTTACTCTATACTACTCTAAATCACCACTCAGCTATAAGGCACTACTGTGCTGAATGTCAGTTATTAGAAACTTTCTGTTGTTTAAAAAATTATGGTGAATATAGTAGCAAAGTGTTGTTGTATTGTACCTAATGGAAAGTAAACAGTTGACTTACTTAGAATATCCTTTAGGATGGCAGGCCTGAAGCGCAGCCGGCCTCGCGTCGTCATCGAGCACCAGCGTGGTCCTGAGCCCGGCTGCCCGCACCCTCACTTCCATGCTGAGGTAGAACAGCCTGGGGTCCCGGTGCCTCATGCGGAACTTCCCCAAGAGCGTTGCGACCACCTCCCGAGCCCTGGTGCCCCATGTTACAGACAGCGTCTTGTATTCTATGTCGGGTCGGAGGCAGCGAGCGTATACTTTGATTGTAGTCTGTAAAGAGGAAACAATCTTATAAGAATTCAATTAAATGCAGGATGAAATTTTATATAAGGATATTGGATTAGATTTTCTATGACACGTGACTTGTCTCCTATGCATATCAATGATGATTATTTTTCAGTCAGTCGCGAAAAATATTATTGGTTAGAGTAACCTACTGAAAGGATTGTAAAATATGCAGATCTATACCATTGTTGTACATAACTTAAAATAATATATCTAGGTAATATAAAACATAACGTTTTAAAACAAACGCTAATCAAAGTCACGTATGAAAAGCTATTCCAACCGGATCGAAGGAATCTTGAAGAAGCCTTAACAAGATGCATTTTTGCACTCTTCCGTCCAAGGAATGGCATGCGCGACTACGTGTAGCGGGAGAGCTTCCTTTATCCATAAAAACTTTAAAAATCATGTACAATCTTGCACACGGTTTAAAAATCACTGTACAATCAAGGACTAACTTTCACATGCTTTTTACTGAAATGTTCCATGGTCTCAACTACCAAGATAACAAACGATGAAAAGTTTCACATTGTAAAGTGCATGTTTAAAAACATATTCCCTTGCATAACACAACATAATATACCACTCCGATGCAATTCAAATCCAATAAAGTTATCACTGCGGTGTAACAGAATGCGCGGATTGCAGAAAATCAGGTTCTCACGGAGCCCTTTCTCACTGCACCTTGCCTTAGCAATTTTCCAAATCACTTAACGTATTCACTAAAACACTTGAGAAAAACACTGGTTACACAGAAAAAATGCATGTTTCTTTGATGAAACTCACGTGAATATTATGGGGGAGTAGAGCCAAGCGTGTACGCGGAGCCGGGATTGGAGCAAGCATGATGCGTGCGTCCATGGCGACGGTCGACTGATCACTGACTTAGGTTAGGTAGGCTGGCTGGCTGAGGCCTGCCTGAGCTGACTGAGCAGCACCATTTGGATTAGTTTCGTAGTATAGAGTCTGTCTGGTCTGATTGGTTGTCTATGGTACTTAACTGGCCATACTAAATGTTCTCATAATCTGGAGTTGGAGTAACTTAGGATGTAGTAACTGTTACATAATCCGGGACACAAAGCTTGCTTCGGTGTTTTGGATAGCGGATGTAGCAATAGTAGGCTGGTAGCTTGTTGGTTGTTTGCGATGATAAGATATGAGATACGTTTTGGCGGTTATGGACTTTGACTGATAGCGGAACGATTTCGCGAGGTAATCTACTAAGTAGATCTAAATGGTGGGTCTGGTAAATCTAGGGTAAGTGCCTACGGTAAGTAGATGGAAATCAGCTTCGTCGTGAATAGTTTAGAATTATTAGGAAGCATATAGAAAAAGTATTATGCCAACGCTCTCTGAAGTTTTATTGTATTGAAACAATGATAGCCCAGCGGTTACAGCTTTGGACTGCGGTGCCGTGGGTCCGTGGTTCGATCCCCACCGCCAGCTTGAACTTCTTCGCATGGTGGGAGGGCATTTTGCGAACTGCCTAATACCACCCTTAAGTAGAAAATCTGTCGCCAAACACTAAACAGTGTGTTTCAGCAGCAGTCCTTGACAGCCGGTAAAATTACAGGCACATGAGACTCAAGAACTGTATGTCACAGGGTGACAGGCGCAGTGCAGTTCGTATCGACTTGACGAAATGCATCTGTTATAGGCAAAGGTTAAGTGGGTCTTGAGCTTTTTCCGTCACAATGACATAATAAATAGTATTTAAAATTTTACATTACTCAATATTATCTTATAATAATCGACATAACCTTCCCGTTTTGTATAAAAAAATACTATAAGCAAGTAATATATATTATGTTTATATTGTACATATATTTATATTGTTTTTAATATATTAAACAGATAAATAACCAAAATTAGTGGTGGTACCTATGTAATTCTTAGATATAGTACACCGAACGTGGATTAAAACCTAATAATTTTTTTTAGAACCTACTATAATAATGCTTATAGTAATTTTTTTTAGAACTTAGGGCGTAAATATGGCTTTATACATAATTTACTATTCATAAGCCATCTTATTTCGCCGTTTGAAATGTATCCAGACATAAAATGGCATCATGCTCGGAACCATCATAAATGTATCCTAACGATTAATAAATTAAATTTCTTTTTAAAAATAACAATAAATTAAATCACACCTACAACCGCTCTCAATAAAATCAGCACAGTTCATCAATCGTCCGAGCCCCACCCTCAACAATGCGCCCCGGGGGTGCCGGAAGCCGTGAGAACGGGGGTGAGGAGCCACCTGTCCCCTCTAGCCACCTGTCCGGCCCGGGATACACCCAGGAAGCACGGTGCTGAGCCTGTGAACGGCGGACGACAATGCCATTTCTATTTCCTGGAGTGTTTCGATTCTATATTCATGTGTTTTTAAATTATTTTTAGGTCTGTACTCGAACTAGAGAATACTCAACGTAAAAATGATTTAAAAATTATGTGATCCTCTTTTTATGGCTTTTAACTTATATTTATTTCAGGCTCAGTAGTAATGCCACTAGGGGTCACCCATTCAAGTCAACAACGGAGAACGGCTAAGCAAGCTACGATACGAGCGCTACAAACTTTTGCATCGGGTATTATCTTATGGCGGTATGTTGAGGAAGTACCGATCTACTGATAATTTCTAGTAACGCAAAATTTACGTATAATGTCCTATAATGTACATGACGAAAAAATACATTTGCTACTAAATTTCACAAAATTAAATATGTCGAAATCTTTATGAATACAGTTCTAATATTTAAATCTACTTTTCTTAATTCCAATGAACTAATAGACTTAACGGACGATAGCAGTGATCCTTAGTTTTATACAAAAAAAATATCGTAATTCTTCGATGTAGAATCACGCAATACAGACTCAGCAAAAGTCTCTACGTCTCTTCTTTTTATGCAGATTATTTTCCGTTTCAAACGAACTTGTTATTTCTTACTTACCTACCAGTGCCCAATTAACTTGGTTTTATAAATTCTCTACGAGCGACCGGCAGCGGTGATGGCATCCGGCCGCCAGCTTCAATGCAAGAAAGTGCCGGTAAAAGTGGTCATCTTTCGCCTCGAATACCTTGAACGTACTTGAACTTGTAGGAAGCGTAAAAACTTGACGTCAGCGCACACCGGACGGATGATTAGAATGCGGTACCGGCTCTTAGGCAATGCTAACCAAACAAATAACTACCTAGAAAATGCTAAAGAGAGTGTTAATTAGGCAATTGAAAAATACCGCTGCTTGTTTTAGATAAACCAAGTTTTGTTAGTAAAATAATCCATAAGTATTATTGTTTAAAGTTGAAAATTCAAGCACTATTGCCTGTTAAGCGAATATTACATTTCCGAATTGATCGTACCGTCCCCTATGACAGTAAATAATAAAATTTATCGCACTGTCCCTTTGATGATTAAAATAATAATATTAAATCACAATATTCGAATTCTACCTGTATAAATTGCCGAGTGGTTTATGCGTAAAACCGTGAATGCCATTCTAGCTTGAGATAAAATATTTGTATTCTAAAATATCTGTCCATGCCAAGAAACTCATAGAGGTATACTCGTAGCCCGCAGCTCAGTATACTGTAGGGTAAGGTGGTGTAAGTTTGCGCAGTTTTGAATCAGTTGGTAATAAAAATTAAACAAATGGAATAATCACAGGTTTCTATATTTTTATTTAACTTGTATTTAAATGGTAATAAATTTATATATAAATTATTCAGAAAGCATGATCACTTTTTTCTTAAAAATAAAAAACATAGAAGTCGAGACTTGCGCAATTTTACACACCAGGGTGTGTAAAATTGCGCATCGATGGAGATAAGATTGCGCAGTTGAATTACTTGCATACATCACATATAAATATACTGAAACCCAAGAAATCAGTACCTAAATTTTTCGTGCCACGACATTTGACACGTAACGCACTCAATCCAGTCTTCACTAAGTGGTTCTTTAGATATTTCAGTGCATCCTCCACACCTCCATTTTTTTTTGCTGACGTCTTTGGTTTTATAATACCTTCTTCACTCGTTACGCAATTGTTTTGGATTAGGCTTTTCTGTGCGTCGATTTCTTTTTATTCGATTACTTAGTTGGTTCTTGTAGGGTGAGCTGCTAATAACTTCAGCTTGTTTGTGTCTTCGATTTGTAGTTCTGTTTTATTCAGACCTTGTAACTGGAACTATCTCTGAAGGACTCATCTGCACGTTTAAATTCGATTTGTAAATCTTCACTCCAGAGCTCTGTGAAGTTGAGGCAGTCTGTTGTGTTCCTGTAACTGCTTCTATTGGGGAAACTATTGGAGTTTCTGCAGTTAATTCAGCTCGATCTTTTAGGAAAGCTAGTATTCAAGTTAGTAAAAGACTCCTTGGCACGCCTTCTGGTGTATCCAACGGTACCTCTGGAGGAAGTCATCATCGATATCGATAGTTTTGTTTCCCGGGTTCTCCCGTCTCCAATTAATAAAATAAACAGTGTTTATTCATGGTTAAAAATGAATATTACACAGCTGTGTGTATAATTGCGTGCGCAATTTTATCCACCCCCTTTATGCGCAAACTTACACACTTTGTCTTCAACGTAGTCATCAAGGTACGTCTGCCATCTCTTAGAAGTTTATCAAACTACATTGTCACTAGCCGAAATTTTAATGGTAAACACAAGTAAAACAATCAGTGAAATATTGTAAATATAAAAGGGTTTTTGTCAGTTATACTTGCAAAATGGCAAAAAATTTGATCAAAATGCTATAAAAACTTTGAACTAACCTGGACTCAACGTTTTCAATCGTAATAATTTTACGGGAGCAAAGACCAGCATGTAAACTGTTCAAAATACAACTGAAGTTAGCTGCGTACTTCACACCTGTGTCGTAGAATGACGTGTGCGCAATCTTATCGTCCGCGCAATCTTACACCACCCTACCCTACACCCTGGATATGAAGTTTTTCGGCGACGGGAGATGCGAAAACTCATTACTAAACAATATACCAGATGGCGTTGATAGTCGTTCGCTTCATATCTCGTGCTCAGTAATTAAGAATAAATCAATGTTTATGACATAATTATTATAGTTAACAAGGTACTAAAGAGGTTTTAAAAAATCATATAGTGTAACAAAAAAACGGCAAAGCAAGGTTATTAAAGAGTTATAAAAAAATCACACAGTTAACACTAAGAAATCGAGTCGTTTTTTTTATGGGTTAGGAGGGCAAACGAGCAGGCGGCTCACCTGGTGGTAAGTGATCACCGTCGCCCACGAACATCCGCAATACCAGAGGTATCGAGGATGCGTTGCAGGCCTTTGAGGAGGGAATATGAATTATAATTATTAATTATAGGGGATTTATGTTTGACACATGCTGCGAATGCTTAACTACAACTTAATTGTAGAAGTCCCAATAAACATATAAATTTCACACCGTAATGATGAAAATACATAGGTTTACAGGAAACGGAACTGTACCGTATGTATATATAATGGTAAATAACCAATTTATTATTTTTTATAATAAACATTTTAACTAGCTGGTATGTTTTTATAATACCAATATATACCATAATAATTTAACGCAGAACTTTCTCCATTACCCAAGCAACAATGCTACGCCACGCCGCCGCGCCGTGTCGGCGGCTCAAATTTGTACTAGTATGAGTTAAGCTTCTTTGTTTTAGTTTCAACATCAACACACAGATGGCTCTTTTCACTCCATAGACGAGTTCACGTTATATAGTTAACTTCGATCACACGAATTGAGGTAAGTGAAATAGTTAGCACAATAAGCACGGCACCCATATAATAAGGTACACACACTATTAATAATTTGTGAACCAATATAGACTGCTGTCAATTTTATAGAGGCATATTTTTCAATAAGGCAACAAAACTTATATTTACTTTATTTACATCTACATAACTATATTAAAATAAGCTAAAGAGTGTTATTAAATGTTGACTTTTTTAAATAAAATTCATTTTCTGCTTCTACAAGCAAAATGTAAAAGCACAATTTAGGCATAGTTACAAATTCAGAAACGACTAAACACTACCTCACTAAAATCCAGTTTCACGCGTTTCGTAGGTTAGTTCCTAGAATACCTGCGTACTAACTAATGTATAAAGTAATTTATCAATGTCTTACCTCTTAATACATAATAAAATTATGAGTATGGGTCACTCTGGTAACACAAGAATACCACGTGCAGATAACACGATTACATTCAAAATAAGAAGCTTAAAATAACAGTTACTATTCAACGATAGACATAGATAAAGCGATAGTTACTACTACCATAGGTCAATAACAAGAGCGCATCGCATCGATCATCGTGACCATTACAGGCATAACCGTAACATTCCAACATAACTATACATACTACCACCTAATCTGTACCACAACCATTTTAGAAAAACAGTTGAGATAAGCTTTATTACAATGAAGAAAAGTAGAGATTCCAATGCAATGGTAAAGTGATTAAATATGGGGTCAAGTGTCGGATGACGCCTTTATAAGATATTGAATCTGTACAATGGTTAGGAAAGTGATTAGGAAAGTTACGTCAAGTGCGAGTGGGACTCGCACAAGCACATTTCTTGTAGGCTGACGTGTTTTGTACCATCAGTCATTGCAAATATTATATACAACTATTTTATGGTACTGAACAACATCTTCGACCACATCATCACTTACCATCAGGTGAGATAGTGGTCAAAGGCTAACTTATCCAGAATTAAAAATAAAACTGCCTCGTCATATGGATGGTCTTCCACATTATGGATCCAGCTGCTATGTGAAGTAAAGAGTAGTAAATTTTATGGGATACGAGAATCTCACCTGATGGTAAGTGATGATGTGGTCGAAGATGTTGTTCAATTGGATGTGCAGAACTCTAAAATTTATCATATTTCTCAACATGATTTCAGGCAAGCAGGCCTGCTAAGAGTATATTTTTAAACCACTTTGGCACTGTATGAATATAACAAATTTTTATGTTCTGCTTTTATTAAAATCGAGTATTGAAAAATCAGGATAGGAACGTCTTATGTGGATATACGCAATCTACATAAGACATGCACGTTCCTATCCTAGACTCCATATGTCACCTTTGGACAACGGACAGTTTTAGGGTCTACTTCCTTATTAAACCTCTCTGGGCCGTCATTTCGCATCCTTTACGACGACAAGATTGAATCATCAACGCAATTACTGTTTTTATCCTACCTTTCCATACCATACCTATACATTAAGACTGGAGGGAAGCCCGAATTTTCATACAAAAAGAGAAAACGTTTCTACCCCCCGAAACAATCATCGACTTTGATGATTTTTGGAAATGTTATAGATATTATCAATATCCAGCTTTATAAGTCTTGGTTTTTATCATAATATTAAAGGAATTTGAATTAATGGGTATTTAAATACTGATATTTTCTCAAACTTGTATCTCTAGTTTGTGAATTATTTATTGGAAAAATAATGACAAATAAAGAAAAGGGAAAACCTATCAACTTAGTTTATTTTATCAGTTATAAAATAAGGCCAAAATTTTTAGATTTGATAAATGTTTACTATAGGATAAAAGTTTTCTTCCAGAACGCAAATTATGCGCATATTCTAAGTCAAAACTTGAAAAAGATGCAATAGTCCTTATTGCACTATTCTGTTCGGCCCGTTTAGCGGCGAGACAGCATCACTTTGTTAAAATACCTATTATTCTGTAGGAGTTTCTCTTCCCTAAGTTAAGAGGCTTGATTAACAGGTAAAAAAAAAAATTAAGCGCAGCTGTTTTCAAAGAATTTTTTGCAACTTGAATAATACCTTCATAGCATATATTTTATCCCGATATACTCAGGAGTTTTCGTGAAGCCTATAACAGCACTGATGAATTTTAATATTGTTAGGTTTGCAATAACGCCTGCTATGCGGATTACATTACAAAATTACAAATATACGCCATCATCCATCCCAATACGATGCTTAAAGAACGATAGGAAAGATTTGAGTTATGACGTCATGTCATGTTAGCTCAATTGGTTAGAGCATCCCCGGCTTAAGGGGTGGATGGACGCGGGTTCGAATCCCGCACATGACTTAAATTTTTCCCATCGTGTATATGTGACTTTGTAAAGCACTGAAGATACTAAAAAAAATCTTCAAAAATCTATATAAGAAATCTAATTTCCAATTATTTAACTAGATTACAAAAGTAAAATTACTAACCAATACCTAGTATTTTTCATAAATGACTTGAATTAATGATAAATGTTGACTTTCTAGTCTAGGACTAGGTTTGTGAAGTAGTACGGATGTACGAAATTTTCAGTGACGAGGAAGAAACGCTACAAGTACACATACTCATTAGAAAAAATACACCTATTCATTAGAAGTTACAAGTCGCAAAACAGAATTTTGGAAAACCGTACAGGTAGGGTCAATTTTAGTATAATTGAAACCGAGCGAGCACGCACTGCGACCGATGCGTCTCCGCTTCTACCTACACAAAAATGCTTTTGTGTGTCCGGTTGTTCTCCTCTACAGGTCGCAGTTCTCATACAATTATTAATAATCAAAAATATTTCCACAGTTTTTTTTTAATGTTACATAACTATTTTTGTTAGGTATTAATCTTATCAAGAAGCAACTTTTTGTCGGAACTACTTATTCATCCGATGAACTTAAAGGGGCCGGGGTGGAGAATAATGAAAAAACTAAAAAGACGCTGATTTCCTATGTCATATTGAATCTATATTAGCTATAGATATCGTTATAGGTACCTAGGTACGTATTAGAGTTTGGTTATATAATACCGAATTTCATGAAAAACCCTTTAACCTTGACAGAGTTAGTAACATAGATATAACTATATGATCTATCATGTAAACTTTCGCATTTATATTAATGATAAGGTAGGAAATACCGTCTTTTCAATAATTGTGAGTAAGCTTGTAAATAAACCTAACAACATTGTTAACATTCTTAAGGTTCAACGATCAGAAAACTTTAGAGTAATAGGATATAACAGTAAAGTAATATAACCAGTAACCACTTCCTAAAATTTCCTTCCATATTATGCAAATTAAGATATAAAAGTACAATAATTACTAGCACAAGTCTTGTGGTTCCTTGGACGTCGTACATTTCCGGCGATTTCAATAATTGCTCATGCACAGGTTTACCAATTGCTCCACTATTGTCCAATGGTGCGGAACGGTGAATTAATTTGTGCAACAATTACTGTCAATTTGCTAATTTGTGGCATTAACAAACACCTCCGTGGGTACTTGATAGTGGATATAAAGAGTACACGTTGAAAGCACTTACAATATATAAGAAGTTAGTAAAAATTTACCCATTACTCTAAATGATGGTATCAGTTTAAATATTGTACGAGAGTTATTCTTGATTACACTTAAGGTTAAACTGGCCGGTCACTTCTCCATACAAACGTCGTAGGGTGATCAGTCCCTTATTTGAGATTTTAGGTCCAGACTTAAGCATAATACCGATTGATATCGTCATTATCTAGGCGTGTATGATGCCAACATTTTAAAAAGATAATTAAGTTGTATGTTATTAGCCTGAAAACTTTATATAAAAATGTTTGGAGGCTCATAATTCTTAGGTTAATTATTTTATTAATATAAAATTTCGGCATCATACAAGCCTAGATAATGACGAGATCAATCGGTATTATGCTTTGTTTTGGACCTAAATCCTCAAATAAGGGAGTGATCACCCTGCGACGTTTGTATGGAGAAAGGGCCGGCCAGTTCACCCTTAATTCATCAACACAGTACCAAAAGTTCTCCTTCCTAGCAGTATCGTGAAATTTACTTTGGTACTTGAGACACGAAGCACCAAAATCATGGACTAGGCAGGGCTTATGCAGGTTTCAGGCTTTATGAAGACTTAACAACATCTAAGACTGACAAGGGGAAAACGAAATGCCCAGAAAGCTCCGAATTCTAATTGATTGACTTCTTTTTGAAGGTATTGCTTGCAGTCAACCAGTTGTCCTCTAATCAGATTCACGTAATGTTAACAAATCCCCCAATCAGCAGCAACACCGGAAGGCACAGCATCGTCATCACCGCCACAGTATACACAACAATATCTATATGACAACACTGAAATAGCTCAGAAAAAGCGTCGCGGCGTCACGAGCTCGCTTCCATTTCCTAATTTCCGGCCGTCACACCTCATTCACCCAATTTAGTGGCGTCCTGTCTATCTGTCCGATGTGCCTCGGGATGGACGCTGGAGTACCCGAGTAATGGAAGTGTTACAAAAGTTTTTATTTGTATCGTAGTGCAAAACAATCGCAATCGCCAACTTTGCGTTATCGTAACCAAAGTATACTCTACTAAAAATTATCCTTCAAATAGTGACAGTTTTAAGATTCCATTCTGCTGACTAAAAATCTAAATACGTAAATTGCCTGTATACGAAATTTTTATTTTAATTTTAATGGAATAGGTAATAAATATGTTGGATAGAATTGCAACCCCCATATCATCACGTGGGTGTCGTAAAAGGCGGCTAAAGGAAAAATACTGGAAGGTGGGCAGCAGTGCCTTCTAAAGAACTGCCAACTTACACTGCGATCCCCAAGCCGCCTGCCAAGCGTGGGTATTATGGCAAACACCCTCTTAATAGGGGAGGCTGTGTTCAGCAGTGGACGATCCAGCTGATACAGTAGATGTCATCAGTTATTTGATTTACAATTCATCGTTCATTCATCATTATATCTTCATAAAGACGTTATAATTTGTAAAATAAGATTACTTGTGTTCACTATTTACATAACCTCAATAATCAACTGATAAACGTGTATAATTAATTGTATATACTTCTGTAAATATGTTTTTATATAATTTAAACGTAATTGAAATTAAATAGGAAGTCCGTCCAGTCAATGAGCGAGTAAATAAATTATCTGACTAATTGTAACAGAACGATGACAGACGCTCGTGCGCACGTCAATAAAACTGGAACAGAAAGCTGTTGACGCGACCTCTGAATGTTATTTATAATAGTGTATCTTTTCCGCGAAAACTACTGTGGGTGTATAATAAGTAAGATGACGTAATCGCTTCAAGATTTGATGGACATATTAGTTGTTGATATGGAAAAAAAATGTCAAGTATCAAATACTTGAAGACTTGGAAAAAATATAGAAATATAATTCTGTCAGACAGAATTTTAGTACTATATTTTTTTCTAAGGGTGAGGGGGAGTGCTTGTTTGATGCGGCACATTAAAATGATGGTACTTATTTGGCTCAACAAGTAAGGATTATAATCTAATTGGTCTCCTAAGTCTAATTGAAGCCCTCTGGCTGGGCTAGATAGATAGGCATTTGGACTGTCTGTTGGTTTGCAATATCGGTTGCCTAAATGATTTCAATATAGTAGCTTGTGTAAGGTACAAAGTAAGTACAAGTTTTCCTGTTTTTTTTTTATATAGTTTTTTTTGCGTTCATGCAGTATTGCTATTGTAATGATCTACTACCTACTCCACATATTTCCTGAGATGCGCAGACGCCGACACAGTGTAATCGACGGATGTTTGCTCAGTCGCGTCAGGAGGCATGTCAATTGTCCGACAATATTCGGAGATTGTTGACAGGCGACTAACGATCGACCATTTGACAACCAGCAACTCCCTTACAACTCACAATACATATTTTTGAGTAACGGTATTCTATGGACAAGGTATTACGTTTAATCGTGTCGTAACACTTAGCACGTATTTGATATGTGGGTTATCGAAATACCGTTACTTTACTCGTAATAATATTATGACACAAACATTGTCAAAAATGTCATGACTGACTTGGAAGTAAGCCTGTTTTTATTAGTGTATCTTAGTTATTTCTAGTAATGTATCATAGATTTAATTATGAATGCGGTTTACGCCAGTCCATGAAATTAGAATTGGGTTGCGTTATAATTCAAAAATTGAGTATCAATAATTTCATTACTGTGTGCCGTAATCAACGGTTTAGGTGCCGGTGCAATTACAGGCACAAGAGACTTAATAACTCTACGTCTCAGAGTGACGGGCGCTTTATAAGTGACGAACAGCATCTCTCATAGGTAGGGGTTACAGATTATCACCAAGGGGGCCCTCTATACAGTAACCTCTGCCTATTACAGATGCAGTTCATCACAATTGATATACTGAACTGCGCTCAGCACCCAGAGCTATACAATTGTTAAGTCTCATGTACCAGTTTTATTTATGCTTGATAGATTAGCCTTTCACCACTATCTCACCTGATTGTAATGATGTGGTCGAAGATGTTGTTCAGGCTAACCTAGAAGTACTGGCTCTCAAGGACAGCTGCCGGAACACACGGTTAGGTGCTTGGAACAGATTTTCTACTTGAGGGTGGTAGCTAGCCACGCGGGCGTTAGGAAAATGCCCTACCATTATGTAAAATAAATAAATAAATTTCACCCTTCAAACCAGCACCACAGTAATGCGAATATTAAATTGCTCGGTAGAAATATGTATGATTATAGTATTTCCCCGGACGAGCTCATTCACAAATAGTTCTTCTGCTGCTTATATACAAAATATTAAAAGGCAATAGAACAAAACCAAACACAAATTAAAAACACCCTCATCAAATTACAAACAGAACATCCACGCTTCAAACACACCCCTCTGTCTATATCAAGCTCAAAACGAGTGTGCTCCACTTGAGTCCTGACCTAATCCGCCCTATCTTCTTACCAGACGTCTATTTATACATTTTATAGACAATTCTTCACAACAAAAAAGAACTATTTTCGTTTAATAGACAATCCCTCACGGCTGACAACTGTAACAACAGATAATTAAGGGCCCACCGAGGTCTAAAGGGAATCGTCTCGTAAAATCTTTGTGATCGAGATAAGTGTTTTCGTAATGTGATGGAATGATTTAGTTGCTTAAGGGTTTAAATCATACGGTGATGACTTTAATGGAGATGTTTCAATGAAATCTTATGTATGTAACAATTCTCATATGATTCTCATTTTATATGTATTTTTAAGCTAAAAGTTAAACATGAAAAACATATTTCTATGCATTTTACTGTTTAAAGATAAGCTTCTAACCACTATCTCATCTGTTGGTGGTATATGATGATGTAGCTGAGAAAAGCAATAGGGGCAAATCCTAGAACAGGAACTAGCTCTCATAGACAGCTGCTGCAACACACAATTAAGTGCTTGGAGACAGATTTTCTTCTTTAAAGTACTTCTAGGTTAGCCTATACAAAATCTTCGACCACATAATCACTTACCATCAGGTGAGATAGTGGTCAAAGGCTAACCTATCAGGCATAAAAGAAAAAAAAAGCCAGTTAAAGCTGAAGGGCGTAGCGGGATTCGAGTCATGAACCCTAGCTATTTTTTTTAGAGCTGATAGGTTAACTTTTGACCACTATCTCACCTGATGGTAAGTGATGATGTGGTCGAAGATGTTGTTCAGGCTACCCTAGAATTACTAGCTATCAACCACTGCAGTCGGAATACATTGAAAAGTGTGCTTGGCGACAAATTTTTCTATAGTGGTAGTTAGCCACGCGAGCACTCACAAAACGCCCTATCACAACGCAAATTTTCACTGGGCTATATCTGTCATATACGAACAATAATTTACATTAATTTTGAAAAGAATATACATCGTACATTATATAGTTAAAACAAAACAATAATATGTAATGACTCTTCAGCCGTTTACAATAGCTTCAGCTGCACCATATATAATGGTCCTGATCAGAACAGAAGCCCCTAAAACAAACAGACCAGCACGCAAGACCCATTAAGCCATCATAACCACCATCTGTCTCACCTGCGTCTACAATATAAAAAACTGGTTGCCATGGACATAACTCAGACTGTATTATACCAACCATTATCAAGCACTTCTGTGGCCACGGAGGCCATATGCTTAAAACGAGTTGAGGGCTGAGATTCATTTGAAGGTAAAAAATAATGGATTTGTGGTTGTAAATACTTGAGGGTTCCTGACACTGAGTTTTAATTTAAAAATGGAAAAATTCTTCTGCTCGTATGCGCTAAACTTTGGCTATTCCTAAGTTCATATATACTTATTTCACATAGGAGTTCGTAACAAGAAACTGTTTTGCACTTATCTTAAAATGTTTCACTTATTTGTCTACGAATTGGCATGTGTAAGAAAAAAAGTTTATCCTTAAGTTTGACTTTGCTGACTTCGTTGCATACGGGCATTAGAAGACAGCGTCAAATGGAAAAGATGTAGCGCATATTCGAACAGACTTCTCTCTGAAATGTATGAAATAACTTGTGAGCTCCCATGTCCGGCTTCCACAAGTTATTTGATTCTTTTCATTCCTAAATCGGTTGTGCTATTTATTCCAAATAGTTTCACCTTTTTCGTCTAGCGTTTTATACTACTACTTTAAAATGGTTAACAGTTGTATACCCTAGAAAGTGTTAACAGGCGTATACCCTAGAATTACTGGCTCTCAAGGACAGCTGCCGGAACACACCGTTAAGTGGTTGGCGACAGATTTTCTACTTGAGGTTGGTCGCTAGCCAGGTCGGAAATCGCAAAATGCCCTTCCACCATGCATAATTACCATCAATACCATCAATGTCATCAAGGTATAGGCATATTGGCAATAAGTTTCAGTTATTTGAGTGTAATTTCAAAACTTAAATTGATTCAATGTTGATGACATATATATGACCACCATTGAAGTATGACTCACCAAAACAAATAAATAATCATCAAATCAATTCGTAATTTGCGGAGTAAACTAAACTGCTAAAATACCGTTACTGTGGTATTTTTTTTTAATATTAATAATTAATTTATAGTAATTTTATTGCTCGAATTATTATTGCTCGAATGCTCGGTTACATGAAAGTACTGATTAAATTCTACGTAAAACAAAATTCTAAGTTGAAGCACATTTAGTAAGAAAGATCCATAAAATCAATATATTTCATTGTCAAATACCATTGTGATCATATATCTAAACAAACTCCCAAACTAATAAAGTATCAGCTTTCAAAGCGCGGAACTCTGAAAGCGTGTAAAAAACAGTAGGAGCGCGCACGTGCTCGGGACCAGGTGCTCAGGAAGTCGAGAAAAAAGATCAAGATGAACCATGGCACACATTATAATAATCATTTTTGCCACTTCTACTGTAAATTACTTTTCCGACAAAGTTATTCGGGGCATAAGGTTTTTCTAGAATTTATTTTTTTATTAAAAACATCTGACCTGTTTCCGTTGATTTTTGAAGATGGTAACTAACGGTTGTAACAATTTTTATGACATAAAATATATTTCAGTGATGTGCAAAAAGTTTAATAGTATTCTAAGAACCTCTAATTATACTTTTGATCATGAATAATTTGAAATGATGAAATTGACATCTTCTTTGTAAACAAAACGGAAAAATCTCTATAAACTATTACTAGATTGATGAATTATAATTACTTACGTAGCACTTTGAAAAATTATAATACACGTCTAGTAGCAATGATGGCCGAGCGGTAATAGCTAAGGGCTGCCGTGCCGCAGGTCCCTGGTTCGATCCCCACCGACGACTTGAGCTTCACTGCAAGGTGGAAGGGAATTTTGCGATTGCCAGCCTGGCTAGCTACCACCGTCAAGTACAAAATCTGTCGTCAAGCCCCTAACGGTGTGTTCCGCCAGCGTCCTTGAGAACCAGTGTAATTACAGGCACATGACTCAAACTGGCGGGCGTAGTGCAATTCGTGACTTGTGATGAAATGCATCTGTTATATGCAGATGTTAGTCTGCTTAACATCAGTCGGGCAATCGAGCTTGCTCCGTCCCAATAAAAAAAAAAAATATAAATATTAGAAATGTTATATCAATATTGACAGGAACCGCTTATTTCGTCATCTATGAGCGCTTCAATAAATATCACTTGTATAGTTCATAGTTATCGACAATAATTACAATTTATGAGACGTTCGGAATCACACTATGATTCTTACGAAACATTGTTATCGAAAGTAAATAGTTAATGCTGTGATTACATTATCTTGCGCAAGAAAGAAAATGTTGATAACATTTTCGTCACAATATTATTGTTACAGACACTAAAAGTCTGTTGGTTTTGAAAGATAGTGAATATATTATATTTTTATTTTATAATGTAATTTTTGACAAATGTAAGACGCAATGTAAGTTTGTATCTAATTTTCGTGTTCTAATAATTTTTCATTAACAAATGAATATCGTTGCTATTGGAAAACCAGTAGGTAGGTAATATTGTAATTGTATAAACTTATGTCACTTAGCAGTATTAAATACCTGCTATAATATTAATATAAATAAATATTGTTTCAAGATAAATTTGACTGTTGATATCTCGTTTCAAATAAATATTCTTAATAACCAATGTTTGTTTTGATTCTAAAATTACGAATTATGTCAGGCATAGTAATTTTGTTATAAGATAAAATTATACGAAAGAGAAGAGATCACAGTCAATATGTAGCATTATTTAGGAATTCTAACAATTAAAAACAAGAACTTACACATATATGAGTCTTCGTGAGTGAACTTACTTAATTCGGCAATCAACTTATTACTACGTAAACAATAGTGATGGAGAAGATTAGCTAAACGACGATCAATCTATCCAATGTCAAAATCCACTAGTGAAATCCAAAACCAACTGGTTAGATTCTAAAACAACCGGTTATAGCCCAGCAGACCAATCAAATATAGCACGCGTCAACTAATTGTTTGGTTTAATAAACCACCATTCCACCATTAGGGGGAAGGCTGTGTAAACGGTCGGTCACGAACAGAAGCTGGTTTATGTAGCTTACTGAGAAAGTACTCTCTAGTTGAGCCAAGCTTCGACTTTGACTCGACTACTACAAGTCACTATTTGATTCCTTATAAACAGCAAAATTTCAGGGACAGTGGTGTAGTGACGTAGAGCTGTGACCGAAAAATCGCCCGCCTGATTGAAAGTGACATACCTGTCCATTAATTCGGCTTGACACTGCACTTGTCTGACGTTCGTTTTGATGTCCCGTTTGCCCAGTAATTTCATTTACCTTTAACGCCCAAACACATTAATGTTTGCACACTAGGTACTGCTTCGAAGAGAATATATACTAGGTACTTATTACTTTACTTTACTGTACTTAGCCACCAAACCAGATTCCTGCCGAAGATACCAATCACCTGGTCAATTAATGTGCTACTAAGTTATGCTTTTACTATCATAAACACTATCGCATCGGTTGGTAGATGATGATGTGGTCGAATGTGGTAGAGGCCTAAACCTAGAACAGAAATTAGCTCTCTATAAGGCAGCTGGCTTGATCTACATACGACAGATATTAGCTTGGTGACAGATTTTCTGCAGTTGCCAGCATAACAGCTATTCAGTCCAGCATCCAAAATACCTCAACGTATTATAGAAATTATATATTTATATAAAGATATATATAAAATATATTATTATTAAGATTTATATCCAGTAATATCTAGGACCAAGAGATTTATTTACAATCTTAACTATTTCCTTACCGTAACTATATCGTGTTTATCCGATTTCCTTTAGTGGAAATTGATTGCCTGATTAACCTTTAACTCTAAACCATTTTATATAGAATTATAACGAATCATATTGAATATTGACTACTTATTATATACGTATTGAATAATTCATGAAATTGCTTGTATTTTGCTAACCTTCGTAACTTCGTTACGTGCGGCATCTTGAGATGACGAGACGGTAGATTTTCTTTTTATTATACACGGTTATACTCATCATTGGTCACAATCCCCTGCCAGATTTATTTTTAACGAAAGCAGCAATTTTATTTTAGAAAATGACTAAATAACTATCTGGTAATAAAAATATGTATTTTATCTAATTTATCGTGTATTTTTTCCATGCTTATTTTATAACCTCATATGTACATCCTCATTCAATTTGGATAAAAAAATATTAATCTTTTAATGGTATTTTTAAATTAATATTTATCGTTACCGTTTAAATTAATATTAATCGCAATGTAATAGAAAATGATGCGCTGATGTGTTACTGAACTGTTGATAACACATCCTACATTAGGCACCCTGTACGTATAGGTAAGAGCTAAGCTGTATCCGTGACAAAAAAATAATATGAGTCCCACATACTAAACGTACTAAATAACTATGATGTCTATCCTCGTTCTGTTTTGATTTTCTGAACGTTTTCGTCAAACTGTTTTATCTGATATACTGAAATGGGATAATTTTGATATTGTTGGCCTAAATCATCTGATTCCAGTCCACATAAACACCGTGCATTATATCTTGTACTTACAAATGACTGCTTCAATTTGGGAATACCCTATGCTTCTACCTCTGTCATTACAGTTTTACCACAGGTATTATCCTACTAATATTTTGTTACAAAGAATTCCAATAGAAACAATGAAACTATAAACAAAAACAATTGCTCTATCATTGTTAACACAGATTTATTGTTTTTCTTATATATTATCTATCTTTTACGGTAATTAATTCTCCAATCAATTAACTATAAATGGTCATAGAAAAACACTGATTGTTTACAATAGCTCGCTGAGAAATCAGACTGTTTGTCTGGCTTTCACTGACACGCCATATGTGATACAAGTTATTTTTATTTCACACCGATTAATATTTATAGTAATCGCTTTGATTTATTTATTACACGGTTTGGTTACCCATTTCGTGATCACGCTATTTCTTTAGTTTATGTATGTTCTTCATCAAGGTTTGATTGTTTTGTTATTTAGTATTTCGTTTCATATAATGAGAAAGCGGCCAGTAGTGCATGTATTCCATTCCTAAAAATATTGTTTGTAACGGAACGCATCAATCATATCTCGCGCTGTGGTGTTTTATTGCGGATTGCTTCGATTCTGAGATGTAAAATTTCGTCCGTTTTATTATATGGGCTTTGTACAACCAGTTATTCAATAAAATATCTTTACCTATATACATATTAACCCTACACACCACTAGTATGCACTGATCTATGTTGTTATTTGATGTTGAGTAGATAACATAATACAATAATGATTTACAACATGATTAATTGGAAATCATTCTTCAACAAGATGAATTATTCGCATAAGAATTAATCTTGAATGTTTGAATGTGCTCAATGTTACATGTAATAAAAAACTTTAAGTAGTTATTACCTTAATGAGGGCATTCAACCAAATAGATTCAACCGGTTCTAAAATGTAATCTACTTCGTTTCCAGTAAATTATATTTTAGCTAACCGTAGTGTCTAAGTAACAAAAAAAATGAAGTAGCTCCCTATCGATACAACAGAAAATACAGTAATCATCGTATCGTAGTAGACACATTAAATTCATCTCAAGAAAAAATGTTGCATCAATTTTAAGTTATTACTTATTTTCGTGAATAATTTTTAATTCAACCATCAATGATTCCAACAAAGTAACAGATAACAGATAGCTCAAGCAAAGAATCCACTACACACAAAACATCTAACCCCATCTACAAGAATTCCTTTGTTTTCTTTCCTTTAACACTTAATTTGAACCTCTTTGAACCTCATCGAACTTTCCAAGAACCGAAGTTCAGAGATGTAAGGATGCACGGCTCACTTCCACTTTGTTACATTTTTATAAACGTTTGATGTTTTGGGACTATTTATAACGATTTATTCGGTTATTAAAATAGATAGGCTACATCCGATTTCCTATGGCGCTAATTATGTAGATGATGATGTTCAAAATACAGAGATTTTGAATTATTACTTCTTATGTATCGAATATTATCAGATTAGATTATGTATTTTATTTTTGGTTTGGATATATTTAACTATTGATTATCTGAACTAGTCTTCAAAAGCCAGAAAAAGAAAACGTGGAGGCCGTTGAGAAGGTGAGAAGACAAATTACAGAATAAGATGAACCCCTGCGGTCATGTACAGTGTGAATTAGAGAACATTGGAAGAAGTTGGAAGAGGCTTTAGTCCGTCTCACTTATAAAATTGTTGAAATGAACTTAATTGTTAGTGTTATAGTCGTCTGTTACTTGTTATATTTTCACACCAGACTCATCAGAAAAAGCTGTATCTGTAATTAATCTAGTAGCTCTGTAAGCTGAAGAATACGCGATATAAATTTTAAATGAATTTTATTAAGTTTCTAACCCCCAATTCTACGCTTTTAAATATTTTCAAGAACTGAATTGATAAAAAAAAAACATACAATTATCGAACCTGCTCACGAAATTTCACGAGAGCTAGTTGATAAATGCAACCTGGAGAACAACCGGAAATTTGGACAGACATACGAAAGTATTTGTGCCCAAGCTGAAACGGACGCGCTTCACGCTCGCTTAGCCAATAAGTGCACACGATTAAGAAAAATCATTTTAAATTATCTAACAATACTTTTCTTACTCACTTACTTTACCTTAGCTTAAATAAGGTTTATTATTAAAGAAAGTAAATTTTATTTCTTACAAATATTGCCTTCGCGTCAAATTCTTACTACAACTCTGACAACCCTATAAAAATGGCATTTATCTGAACTTGATATTGACATCCTAAATAAAGCCCATCATCCAATTGTAAGGATAAAGACCTCTCTGTATTCTGTACAAAAAATTGTTGTTTCTTAAAAAGTTCTGTTTCGGACTCCGGATGTTGATTACAAAGTTTGAGGTCCGTTGTTAGTATAGATAAGCGATGCCCTGGCTCCTAACAGTGACCTAAATATTGGGAAAAGACAAGGAATGGATAGCATCAAATGTGTATTTTAGTGTAGATAGCTACAATGTAAGTACCAAAGTAGATTCTGTATTTTATGTGTTAGATTGCTATAAGAGTCTTGAGAAATATGTTGTTATTTTGGAACAAACAGTGAGAACAGCGTGATAAAGAAAAAGTTTGCAGTAAATGAGGATATAGTGACATTAGTCAAAATGGTCATGCTGACATGGTATGTACCTGTTGAAAAGATCTAGGAAAGCGTGTTGTGAAAGCAAGTATTATAATAATTCGAGAGTGGATGTTGGAAGATGTTCAACAGTTGAAGACCTCGACTATCCTGCTCTGACCAGATTGGCTATATTCGGAAAGATTATGAGTACATTTTAACAAACATATAAAGTATTGGAAACACACTAACGGCATTTCTTATGTAAGATTTAATTGCCCGTACTTGACAAAAACAACATTAGTAGAATTAATCGTAGGTACTCTATAATTAACACCCAGTCACATCAATTTGCTACCTTGCTGTTGGATAAGATAGATTCCTTCATAAGAATATAGCAAACAGAATAACTTATTAAAGTTATACTATTCAAGTTTCAGTAGTATCGGGTTTTCAAAGAAGTCCTTACGTTCTCCTCTATCCATCCTGTAATCCGAGAGCTATCTCATAAACATACACACACACAAATTTGCCTTAATGATTGCACACAGACGTCCATTGTTGCGTTATCCACAGGGTTGCCAAGAATGTCAAGTTCGCTCTCATGGCATTGAAAAACATTTTCGCGCATTGTGACCGTTATCTAGTAAATATCTAAATTATAGTCTGTGGAGAGATTCAAAGATGTTTTAAAGTGAGCTTGAGAGCACAGAATGTAAATTTTATAATCTTATTAAATTAAGTCATAGTAAATTAAATATTTATAACCTGGATTTTATTTTTTGGGTCAAATGAACATTTTACTGACAGTTTGGTTTCTGAACTGTTTTTGAACCTAGTTTGAAATAAAAGTAGGTTTCAAAATGTTTCCAAATCAATTGAACATGTGGATTAAGTTTTGCCATCCCTGCTTCATGTAACCGAGCCGACGAGAAGTTTTGCAGAACGAGCGAACCCAAACAACGGACCATTTGACGCGCCGACCGTTTTCTCCTAATGTGTTCCTTGTTAATTGAGACCTTTATCATAATAATGACCTCTCAAAATATACGAGGACATAATAATTAAAATGTTATCTGTATTATAATTTATGATATAATTATTGATGTCACAAATTGTCGCGTTTTTGTTTTCGCTTTATACGCTTTCTTTGCATGACCGTTGTTATTTTTTTAATTAATGCTTTTATACCGAGGACTTAATGTTCTCATTAATTCTTTTCAATATCAGATTATAGTGTTGCATTAATTTCATTAAATGCAACACTAAGAAGTATTCTATAAAGATTCTAATGAATAGGGGTTGCTGTTGCATTCGGACCTTTTTTTAGGGAGGACATAGATGTTGGTTGCCGCTGTCGGCCGTCCAACTCCGCCGGACTAGCCTTGCATTTGGCACCAACAGGACTCTTCGAAACGAAAAGTAAGGAGTAGTTATAAAAAATCAAGACCATCCAAAGAGGGTTCCTTCCTAAAGGCCTGTACAAAACCCATGCTTCCCTTAAAATATGTAGCTTTAAGATGACAATAACACGCTCAGTGGTGACAACGTCGTTGTACGGTAAACACGCTTTCTGGGGCAATAAGACTGATGATTTGCAACATAAAAGCGTGCATGAATCACAAAAAACGATTGAAAACCATTGAGCTAATACGTTACACAGGACAATGTTGAAAACAACTGAAAAAGTTATCTATCATCTGCAAATAAACTTGTACGCACACACAAGCGCTTCAAACCTGACCTGTTGTTTTGTTGTGATTATAGCGCTTTACTCCATCTAGACAAGTTAATTAAATGTATAAGTAAGATAGGTATAAATAAAATTTACATTTTGTAAGTCTATACTTACTTTACTAATGCTGGTCTGTACTATTTTGTATACTCTACTTTTAATTTTGATATTCCGAGCCAGTGAAATTACAGGCACATGAGACTTAACAACTGTCTCAAGGTGACGGACGCAATGCAATGTATTACTTGTGATGAAATGCATCAGTTATAGGTAGAGGTTAGTCCGCTTAAAATCAGGTGGGCCTAGAGCTTGTCTCGTCACAATAACATATTTTTTTTTAATTGAAAGTCTGAAACAATAACCTACGTTGATTTAATATGTGCGTACATAACAACCTTCAATTCAACATATTAATGATTACCAAAACGAGACACAGTTGCAAGATTACGAGATACATTTCACAGAATAGATAATAGTGTCTACAATATCCATCGATGGAAACTGGACGAAAGTAATGAGTTTGCAAACAGAATAATTTATTAAAGTCTATACTATTCAAGTTTCAGTAGTGTCGGGTTTTCAAAGAAGTCCTTCAGTTCTCCTCTATCCATCCTGTAATCCGAGAGCTATCTCATAAACATACACACACACAAATTTGCCTTAATGATTGCACACAGACGTCCATTGTTGCGTTATCCACAGGGTTGCCAAGAATATCAAGTTCGCTCTCATGACATTGAAAAACATTTTCGCGCATTGTGACCATTATCTAGTAAATATCTAAATTATAGTCTGTGGAGAGATTCAAAGATGTTTTAAAGTGAGCTTGAGAGCACAGAATGTAAATTTTATAATGTTATTAAACTAAATACGTAGAGGTTTATAACCTGGGATTTATTTTTTGGATCAAATGAACATTTTACTGACAGTTTGGTTCCTTAACTGTTTTCGAACCTAGTGAACACCTAGTAAAAATAAAAGTGTGTTTCAAAAAGTTTTCAAATCAATTGAACATGTGGATTAAATTTTGCCATCCCTAATTCATGTAACCGAGCCGACGAGAAGTTTTGCAGAACGAGCGAACCCAAACAACGGACCATTTGACGCGCCGACCGTTTTCTCCGAATGTGTTCCTTGTTAATTGAGACCTTTATCATAATAATGACCTCTCAAAATATACGAGGACATAATAATTAAAATGTTATCTGTACTATTTATGATATGATTATTGACAGACACAAAAAATTTACGCGTTTTTGTTTTCGCTTTATACACTTTCTTTGCATGACCGATGTTATTGTTTTACGTAATTAATGCTTTTTATAAAAAGGACTATCTTCTAATTCATTCTTTTCAATATCAGATTAATTTAATTAAATGCAATACCAAGAAGTATTCTATTCTATTGCATAGGGGTTCCTGTTGCATTCGACACCTTTTTTATGGAGGACATAGATGTTTGCTGCCGCTGCGCTGTCAGCCGACCAACTCCACGGCACTTTGGGCGAGGGAAGGCCCTATTATAGCCCTGCATTCTGGACCAACAGGGCTCTCCTTATTAAACGTATAAAAAAAGTAAGGAGTAGTTATAAAAAAAGACCATCCGAAGAGATCGTTCCTAAAAACCTCTATAAAACCCTTCAGAACTATAGAACATGACTGTACCTACTTATATGTTTTGATAGCGCAAGTTAGCGGATAGACAGTAAAATTCTTAATCACTTCAAAGACATGACATTTATTCGATTCAGAGCACACTTGACGCAGTGGCTTGCTGAGAAATGTTTCTATAGTTTAAAGGATTTTTTGATAATTAATTATGAAAATTAAAATAGTAGCTTTAAGATGACAATTATACGCTCAGTGGTGATAACGTCTTTGTCCGGTAAACACGCTTTCTGGGGCAATAAGACTGATGATTTGCAACATAAAAGCGTGCATGAATCACAAAAAACGATTGAAAACCATTGAGCTAATACGTTACACAGGACAATGTTGAAAACAGCTGAAAAAGTTATCTATCATCTGCAAATAAACTTGTACATACACACAAGCGCTTCAAACCTGATCTGTTGTTTTGTTGTGATTATAGCGCTTTACTTCATCTAGACAAGTTAATTAACTGTATAAGTAAGATAGGTATAAATAAAATTTACGTTTTGTAAGTCTATACTTATTTTACAAATGCTGGTCTATACTATTTGTATACTCTACTTTTAATTTTGATATTCCGAGGCAGGGAAATTACAGGTACATGAGACTTAACAACTATGTCTCAAGGTGACGCGACGGGCGCAATGCAATTCATGACTTGTGATGAAATGCATCTGTCATAGGTAGAGGTTAGTCCGCTTAACATCAGGTGGGCCTCGAGCTTGTCACAATAACATAAAATAAATAAATTGAAAGTCTGAAAGAAAACCCAACGATGATTTAATATGTGCGTACATAACCACCTTCAATTCTACATTTTAATGATTACCAAAACGAGATACAGTTGCAAGATTACGAGATACGTTTCACAGAATAGATAATAGTGTCTACAATATCCATCGATGGAAACTGGACGAAAGTAATGAGTTTACACTCATTGCATCTATCAATAAATAATTTAGTGACATGTCCTGATAAAATATGCTGTTCGAGATTTTTCATACTCGGAACAATGCGTGTTTCGAGTTATCATGCATCAACGTCTTTTGAATTGCTGATCTACATTCAAATCAAACAATGAAATCTCCTACCGCGCTAGTATTTATATATTTATATTGACATAGATCAATATACTCGAGAATAACTCTTAAAACTTTCTTATTTCTGATCATATTAGTACTATTAATTAGCACTCTAATTTTGACTGTTGCAGATGCACTCCGTTTTATGGTTCAGTCAGAATGAACAAATGCAAGTATTGGACAAACTTTTAATATGTGTTTTAAAAATGAGTGAAAATATCTAAGATTTACACAAGATTGATGTCATACATTGACCTTGTTTAATCCGATTAAAGAACACGAATGACATGAAAAACAAAACTTAAATGCGAAGAGAGAGCAGAACAAATTAGAAGCCATAGTAGAGGACAATTTCTTACGTTTATTTAGCAATTAGGAAGTCAGTACTCTGTTCTGAGTTCTCTTAGCTCTATTAAGAACGTCGGCGTACGTTGATTAGCCTCAGTACAAGTCGGCTAATTGGACACTGGCGGGTTACAATGACTTGCCCTTAATGGCCCTAATCGAGCCAACGTTACTGGATAATCGGTTACTGTCTTGAAAGTTGGGGGCCGACGGTAAGAGACTTGTACGACCAAGTGATTGTACATATACAATTCAAGCTTTTAGGAAGGGTTTTCTGTCCAATGTTCGGTAAACCTCAAACTGCTAAAAAAGGCTAGCTCTTTTTACGGTTCCATACCCAACCGGCAAAACGGAGCTCTATTAATGAGAGTCCGATGTCTCGCTGGCTTAGTCGTTCTTGACCGATCGCAACGTCCACTGCGGTCCTGACTTGGATAGGATGTTCGTGGCATAAAATAAAAAATAAATAACATAAACGTTAAGTTAGTCTTAGGTATGTGCCTGTAATTTCACCAGCAACTATTACCATCAAAACGGAACACAGTAATGCAAACATTAATGCTTGGCGGTAGAAATAGGTATGGAGGCAGTACTTCCCCAGACGAACTCGTACTAAGAGCTCTACTGCTATAGATTACATTAATAGTTAAATTAATAGTAGTTTCATATCCAAGCTTCTATTGGTTAATGATCGAAGAAATAGTCACATTTTTATTTTGTGATAATACAAATACAATTATTTTTATTTCAGTAAACTTAATCTATAATACATTTCATAGGTTTGAGACCCACTTTTACCCGTGTTAGAGTTAGGGCTCGCTCTGCCGTGGTACTAGGTTAGATTATGTGTTTATGTCTTCGTTTAGATTATGTATATAAATCTTATTATACATTAATGTTTGTAATTTTGAGATATTATGTTGCTCTGTGTGATTGTATGTTTGAAGAGTGAGGGTGCTCCTGATCACCCGTCTTCTGCTAGAGTTCATTACGGAATTTTCCTAAAGTCTTACATAGTCACCACACTTTCATTGTATAGAAAAAGCAATTATCAAGCCATTTGTCACAGAATACATTTCAACTACTGAAACCACGATCGCAGAATACTCTATAGTTAGTATTACTACACGACCGGTTTTGAAGGCTGTGGCCTTAATGAGTGCACGTTGTTGTGCATTCGGGTGCTTGCTACTGCGACTGCGCTTGCGCATGGTTACTGGGTTCTTTTTACATTCCGACGAGACTATTATCGAATATAAATAGAAGAGTTAAAAAAGTAGAGCATCGAACTTGACTTTGATATAGCATGAAGTTGATTGCTTGTAACTTGTAAGATGTATTTGTTTATATACTTAGATAGATGTAATATTTACAGGTACAGTAGTGCCACTAATCCAGCATGTCCAATAATCCGGCACCCTCCACCCGCGCCTCCCTCTAAGCTCCCGTCAATAACGAATTGAGATTGAGATTAACAGACTGAGCCTTTTAATCTGCTTACTTCCACTCTTAATCAATAAAATATAACCTAACTATCTCGTTGATTTGAAATCTTCAAGTTTAATATTCAGCTTCTTTCATCGTGCCCTGAGTCACCAGTCACGGTCGGTAGACGAGAGGAATGTCATTAGATCGGTCGTCCAAGGGACGGCGATCGACCGTGTCCAACTACGGCGATCTAATGAGATCGCAACGAGAGGAGAACCTATTAAGTATACCTACTCGTGCTGAGATAAAATAAAATTGATCTAGGAGGAAGAGTTTAGCAGTCTTAGTCTTCTCTTCATGGGTACCTACTAATTCAGAGACGAGAGAAAAGTTAGAGCAATCGTTTTGAATTCTGCTCTTCAGCGGGTTTTTTTTGCAATTACTCAGGTTCCACACATGACTTAAATTCTTCCTCTCGTTGTAATTTTGTAATGCATCGTACTTTTATCTCCTTTACTCAGCCTTTGTGATAATAAAACGCACTAAAGTAACAGAGAGCTGCTTTGTAAACGAGATTATCTTCAGCTCTCACATGTAGGTACATGATATCGTATATATACATATGTAATTATTCAAAAACTGAACTCTTTCGCCAATTATGAAGTGATTTTGCTTATTATTTTTTGTAGGGTAGAGTACACCTCAAAGTTCCATTAAAATTTCATCAAAATCGGTTGACTAGTATTTAAGTTATAGTCCATTCACCTGAAAAAATAATTGTATACCTGGATGACTTAATGGTAAGAAGACGATCTTGTAAGTAGTATGCATCACTCATAAGTATGAATTATTTTAAGAATTAAAAACCCGACCGACCTAAAATCAGAAAAGTTAAATGAAATGTATTTATTTTCGTTCCGTTGAAATTAAAACTGCAAGTTATATGTATATTTTATGGAATCGTTTTAGCCCTTCATTTTGAAATTTCACTCGATGGATTTGGAAGATAATCATTATAAACTCACAAACATAAAAACATAACACTCCTTTTTTGGGTAGTCGTAAAATAACTAATTACTACTGAACCCACGGATCTGACAGGTGACAGAACCTATAACAAACTTTAAATTTTTGTGATATCAGTAACATACACAGTAGGTCCCGCCCCCATAACACGACAAATCTATTTACATACTTAAGTTTAAATACCATTAACGAGTTAGCAACATGTCGTAAATAATTAGAGAGTATAAGCTCTCGCCCACGGGTGCGCCCACGACCGCATCCAAGGCTGAGCTGATGCTCCGTGGGCACATGCCGAGAATTGCCTTTTAGGAAACAGCGTTTGTTTAAACACAAAATAAAACTTCAGATGGATTACAGTTTTTGGAACCACAAAAGTTATGACATGACACTGACAACCGCTAATTGTCTTGTATGTATATATATGTTCATATTAACGGTTTAAATCCATATTTTAACTCCTTGATTCAGTCTATAAAATAATCAACTTTAACTAATTAAATAGTGTCTCTAATTTTAATAATGTTATGATTGCAATAACGCCTGCTATGCGGATTACATTACAAAATCACAAATATACGAATATATACAAATATAATATTAAAATTATAAGGTTGCGTCATCATTTACAAGTATAAAACCAATTGCAAAATTGGTGTTGTTTATAGTACAACGCAAGTGGTACTATAGATGTCGCTCCATCCCAATACGATGGTTAGAGAACGGTAGGAAAGATTTGAATTATGACGTCATGTCATGTTAGCTTAATTGGTTAGAGCATGCCCTGGCTCAAGGGGTGGATGGACGCGGGTTCGAATCCCGCACATGACTTAAATTTTTCCTATCGTATATCTGTGATTTTGTAGAGTCTCTAATTCTACATTCCCTTAACCTGAGTTTATAAAAACTGCACCAAACAGAGCCATGCAAAATAAAATGTTGTTGCTCATTAGTGTACTCAAGTACCTACTAGTATTCTGTCAACTGTGACCCAAGTAAACAGACAGACAACTTAATATTTACGACTAACCAAGAGATCTCCGTTCGCACTTCTGTTTAATTACTCGTTTTCTAAACAAAGTAATGCATTCCTACAATATTTTTGCAAATACGTTGTAGACGGCGGAAAAAAGGAAGAAAAGTATTTTTTACTATTATAAAGGCCTATCGTTATTTTGGATAATAATATTTATTACGCTAAACTAAATTAATGATAGTAACAAAATCTGAAAAAGAAACTTAACTTACTTCCAATACCAGAAGTACCTTTGTTTAACAAAATCACAAAATTACAAGAAGAAAAATTATAGTCATGTGCGGGATTCGAACCCGCGCCATCCACCCCTAAGGCTGGGGTATAATCTAACCATTTAATCTAACATGACATTATGGCTCATAACTCTAATTTCATCGCATGGCATGCGTTTTTGCAAAAATACAAATATTAAAAATACTCGTTTACAGTTGATACTCGTTTTAAGAAATGCATCAGTTAAGATCGATTATAAGATGCTGTATTTGCAAGATGGTCCATACAATGCATATTGTCAAATTAAAACTTCGTCATACGTTCGATCTCAACTTTGAGATCTCACATTCTCATACGCGGCTTCCACAACTTATTTCATACTTTTCATTAGTAGTAGTAGAGTCTATTTCGTTTTTTTATCTTTGAACTCTTTTCAGTGATGTATACTGCTTTCAAAGTCAATTGACACTCGCCCACAAAATTGTTTACCATCAGCAATAACTGCAATTATCAACTGATCATGGAGATGAACGTCATTTTGATATTTCCTTTTCAAAGCAAACCTCATTAAAGAGTTCTAATATCACATTGAAGCTAAATTTCATGCCCATTCTAATAACACAATAACACCCAAGGACGTTTTTTCTTTCACGGCAATACATTTACATCGTCAAATACTTGTTGCAGTTAATTGAGTGATACTTAAAACCTCTTGATAGCATTTGATGAAATTTAAAACAATAAAAAAATCAAAGAACTACTCAAACGAATAAAAAAAAATCTTTAAGATATGCGTTGTAATATATAAAAATATATACGCCTTTAGTAATAATTTGCCTTTAGAACTTTCCTCCTCTTTTTGAGAGTCGGTTAAAAATGTATTTTTGTCTCAACACTTGACACTATAAAAAGCAGTCCTTGAGGTGGCAACCAAAATGGTCGGCAATTTCGCAAGCCCCACATGTTGCACATTACAGCAAGCTCGTTAACTTTATGTGTATCCACGCCCTGTCTGCGCCGGCGCATCTTCACGCGTCACTTCTGATGAATAAGGGCCTCTCAACGTGTACGGCCTGATCTGACTGTCAGATAATGTAAGCATGCTGTACGCATTCTACGCGTCAAGAAGCTCTGTAAGAAAGAGGTTATTGAATATGTTTCAGGGTAGTTTTTATTTCAATATTGATTTTTAATTAGGTTTAGTGCCACCCTCAAGTAGAAAATCTGTCGCCAAGCAGTCTTGTCCGAGTTTGGTCCGTCACAAGACCACAAATATAATTTAAAATAAAAAACCTAAAAATGGAACCGATTTCAACACTCAAAATTGTGAATGTGTTGTTTAAGTCGGTACTATGATAGTTCAAAAGTACCTATTATGACAATATTGTGAGCATGGTACCGACTTGGACAAGTTATTTCACACTTCTGAGTCTTGAAGTCGGTTCCATTTTATAATAAAAAAATGTTTCGCCATATTTAGTGTCCCTAGCTACTTACGGGATCGATTGTCATTCACTGGCAACGACAAGATCAACAAGATAGGAAAGAAAAACAGTTATTGGATTGACTGATTTTGATGAAATTTAAATGGGACCACACGACAAGCATCAGCTTTCAAATAAAAAATAACATCAAAATTAGTTCACCGCTTACCCAGTACTGAGGTAACAAACATTAAAAAAATGCAGGCGAATTGAAAACCTCCTCCTTTTTTGAAGTCGGTTAAGGACCCAAATCTATGTTCCACCATTTCACTTAGGTGTGGTCAGCTATCAGTAGAATTGTGCAAACTTTTACCAACCGAGCAATGTCCATTTCGTCACTTGATTAGGTCACCTTCAATGTCAATACCATTCTTGGAATCAATTACCATTCCGCTTTAGTCTTTATAAGGCAAAAATTCGGCTGTATCGTTCTCGGAAGACACTCGGAAAGGTCAATGGTACTAACTGTTGTATATACTGTGTATGTATGTAACTGTTTAGTGACGATGAATCAAAGGCTCTTATAAATAAACGCTATTTAAAATGTTATCAAGAAATACCTAACAGTATTATATTATTTAGCCCTAAGCGTTTTAGAATTTTCGACACGTTTCGTTTCTACACGAAGCATCCTTAGGTCTTGACTCTTAGAGCGCACGATCGAGATTGAAATCTCGTCAAAACATATAAGTTATCAATTCTGTATCATAGGTACGAGTACAGATACTTGTAATTATGTGTATATTATGTTGTACTGCACAACTCGTTTACCCTGGTAAAACTATAGATATACAAACTCACAACTGAAGTTGGACGTCATGGGCTTGATTACGTCAGAGCCTTGTAAATTATTTTTTTATGGGATAGGAGGGCATTGTGGCAGTGTGAGGTAGAAAATGCCGTGAAAATCGCAAGATTCTGGACTTCCAGACGTCGACATGAAATTGATGAAACATCATGCTTTGTCGGGAAGTCCGATGGCGAAATTGAGCTGCAGGTAGTAAATCGAACAGTTCCTCAGAACACTCCCCGTGATAGATTCGGTAGAAGATGCAGAGTGATCCAACATCTCTACGTAGTGCCAAAGGGTCGAGCCGGTCGGAGAGAACTTGATCGTCAACGATTCGAGTCGCTCTGCGTTGTATGCGGTCAAATGGAAGAAGCTGGTACTGGGGAGCTCCCGCCCAGGGGTGAGAGCAGTACTCCATGTGAGGCCGAACCTGAGCCTTATAAATATTTATTAATATAATATATGATTTAAGTGCTGGTGTTATTTCGAGGAGCGTTTTGAATGAAAATGACGCACAACACGCGTATACGAGGAAAACTAAGGAACCTAAGATTTATGACTGTGTGACTCATATTTGCTTTACAATTTCTTATCGTAATTGGTGACGTTGTTTGTTAGTAGTTTGTTTCATTGATTGAAACTATAAATTGGCCAATTTATGACCAACTATAGACGCTCCAATTAGTATAAATTGGAAAACTCGTAAAAAATATACTCGGTTCATTCATAGAAAATGGCAACAAAATTCTATAGTAATATTTGCAAAAGTTACGTGTGTCTGCGTGGTATTGAAATTTTACAGATCTTTTGAGAATTTCGATTATGTAAACAAAGCTGTCCCTGAAGATAAGGTTTTCCGTTCTTTCCTTTGCTACCGCTGGTACGGTTATTACATCAGAACATGTTACATTTCCAAGCCGAAAATACATAAATATTCCGACTAGGCTAGGAGGCGTTTCTGACGTCACGTATATTTGTATTTACTTATCAAATATTTTTATCTCGTCTCTCAAAGACTGCTGCCGGAACACACTGTTAGGTGCTTGGCGACAGATTTTCTACTTGAGAGTGGTAGCTAGCCAGATGAGTACAAACGCCTTTCCACCAAGCTGTGAAGCTCAAGTCGGCGCTAAGTATTGAGGTCACTTCCACAAAAAAAATCAAATGTTTGTCAGGACTAACAGAAGTCAAATCTAAGAGGTAGCATTTTTCTAATGACCCTGTATATATGCTAAATTCCATACATATATCCGAATCTGAAAAAATTACACCAGCATTTTGGTCATGAATTTCTTCGACCACTTAGAAACATAACTACCTAACATATTTATGGAGACTAAACGCCATGATATACGATATTCTACATATCATTGTATTGTGTCATGTCTCATTCTTTCTCATTTTCCTTCTAACGAGTTACAATTACGATTTACGGTACCTACTATGACATCGCTATAAGGTATTATACACTATTAGCTACAGTTATTCCGGTGGCTCATGTTCCTAATTCGGTTAGCAATTTAACTGTAATAAATTGGCAAAAACAACACGCATTAGTTGCAATTTTGATTATAAAAATTGTTTTTAATCAATTTTTTAGCATTATGTAGTTAAAGTTGTTTTCTGGCAGTTTTCTAGTAGTTATATACACCCAAGATGATAATCCTACCTACGAGTAAATGTTGATATTTCGACGTCATCGTTATGGACCGGGTAAGACTACGATAAGCGATTAACCTTTCTGACACAAAAAAAAATTTGTTACACTTTTAAAAAACTTCAAAAAAGCTTTAATTAAAAAAAATAAAAATTGTTGGAAAAAAGTAGGTTACAACTAACCAAATAGAGTCGAGGTAGGCACATCAGAACAGAGATCAGCTCAGAATTAGTTTGCCAGTCTACTTTGTCTGCATCCATAGAAATCATACAAGAGGAATAATTAATATTATTGCTTTTACCTCTTACCAACCTAAATGTATTATTTCCTAATCAACGGATTGCAGGTATTTCTTTTTCTAAGAAATATATACAGATATACACTCGTGAGGTTTTACTTTTAGGCAGATGCGTATAAGTACGTTGCGTCAGTTATGTTTTGGATACATGAAAAAAGGGTAAGCCTGTTGCCAACTACTAGGCAAGTTCTGGAATCCGGAATAAAAATTCCTTTATCAGAAATACACAATAACTATGTGACCCTGAAATGGAAGGAACCTAAGACTCCACAGCGACGCCACTCCATCAACGACCGAAGCAATCGAAGAAACTTTTTTTTTGTTTTTCTTGATAGGTTAGCCCTAGACCACTATCTCACCTGATGGTAAGTGATGATGTGGTCGAAGATGTTGTTCAGGCTAACCTAGAAGTACTGGCTCTCAAGGATAGCTGCCGGAACACACCGTTTGGTGCTTGGCGACAGACTTTCTACTTAAGGGTGGTAGCTAGCCAGGCGGGCATTCAGAAAATGCCCTACCACCATGCTATAACGACTGCCATCCTAAGACAACAACCGGGATCGATGGCTTAACGTGCCCTCCGAAGCACGGAAACGCTCAGTAGTAATGTCACTAGCGGTCACCCATCCAACTCATGACCACGTCGGACGTTGCTTAACTTTGCTGATCGGTTGAGAACAGCTGATTAAACTTCGCTACGAGCGCTTCAAAAAATGTGACCCTGAAATGGAAGGAACCTAAGACTCCATAGCAACGCCACTCAACTAACGACCGAAGCAATTGGTTCCATTTCTTACCATGTAAAAGTTTTGAAACTCAGAACCTTTTCATACAAGAGACAGCATATGTCCATGAAAACTGTCGACAAAAGTATTGGTAAGTAAAGGCTGAGTAACAAAGACAATGACAATAACTTGCAGCTGTGTGATTCACGTCATAAACTTCCTTGCAAGGCGGTTTGCTAAATACAAATGACGTCATAACTAACCGTGCCTTGTTTCGTCTGCAAAGAGGTTTACGAACCGGGAAATAAGAAGTTTATATAACGAAGTATTGTAAAATTATCCCAATTTTACTTCGATGTCGGCTTAGTGTCTGTTTAGCGCTTTCCGTATAAACGCAGTTAGTTTTAAAGCAGAATTGAGTGGAGTTTGGTACTAAGACGTATACGAGTTTCAACATTTGGTTTTTAAATATGCCGATATTTTAAATACCAACCCCCCTACTTATAAAAACATCGCTATGTAGTTGCTAAGTAATGGATAAATAAACAGTGTTTAAGTAATGCTTAATTATTTCTTACTTATAAACGCTACATAGCACCTGTTTAGCTAAGCAATGGATAATGAGGTCGAACGTATTTTAAACTGACAACATTGTATTAAAAAGTATTATGAATGACCTAAATGGCCAAATAGCATGTATCTAGTGCTAAATATCTTGAAATTAAAAAGTAAATATAATACTTTTCTTTGTATAGTACCACCAACTTAACTGTGCAGTTTTCGAGGGTGCTACTGGTCAAGGAAATCAACTACGAACTGTCACAATTTGAAGGAATGTTGTAGTTCTTTTTTCTGCCACCTGAACAGATAAGTTGGTGGGTCTGTAACTAAATCAGCTGATCAGAAATATGGGCGCCATCTTGTTACTTAAAATTTAAACAAGGGTGGGACGGTGTTTAAATTGACAGCTGATTTAAGCAGTACTTAGGTACTGGATAAAGTTATGTAGCGTTTATGAGTAAGAAATTTTGCTAATCAGCGGCTAAGTAATGTTTAAAATTTAAGTAGCGTTTATAAGTAAGGCTGCAAGTGTTTAAACTCGTTGAAATTTTGCATGCATGTCTTTGAGTATAATATATATCTTTCGGGTTTGTTAATAAACAGTGAAATTGTGTATTTTCAAAATTATTTCGTAACATCGTTTTGTATTAGAATTCTTATTTACACATTTAGAGATAAATTATACAATAAAACAAAAAAAATGATAAGCAGAGGCGAAGATTTTAGGCTCAAGGACATCGAAGTCGCGCCGAATGGTAACACTGCAAGAAACATATGACTTAGCAACTTTAATAGGCGGGCGCTTACCATTAGCTGGGCGACATGACCGTATTGTCGATTTAAATTGAAATTAAACTTTATGAGAGGTGATTTATGTAAAAATCAGTCATGAGACTGGCTATTATGTAAATGTTTTTATAGTTAAAAGGAATTTATAGATCTAAGTGACAAAAATACTTTTTAATATTTGCACGCCTGCATTGTTTTTATTTTTAATGTGATTGTGACGGAACAAGCACGAAGCTCTCCTGATGTTAAGCGGACTAATCCCTGCCCGTAACAGATGCATTTCGTCACAAGTGACGAATTGTACCGCGCCTCACGTGAAAACATATATATAGTTGTTAAGCCTCATGTGTCTGTAATTTTATTGGCTCTGAAGGACTGCTGCCCGAACTCACTGTTAGGTGCTTGGCGACAGATTTTCTACTTGAGGGTGGTAGCTAGCCAGGCGGGCATTCACAAAATACTCTACCACCATGCTATAACGACTGCCATCCTTAGACAACAGCCGGGACCGACTGCTTAACGTGCCCTCCAAAGCACGGAAGCGCTCAGTAGTAATGTCACTAGCGGTCACCCATCCAAGTCATGACCGCGGGCGACGTTGCTTAACTTTGCTGATCGGTTAAGAACAGCTAATTAAACTTCGCTACGAGCGCTTCAATTTAACTATAACTAATAAAATTTGATTTAACTTAAAATAAACACAAATCGCAAAAGAGATATCGCAAAGCGATCTGTAAACAGTAGATATAAGAAATAGGCAGATTAGCGATGCATACATCAAGGTTTAATGGTTAAGTGTTGCCAAGTAGTTGAACGGTAGGCGCCACATAACACAGATTTATTACCACGATTAGTAGTTACGGTAGTTAGCATAATAGCTAAAGACGTAAGTGCCTCTAACTACCAGTATATAGGCGGATACACAGACGGACCGACGCACAGTAGATCGAAACTCGTCTTTCATAGACATAGAATCTTGAATTATTAAAGGTCAATTTTTTTGCTTGGGACGAGTTCTGTTAATCATTGTTATACTATAAAATGGGATGTGCGACAATTGTGAGCACAAATAGGCAAGATATAATTTTTTTTTGAAAAATTTGTATGGGACTAACATATAAAATGTCAATATCTCCGTAATCACAAGTTTGGCCGTTATATCCTTGCACACGTATATAGTACTAATTATTTATGATTTTTTGATATACTTTGTTTTGCGGCACCACTTGCGATTTTTTTTTTAAAAATCGTCAAAGTTATTAATTTTTTTTTATATTGATGACTGTTTGTAATGCTAAAATATGCGATTATTAGTTCTAGTTTAGGGTATTTTATAAATCTTAACAGAAAACTTTCTAAGAAATCACAAGACTGTTAACCAAAACATTTTCACGTCTCAATACAACTTGCACGGTAATAATAAATTATATATTTTTGAATCTAATCTAGTCACCTGTAATGGTATGGTAATCAATAACAAATGAGTACTGTAAAAGTACTCATTTGTTAATGACCTCCGTTAGGTGATCAGATAGACTAAATACCTAATAAAGCAATTAGCGAAAGGATACACTCAAAAGAATATGTATTAAGTTTAAGAGCTCCGTAATTTAATAATTAGTGCAGAATTATCATTCTTTTTTATAGGCTATATTTAATGCTTCAAATATACGTAATTTATCAGTTTTATACTATGCAGATCCATAGTATAAAACTATCATTAAATTAAGATAAAAACTTTTATCTTATATGAGATTTAAACTATCTAGTATTAGATACTTAGATAAGTTGGGTTATAAAATTAAAAAAGAAGTTTAGAAAGAATTGATTTTTTTATTAATGTAAAAAACATAATAAAATCATGAATATCAAATATAAATATCAGAAATCATAAAATTCTTCAAAATAAATTAAATTAAATACTTAAATCTAACAAAAGATGAAATCAACTGAAATTTAAAATAAATTGAAATTATTACACACAATAAATATTAAATTGGAATCAAATAAAATGATTTAGGTAAGTACAATTAATATAAGTAAAATAAATAAATAAATAAGTCAAATACAAGTGAAAATAAAATTACAATAATTAAGTAACTACTTATAATATTAAAAGTTAAATTATTCTAATACTTCACCACCATCAGAATCCACTTCAGAATCTGACTCTACAGTTCCCATTACATCCAAGAACTCTATCGGAGGTTCCTGAAGTTTGAGTAGATCTAAAGCTTCTCTAAAGTATACCTGCTTCTTATGGGCATCCAGTTTTGGTCTTATTGAAGAAATCAGAGGATCAGATGAGAGAAGAAGCATGTTGAGGATGTCTTCGTTAGATGTTTGTCTACTCTTCTTCCTTGAATGATGTTCCCTGAATCTTCTGAAGTCTTTATTGCGGGCCTCTGAAGCTTCTTCTGATAGACTCCCAATTGGCACAATAGCATTTTCGGCTATTATATCACCTCCGTGGATTAATAATTTGTGGACAGTTGAGGACATGTAATACCAATTATAAAGTTCTACATATCTTTCGGCAGTTAATTTGGTATACTCTTTAAACTTAGGCACATCAATTATCTCACCAGAAGTGATTGCCTGCAGAATCACGGCAAACCTGTAGATAAGGTTTTCATCCAGTCCTGTTATTGCTGCAGTTTTCTCAGGAAACTCGAAAAACCTTCTCGCAGTATTACCATCGTTAGTTGTGCCTGACCCTTGTTTAACGATGTCGATCAAGAGATTAAGATCATCTCTGAATCGATCTTGGATAAGCTTTTTTCTGGTCTGTAACAGTATCTTGTGAGATTCCTCCCTCGCAGACCACTTCTTAAAATCGAGGCGATAAGCTATGTGTAAAAGACATTCCATTACATTAATACGGGCATGTAGTGGTGACAATCCAAATTCATAGGAACCAGTAGAAACGGTCTTTGACGTTACATTATCTAACTGATTCATTTCGGTTGGCTTAGCCAAACACAGGTAGCAGGCCGCATTTGATTTAGCTTCCGAGAGATATGTACAAATTTTGCCATCGATCATTGTTAATAACAATTGATGACTAATCTCATTTGCTTGGTATTTTGTGGAAATCAAAGCCTGGATTTCATTATCCATTCTAGTTTTTTCATTCATGACAACTTCTTTGCTCTCCTTCAAAAAACTGAACTGCACTGGGCGGCAATATGTAGAAGAGCAGGGTTTTGGATTTATCCAAATAGTATCACCTTCTCCTGTTGTTAACTTTAGAGGAACCAAAGAGGTCATAAATATGCTGGAATCATCTTGCTCACTGTCTATTTTCTGCTTATATCTACTTTGGTTGGATGCACCGTCAAATCCCCACTTCGATATTAAAATCAATTGCTTGCCTTGTATTTCACTAGTACTAGGAAGACTTTCAATAATCCTGGTCACTGTTAAATCTAGTAATGCTTGGAGTGCAATCGAAGCTGAGCTATCCGTTATGGTCACAAATGTCTCCGGAGGGTAACACTGAAGCTTAGCCTTTTGAAGTTTATAATACGACGGATATATATCTTTCGAACCTTCTCGAGTTGTTGTTTCCCTCAAAGTGATGTATTGCCATTTTGATAATTTTAATGAAAGCAACAAACCCAGTGCTTTCTCTGGTGAAAATAATACTTTAGGGACTGGTTTTTTGATCATTTCCTTAATTCTTGCTGTTGCATCTGGATTTTTTAACATGTATTCAATAACGTATGCAATATCCTCACGACCATCTTGTTTTAAAAGTGCTGCAGCTGAATATGCTAATTCAACAGGTTCTTCATCTTTATGTTCATTTGATCTCCTCTTCTTCTGCTTGTTGCTTAAATCTTCAAAGGGCTTTCGCGACCTTTTTGTCATTGTTGAAGCCGATATCATCGTTGACGTTGATGGTAAGGGTTCAGCATAAGTACTTTCATTTACCGATTCTTGTATGAGCAAATTTGTTTGTACGCAGCTTGGCCAGTCAATATTTGCCTCAAGCCAATTGGAATAATCACGTCTAAAAATATCAGGTTTGCGGTGGGATCTTATCCATCTCTTCTGAACAGCCCGTGTGAATTTCCGACAAAATTCCTTGAGGGTAACACGGTCTTCATCGGAAAGGCTAGAATCTAGTCGATTAACAAGCGTGTTAAATAATATTTCGTGATCGAATTTAGTATTCTGACTACTCAGAATAACAAACAAGTCCAAGTTTGAAATTACACTTTCCATTATTCACAATCACGGGGTAAGCGGGTAGGTAGATACTATTAGTTGTTAGCAGTAGAAGTACTCAAAATGAACTGAAGCTACATAATTTGATTTTTGACTATTTATAGGTATTGACTAATTATGAGGGTACTATTTTTTCTTAATTTATAATTAGTTTTGGTAATGAGGGTATCATTATCACAACTAATTTTGAAATTAAGCAGCATTTGTCACTTTAGATGTTATATTCATTTACTTAATTAGGTACAATATTAATTAGTATTAACGGAAGTAACGGAGGTCATTAACAAATGAGTACTTAACCATAAGAAGTAACGGAGGTCATAAACAAATGACTACTTAACCATTAGAAGTAACGGAGGTCATTAACAAATGACTACTTAACCATTAGAAGTAACGGAGGTCATTAAGTTAGTTATTAGTCACCATTACTGGTGACTAGATTAGATTCAAAAATATATAATTTATTATTACCGTGCAAGTTGTATTGAGACGTGAAAATGTTTTGGTTAACAGTCTTGTGATTTCTTAGAAAGTTTTCTGTTAAGATTTATAAAATACCCTAAACTAGAACTAATAATCGCATATTTTAGCATTACAAACAGTCATCAATATAAAAAAAAATTAATAACTTTGACGATTTTTAAAAAAAAAATCGCAAGTGGTGCCGCAAAACAAAGTATATCAAAAAATCATAAATAATTAGTACTATATACGTGTGCAAGGATATAACGGCCAAACTTGTGATTACGGAGATATTGACATTTTATATGTTAGTCCCATACAAATTTTTCAAAAAAAAATTATATCTTGCCTATTTGTGCTCACAATTGTCGCACATCCCATTTTATAGTATAACAATGATTAACAGAACTCGTCCCAAGCAAAAAAATTGACCTTTAATAATTCAAGATTCTATGTCTATGAAAGACGAGTTTCGATCTACTGTGCGACGCAAGGTCAGATTCGTATTAGTTAATTAATGCAGCGCGTTTTGTTTGTATTTTTAGTTGGAATTCCCTTCTGTACTACGTAGTTTAAATTGTGAAAGGGATTGCTAACCCTCAAATGTTTTGGTGCCTACATTTCTTAGAATAAATTGATTAGACGAGCCAGCATATCATAGACTACAGGCCTAGTATGGACTGCAGGCTTAGCATGGACAGGATATAAAAAAAACTACTTATCCCTTCGATTGCATTTTGCGAATGCTCGCCTGGCTAGCCATCACCCTCAAGTAGGAAATCTGTTGCCAAGCGCCTAACGATGTGTTCCGGCAGCAGTCTTTGAGAGCCAGTAAAATTACAGGCACATGAGACTTAACAATTGTATGTCTCAGGGTGACGGGCGCAGTGCAATTCGTCACTTGTGGCGAAATGCATCTATTATAGACAGAGGTTAGTCCCATAGGCCTCGTACTTGTTCCGGTACAATCAAATAAAAAAAACTGTTATAGCACGGCAATAGATAAAATATTTTATCTCATTTTGGAAATTCCGTAGTAAAATATATGTATCTGAATATTATATTTATGATATATCTATATTAAGATAGTTTTAATTATGTTTCTTTATGCGAGAAATTAATATCATGAGCTTTTGGAGCTTGATGAAAGATTCAGAAATGTCAGCAATATTAATCAACGAAAGATGACTATTATATGGAGTAATCGCATTTTTTTTTGTTTCAGCATGTCTAAGATCTGCTAGCCTGCTACCTCATTGACAGGTGATCGAAAAATGTTTTTGAATAGTCTTTGTAAACGATAATACAGTATTCATTTCAGTTATACTGATTCCGGGTGACAACGATCTAAATAAAAATAAGTCGGCGCTTCCAATATCACTTTTGCAAATATTGAGACTTCACTTACCAGCACGTGTCCAATCGACCATCGAATTCCTAAAGAATATAGACACTTGAGGAATGTCGCAGTCAATATTGTGCAATGACGCCGGTGGTGGTGGCTCGGCATTTCCTAGAACGACGAGGTCGAACATGCCGCTCGGTGCAACTTTCTGACGCAGGACCTTACTTGAGAAATGGTTTCGAAATGTTGATAGACCACGTGGTCGCTCCAAATAGCAGGGTTAGGTTTACCTTGGAAAGTATTTAGTAAACTGAGGGCCATTTCTATCAAACCAAGGTATAACTAAACAAGGATGAATTTAATTTCAGTAACAAACATAATATGATAGATCTTTCTCACCATAGACGTTAAATTATGTCTCAGTATTAGAAATTTGCCATGGTGTTGACTTTTATGAATTTGACATCAGGCTGTAGAAGATGAAACAATCTTATCCAAGATTAAAAAGGTATATCATCTAATTTGGCGGCATATTTCCAGACACTAAATACCTACAAATACGACCACTTTGCTACACCTGATAACATACTATTTCTATGTCCACGCTGCTGTCACGTGTTATTAAAACCCAAGCCATGGAGTTCTCCTCTATCCACGAGGGGAATTCAACAAGTTCAAATTAAATGTTGTAAATACTAAAGTACTACTTGATTTTCTGTCTATAGGTACTAGTTTGGTGACCCTTCGAGAAAATAAATTTTTAATCTTAGATTTTCGCGATTATTACACATATTTAAACGGTTAAAAGTTGTTTTATTACTAAATGAAATTTTCTTAACTGCTCTGAGCCATGCACTATTGAGTTAAGCAAATAGCCTTTATACCTATGTCTTATACACCCTCAAGAACCGGATACAATCGCTATAATAAAAGTTTTCGAAGCGCATTTTGTAGCAAGATTTCGAAAGCATTTCTGTTTCCACTCTATTAGACGAGCCTGATATGTTTTTATTAAATTTTCCATGAAATAGACACCCTATTTATTATGTAAAATCCTCCATCAAATATTAATACGTCATTAAAGCTAAGCGCTCCCCATCCTAATCATGACATGACCCGCTGCTTATGGCCGCCATTCTGCATGAACGATCGTTTCACAAAACCATCCGCATAGAAAATTATAACGCTGTTTTTATACCAAAACGGAACCGAGTAGTGATTATGTAATGTAATAAGTTCGCATGGATGCGTACAAACAAGTGCATGTCCGGGTGCTGGTGGGATATAAATGGGCTTCCGGTGGAATTATTGGGGCAATTGGCCCTGCATAGGATGTGTAGGGCTCTTCGCCCTTCGTCCGGCATCCGGGCTAGGGATGGGTTCTAACACATCGATAGTTGAAAGCATCTTTTAAAAGTGCAATGTAAAAGTACTTATGCATGTTCCCGGAGCAACACACAAAAAAGGACTGAATGTTCAAACTTTACAAAGTTTGCTTCTTATTACTTGCACGAGAAACATTTGCGCTGTCATCTCTCAATTAAAAAAAGGTAAAGTGATTCGTCAAAATGCAAACTTTTAATATATGTATTAAGAAAGAGTGTATGTACTCCTTACAGATATTAATAAAATATGTAATATTATAGAAGATGTGACAAACACTATGCTTGATCCGAAAACAAGATTCCATATATTAATCTCAATAGAAAATAAACATGAATTGAAACTCTAAATTCTCGCTTAGTCAACTTTTGTGTCTATATAGATAGTCGTAGCTAATAATATATCTAAATGTATTGTAATTCATATTGTTCCCTAAATGTTACAGGATAATTTAATCATTTTCAAAAATAGCAGGTATTTATTGTAATGACAGTATAGGTATATAAATGATGAGTTAGAATAATAGAGCGGCGTTGTCAGTTATAGTTGTCCTATCGATAAATAGGTTCCAATCCCTAGTCTTGATCAGATCATGGTGGTCCCAAAGTGTCGCAATTGAACGCCAATACCACTAGACTACATTGTGCTCAACGAGAGAGACTTTTAAAGTTTAATTTCTATAAAAAAATGGAGCTTCTAAAGTGATAATATAAATATACGATAGAGTAGACTTAAAGACCTGGATTAAAAGTGTATACAACAGGTGATAAGATGCTGTGTATAGATAGGACAGTTATTTTTTTCTGTCTTATATTACCAGGATGCTCTATGTCAAAAAATATGAATTAACTTAACGCGCCGTTATATTATTTCGTTATGAAATTCATTTGCTTATTTAATATAATAACTAGTAATATAACATAATATATTAGGTCCTTACATATGAAATTGGCGTTTTGTATGGGAGGAACAAAAAGTCGAATATTTTTTAATATAATATATTTAATTAATCAAAGTATGAACCATTATTTTCTATGCACTTTTGCCATCTCATAGGTAGTTCATTGATCCCTTTACTAAAAAAACCAGTCGGACGGGAATCAATAAAATCTTTGAAGGCGATTTGGACTGCCACATCGGAGTTGAATTTTTTCCCTTGCAAGAAGTTATCCAAATTTCGAAAAAAATGGTAATCTGTTGGAGCAAGGTCCGGGGAGTACGGAGGATGTCTTAGACTTTCCAATTGAAGCTCTTCTAATTTAGTAGCCGTCTGTAGCGCAGTGTGTGGTCTAGCGTTGTCGTGAAGCAGCAGTGGCGTGGAGCGATTGACCAGCCTAGGTTGTTTAGCCGCTAGCTTTTCCATCATGGTTTGCAATTCCTGACAATAGACATCAGCCGTAATAGTCTGGCCAGATTTGAAAAAACTGTAATGAACAATACCGGCACTAGTCCACCAAACGCTTACAAGTAACTTTTTTGGGGTTAATTTTCGCTTGGGGCAGGATTTGGCTGGCTGGCCAGGATCTAACCATTGCGCTGAGCGCTTCCGATTATCGTAAAGAACCCATTTTTCATCACAGGTAATGATTCGGTTTAAAATACCTTCATTATTGTGCCGGTTTAGTAATGTAACGCAGCAGTCGACGCGCGTTTGCCGGTTTGTTTCAGTCAATTCGTGAGGTACCCACCTTTCAAGCTTTTTAATCTTCCCAATTTGCTTCAAGTGAATTAAAACAGTTTTATCACTAACATCGCAGCCTGCAGCTAACTCGGACGTGGTTTGCGATGGATCCGCTTCCACAATAGCCTTCAACTCTTCATTATCAACTTGAGTCTCAGGCCGTCCACGGGGCTTGTTCTGCAGGTCGAAATTTCCAGAACGAAAACGTTGGAATCAAAAACGAACTGTGTTTTCTTTTGCAACACGACCGCCATACACATCATTCACCCTTCGAGTTGTTTCCGCAGCACTAGTGCCACGGCGGAACTCGTACTCGTAAATAATGCGATATTTAAGGTTTTCCATTTTGTAAAATGAGTGACGCAAACAGAAAAAAACAGAAGAAAAAAAACAAATGAATGACGATCATCGAAGCACAAATACATGAGTCTATAGCTGTACAAATTTGAATTTGGAATTCCTTACCAAAGAGGAGAAATTCGTGATTAAAGTGGCCAGTACGAAAAACGCCAATTTCATATGTAAGGACCTAATATATATACTCAAAATCTTTGAATGCGTTAATAATTGGCGCGTGCGTATTTCACAGAAATACGTAATGCTGCTCAGAGGTTATCGTTCGGCTCTGACCGTGAAACACAATTAGTACAATGAATGTGCTTTTACACAATTTAAACTATGTAATAGACTTGAAGTTTTATTAACTGAATTTGGTAGGTACATTATTTTTTATGGAAGCGGGATTGCCATTTGTTATTTGTTCAAATTGATAGGTTAATAAGATGATAGCATGTTGTCCATTTGCTAGTGGACGTCAATCATTAATACTTGGATAATAGTTTCAATCTTAAACGGTTCTTTTTTTATCTAGTTGATTTCATGATAGGTGGCAAAAAATGTAAGTAGCAAACTTTTTTAAGGAAACGATATATGATCTGACTTATCTGACTTTATTAAATACTAATAACTACCTACTTACAAATGGTCAGGATAATGTATCCAAGAAAAGCCCGCTGTAATTATCGCATAATACACTAGTTTATGTGTACAATATTTCTAAAGCATATATCTTGACTGATGAATGTGATTATAGTGAAACGCGACGACGTGACCAAATTATAATTAGCGTGCGCAGTCTATTTTCAAAGAAATATACTCAACATTTGTAAATATTTTTCGCTATTATTTTAGAATTCAAATATCATTTTACCTCATTATATTATACCTCATAATGCAAACAGCAAACCAACTCATATGATTTTGTTTATAACATTATGGTGATGTCGGTTGATAGTTGTTACTTTATGTTATTTATAGTTCATAATTTAACACCTAGTGCACATAATAAACAATTAAATATTTAATAGTAGGTAATAATTCCTCTAGCGTTTATAACAAATGAATAGTGTCACCGCATGCGTCTTCATATCATCATGTTACGAATTTAATGTAAAGGGACTATTACCATAGATTACTAAAATGTTATGTCAATTGTTATATTTATGATAAATATAACCAATAGAATACTAATAAAATGCATTCTATCTAAGTGGCATAATAACACCATGAGAGTCCCTTGGAGACAACGGTCCATATAGCTATTTATTGTAGCATTCGAAAGAAGACATATAGGTTCTATACAGTGGACTTTTTCCAGTTGATCATATTTATTACGACAAAGTACCAAAGGGATACCAGGGGCCTAATTTTATTAATTTTACGCTATTTAAAGGCAGCATATTCCTTCTTCATACAATTTGCAGAACTACCAAGGACTACGCTAGGATCTCCAAGACTTTTCCTTGGGGGAGACGTTTGTTCTCTACATCTGGTATTATTCCCTGGCTGATACATGCATATTGTTTTTGTATTGGACTAAAACTAACTTATACATGAATGTGTCTATCCACAAACTTCTTTAGAATAAGTTAGTCTAAGTAGTTTTGGTTCTGCTAATAATGATTTACAAGTAAGCGAACGCGTACATATGTGATGTCATGGACAGCGCGCTTGGCCGCGCTTGCGCATCCTATTGTTATTACTGTGATTATGGTAGTCATTAAGAACGTGAACAATTGCATGTTCTACAAATGTACCAAGTAGGTACCACACACACACATACCTATCTGATGGTTTACATGGATTGCTACAAAATAATACAATAACGTATGCTTAATATAAAATTCTAGCCAGACTACTTCAGACTTCATACATTTAAAGATAAATATATTTAATCCGCAATACCAGTTAACTAACACTAGGCTAACTTCCCATCAGGAAGAATATTGATAAGTTGGAGAATGAACTCAAAGTTTGAAATTATTATATGGAACAAAAAAAAAGTAAAAATCATATAAGAGTACGGACCATCAGTCTGTTGTGTGAACTTGTGTGTATTTAATAATAAAAAAAAAAGGTTCGGAAAATGGGTACTTCAACGAACATTACGTTGCTTAAATGCTTTCATTGAAGTATGTAGTTCTAGCCTTTTATACAATATATGGTCTTTATTTCTTTTTTTTTTATGCCTGATATGTTAGCCTTTGACCACTATCTCACCTGATGGTAAGTGATGATGTGGGTGAAGATGTTGTTCAGGCTAACCTAGAAGTACTGGCTCTCAAGGACAGTTGCCGGAACACACCGTTAGGTGCTTGCCGACAGATTTTCTACTTGAGGGTGGTAGCTAGCCAGACGGGCATTCGCAAAATGCCCTACCACCATCCATACCATTTTACATATAATGTTAATACAGGTACCATAAAATCAAAATCACCATTCGAAATATCTAATATTCCGTCATAGGTATGATTAATTCCTGACTTAAATAAAACTTGAAGTAAAATTGGAATAAGAATAACCTAACAGAGAAAAATACTGTCAATTTGAAAACGTCGGTTATTAAAACTGCATTCCATTGCTGCACTTGCGCCTGTAGTAGGTAAGTAACATCCGCGACGCATCAACCATTCAGCACGCGTGCTAATCGAGTCTTGCGCTACGGATTGAATAATATCGATATGGCGATATCGAACAGGAAAGGTCACAGCACTAGTCATCGTTTCGTCAGTGATATTTTACATCCTTTTAGGTTAGACTGTTACTTTTGTAACGAAGATAGCACTTACATCTTGGAACAAAAGTTACAATCGTGCCCACTCATGCATGTCTTTGAGCTGCCCGTGTGTATGAAAATAAAACAGACTACTATTGAACAATATACCCGTACAAAATGCGTGAAAATAACACATAATACTACTAAGTCGACGTACTAATTGCGTAAAATGTTTAACCGAAAAGATCTTTCACTTCTCTTTATTTTGTTGCATATTTAGATATGGTACGTCAGTAGTTTTAACATAATTTTTTTAACTTAATTTTTGATAAAATTACAATTAAAACATGGTGTTGGAGAGTTATAAAATTTCCTACAGTCATCTATGTCCCTGACAATGATCTAACTCCAGCCAAACGACTACTCTGAAAACTTTCATTCAAAACCATATAAGGATTATTCGAATACTTACACTTCTACCACCCTAACACAGGAGTGAAGCATCTCACCTATACAGTTATAAGTACAGATATCAAAGACGGGTGTCTTTGATGACGCACGTAATAAGGAAGTAATATTAAATAATTTCAATCGGTACAATGAAGACCCTATAAGCCACATGAAAAAAGACACGTTACTTTCCCAATCAATAACCGCAAATGGCTAACAACTTCTAATAAGGAATCACACGTGAAATAGAAAGTGTAATAAATAATAATAGAAAAATAACTGATATAATAGAGCCGTTAAATGGCACTCGATTGCAGGAATCATTATCTTTTGGTAAGTTATATAATAAACTCAGTTCAAGACAGACCACGCATCGTCAAATAGTTAATTAAAAGTCGCAATGACATTTCTATCCTAACTCATGGGCCAGTGGCATTAACTATAAGCTTGAGGGAAGTATTATAGGACACTTGTTCGGACCCTGCCGCAGCTCTAGCTTCAGGGCATAGTAGTTAGAAGAATTCTGTGAATCGCGCAGACGTGCTCTATTGTAGAGAATCTGTAGTCAAGCCACTAAAGCTGCTTTTCCTGTCACGAGGATAGCCATTCGCGTTCAGATCTTGCCCGCATGCGGGCTGTTGATATCCTATAATTTCATACATTGTATGTTTTTCCTATAACGCGGAAAGCACGCGCGGATAACGCGGATTGGGGACACGCACAACACTGCAGCGGTAAGCGAAATCTTTGTCCTGCGTGTGGCAAGGAGCGTGCTATCACCCGCATGCGGATCCTGTCCGCGCGCAGGCAAAAATACGCAGCACAGGAAAAAAAGCACTTACGGTGTGTTCCGGCGGCTGTGCTTTAAATCTTTGACGACGCAATTACTCACAAACAGGTAAGATAGTGGTCAGCATTAGTAAAATAAACTGTAAGAAAGTTGTGCAGTACCTATGTGAACACACCGTTTGTAAGCTCGGTAGGTATCCACTGGATAGGTACTGGCACATATACACTATCGCTGGATTGGAGGGTTGGAGTTGTTCTTCCTGAATAAGAGCTTCCTTTCAGTATTTGCTTCCTTTTATTTCCTTTTTCTTATAGATGTTATCCCTTAGGAGTGTGGTTCGGTACTACATGCTCTCTGCACAAAACTTCCTACTTATATACCAAACTTGGCTACAATAAACCTTTATTCTTATTTGCTTACTAATCACGTACGACTAATCAGAGCTACTTGAATCCATTTCTGTCGTACCGACATAAACAAATTTCTAACATAACAAGGGTCTAATATAACAAAGCAATACTTATTGCATTAAAGTAAATATTTCGTCTACTGAACACCTGTCTAAACAAAGTTATAACATAAATAAAAATCTAAAGTTCCAATAACAAACAAAGTAATTCTAAGCCCTACAATAAATATTTATGTTGTGCTAAACAATGAGCTGTTCTATTCTAGCTATATGAACAAAGGTCCAATGTTTCAATATAAGCAATCTAATGTTATGCTTTAACGTAAATATTGATGTCGTCTTGCACATTTCTCCCGCCGTGTGACGCTGTCACATCTTCTACCGGTGCTGTGACGATTTTGTCCTCAATCGGTAGGATAACCAGTTTTCTCACCGGCCTCCGTAGCACTCCTCCCTTGGTCTTGATGTCAACGGTGCGCACGACGCTGTCTGGCCCAGGATACGTTGCGATGACTTTGCCTCGGACCCACACGTTTCGAGGGAGATTGGGGTCAACAAGTTGTACTAAGTCCCCAATTTCAACTGTAGAACCTCGTCCGTGGGGCTCCCGCCGGTTTTGAAGCTCGGGGAGATATTCCCGAATCCATCTGGTCCAGAATGTATCTGCCAGTCTTTGTGTAGCCCGCCAGCTGGATTTGGTGACTGTGTCTTGTTCATGAAAGCTTCCCGGCGTTGGCACTCGTCCTGGTCCCCCCAGCAAGAAATGATTGGGGGTGAGGGCTTCTGGGTCTTCTGCACTGACCGATACGTGAGTGAGTGGTCGGCTGTTTACTGTATACTCCACTTCTGCCAGTAGAGTTGTGAGGACTTCTTCTGTTGGATGACGCTCATGCAGGGTTGCTGTTAGAGCTGTCTTCACTGAGCGTACCATTCTCTCCCAGGCACCACCCATGAATGGCGCCCCCGGAGGAATGAAGCGCCACGAGATATTCCTTTTCGCTGCTTCTTCTGCAGTTGCTTCGTCGATCGCCTGTCGCAGTTCTTTGTCCGCTGATTTCAAATTAGTACCATTGTCTGACCAAATCTCTGTTGGAGAGCCTCTTCTTGCCATCATTCGTCGCAGAGCCATAATTGCTGAACTGGTACTGAGTGACATGGCTACTTCCAGATGTATTGCTCTCGTAGTCATGCAAGTGAATATAGCGACGTATCTTTTCTGATTGGAGCGTCCTACAGTGACCGTCAGTGGGCCAAAATAGTCTACTCCGGTGAACGTAAACGGGCGCTGGTGATGAGCTAGGCGGCATGATGGTAGATCTCCTGTTCTCGGATGTGGTGGTACTTGTGTCTTCATCCTGCAGTGTAGACATTGACGAAGAATCGTGCGAGTTATGGGGCGCACGCGCAAAATCCAATACTGTTGACGACACTCGTTAACTGTTGCTTCGACGCCGGCGTGGTGTAGCTGGCGGTGGATGTTCTGTATCCAGAGCTTAACGGTAGGATGATTTCCATCCACCACCATCGGTCTTTTCAAGTATTCTGGAACCTGCTGTGTGGCCTCGATGCGACTTCTCAATTTCAGAATTCCGTTAATGTATTCGATGCTTAATTGATGAAGTCGACTTTCTTTGTTAACAGCCTTCTGTTTTTTTATGTCTTCTATTTCTTGCGAGAAGCTATCTTCCTGTGATGAGCGCATGAGAAGTTCTTCCGCCTTTCTTAAGAGTTCCGCTGTGACGGGAAGATACTTCTTTTCTTCTTTTTTTGTTTTCTGTTCCTGGCGCTGTACTATTACTGTTTTGTTTGTCTGTCTTTTCCAATTTGGATCTTTCTGTGAGTTCTTCTTGTTTCTTTTATAACATACCGTTTGTTTGGTGGCCTTGCAGAGTTGAATGAATTGGAGAACTCTTGCTGTCGTGTAGCGCAGTCTCTCCCAATTAGAGAATCGGGAGACTTCTGGCAGTGCTTCAGAGAGCTTCTGTATTCTTTCTATAACTACATGATGTATTCTTTCCTCGCCTGTCGGTTCTGTTGACGTTGATGTGGACGCTTCTGTTGGCCAGGAGTTTTCATCTTCATAGAGGAACTCTGGTCCTTTGTACCATCGATGCTGTGTGTTGAAGGATGATGGCACATCTCTCGTTGCGTCATCGGCCACATTCAACTTTGTTGGTACCCATCGCCATTCGTTGACTGTAGAACTCTCTTCTATTGCAGCAAGACGATGAGCCACGTAAGGTTTGTAAGAGCGTGACCCTGTCTTTATCCAGGTGAGTACAGTTTTGCTATCTGTCCAGAATGTCTTGGAGTCTGGTTTTCTCTCGTGTTCTTCAATGACGGTTTCAGCGAGGCGTGAACCCATGACGGCGGCTTGCAGTTCCAGTCTTAGTCCAGTCAGTTCCAGGTTCTGGTTTCATTGGGTTAATCACGCCAAAGTGTGGTAGATACCATGTTCTGTTTGCTGTCTTTTTCTTCGGTGCTGGCTCGGCGTAACCTTTAGTGACCAGAGCTTCCATTTGTTCGGTGTACTTTTCTTTTAGCTGTGGGTCACGATCGAGTTTCTTTTCGATGCTGAAGAGTCGCTTTAGTGAGTTTTCATAATTGTCAGGAAGGGTCACATCTTCTTTTTTCCATAACAGAGCAGTTTCGTATCTTCCTTTTTCTGTGTGGACTGTATTTTTCTGTAAGATACGTAGAGCTTGCTGTTCTGGATCTGTCTTCGGTTTCTTAGGGTTGATGCAAAGTGAGTCCATTGCGAAGTACTGTTTTATCAGATCTTCTAAGTTCTGTTCAACTGGCTCTTCTGTGACATGAGTGACGAAGTCTATGCTTCTTCCGAGAGTGCGAGTATGGCTACCGTGCAATACCCATCCCAGTGGCGTGAGTGATGCCACTGGTTGGTTTTTACTTCCTCGTTTGACTTTCGCTGTTAAGAGCAGATGCCAGTTGTCTTGGCCGATGAGTATTCTAGGCTTAGCATTTTTATATGTGATGATGTTGCTTATGTCTCGTAGATGTTTGCATTCTTCAATTCGTTCCTTTGAAACTTCTTGCGTTGATACATGAAGATTCTTTACTGTTCTCGCTTGAATTCTTTCTTTGTGATTGTTGATACCCTTGACTGTGATATTAACTCTTCGTGACTTCACCTCAGCCGTCTTCATTTCATTGATCGCTTCTATACGTAGTGGATCGATGGGTCCTGTAGCACCAATGTCGTTGGCTACGTCGTCATCGATAAGAGTTACTGTTGACCCATCATCCAGCAGTGCAAATGTGTTAACTGAACCTGCTGGTCCTGATACCGTGACTGGAATGATCTTCAAGTAGGACTGTTTTGTTGTTGAAGTCCAAGCTGAGTTGATGGCTTCTGTTGACCCTTTGTTCTGTTCATTGCTGTTTTCTGGCTTTTCTGTTTTCTTTGTGTAATGCAGCATCCTGTGGTGATAATATTTGCAGCTGTTGATACCGCAGGTTTTCTGTTGACAGCTGTGGGTCTTGTTTCTGAAGCGAAGACATCTAAAGCATAGACGTCGATTCTTCGCAATGTCCCATCTTTCATTTTCATCCGCTTTCTTGAACTTCTCACAATCTGTTGCAGTGTGTCCTGTCTCTTCACATACAGGACATCTTGTTGTTGATTGCTTCTCTGTAACTGTGTTGACTTTTTGTTGACGTCTCTGTTGAGTAGGCTGTGTTTGTGAGCCCACTTGTTCGGGTTGTGCATAAGGTCCGCACAAATCAGCTTCTCTCTTCAAGAACTTATCAAATTTCAGAAGTTCTGGTTCTTCCTTTGGCATTGTTGCAGCAAAGTCAAAGTATCTGAATCTCAGCGTCGGAGTAAGCTTCTCTACCATGGCTTTAGCGACTTCTGGATTGTACAAGTAGTAGATGCAGTTCAATGCTCGAAGAGTAGACACGGCATTTGTCACTTTACTTGAGAATATGCAGATATCTCTTGGTGACTCTGTTAGGCGCGGCAGCGCTCGAAGTGTGTCTATCTCCATCATGGCAATTGATTCTGGTCTCCCGAATATTGTTTCCAGAGTTTTTACTATATCAGATGGTTCGGCGTTGGTGATAAGTAGACCATCAACAGCTTCCTTTGCTCTTCCTTTCAGGTTTCTTCTCAGGCGGTTGATGTTTTCAATCTTTGTAAACATCTTCTCTGTTTCATAGTATGCAGCGCGGAAGTGTAGCCAGTCTTGATGCAAACCATTGAATATTGGTAGTTCGATGAGTTTCGGTTGTTGTGCGGCTTTGACAGCGAGTGTGATTGCCGTAGCCAGTTGTGAGAGATCTGGCTGGGCGTGGGTACTGGCTGTTACTTGCTGTTGCTCAGATCTTCTTTCTTCTGTAGTGATTGGTTTCTCCAATCTTTCATTTTCTAACTTGATTGTAGGCTTCAATCTTCTGTCTTCTGTAATGATTGGTTCTTCCAATCTTCTATCTTGTAATCTTCTTTCTTCTAAGGGAGGCTGGTGTAGTTCATTGGCGATTGCTAACATCGTTGGTTCCGGCTGGTTGTTCAGCCAGGTGTTCACACGAATGTCAGCTTCCATCTTCGAGTATGCGGAGACGTCGTCTTCATCATCTGAATCCGCTTCTATTGCGGCGAGTCGAGCTAGGGCTAGCTCAACCTGTAGGCGCGCAAGCTCTTCTTTGGCTTTCGCTATCTTGTAGGCTTTTGTCTTTGACTTGACGGAGCCCGTACGTCTGTTTGTTTCTGTTAGCTTGCTGGCTTCTAGCAGACAAGCTTTCTTCTGTATTGCTCCTCGTTCTGTTGGCGGTGCAACCTGCCGAGTAGTAGGCGGGACGCATGTTTGAGGAGCGTCTGTAGGTGATGTTTCAGTATCCGAACCCCCCCTGGGCCTCATTACTTGCTTCATCGTCTTGGCTGTTGCCTCCGTCGCGGTTGACTTCGCCACGGAGGCGCTAGTTGCCACAGTTGTCTCTGTTTCCGTCGCGGATGATACTGTTGCCCCGGAAGTTTCGTCGGTTGTAGAAGTTTCCGTAGTGGCGGTCGTCTCCGCTGAGGAGGACGGCTTTGTTTCCATCGACGGGTTACGCCCTTTTCCAACTGAGCGTGTAATTGGCATAATGGCAACCAGCACAAATTTCTTCTTTCTTCAATTAACCCTCGAAGATCCCGCTCAAATGACCATTAAATGTGCAGTACCTATGTGAACACACCGTTTGTAAGCTCGGTAGGTATCCACTGGATAGGTACTGGCACATATACACTATCGCTGGATTGGAGGGTTGGAGTTGTTCTTCCTGAATAAGAGCTTCCTTTCAGTATTTGCTTCCTTTTATTTCCTTTTTCTTATAGATGTTATCCCTTGTGTGGTGCGCAATGACATTTCTATCCTAACTCATGGGCCAGTGGCATTAACTATAAGCTTGAGGGAAGTATTATAGGACACTTGTTCGGACCCTGCCGCAGCTCTAGCTTCAGGGCATAGTAGTTAGAAGAATTCTGTGAATCGCGCAGACGTGCTCTATTGTAGAGAATCTGTAGTCAAGCCACTAAAGCTGCTTTTCCTGTCACGAGGATAGCCATTCGCGTTCAGATCTTGCCCGCATGCGGGCTGTTGATATCCTATAATTTCATACATTGTATGTTTTTCCTATAACGCGGAAAGCACGCGCGGATAACGCGGATTGGGGACACGCACAACACTGCAGCGGTAAGCGAAATCTTTGTCCTGCGTGTGGCAAGGAGCGTGCTATCACCCGCATGCGGATCCTGTCCGCGCGCAGGCAAAAATACGCTGCACAGGAAAAAAAGCACTTACGGTGTGTTCCGGCGGCTGTGCTTTAAATCTTTGACGACGCAATTACTCACAAACAGGTAAGATAGTGGTCAGCATTAGTAAAATAAACTGTAAGAAAGTTGTGCAGTACCTATGTGAACACACCGTTTGTAAGCTCGGTAGGTATCCACTGGATAGGTACTGGCACATATACACTATCGCTGGATTGGAGGGTTGGAGTTGTTCTTCCTGAATAAGAGCTTCCTTTCAGTATTTGCTTCCTTTTATTTCCTTTTTCTTATAGATGTTATCCCTTAGGAGTGTGGTTCGGTACTACATGCTCTCTGCACAAAACTTCCTACTTATATACCAAACTTGGCTACAATAAACCTTTATTCTTATTTGCTTACTAATCACGTACGACTAATCAGAGCTACTTGAATCCATTTCTGTCGTACCGACATAAACAAATTTCTAACATAACAAGGGTCTAATATAACAAAGCAATACTTATTGCATTAAAGTAAATATTTCGTCTACTGAACACCTGTCTAAACAAAGTTATAACATAAATAAAAATCTAAAGTTCCAATAACAAACAAAGTAATTCTAAGCCCTACAATAAATATTTATGTTGTGCTAAACAATGAGCTGTTCTATTCTAGCTATATGAACAAAGGTCCAATGTTTCAATATAAGCAATCTAATGTTATGCTTTAACGTAAATATTGATGTCGTCTTGCACAAAAGTGTTATTCAAGGTACGAGAATAAATATTTCTCTGAGGGGTTGCATTTCAGACTTTTTGCTGCATATTATAATTAACTTTCTGCGAATGGAAATTATGCTTTACCTTCGTAAATATAAAACTTTATTATATTTAGTTAGCTTAGTTACTTCTCCTAGTATTCTGTAATCTGTATTTCTCAATTATTCAAGCTAAGCTAACCTTTCCGCCATCAGTGGCTGCTCGTATAATCATCATTCGCGCAGGTTCAGTACTTTTAAACACTTCCTAAATCTCCGTATAATCATACCTCACCATAATGGCGGTAGTTTCACTGTACCATCAGTATGTAGAAAGCCTCCTCAGCCGTCCCCAGGTAATGGACGGAAGTGACGTCGCTGTCCAAGAGACGACGGCTATAAAATCACTGATGATCAGTTACTACCTATTTTAGATGGAATGGAGTAGACATCAAGCGACCGCTTTGTGATACAATAGGTATGCTGTTGTGACTTAAGTAAGGACTACAAAACTCTGTAGAGAAATGAATACATTCCTCGTCATAATATTACTGCTTCGCAAATGATCTCTGTCGTGTACTGATAGGTTCTCTATACTTAAAACTATCACATAGCTATTAGACAATTTTGGTATAGAATAAACGAAGGAAGGTTTTATTTTATGTTATTAGACGGAACTAGCTCGAGGCCCACCTGATGTTAAGTGGACTAACCTCTGCCTATAACAGATGCATTTCGTCACGAGTCACGAATTGCACTGCGCCCGTCACCTTGAGACATAGTTCTTAAGTCATGTGCCTGTAATTTTACCGGCTCTCAAGGACTGCTGCCAGAACACACCGTTAGGTGCTTGGCGACAGGTTTTCTACTTGAGGGTGGTTGCTAGCCAGGCGGGCATACGCAAAATGCCCTTACACCATGCGGTGAAGCTCAAGCCCGCGGTGGGATTCGAACCATGGACCTCCTGCGCGGCAGTCCATAGCCAAAACCACTGAGCCATCACTGCTTCAAACTATCACATAGATATTAGACAATTTTGGTGTAGAACAAACGAAGAAAAGAAAAGCAGCAAACACTATAAAACTATGTTAAAGAAAAGAATATATGTACTTATCAAAATATCACTGCGAAGTAGATTAATCCTCAAATACCTTCAGTATCAACCTAACTTGTGTGGGTGGTATGTTGAATAATTATATGGCTAGCTAACACACTCCAAAGAGGCATTCCAGATATAGTTCCCTATCCATATACTACACGTCCATGCGCCTGAACAACCGGATAGGTGAACTATCGAATATCAATGCCCCGTCCATTACGCAACAAATGTTTTATGTGTTTTATTATGTGAGAATTTTATGTTATTTACATTTTGTTTTAAAAATCTACATTTGTAATTTGATACATGCTAATGGTGGAAGTAGATTAAAGTTAATTAATTTATCAGAATATGTAAATAAGAGGCCATGGTAGAGTTAAGTGTTTGATCTTAAAAAGTCTATGGTAAAAGTAGTTTTCAACTAAACTGTTACCATATTAAACCAATAAAGTTTTCCCAATAAAGTTGTCACAATCCCCATATTGGCAGGCGTTTTGGGGATTGAAGCCCAGGTTTTGACAGCGGAAGGAGCTGCTACCCATTCTCTCGTGCTGCTCTAGTCTGATGACATGGATGGGAAAAGACGGTGGGTACTTGTAGTTTTATGTCCAAGGACATCGTAAGTATAATCGTAAGATAAGCGCTGTACCTAAATCATCATCAAATATGTTTTCTCTAACTGTAAACTTGTTGCCTTTTTGCTATTAATGGCGTTAAGATAGTAGATAGCTGTTGTGTGCCTAATATGCAACAACACTCACATCGAAACGTTGAACAGTAGCATGTTTCTCATTCAGTGCATTCTTCCCTTCAGTCGCCTTTTATGAATAGCGAACATATGTGTATGGCTGATTATACAGAACTGTATTCACATTTCTAGGCTAGGGAACTGTACGGCATAGACAAAAAACTTATAAGTAACAGATTTAAATCGCACAGTATGTTGGAACCCAAAGACAGACGATAGCAAAAAGTGCAGATTCCACTAAACGGATCTTTGAAACTGCACATTGAATGGGAAAAAGTCCTCAACAAGGCAACAATGGAGATCCAGACGCTGAACTCCGCATCTGTAATGTGACTAGGGTTGTCAAACTATAATATATATTTCATTTACATTACTACGCGTAAAGTGTATATAAATTAATTTGCCAATTAGAGGTTATGATTTGAAATACAATAAAATACCATATTTAGCTTCATACAAAGAATTGTAGCAGAAAGTGCTTTCTGAGCAGAAATATTAATAGCTGTAATATTTTTCACACATGTAATGATATCGCTATCAGGAATCATTCTAAATAGGATTACCTATGCGATTACATATCACGGTAAACTTATATTATTTTACCAAATCCGAAGTAAGCTAAAGCGAATAAGCTTACGAGCTTTACCCTTTTAGAAATGGAGGACTATAATGAAGACTTATCATTCCAGCCCTTCTTTATAAGGTTTATTCTTGACAAATATCTCACTACGCCTCAAGATATAAAGTCATGGTTATTTTTTCTTCCTAATATACACCAAAAACTTATCAGTCTTTCATGTGCCATATAATTTGCGTTTCCCAATAACGATAAATATTGCTGTGCTATCATCATAATTCTGGTAAATAGTTATTTAATTTTGCATTTGTTATCTAGAGGTGTTATCCGCCCCCTCTCAACTGACACTTGGTCAGATAAGGACAGTTATCTAATGTTGTTATTATATAATTATTGTTGTATCTCCATGGCTGATGAGTTTATTAATTATGAAAAAAATAATCCTTGATGCGTAGTCTGATAATTGACAACCCTATATGCGGCATAGCGCAGCACATGTCAATGCGATCGTGGGAATATGCGCATGCGCTCATATTGTACCCTGTATATGGTATACGTAATTAGTTGTGGGCGACGGAATTATAATCCTTATACCGTTGAGATTGGATTTTATGGCATTATATCATATAAATAACTGTTGTATTACTAAGGCACTGCAAAGCAAAACATCTTAAATACTACAGAAGTTAAGAAAGACAAAAATAGCATAAAGTTAGTATATAATCGTCTGCCCTTAGTCTTTTTTCGGAAATATAAAGGCAGTAGAAGTTAACCATATTTATACATTTACCGCTCAAATAAGTCAAGGAAATGGTGAGTAGGGGGCTACTCACTCTGAGCCTTCGTGAGGTGCGTTCGTTTTGGCTCGATTGCGTTTGTAGCAGTTTCAAAAGTGGCATTTGTGTATTAGCGTTCGGATAGAAGCTTTTGCTATTTTTGACCACCAATTACTGCATGCTATCCGAACGGCTTAAAACGTACTTTGACAACCGACAATGTTTTAACAATTTTGCACAGTACGAAACATGGAATCAATCTCTAAAATTAATAAAAATTTAGGTACCTATATTAATATTATTTCTTTGTTAATGGCTTCTGCTAGTTACCCATATAAAAAACTTGTGAAACTCTTCAATCGCGCCAAATACAACTGTCAAACCAGCAGTTGTCAAAAAACCATCACAACGATCCCACGGTAAGACATGGGTCAAAAATATCACTTTTCTCTGTCATTTGTAGCGTTTTCAAAGCTATCCGAACGGTGAGCGAAAACGATATTTTTGCTCACGAAGTCCCAAAACGAACGGCCCGTATGATCATTTTTAGCGTTTGTGAGTGTTATTTTTGGCACCGATAGGCTATCCGAACGCCCTAATAGTGTATTGTTATTAAAGTCAATATAAAATAAATACAATACCAACTAAGGCCATACTATCTATCTCACTCTGAGAGAGGATACCTGGTATAAAGTAATGGGTTGACAACAGAGAGTTTAAATACATAGAATATTTATATCCGAACACCACTGCTCTAAAATCTAACTAGAATTTACCTATCTACATAGCTATGCACACGTATATTATGCAGTTTGTACAAGGAAAGAATATTCAAATATTATGCGTCATATCATAATATCTGTAGTTAGAAAAAGATAAATAAATAATGTGTGTTATCACCGCACCGCCACGAGACGTTCCGAATATTTCCGATCACCACTACGCTGCGATCTCTTTCACTCTCACACAAAACGATCCACACATCTCGCTCATCCATTTCATTGTGACAATGGTCGCCTAAGATAAAATATAATGACGATATTTTCTATTTCAATAGTAATAGCAATAGTATGTATCAAAAATATATCGTGAAATGAAACATTTTTCTTAACTCCCACAGTGCCTCCAAAATTATTGAAGTGTCTAAAGACACAGGAAGGTATATTATCCACAACTTTTTCCTAAAACACACGATTAGCGGCAACGTATATACCGGACGCTCGGAACTGCAAGACTGGCAGCGACTACGGCAATTACCTTGCATTCATCTAGTAAATCTGGGGAGTTCACAACTCATCTACAGGTACAAAAATCTTAGGTTGAGTAAATACTGTAACCGTAACACGAAAACTTGAAGTATGTATATAGAGAAGTATTCGTGTCGCTCTATAAGCAATACAAACTTTCTTGTGTAACTTCGTCACAAATAAACTGATTGTTTGTAGGAGATCGCTTTTCAATTGTTTTCCTGAACGATCGACGGTAATTTTTCGTGCACAAAAGCGACAGAAGAATTATTCACATATTCCATGAATGTCAAAGTTACGGTATTAATTTAAGTAGGTAGGTACATTGAAAAACTATGACGTACCTGAGCAGTTTTTTCACCCAATCCCATACAAGCCTGCAGATACAATAGTCTAGATACAATAGTGGCCACCGTTACAAAAGCCGAGCATTACCTAGTAATTAACAAGCAATATGGGAAAGTTGGAAGAATCGGGGGCGGGCCGCTACCGATGTCTTTGTTCTGCGGAAAAACGGTGTTGGGAATCAAGCTGCAGGTTTTTAATTGAGAAAATTATCTTACGCCACACGTGATTTGATATAGGAGGAAATATTGATTAAGTAGTACATGATAATTAACTTCAGCGCTGACTTTGAGTTAAATATTCAACCCTAATACAGTTTGTATTGGTTTTTAACTGATTGGATCTAATATAATACTCACAATTATATGATTATTTCATCAAGATATGACCGGAAACACATTATCTGCTAAAGGAAGCCTGAAAGATATCACTTCTAGTGATAAAGTTGCCGATGGTGGCATTTGTAACTCTAAAATTATTGTATGTAGTGTAACAATAAATAGATGTCTGTATATAATATGTTTATCTATGTTTCTTTTTTTTCATATTTTTATTTTTGCAATGATGCACGCTTCGAGAAGTATGCTCCGTTACATCCCGATATTACTATAATTTTTCGTCTCTTTGTATTTTTGTAAATCAAATCAAATTATTTATTGCATGAAATACATGTACAAAAGATATTATAATTAATGTAAATACAGGTTCAATGTATTCTGCCTTAATAAGGCGTTCAATGTTAATATTATTACACATATACAAGTTGTAATATATTTCTACTTTATTTCAACGGTCTCTAGACTATAACAATATAAAAGGGTATAAAAAATACACACGAGTATATTCGGCGACCTTTATCTGTATGGTAAAATGATAAAAAACTCAAATCATATTTGGATCAAAATTCTCCATATATGTATGTATTATCAAAACTTCTGGTTTTAAACTCTTCCGCACTGAGACCTATGACCAGACGGGCAGCGAAGGCCCAAGTTTTGCACATTGGGTACGGAACCCTCTAAAGAAGCTTGCAGCTTCAATTACAATTTCGTAATCTCACTGACATTAGCCTACAATTCGCCACGATAAAATCTGTGTTTACCATAAGACACGATCAGATGTGAACAATTACTTAACGCAAGTAGGTCAAAAGCAAAACCATGGTGTGAAATGTAGCAATATCAAGTACTTTATAGCCAGCACATGTTGATTATAAACTAAAATGCTCCGGCGTAAACTGACTACATATGGGCCGCAGACTTGCATCATACATAATAATCTTTGTGCACTTCGTCTGCAGTTATTCAGCATCAAGTCAATAAACACTTCATAAGTAGTAATTAAGTAGGTTTTCACTGGATGTAAGCCTTTATTCACATAACACTATAAATTATAAACAACACTACATCTACTACACTGAAACCAAATGGCCACCCAAAGGCCATTGCCGGCCTACATGTGTAATTCTTTTTGTGTATTTTGATAGTTTGACTATATTTTTTTTCTCATCTGTCGAGGTCAGTGCAATATACTTTGAACTTTTTTAAAGTATTAATAGTTAAAGACCAATAGACGCTCGGCTATCATAGCTTCAAAAATGTACTCACTAACAGAAACAGAACGCATGATCGCGACCAGTAGCATCCTCTTGTGCGGCTAAGAACTTCGTACATACTTGCTTTACCGGAGTAAGATAATAATGCTTTGTATGAGATTAAAGAAGCTAAATCAGCTGCTGGCATAACTGTCCTCGATATACATATATAATTTTAAGCCACGAAAAACAGCAGCTTCTGAGTGCAGGTACAGTTCAGGTCTGCCTTGATGGTATTTACTGAATAAATATTGAGACTTTTAAAAGGATGATAAGAAGTACATATCTATAGAGCCACCAGGTTCTGATAATGGTGCTTGGAAAACACGAAACATGAATCAAAATGGGGTTTGTATAGTTTAATATAGAATCGTAGTGTTTTCTTATGTTCCCGGCTTATGAATTTAAGGACCTTTCAATTCCATATTATCATGCCTGATTTCGTAAAAGCGAATACGAGGAAAGTGATGAACACGCTAACACTCAACTCAACTCAAGTGTTATTATGTTTTTCTGTATTTACTTATATGTTATTGTGTTGATATTTCTCTACGTTTTCGGTACTATATATTATAGACCGACCCACAGATAGATCTCTGTTGTCCGACCCTATATATGCATGGGATAAGGCAAACAGATGACGATGTCTTCGGATGATAATCCTTAAATCCATTCTCCAAAAGTCATTAAGCAACAGTCCCACACATTACTGACTTTCCATTGCGCATGCGCGAACAATAGCCACCACTGCCAACCTTATCTCAACTCAGCTCCCAAACCATACCGTCTCATCTGGCTAGGAACAATCGAGAAATCGTGGTATCTCTCTCGGCCATCAAAATGTCAGTGTCGCACTTAATTAGTGCAATATATATGTACGTTAAAACCGGAACAATTGAGTACTTTGTCTCATTAAAAATAATCAAGTAATCTTTGGAGGCATGGAGGTGATTTTTTTAGTGTTACTACGCTGAAGTCGCCGTTATTTGCAGGTTTTGAATTCGTCTCAACACAATGTCTGATAATGTTTTTCAGCGCACTTCTTAAAGTAATGTATGCTTTTAAGTGCTTTGTTTTGGCTAACGGAACTGCCTCATTCTGTGCTTAAATGCTCATTATTCTGTGCATTCCAAAGCACAAAATACAGCACTGAATGAATGTTATAATAATTAAAATTGGGATGCATTGTGGAAGAATTCTCAGGGTGTTATGATGATGACATCGCAATGGGATTGTTCGAGAGAAATTGTAAGTTATGTTTATGAGAAATTCTTGAGTCATTGAATTACAATGAATGTAAGTATTCAAAAGAAACACCTGTCACTGAAATTAGTAACAGATAAGGACAAATATTACAAGTCATGTAAATTTTCGGTTGTCTTATTCAAACAAATTTATATAACATACTTGTAAGAACACAAAAGTAAAATTGTTAAGAAAAAGGCAATACCTTTGGAAGGCTTTTTGGAAGCGTTGAGGGAAATGTATTCACTTCGATCTCTATACAAAAGTCATTAAGTTAAATAACAAAGTGTTCAAACCCGATGAAATTTAGCATGTATGACCGATTTGCAAACAACCGAAGCAATTTAGTAAGTAAATATAAAAATAACCACAACGGTATTAACAAGTATATTGTTTTTTTAGTTCGTAATCATTTATATTTAAGTAACACTTAACAAAAAACTACCAAATTCCGAGCAGGAAACCCAAAAGTCAGATCACCTTCAAAACCGCCGATAAAAAACCCCAACGCAAATAACTTTATAATATATGTACAAAATATTGATACCAAGGCCTATTACCGATAAGGTCTTATAAATGTACACATATAGGTACTTCCTGCCTTGAGTTCGATGGCTCGACATAGCCTTTTCCCATAATTCGATGGGAAACAGTAGCTACTGGCAACTCACGCAGAAAGTGAAACGTAATGACGCTGATGGCATCTACGTTTACTACAAACGCACTATTATCATGAGATCATTAGGGCTTGATGCAATATGTTAATATATTATGAACAAAAAGGACCACAAGGAAAGTAAATTATTAGTATAGAAGAACATGTGATATGCTAACAAAAGATAAAAATCGTAAACGAGTTTAGAGCAAATTGCAAAAAATAGTCTTCTTTGTAGTACAACTATGAACTATATAGGTGTTGTCCATCCCAATACGATGGTTAAGAACTAAAGGACAAATTAGAGTCGTATTATATACATATAGTCACTGTCTGTATAGGAGACTTAAAATTTAAAGGCCTACGTGAAATAACTGGTAATATTGACTTACCGTCCTCTGGGAGAGCTCGGATACAGAGTCGTGTCTATGGTCGAGGCTGCCGAGGCTGCAGCACGAGGCGGACGAGGCGAGGCTCACGGAGTCGGCGCGGGCGCGGTGCGGGGACACGGCCACGTGCTTCAGCATGCCTACCCTGCAAACAAACAGAACAATATTAATTTAGTCATAATCTTGTAGGACTGTAACGGCAGGTCCTCGTGAAAAACATGTTTATTCATCATCAGCAAGAAAATGGCCATTTGAAAACGGCTCTCAAGATGAGTTTAGACCTACAGTCAACCTTGTAGGGGGATATATCCTTACGCTTCTGTTTTCTTTCTTATTATAGCTAGTCTCTGACCACTATCTCACCTGATGGTAAACGATGATGATGTTGCAGATGTTGTTCAAGCTAATCTAGAATTACTGGTTCACAACAACTTTGGACAGCTGCCAAAACACGCCATTAGGTGCCAGGCGGCAGATTTTTTAAAACTTGGCTTATGGTTAACACTAGAGAACCATTCATTCACTTGATGTTTATTCATTAGATCCAATCACGTTCCCACTGCGACCCCGCCATTGTTCTCAGAGAAAAATATGTGTTATATTACGAAGCAGTACCGTAGTGCTGGCCCTAGCGCCTTAGTTTTCAGGCTGCCTGAAGACTTCCGACGTAGCGAAACGACTGTCATATTAATATAACCAAGACAGACGGCTAAACGTACCGTCCGATGCACAGATAACAGAAATTAAAGGACTAGATCTCTATGGTCCGATGCATACAAACACTTATTTGTAAATTTCACTAACAGTCACCCATATTCGAACAGAAAACCAATTAAATGTTTAAAATAAGAACAATTAGGTAAGCTCCTATAAGAAAGCTTTATATATTTAAACCTTTTAATATATCAACGAAATATAATATTTTCTATTTCGGTTTACCTTTTTCTCCTGCAAATATAATAATTGGAGAATAAACGGAGGAAAATTAAAATCCTCTATTATTTTGCCAGAAAGCTATTCATTCCATTTTGTACAGATCATTGACGCAGAATTCGATAGGCATCCGAGCTTATTATTAGGGTCCGTTTTCTAGTACGCAACCCCAAAATTTTTATTATCTACCTAAAGAGTCATAAAATGTTATAATACTTGATCAATTAATCATTAAAATTTAGACAAGAAATCATTCAATCAAACATTGGTTATTTTGCACATAGAGCAACAGTCAATATCTACTCGTAATTTAATCTCAGAAGAGTTCCAGGAAACTGTTTCAATTGCATTAGCACATAAAAAGTTATTAACTTTTCTCCTGAAGTCCAAGCGGATGTTGAATATATCAAGACGTGCCTCTCATTCAGTAACTTTACAAAGGTTTAACTAACTTATATATTCTGACAAGCTAAATTCTACTAAATCGACGTATTAAGAACCCAACCAAGTGTAAGTTGGATTCGAACAGGGTACCCTACTAAACAGAATATACCAAAAAATTGCAATTTTTTGCGTACTGTTTCGAGATTCTTAGCAGAAGTTCGACCCGCACTTGGCCATTCAGATGTTGGTCTGTAATCGTACCAAATTTGACGATTGTAAATAACTATTACCGTTTTTACGTTAGATCACCAATAAAACTAAAAAATTACACGTTTCTGTCTCTCAAGAAACTCGGGGCTATTCTTTTAAACTTCTTTTAACAATGTGTTACATTCTATTGTTGAGTGAATTGCACGCTTTTGTAAGATAAAGATTGTCTCTATCTCAGCAGCAGCTCTTCACATCAATTTCACATACAATTCTAGGTTAAGCCTGATAACAGCTTCGACCATGTCATTACTTACTATCACGTAAGATTGTGGTCAAAGACTTACCTATCAGCAATACAAAAAAACACCATACGACGTAATATTGAGATATCAACTGCCATACCAACACATTTTCTGTGAAAATAACATTTGGTTACCTACTATGATTCAAAAGATACATCCTACTACTACTACTCCCTTTAAAGGTCGGACGGACGGACGGTCAGCCGAGCCTATAGTAAGTCCTATTAGTAATAGGGTCCTGTTTTCTAGTACAAAACATAAAAAGAATCCATTGCGTACGTTTCCGTAAAAGCTGTAACTCTATCAACTCTTCAATACCCCACAAGTTCATGACTCTACAATAGTAGAGTGTATAAAAGAGCATCGCAACGGAAGTTTCATCTCTCCGGCTCTCGGGCACAATGGAACAGGTACTTAGTTCCTGGAAGTAGAACCGAGTGGAGACACCCTTCGGACAAAGGACACGTGTTGCAAACAATGGCAGAGAAGCGTTGGTAGGCGATAATAGGATACAATCGGTTTCACAAATATTTTTAAAGGCAGTTCAACGCGTTTTTAAAATAGAGGCCTAAATAACTAATCTATTTTTAATTTTATTTAGACAGATGCCGGAAATCGGAGACCGTATTCCGATCGATTTACTACTATGAGGGCTACCACCCTTTAGCCCATTCGCAAAATTCCCTACAACCATGAGATGATAAAGTTCCCTGCAGAATTCGAAGTTTGGACTCAGGTCTCCATATTATTGATTATTATTGATAAAATTGAAAACATATGAAATTAGCGCCTTTTTTTCTTACTGGATTGGTAATGAAAATGAACTTCATTTTGACTTTGAACGCCGGAATGGGTTGATAAAATGACGTTTAACTTTGTAGACGATTTTTGATGATATTACAAGAAGTTCCCTGCTTCTAAAACAATTAGATGGATAAATTTTCTTGTATACGTTCATATATCTCACTTAAAATAATATTAATCAAAATTACAAAGGCAATTAATTTGTTCCCGACGAAAGAGACCTAGAACCTATGTTACGGGTCTAGAGCCTAGTTTAGGTTCCAGGTGGTCCATCACTTAAGTTTTATGTACATTTACAACAAATATAGAATTTTATTTATTATTGTTATTTACATTGCATATAAAATCAGACAATAAGTCCCCTGGCCCTTGCCACACATTACTTAGCCTATTAGTCAATTTCTAACTTAACCTGCTTACTTTATATACTATAATTATTATTACATACGAGATATATACCCTGTTTTTGATAACTTTTGCGCTATCGATATTTCGGTACTCGGAGATCATGGCGCTTGCAAAAGGTTATCAAAAGCACGGTAAATATCCCGTTTGTAATAATGTATTAGTGATCGTGACAGTTTACAAATTCATATTACTTTAAATATAAACTGTGGCCATGCAACTTCTTGCCTATTCCTAAATTAAATCTATTCTTCCCTATAGATCATCCACAAAAAACCTCGAAAGGCGTGATCTAGTCACGCACATCCGGCGCCCGCGCATCTGCCTTACAATAATTAACTTTTTGTCATATACATACAGCTTGCCTAATAGTTGCAATACGGAAATTTCACAGAATAATTCATAGTTAGTACTGAGATTTGCCAGAGATCGTTTCATAGTTGTATGTCTTTGTTTTTGCTTCTCAATGCATCTTGGAAACTTGCTGGGAGTTTGTAACAATAAGTGTTTAGCTTTCTACAGATAAGGAGATTATTAAGTCTCATAGTTTAAAAGAAGTGTATTCAAACGGCTTTCCATACAAGCCTTATGAATACACTCCTTTTTTGGTAGCCGAGTGTTAATAGCTATGGACTGCTGTGCCGCAGGTTGGATCCCCACCGCTGCGCCGGCTTGAGATTCAGCGCTACCACCCTCAATAAGAACATTTGTCGCCAAGTATCTAACAGTGTATTCCAATAGCAGTCCCTGAGAGCCAGGAAACTAAACAAATGTCTGAGGGCGACGGGCCGAAATGCATCTGTTATAGGCAGAGGGTACCGCCTAACATCAGGTGGATATCGAGCTGGTTCCGTCACCATCCCATAAAAAAAGAAAAATAGAAACGTAGTTTCGTCAAAATAAATACCAAGTTTTCAAACTCGGTGAAATTTTGCATACATGACCTAGAGCCAAGTATTGCAGTTTGCCAGTTAATTATTTGTTTATTTATTTTGACTCTAAATTAAAAAAAAACCCACAAAAAACTACTTTGCCGAACAATTTTTAAAACTATTTATTTAAAGGCAAGCCAGAATCATAATATATTAGGCTCAAAGACATGAATGCAAAATTTCAAAGAGTTCAAACACGTGCTATCAAAATATTTCGAAACTATGTCGAACTTTGTATGGTAATTGCTATGAATTTCTATGAATACACTTCCCTTAATTCTGTTCATAGGAAAGTTAATGGTAAATGTGTAGAACATGATTTATGTGTAGATAAGTTCACATTAGCCATTTAAAATACAATTTGATCCAATATCAGGTAAAACTCTCACATATTATACGGACAATGGGAAATTGACGAAAGAAAGTAAAATTTTACTTCTATTTGTTTTGAACCAATTTGCAATATTTTTTGAATAACTACTTTATGATAGGTAATATAAAATGGTTGCCAGCATGCTGGGCACGCTGCCAACTGGTAGTGGGCTGGAGCATTTGGACTGCCTGTGAGTCTGTAATGACTCATAGATTGTATAAATGCTTTTAGTGTAGTAGCTGTAGTGTTGTATATAGTTCGTAGATTATATTATATTAATAAGGGCAAACTGCCGGTTCAAAAAAAAAAAAAAAAACCCATTGTAGCATAGATTACTTACCGATCAACTAAGTTAAGCCCCGTCTGACGCGGTCATGACTTGGATGGGTGACCACTAGTGACATTACTACTGAGTGCTTCCGTGCTTCAGAAGGCACGTTAAGCCGTCGGTCCCGGTTGTTGTCTTAGGATGGCAGTCGTTACAGCATGGTGGTAGGGCATTTTGCGAATGCCCGTCTGACATATTTTATGATTTATCTCACGTAATAAGTGTTGAACCAAATGCCATCTACCGGACACTGCTGCAGGCTTCAAGCAACTTCTTTTTTTATACCTGATAGGCTAGCCTTTGACCATTATCTCGCCTGACGGTAAGTGATGATGTTGACAGAGATGTTGTTCAGACTGACCTAGAATTACTGGCTTTCAAGGACAGCTGCCGGAACACACCATTACGAGCTTGGTGACAGATTTTCTACTTGAGGATGGTAGATAGCGAGAGCTGAAAATCTCGAGAATGTTTTATTTTTAATATTTTCAACTTCCATATCTCAGCCGTTATGAAATATTTCCAAAGACTGAATCGACAAAAAAACATATAAGTAATTATTGAACCTGCATACAAAATTTCACAAGAATCGGTTTTTATATGCAACCTGTTGAGGAGAACAACCGGAAATCCGGAAATCCGTACAGACATACGATAGCACTTTCACCCATGCTGAAACGGAGACGCTTCACTTGCTCATCAAGCTTGCTCGCTCAATTGTAGTTGAGCGAGGTGTACGTATACATAACGATGACAATATATTTCTTATCATGTGCAATAAGGACAACAACAATAATGTTCAATCATAATTCATAATCATTGTATTGCGCAATATATAAGACTGGTTGATGACTGACTGACAGTCCGATTAGATTAAAGATTACTTAATACTCTAGGGTCTTTGGCATTAAAAGGCCTATTAGAATATGTACAGGCCTGTATTAATTTTGTATTATTCAAGCTCAAGTTCGGTCGCAGTTGGTAATACTGCAGCTATCTTTGGAACAGCTCGTCTAAACACCAGCTTGAAGACTTGGACTCTATAGCTAAACGTCAACGAAGCTGATTGATAAAGATGCGTTAGTGAAAGCTAGACTCCAGCAGAGCTTTTAACTACGATATAAGTTACTAGCTTAAAGGTATTTTACAAACTTCATTTTGGTCTACATAAAACCTTATTCTCCCATCAACTTTTTAAAATCGGACAACTAAAGACACGGAAATGTGGCGCTCGCACATTGTCAATATTACAAAAATACGCACAAAGTACTCACACTCGGCGTTAAGCCAAAGTACTGAATGCTTCTATTCTTTCTTTTCTTTAGAAAGATATCGAAATCGATGCTACAGTCCAGTGAATCATAATTTAAAAGCACTGCTGCGCTTTATTTCAAATCCTCAAGCTGTAGAATCTTAGATATGTGATTGACTCATCTTATATATCACTGTTATGTCTACTGTATATCACTATTATTATGTTTTTGTTATGGAACAACATACCACCTTGCCTATAGGGTTTTTTTAATAGGATTGTTTTTTTTTATGTTATTGTATCGGAACAGGCTCAAGGCCCAACTGATGTTAAGTTAGACTAACCTCTGCCTATAACAGATGCACTTCATCACAAGTCACGAAATGCTCTGCGCCCGTCACTTTGAGATATACCTAGTTGTTAAGTCTCCATGAGCCTGTAATATCACTGCCTCTCAAGGACTGCTGCCGGAACACACCGTTAGGCGCTTGGTGGCAGATTTTCTACTTAAGGGTGGTAGCTAGCCAGGCGGGCATTCGCAAAATGCCCTTCCACCATGCGGTGAAGCTCAAGCCGGCGCGGTGGCGATCGAACCAGGGTACTACGGCACGGCAGTCCATAGCTATTACCGCTCGACCATCATTGCTTCGAAATTTGTGACGGCAAATACACGAGGATCAGCGGTAACCTCATCCTATAATAGATGCATTTCGTCCCTTTAGTTTCTGTGATCTGTGATTTCATCACAAGTGTCCAATTTTTTTTTCTTTTGCTAATAGGTAAGCCTTTGACCACAATTTCACCTGATGGTAAGTCATGATATGGTCGAAGGTATTAACAGGCTTAACCTAGAATTACTAATTATCTCAAGGACAGCTGCCGGAACACACCGTTAGGTGCTTGGCGAAAGATTCCATTGCGCCCTTCACCATGAGACATAATATTGTTAAGTCTCACGTTTCTGTTATTTCACCGGCAGCCATACTCTTCATACCAGAACACAGTAGTGCGAACATTATTGCTTGGAAGTAAGAACAGGCATGGTGGCAGCAATTATTCCGCGGACGAATTCCAAAGAGTTCTACTGATCCAGGAGTCGCGTCTTCTCGTTTGGCATGTTCCATTGCAGGCTATGTCTTCGGAATTTCTGCGCTATCAATTAGCATCGTAGCCCTGTTAATGAAATTTGTATTTGAAATGTTTTTGTCTAATATCATCTTCTTTGCGCCATTTCTTATAATGTTTTGTTATATTATGATTTCCCATTTATATATTTTATTTAGAAAAAAATTAGCTGAGCCCTAGGTTACATTCGCGTAGTGATGGATTATGATGATGTTGATAAATCCTATGTGTTAGTCCTAATCTATCTCCATACCAAAATCCATTAAACTTGGTCCAGCCGTTTGAGCGAGAAGAATTAACAAACATACAGACACAAACTTCCGCCTATACTATATTAGTGGAATCAACAATTATACTAATGCTGAGGCAATGAGCTCCAGGCGATAGCACCACTCAATGGTAGAGTGCAAATATTTTTTGGGCGACCTTCCTATCTATTTGAGCACCTTTGAAAATAATAACTAGTAGGTTATACGTATATACTGTATGCAATAATATCATAAAACTTCAAACTTAAAGTCAACAGGTACTTAACACCAGCGGATGTAAATACATTATAAAATTATGAGTTTGTAAGTCTCAAGTAAGAATGCGGATCAATTAACGAACGAATCCGGCTAAAACGATAACTTTATAAACATCGTGTATTTCGATTTCAATGTCGATGAACTAACTTTGAAGATTTGGAATTCGGTTAAATGCGTTGAGGAAATGAAATGTAATTATCAGCAGATATACCAAATTCCAAACTACTTTACCTTTTGTGTTAGACTCCGTAACAGATAAATCCATAACAATTTACATAACCCCTCTTATAAAAATCTTTAGTATTCTACAAACATTACTTTGTATATTACGAGAATATTGCTGTTTAAAAATGAAAAATAATATTATATGGATGTTCCTTTTGTTTCTTTTTCCATATTGCCATTGTAACAGGACACAAGAGACCTTGACATCGTCCCTCATGCTATAAAATAACTCGTCCCAAATTAGCAAGGGTACACTGATTAACATTTACTATTTTGGTAAGACGACATTGCCATAATAGATGTTCGAAAAATACTGACGCCTACTACCGCAAATGTTTGTACAAATGTTCTTACGCCACGTACGATAAGGTTATGCATTATTAATATTATGATACTATACAACTTCAACGCTGATATAAACAGTTATGCCAACATTCAAGTTGTTCAGAATCATGTTTGTCCAACTGAGAATATACCAAGTTTGAAAAGTCAATAGCATGTAGGGTCATCGTTATAGGGAAGTGATTCGTAGCTGTTAATACCAAAAATAACAATTATTATGCATTAAATGAAATAGAGCTTTTGCCCCAGGGTTGGGCTAAATGCGTCTGTCTCAAACAAACTCAAGCATTGTCTTAACTAAACTCGTAACTATTATTATAAACCTATACGATAAATGATTCCGCACATAACTACGAGTATACTATTTTCTCTCGTAAATTTGTAATTTTGTAACCTATAAGATATATTCGTGATTAGTATTAAAGAATTTGCATGCTAGGTTATTCAGAAAGGAAAATTTGGAGAACTGAGACGTTTGTACTCCAACTCCATTTGTAATTGGATCCAGTCAATTTTCCAGTTTGTATCTCCGTTGCATTTGTCGGACAAAAACAATATCGCGAGCGAATAGAATACATCAGAATACTTCCTCCCGTTTGTCAGAAGTCAGGGTATTCTTGATAAAGACCAAGATATAAGAGCAGATGCCCGATGTAAGTTAAGCGTGTCAGTATCTGTGTACTAGCTTGTTAGGCTGTAGATAGGGAAAAGAAGCAGGTGCTTCCCAGGCACTCTCTCTTTCAAAGCCCAGCACTCAGTCACGCTCACACAGAAGCTCACGGGGTAACTAGTCGATCAATGATTTTCGAAGCGCTCGTAGCGAAGTTTACTTAGCTGTTCTCAACCGATCAGCAAAGTTAAGCAACGTCGCGCACGGTCATGAGTTGGATGGGTGACCGCTAGTGACATTACTACTGAGCGTTTCCGTGCTTCGGAGGGCACGTTAAGCCGTCGGTCCCGGTTGTCGTCTTAGGATGGCAGTCGTTATAGCATGGTGGTAGGGCATTTTGCGAATGCCCGCCTGGCTAGCTACCACCCTCAAGTAGAAAATCTGTCGCCAAGCACCTAACGGTGTGTTCCGGCAGCTGTCCTTGAGAGCCAGTACTTCTAGGTTAGCCTGAACAACATCTTCGACCACATCATCACTTACCATCAGGTGAGATAGTGGTCAAAGGCTAATCTGTAAGGCATAAAAAAATAAATAAAAAAAAAACCCCTTCTCTAGATCAATAAACACCATGCTCTCACTGAACCATAACCATTGAGCCTATACGGCTCTAGATAAAATAAATTTATATGTTTTTTTTTTTTGCTTTTTATGTTATTGTAACGGAACAAGATCGAGGCCCACCTAATGTTAAGTGGACTAACCTCTGCCTATAACAGATGCATTTCGTCATAAGTCACGAATTGCACTGCGCCCGTCACCTTGAGACATAGTACTCGATATTCAGTCTCATGTTCCTGTAATTTCACTGGCTCTCAAGGACTGCTGCCGGAAACACACCGTAAGGTGCTTGGCGACAGATTTTCTACTTGAGGGTGGTCGCTAGCCAGGCGGGCATTCGCAAAATGCCCTTCCACCATGCGGTGAAGCTCAAGCTCGCGGCGGGATTCGAACCATGGACCTGCTGCACGGCAGTCTATAGCCAATGCCTCTGAGCCATCACTGCTTCAAAATGTTATATAGAAACTGGTGTTGATGGTAAAGCAATGCAACTCTAGACATGCAATGAGCTTTAGAAGCCTTTGTACAGTTTATACAAATATTTTTTTATAAAGGATTGGCACATCATTGGCTTCACACAACAACGCGATCGTAAAACTTTTATATCTCCTCGATCGGACTTGGGAAGGCGGTATGTACTGCTGTCCCAAATACGGTACACGCAGCTGGAGATAATACCTAAATAAAGTTCTATTGCGTAATCTTATCTAAGACTTTACGACATTTTAAACATTTATACTTATTAATACAACTATCATCTACATCTTCGACTGTCAGTATTAAACTGACAGATAACAAACACAGTTGTTTAGGTAGTTTTAAGTCTGGCTTACTAAAATTTGAAAGCCTGCATCTATAAGAAAGGAGAATAAAAATTAGTACCTAATATATTTAATCCCAATTTGTAATCATTAAATACTAACACAGGTCTTTATTTAACTGCAAATAACACCTAATTTTATATATAGACACCTACATTTTATTTAGAGTAATGTTGCCAAATATAGGAAGCCTTTGACCACCACCTTTCTTCGAAATGGTCGAGAGTGGTAAAAAGGTTTAATCTACAATGGGGTATCTCAAGAACAACTGTCAGAACACACCAGTTTAGTAGCAGTAGAATCTCATGTCTCAGGGTACTGAGCGTATTGCCACTTGTGACGAACTGCATCTGTTATAGGCAGAGGTTACCGCTGAGTCTGCGTACTCTTCCATCACGATAGCATAGATGTACCAACTAGGCGAACAGTCCCTAAATAGCCCAACACCTTGCAATTAAGGACTGAATCCTCACAATTTTGAGCAACATAAAGAGATACCTAATTAAAAATACATTTTAATCAATATCTGCTAGCGGACAAATATAGAATAGTCCTTTACTAAAGCACATCACAGAGTGGTGCTATAATATATAAATGCTATATAATGTGTGTGTGACCAGCATAACTATATGAGTTCTCCGGGGAGTACCAGGCTAGAATTGCATGCCCTCGTATCTCACCGCGGGAGTCGTAGGTAAGTAAAAATACCAGAAGGTAGGCTGCAGCACCTTCTAAAGAACAACCATCTTACACTGCGATCACCAAGGAGCCAGCCAAGCATGGAGATTATGGTATGGTGGACATCACGGATATTACGTTTAAGCCCAAACCACCTTCTCACTCCCTGACAGATCACTCTACATTTTTCTTAGAACAAAGCGTTTGACCCAAGCACTGACGCAAAATTCTAAACAAATCTCAGTGAAACCTAATCTCAAACTACAGATTGCATTTAAGCCCAGGAATGTTTGTAATCATAACAATCCATAAATTAATCCCGCGTTAACCAAACACAAGTCAAGTCACCGCAAAATGCAGTATTGTATAAACATGTCACACAAATTCGTATTTGATGCGTTCCTAACGCCAGAACAAAGCGAAACGCAGTTAATTTACCAATGGCAAATATCCGACTTTACTGTTTTGGTAAATATTTTACCATTACTACTGGGGCTGGTGCAGCTGAGCGCAAACAAGCGACTTGTTTGATAATTGAGTGAATCCAAGTCAGGTAACGGATCAGTTCTAACGATGTCTTTGAAGATAATGGACGTCTTTTTAGACATGGTTTGTTAGCTTTGATTTTAAAATGACAATTTAAAACATAAGTCCATATTTTTCCATTTATTCAAAACATACGTATAACTGGGAAACAAATGTGATGGTAAAACATACTGTAACAGCCGACTCGTCCACTGCTGAACACAGCCTCCCCTATTAAGGGGGTATTTCCATAATCCCCACGCTTGGCAGGTGGCTTGGGGATCGCAGTGTAAGATGGCAGTTCTTTAGAAGGTGCTGCTGCCCACCTTCCAGTATTTTTCCCTTAGTTGCCTCTTACGACACCCACGGGATGATATGGGGAGGTGCAATTCTAACCCGGCACCCCACGGGGTATATACAAACATACCATTATAGTTCTAAAAGCCGGTGGGGATCGAACCTGCGGCACGACAGTCCATAGCTATTACCGCTCGGCTATCTATAGATATTATATGACTGGTTACGTGCATACATCGATTAATTTATGTATGTTTGTATCATACACAAACTTCGACATAAGTCCACCGCAGCTAATATCGTGTCACAATACCGACGAAATTGCAAGCAGAAGAATTTAAATACGATTAAATACTGTGCAAACGTTATATTTAGGGTCTGTTTCAGAATGTTCGAGTAAGTTCCGGTTATACTACCCAGAACATATTAAATAAATAAAACACTATCTTTGCGTTTCACAGTCATCGATTTAGCCTATCCATCGGTTAAAGCTAGAAAACGCGCTGCATTTCAACTGTCATTTTTATCATTCAGTTATTTTATGTGTAGGTTAGCAACCCGAAATTTTATTAGGACATTCTGAAACGGACCCTTAAAATAATAACAGCACGGAAGTATCGAATTTTACTTTAAAACTTGTACACAAATGTCTTATAAGTCTCATAACATAAGTTTGGAAATTTTGTAGAAATTTGAAGATTTCGTCCCATAATATTTTTATGGGTATGTTTTATAAATAATGGAGGTATATACTAAATATTCAATGCACCATAAAATTTATACAACGTCATAAACTACAGATTTTTGTGTACGTTCAGCGGCGAACATTCCGTGATGATGAAATTCCTAAAAACCGCTGCATCCGCACTAGCGGGTTTAGCCTTTTACTGCTTTTACGACTAATGATCAAAGGTAAGGCTAAATAAACCATGCAAGACATAAGCGTCTAGCGAAATTTTGGCATTTGAAAAGCCTGATGACTTCCCGAAAATATTTTTTCTTATTAAAATCTAGATGGACATTAGTAATACATATATGTACTCAATCTCCAAGAAATATGGTAAGTGTGGGGATTATCGCAAACCCACCTTAATGGGTTAGGCTGTGTTCAGCATTGGACAATGCGGCTGATACAGTATGTGTAATATAATAACCGAATGTACCATGTGTAAAAAAATAGAAATACATAGTTGAAGTTTTGAAATGTATGTTTTTATTCTTCGAAATAAAATACAAACAAGTTCACAAAATAAAATATAGGTACACCTCACTCAGAGAAAGACTCACTCACGTCTGCTGCAGGAAATCGATAATTTATCGCGTTTTGTTACCAAATTATTATTAATCGTATTCGCGAGTAAAAATGAAGTATTTTAAATAATAAAGCAATATTATTATTGTTCTTATTATTTATGAATGATTCCATTACTGTCTCAGCCAGATTGTCCACTGCTGAACATAGCCTTCCCCATTAAGGTGGGATTTGCCATAATCCCCACGTTTGGCAAACGTCTAGGGGTCGCAGTTTAAGATATCAGTTCCTCAGAAAGCGCTCCCGCCCACCATTAGAAAATATACTTTTAGTAGCCTCTTACGACATCCACAGGTAGCAATGAAGGGGTGACATTATAGCCCGGCACCCCACGGGGTATGATTCCATTAACTAACCCTAAATCCGTCAAAAAACACTTTTACTCGAAACAAACGCTAATCGATTCAATAAGGTTCATAAAAAAAATTAACCAAAAACCCCCCTTCCTTGTCTTTTTCATGCAACGATAAACAAAGTCTTTTTTTCCATGATGCAACGCAAAAACTTATCTATCGCAGAAGTTAATAAGCCTTAGGGTCCGTTTCAGAATGTGATAATAAAGTTTCGGGTTGCTAACCAACACATAAAATAACTGAATGATAAAAATGACAGTTAACATGTAGCGCGTTTCAAGCTTTAACCGATGGATAGGCTAAATCGATGACTGTGAAGCGCAAAGATACTGTTTTATTTATTAAAATATGTTCCGGGTAGTATAACTGGAACTCACTCGAACATTCTGAAACAGGCTCTTAGTATAGTACCACCAACATAACTGTGCAGTTGGCGAGGGCGCTGCTGATCAAGGAAATCAACCACAAACTGTCACAATTTGAAGGAATGTTGTAGTTCTTTTTTCTGCCACCTGAACAGATAAGTTGGTGGGTCTGTAACGTACTATCGCAGGCTTCTATCGCTTAGAACACACTCTTATTAATTGCACCCGAATTACAGAGGAAACTATTAACGGCCATGGGATGTGATAGTTGGTCAATGGCTCGGATATCGGTGCGTCTGGGATGTGTGCACATACCAACGTGTCACATTAGGATTATCTTTATAGTCATAATCACGCTTAAAATATGACATCTTGTTAATTGAATTTCGTACACGCGGTATAGAAAGTCTTTCTTGTCATTTCTGTATGCTAAAATAAGTGGATTCATTATTATGAGAACCATTTTTATACCTAACGTGAATTTAAAAATATTTTTTTTCTTTGTATGATAGGCTAGCCTTTGTTGACCATTATCTCACCTGATGGTAAGAGATGACGTGGTAGAGGATGTTGCGAAAGCTCGCCTGGCTAGCTACCACCTCAAGAAAAAAATCAGTCGCCAAGCACCTAACAGCGTTTTCCAGTCCTTGAGAGCCAGAAAAATAACAGGCCCATGCGATTTAACAACTGTATGTCTCAGTGTGACGGGCGGAGTGCGATTAGTTTGGACAAAATCCATCTGTTATAGGCACAGGTTAGTCCGCTTAACAGCAGGTAGGGCTCGTGCTTCTTCCGTCACGATCACATAAAAAAGGTATATATAATTTTTATTTCAACTTATACGTCATAAAGTTGAAATAAAACAAGGTTATTATTATTATCTATTTATTATTCGATGATTTTCAACATGACCGACAGGTCGTCAATCGCACAAAAATACTCATCAATTGACAGCAAAAACTACTTTGCTCAGTCACATTATCATGCAAAGTGATTCCTATCGGAGCGAGCAGGTACAACACTAGCGTACAGACCCACCAACTTATCTGTTCAGGTGGCAGAAAAAAGAACTACAACATTCCTTCAAATTGTGACAGTTTGTAGTTGATTTCCATGACCAGTAGCGCCCTCGCCAACTGCACAGTTAAGTTGGTGGTACTATACTACAAATACGATCGTTCGCGTACAACCACTGATTACCCGAACAACCTTGACAGCAAGTTGTCAGGTCAGTCGCATTCGATTCTATACAATTTGTATGCAACCTGCGTAATGTCTGTGCGTAACTTGTTTTATGGGGAAATTTTAAACCATATCCGGGTGAAGACAGCTTGTTCATGTACAATGTACATGAATAAAATAAGAAGACAACTCAATGTTAAAAGTGACGTAGCCTCCTAAGATTATCAAGTGTGATAGATTTACATTAAATACCACACTAATTTAAAAAATATTATACTACATAGCACATATAGGTACTACAGGATCCTTTTTATTCAGATTTACTGAATAGTTCCCATGAAAGTATGATACCACCGATTTCAACCAAAGCTAGGCAAGTAAAGATTGGATGCAGTATAATGTGTGTGCATATAATACATCGATCTTCCAGGTTATCGATTACTGATCGATAATCCACTTGTCGAGCCGAGATCGTGTTATGCGGTTGGTTTTGAAGCGTAACCCTATATCGATACATGTTACCACAAATATGACGCTACTTAAATTTTATGTAGGATTTTAACTTGGAGTTTAATAGTAGATTACAAGTTTACTAGAAAATTGTCAACAACCACTAAAGGCTGACTTCTGTTAATCCTAACAAACATATTATGTTATTATTATGAATATTTTCTTTTTTTTGCTTTCCAAAATTCCCTTAGGGCCTGTTTCAGAATGTTCGACTAAGTGCCGGTTATACTACCTAGAAACTAAAATAAATTAATAATTAAAATGACAGTTAACATGCAGCGCGTTACAAGCTTTAAGCGACGGATAGGCTAAATCTATGACTGTGAATTGTGAAACGCAAAGAGTAGTGTTTTATTTATTAAATATGTTCTGGGTAGTATAACCGGAACTTACTCGAACATTCTGAAACAGGCCCTTAGTCTCAATAAGTACTCGTAAGTCTATACAAAAAAGACACGCTCCGAAGCTAGTATTTTTTTGCATTCCTGCTTTTTCGTGTACAATGAAACTTCCAACTTAAAAGAATCAAACAGTAGATACCATCAAGCTAATCTAAAGTTGATGTTTTTTTAAAAGAACTGTTTTAGGTTTTCAGCAAAGTTGTACAACTAAAGTTATTTTTTTTAACTTTGTTATCTTAAACAGAAGTGACTCGTAAGAAGCTGTTAGCATTTTTTCCAATAACCATGTATATAGGAATTCATTTCAATTGTCATATCAAGACTTGGTCTAATCTGGTCGTCTATTCAGGTTTGATTGAACAAGGGCATGTTTGAATTAAGCGTTAGTATCAAAAAGACGTGCTCAATCTAATACTACATCATCACTTACCACGAGGAATTTGAATTCTACAACGAACCAAGTGAAGCATGTTCCACAACTTGGCATTTCGTATATGTTCTATGGTTTCGTGTAGGTGATAATAGGCAATTGACAATACGCAAAAGTACCTAATAAGTACTAATAAGTAGCATAATAAATAATAGCATGTAGCCAATTATCAGTTACGTTACGACCGAGATGTCTATAACGTTAAATATGAATCTATGTATATATCTAACGATGATGAAGAAACTCAATCCTAAATCCTTTTCTGAATACCGTCCAATATCTATACTTCCTTTTCTATCCAAGGTCCTCGAGCGTCTAGTTCACCAACAATTAAACTCATTCCTCATTCATCACCAACTCCTTAATCCTTTCCAATCTGGATTTCGACCTGGACATAGTACAACTACAGCTTTAGTAAAAATTACGGAGGACATTCGTTTTGGAATGGAAAACAGAGAGTTAACATTGCTGACTTTGCTTGACTTCAGCAACGCATTCAATTCCGTTGACTTTGATGTCCTTCTCGCTCTACTTCGCTCCATTATCATATCTCCAACGGCAATTGACTGGTTTCACAGTTATCTGTCTGGCCGCCGACAGCGGGTTCGCCTTGATGAGTCTGTCTCCTCTTGGTGTAACATCACTGTCGGTGTGCCTCAAGGCGGCGTTTTATCTCCTCTTCTTTTCGCAATTTTTATAAACACTATATCTCAACGTCTTACTTCCTCCTACCACCTATATGCAGACGATCTCCAAATTTACTGCCAAGCCCCCCTTAACCGTTTAGATGAAGCGGTAAACATTGTAAATAATGATCTACGTTAAATTTCGGACTGGAGCAAATCATACGGTCTAAAAGTAAATCCACTCAAAACCCAGGTTATCATTTTAGGCAGTTCACGGACTGTTTGTAAAATAGATTGGGATACTTTACCAAACATTTTCTTTGAGGGTGTGAAAATACCGTACAGCAAAAAAGTTAAAAATCTTGGGATTATTTTTGATGAATGCCTTACCTGGATCCCACAATTGGAAACTGTTAGCCGTAAAACGTTTGCTGCCGCAGGCTCGCTCAGAAGATTGAGAAACTTTTTGCCAACAGCCACTAAAGTTGCGCTTGCACAGTCTCTTTTGTTACCGATTCTTGACTATGCAGACGCCTGCTATTTAGACCTTGCGGAGGACCAGCTAAACAAACTTGAGCGTCTTCAAAACTTTTCAATAAGGTTCATATTTGGCTTGCGCAAATATGACCACGTTTCTGAATTTCGTACCAAGCTCAAGTGGCTTCCTATACGACTTCGCCGGAATGCTCACATCCTATCTCTTCTCTACAATATATTGTTTAACCCTTCTACACCCCAATACCTTAAAGAGCGTTTTGAATATCTTGATGCCTCTAACTTTACTTACGTTCATCAGAGAATCTTATGCTTAAGTTCCCCCTACAAACCTCGTTTTATGACCGTTCGTTTTCGGTTGAGGCCGTCAGACTCTGGAATGCATTGCCACTTGATACCAAGCGAGCTCCATCCTAATGTTTTTAAAGACCAAGTCAAAGCTCTTTATCTGTCGTGCTAGTATAAACTCCATACATTTAAATATTATATTTATATATTATGTATGTTTATTTATGTGTGTAAGTGTATATGTATGAATATCTTGATGCCATATGTATTATGTATAGTATTTGTATGTATATATATATTGTATATTAAATTGTAGATATGTGTAAATATCAATACTAATAAATAAATTGTACACCGCCATCCCTTATCAAAACTGGCTCCTCTTCATTCAATGGTTGTCTGGAAGAGATCGCTTTGAGCGATAAGGCCGCCAATTGTTCACCATTTTTAAGTCAAATATTTTTAATTTTAGTTTAGTTTAAGGTGTTCAATAAAGAGTTTATCTATCTATGAATCTATGTTATGCATACTTTGTCGTTGGGGCATATATATACGCCTCGTGCTCCAGATAAAAATAAACCTCACTTCGAATACCTGACTCTGTTGTTCAAAACAAATAAAAATTATCAAATTCTAGGAATCAGTAAAAAATACTAATTGATTATAAAACTCCTTTAAAAAATGAAAGGAAAATACAGTACGCGTTTATTGGAAATTGTGAAACAGAAAAGTACAAGGAAAATAGATAAGTGGAATTACCTAGATAACCGGTACTACAACGAAGTGACAAATGTAAACAATGTTAAGGTTATAGTAGGTAGGTATAGATCGGTAGAAATAATCAATGCGGGTGTCACGTTTATTTATAAAAAGATCAGTTATATTTTTCTAGAGAGCTATACTCGGAACATAATCAATGCTTACACAGCCAATAATCAAATGGAACGAATGTTTTACAAGAAACCTGAAAAAATAAGATAAAAACATGAAATAAAGTTCCTATTAAGTAATAAAATTATTTATCAACCATTATTGCGCAGCCTAGCCTGGGAATAGATAAAATTTGAGTCTCATAAAATCTACTCATAAAACTTGAGCAAACGAGCGAGCCATAAACTCACCAAATTATTATACAACTTTATTAAACAATAGAGATGTAAATAAAATACATAAAACGTATTCAACAAAAAAATATAAGTACTGAGGCCACAGACACTATGGAATATTACGAATTCGAACAGGTATAACTTTAACATTCTCAATGCGGTTTGTTCGTCGTCAAGCAATCATTTCAATACCCCATCAGTGCGTGAATGGCGTGCTGAATATACCATCGATTATGACAGTCCTATCAGCATAAACCTTTTCAATGGAGACGCGATTTTAATCATAAAAATTAGCATTGTCTGAAAAGAATATCGTGTTTTAAGCAGTCTTGCGTTGTTTTCATATGTTCCGGTTTTATATTAAATCGTTCTGGGTTACTTAAGATATAGTACATCATCACTGTGACTGTACTGTACTGTAACAGCCGACTAGTCCACTGCTGAACACAGCCTCCCCTATGGCTTGGGGATCGCAGTGTAAGATGGCAGTTCCATAGAAGGCGCTGCTGCTCACTTGTTTATGCCTTATGATTTAGCCTTTGACCACTATCTCACCTGATGGTAAGTGATGATGTGGTCGAAGATGTTGTTCAGGCTAACCTAGAAGTACTGACTCTCAAGGACAGCTGCCGGAACACACCGTTAGGTGCTTGGCGACAGATTTTCTACTTGAGGATGGTAGCTAGCCAGGCGGGCATTCGCAAATTGCCCTACCACTATGCTATAACGACTGCCATCCTAAGATAACAACCGGGACCGACGGCTTAACGTGCCCTCCGAAGCACGGAAACGCTCAGTAGTAATGTCACCAGCGGTCACCCATCCAACTCATGACCACGCGCGACGTTGCTTAACTTTGCTGATCGGTTGAGAACAGCTTAGTAAACTTCGCTACGAGCGCTTCGAAACTTTCGAGACTTCGACCTTCCAGTATTTTCCCTAAGTCGCCTTTACGAAACCCACGGGATGATACGGGGAGGTGCAATTCTAACCCGGCACCCCTCATCATCGCTATGAAGGAATAAATTGTAAAGATAACATTGATTCAATTGAGGCATCAAAAATTACGCACTACAGAAAAAACTTTTCTTTTTTCATTTCAAATTTTGGATTTGGAGGAACCACGCAGAGCTGATGCAGTGTAAAATTTATGCCTTTCTTCGTATATCAGCCATTTTTTTTTTGTTTTTTTTTTATTATTATTAGTCGTTTAACGTCAATAACGTCCCATGTCATTGTGTAGCTTTTTCTTTATTGTGAGTGGTAAAAGCACAACGGCGATAATATTAAAAAGAAAGTGACCTCCTCGGACTACTACTGACCACGGTGAAATATATTATTTGTGATGCGCACAACATGAAAAAAAAGAAGCAATAATCACCAAACTTCGTCTATTTAGTTCAAACCGCAAAAGTGGCCAAATTGAATCATTTCCTGCAAAAACCACAGAAATATAAGGAGTACAATAAACTAAGAAAACTTTCTCACGACATTTTCTCGGAGTCTTTTTGTTCGCGGCACGGAATGCCGCAACATCCATGTATGGACGTGCGATTATTGAAGTGACAAGCATTTAATAGACCAAGTGCACACTAAGGAATTTACATTCTGTCATAATGGAAACAAGATACAAAACTATATCGTATACTAACACTTCTTAGAACTCATATCTTTGTTTATTTGAAATTGAAGATAGGAAACTCAACATAATGTAAAGTAAGTCTAGCATTGACAAGTAAGATACCACTTGTCAAAGTCCAAAATTAGCTTTTTAAGTTAATTTCTATAAAGGCAAATATGGAATTATTGATATAAGTAATAAACTATCACATACGCAGTGAACAATACAACTTTAATGCAAACTTCATCACATGTTGACGGGCACACTACCCCCTAGGACGATTAAAATAATAAATATATCCGCAGATAGGTATAAGTTTGTTAGTGCTTTTGAAGAATTTTATTATATACGAGAATCTAATTTTGTAGGTTTGCAAATGCTGAAGTTGTCAGTTCTTCAGGAGGGGCTGCTTCTTCTGGTATTTATTCCTGAGCCGCCTCTTACGACACCCATGTGAAGAAATGGGGGGATGACGTTCTAAACCACCTCCAGGAATAACAGTTCATTTAATATGTACTCATATACTTGCTCAGTAGTATTAAACATCAAAGTCAAAATCATTCATTCAATTTAGGCATCTACTACGGTCTTATGAAGGTCAATTACAAATTTTAATATCGAAATATTCTACATTGTACTGCAACGTTCAGTAAAAAAATGTATATAGCCACTGCGAGAAGAACGGGCAAGAAACTCGGGGCCATTCTTTTAAATGTCTCTTAACAATGTGTTACTATATAATACAATTATTACAATGTTTGTTTAAATTACGTAGTTGACAGACGAAGGCTTGGCAGAGGCAGAGTTGTCCAAGCATTTTTGTCGTTTAAATAATCATAAACTATAGTAGGATTTCTTAATGAAAATGTTTTTTACGTGCAACTTGAATTTGCCTTTTGTGAGCGTTGTAATATATCTTGGGAACTTTATTATAAAACCGCACACAATTACCTAATAATGACCTTTTATTTGTCTTTGCTAATCTAAAACCTGGCACTGCTATTTTATACCCCCCAGAGATCTTTTTCATATATGGCTCGAATTGCACGCTGCTGCAATTTGTAATACGTATACATATTATCACCATCTTAGCAGCAGTTCCACACAGCAATACACCATACGGCATAATACTCACGGCGACATAAACTAGCTTAGCAGTAGCTACGTCTGTTACTTGTCTTATCTTACAAACTGCATATGCAGCAGAGCTAAGTTTTCGGGGTAGATCATGTATATGTGAATCCCACTGTAAAGTTGAATCCATTTTGATTTCTAGGAAAACTGTCACATTGTCAATAGAGAATGTATCTGGGCCAAGCTTAATGCATGGGTCAACAGTAGGTTCAACATAAATATCATGTGGTAAAGGAAACTAAATACTTTGTCTTCTTTAAATTTAAGAGAAGATTATTAGCGGCGAACCATTTAAAGATCATACTTAGCTAACCACAATTCATACTACGCATGGCATGGATTACTCTCTGAGCATTATTCTCATAGTTTGTTAAATGACTTCATACATTGACATGCAGTGGCAGAAACATATAGGTATAGTATAACAGCAAACAATACCGTTTTCCCATAATAGCAACACCAACCTCTGTAAATATTATTGAAATTGACAACGATTGTGTCAACCCGCATGCCCAACAAGCCGAAAGTGAAAATGATCTGATCAATTACATTGTCAATCCGAATCGGGACACCATCTGGTGACACTTTCTCGGAATTATGCTGTTTTACAAATTATTTTGATGTATTCTTATTATTATTATATATATTGTTGCTGTTGTTTTAATGGTGAGAAAATAACTCATTCTCTGCTAATATCGTTATGGCAACCTTGGCCTGGTTTTGAGAGACATCCTCTGTTATTATTTATGTGCAACTTGTTTAATTCTTACTCCAAGGAGATGAGATATATAATTTTAACATGTACATTTAATTATAGTCATCACCATTTTCTAAACACTAGCAACACCACTGTTGTTGCAGTTCTCTATGGAAAAGTTATAAAATAAGTGATGAAGAGAAATAGCTCTAATGCAGGGACAGATATGAGTAATACATTAGTGAAGTGAATCAGTGATATTATTTTGAAGAACTTTTGACGATAAAACAAGAGGTGGCCAAAAGGACGTAGCATCCAGGCCCAAGAGAAAAAAAAATGCAGTTGTCTATAGTCCGTCTATTACTATTCCGCTATTTCTAATAGAACAAAAAACCAGGCGTGGCACATGTAGTTCTTTTTATTTACTTTAACTAACTACTAGTGATAATAATAATACTAATAATAAAAAACATGGTAATAGCGAGTTTAAATACTTTAAATGACTACTTTGACCATAATCTAACCTGATGATTACCTCTATCGAAGTGATATAAGAATTAAATATTGAAGTGATGATAAGATCGAAGGTAATTAACAGCTTTAGACCAAGCCTAAGGGACACAGGCACTCAAGGACAGTTACCGGAACACACTTTTAGTTGCTTGGCGACAGATTTTCTACTTGAGGGTGGTAGCTGGCCAGGTGGGCTTTCGCAAAGTGCCCTACTATTATTGATTCACGTAATAAAACGTTATAGTATGTACGCGTAATAGGTTACGAAAGTTATCTAGTAAATAAAAATGATTGACACGGCTTACCTAAGAATATACTTTTGTTACAACAAGATTACACAAAACTCTTACGAATCTACTATTTACACAACAAACAATGTACCGTGTTCGTTCGTAAATCACTGTAATTACCAGTGTTTACATGTAGATGAATGTAATTCCCTAAACTGGCCAATTTCGCGATTAACTTTCTACGCCCCGTGTGGAGTAAGCTTTAATTGTGTTGTTATGTTTGTTTTCCACTTGTGGTCACGCGAGAACTGTACCCTACTAACTATTGTTTAAGCTATGTTTGTGGTTATGAGGGGAATACTGGAAGGGATGTTACATGCCTAAAGCGATATTTTGCATTTTTATATATGTGTGTGTAAATAATCTATTGTACATTTATGTGAGTAACTTTGTTTTTTCGCATATCTATATTCTGTCAACACTTTGTGGTCAGATACGCATAGGTGCCTATTAAAAAACCAATCAGTTACTTACTTCCACTATGTAATTAAATATTGCCATACCTAATTTGAAATATATTACTGAAAAAGAAATCATTACTTTTAATGGTTGGTAGGTTTTCATAAAACAAAACTAGTTAGAAATAGCCATAAGTTACTAATAATTCTTCTATGTAGCGGCATTACCTATACTTCAAAACAGTAACTCATTCTCGTTTTATTTAGCAAAGATGATATAATTAGATTAAATTCAAAATACTGAGATAGTCAGCTCATTACAATTAAACAGGTGATAGAAATCAAATGTTTTCTTTACGCCAACTTAATCTGCCATCGTTATACGGAAGAGCAAACCGTAACAGTTGAACTATCAGTGGAACGATCAGTGGAATTGGCCGTACATTTGGTCCAATAAACAACCCATTAATGGCCGTTTAATGGCCAACTTACCATTAAACGCTATATTACCTCCTGCTATTTGCCTTCTATATAATTCAAGCTTCAAGGTTGTTATGAAAACGTTGTTTGTGTTTCTATGTGTAAAACAAGAAAGAGAGTATGTAACTGTAAAAAGAACTAATCTACAACTTGTTCATAATTTTGCAAACATACTGAAAGTATGTAAATAATAATTACTAATATATATAACATATTTTATGTAACAAAAATTACGACACACGTAAAGTTCAAACATCGCGTAAAAACTAATTATTACAATTTTCAACTGTTATGTATAGCTAAGTAAAAGAAACTTTAAGTACCTACATTTCAAAAGGATTTTTTTTTGTGGAACACCTTGTACTTAAATGAATAATTATAAAATTATTTATTATAACATATTAACTTTCTATACATATAAGTCAATATTTTATAATAAATACTTTTGATACATGTCATAACAGACTAAAGCTTCTTTTATTTTATATTTCTTGACTATAATTGGAGCATGGTGGCTATATGTTAGGTCGAAGTACTAGACTCCAGTCTAAAGTATGGCAACCACGAGCTCCACGTTAAAAAGGCGAGCATCCTGTTGACCATTTTACTGGACCCATATAATAATGGTTTGCGCAGGATCAACTTATATGACAAAACTAAGTTCGTAATTATTATAAATACAGGTTCCATAATTAACCGCTCTTCGATACCTAGCATTTCATCTTTGTATTACATTTAGTTATTAAGATTTTAGTGACCCCATAAGCACAGGGAAATTCTGGGCTTACCCGTAATCCCGTATGTCAGTTGCCGTATACATGCAGCTGTAGTATATACGTCCTTATCTGTACCAAAAATCTAGTTAACTGTTATTTACAGGCTAAAATTCGAGAAGAGCATATACATAGACAGATAGAGCAAGAGGCCTAAAACTAGCATAGCATATTATTAATTTAAAAATACCAGGGTAGAAAAACGTGAGGCATTTACGTAGTGAATGTATTCCAGGCTTCAAGAGTGCACAGAAAGAGAAAAGGCTACCATTCATAACAAAAACAAAGGTTACGACTGTGGCTTGGACTTTACTTAAATCTATCATTATATTTATTCCGTTGTTAAAGGATAAAAGAGCTATTTCTTAAAAACTGTTGATAATCTAATCTGGTCACACTGTTTTATAAAATGAGACACAAAACTAAAAAAAACTTGACGAAGTGACAAAACAATGCCATAAATAGTAATAGTTATGCAACACAAGGAGGGCATGCCGCACGGTGCACTGATAACTCATAGTTAGTTAATAGCTCTGTGACAATTCACTGCTGATACCAATAGTGAACAAACGATAACAAAAAAGTTCATAACGTGGTGAACTAATGATTTTATGAGTGTAAAATTGTAAAGCAATTTTAACCGCCTTTGACGCTGTTTTTAATGTTCTCACCGATAACCTAAATAGCTATCGAAGCTTTTTGTTTTTAAGGATTGTCTTCTGACTGTTACTTAAAAAGACTATCTATTTAACTTAATATCTATTTATATGGTCAACAACTTTTTACTGGGTAAAATGTTCTTGGTTATGCTTACAGAATTGCCTGGGATACTCGTGTACTCATACTAACTAAACAAAAAGAGTAAGGTAGGTTTATAAAATGTATTTGAATGAAGTATGATTCTGAATATAAGTTTGTATTGTGAATACAAAATAGTATGTTAATGAAGAACACTAAAATCATGATGTGGCTATAAACCTGATGAGTTTCTTCATGAAACGCATAGATTTATGATTAAGTAAAGATTAACCATAAAATATTTACGCTTTAGGTTACCTTTTGCATTATAATAATTCTGAAGTTCTTTCAATATGTTTTGTACAAACTTGGTAAACATGTATATCTAATTATCTTTTAATACTCTTACCTTACCACCTTTACGTCCGATTGTACAGATGTTTGTCAAATCGTTTATTATCATACATAGATTATTTTACATAGTAGGTCATTTGTATTTGCAAGACGCAAGCCACCTTTAAGCGAATAAGGAATAATATAGTGCTGTATGCAGCGCTATAAAAGCATTTATAAGGCTGTAAGTGAATGCACTAAGGTTTATTATTGAGCTTGTACTTTCTCGATGTGTGGTATTGAAAAGGTCTCGCACGAGCCGGAACCAGATGGCATTGACATTCGCTACCCACTTTGTGATATTCTAAAAGGGTTTTGATAAAACTCGAGAACAGTGGTGAGATTAAATTTTGAACTTTTGGCGTGGTGGTAGGTATTTTTTAATTGCAGGTTTGGCTATAGCTGCTCCATTTCTCAATTTCGGCAACTCAAAATCAGTCGCAATTCCAGTCTGTCATATTCGCCAGTTCCCACTTTTCAATCACTTAACAACAAGTATAAGATTGTGGCATGAAATCTATTTGGCTTCAATTTATTCAAATGGTAGAGTAATTCTTTTTAAAAGATGATTTAAAAAAAAAGATTTATTTATTTATTTAGACACAAAACAAATTACAGTAAATTTCTCAATTTGAAGATTATGACGAAGTTAGTATCATGTCTTTTCGAATTTGTTTCCCAGCCTCTATTAACTGTAAAGTAAAGCTCAAAAAAAGTTATTGGTGCTGCTTAATAACCACTTATTGATACTTACATCAATGCTTAAAGCTAATGAAACGTTACGGAGAATGAGCACTACGACTAGAACGCAGTGTTGTTTTTCGGCAAAAATTTGCTTTCAGAAAGTTATGTTAAATTAAGATACACTAATAAAATTTAAAGATTAAGATTGAGGTACTTCCGTATAAATAACTACTTTCGGAAGGGATATGAAAACCTGAACAATCGGCAAGTGAATGTATCACGTATATAAAACTGTCTTGCAAAGGAACTTGCAGCAATTTGGAAGGAATCTACGAGAGGAAGACTCTCTGACCGAGTAATGCATGAGTAATAAATCCGTCGAGGGGTCGACACGGCAGCTGCTTCCAATTGAGACAAGTGAAATCGGCGCCATCATGCCCAACTACTGACTCCTCGAATATAGTACCAACGCATCTAATCTTAAAGTAGATACCCTTTCTTTTTTCTGACAGCTGTCAGGAAAAATTGACGTTGTGTAGGACTCTCTTAAATGGTAGGTATGCCATAGAGACCCTAATGTTGCAGATAATGACGTAAGACTGAGAAAGCTAAGTGGAATATCACCAATTCACCAGTTTTATATTTCGGGGAAACCCCGAATGTAATAGAGTAGATCAAGCGAGTTATATATTAGGTCCTTACATATGAAATTGGCGTTTTTCGTACTGGCCACTTTAATCACGAATTTCTCCTCTTTGGTAAGGAATTCCAAATTCAAATTTGTACAGCTATAGACTCATGTATTTGTGCTTCGATGATCGTCATTCATTTGTTTTTTTTCTTCTGTTTTTTTCTGTTTGCGTCACTCATTTTACAAAATGGAAAACCTTAAATATCGCATTATTTACGAGTACGAGTTCCGCCGTGGCACTAGTGCTGCGGAAACAACTCGAAGGGTGAATGACATGTATGGCGGTCGTGTTGCAAAAGAAAACACAGTTCGTTTTTGGTTCCAACGTTTTCGTTCTGGAAATTTCGACCTGCAGAACAAGCCCCGTGGACGGCCTGAGACTCAAGTTGATAATGAAGAGTTGAAGGCTATTGTGGAAGCGGATCCATCGCAAACCACGTCCGAGTTAGCTGCAGGCTGCGATGTTAGTGATAAAACTGTTTTAATTCACTTGAAGCAAATTGGGAAGATTAAAAAGCTTGAAAGGTGGGTACCTCACGAATTGACTGAAACAAACCGGCAAACGCGCGTCGACTGCTGCGTTACATTACTAAACCGGCACAATAATGAAGGTATTTTAAACCGAATCATTACCTGTGATGAAAAATGGGTTCTTTACGATAATCGGAAGCGCTCAGCGCAATGGTTAGATCCTGCCCCAAGCGAAAATTAACCCCAAAAAAGTTACTTGTAAGCGTTTGGTGGACTAGTGCCGGTATTGTTCATTACAGTTTTTTCAAATCTGGCCAGACTATTACGGCTGATGTCTATTGTCAGGAATTGCAAACCATGATGGAAAAGCTAGCGGCTAAACAACCTAGGCTGGTCAATCGCTCCACGCCACTGCTGCTTCACGACAACGCTAGACCACACACTGCGCTACAGACGGCTACTAAATTAGAAGAGCTTCAATTGGAAAGTCTAAGACATCCTCCGTACTCCCCGGACCTTGCTCCAACAGATTACCATTTTTTTCGAAATTTGGATAACTTCTTGCAAGGGAAAAAATTCAACTCCGATGGGGCAGTCCAAATCGCCTTCAAAGATTTTATTGATTCCCGTCCGACTGGTTTTTTTAGTAAAGGGATCAATGAACTACCTATGAGATGGCAAAAGTGCATAGAAAATAATGGTTCATACTTTGATTAATTAAATATATTATATTAAAAAATATTCGACTTTTTGTTCCTCCCATACAAAACGCCAATTTCATATGTAAGGACCTAATATTAAAGACAATTAACTATATGCATGCTTGAACCTAAATTGTAACTAATATAATTTGAAGAAAATTACCATTTATGTAGTAAGTAAATAGAATTAATTAGATTAAGTACCTAACTACATGAGTTTCTACAGTACCTCTAATTTGGTGACAGTAATATTGAACACGATGATGGGCACTCAATGTACACACATAGTTCCAATTCTAAAGATAAGATAATATATTACTTAGGTCACTATCGTGACTTCATACAAACAATATAACATAACTGTGACAAACTTGAAAGTATAAAATAGGACAGTGTAATGGGTGATAGACTGATAGTTAGGGGACATAGATATGATACACCTATTATTCTTGATATGTAACTTTATGCCATGTGTATCTAATGTCTACCATATTGCCAGCGCAGAATGTATGACTCAACAAATAAAAGGATTATAAATATACACGCAGTTTAATCAAATGCGACGACATTTGTTGAAACACATGCAGAAATAGCTGACCCAGTAGGCACTAAAGTATACACTATTTAAGGTTCTGTTAACATGAAATCTACCACTTGTTGTATCAAGGTAAACAGTGGCGCTCAAATATTTTAACTTGAGGGTTTAACCCAGTTCAATGTTTGACCAGTACTATCGTGCAAGAAGCAAACTAAATGACTATTCTTATCGTACGTTTGTTCAGCCTTGACAGCTAACGGATGCTGGTGAACGATAGCTAAGCAAACATTTAAAATATAAGAATTACCTATCAAGGACAAATGTTTAGAACGCCCAAAAATTTAGTCCAAATAACGCTACTTCAAACTTCCCAGAAAGGATTAATTCAAGCGGTCATAAAGAGAATTTCTCAAGGCAACCTCTTCAAACAATTGTTATCTCTGGCCTCGGTTCTTTTTAATTGAAAATGGCGTTCTCATGGATAATCCCCTTAAAGTTAACTGCTCAGATATAGAGGGCAATGTCCAAGAAAGGAATGCCAGTGCAACAAAGAATTGGAATTTCTATTTTGGTTGGCGCCGCATTCGATTCAATAAAAAATGTTCAAAGTCATTGAAGTAATAAAATGTAGGTACGCATTATAACTACAGAGTCCGATTTGGACCAGCGACGCTCCGGAATGCTGCTCTACGCGTATACCTATCTACTTGCATTTGGATATCATTTTTAGAGATAAGATAATTATGAAATGGGGGTGGACACTGCGTAGCTTTAACCTCAAGTTGATAAATTTATAAATAAATCAAAACTAACCAGAACGTTGTATGCCGAAAATATATACAAATGCATTTTGCGTTGGCGGTATAAATTTGCCTGACCTTGTGGCACACTAAAGTAAGACGGGCATAACAATTTATTATGTAAATATTACCGAGAATGTGGTAAATGCGCATAACATCAATTACATTGCTTAGAAAGCACTTGATATGAACATGCTAAATGGATACAACCCAGCGCTGGATGACAAACCACGAGATTGAAGAGCGCAAATTCCGGAATATTTAAAGTGCTTTGCACGCTACATTGCGTGAGGCGTGAAGTATGCGATTTAGGTATAAACAGTGTAAAGATTCCAAACGACTTTCGCTTGTCAACTGCCCGATGTTTTTCATTTAGCGAAACGGATAACTGATCGGCTACACCGCTGACCAACCAAAGGAATCTGTGAAAAGCAACAATTTAATCAATAGAAACCAGTGAATCACGCGTGAATCATCGATCAATCTCGATGGTGGACCGCAAGGGTTCTTAGAATTTTTTAAAGTAGGGCTTCTTAGTGCAACGGCTCTGCGGGTAAAACACCAGACCGCAAATTGATACTTTTATAACAGAATAGAGAAATAAGAAATGCGATCCACTTTCATGTAACGAGTATGTCTGCAGTTGTAATTGATTTCAAAACGTTAGCAAAACCGGCATCAATTAAACACAGTTAGACTAGCTTCAATTGCGGTTTGAAACGACAATGCGAGCTGGCAATCTCGTTCAGAGAAGTAATGTCGCAAGAAACACCCACAGAGAGCGTGAGACTCCCGCCGACAGCATTGTGTCCCAACTTGTTCTCACGTAAAAATGCATGCAACACCATCCACAATACTGGAGCAAAACGAACGAACTACGAGAATCGTCGATTTTTGCGCAATTGATATCATAACTACAAAATTATGGGATTAGACAAGCGTCGTTGCTTAACAATCCGAAGAAAAAACGATAACTGCAAAAACGTGAGTTCTCCGAAATAAAACCATTTGATCCACACCTAAACAAAGTTGCATCGGTGCTAACCGTGACCAAACATACAGAGTCAACAAATCTCTATCTCAAACGTTTCAACCTGTGCATATCTTAGCTGAGTCCTAAATAAACACGGAGAGGCCATCTCGACGAAATTCTATCTTTCTTAACACGGAGTGAGATCGTATGTCGTCAACGTTGTCAAATTGCTTTATGTCATGAAATTTCTTTTTCTAGAAATCATAATTAAGTAGAAACTTGACTTAAAAGAACTTCCATCAATACTGGTTACACCCGCAAAAAAAACTTAATTTTATTGAGTTATGTAATAATTCATCACGAACAGAAATTATATTAACATAATATGCATCACTTTTATTATGTTACTTATGTCAATTATGTTTTAGCGATGTATAATTTATAAAACGTATAATTTCAATACGTGTAATATACATGTATTTTGCTGTAGTAATTAGGTACTAGTACAAAACACACCTCCAGACATAGTAGGCTTTATTTATGGTAGGACTATAATTATAATCTTGGTACCTAATATCTAAATCTAATCTAAGAGCTATAAATTTGTTAATAAATCGTCAATGTTGCCCATAAACCAAAACTAACTAATCGTACATACTTAATACACTGCATCAAGTTAAATGCGTATTGCAAGATTGATCAAGTTAAATGCAGTTCATTGGCTATAATTGCAACACCAGTATGTAGTTCCTGAGGTGCTCCTAAATGCTAAAATAAATGTACTCGGACATTTTAGCTTGCAAGCTACCATGTTCCTCTATCGTTAACTTTAACTTCCATTTAGTAGCAAATAGTTAAGCCAGGATAGTTTACATTAGTTTAATGATTTCCCCAACAAGTTAATCAATCCTTACTACTCAATTTAAATCAGGATCTCCTGGAATCGTATCGAATGGATATATTTATCGGAATGTTTATGACCTGATCAGGCCCTAAGGGAACTGATCATTTAATTGGATCTCAGCCTATTTCCTAATCATGTTAAAATTATTTAAGTACTTAACCCATAACATAGGTACAAAAAATAAGCGTGAATCAAATTACACCTAAAGCTTGGTAGGTATAAAACAGGGTTTCTAAACAGGATAAGGTTTTAAGTTCGTTGATTAAATTTAAGTATAGCTTTTTGGTAATAGTTGTAGGTTCAGACCGACACTAATGATTTTATGAAAAAATCGACAATGATTGAAATTGAAAAATAAATAATGCGGCTAGATGTAACTATTTGCTTATAGATATTCGTCCCTTTACAATCAGGCAAGGTAAGTATAATCAGTAAAGTTTAAATTGAATGAATAAACGAATAATTTGTCTAAGCAGGCGAACCAAACAGCTTTCAAAGTTCTTAAGTCACAACACAATAAAACAATAAAAATTAGGTTTGAGCCTTGCGCCAGGGCCAGGTCTGACCGGGTGCAATTCAGCTATTGTTATAATATCGTGAAAGTAAAAAATAATTTTGAGTTTTAATTTAACAAAATATAAATTCCAACATTTATAAATGGATACTTAAGAAGAGTTTTGGATGATACGAAATAAATAGTTTACCCGTGACTACAATCATGACAAAGTGAACATTTCGGGGAAAGAATAATTTAAAATATAACTTTGTAAAAATAACCGCTTCGTTAGTCAATGTCAATCTCGATGCTCTAGGTTAATTGCGACAATATTATAAATGAAATATTTATTTTAAATATATATAAAAATATATTTCTAGACGAACATGGTATTCAACAACAACCAAATTCTATAAAGACACTATTACAATTTGTATAAAATCAGTTTCTCCTAATTCAAATTCATTGGATTGCCATGCTATTCTAGAAGTCAAAGTTATGGTAATTATGAAAGTAATTGAAAAGAGAAGCGATAAACATAGCAGAATCGTGCGATCAGACCCTGGAGATAAGTTATGCGTCCCTCGGCCTACCATCCACCATTCTACCATTCTCGGTATTAACGCCTGCGTCGTGCCCTCTCACACTAATTGTTTATTTTATATCCCCAGTAAATAATATTTTACAAAACGCCGACAAAGATCCCTGCCATATTGAAAGCGTTAAAATCTCAGCTTGTTTTGCATAGAGTTGAGAAAAGGGATGGATGCCATTAGAGTGCTAACACGCTAGTTAATATGCACCACTGGCTAAATGGTTTCTAGATTCTAATTAAGCAGTATTGTGAATTTGGAACTAGTAAAACTAAATCCGAAAATAAATTCATATTTTAAATTATAAGGTTGTGTCATCATTTACATGTATAAAACCAATTGCAAAATCGGTCTTGTTTGTAGTACAACGTAAGTTGTACTATAGATGTCGCTCCATCCCAACACGATGGTTAAAGAACGATAGGAAAAAATTGATTTATGACTCATTGTCATGTTAGCTCAATTGGTTAGAGCATACCCCGGCTAAAGGGGTGGATGGATGCGGGTTCGAATCCCGCACATGACTTAAATTTTTCCTATCGTATATTTGTAATTTTGTAAGTTAGGAAAGGTAACCTTATAAATCTTGAGTGTTGGCAGCATTTGATACGGTGAGATTGACTTTGTGTGATGCATTGAATACCAATGAAGATGGAGACGAAAATTTTAAAATGTGTGCGATGATATATATGATTCCTACAAACAATATGACTTGAACGGGGTTCAGTTGCAATTGTTACTGGTGAATCACTCCTATCATTATGAATCTAGAACAAGACATAGAACCGTTGGTAAAAAAATATAAAAATGTTGAGTACATATTAAGTATTGGTATAAATCAAAGCCAAAATCATTATTTAAATTTAGGCGTCTACGACGCTCTAATAAAGGCCAAAAAATTACAAATTTTGTATATACATTGTACTGCTACGTTCAGCAAATAAAATCTACAGAGCCACTGCGAGAAGAACTGACAAGAAACTCGGACCATTATTTTACCCTTCTTTTAACAATGTGTTACTTTGTTGTTGTATTATAAAACATTACAATATTTAATTTTGTTTTATAGGTGGCAGGCGACAGCTTGGCAATGGCGGATTTGGTTAAGCATTTTTCTCATTTAAGTAATCATAAAAGTAAATATTATACCTATTCCATTAATTATAAGTACAAAAACTGTACAAAATCTTAACGTACGTAAAAGCAATTAACTTGATAAGCATGTGCCGCATGCATCATAGGAATCTAAGATAGCGCATATCTTAGAGATCCTAGTAAACTACATGCACAAATCCCTACCGTACTTGAATCTAATACGATTAAAATTTATATAATATTTTTCTATTTAAGTACATTTAAATGCAATATATTTTAATAAAAAGTAAACAAAGGTTGATGACGTTGAGAATGCTAATGAACTAAGAATATTGTTTGTTAACTTCACGCTTGTTGATTTGATGTTCAGAGATATAAAAGAAACACAAGCAGCGTAGACAAAAACACAATTAGAAGATGAAGCCAGACAGTTTTGTAATTCAAATTTCCTTGTTCAATTTAAACTGAAGGTCACATTGCATTTCGTAAATTGTTAAGATAAAAAAAATATCTTACAATATACTGCGTATAATATTTTCTTTAAACTAAGCACATTCATAAAACTCAAGATGATTTTACCAACGATTTTAACTATGGAACATAGCAGATTACGTTTTCTTTAAGATACTTTCCTAAAACCCTTTGCACTGGGTTCTGCTTCTTTAAATAATGAATACAGAAGAAGTATTATAAAAAAAACATCTGTGTAAATGAAAGATATATATTTTGAATATATTAGGTTTAAATACTGTTCATTACTCTTTAAATATTATTTAATGAAAGTGAGCTGTTTTTAGACGTATCAAATATTACGCACAGGAATAAAATCGCACACAATGGGCCGTTAAGTTGCCGCAATTGTATATTGTCCGCAGTACGTGCATGCACTCATACATCTTGTTCTAAGTTATTGTAAATTTTAACTCTTTCTTCATACGTTTCATAAAATATTTTACAGCCAAGAATGGGTTAACAAGTTAATATTTCTTTGGCGTTAACTCCGGAGTAGTCAAACAAATAATAATTATAATTTACATTGGTTATCATTTCTCAAATAATTTAAAACTTTTTTTCAGCTTTGGAATTATATTTAACTGATGAAACAGTAATCCACAGAATGAAATGGAGATAAAATAATAGTAATATTGCAATAGATAAGTATTTCAAATTTTGATCAATTAATCAAATATGATCAGAAATATAAGTAAACTAAGTATATTATTTGACTTACAACTGGTGAGTGTAATCCAAAAACAAGAAACAACACTGATTGTTATGCCCTTTAAAGGGCGTTCACAACTCCATAGCACATCGCACAGGGTATATTTTATTGTCACACACTTTTCGGAGCGCGCGGGTCGTCGAGCGTCGCGACACGTGAGTCGCGCGCGGAGGTTCGGCGCGGAATGAGTCGGCTCGCGCTGCGGATGCGCGGGAACGCCAGATGCTGTGCTGCGCGCGCGCCGCTTTCAGTGGAAAGCCTATATTGATTGTACTGAAAAGAAAACGCATAGGTTATAACTAAACATACAATTATCACTGAAGGTATGGATAGATACGAGTAAATTATGTGGATATACTTGTAAATAACAATGTAACAAATCAAATTTTCAAATCTATATATATGTTATACACAATTTGAGAGATTCTTTAAAAATCTAATTGCTCCAGGGACCTTTGTAATTTCTGAAAGGGTTGTTCTTATATATACGGATATATTAAATAAGGAAGAACTATATCGGTGTAATTAATTTAAAGACCTTTCTAAAAGTCAAGCGGTACAGAAATTACGGGTCATAATAAGCTACCATCATCGGTAGCTATTTCAACAATGAATTACGAATACCCTTCCCGAGCCTGAAATAACTTTATGCATACCTTTATAGGCACAGAGTACACAGGTGTGAAACTTATCTTTAATTTCAATCAAATTTATTTATTTAAGACGTTGTCCATAGTTTTACATTAAATAGCAGAAAAAAGCTTATAATAATATTAATGTTTTTTTTAAGTTATTGTGACGGAACAAGCACGAGCCCCACCTGATGTTAAGCGGACTAACCTCTGCCTATAACAGATGCATTTCATGACATAAGTCACGAATTGCACTGCGCCCGTCACCTTGAAATATATTTGTTAAGTCTCATGTGCCTGTAATTTCACTGGCTCTCAAGGACTGTTGCCGAAACACACCGTTAGGTGCTCGGCGACAGAGTTTCTAGTTGAGCGTGGTCGCTAGCCAGGCGGGAATTCACATAATGCCCTTCCACCATGCGGTGAAGCTCAAGCCCTCGGCGGGATTCGAACCATGGACTGCTGCGCGGCAGTCCATAGCCATCATTGCTTAAAAATTCTGTCAATTATAATAATAATGTTAATACCTCCAAACATTAGATTGCGATTCTTCCCTACCAGTAGGGATAGATCAATAGGAATGTGTGATGTGGAACTGCCGGCGATATACCTACCATTAGAAGTGGGATATTCACCGGGTACCAAAATTCAGAAATCAAAAATCAGTGCTATTTTTAGCACCACTTACGCATATGGAAGAAATTTCCGCTGCGGCTTATGTATTGTTACTAGGGTTGCCAAACCCACACGTGGTCGCCCGATAAGCGAGCTCTACACGAGCCAGTAACAATGATTTTATAATGAACGTGGTCGCGTGATGAAATATAAAACAATAAGGTAAGGTTCACGAGAATTCATAATTGCTTCCATTGTGGGACAGTGTTTCAATACTTATCTAGAGGCATCGATGGCACCTGCCGCGCTGTACATTGACCAAGAAAGTGGTGTAACTTTCTCGGCCCGGCGCCCCACGAGTCTAGCCCGGCACCCCACGAGACTAGCCCAGCACCCCACGAGCTCACAAATACCTCAAAACAAATATGTCATGTAAGAGGTTATGTAGTTATTTTTAGCGTCGGTATGCATTTATTAACAAAACACTACGCATTATGTACAACACTACAGTTACAACAATGAAAGCATTTAGTTAACCTAAAGGCCATTGCAGGCCCAAAGGCAATCCAAAGATTTGATTGAAACGCTCGTAGCGTAGTTTGCTTAGCTGTTCTTAAACGATCAGCAAAATTAAGCAACGTCCGCCGCGGTCATGAGTTGGATGGGTGACCGCTAGTGACATTACTACTGAGCGCTTCCGTGCTTCGGAGGGCACGTTAAGCCGTCGGTCCCGGTTGTTGTCTTAGGATGACAGTCGTTATAGCATGGTGTTAGGGCATTTTTCGAATACCCGCCTGGCTATAGCTACCACCCTCAAGTAGAAAATCTGTCGCCAAGCACCTAACGGTGTGTTCCGGCAGCTGTCCTTGAGAGCCAGTAATTCTAGGTTAGCCTGAACAACATCTTCGACCACATCATCACTTACCATCAGGTGAGATGGTGGTCAAAGGATAACCTATAAAGCAAAAAAAAAAACTCCTCTGCACTCCACTACCAGTTGGCAGCATGCTCAGCCTCCTGGCAGTATAATCGATCCGCAGAAGTAGCCGCGGCGCTAACCCTTAGGTTTGTATCGGAAGGATGAGACGTTGATAAGGTGTCAACGCATCTATCATCCCACACTAGTTGGTGTATACCAGCGAATTCTTACTGTAACCTACGAAAATTCTACGGCTGTAAAAGCAACTGTAACTGCCTTCTTAGAAGGCATTTCATTTCCGATCAACAGACCATCGGTGAACATGAATAGGTCAGATGAACCTATATTATGACTCAGTTTAAATGTTATTATATTAGGTCCTTACATATGAAATTGGCGTTTTGTATGGGAGGAACAAAAAGTCGAATATTTTTTAATATAATATATTTAATTAATCAAAGTATGAACCATTATTTTCTATGCACTTTTGCCATCTCATAGGTAGTTCATTGATCCCTTTACTAAAAAAACCAGTCGGACGGGAATCAATAAAATCTTTGAAGGCGATTTGGACTGCCCCATCGGAGTTGAATTTTTTCCCTTGCAAGAAGTTATCCAAATTTCGAAAAAAATGGTAATCTGTTGGAGCAAGGTCCGGGGAGTACGGAGGATGTCTTAGACTTTCCAATTGAAGCTCTTCTAATTTAGTAGCCGTCTGTAGCGCAGTGTGTGGTCTAGCGTTGTCGTGAAGCAGCAGTGGCGTGGAGCGATTGACCAGCCTAGGTGGTTTAGCCGCTAGCTTTTCCATCATGGTTTGCAATTCCTTACAATAGACATCAGCCGTAATAGTCTGGCCAGATTTGAAAAAACTGTAATGAACAATACCGGCACTAGTCCACCAAACGCTTACAAGTAACTTTTTTGGGGTTAATTTTCGCTTGGGGCAGGATTTGGCTGGCTGGCCAGGATCTAACCATTGCGCTGAGCGCTTCCGATTATCGTAAAGAACCCATTTTTCATCACAGGTAATGATTCGGTTTAAAATACCTTCATTATTGTGCCGGTTTAGTAATGTAACGCAGCAGTCGACGCGCGTTTGCCGGTTTGTTTCAGTCAATTCGTGAGGTACCCACCTTTCAAGCTTTTTAATCTTCCCAATTTGCTTCAAGTGAATTAAAACAGTTTTATCACTAACATCGCAGCCTGCAGCTAACTCGGACGTGGTTTGCGATGGATCCGCTTCCACAATAGCCTTCAACTCTTCATTATCAACTTGAGTCTCAGGCCGTCCACGGGGCTTGTTCTGCAGGTCGAAATTTCCAGAACGAAAACGTTGGAACCAAAAACGAACTGTGTTTTCTTTTGCAACACGACCGCCATACACATCATTCACCCTTCGAGTTGTTTCCGCAGCACTAGTGCCACGGCGGAACTCGTACTCGTAAATAATGCGATATTTAAGGTTTTCCATTTTGTAAAATGAGTGACGCAAACAGAAAAAAACAGAAGAAAAAAAACAAATGAATGACGATCATCGAAGCACAAATACATGAGTCTATAGCTGTACAAATTTAAATTTGGAATTCCTTACCAAAGAGGAGAAATTCGTGATTAAAGTGGCCAGTACGAAAAACGCCAATTTCATATGTAAGGACCTAATATTTACTACATTATTAGCGCTGTTAGCGAATGGATTGACTCAACTGTAAGTACACAACGTTCAAAGGTAATATGATGATTTGTTTGCACCTCTTTGTTTTAGGTATATTTTCCGTTGTGAGTCATTTTCTTAGAGATACTGGCGTTCCTATCTATTGTCACACTAACAGTTAACATGTTGCTTATGTGTAAAAGATACATTTTTCAATGCTTTTTGTCTATCCGAGTATGTCCCGTCATTTTGAATAGAACGTTAACCAAAAAATGAATATTGGACTAGAAATACTTAAAATTAAATAATTTTCAGGGGATCCAAACATAAGAAGGTAATCGAAAAAATGGCCTAACAACTTTTAGGTAGAGGTGATTGATACAAATATAATTCCATATTTTTTTCTTAATAAAATAAATAAATAGGGGCCATGATAAACACGCACCCACTGGTTTCCTACCGGCAAGAACGCAAAAGGCTAATACGAGTACTCGTAATAATAAAAATAGTAGCATTTTGTACTTTTCACCTATGTTTTACTGTCATATCATAGTGCAATACGTCTGTAAAAAACCCTAGGGCAGTAAAAGAGAAAATATTTGTGTGGTTTCAGATTCTCAGCTATATCGTTTTTAGTGTTTAAGATAGGCTCCGATTGACAACTGTGAAGACCACGAGCGCGAACATCCCCAAACACTGTAACTAAATGAAATATTTAAGTTGTATAAATATGTATTATATGTACTTTGGACTTGCCTGTAAATAAAACTACTTGCCTGTTAATTTATACGGCTCGACATTTATAATTAAAACTTTATTTTAGTTATATAATACAAATGTAAAATATTGGTAGGAACCAAATTTACACTTGAGTTACAGTCCAAAAAATCATTCTTCATTCCAATCCAATAATTCCACAAATCTTAGTATTTATGATAAATTCCTACCCACACTTCAATAGATATACATATTAATAAATACTTTATACAATTAACATTTTACAATATATTAATTTTCATGCTAAGTAAATATGTAAAAACATCGTTCAAAAAGCCACTTGTTGTAACTGTAGACTTTGTAGTGTTCGTGGAAGTCATTATAAATTTGTATGGCCTTACAATAAGTGTTTTTACTAAATATATTTAAGTAACATCTGGGTACTATACTCATTTTGTGTCTAGTAACTTTATCCGTCACGTCCGAATGTTTTGCAAAAATATGTTTATATTGTCCTACAAATAGACACATCTGGTGTATGTACCTACAGGAAGTGTTAATATTTTTAAATGCGTACACTTAATACTTATTTTATTATAAAAACCAACGTGGTTTTCACTCATTTTAGTAAATAATACGGAATAACTCACGTTAATAAGTCAGCACTATAGTCGGAGCTATTTGAATTATTCACGTGAGTTATCCCGTATTATTTACTAAAACACTTACTTATAGTTGATGGCAAGATATGGACTACTAAAACGCGCGTAAAAATATTAAAAAAGAGCTCGTGCGAACGTACCCTAATTTATGCAGTCTACTTACAAGGCAATAAGTCATTTCCTGGAGTCTAAGACAATGCGCGGTAACATGCTACTAATTTCCTACTGTACCAAGTAGGTAGGTAGTAGTTGCTTGTAGCGAGTTGTATCTACTCACTACCGGCTGCCACGCCCTAGTTATGCGCGATTGTTACTCGTGCTAGTAGGAAGGATTAATACCGACTTTTGTATTTTTAGGGTTCCGTACACGAAGGGCAAAACGGAGATTCGCTGTCTGTATGTAAGACTGTTCGTCCGTTTGTATGGTCTATAGTATAATGCGCTACAAACCCGTGGTCTTTTATGTAGAACATTGCCCAAAGATAAATATATCCATTCTAGAAATTCAATGAATTTATTTTACAGGGGGAGCTCCAATATTTGAGAATAAAATGGAGGAACGTCTATTACTTTTTATTACATTGGTTCCTATCCTCTAATTAAAGAAATAAAACTGAAAACACCGTTTTATAATACAAAAATGGAGCTGTGATCAAAACGAACGAAAGAATATTTTTTTCGTTTTCATGCAATGCGGAATACCTACTATAAGATTGAGGTCCGACTTGAACTTGGCCAGTATTTTAAACCTACCTGAGTTGTTCTGTGTCTAGGTCATTTTAAGGATCCGTACTCAAAAGACAAAATAGTGCATAGTTGGTTGCCATGGCAAACGACTAACGAGCAGGATTCATCACCGCGCTGCATTTCGGGCCCGATCAAATTTCGCAACTATTTCACTCTACTAATCGGCAAAATGTATATATACGTGTTCCATACAAACACATGAGACATGCGATACGCACAGAGTGGAAAACAAGCTGAATTCCATTGAGATATGGTACTAGTAATAATATCTCGATGCTGAATTCTCGAATTATTCAATCTTTGAGGTTGCTGATATTTGATTGATATATTTACAACAAAGCACCATTTCTTCCGACATCATAAAAAGGAGGTTACTCAATTCGTCTAACTTTTGTGTTTGTTACCTCGGAACTTTAACTGGGTGAACCGATTTTGATGTTTTTTTATTTGAAAGTTGATGCTTGTCTTGTGGTACCATTTAAATTTCATCTAAATTGGTCAAGCCGTTTTTGAGTTACACTGCAATAACTGAAGTGAATTATAATCGATCCCATAAGCTGCAAGGGTCACTAAAAAGGGTGAGAATAAATATTTACCAAAAAATGGAACCGACTTCAACACTCAAATGTGTGAAATAACTTGTCGAAGTCGGTACCATGCGCATAATATTATGATAGTAGGTACTTTTGAACCATCATGGTACCGACTACAACAAGTTATTTCATATATTTGAGTGTTGAAGTCCATTTATTGATAAATATATTTTTAATTTTATTAAACCCATTACCAGGTGGTAGATACCGTCAACAAGAGACCGCCTTGGTGAGTACCACCTCAGTGTCAGATATTCTGGCCCGAAAATGCAGTGTGCAAACACTACTGTGTTTTAGTTTGAAGTCCACTGTAGCAAGTGAAATTACCGGGCAATCGAGACTTAAAAACTAACGTCTCGGAGTGTCGATTGCAGTGTGTTGTCACACAATGCACTGTAACTGTGATGGACGTGATGCTTACGATCAAGCACTGGTTTGTCCGTCTCTACACTTACAAAACATAAAAAAACGCAATGAGGGGGCCAGATTTTCTCGTCAAATAATCAATAGACTAACCATTTCTTAAACCTCTGATCAACCAAAGAGCGTGAAATTGAGATCTAATGCCTGCTTAACATAAATCTAAGTTTCAGTGAGTTCAGATTTATTACTTAGTAAGTATTCATTATTTTGCGCCACGCTAAGGGTTTAGAAAGACGCACTGTATCCCAAATGCAATATTGCAGTTTGCCTATGCAGTTGAAGTAGATGAATTATGTCAATTCTTAATAACTGTACCCTGTAGATTTGCAGTTGGGATGAAGTCCGCCCGTCCAATACGCGGCCTGCGTGCAGTTTTTTTTTTAATGCTTTACAGCTTAGTCTTTGACCACTATCTCACCTGATGGTAAGTGATAATGTGGTCGAACGGTCGGTGTTAACAGGCTTAACCTAGAATTACAGCTGGCTCTCAAGGACAGCTGCCGGAACACATCGTTAGGTGCTTGGCAACAGATTTTCTACTTGAGGGTGGTAGCTAGCGGGCATTCGCAAAATGTTCTACCACCATGCTATAACGACTGCCATCCTAAGACAACGCCGGGACCGACGGCTTAACGTGCCCTTCGAAGCACGGAAACGCTCAGTAGTAATGTCACTAGCGGTCACCCATCCAACTTATGACGGCGGCGTACTTTGCATAACTTTGCTGATCGGTTAAGGACAGCTAAGCAATCTTCGCTACGAGCGCTTCAAAACCGTACTTACATAAAACTTATATAACCGTATCCACATCTCTGCATCCAAACTTTAATATTGCAGTTGGGGTGCAGTACTTCTGAAGCAGTGATAGCTCAGTGGCATTGGCTATGGACTGCCGCGCAGCAGGTCCATGGTTTGAATCCCGCCACGGGCTTAACCTTCACCGCATGGTGGAAGGGCATTTTGCGCCTGGCTAGCGACCACCCTCAAGTAGAAAATCTGTCGCCAAGCACCTAACGGTGAGTTCCGGCAGCAGTCCTTGAGAGCCAGTGAAATTACAGACACGTGAGACTTAACAACTATGTCTCAACGTGACGGATGCAGTCCAATTCGTGACTTGTGACGAAATGCATCTGTTATAGGCAGAGGTTAATCCGCTTAACATCAGGTGGGCCTCAAGCTTGTTACAAAAAAAACATCTCCCTATATCTAGACTCTTACTGATGACCATATTTGTTAATCTAATCAACACCCAATAACAATATTTCTATCGTTAAAGATGCGGGTACACTGATACATCTACTTAACGATGCTTAGACCACCCTGGAGTACCAGGACATTACCAAACAATACATCTCTCATACACCACACCTAATAAACCAAAACCAATCTTATCTTTTGGCTCATAAAGTCCAAAACAGTAAATTTACCAGGAACAAAGTTTTCAAACAAAACTATAATGGTAACACTCTAAAATACACCTTATTAAACATACATTAAGGTGTAAAATGGCTTTGCAGTAGCACACAATGTACTGAAACATGGTCCGTCACTGAAGCATGGCGCGGAAGCACCGGATACAGCCATGTTGGAATTGGAATCAAACAGTGAAACTTGAACTTAGGTTCATTTGTTAGCTCTGTGTCTTATATCTACTTTCTACGCTATAATAATTTTATAAAGAGGAAAGATTTGTATTTTTGGATTTATGTATGCAGCAACGAATAAACCTAAAACTACAGGACTGATGTGGATGAAATTTGGTATGAAAATACTTTAAGACCCGGGGAAGGACATAGGGTAGATTTTTATTCGCGATAACCGACATACACGTGGGCGGGACCGCGGCCGGATATCTAGTTTCATAACCATTAACCTCTTTTTGCGCAGTTGGAAAAAATCGACCCTATGTCCTCTTCCGGGTCTTAAAGTATTTTCATACCAAATTTCATCCAAATCAGTCCTGTAGTTTTAAGTTTATTATATAAAGATTAACATGACTAAATCTTAGCTTAGTAGAAGTATACCTACTATAGTTATGAGAATCGAATTGCTCTCAATTTCATGGTAAGAAAATGGCAATTAGTAGGAGCAACAATCGTCAAACGTTTTGTATTTCCGTCATTTCGTGGATCATTGGTTTCATTAGTAAAATATTTTTGACGTTTCAATTATAGTCAGGGCAATTTTTTTTTATGTTAGTGTGACGAAACAAGCTCTAGGCCCACCCGATGTTAAGTGGATTAACTTCTGCCTATAACAGATGCATTTCATCACAAGTCATGAATTGCACTGCGCCTCACTTTGAGACGCAGTTGGTAAGTCTAATGTGCCTGTAATTTTACTGGCTCTCAAGGACTGCTGCTGGAACATTGTAAGGTGCTTGGTAATAGAATTCCTAGTTAATTGGTGAGCCAGACGAGCATTCGCAAAATGCTTTTCCACCATGCGGTGAAGCTCAAACCGACGGTGGAGATCGAACCATGCTTATTTACAAAATTGAAGCAAAAAATATATATATATATATATATATAGAAATATATACCTGATAGTTTAGCCTTTGACCACTATCTCACCTGATGGTAAGTGATGATGAGGTCGAAGATGTTGTTCAGGCTAATCTAGAAGTACTGGCTCTCAGGGACAGTTTTAGGGACAGTAGCTCAAGTCGGCGGTGGGGATCGAACCAGGGTACTGCGGCGTGGCAGTCCGTAGCTAATACCGCTCGGCCATCATTGCTTCAAAAAGCTCAAGTCTCAAGCTATTCTGTCATCTGTGCGTCAGGATACACTCACTCTGCAGTATGACGGACACGGCGTGGTCTTGCGTGTTCGCCTTGAACATACTTGAAACATTACTGCAAAACCAAACGGTGACTTTATTGTTTTGTGTACTTTTTCGTCGCATATGCATTAGTTTATGTACTTCACGCGAATCTTGTAAGAGCAAATGTCTTAGTACCGCGTCACACATCTGTTATGAACTTATGAACTTTACTTCAATGGTAGTGTGTGATTCTGGCAGGCTCTTGCCGACAACAATATGCTTAGTATGCACTAAGTATGTAAAATACGCGCCAAAGTTAGTGTAAGCCTAGTATAGAGATATCTGTCTACGTCTTATTCATTTCGGTATAGGATATATATAGGACTTAGCGATAGAAAACAGGCAAATAAACAATACAATTCTAGGTAAGCCTCGGCAACATCTTCGATCGCATCATTACTTACCATCAGGGGAGATGGTGGTCAAAGGCTAGCCTAAATAAAAAAAATACTTATGAATTAAGAATGTTATTTTTTTATGTTATTGTGGCGGAAAAAACTCGAGGCCCACCTGATGTTAAGCGGACTAATCTCTGCCTAGAACAGATGTATTTCATCACAAGTGACGAATTGCACTGCACCCGTCACTTTGAGACATAGTTAGTCTCATGTGCCTGTAATTTCACTGGCTCTCAAGGACTGGTGCCGGAACACACCGTTAAGTGCTTGGCGACATATTTTCTACTTGAGGGTGGTAGCAGTCGCAAAATGACTTTCCACCATGCAGAATTTACATCTTCTTCCACCATGATGAATTGAAAGTGAAATAAGCTAAATAATTTCAAGATTTTAGCCAGTCAAAATCCGTGGTCTCTGTCTATCTCTCCAGAAAACAAAAGTGACGTTATGTACTTGTATGTATTAAAAGTTGAATCTAAATAAGATACAAAATAGAAAAGATAGTCAATAAGCTCGCCCCGCAAATGCACAGTAGGTAGTTACCAACACGAGACTAGAGGTCGCGTGCGCGCCGCTCAAGTGATGTCAGTTCAAAGCTACTGGGATGCGCAGGCGCAGCGCAATGACTCAGTGGTCACGCTCCGAGCCACGCTGTTATTACCGGCACGAGTAAAGGTACCGACTCACTATTTAGTTATCTGTGACAAAGTGCAGTGGTCATATCATACTGACATGCAACTGGTACTTCATAGTAACTATTAACTAATCTTTGATGTACGGTTTGTGTAAATGGTTGGCATAATATTGGTACCTAATCTACGATACTGGTGACCTACGCGAGTCACTCCGTTCCGCAAGGTCAAGCAAGTGATTAAATTCTGCAATACGGAAAATTGATGGATTTTTTTATAGCTTGAAAGAAAATAACAAGGATATTTTTTCCTTAAAAGTTATAAACGGTTGTTCTCCTCTACAGGTCGCATTTCTCAAGCGATGAAATTTTGTGAGCAGGTTTGATAATTCCATAGATTTTTTTCTTGTCGATTCAGTTTTTGGATATTTTACAAAATTAGTGATAAACTTAAACGGGCCGGGATGAAAATGTATGAAAAAAAAACCTCAAAAAGTGTCACATCAAATCACAAGGGCATTTGGTCAGAATAGGTATAACCAAGGGTTTTTGTTGACTCATAGATACCATAGAAGACGGAAACCAAAAACCAATATTATTGGCTACACCTAGTATGCCCGTCACTTGCCAATACCCATATAGCTCTTGTTCGCTACTATTTTCTATTTAAAGCCTTAGGTACTGATACCTAGACAGTTGAAACTTTCCCAGATGATATATTTCTGTTGTCGCTATAACAACAAACACTTAAAATCAACAAAGTGCGAGTTGGACTTGCACACGAAAGGCACCCTTCGTAAGAAATAAAAAATAAAAGATTACGATATGGTATCTAATATTGTACATATAAAGGTACGGAACCCTTCGTGCGCGAGTCCGAATCGCACTTGGCTTATATTTTTATGTGTCTGTCCAACTATTCTCCCCTACAGATCGTAATTCTCAACTGATTTTCGTGGAATTTTAAGATCCGGTTAGATAATTATATGAAAATTCATGGTCGAAAATTTTTTAGTTTTTTTTTCTTAACGTCGCATCGGAGATATGGTTGCTTAATACAGCCTTGTGACAGACAAACAGACGGATAGTGGAGTCCTAGAAATAGGGTCCCGTTATTACCCTTTGGGTACGGAAGCCTTAAAGCAGCCATTACGTAGTGGTCAAAAATATCACATTAAAACGCAACTCTTTTGTCCAGAAAACCAACAATTTTACAATCCTTGTCGCATCAATTTAATTTCATCGGAATATAACTCTTATTTTTGGATTTTGTAGCCCATTCCCCCATCAGCGTGCGCAGTGAACTTTTATATAATTTTAGCTATGCAAGGGCAAATTCACGAGGTTTACAGCTCCGAGAGCCACTAGATTTAATATTAAATTTGGTTCGGAAAATTACAAATTCTTCCAAATATTTTAAGAAAATATCAAATTAATATATTAATAACACATATAAAAAATATATCTGAGTAGTGACTATTCCGCCTAATTTTCCTGTTAAGCCGGCGTGACGTCTAAACGCCACGCTGCCAAACCGGAAGAATTTCGTAGTCATGACCTCCTGAGGATGCTTCGTGTAGAAGTGCAACGCGGCGAAATATTATTTAAGTGATTTAATAAAATATTAATTTGTTGTTTTCTTGTAGTATTTGAAATATATTTGATAATATTAAATATGGATTTCTGTAAAGTATTAATTATCATTTCCAACGCGTTGGTAATGTAGTGAAGGATTTATCGAATCTAAGTTTTTTTCAAAAAAATACTAATACATTTTGTGACCGTAACTTTTAAAATCAGACCTGATTTTACTTTATTGCTTATATAGGGTTATTGGAAACACAACATCTCGTAGACTGCCTCCGATTAACACAACAAATAACTTTAGTTCGAAGTTTTTACTAAAAACCTAAAATAAAAAAAAATCTAGTACTCTCGGACTCTTTTATGTTCTGTGCCTCGTTCTAAACGGAAATAGCATTCTACAAGCCTAGAGCCATCGCCGCAGCACCACGCGTATAACGTTCGAATAGATGTGTGACTACTTAGAGCTAATTAATTATTATATGGCAATAATAAAACCTCTAAATAATAAAAACATAATTTTATTATTTAGAGGTTTTATTATTGCCATTAAGATTTGTTATGTTTAATAGTCAACCACAAGGGTTGTTAGCATTTTTCCAATAACCCTATATAGGTACGATTTTATAAGCATATGCCAAGCAACAGATAGTAATAGTTGGAAAGAAGGCGGGGAGGACTCTACCAAGCAATGTTGCGACAAAATTAATCATAAACAAACATGTACAGCTGCAGAGAAACAAAGGTTACATTAATAACCCTAAATTAATTCTAATTGAAGGTTCATTCACTGAAATTACGTCAGCAAATTGACACATGGACGTTGTCGTTGAAATACTTCCTAATTACATATATATGGCATGACTTTTATTTCGGAAAAAACGGAAATTTTGTGACCAACACAGCTGCAAGAATCGAAGGAACTGGGACCTCACGCTGTTTTGAATGTCATACAGCTATATTTACAAAATATAAATAGGTCCTTAATTCCTATACCTATTTCAATTTTTACAAAAAGTTATACTTAATTGGCAGAACTATCGGCTATGATAGATATGAACCACTCACCCAATCAAACACTCCTGGTACACCCTTGCATTCATACCCAGCTACACCATACCACTCGAACTCATCTCATAAATCTTACTCACACATCCAAGGAGACGACAACATTACAATACACTACTACCTTTGCAACATGCAAGTGCTCACACAGACATAATTCTATAGCCACAATAGCACACATCTATTACAAGATCTCTGACTAATATTCTCTTTTCAGCCTACCCCCGTTTTTAAAAAGTGCAGATCGCAAAAATACACATTTATTGATAGTGTCACACATGAATAATGAATTTACTTATACATATATTATACACCTGGATGACACTAGCCACCCACAACACAGGGAATCCTGTGGGGGCTAGTGTGATTAACATAACAAGCATCACCTGATAAGAATATGTCAAACAACTAAATCTAATGAAGTTTTTTTTTGTTATTGTGACGGAACAAGCTCGTGGTCCACCTGATCTTAAGAGGACTCTCTCTCTACGGTCGTTTCTTCATTGCTAAAGGTCGTGGTCACTCTTAGCTAAGTTAAGAAGACTAACCTCTGCCTATAACAGATGCATTTCGTCACAAGTCACAAATTGCACTGCGCCCGTCACTTTGAGACATAGTTGTTAAGTCTCATGTGCCTGTATTTTCACTGGCTCTCAAGGACTGCTGCCGGAACACACCGTTAGGTGCTTGGCGACAGATTTTCTACTTGAGGGTGGTCGCTAGCCAGACGGGCATTCGCAAAATGCCGTTCCACCATGCGGTGAAGCTCAAGCCCGCGGCGGGATTCGAAGACCTGCTGAACCATCACTGCTTCAAAAAGAGTAATTATAAGGTTAAGTATATGAGTTCTAAAATTAAACACAAAATTATTTTGAAATTTATAAACAAAGCCCTTTTACTTGACAAGCGCTTTATCTATTATTTTTTTAATTTGATTTTTTTATCCTTCTTTCAAGACCTTTACAGACTATCTCATAAGCGAACTTGCAAAGACTATTTATATAAGCTACCTTTATACCGAGTTTATTAATAATAGATCAGGAATTCGAAAGGCTATACAATTTTGAATAACATTTATAATTGTAATAACATATCTGCCAGTAGTTAAAATATTCCCCTTCTGTCTATCTAGTGCTTTTGTATCTATTTACATTAGAAAGCTCTCGTCGGAAAAACATACGAGTACATACATTATAAGTTTGAAAAGAATTAAATGCTATAATACGGTTGTTACAAAACAGATTACAAAACAATGAATACAAATCAATGCTGCTTACTTCCGGGATATTTATTTCCTCGGTTGGTAGCGAACCGACAAGTTTGATATAGAGTGGTAGAGTGCAAGGGTTCTGTATCTAATGTAGAATTTTATTATAAGGTTCATTATAAAACTTGTAGGGGAATAAAAACTACAGGCTAGAAGTTCATACTTAGAACAAACACTGGAATATTTTTAAACCTTGTTGAAAATGACTTGCAGTTAAGTAATAGGTAGTTGTATAATAAGTGTTTTCGGAAGAAATTGAGGTGGTTTTGATAAAAACAATACTATTCACAATAATATAAGTACAGCTGCTATGTTATGAAAGCATTTGAGAAGCCTAACAGCCATTGCAGCTCTTTAGGGAGTCTAAATTCTACAACTCAGATTGTGTAGGACACAGTTCCAAATCTCGGGATTGCTACTGAGAATGTCTCTATCAGAGAGACCCAGTACTTCATTGACCTGGGGATTGAACCGAGGATCTGAATCCTTTAAACTGACCCTTCTGGCCACTGCCTCATCGGCGGCAGTGTATGCCGCTATAGCCTCATTTATATTGAATCAAAAATCTCAAAGAACCCATAATAACCTACAAAACCTTCCTTTCTATAAACAATAACATATTTTCCTGTCACTGACACCTTCTACACTCCTAATGACAGATTGTATACATAATATGACTGCCTTTTTTGAATTCTCTTAACTGGAATATTAATTTGTTTCTGAAGTCAACGTATAACACATGTATAAGAGCATTCTTGGCATATTCTTTGTTTGGTTAGAGGATGTTTGCGGTCAGGCTTTCCTTTGACTAGTATCTCACTGATAGTAAGTGATGATGAGGACGAAGATGTCGTTCAGGCTAACCTAGACTTACTCACTCAGCTTTCACGATCAGCTACCAGAACGCACCGCTTGGTGAAGGTCGCTAGCCAGGCGGACATTTGCAAAATGCCCTTCCACCATGCTATAATGATTGCCATCCTAAGACATTAATTGGAAAACACGGAAGCATTCAGAAGTAAACGCTACTAGCGGTCACCTATCCAAGTCATGGCCGCAGCGGGCGTTGATCGGTTAAGATTGACTAGGCAAACTCTGCTACGAGCGTTTCAAAAGTATAGCCTCCAAATTAGTCAAAATAAACAAGAAAAAAATATGTTCTAGGAAACTGAACCGATTACTTATATTGGAAAGTATCTAATAACTTGTCCAATTCGGACTTATAGTCTGCGTTATAAGTCCGAATTACACAAGTTATTTCATACTTTCCACGGCCCCACTTTTTGCCCAGTTGGACCAAAAAGTCGTGGATGTCGCCCATACAATACTACAGCCCGCCTCAGATGCGGTGCCACCTATTACAGCTCCGCAGTTGTAAGAAATTGATATTTTGGTTGTGTTTAAGATGAAGTGGTCAATGTATAATGTCAGACTGAGAGCTTAGGACGAAGTCCTCGTTTTGCATGTGAGTGAGCAAAACAAAAATACACAATATGTTAAAAATGTTATAACTGTATTCATGTTTTGTTTCTATCGGAGGAAATATATGGAATCGAGTTTTCGAATCCGGCATAGTATTTGTCATACATATCCTCTAGAATATTATATATTTATTGATATAGGTAAGGCATTAAATCTTTCTAAAAACATGACTAAAATTTGCCTTTTAACTCACTTCACCATAAAGTGTGAGTTCTCAGTGTTTGAATCTGCATGGTACCTTCAACAAATAATATCTCTTTTTTCGGTGTCACAAGCCAGTTCTTTTACATCCCTGGATATATAGGAAATTATATCTGTAATAGATTTAATAGTAGAACAAGAGTTCGACGAACGTGCAGAACTCTAAACCTCGGCTATTATTCGGATGTCCATCCTTGATACTCCGTCACGGTGGTGACCACATTAATATCATTACCATTAACTATACACAAAAACAATGAGTATTATCTAACTGCGCAAAATGTACAGCTAACTACCTACGCAAATTAATTACTTATAATAAGTAGTTGTTAATTTTATTACATACCATTTAGGAATAATATTTTCTTGTCGTCTATTTGATATATAAATGATTATGATTATTTAGATATTTTATTGTAATGTATATGTTTACATTAGCTAAAAAATATATTTTTAGCATCACACACGTTACACGAGTTTTTATTGTAATAATTAACTACAAGCAAGATTAAAATACGAAAAACCAGCTCTCCTGTCTTCTGAAAAAAAATAGGGTAAAATAAAACTTCCATGCAGCTCAAAGCATGCCTTTGCCTATTGAAGAAACTATTACATGGAGTAGATAAGTGCGTAGTAAACCTATTGGTGTTTTATACACGACATTCCTAATTTGAAGACAAATAAACTTCACCCTTCCAGAAAATAACACTAATAGGTGCACACAACGATTTAATGATATATTATAATCATTGGCAGGAAGGCAACTGAAGCAAATAGGGGAGATATTTATAATTTTAATTCAAAGATGGCCCCGCGCTCGCCGCTGTGCACAATCGTGACTCCCAGACGAAGAACTTCAAATAAGTTCGAAACTGGGTTTTCATATACACTAACTTACTATATATTACGAGTATATAGAAATAAGATTAAGCTCGCAAGTTGACTCCGCAACAGTATAATTAGATGCGCGTGCGCCGCTTGTTCAAACCGAACCTTCTCATTGTGTTTGCTCGGCAGCCTGTGACGGGCCGGCTCGGGTACGGCTCATGTTTTATTTATGTCCATATACCACTGGGGTTCGATAAAGTAACCCATAAAGCTTTATTGAAAAAAGTTGGTAAAGAAGCCAAAATGCTTGTCCCCGATGGAGTAAGCAGAGGTCTCATCTTAACTAAAAATTGTCTTCCAAAAGGCACTTATAATGACCAAGAATGCATGTAACATTATTTTTGGCATATGACAATATTGATCCTGTATTGGAAAAATACCAAAAGATGCGGAGCATTGACTTCTGAAGAACTTCAAACTTCTTCTGCGACCCCCGAGATGCCTAACAATCGTGGGGATTATGGAAAATCCCTAACGGGGTAGACCTTGCTCAAAGGTGAACGTACCAGGTGATGTAATGATGATGACAATATTACTAAAAAGCTGAAAAATAACAGAATCGTATTTCAAACCATTACTGAAAAATATGAAATAATTGGTGAGCAAGAGCGCTTGACTAATGAAATGGCTTTAATGAATAAGCAATCTAGGTAGATGCTGAAAGTAAATTGTCATAGTTCACATAAAAATGCACTAACAAATCTTACAAGGCATAGAGAAGGCAAGACATAGACATAGTGCCGAGCAAGAATTGCAATGCAGAAGATATCACAAGAAGATATGGATACCTACAAACCTTCTTGTGATCCCCAAGACGCTTGCCCAACGTGGGGATTATGGTATATATGATATGACCCCCTAGATGGGGAGGCTGTGCTCAACAGTAGACAATACAGTGCACCACAGTAGGTAGGTTTTTTTATGCCTGTTAGGTTAGCCTTTGACCACTATCTCACCTGATGGTAAGTGATGATATGGTCGAAGATGTTGTTCAGACTAACCTAGAATTACTGGCTCTCAAGGACAGCTGCCGGAACACACCGTTAGGTGCTTGGCGACAGATTTTCTACTTGAGGGTGGATATCTTCTGCATTGCAATTCTTGCTCGACACTATGTCGTGGCCTTCTATATACCTTGTAAGATTGTTAGTGCACTTTTATGTGAACTGTGACAATTAACTTTCAGCATCTACCTAGATTCCTTATTCATTAAAGCCATTTCATTAGTCAAGCGCTCTTGCTCACCAATTATTTCATATGTTTCAGTAATGGGCTGAAAGTCGGTTACCAAGCTAGCCAGGTGGGCATTCGCAAAATTCCATACCACCAAGCTGTATCGACTGCCATCCTAAGACAACAACCGGGCTTAACGTGCCCTCCGAAGCACGCCGCTCAGTAGTAATGCCACTAGAGTTCATCCATTCAAGTCATGTCTGCGGTGGACTTTCGGTTAAGAACGGCTAAGCAAACTACGCTACGAATCACTTCAAAATCTTTTAACTAAAATACACAATGATAGAACTCACAGTTTGAGAGCCACGTGCAATTAACTTTCATCAATAAAATCAATTATCAAAAAACGTACATACTAGTTTTATTTCAGCTACTATTGTTACCGTAGTAATTATAACCAAAATGAGTGTAGCATTAATTGTAAGCAGCTTCTATCACCACTATAATATTCCTATTTCGGTGTATATCCGTACCAATACGATATATAACCAAATCGATAAAACATCCCGTGTCTTTGGCCTCTAGCCGGCTTTCGGAAAGGGAAATACCCATACTCCACGTGATCAGAGAACTAAGCGGTTTACTAACCATCACTAAAACACAATAAATAATTCAACTGCGGAAGTAAACTATACTTCGAATGCGGCTAACACGTAAGCGGTACCTACTACTAATGGGAAATGGGTGTTGATGGGAAAATAAAAGGTTGATTTAGCCGCGTCTGAATGTTGTTTTGGTTTGGATGTATAAAGACATCTCCGTTTTGAACGTGGAACGTCCGCTGTTCGTGAGATTCGTTTATTGATGGAAGAAGTCAACGGAAAATAAAAGCAATACACTGAAATGAGGGCCCTTAAAAAGACAATAGCGTAAAACCTTACAACTTTGTATACCTAGCTTTTTGTTGTTCAATTCTGATTATATGACTTTCTGTCATTGATATTAATTCGTGTTCTAGATAGAAACTTACGTGCCCAGCCAGCAATATTGTACTATTGATGAAAAGAGGAATTAAATTACACCACCACTTTTTCAATAGGTATATGCAAAGTCGTTAGGGCTCATCTTATACGGTTTAATGGTACCCAAAAGCCAAAAGTGTACGAACACTTTTAAAAACATTATGTAAGTACTAACATTAACTGATTGAATGGTATTAGAGATTCCGGCAGAGAATTTATAAGATCATTTGTAACAACGTGCTTTGTAATATGAATGAGGAATGTAGTGCCAGAGTTCAAGAACTAATTATAATATTTTTTCAACACCCTTGCTCGTAAAGTGAGCTTTATTATATCGTTCTTAGGGCCATAAACCGAACTATAACACCCTCGTCCCAATAATATTATACACTAGTGCGTAATAGAATTATCCCTACAAGGTTAAGTTAGTACCTAACTGCAAATTATATGCGCATAAAGTATAAACAGAGCATTTTCTATTTAACCGGGTAATACAGATTTGTAAAATCAAAGAGGTTTATATGTAATCAACAATAACACATTTTCCGCGCGAAAAAAAAAAAAACTTGGGCGCTATTTTCCATAATTTTCGTATGTTGTTTGTATCACATTTGTGCAATTATATTTTTTTTTCCTCGCAAGGGTGTTGAAAAAGTACGTATGAAACTCGTGAGCAACTTGCTCGTTATACACTCGGCTGATTTACGCCCTCGCCTACGGCTCGGGCTGCTACACAGCCTCGTGTATAATTCTATCATAATATACTATTACATATCATTTGCAAAAGGTGATCAAAACAAGGAATATCGGAAAACAAATTCGAGGTAAGTCTAGCTTCTGGCAAAGAATTAATAATAATTCTAACCTCTGACTACGACAACAGTACAGTTAATACAAAAAATAAATCGCAAGCAGGTAGCCCTCGTCACTTCATGCTTGTCAACGTTTCCTTGAACTTTGGAGTGTGGTAATAGCACTGCAATTTTGTTATAAACATTACATACGAGTCATGAGCTCCTTAGGAGGGTACTAATGTTACTCGATTCAATTTTAGAAGTTTCTCGAGTCTTCTTATGATATAATAACAAATATTTTAAGAAAACATCAAATTAATATTTTAATAAAACACTTAAAATATATAAAATATATCTAGTGACAATTGCGCCTAATTTTCCTGTTAAGCCGACGTGACGTCACAAACGCCACGCAGCCAAACCGGAAGAATCTTCGTCGCGTTTCGATTCTACACGAAGCATCCTCAGGAGGTCGTGACGCTACGAGCGCACGATCGAGAAAAAATCTTATGATATATTTCCAGATGTCCGTTTCTGAAGGTGACTTTTCTTCATCAGTCCGTTTCCACTGCTGAATATAATAAGAACTTTGTTAAAGCACAACACTGAGGTCTTCGTAACTAATTGCTCCAGTCACTTTCTGTAAGGTCCAATTTCAGGAGTTTATTGAGGAATTCGTTGTTTCTTTCAAAATATACGTATTTCTTTGACTAATGTAATCACACAAGTAATAAAAATGCGAAAGTTTCTGAGTGAGTGAGGATGTGAGACATGTTCTGCCCATTGATCTATCGTGGTGTAATACTTCGACTAGTCTCCTCATATTTTTGTCATCAGCTCTTCGTAAATCCTATATATAAAATTGCTTTAGGTAGAACAAGCCACTACATGGACGTATATTGCTGAGATATAGTGATGAAACAAGGATGAAACGGACAAGTCGCCCGCCTGCTGACGTTCTGAATGACACATCACTGTTCGCCCAGTAATTATTACAGAGTAACGGCGACCAATCTAGAAAAGTCATCATCATTAAATACCCTTATCCCACTCATGCGGAGTAAGTCTATTAGATCCCCTTTTATCTATCTTTGTCTGTCCGTATACGTCCGTTTGCATGCCATGGGTATCTGACTCGTAAGCGAATAAATAACAAACGTGGAATTCACATATTTTATGAAAACGGTTGACCAAAAGATGAATATTAGGACTAAAAATTCATTTAAATATTTTTTAAGGGGTAGATACATTTAGAGCCATTGAGTAGTAGGGGGGTAAATACATTTAGAGCCATTGAGTTAAAATCCGAATACACTTCTGTATTTTTTAATTAAAAAAAGTACTAAACTGTTTTGTAATTTATTACTTGTTTGTTTCTATATTTTCAGATTAGGTTCGACATATTTTCTTTTTCTTTAATTCTGTTGACTGATAGAACTACCTCGGTGGAAATGTAAGATTCAAATGTTTATTTTATTAGGGAGAACAAGGATTTTGTTTGCCACTGCGACAATACAACTCGGATTTTGGGCGAGGAGGCCATCCGCCACGAGAAGGCGTAAAAGCACCTTCTACCTCCGCCTCCTACGGGCGCCGAAAACGCACCGCTACAAAAAGAGGAGTTGAAAGTGCAACTCTGTGGTACAGACCACGGCTTGAGTCGTAGCCGAGATAAATTGGGACGATAGGATTACCAATTACAGGAGTTTATTTGTTATTCTCATATAGGGCGTTCGGATAGCCTATATCGGTGCCAAAAATAACACTCACATACGCTAAAAATGATCACAAGGGCCGTTCGTTTTGGGACTTCGTGAGCAAAAATATCGTTTTCGCTCACCGTTCGGATAGCTTTGAAAACGCTACAAATGACAGAGAAAAGTGATATTTTTGACCCATGTCTTACCGTGGGATCGTTGGGATCGTTTTTTGACAACTGCTGGTTTGACTGTTGTATTTGGCGCGATTGAAGAGTTTCACAAGTTTTTTATATGGGTAACTAGCAGAAGCCATTAACAAAGAAATAATATTAATATAGGTACCTACTTTTTTGCTAATTTTAGATATTGATTCCATTCGTACTGTGCAAAATTGTTAAAACATTGTCGGTTGTCAAAGTACGTTTTAAGCCGTTCGGATAGCATGCAGTAATTGGTGGTCAAAAATAGCAAAAGCTTCTATCCGAACGCTAATACACAAATGCCACTTTTGAAACTGCTACAAACGCAATCGAGCCAAAACGATGACCTGCTAGTTACAACATATTATCGTGTGCAGCGTGCGTGAACCGGAGTGGTGCCCGAGCACTCTACTGTGACCGCTCGGGCCTTACAAGCATTTTTATATATTTTTATGGGACTGTGACGGCGCAAGCACGAGGCCTACCTAGTGTTAAGAAGTAAGCTCTGCCTATAATAGATGCAGTTCGTCACAAGTGGTGAACTGTACTGGCCACAGCACCGAGACATAAAGTTGTTAAGTATCTTTTGCCTGTAATTTTACCGACATCCATACCAAAACACAGTAATGCGAATGTTATTGCTTGGCGGTTAATAAGTATGGTGGCAGAACTTCCCCGGACATTGCATATATTTCATAAGATGTTGAATGTGTAGTAGGTATACGAGTAAATATCATAAGGCTACGTTCGCAAGAGCACTTTCAGTGCTGGACTTTTAAAGTACTCCCTCACCTGGAACATTCCCTTATAATGTAATATTTTAAATTTGATTTTGAGCATTGCTTTACAATACTGACTCACTGACTTGTTCGGTACTCCTCCCTCACTGATGTAATGCTCGACTCTGACGGTAAATAACGCTAGGATCGATTGGCGAAATATGCGCCCGCATGCGACACAAAAGATAAATTATAATAGTCTATCCAAAACTTTATATATAAAGCGTGTTAATGAAATTAAAAAGCGCTCGTGCGAGCATAGCCTATCCGTAATGTAACTGATTGAGTATTGAAGCAATGAATAGCCGAGCCGTAATAAAATTGGACTGCCGTGCCGCAGGTCCATGATTGAAGAGCATTCAGCCAGTAATCTAGGTTAGTTTAATCAACATCATGGACCACATCATCACTTACCTTTAGGTGAGATAGTAGCCAAAGGCTAGCCTATCGTATATATAAAATTGGGGTCGTCAGAATGTGTCTAACAACACCAAGGACAAAACGAGAACATAAGTATATGTTACCCACATTATAGTATGTTTTAACTTATAAGTACCTACTACACCTATACACTATAGGTACCTACAAAACAAGGACATATACATACATTATGGTTAAAAGTTATGAATTTGTCATTGTCATGGCTGGCAGCCCTCTTTGGAATGCTTACGTTGCTAATGAAGCAAACCCTCCACAATTCAAGTTAAATACCTGGCAATATATACCTGACCTGAGTGGGTATATTTTGCCCATCGGGTGCTGGTCTAGAATGTCACGCACCTATCTTCCCGCGGGTGTCGTAAGAAGTAACTAAGCGTAGAATGTCGGAAGATGGGCAGCAGTGCCTTCTGAGGAACAGCTATCTAATTGCGATCCCCAACCCCAGACGCCTGTCAAGCGTTAGAACTATGGCATACTCCACCTTAATGGTCACCCATTGCAGTGACAATCCAGCTGAAGCAGTACAGTACAAAGGAATATTTTTCTTCATCTTAGAGCACATTGTTGATTTTAGTTAATTAAGCTAGTGTATAACTTTAAAATATTTAATTTCCTTGTCGCTAATTTCCTAACTGACCGTTCAGTTAAAGGTGTATTCCAAATATCCCCAGAGAGCCATAACAGTTCTACACATACCCTGCACAAAAATAATATAGAAAGAAAAATAGAAATAGAAAAGTATAAAATATTCATTACTATAATTACTAAAGTAAAGTCTAGAATCCCGCTCTACCACCTTGCTTCACTAGGTTTGTCCTGAAAATGTCAATCAAGTGATTGATAATCGAGATACACGGATCAAATGTATGTATCGTATTACGTAGTAGGGTTTCAGGGCCAAAGCACAGCAACCTAACCTAAGTAACGCAAAGATAAAACCTTTCTAATCCAGACTCTCGACAGTCAGGCCCTAAATGCAGTCTCCATATAGGCCTAAGTCTTCGATGAAAAAAAAATGTTTTTCTTTGAAGACCCTGATGGCGTGCTTATTTAATGATGAGTAGTCTTTTCAATTTTACTCCAGATGCCCTCCGAGATGTGCCTCAACTGAAGCTGCTCCGTGAGACGCTAAAATAGGCTTGAAGTTTTGGTTCCTCATTTATATTATACGTATTATATATTATAGACCATGGAACACCATACCAGCGACTTTCCTTTATTTTTATTATGAATATAATCATGGAGACTTGAAGAAGGTAGGTACTTGCAGGCTGATTAAGTTTCTTCTTGACAAGCATGTTTGAATGAGCATGGTTGCTAATATATTATAAAATACTAGGTACGCAGATTTAGCAGCAGGGACGGTTGGGTTAGAGCTGAAGCAAGTAATTTGCTCATCTCATAGGTAACAAAGATTAAAATAAAAACTCTTTTCATACCGTTATTGTCCCAGGGTGATTATCACGCATTGCCGCATATTGCGCTTGAGATTTAGAAAAACAATGAATAATGAACATTCAACTATAATTTCTGAATCGCTGAACAAATAAAGCAGTTCTCACATTATTTCGTTAATTTGTTAACATCTCTCGAATCTACGTGAGACCTTGGCAATTCATTGGCTAAATAAAGCCTAATTATTTTTATAATAATGTCTAGGAAAACTGGTAATTACTATAAGCAATGACGGGTCGTCATTGTCCGCCATCTTGGAATTGCACCTCGAGGTGCGCAAGCGCGGCGGCTATTGAAGATGCGGTTTTGAGATTAGGATTTAAATGCGTAGGTACTATAGTATAATATGTTATATAACCTAGTAGCTTGGAATTGTTGTTTATGATGCATGACAAAGCAGAGGAGAAGAGTTTTTATATAGGTATGTATAATGGCAATTTAAACGGAGCTCCACTCTAGTCCGCTTCGTTTGTACTTCGTAGAAATGAATCCTCTTCATTGTAGATATGCAATAATTTTATTTGTGTTTTATATCATTAAATATATTTTTTTAACAATTGGACATACAGCATACCACCTGGTATATTGTAAACTAAAAATGAATGACAATAAACAAGTCGTACGTTTCGCTGGTGTTCTAGTCCTAAGATAAGGTTTCAATACCTTTTCGTGACGATCATAACTGATCATCAGGGACAGCAAAGCCCAGAAAACTTTAAATCCTTTAAACACAAAAAACTTACCAGTATGTGACTGATATATCTCCATTTGAAGATTGACTTGGGTTTCACTGAATGGTGGTAGATGGTTTACTAGTTGCAGGGTAGCAACTAGTTAACCTAATGATGAATGATGTGTTCCAGCCATTCGATTACATAATCGATTTTACCAACAGCTGAGACATTTGTTAAAGGCTATCCTATTTATTAAGAATAAAAAAAATACTCAAAAACAGACGCTGCGTGCAGACACCAAGATGTCATGAATCAATCGCTATTATAATGATTGAAAGCGTGTTCAAATTGTAACCAAAAAATAATAGATTTAACGAAGGGTCACGCCTACGCGTTCTCGATAAGAGATGGCGCCATTATCGCCTACATTCGTGACGGTCACGGTAAGATCCGTTATGTCTCACAATTCGAAAGTGTTTTGTTTACATACCATACGCATAAATTGATTGAAGACCTCAATCCATATAGAACTATATATTTCAATCGGTTAAAGGGTCACTTGACATACACATCTAAACACGAAGATTGAAAGCACGATTTCACACTTTTAAGAATAGTCAACTTTAGCTTTGCACCTAATACTTTGAGCTTGTTAAGCAGTATAACTATTCTCTGCTATTATGCAATCATTTTTATTGTTAATCTATCGTAGTAACCTTATCTGTGTGTACCTACCCTATACGCGACTTTTAAGAGCGGCCACTTTTCATACAAACGCTCATACGGATTATCGCGCTGTAACAGATCTTGCTTTGAAACTTTTCAGCTAATAGGTATCTTGTGTAGGTACTATATCTAGGTTTTTATGCAAACAAAAAGCATTAATTTGGAGATACAACTTCAATATAAGCCTCCAAAAAACTGCTTTTTTGCACAAATATTACCTGAACTATGGGCGTTCAGGCGATGTACTCATAAATTGTAAAAGTAGATTTATAAGAAATTCATACTGATGAATTGTATTTGAATTAAATTTAATTGAATATGCTCCATTATGAAAGACGAAATATTTTCTAACGTTATTTTTTTCTATATACTTATGCAATATCGTTATGAATATATAAATGTAGGTAGTTTATTTCTGATTGATTTTCGGAACTCTTCCCCATCGATAATGAATTTTGACATGGAACATGTGACCAATTATATCCTTAACACATCCATGCTAAAAATGTTTTAAACGAACAACTATACGTTTCGTGAAAAGTATTATTTTGTATTTTTTATGGATAAGCAAAAGTTCGTAACCGCCACGAACTGCGCTCATTGAGTTTGAACTCTGTTTTATTTTTCGTAACAAGCTCCTAATTACAAAATTACAAATTTACTAGAGAAAAAAATATAGTCATATGCTGGATTCGAACACGCGTCCATCCACCCCTATATCCGGGGTATGCTCTGTCCGACTCAGCTAATATGACAATGACTCATAACTCCAATTTTCCCCTCGTTCTTTATTTAACCATCGTATTGGGATGGAGCGACACCTACAGTTCAACTTACGGTGTACTACAAACAAAACTAATTTTGCAATTGGTTTTAAACTTGTTAATGATGACGCAACCTTATAATTTTATTATTGTTATGTTTGCAATAACAATATTAAAATAAATCCTAATTATTATTGATCTGCACTTAAACTTTCGCACTGTTCGGCTATGAGTTGTGAGGACTGTAAGGACCATAAACCAAGTATTTGTCGTGCGGTCACATCACAGGCGATATAACGTATGAGGTATTTCAGAGTCCCTATTGTTGTTTATAATGTTATTTTGACGAAGGAAGCACGAAAGCCGGTGTTAAGCTGTATCCTGCCTATAAGAGATGAATTTCGTCACGACGAACTGCACTGCGCCCGTCACCCTGAGACATGCAGTTGTTAAGTTTTATCATGTGCCTATTTATTTTACTGGCTCTCAAGGACTGCTGCCGGAACACACCGCTAGGTGCTTACCGACAGATTTTCAACTTGAGGTGGCTATTTGCTTTCACTGGTCCCGATAGGATAAATAAGAAATATAAGCCCGGAAGTGTTTACACAACAACCACATAAATTTCCCGGAAGCCGTACTCACTCATTCACTAGTACTTAATCTGTACCCAAACAGAGAAATTCACGCACCCTCAAATCGAGAGCAAAACATCCTGCGCAGTTACAAGGTAACATGTTATTCTAGCGGGCTATGTTTGGGAAACAGGCACCTGCAGAATGTTAGGGTATTTCACAATTTTAGCTCGAAGCCTGGCAATACCAATAATCCTAAGCATGTCAAATATACGCAAGTGTGTGTGTGCTGAAAATACATATCCAAAGACTTCCGAGTTCCGAGAGCGCAATCTAAAATTGTTACTCAGAATTTTAATTACATATTAAGAAACCGGCTTGAGCTTCACCGCATGGTGAAAGAGCATTTTGCGATTGCCCACCTGGCTAGCTACCACCCTCAAATAGAAAATCTGTCGCCAAGCACCTAACGGTGTGTTCAGGCAGCTGTCCTATAGATTCAGTGAAATTGCAGGCACATGAGACTTAACATTTATGTCTCAAGGTGACGGGCGCAGTGCAATTCGTCACTTGTGATGAAATGCATCTGTTCCAGGCAGAGGTTTGTCCGCTTAACGTCAGGTGGTCCTCGGGCTTGTTCCATCACAATAACATAAAAAAAGATAAGATAACCATTTATTTGCATAAAACATGAGTGTAATTTTTTTAATAGCGTTATGTTTGCAATAACACCTGATCTGCGGATTACATTACATAATTACCAATTTTTCGAGAGAAAAAAATATATTCATGTGCGTGATATCCAGCCCCATTTACGATGGTTGATGAATGAGAGCAAAAATTAGAGTTATGAGACATAATGTCATGTTAGCTCATTCGGTCAGAGCATAGCCCGGCTATGTGCGGTGGATGGACGCGGATCCCGTTGATTACAATATTTTCTCTCGTAAATTTGTAATTGTGTAATGAGTGTGAAATGAAACGCATGCATATTGGTGTCATAAATAAATATAGTGATCATCGTGTTTTGCCCATATAGGCGTACAAATTTTTGAGTGGTGGCAATCAAGCAAAGGAGGAAAATATTATTCTAGCACTTGAACAATTCACACAAGATTCAAAATAATGGCCATACAATGTCAATTTTATCGGCTGTAGCAAATTAGACATATTTAATTTATTTTATTGAGTTACACCACCTAATAAGGTGGTACAATTTCTTAATCTTAAATGATATCCTTTACTTTGCTACAGCCTGATGTCAAATATCATTTAAGTCAATATAAAATACTGCAACATCATAGGACATCAATCAAATCATCATCAAAAAAACTCTATCAGATATTGTTGGTTACTGTGATTAAAGTTATTCTCATATAGTTTTATTCTAGTTCGGTGAAATTGGCCTTTAAAGGATTAAAACGCTCTTTAAAAGGTTACATTATAAAATTACAACGAAAGAAAAAAAATCCTCTCGTTGTTAAAATATGTATAAAATAAGTTTAAATTAACGCTATCAGCGATCTCTTTCAGTTGACCTTTATAAAGTACCTAACTAGAACCACTACTTTCATTATAAATATTTTTAAAGATAATAATAAAACAACAACATAATGCAGCAACTATATTAAAATCATAAGCAAATCGGGTTTAGCAATCCATAGTTCAGTTTTTAAGTTCACTTGACGTAATATGCGGAGTAGCCATAAGGATAGGTAGCGGCGGCGTAAGGGTACGCAGCGGCGGCGGCGTAAGGATACGCCCCAGCAGAGTACGCCAGGGGGGCACCAGGGTATACGCTGCCAGCAGCGTAGGTCAAGACATCAGGCTTGGGGTTGGCGAAAGCAACAGCCAGCAGGGCGAAAAGGGCGAACTGTAAAAAAATCTAATTTTAGACGATGGAAAGGGTTGTGTTTAGGCTAGAATATGTGGAATGCGAACAAACATCTCCATCCTGTGGGTTGCCGAGCTTGAATAACATCTGCCTATTATTCTTAAGAGGCCACGAAAGAAAAAATTCAAGAAGCCCAGCAGCAGTGAGTTATGAGGAACTGCCATCCCTAAGGCGCCTGCCAAGCGTGGGGAATGAAAAAGACCTTTATTCAACGGTAGAGGTTAGGGCGGTAGATGATGAAAAGCTTATCTATTCTATTTTTTACATAGTTTAAGAAAACGTTTCGTCGTCTCAAAAGTAAAGATCACCAGAGGATGCTTCGTGTAGAAGCGACACGCGTCGAAAACTCTTCCGGTTTGGCTGCGTGGCGTTTGTGACGTCACGTCGGCTAAACAAAAAAATTAGGCAGAATTGCCACTAGATGTATTTATTTATATGCTTTTAAGTATTTTACAAAATATTAATTAATTGTTTTATTAAAATATTTTTCTTATCATTAAATATGGATTTCCGCAACGTAACGCCTGAATCTATTCATTAAATACTTATTAATTGGAAAAAACAGGTTGGTGGGTGTTTTATATCTAGACTTCTCATAACTCATAATGGAAGTGGAATTGAAACGAATCGTGCGTGCGTCTTGTCAGAATAAGAACCATGTACGGATGCCACGACGGCATTTTTTTTAAAGGATTGTGACACAACATGCTCGTGGCTCAGCTGGTATTAAGGTATCCCTCTCTGCCTATAACACATACATTTGTCACAGCGTGTTAGGGTCATTAATTAAAAAAAAATATTAAGTTAGAAAGTAGGTTTAATAATGATTTTCAAATTATAAAATCTAGTCGTAAGGAGTTCATAACATTACGATATATATTGTTTGGAAAATTAAATGGACAAGATAACATTTAAGACCTGAGGTTTGCGAACCGATTAGTGCGATTTATTTTTTAATGGGTATGGGTAGGTCTTGAACTATCCTCGAAGTGACGAGATTATGCCACAATATGAGTACTACGTTTTTAGAAATCACATATGCAATTAATAAATGCTCTTTATTGTATTCATTGCCATTTTTTTTCTTTTAAATATTGTTGAGTGAAATATATATGTGGTTGATTTTATTATTACTTTTATGTGATTGTAACACAACACCCACGAGGCCCACCTGATGTTAAGCGGACTAATCTCAGCCTATAACAGATGCATTTCAGCACACAGGACGAATTGCACTACGTCCGTCACTTTGAGACATACTTGTTAAGTCTCATGTGCCTGTATAACCTCTACCACGGATGCATTTCGTCACAAGACGAACTGCTTCATGTGCTTGTAATATCTTACAGGCTTTCAATAACTGCAGCCGGAACACTGTTTGGTACTTGTTAGGTTATGTTTCGTATACGTTTTCTTAAAGTGATGTAATTAATTAATGTTTCAAGGTGAAATTATATTTCATAATTAGAATATGTTACAATTTAAATCAGAAAGAATAATAAATCAAATCTTACTTACCACCTTAGCGAACATGTTGTAGTTGGTACTTGAAGTTATTGTCACAAGTGATAATAGTAATGATAATGTCCAGGTTTATATACCCAGAGAGACAGCACCGACCGCGCCTAGATAACTTGTCTGTCACCGCAAAAAGCGTCCTTGATCTTCAAATAGAGCATACACTAGACAGTGTTCCTTGCATTATGTATATCAATGAGTAATCTATATCCGCGTTCAGGATTCTTCCATTACGACAGTACAAAAATAATCCAAACAAAAGGCCACATAACTAGTTACACCCACTGTGAACACGCATTACACTATTACATTTAGTCAAATGATGGAGTAAGTGATAGTAAGATCATTGCTGAAAACTTTAAGCAGAGATTTTAGGTGGCTGCTTCCAGTCCAAGTTGTCAAAACCCCGTTATGAGTAAGGTAAAATCATATACGCATATTGATGAACGCATGATTTTTGAGATTATAAGAAAATTGCCTATGGGTAAAGCCGTGGGCCATGATCAGCTTGGCGTGGAACACTTGCGCTTTGGTGGCCCATGGGTATAGTATTATCTCAATTTTCTTGAATGCTTGTCTAAGACACTCGTGTCTACCCCCGGATCTCCTGCGGGTGCACTGAGAAAAAATTCATGTGCTGACATACGTAATTTTAGGCTCCTCATACGTATTTCCTGTTTAAAACGAGACTAGCGTACATAAAGATGAGTCAACATGACGTGTAATGATGTTGCTGTAATGTTCTTTGCACATTACAACCATCAATGCGAATCATTCGTTCCTTCATTCGTTCAATGATGTACTGTCATGCAAATAAGTATGTAACATCTTGACAAAGTAAGGATGTTACTTACGTACATCATGGTGCAGCCTACTTACGATAAGTATGTCCCCTACCTTTATCAAATATAGGCATGCGTACAGTAAGAAGGTTGCCTACATCAATCTTGGTGTAGCCTATTGATGGTAAGGATGATCCCTACGTTTGTCATGTATCGGCCTATGAACAGTAAGGAGGTAACATACGTCAAATTTGTTGCAGCCTACATATGTTAAGGATGATACTTAAATTTATCATGCATTGGCTCTCGTATAGTAAATAGGTTGCCTACGCCTATCTTGGTGCCGCCCACTTACGGTAAGTATGTTCCCTACGTTTTTCATATATCGGCCTACGTACAGTAAGTAGGTTGCCTACGTTAATTTTGGTGCAGCCTGCTAATGGTAAGGATGTTCCCTACGTTTGTCATGTATCAGCCTAAGTACAGTAAGGAGATCGCGTACGTCAATCTTGTTGCGGCCTACTTATAGTTAGGATGATCTTTATATCTATTATGCATCGGCCTACGTACAGTATAGATGTTGTGTACGTCAATAGTGGTGCAGCCCATTTACGGTAAGGATGTTACCTACGTTTGTCATGAATCGGCCTACGTACAGTTATATGTTTACTACGTTCTTGTTGGTACAGCCTGCTTAATAAAAAATCACTTAGTATTGGAATGTTTATTTTAATATTTAGAAATAAAATAAATCATAAAACGGAAAACTGTCAAACCTCAGACATTAGTCTGAAAGACATGCATATAATATTTCATGGAGTTTGAAAAAAATATCTCCAACGTGGTCTCCGTATACATTTTCTTTTTTAATGGGGACATAACAATGTATGCGAGAATCAAAGCAGCGTGGCATTTGATACAGTTTCAAATTCGCCATCTGGAATAGATAAATATATTACATTTATGAAATTTGTAAAATAAAAATGTCACCACTAAAAAGTTTTACCAAGGAGGTAGGAAACAATAGCTTATTAATGTAAGACTACTTTCGCTATAAGTGCGCCACAATAATTAATTGTGGTACACTTAGCGTTACGTTTCCAAATTATTTGTAGTCGTCGGGTATGTTTTAAGTATATTTAAAGTACTTACCACTAGCAACAGTTATGTACACGTTTATACGTTCTTGTCCCTGGAGTTATTAGAAAAGCCCCTCATTATTTTTTGGATATATATGGTTGAAGTCTTTTAAGAGCTGCAATCAATAACATTAAGATCAAACAAGTGGGATATTTCCACTATAAAAGTAAAATATGAATAATTAAAATATACATAAATGGGTATTTCCATGGTAATTAAATCATTTATTAGATTTTATAGGTACCTGCAGAAGCTTGTTGTATCAGTACGCTACGCTGAACGTATGAAAATTTTACTTGCATGAGGTAGAATGTACTTTTTCAATAAATACATCAATTAAAAAACAACAAATACGCTTACCTGACTCCCTGTGAATGTTGCCCTTTGAGCATTTGAATTCACTGGTTGCCGGATATCCAGGCTGTGCCTTTGGGGTTTGGTAGGTGGGGACTTTCTTTGTACATATTGGTCCACTTTCGGACGTGATGGGTGGGTACTGTGTAGCATTCTTTGTTAATTCAAATTGGATTAGTGGTTAATTTATGCGTGAAAACTTTGTAATAAGCGAGGTTTTTATAAATAATCACTGTTGAAAACTAAAATTACCATTTGCATGCGCGCGTGATGCGATTGCCATGGTCTCACTGAAAAAGAATATTATAGCTGTTGAGCTGCACTACAGCCAGTATTGCTAGCGTGTAAATCGAAAACAGCCGAACTTTCATATACAATTATATATTGAATGCTGACATCATTGATGCATTGTTTAGATTTTTCAAAAGCTATTATAATAATAATTCCGCCCCGCAGTTTCATCCAATGTTGACAAAACAATCCAAGTATCATAATGAGTATTCAAAACCAGAGGAGACAAAACCTTATTTCAAAATTTTATTCTAAATAGTCAATGGTAGGTTGTATGTGTAAAAATATTTTTTATTATTTCTGTACTTATTAAGCTCATTTTACTAAAGCCGTCAAATTATTATAATGAAAACAACGCGTACCGATACAAGCAAATACATGTTGTATCTGATGGAATTATACGTATATTATTATGATGATACAATGATATATAAACAATAAGATACAAAATATAAAGCCACATAATAAACATAACTTAAAAAATGCCAAATCTGAAAATTGCAGTGTTTCAGTTCAGAGTAACTAGTTTTTATTTATTTGCACACTTATTACAATCGTTTTGTATTATTTTATGCGAACATGAATACGAGCGTAAAATTGATTGTAAATGAAGAATTGTTGAAATAAGCAATGGTCTAAAATCAGCGTTTATGAAGTCATTCTGTCATATATTTTTATTCGGGATCTGGTAACACTGCTCTTGTGTCGTAAGACAATCTTTAAACTGTCGAGGGAACAGTAAATTAATGTGCCCGTAACATTAAAATAATTTACAATCACAATATGCCTAAAACATATAATGATGTACCCTACGTTCATCATGCTTGGGTCTACTCGCAATAAGGAGTTTACTTAAGTGAATTTTGGTGCAGCATACTTATAGTAACATGCCGTTTATATCTATCCACGTAGGTACAGCAAATAGTTTGCCTACTTCAACTTTGATGCTTTTCACTTGTGGTAAAGATCTTTCTTACTTTCATCATGTATCAGCCTACGTACTGTAAGGAGGTTGCATAATTTGCATACTTATATCGTGCATCGGCCTACGTACAGTAAGGAGTCTTGGCGCAGCCTATACTTAATGTACCTAAGGATGTTTTCTACGTACCTACATCATGCATCAAGCTACGCCTATCTGTGATAGGAGATTGTCTACTTGAACCTTGTTGTTGCCTACTGACAATGGGGTATTATTTCCTAAATACTTACATAAAATAGACGAGCTACTTATAGTCAGGACGCAAACTACTTGAAATTTTTTTTTAAAGCAATACGTATGTGTCATCCTGTTCATGTTGGAGTACAATTATAAAGATACGACACCATGATGTAATGTTCTATCTGTGACGTCATATCCATGGAGTACTTCCTAGCATGTGTTTGACTATATCAGTTACGTATGTTGAGTCTTGTTGACGGACCCGACAGACGGGTACGTATATAACGGGAAGATCAGTACACAACATGTTGCAACTTATTGACGTGTTGATACGCTTCAACATTATTTTGTATTATCCAACATTTTTACGGTTGTAGATTACATATTTTAGATAAAACTGCGAATACATTGTGAAAAGACTTCGCTACATTTCAAATTTTTCTCAGTGTGGTGGTCGCACCAATTATAAAAAACAAAAAGATGAGTGCATCAGTAGGCTCTAATTACCGACCTATTTCAGTTTCCACCGCTTGTTCTAAAGTTGTAGATTCTGTTTTACTTAATTTATTATCTGACCGCATTGAAATAAATGACGCACAGTTTGGGTTTCAGAAACAGAGTTCTACCGACATGGCTATATTTAGTTTGAAACAGATTGTTAATTAATATGTATCCAGACAAACTAAAGTATACGCATGCTTCCTGGATTTAAGCCAGGCATTCAATAGGGTAAACTATCTTATCCTGTGGGAGAAGCTTCGTGAGGTAGGCGTCTCTAATGATGTTATTAACCTTCTTCGAAGTTGGTACGGCTCACAAGGTAATGTGGTTCGCTGGCGTGATGCTCATTCGGACGAGTACCTTTTACCGTGTGGTGTAAGGCAGGGCGGTCTTACATCACCGTTGCTTTTTAATATTTATATTAATGCACTCATCGAGGGGCTCAACAAGACGCGTGTTGGCTGTTCTATTGGTCAGAAATTTATAAATAACCTTAGTTACGCGGATGATATTGTCTTGTTGACCCCCTCGATTAGTGCGATGCGAATATTATTGGCCACGTGTGAAAAATATGCAAATGATCACAATTTAGTGTATAACGTTGATAAGTCGGTGGCAATAAAATTTGGTACGTACCATAAAGATAATACTTGCCTTTCCTTGTACTTGAACGGAAATATGCTATCTTTCGTGGCCACATTCAAGTATTTGGGCCACGTACTGACCCGTGACCTGAGAGACGACCTGGACGTCGTCAGAGAAAGGCGGTCTCTTGCCGTTCGTGCCCATATGATTGGTAGAAGGTTTTGTGGGTGCTCGCGGGAGGCTAAAATACTAATGTTTAAAACGTATTGTACGGCACTATACACTCCACAACTATGGTCGCGTTATAAATTTGAAAGCTACCGAACGTTTAAGGTGCAGTATAACGACGCTTTCCGTATATTGTTCCGCTTGCCGCGATACTGCAGCGCGTCCGAAATGTTTGCGGCGGCTCGTGTGCCGACGCTCGATGCACTGATAAGACATCGCATTGCCAGATTTAGGGCCTCACTCTTTAAATCGGGGAATGCGATCATACAGTTCCTGGTAAGTCATTGGCACGAGTATTTGCAATTTTGTTCGAGTTTGTTAACCTATATTGATAAGTAAATGTCTATGTATTCGCGGTCGATTTTTAAGGGTTAATTTAATGTAAAATTGTAATTTAGTAGATATGTAGTAGATTATGTTGTAAGTGTGTATGATCCTAGTTGATTGAAATAAAGAATATTATTATTATTATTACTTATTGATATTATTACTGCGATAGTTGGTAGGGCTGTTGGCATCAAACAAGAAGTTCTATTGACTATTTCAAATAATCCTCTAGGATTTGATGAAAATTCATATGCAAATAAGTTCAAGATCCTGATTCTGTAGTAAGACCAAAAGGCACGTGGACTACCTACTTTAAGTCCCGATTAACTGAAACGTCTTATCAAATTCCCTTGAGAGCACAACAGAATCAATATACGAGTGAAGTGTGTGCTGCATCTAGCAAACAGTTTGAATTTAAACTTTTGACCAAACCTAAATATTATAAATTGCCCCGTGGGGTGCCGGGTTAGAATTGCACCTCCCCATATCATCCCGTGGGTGTCTTAAAAGGCGATTAAGGGAAAAATACTGAAAGTTGGGCAGCAGCGCCTTCTAAAGAGCTGCCATCTTACACTGCGATCCCCAAGCCGCCTGCCAAGCGTGCTGATTATTGCAAATACTCCCTCAACAGGGGAGGCTGTGTTCAGCAGTGGACGATCCGGCTGATACAGTAAATATTAGAAATTAACCAGCAAAAACACTTTCGTTGGTGATCGAATACGTTTCGCGGGTTTCATGCATATCAGATGCTCATCATCAGGACCATTACGCAGCTGCGTCAGTAGGCTCTCATGCGGCACTACGGAATGTATTCCTTCATCAAGAACAAGACAAAAATTATGTAAGATAAATAAAACAAAATTTGGTCCAGAACACTTAAAATATTTTAACTGGACAAACACACAATTTAAATCTGCGCGCACATTAAGTTGCGTGACAATTTATTTTATATTCGAACCTTTTTTTTAAAATGGTAATAAGTACAATGTTATGTTCAGAAACTTGGCCCGTCGTTTAGTCTTTGTATAAGTATGTTACTACTACTACTATACCATAGGTACATATTTATTCGTAGGTTATTATGATCCCTTGGTACATTTTCTTCTTATACCTGATCGGTTAGCCTTTGACCACTATATCACCTGATAGTGATGATAATGTGCGGTAAGTGATGATGTGGTCGAAGATGTTGTTAAGTCAAACCTAAAAGTACTGGCTCTCAAGGACAGCTGCCGGAACACACCGATGGGTGCTTGGCGACAGATTTTCTACTTGTAGGTGGTAGTTAGCCAGGCGGGCATTCGCAAAATGCCCTACCACCATGCAAACATTAACATTTTATTTTTATTTAAAATAATAATAAACAAAAATCTTTACTCTTTGTTTATTGTTATTTAATATCTAATAACGATTGTAGATGTCATTCTATTTGGTTGTAATTTTTAATATAGGTACATTAACAGACTATATTTTTTATAAGGTAAAAATGTGTGTTTCACTCCTTTTCTTTAAACTTTCGTGAACTAAGCTCATGTTTCTAAATGCAAAACGGGAAAAGACCCGTTTTGTATTTAGAAACATGTATTTCACTCGTCAGCAAATTTATTTCCTCTATACTTCTTTTCCTCCACGTCACAAGTCACGAAATGTATTGCGCCCGTCACCTTGAGACATAGTTGTTAAGTCTAATTTGCTCATTTCACTGGCACTCAAGAACTGCTGCCGGAACACACCGTTAGGTGCTTGGCGAAAGATTTTCTACTTGAGGGTGGTAGCTAGCCAGGCGGTCATTGGCAAAATTTCCACCATGCGGTGAAGCTCAAGCCCACAGCGGGTTCGAACTATGTACCTGCTGCGCGGCAGTCCATACCTAATATATAATTTTATTGTACATAAATGATCTTCCAAACGTCACTCATCAAAAAACCGTACTATTTGCGGATGATACAACGTTAATTGTTAAGTGTACAAATCCACATTCTTATAAAAATGAAATTAATATTGCGCTTGGTAAAATAATTAGCTGGTTAAAGAATAATAATTTAAAATTAACGTAAAGAAAACGAACATGATATAATTTCGAAGCTACATGAGACCACGCATAGAATTAAACATAATCCAGGAAAATAAAAATAAATGAAGTTAATTCAACCAATTTTCTAGGAATAATGATTGATGAGCATTGTGATTGGAAAACACACGTAAACTACGTATGTGACAAACTAGATAGGTTCATCTTTGCAATAAAAAAGTTAAGGTTAACCGTATCCACTGAAGCTGCTCTCAGTGCATACTACGGATATGTATCTTCTGTGCTCTCATACGGTCTCTTACTTTGGGGCAATTCCGTTGAAATAGAAAAAGTATTCCTTATTCAAAAAACATGTGTGAGAGCGATCTGTGGAGCCTGTAGTATAGATAGTTGCAAACCAATTTTTAAACATTTTCGCATCTTACCATTGGTTTGCATGTATATAAGAGATATTTGTGTTTTTGTGAAGCAACATCCAAAGTACTTTACTTTGAATTATACTATATCAAGTATATAAATGTGAGAGATACATTTAAACTCTATATCAACCTAAATGCCAGTTAGCTATGTGTAAAAGGAATGTGTTTATTAATGCAATTAAAGTTTACAATAAATTGCCTAATTCATTTAAAGACTTGACATTCAATATTTTCAAAAAAGATTACATTATGTTTCACGCTCAAACTCCCGTGTTTTCAAACATAAAATATAAATATGAGCGTAAGTTTAAGATAACATTATGGTTACTTGACAACTGTTTTTACACCTTAAATGATTTTATGACATTCAAAGTTTCTTAGGTACTAATTAATGTTAATGGAATTGTATTTTAGTTTGACTTTGATTATATTTAAATATTTGACCTATTGTATTTGATAGCTAATGACATAATATTAATATTTTATCATCATTTTTATTTTCATAATAAATGTGTGTATTGACTTATTTTGTAAAGGTAAATAAACTTTTGCACACCATTGTCATGGTAGAATGTTATGGACATTTTTGTAAAGCTATACATCTGCTGAATCTGTACAACATTATTGTGAATAAATGATTTGATTTGATGATGCCACTGAGCCATCACTGTTTGGCACGCAGGCGGCCATAAAGAAGCCAAAACTATACAATTTTATCATTGTGTTGTTGGCGAAAATATATTATCGACATGATCCTGTGTTGTCTTTAAGTTATCAAAGAAGTCTTCGAGGATCGATTGCAAATAAGTAAGGTAAGGATATGAAGATTCTGATTAAAAAAATAATAACCTTTTTACAAAATCACATGGAGAAGAAAAATTCAAGTCATGCGTGGGATAATTTTTTATTTCGTTGTAATCTTCTAATGCAATCTGCGGAGCATGCATTGTTGAAAAAATAAAATAATAAAATAATCTTATGTATGCTGTAAGTGATGGACTCTAATCTCATCTAAATAATTACCTACATATTTTAACAACAACAAAAAATCGGTCTAGTAAAGTCGGACTAGCGCACTAAGGAACTATCTTTAGTGCGCGAGTAAATAAAAAAAAAGTAAATCTTAACACTACAATAGCATACCTGCAACACCTTTAAGCAAGGAACAGACATATGCTATTTACAACTGACGCTGGCAGTACTTGGATTTATAACATATAACAAAATATGATATTAGATACTAATAGAACACTAACGCTTATTGCAGCTACATGATAGAGATCTATAAAAGACAATTGAGCCCACTCTAGAAATATATATCTGTGATATTGTAATGGCTATGATTAAACCTGAATATCTCGGAAACGGCTAATCAACAGCAGGTATGGATACAATAAGAACCATATAAACAGCATCAAGATCTGTTGAGTTAAGATGCCACGAGTAACACAGACAATAGCTTCAAACTTATGTATAATTTTCCCTAAGGGATTAAAACACCAATTGCTCCACTTTTCAAAAAGGACCAATTACACCACACTAATTAGTATTTAATTTATACGTGGATTATTTTATGATCAATAATAAGTATTTCAGGCCCAATCAACAGAAAGGGTTTTTGCCTGGAATTTCTGGATGCCTGGAACTCAATACTCTTCTAGCGGAAAGTTTAAAAGATGCCCGAACATATGAAAGACAAATTATGGTGTGCTGGATAGACTTAGAGAACGCGTTTGGTTCTGTGCAGCACAACCTGTTGATGTTCGCAATGAAATGGTATAACTTTCCACTTGTGATCAGCGACATCATCGCATCATATTACTCCCAATTAAAATTTGTTATTTCATCAAAAAGCAAACAAGGTTTGACCACGAACAAACGACACGTTGCTTTTGTAAAAGAATGGTCATCTACAAAATCTAAATCCAAGCCTTACTCCATCTTAGGCGCAGCTCCCGATTGGACTCTTTTGATGGATTCGTATGAAAAACACTACAAAATACCTGAAGATGTTGATATTTCGTCTTCCAGACCAGACATATGTCTATACTCAAAAAATCTAAAATGCATAGTACTTATAGAACTTACTGTGCCGTGCGAAACAAACATACCTTAAGACCACACAATAAAAACAAACAAATATTATGACCTAACAAATGAATTAACCAAAAACGGTTATGTGGTTTATTTATATGCTGTAGAAGTTGGAGCAATATACCCCTTGCTCCAGCGAAATCCCTATTTAACCTACTTAAAGATCTTGGCCTACCAAGAACAACCGTTACTTCTATCCTAGAACGTGTATCTAAGGCGGAATTAGTAGGATCTTAACAAATTTGGTTAGGTAGGGGAGGAGGCTCGAGCGGTGAAGGGGAGCATTGATATATCATAAAGAGGCCTCTTAACTCTACTCCTGGGTTGCAAGTCCCAGGCCTCTAGCCTCTTCCTCTGCAACGCTATGGACCCGGCACCCGCACGGTGAATGCATGGAATGCTAAGTAATTCGTCTCTCTGTCTCTATAGTATACTCTATAGTATAAAGTTATATATTATATTATAGATCATTACAATAAGGTAGGTTTTAGCTACCATAGAACGTCAAACCCAGTAACAGTTTTTTTTAAATTTGTTGGCTTTCTGTCCTGGAAAAATATAAAACTCCTTGGTATGGACTTTTACGGCATGTGACAGCAGCGTGGACATAGACAATTAGACATCGTACCTGCAATCAGCTGTAGATAATTAGACATGTTTATTTTTATTTCATGGAGTTACACTGCCTAATTCGGTTGTACATTTTTTCAATTTTAGAAGATATGCTATCCTTTGCTACAGCCTGGTGTCAAATTTCATAAAAGTAAATACCATGGCCAAGATAAAATACTGCAACATCATTGGATCTATGATGAAAAAAGTCTATCATACGAGTATTTTATTGGTTACAGTGAGTAATTATTCTCGTATAGTTTTATTCCAGTTTGGTGAAATTAGCTAAAAATATTTAATCCACTGAGGTGGATAAAAAAAAAACTTAATGCTCCTCTCGTTGTTAAAATATATATAAAATAAGTTTAAATTAACGATATAAGCGATCTCATTTTAACTTTTATAAAGTACCTAACTAGAACCACTACTTTTCATTATAAATATTTTTAAAGATAATAATGAAACAACAACATAATGCATCAACTATATTAAAATCATAAGCACGAGTTTAGCAATCCATAGTTCAGTTTTCAAGTTCACTTGACGTAATATGCGGAGTAGCCATAAGGATAGGTAGCGGCGGCGTAAGGGTACGCAGCGGCGGCGGCGTAAGGGTACGCCCCAGCAGAGTACGCCAGGGGGGCACCAGGGTATACGCTGCCAGCAGCATAGGTCAGGACATCAGGTTTAGGGTTGGCGAAAGCAACAGCCAGCAGGGCGAAAAGGGCAAACTGTAAAAAAAAAAAACAAATCTTAGAGGGTGGAAAGGGTTAACATGGTTTAAGCTAGAATATGTGGAATGCTAACAAACATCTCCATCCTGAGGGTTGCCGAGCTTGAATAACATCCGCCTATTACTTCTTATTCTTAAGAGCCTCCAAAGAAAAATATCAAGAAGCTCAGCAGCAATGAATTATGATGAACTGCCATCTTACACTGCCATCCCTAAGGCGCCTGCCAAGCGTGGGGATTGTGGCAAACCCTTTCTAATGAAAAAGGCCTTTATTCAACGGTAGACGTTAGGGCGGTAGATTATTAAAAAATTTATCCATTCTATTTTTTACATATTTTAAGAAAACGTTTTGCTGTCTCAACAGTCAAGACCACCAGAGGATGCTTCGTGTAGCAGCGAAATGCGTCGAAAATTCTTCCGGCTTGGCGGCGTGGCGTTTGTGACGACACCGTCGGCTTAACATGAAAATTAGGCGGAATTGTCACTAGATATTTTTTTTCATATTTCTTAAGTATCTTAAAAAATATTAATTCATTGTTTTATTTAAATAATTTTAAAATGTTTGTTATTATTATACATCGACATCCACAATGCCTGAATCTGTTAAATAAATACTTATCAATTAGAACACACATTGGTGGATGTTTTACATCTAGACTTCTCATAACTCATAATGAAAGTGGAATTGAAACGCATCGTCCATGCGTCTTGTCAGAATCAGAACTATGTACGGATGCCACGACAGCATTTTTTTTAGGGTTGTAACAGAACAAGCTCGAGGCTCAGCTGGTGTTAAGGGATAACCTCTGCCTAAAACACATACATTTGACACAGCGTGTAAGGGTCGTTAATAAATAAAAAAAAAGGTCTTTATATAATAATAATTTTTATTTATGGAGACATGTGCCCAATATTTTTTAATCTCCTTAATATTAATAAATAATTATTAATGAGACTCCTTGTCTGTTAGAAAGAAGGTTTAATAATGATTTTTACATTATAAAATCTAGTCGTAAGGAGTTCAAAACATTACGATATATATTCTTTGGAAAATTAAATGGACACAGATAACATTTAAAAACTGGGGTTTGCGAACCGATTAGTGCGATTTATTTTTTAATGGGTATGGGTAGGTCCTGAACTATTCTCGAAGTGACGAGATTATGTCACAATATGAGTATTTCGATTTTACATATCACATGCAATTTATAAATGCTTTTTATTGTATTCATTGCCTTTTTTTTATTTTAAATATGTTTTAGTGAAATATATATGTGGTTGATTTCATATTATGTTTATGTGATTGTAACAAAACACCCACGAGGTCCACCTGATGTTAAGCGGACTAACCTCAGCCTATAACAGATGCATTTCAGAGCGTTTTGGGGACGAATTTTTTTTTTATGCCTGATATGTTAGCCTTTGACCACTATCTCACCTGATGGTAAGTGATGATGTGGTCGAAGATGTTGTTCAGGCTAACCTAGAAGTACTGGCTCTCAAGGACAGCTGCCGGAACACACCGTTAAGTGCTTGGCGACAGACTTTCTACTTGAGGGTGGTAGCTAGCCAGGCGGGCATTCGCAAAATACCCTACCACCATGCTATAACGACTGCCATCCTAAGACGACAACCGGTACCGACGGCTTAACGTGCCCTCCGAAGCACGGAAACGCTCAGTAGTAATGTCACTAGCGGTCACCCATCCAACTCCTGACCGCGCGCGACGTTGCTTAACTTTGCTGATCGGTTGCTTAACTTGGCTGAAATTGCACTACGTCCGTCACTTTGAGACATAGTTGTTAAGTCTCATGTGCCTGTAACCTGATGTTAAGCAGTAACCTCTACCACTGATGCATTTCGTCACAAGACGAACTACTTCATGTGCTTGTAATATCTTACTGGCTCTCAATAACTGCACCGGAACATACTGTTTGATGCTTGTTAGGTTAAGTTTGGTATACGGTTTCATAAAGTGATGTAATTAGATGTTTTAAGTAAGGTGAGTCCTTTGAATTTGAATTTCGTAAATCAGAATATGTTACAATTTAAATCAGAAAGAATATTAAATCAAATATTACTTACCACCTTAGCGAACATGTTGTAGTTGGTACTTGAAGTTATTGTCACAAGTGATAATTGTTATGATAATGTCCAGGTTTATATACCCAGAGAGACAACACCGACCGCGCCTAGATAACTTGTCTTGTCACAGCAAAAAGCGTCCTTGATCTTCAAATAGAGCATACACTAGACAGTGTTCCTTGCATTATGTATATCAATGAGTAATCTATATCCGCGTTCAGGATTCATCCATTGCGACAGTACAAAAATAATCCAAACAAAAGGCCACATAACTAGTTACACCCACTGTGAACACGCATTACACTATTACATTTAGTCAATTGATGGAGTAAGTGATAGTAAGATCATTGCTGAAAACTTTAAGCAGAGATTTTTGGTGGCTGCTTCCAGTCCAAGTTGTCAAAACCCCGTTATGAGTAAGGTTAAATCTTATACCCATATTGATGAACGCATGATTTTTGAGATTATAAGAAAATTGCCTATGGGTAAAGCCGTGGGCCATGATCAGCTTGGCGTGGAACACCTGCGCTTTGGTGGCCCATGGGTAATAGTATTATCTCAATTTTCTTGAATGCTTGTCTAAGACACTCGTTTCTACCCCCGGATCTCCTGCGGGTGGTGGTCTCACCAATTATAAAAAACAAAAAGATGAGTGCATCAGTAGGCTCTAATTACCGACCTATTTCAGTTTCCACCGCTTGTTCTAAAGTTGTAGATTCTGTTTTACTTAATTTATTATCTGACCGCATTGAAATAAATGACGCACAGTTTGGGTTTCAGAAACAGAGTTCTACCGACATGGCTATATTTAGTTTGAAACAGATTGTTAATTTTCATTTTCATTTTTATAGTATCTTTATTAACAAATAAAGGTTTACATTATGTACAAACTAGTGTAAGTTTAAACCTATAAGCACATATAATAAAGTAGATGGTGTTTAGCAAGCAATTATGCTTATATTAAACTTATGGCTATGTTTATAGTGTTAGAAATTGCTTATACATTTTTTTTTAATACGTTTTATACAATCAGATGAGTTATTAATATTATATTTGTTTTAGAACAAACAAACATTTGCTAAGATTGGAAATCAACAAAAATGTATTAATTATAAGGCGAAAGCAAACTAATACAAAATAATTATAAAGCGCGGGTAGCGCTCGCAGGCGCTGCGCGTACGTAAAGTGTAAACACTCAATGAGACCCAGCCACAATAACTGGTCTATCAGGTAAGCTAGTGCGTGCACACAGGCGCAGACGGCGCAGCAAGCCGCGCACGCCCCACCCCTCCTCATATCTTCAGATAATACGGACGGATATCGCGCACGCGACTGCAGCCCACGTCATGCGCCGCGTACCTGCACTATAAGTTGTATCATCGCACTCGAGAAACAGGTAATTTACTAGGGTTGACTTGTATCAATCAAGGTGACTTATCGATAGACGATTACAATTTTTAATATTCTTGTTATTTTAATATTTACTTATGACAAGTAAATTTTGTATTTGAGTTTATAGTTTCGTACGAAAATTTTCAGAGAGTTTATATATATAGACATCAATTTTTGGTAAACCTATATTTAGATGAAGTTTTTGAAGGTTAGTCCAAAACGGAGTATTGTATGAATATTTAAGTGCTTTGTTTTGGACAACTTGAATTTTGTTCAAATTTGTTTTGCATGTGCTGCTCCAAACAGGACAAGCATACGTTATGCATGGTCGGACTAGGGTGCAGTATATGCGCAGTTTAGTATGGCAGCTGAGTCTGGAACGTCTATTTAGTATCGGGTTCAAAGCATTAAGTGCTCTAACACCCTTAAGACAAAGATGTGTGGTATTTTCTGACCAATTTAGTTTGCTGTCGAGCATCACACCTAAGTATTTGACGGAGCGACTCCATGGTATAGATATACCTTCAACTTTTAAAGTACGCAAGGGCAATTTACGTTTTTTGGTGAAAATAATTGCTTCTGTTTTTGAGGCGTTAATTTGTAGTTTCCTTTTTCTAAAAAAAGATAGCAGTAAATCTAAAGACAGTTGTAGGCGATCTATAATGAGGTCAATGTCAGGAGATGATGTAAATGACGCTGTGTCATCCGCAAAAAGAGCAAGTTTTGTTCGCGTCTGTATAGGTATGTCATTCAAATATAGCAAGAACAGGTACGGTCCTAAAATTGAGCCCTGGGGCACCCCTGCAGGCACTGGCATTAATGCAGAGTAATTATGTTTTATGGAAACTTTGAATTTACGATCTGATAGGTAAGATTTTATAATTTTGACTAAATTAACTGGTATTTTGAGCATAACAAGTTTGTAAAGAAGCGCATCATGCCAGACTGTGTCAAATGCTTTCTCAATATCGAGGAGAAACATGCCGGTAGAGTTCTTTAGGTTAAATTGATGTGACACAATTCTAGTGACTCTAGCAAGTTGCTGGACTGTTGAACGGCCTTGTCTAAAACCAAATTGTTCGTCGATGAGAAGCTCATCAGACACGCGACGCAATCTCTTGAAAATTATTTTTTCAAATAGTTTCCCTAGCGATGGGAGAAGACTGATTGGTCGGTAACATGTGGGGTCAGTCGTATTCCTTCCAGATTTGTGAACCGCAATAACTTTAGCCGTTTTCCATGGTAGAGGGAAGTAGTGTAGAGTGAGGCAAGCATTAAAGATTTTCGTTAATTGTACTATACCTTTTTGAGGGAGATTTTTAATGAGAAGGTTTATAATCTCATCAACACCAGGGGCCTTCCGAAGTTTCAAGGTAGCTATAATTTTCTTTATTTCGTATGGGCGAACCATTGAGACGAGGTCAAAGTTTGTGTGATCGCTGAGTGATTTTATGATAGGATTGATTTTAGTGGTCTCATCACTTTGCCAGTTATGTGTCAATAACATATTGTCAAGAAACGTTTTAGCTAATATGTTACATTGCTCTTGATGCGTAGCAGTCAAGGTACCATTTTCGGTTTGTAGGGCGGGAATGATAATATCATTGGAGTTTCGCAAACCCTTCACTAAACGCCAAATATCAGAGCTGGGATTATCGACTTTTCTAAGTTTGTTGTTCCATACCTTGTCATTATGTAATTGAAATGCATTGTTAATTTCAAGCTGCAGCTTATTAACACAAGTCCTCAAGGTTTTACGTACTAGAATATCTGGTTCATCTATAGCATATCTTCTTAGGCGGTTTTTATACTGGATAAGTCTTTTTAAGCGTCGTGGCAATGAATACTGACAGTTCCATGGTTTTAAGATTGACATAGGAACAGCAAAATCTCTACTTTGGAGCAATGTATCTTGAAAATCGATTATGACTTGGTCAATTTCGTTAGGTGTTTTATATATTTGAGAAGAGAGATTAATATTATTATTAATATAGTGACAGAATTTAGCCCAGTCAGCCTTAGCATAATTAAATTTTTGGATAGGATTGCGACTAGTCTTACTGTTAAATTGAACGAATACGGGAAAATGGTTTGAGGATAAGGCTGGAACGGTTAATATTTTATTTAATAAGTGAAAGTTCTTAGATAAGAGGAGATCCGGGATAGAAGGACTGTGCTCAACACGATAATGAACGAGCGTTGGATCTTTAGGCGCATATATATCGTATTCCTTGTTGATCATATGCTCGTACAATCGTTTTCCGTGACCATTTCCCACTCCTGGGGACCATAATGGGTGTTTTGCATTTAGATCACCCATGACAAGGACCCCATCACCAGACGCCAAGAGAGAATCGAAATCACTACAGTGGAGTAAGAGATTTGGTGATTGATATACGGAGAATATTACAACACTACTATTAATTAACTTAAGGGAAATACCTACAGCTTCCAAATTTTGAGTAGAAGGACAAGGAACAGTGCTGTGGCTTAGATCTGCCCGAACTAGAAGAGCTACCCCTTGGCCGACACCATTACTATTTTTGTCAACTCGATAGCAAACATAGCCAGGGATTTTAATAATAAGACGATTAGTCAACCTAGTTTCACAGAGTGCGATAATATGTACTTTTAACTTACTCACCGCCAAGTCAGCATGCTCCTTCTGTTTATTGTGAACACCATCAGCATTCCAATAAAGTACCCTGAGCTCATGGCAACTAAACATAATGACCGAGATGAGTGAGTATTAGAATAACTTTATCCATAAAGGTGCCACATTTGGTAAATTCTTGTTTAATTGATCTTAATGTAGTAAGAATTTTTAACATTTCCGTTGTATCCAGATCGTGAGGGTGGGTATTTTCTGTTGGTCCAGAAGTGCTCAATTTGAATGGGATTGTTAATTATTATGTATCCAGACAAACTAAAGTATACGCTTGCTTCCTGGATTTAAGCCAGGCATTCGATAGGGTAAACTATCTTATCCTGTGGGAGAAGCTTCGTGAGGTAGGCGTCTCTAATGATGTTATTAACCTTCTTCGAAGTTGGTACGGCTCACAAGGTAATGTGGTTTGCTGGCGTGATGCTCATTCGGACGAGTACCTTTTACCGTGTGGTGTAAGGCAGGGCGGCCTTACATCACCGTTGCTTTTTAATATTTATATTAATGCGCTCATCGAGGGGCTCAACAAGACGCGTGTTGGCTGTTCTATTGGTCAAAATGTATAAATAACCTTAGTTACGCGGATGATATTGTCTTGTTGACCCCCTCGATTAGTGCGATGCGAATATTATTGGCCACGTGTGAAAAATATGCAAATGATCACAATTTAGTATAACGTTGATAAGTCGGTGGCAATAAAATTTGGTACGTACCATAAAGATAATACTTGCATTCCCTTGTACTTGAACGGAAATATGCTATCTTTCGTGGCCACATTCAAGTATTTGGGCCACGTACTGACCCGTGACCTGAGAGACGACCTGCCCGGCTAGCATGCGCACCACGAGTAAATTTTGTCTACACTCTGTTTCGTGTAAAATAGACATATCGCGCTTTGTCTACGAGTGCTAACATGGCAGGGCAAAGAACTCGTCCTTGTTTACCTGTTTTTTGGCTACCCGTGGCTACTTGTCAACCACCACTAACATGCGCGCCTCAAGTTTAATCGATTTTTGACACTTATCTGCGAGTATTTGCGTGAATTTACTCGTCCAACATTTTGAGGACGAAAGAAATCTGTAGTCTATCTCGCGCGTCCCAGTATAATGGGGGCGATCGACGATTTAGTACAAATTTACTTTCTGTCCAGTGTTAGCAGACCCGTAATATTTGTGTGTGTAATCAATACAACCACGAACTCTTGTGCGTAGCTTAAATTCAATATCTTTAAATAAAGCGGTAGGTAGTGTTTTCAACAATTGTTAATTATTATATACTATATGCTGCTGATTACTAAAAAAACAGTTATATGTAAGTAAATCAGTAGGTATTAAAAAAATATTAAAATTTTAATGAAATTTGCAGCAGTCAATATTTAAAGTAATCTAAATGAATAACTACATTTAGGGTTCCGTACCCAATATATTGCTATAAAATATTAATAGGTACTTATATTATTAGGCAATTCGTTTGAATATTACAATCAACGGGAACAGTTTTTAATCATAACCTTCATAGCTATCATACCTAACATAATTCCTAATGAAGTGTCGAGAACGGGAAAAGTAAGGTATTTTATTGGTTCACACAGTCCATCACTGATTATTTCCTAAAACTGTTCGCAATTCAACCAACAAACAGCGCAATGGAGAATCGTCCACAGATAATCTCAATGAACAGATCTTAGCGTGGTGCGGCCGCTGCTATCGTCCGCCACTTGTGTCTCGACACGAGAGTGACATATTTCTTATTTGCACATGCTAGCCAGGCTGGACGTCGTCAGAGAAAGGCGGTCTCTTGCCGTTCGTGCCAATATGATTGGTAGAAGGTTTTGTGGTCGCTAAAATACTAATGTTTAAAACGTATTGTACGGCACTATACACTCCACAACTATGGTCGCGTTATAAATTTGAAAGCTACCGAACGTTTAAGGTGCAGTATAACGACGCTTTCCGTATATTGTTCCGCTTGCCGCGATACTGCAGCGCGTCCGAAATGTTTGCGGCGGCTCGTGTGCCGACGCTCGATGCACTGATAAGACATCGCATTGCCAGATTTAGGGCCTCACTCTTTAAATCGGGGAATGCGATCATACAGTTCCTGGTAAGTCATTGCCATGAGTATTTGCAATTTTGTTCGAGTTTGTTAACCTATATCGATAAGTAAATGTCTATGTATTCGCGGTCGATTTTTAAGGGTTAATTTAATGTAAACCTTGTGCACCAAACAAGAAGTTCTATTGACTATTTTAAAAAATCCTCTAGGATTTGATGAAAATTCATATGCAAATAAGTTCAAGATCCTGATTCTGTAGTAAGACCAAAAGGCACGTGGACTACCTGCTTTAAGTCCCGATTAACTGAAACGTCTTATCAAATTCCCTTGAGAGCACAGCAGAATCAATATATAAGTGTGTGCTGCATCTAGCAAACAGTTTGAATTTAAACTTTTGACCAAACCTAAATATTATAAATTGCCCCGTGGGGTGCCGGGTTAGAATTGCACCTCCCCATATCATCCCGTGGGTGTCTTAAAAGGCGATTAAGGGAAAAATACTGGGAGTTGGGCAGCAGCGCCTTCTAAAGAGCTGCCATCTTACACTGCGATCCCCAAGCCGCCTGCCAAGCGTGCGGATTATTGCAAATACTCCCTCAACAGGGGAGGCTGTGTTCAGCAGTGGACGATCCGGCTGATACAGTAAATATTAGAAATTAACCAGCAAAAACACTTTCGTTGGTGATCGAATACGTTTCGCGGGTTTCATGCATATCAGATGCTCATCATCAGGACCATTACGCAGCTACGTCAGTAGGCTCTCATGCGGCACTGCGGAATGTATTCCTTCATCAAGAACAAGACAAAAATTATGTAAGATAAATAGAACAAAATTTGTTCCAGAACACTTAAAAATGTTTTAACTGGACAAACACACAATTTAAATCTGCGCGCACATTAAGTTGCGTGACAATTTATTTTAAATTCGAACCTTTTTTTTAAAATGGTAATAAGTTCAATGTTTTGTTCAGAAACTTGACCCGTCGTTTAGTCTTTGTATAAGTATGTTACTACTACTACTATACCATAGGTACATATTTATTCGTAGGTTATTATGATCCCTTGGTACATTTTATTCTTATACCTGATAGGTTAGCCTTTGACCACTATATCACCTGATGGTGATGATAATGTGCGGTAAGTGATGATGTGGTCGAAGATGTTGTTAAGGCAAACCTAAAAGTACTGGCTCTCAAGGACAGCTGCCGGAACACACCGTTGGGTGCTTGGCGACAGATTTTCTACTTGTAGGTGGTGGTTAGCCAGGCGGGCATTCGCAAAATGCCCTACCACCATGCAAACATTAACATTTTATTTTTATTTAAAATAATAATAAACAAAAATCTTTACTCTTTGTTTATTGTTATTTAATATCTAATAACGATTGTAGATGTCATTCTATTTGGTTGTAATTTTTAATATAGGTACATTAACAGACTATATTTTTTATAAGGTAAAAATGTGTGTTTCACTCCTTTTCTTTAAACTTTCGTGATAGTTCACGAAAGTTTAAAGCTCATGTTTCTAAATACAAAACGGGAAAAGACCCGTTTTGTATTTAGAAACATGTGTTTCACTCGTCAGCAAATTTATTTCCTCTATACTTCTTTTCCTCCACGTCACAAGTCACGAAATATATTGCGCCCGTCACCTTGAGACATAGTTGTTAAGTCTCATTTGCTCATTTCACTGGCACTCAAGGACTGCTGCCGGAACACACCGTTAGGTGCTTGGCAAAAGATATTCTACTTGAGAGTGGTAGCTAGCCAGGCGGTCATTGGCAAAATTTCCACCATGCGGTGAAGCTCAAGCCCACAGCGGGTTCGAACTATGTACCTGCTGCGCGGCAGTCCATACCTAATATATAATTTTATTGTACATAAATGATCTTCCAAACGTCACTCATCAAAAAACCGTACTATTTGCGGATGATACAACGTTAATTGTTAAGTGTACAAATCCACATTCTTATAAAAATGAAATAAATATTGCGCTTGGTAAAATAATTAGCTGGTTAAAGAATAATAATTTAAAATTTACGTAAAGAAAACGAACATGATATAATTTCGAAGCTACATGAGACCACGCATAGAATTAAACATAATCCAGGAAAATAAAAATAAATGAAGTTAATTCAACCAATTTTCTAGGAATAATGATTGATGAGCATTGTGATTGGAAAACACACGTAAACTACGTATGTGACAAACTAAATAGGTTCATCTTTGCAATAAAAAAGTTAAGGTTAACCGTATCCACTGAAGCTGCTCTCAGTGCATACTACGGATATGTATCTTCTGTGCTCTCATACGGTCTCTTACTTTGGGGCAATTCCGTTGAAATAGAAAAAGTATTCCTTATTCAAAAAACATGTGTGAGAGCGATCTGTGGAGCCTGTAGTATAGATAGTTGCAAACCAATTTTTAAACATTTTCGCATCCTACCCTTGGTTTGCATGTATATTAGAGATATTTTTGTTTTTGTATAGCAACATCCAAAGTACTTTACTTTGAATTATACTATATCAAGTATATAAATGTGAGAGATAAATTTAAACTCTACCAACCTAAATGCCAGTTAGCTATGTGTGAAAGGAATGTGTTTATTAATGCAATTAAAGTTTACAATAAATTGCCTAATTCATTTAAAGACTTGACATTCAATATGTTCAAAAAAAGATTACATTATGGTTACTTGACAACTGTTTTTACACCTTAAATGATTTTATGACATTCAAAGTTTCTTAGGTACTTATTAATGTTAATGGAATTGTATTTTAGTTTGACTTTGAATATATTTTAATATTTGACGTATTGTATTTGATAGCTAATGACATAATACTAATATTTAATCATCATTTGTACTTTCATAATAAATGTATGTATTGACTTATTTTGTATAGGTGAATAAACTTTTGCACACCATTGTCATGGTAGAATGTTATGGACATTTTTGTAAAGCTATACATCTGCTGTATATGTACAACATTATTGTGAATAAATGATTTGATTTGATTTTATGATGCCACTGAGCCATCACTGTTTGGCAAGCAGGCGGCCATAAAGAAGCCAAAACTATACAATTATATCATTGTGTTGTTGGCGAAAATATATTATCAACATGATCGTGTGTTGTCTTTAAGTTATTAAAGAAGTCTTCGAGGATCGATTGCAAATAAGTAAGGTAAGGATATGAAGATTCTGATTAAAAAAATAATAACCTTATTACAAAATCACAAAGAGAAGAAAAATTATAGTCATGTGTGGGATAATTTTTCCTTTCGTTCTAATCTTCTAACGCAATCTGCGGAGCATGCATTGTAGCAAAAATAAAATAGTAAAATAATCTTATGTATGCTGTAAGTGATGGACTCTAATCTCATCTAAATAATTACCTACATATTTTAACAACAACAAAAAATCGGTCTAGTAAAGTCGGACTAGCGCACTAAGGAACTATCATTAGTGCGCGAGTAAATAAATAAAAAGTAAATCTTAACACTACAATAGCATACCTGCAACACCTTTAAGCAAGGAACAGACATATGCTATTTACAACTGACACTGGCAGTACTTGGATTTATAACATATAACAAAATATGATATCAAATACTAATAGAACACAAGCTTATTGCAGCTACATGATAGAGATCTATTAAAGACAATTGAGCCCACTCTTGAAATATCTCTCTGTGATATTGTTATGGCTATGATTAAACCTGAATATCTCGGAAACGGCTAATCAACAGCAGGTATGGATACAATAAGAACCATATAAACAGCATCAAGATCTGTTGAGTTAAGATGCCACGAGTAACACAGACAATAGCTTCAAACTTATGTATAATTTTCCCTAAGGGATTAAACCACCAATTGCTCCACTTTTCAAAAAGGCCCAATTACACCACACTAATTAGTATTTAATTAATACGTGGATTATTTTATGATCTTTAACAAGAATTTCAGGCCCAATCACCAGAAAGGGTTTTTGCCTGGAATTTCTGGATGCCTGGAACACAATACTCTTCTAGCGGAAAGTTTAAAAGATGCCAGAACATATGAAAGACAAATAACGGTGTGCTGGGTAGACTTAGAGAACGCGTTTGATTCTGTGCAGCACAACCTGCTGATGTTCGCAATTAAATGTAACTTTCCACTTGTGATCAGCGACATCATCGCATCATATTACTCTCAGTTAAAATTAGTTATTTCATCAAAAAAGGGACACACTAACACATTGCAATACAATGTGGGTCTGTTCCAAGGTTGTTGCTTGTCACCAATAGCATTTAATGAAGTAATTAATATTTCAATTGACAAGCTAATTAGTCATGAAAAAAAATGGGGCTATCAGTTTAAGATCAATAACAAATACACAGCCTCCATCTTAGCTTTTGCTGACGACCTTGCAATTCTGACACGTAACCCAATACAATGTCAGGAACTTTTACGTGAAGTGGATGAGTTATGTGCATGGACTAAAGGGTTGGGAACAAAACCAAGTAATTGCCACTGTCTGTGTCTGGGTAGACGGAATACCTAGTTTACCTCTTACGACCCGGGACTTATGATAGGAGGAGAATGTGTTTCCACAATTGCTGAAGCTGTGCCATTTAAAATCTTGGTAGGAAGATAGATCACAAAAGATGCTCACCATCTTAAGACGCAGTTGTTGATAGCTTTCTAAAAGAGCTTATTATGATAGACCAACTATCAATTAGTAACATTAAAAAATCTTTGATATACGACAACTACCTAACATCGCGTCTGACTTCGCCTTTTCTAGTATACGACATTACTAAATCCCTTTTAACAAAACTGGATGTAAACTGCTGGGGCTTGCACTTTCGGCAGACCCATCTACACTATTTAGGGATAAAACTAATAAATAAAGTGCCTCCGACCTTGATTCGAGGCTTCAACTTCACAAACAATTTCTGATAGGTGCACAGTCCAGCAAAGCGCATTTAGGGTCGAAAAAGAAAGTTCAGGATAAAGACATTGTAAAATCTTTTCTACAACAAGACGAAAATGATAGCTATAAAGTACATGCAATGAGCTTAGAAATGCAAAGTGAATGGCTAACCATAGCTGAATTCTGTATTCATTTTGCGTTAAAGTGGCGTACCTTGATATACAATTGGTCACCTGCCTTATTAAAATTTTATCTAAACGCCTCTCAGATGACCCTCCCAGACCAAAGTAATTTAGTAAGATGGGGGAAAGCCACCGAAAAGTCTTGCCGTAAATGTCGGGAGACTATAAGTACAGCAAGGCACTTATTGGTAGGATGCAAGGTGCTCCTTGATAGGGGTATTCCCGTCGCCACGATAGAGTCCTCGAAATCATACGAGAAGCGGCGAGTCTCTCGGTAGCTAGAGCAAAAAAAGGTTTGACCACGAACAAACGACACGTTGCTTTTGTAAATGAAAGGTCATCTACAAAATCTAATTCCAAGCCTTAATCCAAGCAGCTCCCGATTGGGCTCTTTTGATGGACTCGTATGAAAAACACTACAAAATTCCCGAGGATGTTCGTATTTCGTCTTCCAGACCAGATATATTTCTATACTAAAAAAATCTAAATAGCATAGTACTTATAAACTTCCTGTGCCGTGGGAAACAAACATACCTTAAGACCACACAATAAAAACAAACAAATATTATGACCTAACAAATGAATTAACCAAAAATGGTTATGTGGTTAATTTATATGCTGTAGAAGTTGGAGCAAGGGGTATACCAGCGAAACCCCTATTTAACCTACTTAAAGACCTTGGCCTACCAAGAACAACCGTAACTTCCATCCTAGAACGTGTATCTAAGGCGGAATTAGTCGGATCTTAACAAATTTGGTTAGGTAGGGGAGGAGGCTCGAGCGGTGAAGGGGAGCATTGATATATCATAAAGGGGCCTCTTAACCCTACTCCTGGGTTGCAAGTCCCAGGCCTCTAGCCTCTTCCTCTGCAACGCTATGGACCCGGCACCCGCACGGTGAATGCATGGAATGCTAAGTAATTCGTCTCTCTGTCTCTATAGTATACTCTATAGTATAAAGTTATATATTATATTATAGATCATTACAATAAGGTAGGTTTTAGCTACCATAGAACGTCAAACCCAGTAACAGTTTTTTTTATATTTGTTGGCTTTCTGTCCTGGAAAAATATAAAACTCCTTGGTATGGACTTTTACGGCATGTGACAGCAGCGTGGACATAGACAATTAGACATCGTACCTGCAATCAGCTGTAGATAATTAGACATGTTTATTTTTATTTCATGGAGTTACACTGCCTAATTCGGTTGTACATTTTTTCAATTTTAGAAGATATGCTATCCTTTGCTACAGCCTGGTGTCAAATTTCATAAAAGTAAATACCATGGCCAATATAAAATACTGCAACATCATTGGATGTATGATGAAAAAAGTCTATCATACGAGTATTTTATTGGTTACAGTGAGTAATTATTCTCGTATAGTTTTATTCCAGTTTGGTGAAATTAGCTAAAAATATTTAATCCACTGAGGTGGATAAAAAAAGAACTTAATGCTCCTCTCGTTGTTAAAATATATATAAAATAAGTTTAAATTAACGATATAAGCGATCTCATTTTAACTTTTATAAAGTACCAAACTAGAACCACTACTTTTCATTATAAATATTTTTAAAGATAATAATGAAACAACAACATTATGCATCAACTATATTAAAATCATAAGCAAATCGGGTTTATCAATCCATAGTTCAGTTTTCAAGTTCACTTGACGTAATATGCGGAGTAGCCATAAGGATAGGTAGCGGCGGCGTAAGGGTACGCAGCGGCGGCGGCATAAGGGTACGCCCCAGCAGAGTACGCCAGGGGGGCACCAGGGTATAAGCTGCCAGCAGCATAGGTCAGGACATCAGGCTTGGGGTTGGCGAAAGCAACAGCCAGCAGGGCAAAAAGGGCGAACTATAAAAAAAAAACAAATTTTAGATGATAGAAAGGGTTGACATGGTTTAAGGTTGAACTGGCCGGTCACTTCTCCATACAAACGTCGTAGGGTCATCACTCCCTTATTTGAGATTTTAGGTCCAGACTTAAGCATCATACCGATTGATATCATCATTATCTAGGCTTGTATGATGCCAAAATGTTAAAAAGATAATTAAGTTGTTAGTTATGAGCCTCGAAAACTTTATATGAAAATGTTTCGAGGCCCATAATTCACAAGTTAATTATTTTATTAAAATTTCGGCATCATACAAGCCTAGATAACGATGAGATCAATTGGTATTATGCTTTATTTTGGACCTAAATCTTCAAATAAGGGAGCGATCATCCTACGACGTTTGTATGGAGAACGGGCCGGCCAGTTCACCCTTAAGCTAGAATATGTGGAATACTAACAAACATCTCCATCCTGTGGGTTGCCGAACTTGAATAACATCCGCCTATTTCTTCTTATTCTTAAGAGGCCACGAAAGAAAAAAATCAAGAAGCCCAGCAGCAATGAATTATGAGGAACTGCCATCTTACACTCCCATCCCTAAGGCGCCTGCCAAGCGTGGGGATTGTGGCAAACCCTTTCTAGTAAGGCCTTTATTCAACGGTAGACTTTCGGCGCTAGATGATGAAAAAAAAACTTATCTTTTCTATTTTTTCAATATTTACAGAAAACGTTTCGCTGTCTCAAGAGCGCTGACAAGTGCTAAATAGCTTTACTTGAACAGATTTTTAGCAAAATATATTTAGTTTGTAGCAGTAAGAAAATTATATATTAATCTTGATCACATTATCTAAGGACAAGAAAAGTCGGAAACACGTTTCAATTTTCTCGATAGAATAAAACTGCAAAGTTGACTCTAAATAAAGCTTCTAACGTAAATATCTTAATTATTTGCGAATTAATGTGTATGAAACTATATTAATAAAATAGCAAAGCTTTATCTTGAAGGACAATAAAAGTTACATTTTCGATTTACGTTAGTAGTTTTGTGTTATCAAGCTTTCTTTCGGATTTTACCTAAACTGATCGCGATTTCACCGTCGCTGTCTCTCTTTCACTCCAACGTAGTCTGATAGTGACAAAAATTCAGCATTTGACAGCGTCTTAACTCTTGATACAGGGAAACGTTCCACCGACCACCTGAGAATGCTCCGTGTAGAATCAAAACGCGTCAAAAATTCTTCCGGTTTGGCTGCGTGGCGATTGTGACGTCACGTCGGCTTAACAGGAAATTGGGTGGAAGTGTCACTAGATATATTTTTTAGTATTTTACTAATATATTAAATTATTGATTTACTTAAATATTTTTAAAATATTTATTATTATTAAATATGGACATGCCTGAATCTATTAAATAAATACCTATCTATTGAAAAAAAAACGTTGGTGGGTGTTTTACATCTTTTTACTCATAATGGAAGTGGAATTGAAACGCATCGTGCGTGCGTCTTGTCGACATTAGAACCATGTACCGATGTTGGCAATTTTTTTTAGGGTTGTGACAGAACAATCTCGAGGCTCAGCTGGTGTGAAAGGAAAACAGAGGTTATCCCTTCACTTTTCACCTTTGTTAAAGTTAGTTCTAGGCAGAGGCCTAGAACACATACATTTGTCACAGCGTGTAAGGGTCATTAATTAAAAACAAATATTAAGGAGACTCCTTGTCTGTTAGAAACAACAACATGCAATTAATAAATGCTTTTTATTGTATTCATTGCTTGCTTTTTCAACTGCTTCATGTGCTTGTAATATCTCACTGGCTCTCATTAACTGCAGCCGGAACACACTATTTGATGCTTGTTAGGTTATGTTTGGTATACGTTTTCATAAAGTGATATAATTAGATATATTAAGTAAGGTGAAACATTTAAAAAACTTTTTTTCGTTAATCAGAATATGTTACAATTTAAATCAGAAAGAATAATAAATCAAATGTTACTTACCACCTTAGCGAACATGTTGTAGTTGGTACTTGAAGTTATTGTCACAAGTGATAATTGTAATGATAATGTCCAGGTTTATATACCCAGAGAGACAACACCGACCGCGCCTAGATAACTTGTCTGTCACCGCAAAAAGCGTCCTTGATCTTCAAATAGAGCATACACTAGACAGTGTTCCTTGCATTATGTATGTTAATGAGTAATCTATATCCGCGTTCAGGAGTCATCCATTACGACAGTACAAAAATAATCCAAACAAAAGGCCACATAACTAGTTACACCCACTGTGAACACGCATATTATTTATTGATATTATTACTGCAATAGTTGGTAGGTTTGTTGGTCACCAAGCAAGAAGTTCTATTGACTATTTCAAAAAACCCTGTAAGATTTAATGAAAATTGGTGTATAATAAATTCTAGAGATCCTGTAGTAAGACCGATAGACACGTGGACTACCTGTTTTTAGTCACAATTTACTGAAAAGTTCCCTTGAGATCACAATATAATCAATTTTACCTGCGAGAGCGACATATGTGCAGAATCTAGCACACAGAGTTCTTGACAAACTCTTGACCAAACCTCAAAACACTCACGTTGAGGATCGAATACGTCTCGCGGGTTTCGGGCATATCAGATGCTCATCATCAGGGTGAGTGTGCAGCTGCGTCTGTAAGCTTCCGGCGGGCACTGCGGAATGTATATCTTCATCAAAAACAAGACAATTTTTTATTGTGCCGCAAAAAACCCTTTTTTTTTTTTTTTTTTTTTTTTTTTTTTAACGTGTGAAAATTCCATCCACCCCGGGGAAGGTGGCCGGGATATGTCGGGCTCGACACCAACTACTCCCACAGCAGCAAGTGCCCCTACCGACTAAATAACACACGGAGTTCCATCTATACCGCTTCTCGGCGGGATCGCAGGGTCGCTTTAGCACTCAACCACGAACCCGCCACGGTTGTCCGTTGCCGGACCCCTCCTGGGGTTCTACCCCTCACGACGCACCAGAACACATGGCACGTCGCTACCACCCGGGGACCAAGCCCGCAAATGGGCGTCAGACGACCCCGCTTCCGACGCCCAAGGTCCCCCTGCGACGGGTCAGATGAGTAGCCCCGTCGCCTGCTACTTCGGCCGCAGAGGATAGGGAGAGCGGCGCCTCGCTATACCAACACTCCTCCTCCCCTGCGGCCCCTCCGCGTCCGCCATCCAACGGTGGCGGCCCCGCCGTGGCCACGGAAGGTAGGGAGAGCGGCGCATCGTGATACCGGCACTCCTCTCCCGCCGTGGCCCCTCACCGTCAGCTGTGGTGTCGCCCATACAACACCACAGCCTACCCGTTGCCGCTCCAGTCTGGACTTAGAGGCAAAGCCCAGTGGAGCGGCCCCTCTGGGGCCGGCCGACTGCCCAAGTCAGCACGGCCCCTGGTTCCTCTTCGCTTCACCGTGGGTGACGAAGCCACGGCTACTAAGCCCCACCGCCACGACAAGGCGGGAACCCTTCGGGGGGCCGCAAAAAAAAAAAAAAAACCCTCGGCCAACCTGATGTTAAGCGGACTAACCTCTGTCTATAACACATGCATTTCGTCAACGACGAGTTGCACTGTGCCCGTCACACGGAGATGTACAGTTGTTAGGTCCCACGTGCCTGTAATTATCTCAGATAAATAAAACAAAAGTTGGTCTAGAACACTCAAAAACATTTTAACTATACAAACACACAATTTAAATCTGCGCGCAGAATTCGTTGCATGAAAATTTATATTAAATTCGAATCTAATTTAAAAATCGTATTAAGCACAATGTTATGTTCAGAAACTTGGCCCGTCATTTAGTCTTTGTGTAAGTATGTTACTACGTATAGGTACATATTTATTCGTATTAATGATCTCTTGGTACATTTTCTTTTTATACCTGGTAGGTTAGCCTTTGAACACTATATCACCTGATGGTAAGTGATGATGTGGTCGAAGATGTTGTTCAGGCTAACATAGAAGTACTGGTTCTCAAAGACAGCTGCCGGAACACCCCGTTTGGTGCTTGGCGACAGATTTTCTACTTGAGGGTGGTAGCTAGCCAGGCAGGCATTCGCAAAATGTACCACCATGCAAACAAAACAACAAAAATCAGTTTTTATTTATTGTTATTTAATATCTAATAACAATTGTAGATGTAATTTTATTTGGTTGTAATTTTTAATATAGGTACAGACTATATTTTTTATGAGGTAAAATGTGTGTTTCACTCGTCAGCAAATTTATTTTCTCTATACTTCGTTTTCTCAGGTTTAAATACAAGTAGGTACTCAAGTAGGTAAGTGTTGCATTACAAATAACTATTTAACAACGTTTATTATAAAAACAAATGTGGATTTCACTCCTTTTTGTAAATAATACGGGATAACTTACGTGAATAAGTCAGATAGCAACACAAAGTGCTAATCGAAACACCAACGCGGTCCCGAGCTCTCCTTGAAAAAGACCACCGAATGTGGTTGAAACTATAGTCGGAGCTATCTGACTTCGTATCGTATTACTTATTGAAATGGAACTACTTTCCGAACATAAGGAATCGTTCGGTTTTCTATAACTGGAACATCATCATCAACAGCCGAAAGAGGTCAAAGAGGGGCCATAATCCCCACGCTTGGCAGACATCTTGGTAATCGGCAGCTCTTCAGCAAGCTCATCTTCTGGTATTTTTTCCTTCGTCGCCTTTTACGACTGATTCACTTAACTGGAACGTACATATTTATTTTAATCCGATCTATGTACATCGATTGTGACTCACCAGCCACCCGAACAGGTCTGCAAAGACACGGTTTATTTGAAATAGAACAAATAATGGCAAATTTGCTGGCTGAGGGAAGAGGTGTGATCCGACGCATCACAGAAACCTACCGTTGTTTATTATGGAAAATAAGGTAGGAGGGCTTTACACGTTATTTGTCGAAATGATGTGAGATTGTCGAGTCTGTGCCTTCCGCTATTATAATCTAGGGCATCTTTATTAAAGATTTTCCAGATCAGACTAAATCATAATATATAGTTAGATAGACATCTAACTAACTATCTTATATATCTATCTAGCTAACTATCTTACCGGCGTGCGTGTACTACTGTTGAATTTTTTTCTTTGTCAGTTTGTGTAATACGCGAAATCAGGAAAATATTTGTTACCATATCTTTTTTTTTAATATTTGTTGAATTTGTTACATGAATTAATTAATTCAGCAAATATTTAAAAAAAACTAAGACAACATTCTTTATTACGTACATGTTTCGGTTTAACGTAATTTATAATATTTTTGGAGTTATAGGGGTAATTCATGGAATCACATACAATTTATGGGAAGCTGTCTCCGAATATTAGTAGAATTAGAAGCTATCGGATATTAGTATCTTTCGTAATAAGCAAATTTACAGCAAGTTTGAACACTTGCTATAAAAAAAACGAAACATCAAGTATCAAGAATTATAACAATTCATACTAATTTAATCTTATCATTTTAATATTTTCAGTAAATGGTAAAAAAGTTAAGTTTACGCAATGGCATTACAAGTTTTGTAATGTCATTGGGTTTGGGTTAAAAACGTGCCGCAGTAAGAATTTCTATCTAAGGCAAACACATAAGATGCTATAGCTCTGATACTACTGTCTTAACTGGGTTTGTTATTATAAACCGGCCTATTTAGTGAGTGATTCATGGCAACCAGACAATGAACTAGATAAACTTTCTACATAATATTATATTTATTACGTAGGCGTTGGTTTATACTTTATTCTATTATATATTTATGTATGCTATAAATGATGGACTCTAATCTCATCTAAATAATTAACTATTTATTTGAACAACAACAAAAATTGGCCAAGTGCGAGTCGAATTCACACACTAATGATCTAAGTAGGTATATACGTATAACATTAGACACTATAATATATTAGACAATATAATATGACAACATTTTTTTAGATTTCTCGTGCGATTTTTACTATTTGTTGTTATAGCGGCAACAGAAATAATGTGTGAAAATGTCAACTGTCTAGCTATCACGGTGACACTTAGACACTTTAGCGCCGTCACACCTTTCTGAAACCCACGTGAGGGCTGGCGCCGCGGCTACTTCGGCGGAGCAACTCAAGCGGCGCAAATATGCTAACCTGGGTATGGGTTACATATTTGAGCCGTTTGGTGTAGAGACGTTGGGTCCGTGGGGACCGGGAGCTCATCGTATTTTCCAAAATCTATCAGAGCGCTTGGTCGATGCGACGCGTGATCAAAATGCTGGCACCTATTTGGCTCAAAGAATAAGCATTGCAATTCAACGGGGCGATGCTGCCAGCATGCTGGGCACGCTGCCAACTGATAGTGGGTTAGAGCATTTGGACTCCCTATGAGTCCAAATGCTTTTACTGTAGTAGCTGTAGTATTGTAGTAGCTGTACTGTTGTTTATAGTTTGTAGTATTTGTTTAATAAAGGCATACCATGTTAAAAAAAAAAAAAAAAAAAAAAAGCTATCACTGTTCATGAGATACAGCCTGGTGACAGACACACAGTAGAGTCTTAGTAATAGGGTCCAGTTTTAACCCTTTGGATACGGAACCTAAAAAACATTTATTATATGTGCAAGAAGCAGTGATGGCTCAGTGGCATTGGCTATGGACTGCCGCGCAGCAGGTCCATGGTTTGAATCCCGCCCAGAGCTTGAGCTTCACCGCATGGTGGAAGGGCATTTTGCGAATGCCCGCCTGGCTAGCGACCACCCTCAAGTAGAAAATCTGTCGCCAAGCACCTAACGGTGTGTTCCGGCAGCAGTCCTTGAGAGCCAGTGAAAAAACAAGCAAAATGAGACTTATCATGTATGTCTCAAGGTGATGGGCGCAGTGCAGTTCGTCACTTGTGATCAAATGCATCTGTTATGGGCAGAGGATACCGCTTAACATCAGGTGGGCCTCGAGCTTGTTCCTTCACAATAACATCAAAAAAAATATGTATTGTTTTGTAGTCGCAATGCCTTTACTGCGAATTACGTGCGTTACGTATACGTTTCGGAATTTGTTGGTAAAGTTCTGTCAATGTACATAAACTTATAATACCACATAATACCTTTCTGGTTTGCAAATATCCAATTTCGGTTACTTTTGCGACATTCCACAAGAACTGTTTGAGGTCTTCTCAATTAAAGTTACGAAAGTGTAGTAAATTGTCTGTCTGTTGAGGCGTGCAACACTACACAACAAAATAACTTGGTATTTCGTGTTACTGTTAGATAAACATTACACAGATGTTGCCACTTCTTTGAATTCTTCACGTTACCAGGTTTACATAGGTAGGTACCTATATTGTTATGACGTTATTTAGGAATGTACCTAGCTTAAGAGTAGAGTTCACGGAGCACTTTCCATACAAACGAAGTTTCAGTTTTGCATGTATATCCTTAACCCTTAATAGCTTGCTTCTAGTATGCCATACATATCCGTAAAATTAAGTATGATCAAAAATAATAAAAATATCGTTTTGTATGGGATTTGTTATTTTGAGATTTAGGGATATAATAAATAAAAAATCGAAAAACTGGCGATTTAACGGTTTTTTACTTTTTTTCGACTTTTAGCCGATTTAACGGTTTTTTTGGTTTCTCGACTTTCAGTGGCGCTTCGAGGACTTCAATGTAGGTTTTTTTAAACCTCCATGCAAAAGAGTGGTGTTATACGTTTGACGTATCTGTGGCATCATACCTCCTAAATGAATGGACCGATTTTGATGCGGTTTTTTTATAATGTGGTAAGCGGCAAAGAAGCTTATATAGCCTGCCTGAGGTAAGCGGCTACTGTGCGTTGCCTATAGACATCTGTATTACCATTATTACTGTTAATGCGTTGCAAACCCATAAGGACTCTGTTAATCCCCTTCTTGAGATTTGTTTGAAAGCCTATGTACCTAAAGGAATAGGTTCTTAGATACGATTTATGAAGATTTTGTTTTTGATTGAAGCGCTCGTAGCGAAAATTCCGTAGCTGTTCTTAACCGATCAGCAAAGTTAAGCAACGTCTGCCGCGGTCATGAGTTGGATGGGTGACCCCTAGTGACATTACTACTGAGCGCTTCCGCGATTCGTAGGGCACGTTAAACTGTCGATCCCAGTTGTCTTCTTGGGTTAGCATGTCGCTATAGCATGGTGGTAGGGCATTTTGCGAAAGCCTGTCTGGCTAGCTACCACCCTCAAGTAGAAAATCTGCCGCCAAGCATCTAACGGTGTGTTCCGGCAGCTGTCCTCGAAAGCCAGTAATTCTAGGTTAGGCAGAACAACATCTTCGCCCACATCATCACTTACCATCAGGTGAGATAGAGGTCAAAGACAAACCTGTACCGCATAAAAAGAAAGATTTATGTCGGGGGTACCTTACAATTTTCAATATAATACTTTTTATTCCATAACTCTTCCGATGCAATTATTTCTAATCTGGGTCCATGCTTATTACAATACTATACTTATATGAGACTAATGAACACGTGGTTGCGATAAACTTTATCGTGACTCATGTTCAATTCTAAATAAATGAATGAAATGGTGAAAGTAAATGTGAAAATTCAACAAACGTTTACAATTGTTTTAATAATTATTGCTATCGATTGTAAATTGTAACTAACAAGGTCGTAGCAGGTAATTCCAATTAAGATTGGAGTTTATAGCTTTCTGAGTCACACTTTTCTTTTATAAGGTGGCTTTTGAGCAGCCCTCTATGGATCTCAGTTCTTTGCAATGAAGAGAATCAGTAGGTACTTATAGACGTACCTATCATTAAATCAAACAGCTATCTATTTCCCTCTATAGAGGAGCAGTCTAGGCCGAGGGGAGTAGTCATTACTACGTACTATACAATAATGGACAAGCAATGTTCTCAGCGGTCATGGGTGACCGCACGCTTCCACGTTATGGAGGTGTTCGCGGGTGTTATTTTAGATGGCAGTTATTAGGCTGCTTGGGAAGCCTTCCTGAAATCTGGAAACTCTGACATGAGGGTGGGTTAATTATTCGCTAAGCCATAATAGTCTTGCCAAGTTCTCATTTTGAGAAAGACTCGTGTCCCATTTGTGGGCACATAAGAGGCTGATCGGATGAAGGTAAGTATACGTGAATTCCTGTCGGTCTTTATAATTCCTATTAGCAGATGTATATTTACAAATATCTATTGTTTTTGCTCAAACCTACCCATTTTTTTATGAACGTCATTGAATATAGTATATAACTTGCTACTATATAACCGGTCTAAATTAAAGTTCAACCACGTTCAGCCAATTTAAAATGCATGTAGCTCGATGTTCTTTTTTTTTTCAAGCAAAATGAGAAGAAATAAAAGTTTAAATTGAGAACACGAGACTGCAGGCAATAAAACAGTGGTTCGATATTTGAAATACGGATCGCTTTGAAATAGGAGCTTGTGGATTCCGCGCGCGCTTTCCTAAATTGCTCTGAAAATAGATGCGCATGCGCCGCGAACTCTTGCTCACGCACCTGGGGAAGTGGTGACCACACTATCATCTAACCACAGACAGTCCCAAGGAGGTGGATTGTGCTTAGTATTTAGTAGTTTTATGTTTTCACGGTTATTTCACAATGCTCTTTTAGAACATTATGATTTATGATACCAGTGATCCGTTGGTTAGGTATATTACACTGGAGGCTGAACATCCGTAGCTAAACCGACAGCGAATAATGACCAGAGCTTATGTTTTTCACCACACTTGCAAAGCAGAATATAAACAACATACGTGAACTTTGCAGAAGTTTTAGGGCTTATAATACTAATGATTAGCAGTAGGTATTGTAGATACAGCAATATTATTGTAGTAGCCGTAGTGTTGTATATATAGAAGTATTTTGTTAATAAAGGCAGTTTATTTATCGATTGACATGTAATTGTGGAAAATCATAACAAAACTTTATAAACAAATTTTGAATTCTAGAAGTTTTGGCGCTTCAGCTAAAGTATATGTTGAAAATAACGTCTTGACAGTGAATAAAGCAAGTGAGGTACTCGTATGTAGAGATCAAAGAAGTTGAAAATGTATAGTCCTTGCCGTCTCTGGGAACAAGGCTTACCCTTAGGTAGTTATGTTATGTATTTGTGTTTATAATGTACATAAATAATTGTATCAGTAAATAATAGCAGATAAATCATGCGGGCGTCCCGAGCTCTCTTTGACAAAGACTGTATGTGATTGAAACTAAAGTCAGAGCTATCCGACTTATTCACATATTATTTATGGAAATGAGTGAAAATCATGTTAGTTATGTAATAAATCATAATGTGAGACATTTTTCGCTTGTCTTTTTTGTACGTCGGGTGGTCATGGCCACCCTAACGGAAGGAGAGGAAGCTATAAGCAAGCAGTATTTCAAACGTTAGATGTTCAGTCCCCATTCATAGATGTTCAGTCCCCATTCAGGAATGGCTCTCCTTCACAGTGCCATAACTGCCAACTATACGGGCACGCTGCCCGATTCTGCTTCGCTCGTCCTAGGTGCGTTAAGTGCCTAGGCGATCACGCCACAGAAAATTGTTCTCGCACGAGGGACTCACCCGACCCACCCAGCTGCGTTCTGTGCGGCACCCAGGGGCACACCGCCAACTACCGCGGTTGCCCGAGGGCGCCACGCACAAACCGCAGGGTGGCAACGGAAAGGAGACCTCCGCCACCTCCTCGTCCCACCTATGATAGGTGGCAGCGGGTCAGCCCTAAGCTGACAGTAGCACCTGCCTCACAGGTGACTCCCGCTCCTCTCCCAGCTAGGAACGCGTGGTCAAAGCCACCGAGCATGGTTAAAACCATCGCTCCCACCCGCGCCCCGGCCCGCGCACCCGTCCCCGCCCGTACCGCGGCCCCTGCCCGCGCACCGGCCCCGGTCCGCGCGGCACCCCCGGCACCTCCTGCCCTCATTCCACGCGCCGCACCTCGCGTCGCCCGGCCCGTGGCCCCACCTCCTATGCCACTGATGGACTCCTCTCTTCAAGAGGATATAGCGCTAGTCAGCGACCTTGCTATGTCCATCAATATAGATGAGGTCCGTGCTCTAGCACGCAAGATGCACTCCGCACAATCACCTGCGGAAGTCATCCAATATACGCTGGAACATGCCAGCCTCCTTAGCGCTCTAAAGCGCTTCGCCCCCCAAACTCCCCCTCAGTACACCCACTATGGGTAGTACAACCTTAAGGAATAAACCGCGCTCAGTTTCGTTAGCGTCCTTCAACGCTAACGGCCTCTTCAGACAACGTGACCTTGTACACGACTTTTGTAATACCCACCTGATCGACATTATATGCGTGCAGGAAACCCTACTAAAACCGGGGAAGGCGAACCCCAGGTTTGCCAATTTCAGAACGGTACGTAATGATAGAGTGACCGGTCGTGGAGGAGGCACTCTTATCTATTACAAAAGGTCCCTGCACTGCATCCCCATACCTACCCCGACTCTCACTACTATGGAAGCATCTTGTTGCATGCTAGCCATGACGGGTCATCAACCCCTAGTCATAGTTTCCTGTTACCTACCTTGTAAAAAGCGTGTCGCCCGCGCTGACTTAGTAGCACTTTTCTCACTAGGAAGCGCCGTCCTTCTGATCGGTGACTTCAACAGCAAACACGTCCTGTGGAATTGTAATGTCAACAATTCCAACGGTGTTGACCTTGAACGCCTAGTCGCTGACTTAAACTTTGACATAATAGCTCCACTCGAGCCCACTCACTACCCCTACTTCGACCACGGCCGTCCCGACTTACTCGATATGGCACTTTTCAAAGGCGTAACACTTCAGTTACGCTCTATGGAGGTGTGTCACGAATTACATTCTGACCACCGCCCCATAATACTGCGACTAGGCCCCGACCCAACATCTGACGTACCCTGCCCGACCAAGACGATAGTGAACTGGAAGCTCTTAGGTGAATCCCTAAAGGCTATCAGCTCACCCGACCTTGACAAAATCCCTGACGACATTGTGACTAAAGATGACGTATCCCTCGCTATCGACTCTTTCACTAATCACCTCTCCACCGTAGTAGGTGCATCCGCAAAGGAAGTCATAGTGCCGGACGACCGGCGCCTTGTCATTCCAGCGGATGTGAGACGATTAGTGACTAAGAGTAAAGCAGTGACCCGACATTACGACTCCTACCCAAGCAAAGTAAACAAAACTCGGAAACGCCACTTTGAACGCATGGTTGAAAGTCGCATGTCCGAGTTGCGTGATCAGAGCTGGGGCGACAAACTTTCAAACCTCGTGCCGAGCCACCAGGCTTACTGGCATCTCGCTCGAGGTATGAAAGGTGTCGGACAAAGCGACATGCCCCCCCTATACAGACCTGTCCCCCTCGTCCCAGCGTTCTTTGACGAAGACAAAGCTGAGTGCCTAGCCGACAGCCTAGAGGCTCAATGCTCCCCCAATGTCGATCACGTAGACCAAGCTCACCTCGATACGGTGGACGCTGAAGTCGAACGTAAAAGCTCTGTGGTCATCTCTGAACTCCCCCCACTCACCCCAGTATCCTTCGCTGAGGTGACGAGACTGATCAAGGACCTCAAACAACGTAAAGCCCCCGGTGCCGACGGCATCTCTAACAAGGTTCTTAAAACCCTCTCCCCCCCTCTCATTCATCTCCTAGTCAGCATCTTCAATGCGGCTATGAACCATTGTGTGTTCCCTGACACCTGGAAATGTGCAAATGTCATTGGCATTCACAAACCAGGCAAAAACTCCTCTGATCCCACCAGCTACCGTCCCATCAGCCTCCTCAGCGCCCTGGGGAAGCTCTACGAACGGATCCTAGCGAACCGTCTTCAATCCCATGCCCGGGAACACCACCTTATTCCCGATGAGCAGTTTGGCTTTAGACCCAAACACTCATGCGTCCAACAGGTGCACCGCCTCACGGAGCACATCCTAGAGGGTTTCAATAAGAAACCCAAACCCCAATCGACGGTAGCAGTCTTCCTCGACGTAGCGAAAGCTTTTGACAAAGTCTGGCACAATGGCTTGATTTACAAGCTATACCACTTTGGCGTACCAGAGCGTCTTGTGCTCACCTTACAAGACTTCCTAAGGGACAGAAGCTTTCGCTACCGCGTGGAAGGCACCCTTTCCACTCCTCATCCAGTCAGAGCCGGAGTCCCTCAGGGCTCCGTGCTATCACCCATCCTTTTCGCACTGTATACCAGTGACATCCCTCGCGCCCAACCCAAAGTTTTTATAGCCCAATACGCGGACGATACCGCCATTTATTCCACTGGCTGGCATGTAAATAGACAGACATATTTCGTCATTCAACGGGCCATCACCGAGATCGGTGACTGGTTCCGAAAATGGCGCATAGCGGTTAATCCAGTTAAAAGCACAGCTATGTGCTTTACTGAGAAAACCCGCCCCCGCTATCCGAAGCCACTAATTCTGTTCGATGAACCCATTCCCTGGGTGAGAACAACCAAATATCTTGGAGTAACCCTTGATCGGAATCTCACCTTCAAAGATCACATTAATACGGTCCGTAACAGGGCGGCCTTTGTCATGGGTCGCCTAAGTCCCTTAATATGTAAAGAAAGTAAAATGTCTCTTAGTAACAAGAAGACACTTTACACTGCTTGTATCCGCCCCATCATGACGTACGCATCCGTAGTGTTCAGTCATGCTAGTGAGGCCCACCTACATAAGCTTCAAGCCCTCCAAAACCGGTTTCTTCGCAGGGCAACCGGCGCTCCCTGGTACGTCCGGAGCGCCGAGTTGCACTGCGACCTAAACCTTCCCTCTTTAGCGCAGTTCAATAAGGGCTGCGTCCGCCGACACTTTGATCGAGCCCCCCACCACCCGAACCCTCTGGTTGTCCAGGCAGCGAACTATTCGACTGCCTCATCCGACCCATACTTCAAACCCCCCCGTCGCCGACCACGGCAGGTATTGGACGACCCGGATGACCCCATCGCAGCCATTACGTTGGCAGCTTTAGCGTTGTCCGCAAGTCGTCCTGGTAACATCCCCAGGTGTGCGGTAATCAGAGGTTACACAATCAAACACCGAGCTCGCCGGCGAGCTCGAGGCAAAAATAAAAACCCGATTAGTGTCTCTCCAAATAGTCACAGAGCAATATTCAATAGGGCCCATTCTCAACGGTACAACACTGCAGTTGTACCGGGGCATTTAGTTCCGATTCCCCCTTTGTCTCTCGGCAGCGAGACAAGCCGAGGTCCGAACCACAGTGGTGCCCTTGAGCTCGCTGTCACCCCTCCCGATAGTAGCGTGGCGTTTTCGGCGCCCGCAGGAGACGGAGGTATAAGGCGCTTTTCGCCTTATACGCCCGTCTCAGAAGAAGTGCCCTCAGCGCTTCTTCCTCCTGGGCTATAAGAGGGCCTCCCCTCGCCCAAAGTCCGGTGGAGCTGTACGTCCGTATAGCGGTAGACAGCATCTATGTCCTCCCTAAAAAAAAAAAAAAAAAAAAAAAAACGTGGAACCCCTGTGCGTGAGTCGGCGCGGACGCACACGCCCGCGCCGCTCTGTAGCCACGTAGGTACATATTTCATAGCTACTACCTGCCACAGCTACTTGCATAGTTATTATAACAAATAAACTATTCATGTTTAAATTACACTTTAATCGCGCACAAACTGTTAAGGTTAGACAAAAAAGCATTTCAATGAATAGATTCCGACGTCGCTTTGCAGAAATTACACATTAAACATTAAACAATCATTTTTAAAATATTTAAAGAAAAATATAAATTAGCGTGGCGTTTGTGAAGTAACGTCGGCTAAGCAGAAAAATCAGGCGGAATTGCTACAAGATAATTTATAAGAGTTTTTCTAAAATATTAATTAAATGATTTCTTATTATTTTTAAGTATTCGATATTATTAAATGAGCATTTTTGTCTAAACTCGACGTTTCGATCAAATTGCATCGAACGTGGTCACGAATTGGTAACGAAACAACGAGATAAGTAAAAAAAAAGTTATCATTAATTTGTGCGCGACTAGGCCAGAAATTGTAATATAAACACAAAGTAGCGGAAATTTAAGAATTAGTATTCCAATAAACTATATAGATCCGTGACTAAAGCAATCAAGCAGTGATGACTGCCGTACAGCAGATCCATGGTTCGAATTCCGCCGCGAGCTTGAGTTTCACCGCATGGTGGAAAGGCTTTTTGCGAATGCCCGCGCGACCACCCTCAAGTAGAAAATCTGTCGCCAAGCACCAAGCAGTCAAGTGTGTTCCGGCAGCAATTATAGCGAGCCAGTAAAATTTCAGGCACATAAGACCTAACAACTGTACGTCTCAGTGTGACGGGCATAGTGCAATTCGTCGTTGACGAAATGAATCTGTTATTGGCTCTACCACTTAACATCAGGTGGGCCTCGGGCTTGTGAATGAATAAATATTTATGATTGTGAGACATTGAAATGCGAAGCCCAACCTAGCTCGGCCGATTTTTTATAGTTCTTTGACTTCCAGTAAGTAATGTTTTCTTAGGTTTTAGCGATTATTACACATAGTAATTAAACAACTTTAAACGGTTTAAATCGCGTATATTTATCATTATTTTTGTCCCGACGTTTCAAACACTTTGCAGTGATCGTGGTGGTTTGAAACGTCGGGACAAAAATAATGATAAATATACGCGATTTAAACCGTTTAAAGTTGTTTAATTACTATGTGTAATAATCGCGAAAACCTAAGACAACATTATGTTACGGTATACGGCCCGAAAACAGCAAATGAAAGAGTCACCCCGTGACCACGATCACTGCAAAGTGTTTGAAACGTCGTCGGGACAAAAATAATGATAATAACTTCTAGGTTAGCCTGAACAACATCTTCGACCACATCATCACTTACCATCAGGTGAGATAGTGGTCAAAGGCTAACCTATCAGGCAATAAAAAATATATATATAAATATATATATATATATACGCGATTTAAACCGTTTAAAGTTGTTTAATTTCCAGTAAGTAATTTCAGATTTTCCCCCTTCCTGAATCAGAAACTGGGTTCTCCCATGCACATAGGCCTTATTAACCTCACTTTTTAATATTTATTATATTATAAATACTTTAAGGATTATGTCCATAGCAAATTTATGTAAGCTGTTAATTATCATTCATTATACCTATAGGGTGCCAGATTAGAATGTGTCCCCCCCCCCCCTCTCCCATCTCTTCCCATGCGTGGCGTCCCAGAGGCGACTAAGGGTTGAGATACGGGAAGGTGGGTTTCCGCGCCTTCTGAGGAACTGCTATCTTATGAACCATCAATGCGATCTCAAATACGCCAGCCAAGCGTGGGGATTATGGCAAATCCCCCGGTGACCAGTGTACAGCAGTGGACTATCTGGCTGATCTATAATAGCCAAAACATTGGCATTATGGTCTGTATATTATTTTAGCTATAAGTAGTCGTAAGAGGCGACCTAAAGCTAAATATTGGAAGGTAGGGCAGAAGCGCATTCTGAGGAACTGATATCTTAAACAACGATTCCAAAGACGCCTGCCAAGCGTGGTGATTACGGTAAGAGGAGGCTGTGTTCAGCTGTGGACAATCCGGCTGATACAGTAATGTTCGCTATAAACCACAACATTGAAACTATGGTAAGTCCATTATTTTTAGGGTTCCGTAACTCAAAAGGAAAATACGAAACCCTTATAGAATCTCTTTGTTGTCCGTCTGTCTGTCTGTCAAAACCGTTATTCTCAGGAACGCCTGGAGGATCAAACTAAAATTCATATCAAATACTCAGGTCAATTGTCCCTTAGAGCAGTGAAAAATCAAACTTCTAAGCCAACGAAATTAAAAAATACAGCCGTTTAGGCCGCAAATTTGCGACTCTACCAAAGGAATCAAAACATACAGGGGTCCCGTGAACTCAGAATTTTGAAATTTGGTACATAACAACGTCTTTAAGCACACATAAATAAAAAATTCCGAAAAGCATAAATTTGTAGTAACATTTTATATTAATAATGATTTTATAATTTTTAAGGTTATGGATTTCATTTAGCAATAAAAATACTATGACTTTACCTATCATAACTGTAAACCTACAGGTTTGTACGGGACCCTCGATGCGCGAGTCCGACTCGCACTTCACCGGTTTTTGCTATAATAATAATAAACCATTTATTTCAAGCAACTTAGCATTATAAATAACACAGGCCCATATAAAATATAAACCTTAAACTAACATATATAATAATTTATGTAACTATTGTTACATATAGTTGTGATATAGTTCTTATTATGTCCTTATTTGTATTACGTACCTTATATTTCTTATGTGACAAGTTGACTTTCAATTCCATCGATATTTTTTAATTATCCAAGTGTTTGCCAATATGGCTATACCTAGATGACCTGTGATTGCAACATGCCGATAATGGTGACCAGTATTGTGGGCGAGTGGCACAATCGATCTTGTTAGCAGTAGGTAGTATATATCACCGAAAACAGTGAAAAAAGTATAATTTTATGCGATTGTGACAGAATGAGCACAATGCCCATATGATCTGCAACTTCTGGATAAAATGTAAGTGAAGTAATGTGGTTGTTAAGTCTCGTGTACCTGAAATTACTAGGACTGCTGCCGGAACACACTGTAAGTTGCTTGGCAACATATTTTTCTACTTGAGGGTGGTAGCTAGCCATACGAGCATTCGCAAAATGCCCTTCAGCCATGCGGTGAAGCTCAAGCTGACGGTTGGAACGAACCATGGACCTGCGGCACGGCAGTCCATAGTCACTTTGAAGGTGAACTCATCTTTAGAGTATCATTATTTGGATTCATAAGAAATATATATTGTGAACAGCCATTATGGCTTCAAATCCGTGCTGAAGGTTTTTTCATACATGCTTGATTAATATAGGTAAAAAAAACCATCTGAAGTGTAGCTGTTCTAAAATAATTTATTTGGAACTCCTCCTCAATGTTATCGAATTTTCACAGCTTACTTTCACTAAAATGTGACCAATTATATTTATTTATTTACATAACTAATACGGTACAACCAATTACATTAGCTAGTGCATGCAAAATTTTAATATAGATATACAAATAATAAAATAAAACATAGTAATAAAAATCAAAATTACGAGACATACAAAATAAAAAATAATAATAATAATACATTTGAAAATAAAGTAACGTCTAAATACAATATCAATTAAATATGTAAATCAAAATAATATATCATGTCAACAATGGAAAAATACAGTAAACGTGCTAAAATATCTCATACATAATATATATCATTAATAATCTGTGTTGAAAATTTAAAAAACGGACAATCACATTTGTGTTAAAACTACTACTCGTATTTTCTCGCATTTTGTACAAACGAAAGGTTGTAACCGCCGCCTTATTGATCTGAATCACCCCCTTAAATTATTTACACAAAGTCTTCTACTCCTCTGACTCGGATTCCGATCAGTCTTCGGTTCAGACTCCAACTCCGATAAATCAGATTAAACACCTCCGGTTCGGTAACATCACACTATACGTTCGGCTACAGTTTGTCGATATCAGTACCGTACGGATGCGATCAGCAATGCGGCAAACTGCTATTGTTTTTTGTTGTGTGTGTTTGTTTTGCTGTCAACGGCCAGCAACAGATCGCGTCGTCCAAGTGGCGAAAAGAACGATATCATTGACACCCTTATGTCGTAGTATAAAGCTTTATCTGAACAATTTAAGCCGATTCCAGGTCGATAAATGTGTGGAGATGAAGTGAGTCTTAAAAAGGCATATTTTGATCATGTTTTAGAAGGAGTGTAGGTACGCCTTACATATACAAATAATATTCTTGAGGATATGAAAAATATTATGCCTAATCCTAAAACACAATACCATATATGTCTCTCGATATAAAAAAATTACGAACACAGCTCTAAAATTTCGTTTAGTTAAATTTCACGTCCACATAGTAAAACGTATCAATAATTTTTATTTAAGTATATTATATTATGTAGCAGACATGTGACAAAGTAACTACCTGAAAGATTTTTTGCCGTTTTTAAAAAGCTCACTTTTCTAAGAAATTATTTTTAAAATTTCGCTCAAGTTATATAAATATTGCGTAGTTGCTGTTTCGCTCTCTCCCATGCTAAACTAGGTAACTCCGTCCTTTGTAGGAAACACACATACATTAACAAATATAATATTTTACACTTTGTCTTAAACGGAAGGCCGAACATTTACCGTGTAATGTACTGAACTTCAACCTCAATGAGGCCGAAGAAGGTATAGTTCACTGCGAGAAAAAAGATAAGTGTGCGAAAGCTGTGAATAACGAGATGACGAACAACAAAACAGTGTGGAGGAAAAAATCATGTTAGGCCGACCCCACTTGGCGCGGGATAAAGACAGGAAAAAGAGAAGTACCTTACTGCGTTCCTTACTATAATATTTGTATGTAATTGTGAACTAAGTATGCAGGGTAACAATCATCTAAGTTTTCGCTTACAACGTGTTCGATGTTCTCAAAACCTCGTGATTTGTGGAAGTGTAAAATTGATTCCGCGCACCTGCACAATGCGCTACAAGCCAACACGTGAGTGTGGGAACCACAATATAAATTACCATCGAGTTTATGAAGCGTAAAGGAGACGCTATGTGTCGTATTGTCTAATCTGTGTATTATGGCTTATGGCTTCCATTCCAGGCACTTGAGCACGGGCAAGCCAAAAAGAGGAGCCGCGCGCTTGTGGTTGAAAATCGATAGGGTAATTTTGAAGGGTTTATCGAGTTGAATTTGAGAAAACAAGAACTACAAGTGTATGTTTTTGATGACTTATACTCACTATCTACAACTTCTACTGTGTTTATACTTCGGTAGATATCTTAATACAAATTAAACATTGGCATAGGTTTGAAATTTTGGTTTAATTTGATATACTAGTAATTTCACCGCACGTTCATCTGAGTGAAAGTGACGGGGCGGTCGGTGGTGGAACGTGGAACTTGCCTAGGAGATACGTATTCAATCTGTAATTGAAGACAAAATATTTTAACCTAGCTATCTAAGCCGGGTTAGAATTTCACCCCCCTAGATGTATGTAAAATAGTACAGGAAGGTGGGCAGCAGCGCCTTCTGAGGAACTGTAACATAACTGCGATCCCCAAGACGCCTGCGAAGCGTGTAAAGAGGTTAGGTGAAGAATAAAATTCGAAGTATAAAAATTCAGCCGAAAGCACAAATGACGAAATTATAGATATTGCACGGCTGCATTATGCAATCTAGTTTAATACACGATAATATTGGGATGGTAAATGAATGCCCTAGGAAGCTCAGAATAATTGCTTTCCAAGTACACCGGCAATACTCAATACTGAATCATTTATTGCAATTGCAATTAGGTATATATAAACTTGCTTAAAAGTTTTGCAAAAATAATTCAAATATACAGATATTTTTGTCAATAACAACTAAGCAATGATGGCCGATATAGCTTCTAGCTATTAACCCATGGCTATGAACTGCCGTGCCTCAGGTCCATTGTTCAATCCCCACCGCCGACTTAAGCTTCACTGCATGGTGGAAGGACATTTTGCGAATGCTCACCTAGCTAGCTACCACGCTTAATCAGAAAATCTGTCGCCAAGCACCTAACATTGTGTTCCGGCACCAGTCCATGAGAGCCAGTAAAATCACAGGCACGTGAGACCTAACAACTGTAGATATGTCACAGGGTGCAATTCGTCATTTGTTGACGAAATGCATCTGTTATAGAGGTTAGTCCGCTTAACATCATATGGGCCTCGTGCTAGTCCCGTCATAATCACATAAAAATATAATTAAATGGCAAAGAACGTAATGTAACACTTTGTAAATGTAGCTTAAGGGTTAGTATGCCAGTCCGTGGGAGCCGGAGCCATCCCAGTGGCGCGTGAGGCAAACCGCAGACATGGTCACGCAACCTGTTCCCACACCCAGCGCTGGGTACCAGCTCCATTGCCTCCCACAGGTGTCGATGGTGTTCCTCCCGCTTTGGTTTGGACACCCTTCACACGAATGCGCCTTCCGTTAATAGATAATACCATAGTTGCATTGCACTACATAGTGGCGGTGAGCGCCACAGTGGCCTATATTTTTGAGACACAATGAAAATCAATTGTGTCTGCAAAAGATAGGCCATTCTGGTACTCACAGCCTATATACATATTGAGCCTGAGTAGGTAACATCATTAAAGTTCGAGAATTAAGTGTTTGAAAAAGAACTTCTTTCAGTTAGATGAGTTGTAGGTCCAGTAGTCTAGTTGAAGGCCCCACCGTCTCCTATGGCTGTTAAAATAATAACATTGGGCGTTTTTCCATTAGCCAGCCCGGCACCGGCACGGCACCGGCATGGCCGTGCACCGGCACCGGCGCCGGGGTTTCGTTTTTCCACTGCGCCGGTGTCGATGCCGGTTTACGCCCGGTGAGTGGTACAGTACGGACACGGACTTCAGCACGACGACACGTAAAGTGTAATTTACGCTTAGATATAACAATGGTATCGTCAAGCCGTTGACTATATTTGTTATATCTTTTACATCTACGACGATAAGAGTCACGATGTCGTATTTGAACGCCATGACCTTGACGCGTACGCACTGTAAGCGAACCAAAAACCAAATACGAGTCCCTCCGCTCCGCGCCCTCCTACCCGCCCCGCGCAGTTACACACTGACACGGCTACAATTCATGTAAATATGCAATACACATGCAATTTTGCCGGGCCGGCGGCACCGGTGGGAAGCTTGCTACCCCGGCGACGACGACGGCGCCGGCAGGACTCAATGCCGGGCCGGCGCCGGCGCCGGTAAGTAAAAAAGCGAGCCATACATTTTCATACATTTTTGCTTCCCCGGCAACGGCACGGCGCCGGCGCCGGTGCCGGTGCCGGTGCCGGGCCGGATAATGGAAAAATTTGAGCAAAATAGTCACAGCTTATCGAGTTTGGCCGATCGGTTAAAAAGCACCTGGTGCGTAAAACTGGGGACACAAGTTCAATTCCAGAACGAGATGAAATTTTGTGTTCTAAAAATACGTAAATGTGTCAATATGAATTATATAGCGTTAGCTTTTTAGGTATGTCTTTTTTTATGTTATTGTGACGGAACAAGCTCGAGGCCCACCTGATGTCAAGCAGACTAATCTCTGCCTATAACAGATGCATTTCATCACGAATTGCACGGCGCCCGTCACTTCGAGACGTAGTTGTTAAGTCTCATGTGCCTGTAATTTTACTGGCTCTCAAGGACTGCTGTCGGAATACACTGTTAGGTGCTTGGCGACAGATTTTCTACTTGAGGGTGGTCGCTAGTCATTTGCAAAATGCCCTTCCACCATGCGGTGAAGCTCAAGCCCGCGGTGGGATTCGAACCATGGACCTACTGCGCGGCAGTCCAAAGCCAATGCCACTGAGCCATCACTGCTTCAAGTCTAATAAATATAATTCGTATCTTTTGCTAAATGACGTTGATGATTTAATTCAATACATTTAATAGTACATTATGATACAAGTGTGGGATATTGATCATTACACACGAGGCGATATGTGTAATAGCCAAGTGTAAGGATCAACATCCCACACGCGTGTCACACGACATATTTCAACACATTTGCGAGGAACAGATACGAACACTTAAGAAAATATTTAATAAAAAATGGCGCACTCAGTTCAATATTAAAATTGGCCCCGACGAAAACACCGAATAACTTTGATTTTTATTAGATAAGTGAATAATTATCCATAGTAAATTTGATGATCTAATGTACTAGACACAATACAAAATCAATCAATCTATTTCATAGCAAAATAAGTTTAATATCTCATGTTTAATTCATCTAAAGTTTTAACTCAGCAGGTAAAAAACTCTTTGGTCTGTTTTTATAAGGAAAACGCTTATAGAAAAGTAAGGAAAACGTATGAAACAAACAACAATCTCCTTGGTGACGAGCGTGGAAACTTTGTTTTCTTTTTACATAAAACACAAGTGCGGTAAAGTAAAAATAGCACACGTGCATGAGATAACATTATAAAACTAAAATCGGTGCATTTAAAGCCCCGTTACGAGCAAGTGTGTTGAAAAGAATATGCTGCCGTTGTACCTACCAAGACGAACTCTAGCTGAATACACCTCCCACTTTATTATATACAATTGTAAAATAGAACTTTGGCTTCCATAAATGTACTGTTATAATTATCTAATTTACCCGCATTCTGGTTACAACATGCGTTGTATTTGACCTTATTTCAACCCTTAGACCTTATATCATTTTCGTACTGGCGGGCTACAAGCTAATAATTTCGGGACTGTCAGATCCTTAAGCTGTTGCTACTTGGTAGATGTCACTGCGTTGTGACATCTCAACCACCTGTGGTATTTCAACAATACTGCATAATGGGATATTAATTACCAAATTAATTGATATTAAAACATTCCTCGAGTTCTTACAGGATACAAACTACATACAGTCATTTGACAACCATTTGTAGCTCGTTCAGATATACAGTAGTTCTTTTCTGTTTCAGATTTCTTGAAATCTGGACACTATGCTATTAAGATAAGCTGGGTGAGTAAAGGTCAAAAGCCAGAGCACCTGACACCTGTGGGAGTCCTACCTCCACTTCAATGGGTGGTATGTTGGACGGTCACGGGCGGTGAGCAGCGATGCGACACTCGACACTTGACATTCATCTCTGGGTGTCGGATACCTGAGCTTTAACAGAACTGCTACTGGAATGCGAGTGTGATCCACTTGCTTCGACTGAGGCAATGTACCGTTATGTCAATGACCCCCTCGGGAGTAATACTATATGTACTTACCATTGCTATCAAATTTACAATCAAAACCAATATCTGAATACTCCATACTGCTCTGCTGAATTTAACTTTACCGTTTTGGTCCAAAGGTAATATAAAAATTTTAACAAGAAAACCTACGTTAAGCATTAAATATGCATTACAAGTGATAACTCAAATACTACTCGTCAGATCTCATTTAAATTTAAATGGGACAACATGAAGAGCACCAACTGCCGAATGTAAAAAAAATATCAAAATCGGTACACCCTGTAAAGAGTTAGAAGATAATACATACAAAAAAATACTGTCGAGAACCTCCTCCTTTTTTCAAATCATCAAGAAATTACTACAAAATTCTCATATTTATGCACCACTTATATAACTACAAGGAATCTAGGTACGCACTCTTATAAATGTGTGTGAATCACAATACTAAACTTGGGCGGGAAAGAGCCTCCTGAAGCCGCCCAAGCTTAATGCACATTTTATAGAAAATAAACTTCTTAGTCAACATTTATGTATTCTTGTATTTCTATTGACATTATACCTATTGTTATCGGTGATGGAATATTTTTAGGCTATTTTATTTTTTATTTATGACGAACATGGATTACAAAATTACAAATATACGATAGGAAAAATTTAATTCATATGCGGGATTCAAACCCGCGTCCTTCCACACCTTTAGCCGGGGTGTGCTCTAACCAATTGAGCTAGCATGACAATGACGTCATAACTTAAATTTTTCCCATCGTTCTTTAACTATCGTATGGGGATGGAGCCCGCACATGACTTAAATTTTTCCTATCGTATATTTGTAATTTTGTAATGTAATTCGCCAAGCAGGCGTTATTGCAAACAAAACAATATTAAAACGGACATGGATGTTGTTTGCCGATGCGACAATACAACTCCACCGGGATTTGGGCAAAGAACTACCCTCTATAACTTAGGAGGTAGTAATTAATCATCCGGGACGGGCTCAGAAGCCGTGTAGCGCCTTCTATTTCTACTTTTCTTTGGCGGGTGCCGAAAATGCACCGCTACAAAAAGAGGAGTCGACAACGGGCTCAAATCAGGGGCCAACTGTGGAACGGACCTTGGCTTAAATAGTCTCTGAAATTATTTGGGGATATTGCAACTAATTCCCTCGGTACAACAGCGTTGTGCCTCTGAATGTGGGCCCTGCGGATATTTACACTGTGACTCTTTGGAAGGAGACTAATCAGGACCTTCTTTAGGTGTTTAATTGTGTACTTCTATCCATTGTAAGAATAATGCAATGCATTGTGCAAAAACTCGCCTATCTAACTACCACCATAAAGTAGAAAATCGCATTAATAATGGCCAATACACCATTAAAGATGCGATTTTCTACTCTTACACCAGCAGCTGCGGTTCAGAGCCAGTAATCGAACCCATCGTCCCTTCGATCATATCATAACTCAGGTGACAGTGGTCAAAAGCCATTACTTTCTCGTATGAATCTTGAATCTCATTAAACACGTCAATCTCTTTTTCTCCAATTTTATACAGGATAGCGCCAGAATGTGCTTTTCCAAAAGCTTTTGAAGCGAATGTAAGTTTAATATTAAAATACATGCCACTCTCTTTCGTAGCTTGCTTGCCCTCGGCCTCAACCCTCAACTATGAGTCATCAAGTTTCTCAAGTCTTGAGATACCTACTAATTACTCTTCTACTGATACCTTGCTCGAGGCTTTGTACGATCTACTTATACCGCAAACCAAAACATTGCTCCAAAATATCAAACAAATCTATTCACATTCCGTTTCAATAGTTCTTCCCACATACAAACAAACGGACAATAGGAGCAAATTGGACTCGGTACAATGTTACCCAAGGCTGGAGTTGTAACAAACGAATGGTGATGGCAATCCACAATGATATCGTTACCGTGACCCAAGAGGTGACAACACCAACGATTATTGAAAAAAAGTTTGGAATAGCCTCCTGATTCTATGAAGATTGCCACATACAGGTAAGAAATTCCACGAGTTGAAAGAAGTGAATTCACTATCGGTCTGCATATGAGTGAAAAGTTGTACGTTATATTGAAATAGCAATGTGTTTTAGTTGTAGTTTACTGTACTGTATAGACTGGATCGTCTACCGCTGAAAAGTCTCATCCTATAAGGGTGGATTTTCCACAATACCCATGCTTGGCAAGCGTCTTCTTGATAGCAGTGTAAGATGGCAGTATTTCAGAAGGCGCTGCTGCCCACCTTCTGGTATTATTCATTTCGTCACCTCTTAATCCATGGGCATAGATAATGATAGCAATAGAATTTCATTCATAGATGGACGATATCTTCCACGCGGATGACTCTCACAGGAAGATATAGGAGGGTGCAATTCTTGCCCGGCACCCCGCGGGGTATTAGGTACATAATTTTTGATATTAGGTAGGTACGTGGCGAAACCTATGTATGTACATTTCATACAATAGATAATAAATAACAAATATTTTAAAAGTATTTTAAGAAAACATTTAATAAACTATTTAATAAAACACTTAAAAAATCTAGACTAGATCATGCGCTCGTAGAGTCAAGACCTCCTGAGGATGCTTCGTTTAGAAGCGAAACGCGTCGAATATTCTTCCGGTTTGGCTGCGTGGCGTTGTTACGTCACGTCGGCTTAACAGGAAATTAGGCAGAATTGTCACTAGATATATATCATTTGGATAAAGATTTTTTAAGTGTTTTATTAAATAGTTAATTAAATGTTTTCTTAAAATACTTTTAAAATATTTGTTATTATTAAAAATGGATTTCCGCAAAGTAACGCCTGAATCTATTCATTACAATAGATAATATTTATTTATAACTGATAGGCTAGCCTTTGACCACTATCTCACCTGATGGTAAGTGATGATGTGGTCGAAAAGGTTGTTCTGGCTAACCTAAAATTACTGGCTCTCAAGGACAGCTGCCAGAACCCAACGTTCGGTGCTTGGTGACAGATTTTCTACTTGAGCATCTATTATTAAATTAAACTGTTGTCATTATTGACCATCAGGATTCAGAAGCATGTTGAACATAAATTCTTCTTTTCCAGCTAGTCAGAGTCCGTGCTGTGTGAATTAATATGTTTCTTATCCCTCTATTGAAGCGGTTCGTATAGCCATCGTATTGGCACCAATTTAAAATGACGTTTATTCCCAACAAAATTTGGCGTTTCCAACTGGTATGTCGATATTCTGTGGCCACCATGATGATGTTGTCAATGGGTAATTGACAATGATGAAGTATATTGTGGCTTAATGTCGCCATCTTACTTCCTGGAACAGTGTGAGTTCCTGTTTTGTTATTGCCAAATTTGGGAATATGTTCCTAACAATTAGTTGTAATAAGTCATAAACTTCCTAAGAAGATAAAATCGGCGTAGGTAGCCTGCGAATGTAATTTGCAATAGATTTATTGATGAAAGAAGGTAAATTGAGGATTTTTCTTCCAATACCTCTCAGCTATAGTTGTATAGCTATTATTTGTACCGTTGTTCCACAGCTACACATTGAGGCTAATTAAAAATACGGGTGTGTTCTAGTATCATATCTGGCTAAGTTATATTTAGTGTATTTGCAAGAATACTTACTGTTGGGAGTCAGCCTGCGGTCAGTGATAAATAATTCTGATAAAATATAAATATTTTTTTTCCGTCTATCCACATTGTTCTACAATAATAAATTTTTAACAAATAGCTTTCCACTAGGATTTACTATTTTGGGAAGTCTATTTACTTACTAATGTACAAATTTTCATGTCTCATACATACATTTTATACAAGGTAAAGATTGTAATAAAATCGTCTAAAATTATATTAATGACATTATGTTTAAAGTATTTTTTTTATTAATTATTGAAATATTTTAGTCTTTTGTGCTTTTGTGCCGGGTTAGAATGTCAACTAATTACTATAATACATTTGGAGAAAAACTTAGGTTCTTATAATTCTAAATATTTTAATATTATGTATTAAAATGAACAAATGTTTACAGTTAATATTTTTACTAAGACTATTTACTTGATTATAAAGCCGCATACTGACTCTGTTGTTAATTACAGCTGTATCTAGTTTATACCAATAAATTAATCAATCTGCTCTGTATCACTAGCAAAATTATTTGTAATTTTTCAAAAAAAAAGGTTCTAATTGTAAAAATTTATTGTTTAACAAAAATAATGTTCTACGTGTTTTAAGAATATTTTAAACACCCATAAGAAGTATATATATCAGAATCAATATTGGTTACCATGTATTTTAAAATTTTATATTATATATACTGTTGTTGTTTCGTTGTAAATAAATAAAATAATATGTTACAATCTTTTCGGTCAACAACGACAACAACAAATCGCAATAAAAACAGATCAGTGCCCTGCCTTGGCTTCCGGGCTGAAACTAAAACGTAGTAAGGTGACTCATGAGGAATATTTGGTCTCCGCTGAAACAAGAAGCCATTCCGTAAACGTAAGGAGCCGCTAACCGCCGCGCCGCGCGCCGCCGCATATTGGCCAACTTCCTTTACGAGACGTGGCGTGGGTGACTCAAAGTACCGAATAGGCGAAGACAAAACAATGTTGATGACGAAATTTCTCAAATTAGAGCTTTTACCCATATGGTCTACAAACAGTATATAATAATAATAGTATGCTATAAGGTAGATTTAACTCTAAGAAGCGATGGATAGATTACTCTAGAATGAAATTAGAAGTATATCATCGCTCCAATCAGCAATTATGGTGATGAAAGGCTCACATGGCAAGAACACATCGACCTGGTATGTTCAAGGTTACGAAAGCTTAAATATGTTTTCATAAAGCTAAGAAAAGCAGAGGACACAGAAACTATCAAACTGGTTTACAACTCATTATGCCAATCTATTCTTAGCTATTGTGTAGTAATCTGGGGGGCAGCCTACAGAACATACCTTTTAAGAGCTGAAAGAGCACAAAGAGCTATATTGAAAATCGCACTCAAGAAACCAATAAGATATCCTACTGAGAAATTGTATGATGAAAGTAAATTTCTAACAGTAAGACAACTCTATCTTTTGGCTGTAGTTCTAAGATTTCATAGACAAGCTCCAAGCGAAGTTGTCAAATCCTACAGACCGCAAAGGTGTCCCAAATGGAAGATTCCCCGACTACGAACAAAATTCGCTAAAAAGTTTTACATGTTTGCTGCCCCATATTCGTACGCAAAGATGAACAAAATACTCGATATCTTTAATTGCACGAGATACATCTGTAAAAGAATTGTTACAAAGTGGTTGTTAACGCAAAATTACAATGAAACAGAAAATTTTCTTCATATTGATGAATAAACTCATGAACACGATATTATTATTTCTTCTTATAAAGTAATGTTGAAAGTCTCAAACTCAATTCAAATTTACAATATCCTATGGTCCACAAATTGTTTTAAGTCTGCTCAAAATTACCTTAGTCAAATACTCTTTTACTCCTGGCCCTTTTCCCCCACCCTTACACACACATACATCCACATCCACACACACACACACACACACACACACACACACGCATACACATCTCACACATACATACCTACACACACTCTTTAATAACTACACAGTTAACTATAAATAATGCAGTCTTTATACATAATGAGTAACTTTAACTTTTTGGTATACTTCGCGCGATCTTATTACGTTCAATGAGCGTTGCAAGCACTTAATATCTTTTTCAACTAAATTTCATGGATTGTTTAGTGGGAGAACTAGCCCTCATGACACAGGGAATCCTAGTATGAGGGTTAGTGTACATTATAATAACAATAGACTAACTAATATTGTGTTTACTTTATCTTTATTATAAATATATTATATATCATATAAGATTGTTTAGAAGCCATCAATTTGGTTTGTACTATTGTTCAGTTTTTTGTGAAATAAACATTATTATTATTATTATTTGCTGATACCCATATTTAGTCATAATAAATATTTTAAGATAACATTAAATAAATATTTTATCAAAATAATAAAAAAAAACTAAAGACAATTTCACCTAATTTTCCTGTTCAGCCGCCGTGACGTCATAAACGCCACGTAGCCAAACCGGAAGAATTTTCGACGCTTTTCGATTCTATACCAAGCATTCTCAGGAGGTTTTGACTCTTCGAGCACACAATCGAGAATTCTTGAATTGTCACGATATATACTTTTATATTTTTTAATCCCTATAATGTTTTGTTATTGTATTTTTTAAATATTTATTATTAATAATTGTAATGGTCTATATAGTCGTACAGCGTACATTGATTAGATTCCTTAATTTAGTAATAATAATTCCGGCCTAATGTATTTGTACATTAACTTTTATTTACGTAGTAGGGCATTTTTTTTCTAATGTGCGCCTGGCTAACTACCATGGACCATCAAGTAGAAAATATTTCACCAAACGCCTAACGATATGTTCCGGCAGCTGTCAGAGCCAGGATTCTAGCATAGCCTGAACAACTTCTGCGATCGCATCATCACTCACCATCAGCTGAGATAGTGGCTAAAGACTAGCTTATCATAAAAAAATAAGATAATTCAAACACTACATAACGAAATACAATGAAATTCATATGACACTGGCCCGCAACTAGACTTTACCGATCAAAATAGAAACCCTTGCATCGGTTTACAAATCTCAGGGTTATTGGAGTTCATGTGCTTTACCTAACTACTAAACCCCGTTTTTGCCCCTTTTAGGGTTGAATTTACTATGGTATTTCCATATGTTTTAAAACACGAGAAAAGACATCAGCAAAGAAAAAAACAGTTGACAGTGAATCAGCAATTTTTCTACGAGTAAACCTCATGTTTTTACAAATGTATACCCTGTACCAGTGGCGAATGCCAAATATATTAAAACTACGTTCGTGCAAACTTTTAGTTAGTCTTACATTTATTTCGAAACCCCAGCTTTTACTCCGGTAGTTGAACCCCTTTCACCACAAGATATACTTTAGGGAGTTGAATTACCAAAAACTTTTTATGTGACCTGACCAGGCACATAAGCCAAGCAGATGGCTCTATTGAAAACAGAGAGACTCATCAGGTAAGTGTCATTCATACATGTCAGGAAACGTACATAAAGTGGAAATAGGCATGACAATTTATACACATTATCTATATAACAACAACCATTTAGGTATTTCAAGAGCCAAATCAGGCCATAAATACGCTGCCGCCTGGCTGTGGTTGTATTTCGCACTCGAGTGGGCGATGAAAGAAGTGGGGGTAAAAACTGTTTTTTTTCTGGCTTTGGGCGCACTCTTAAGACGCTGATGATAGGGATAAAGTCCCGCCATTATAATTTATACATCTCCATAATCAGGGTTTCTCGCTCCTGATTCAAAGCACATAAAAAGTAAGATACAGTTAAAGTCCCGAGAATGTTTATAAAAACTCACAAAAACCGTAGAGCAGTATGAATGGTGAAGCCTTTGGCGGATACGCGGCCTTGTGAGGTCGTCCGTCAGGCGTGGCCGTTTTCACACCGTACTTAGCGAACGAAGCAAACGTGTAACGGGAAGAGGCAAAGACAAAAAGATAAGAGTTAAATAAAATCTTATGTAATGTAATGTTGAAAATGCTACTATTTGACATTGCAATCTAAAATGACTAAGCAGTCATTTTAGATTGCTATGTCAATGATCTCTGTTGCTACTGATATATACTCGATAATGACATGTATACGTACAATGTAAAATAAAATGTTGTACATAGCTAGAACTTGGCAAACCATTTTGCCTGTTTTCCTTAGTATTCGGAAGAATCGTTTTGTATGGAAATTATTAAATTCACAATAAATTTTGGGATCAAATAAAATGATAAATCGAAAACCAGAAGCTGAAACACATATATATATATATATATATATATATATATATAAGGCTCAGGGACATGCATGCAAAATCCTATACAATTTGAACACTTGGTTTTTAAAATATGATGAAACTATGCTTCGTATGGAAAGCGCTACGTGCACTCTAGCCTTAACTTTTAGAAGCAAGTTTTTTTAAATACCTTATAAACACATACTTAACAACTTTCAACGACATCAAAGTATTTTTTTTTTCAAAGTACTGTGTAAATAACACACGGACTTTGCAGTCAAAACGGAGGCTGATACCTTTCTAGATATTGTTTATAAATTATAATGCTACCTTACAACTCGGTGTAAATGAGCGCTGCATGTCTGCAGAGCTCGATCGTCAAGAACCGGTCGCACTAACTGTCCGGTCCAGCTCCGCGTCGCTGCTCGCTTCCCTTACGCAACACCATGAACATATTAATGTATAATCAACGTCATTTACCGTTCTATTGCATTATTACGACGATACGGTGTAATTGACGGATTTGGACAACATTGCCACGCCATTGCTCTGGAAGCTTTCGAACGGTAATGATCTTCTAAGTTTCTATTATGATGGCATGAAGTGGCAGAATACCTGCCGTTCAGTGTAAGCTATTGCCCCTGACTTCAACAAGTACAGACCGCTCAGAACAGATTTTCAATTTCATGTAGATACTCGAACTTTAACTTTCACTGGCTACCTACATACTTATTATATACATACTTAATATACTTACTCAGTCTGATACGCAGCAGTACACAGATCACGTCTTGAAGGATGAAATGATGAACAGACTTCTGCGCCATGAAGAATCGGCCCAGCTGTGGTGACAGTATCATATGAGGCTATGGGTATGTTTTTTTTTTTTATGCCTGATAGGTAGGCCTTTGACCACTATCTCACCTGATGGTAAGTAACGATGTGGTCGAAGATGTTGTTTTTTTTTTATGCTTTATAGGTTAGCCTTTGACCACTATCTCACCTGATGGTAAGTGATGATGTAGTCAAGGATGTTGTTCAGGCTAACCTAGAAGTACTGGCTCTCAAGGACAGCTGCCGGAACACACCCTTAGGTGCTTGGCGACAGATTTTCTACTTGAGGGTGGTAGCTAGCCAGGCGGGCATTCGCAAAATACCCTACCACCATGCTATAACGACTGCCATCCTAAGACAACAACCGGGACCGACGGCTTAACGTGCCCTCCGAAGCACGGAAACGCTCAGTAGTAATGTCACTAGCGGTCACCCATCCAACTCATGACCGCGGGCGACGTTGCTTAACTTTGCTGATCGGTTGAGAACAGCTAAGTAAACTTCGCTACGAGCGCTTCAAAAAGCTTGTTCAGGCTAACCTAGAAGTACTGGCTCTCTGGGTTGCATCTTGCAGTAGTTACATGTCTGTATGAGTCTATTTGGTATGTTTACACTTTAAATTTGTAATTCGTGGACAACGGCTAGAATATTATAATCAGCTCTACCGAATGAATTTGCGTAGAGTGTCACTCAGTTCAGTGTCAACCTGATCGAAGCTGATCTCTCATGTTCTCTATGCGTGACGCGAAAAGTTTTATTTTCAACTTTGGACTATATACATCGGCGAGAATGAGACATAGATAATAAACACCTGTATTGCAAGGGGGAAGCTGGACTCCAGTTTCCGCAAACCAATTTAATATTTTTTTTATTCTATTGTGTCGGAACAAGCTCGAGGTCCACCTGATGTTAAGCGGACTAACCTCTGCCTAGAACAGATGCATTTCACCACAAGTGACAAATTGCAATGCGCCCGTCACTTTGAGACATAGTTGTTGAGTCTCATGTGCCTGTAATTTCACTGGCTCTCAAGGACTGCTGCCGTAACACACCTTTAGGTGCTTGGCGACAGATTTTCTACTTGAGGGTGGTATCCGAAACACGCTGTTAGGTGTTTTGCGACATGTTTTCTACTTGGGCATGCATATAACGATTGCCATCCTAAGACAACAACCGAAACCGATAGCTTACATGGAAGCAGTTAGTAGGAATGCCACTAGCGATCACTCATCCAATTCATGACCGCAAAGACCGCCAAAATAAGATACGCAACGTGAGCTTAAATTTTTTTTAATATTTTACTTATATACCCCCGTGGGGTGCCGGGTTTGAATTGCACCTCCCCATATCGTCCTGTGGGTGTAGTGAGAGGCGACTAAGGGAAAAATACTGGAAAGTGGGCAGCAGCACCTTCTAAAGAACCGCCATCATACACTGCGATCCCTAAGCCGCCTGCCAAGCGTGGGGATTATAGCAAATACCCCCTTAATAGGGGGGCTGTGTTCAGCAGTGGACGAGTCGGCTGATATTTGCTCCCGCCGCAAACAGCATCTATAGTTGCTGTATTCATAATGTCTAAATTACTTGCAACTGTCCTTGAGAGCCAGTAATTCTAGGTTCGCCTGAACAACATCTTCGAGCACTTACCATCAGGTGAGATAGTCATCAAAGGCTAGCCTATCAGCAATGAATAAAATATAATAACAAAGAGCAGTATACCATTTATAATTGTGTACAAGGCATAACAAACATCAGTTGTATTGAATTGATTGAATAATGGGTAATTGATACCTGTCGATTGAAATGGAGTTAGTGGACCGACATTTCTCTATTAGTTTGATACATAATTGATAACTACGTCTTATATCAACATATCACCGAAATAAAATAAGTACTTTTAATTCTAGACTACCTGCCTACAACACTTTACTGCTAAGCTATATTTAACTTTAAAATTGATACATTATGATTTATTTTGGAGTGAAGGTGAGAGAAGAAATGATTGTAGATGTGTAACATCCGTTCCATTTAAGCAAGTTCCTATCAGTGATATAATTGGCTATTATAAACGACACGTGTATTGTGTGATAACCAAATTGGTAACATTTCCTTTCGAGATCTGAATCACGTTTGTTTAATATCACAGCAGTTTGTTTGCTAAATAATGTATGACTTTGTTTTCTAAATAGCTTAGATAAATATATACTGACAGTCTTCAACAAAACACGTCTTCACTTCTCTCACAGATAGAATGAGATTTAGATTCTCAAAACTAATGATACGACGACGAAAACGAACTACTTTTTATTGATGCGCGTTAGTACGGGTAAGCCTCTTTTGTACACTGTCTTTAGTGTGTAAAAGTTATCTTTTACATACTAAAGACAGTGTATTTTTTTATGTTATTGTGATGGAACAAGCGCGAGGCCAACCTAATGTTAAGCGGACTTACCTCTGCCTATAACATATGCATTTCATCACAAGTGTCATGAATTGCACCTCGCCCGTCACCTTGAGACATAGTTCTAAAGTCTCATGTGCCTGTAATTTTTCTGGCTCTCAAGGACTGCTGCCGGAACAACTGTTAGGTGCTTGGCGACAGATTTTCTACTTGAGGGTGGTCGCTAGCCAGGCGGGCATTTGCAAAATGCCCTTCCACGATGCGGTGAAGCTCAAGCCCGCGACGGGATTCGAACCATGGACCTGCTGCGCGGCAGTCCATATCCAAAGCCACTGAGCTATCACTGCTTCTCTCACAGATAGAATCAGATTTAGATTCTCAAAACTATTGAATACTTAAACTAAACTAAGCCTCTTCTGTACACTGTCTTTAGTATGTAAAAGTTATATTTTACATACTAAAGACAGTGTACAGAAGTTACCTGAAATAAAACAATAAAATGTAAAATATGATCGCTTGGGTAGCCAGTAGTAGAGGTCAATAGAAGAAGAGTAGAATCAGATCCAACTACTCTAAATACACTAAAACAGGTATAAATTAATTAAATCAGTAAAATACAGGACTGAAAATTATTAAATTAAGCGTTTTATCGTTCCATTGATATTAAATGTGCAAGTTATATACACATATATATATATGAAATTGTTTTTAAAATCCATTATTTTTGATACCAAACTAGATGGGTTAGACACCCATTAACACTACACCAATCTAAAATTATCCAGTTTGTTTTTTTTATATATCTAATGTCACTTGCGCTATCAAGACAAATCTAACCTCAAAATCAGTTAAGGCTGTTTATTTCAGGTTACACAACCCATAACTTATATCATAACAAATATATACAAAGAACGAAACACAATCAAGCAATAATTATACAATAATAAATAGGTACACAATAAAATTAAGAAGACCCACAATGACAGTCAATGGCGGAACATCGGGCTATTCCATCTTACAGCTAATGTTTTTAGAATAATGTTGGAGCTGCCTCGCCATCTGCACAGAAGTGAGGCGCATCTTTTACGTATAATGGCGTGGAATCCATCTATTCGCGCCATCGCAAACATGCCAGAAGCACTGCAGTGGCGAGGCAGCCCCATCAGCATCTTAAACCCATTAATATACTGGACCCGGAGGTCACTGTATATATGCCCGCTTTGTATAGTCCAATGGTGCAATAAATAAACTCACAGACATACCATACATGAAGCCTGAAAACATAAGACTCCTTTTTTTGGCAGTCGTGTAAAATTTTGGAAAAGCGCGCGCTGTTGTGACCGAAATTGTCTGTGCCACCTACGGTAAGCAAAATGCAGCAACCCGGGTTAAAGCGTTGTATGGTAACAGAGTCTAACCTGATTTTTTTATTACTCAATATGCACTTACCATTAATTACTAATGTAATGATGTACCTATTGTGTTAATTTTTTGTATGAATTCTGTAATTTTACTATAACATTAAACGATTAGTTTAATGGTGTTAAAAACGCTGTGGAGTAGCTATAGTTCGTAGTGATAGATAGGATGGGCGAATCTAGCCATAATTAAAGTTTACCAGTTTTTGTGCAAATAATAACCCATCGTAGATAGTGGAGCATACATTGTGGGGATAGAATTAGGTTAATTGTTAATTAACGATGCAGTAACTAGTTACATATATATTAATCGACTTCAAAAAAGTAGGAAGTCCTCAATTTCAAGGTTTTTTATATGCTTGTTAAGCGATTACTCCGCCAATTGTCATTTTTTTTCTCAAGTATACCTCCAATTTGTTCCCATTTAAATTTCATAAAAATCGGTTGTACAGTTTTTATGCTATATTTATTTGTATATGTAGTTGTATACCTGGATATTGTAATTGTGAGCAATATGCAAGTATGAAAAACTAAATAGGTAGATTAAAAAAAATGGAACCGAATTTCAACACTGAAAAAACTTTTGGAACCCGAACCATGCTGTGTGGCCAGTATTTCTGATGATCAGTATGGCACCGACCTCAAAAAGTTATTTCATATATTTTAGTATTGGAGATCGCTTCCGTTTTTTTTAAAATATTTTTTAGATTTTTTTTTTTATAAGATCGAAGATGTTTCTACTAAAACTAGCGAGTATTAACACAACTAAGAAGGGATAAGCTCGTACTCTAATTCATGAGTTGAGACCTAAAACATATTATGGCGAAATATACGGCTGCCTACACTGGCTTCGACGAAATAAACCATCCGGCCCTATAGGGCAGACCTGGCTCCCAGTGACTGCTAACTATTTAAAATTATGAAGATAGACCTCGAAATGTGAAGTTTTGGGGGTGATGAACGAATGGAGGCAGCCATAGACGAGCATTTGAGGGTAAAGGTTAATGCGCAACATATTTTTTTTAAGCGTTGAAGGCCCTTTTCTAATGATCTGAGAAAAGCGTTAAAGTAAAGGGACACTATTGAAAAATATTTTGTAATAAAATTTTTATCTAATCTTTCAATACACTAGGTTCAGAACTTTTAGCCCTCACTCGTATTGGCATATATCTATTGCTTTTTTGTTCTTAATTTCCCATACTTGAAATTCCCATGTACAAAAGTTTCGTAAATCACTCCATTGTAGGCACTGTATGAAACCGTTGAAAATTAACAACATCACAGTTGACCTCAAAGGCCAGTAAAAATATCGGACACACGTCTACCGCTAGATGGCAGCTGATACCATTGTCTCCGGAAGGTCACGGTACTGCGTGGGAATCCTGGCTTCCGCCATTTGGTAAGGCATCTGAGGATGGTATAGCGGGCGGACTGGTAGCGGAGAGCGGGTAGCTAGTACACCATAGTACGTAACGATTGGCTGACACAGTGGTGCAGTCTTTACATCCAAGTGCAAGGTTCAGTGGTTGCAGACTCAGGTAGGTCTAATCTCTTAAATCTAATCCCATGAAATAGATCCTACTAAATATTTCTCGCAACAGAACCCAGAAAATATTAAGTAGCATTCCCAGCGAACCCCAAACAAAATCAAGTAACAAAACCACCAATCGAAGCCGTTGGAACCTATTGTTTTTAAAATCAAAGTTATTATTGTCTACAAAAGTATAAAGTTACCTCCTAGAAGCTTCTGATCTGACCCAAAACGGTTTATTTATTAGTCACAAATGACCGAATATACGATACGATACGATACGATACGAATACTCTTTATTGCATACCAACAAAAGTAAAAAAAGTACATTTACAAACATAATTAATAACTTACAGAAGTTATAAAGCAAACAGAATTAGTTAATTAGAAGTGTACATTTACAACTATATATAATTAGATATGTGAAGTGGCAATACAATCGGCGGTCTTATCGCTAAAGCAATCTCTTACAGACAACCTTTATAACCAATATATACCAGTTAAACGGATTTTTGAAATTTATTTAGTTTTGTTAGACTGTTGGGAGTTACCCGCAGACTCAGCGGTGTAGGTGGTTTGACAACCACCTTCAAGTCCAACCTCTGCTAATAGCAGCTGTTAATGAGAGAGTTCCTGTCAAGGTCTATAGTTTGCTTACTTGATTGACCTCATCATCTATCACCAACTTACGAGAAAAAGGTCAGACGGTTATAGTCTAGGAATCACAAAAATATGGAGAGTCGAGTAGACAGACAGTCATTCCATGTGACTTCAGTAAATAGTAATTGTCTTTTAGAGATTCCAGGAAACCGTAACCTAGACCCACGTTATTGGGCATCTACTCTTGAATCGTGGGATCGTGGTGCTGTTTCCGTACTACCTTGGCATTTGCACTTGGTACGAGCGTAGATTAAGAGGAAGTGACGCGCAAAATTGTGTACGCCTTAATAACGCATCATCACATAATATATTATGCCATATATATTATGAAGCAGTGATGGCTCAGTGGCAATGGCTATGGACTGCCGCGCAGCAGGTCCATGGTTCGAATCCCGCCCAGAGCTTGAGCTTCACCGCATGGTGGAAGGGCATTTTGCGAATGCCGGCCTGGCTAGCGACCACCCTCAAGTAGAAAGTCTGTCGCCAAGCACCGAAAGGTGTGTTCCGGCAGTAGTCCTTGAGAGCCAGTGAAATTACAGGCACAATGAGACTTAACAACTATGTCTCAATGTAACGGGCGCAGTGCAATTCGTGAGTTGTCATGAATTGCAACTGTTACAGGCAGAGGTTTGTCCACTTAACATCAGGGGGCCTCAAGCTTGTTCCGTCCCAATAACATAAAAAAAAAAAAATATTATGCACAATTAAACATTTTAGTTGATGGAGCTGGGTCCATTCATTATAATGATTAGAACCATAAAATGTTGAACTATGTAAGACATCGAGTTCGAAGCGCTCGTAGCGAAGTTTACTTAGCTGTTCTCAACCGATCAGCAAAGTTAAGCAACGTCACCCGCGGTCATGAGTTGGATGGGTGACCGCTAGTGACATTACTACTGCGTTTTCGTGCTTCGGAGGGCACGTTAAGGCGTCGGTCCCGGTTGTCGTCTTGGGATGGCAGTCGTTATAGCATGGTGTTAGGGCATTTTGCGAATGCCCGCCTGGCTAGCTACCACCTTCAAGTAGAAAATCTGTCGCCAAGCACCTAACGATGTGTTCCGGCTGTCCTTGAGAGCCAGTAATTCTGGGTTAGCCTGAACAACATCTTGGACCACATCATCACTTACCATCAGGTGAGATAGTGGTCAAAGGCTAACCTATCATGGATAAATAAATAAAAAATAAGACATATAGGGGAACATGTTACACTGTGGTAATTTGTGAAAGGTTTTTTTTTTCTTAATCGCCTATATTATCTTTGTACTCGCCCATTATTATAATTTGCTTGTTCCGTTTCTCCGCTAGCAATGTGACCGCCTTCAGTTCATAAAAGTGGGGTAATGTCCAAAAGTAATGAGATTTGGGCGCAAATTGAGTTGTTTCAGTGTCATAAAAACAATACGAAACCTCAAAATCTGCAATTACCTCTCTATTATTGTACCTGCTTTGTTATAATGATGCCCAGATCAGAAAAACAAACCTACTTACCCACCTAACCTACTACTTACAAAGAAAGGGAAATTAATGGAGACCTGGGTCCTATTGTCTAATTCGGAAAAGTAAATGATCTTCATTTTAAAATTCGATCTGGGGATAGTTTTTAGGAAAATTGCAAAATTATATTTTATTAAATTCATTTTTAATACAATTCTATTCTACATATCCACCAGAGCTTTGCGAGGAAGATAAAGGGTGTAAGAGGGAAAATGCCCCAATAGAATTATTTCATTTTCCTAGCCTCGCTAAGCGCATAGTTGATACGCAGTCGTAGACACCTGTTCACTCACTAAGGTGCGCCCTCCACTCTACATTTATTCATGCGCATTTGTACTCTTTGGATAATTTTTTACAAAGATGTTGTGTGTCGCTGTCGGCTGCACAACACCACCGGACTTTGGGCGAGGGAAGGCCCTCTCAGTAGCCCTGGAGGGCGAAATGCTAAAGGGTCTAAAGCGCCTTCTATCCCCGTCTCCTGCAGGCGCCGAACGCGTACCGCTACAAAAAGAGCAGTTGACGACTGCCTGAAGGGCACCACAGGGCTGTGGTACTGACCTCGTCTTGAGACATTGCCAAGAGAAGTTGAGGAGGTCGAAACTAGCGCATTACTACACTAGCTCATATAGGATCAACTCTTCATATAGGAAATATAGAAAACAAATCATTTTGGAATAGTGTACATAAAGATGACTAAAGACAATCATCATCTCCACCATCTCCCCACCACGTTCTCACTATCTTGAAAGAAAGAAAGAAAGAAAGAAAGAAAAGTATTTTATTGCCACAAAAAATAATACAGTAATTACAATTATCATAAACATAAATTTAAACATGATTGGCAATAGGGGGTATGCTCAGCACTGGGCTGCATAGACACTAAAGTCTATACAAGGCTGATTTTCAGCATACTCCTTTTCTCGAATTAAGGTGTTTTTCGAGTAATATTAGAGTAGCGGGCTACTTATTTACATTTGGTCTTAATTATAGCTGTTGTGTTGTACATACATATATCATAGTTTACAAATATTACAAAAAAAAAGTAACAATATTATTTTTAACATCTGTCAACAACAAGGTTACTTTAGCGAACTAGCTATTAGAACCTAATGATGAATATTATGTTAAGTGTTTAAAAAAATCAATATAACTAATAATGCAAGATTGTGAAAGTGAGTAGGTGTTTGTGAGGGTGCATTTATTTTAGTGTTGTAACGGTGTGTAAGAGGGAACTTGGCTTTATATAAATTTAAAGGTTGATTCAAATTGGTGATTTTGACGTTCTAGTAGAATCACTTTGTATTTTTGTTTGAAGGTAATGGAACTCATTTTAGTCTTCATAGGAGGCGGTAGGTTATTCCAAATTTTAGATGCACTATATTTGAAACAACCTTTGAAGCTAACGGTCTTGTGCTTAGGGATAGAGAGTAGTAATAGGGACTTAGCACGGGTGTTGTACAAGTGGATGTCTTTTATCCAAACTAATTTTTCGAACAAGTATTCTGGACTTTTGTTCCAGATTACCTTTTGTGTTGTACACGCGAGGTGAATCTCCCTTCTAGCTTTCATATTTAATATGTGTTTCTTTACAAGGTAAGGAGTTATATGATCTCTGCGTGGTATGCTGAAACAGAATCTTAAACACGCATTTTGAACTCTTTGAATTGCTTTTTCTGTCTCAACATACAATCGTGGTCCGTAGACTGCACTGCAGTAGTTAAAAGGTGAAAGAACTAGAAGGTCGCACAACAACATCCTTACCTGCTCCGAAAGATATGGTCGAATGCCATAGAGAACTTTTATTTTATAAAACGCTGATCTGATTTTTTCGCTAATATGAGTAACAAAACGCATCTCACTGTCAAACATGAGGCCCAAATTTCTCGCTTCAATGTCTATCGGTACGTCTACACCGTCGATGCATAATTTAGGATTCTGGCATCTTACGTTATTAATTTGATGCTTATTTCCTATAATTAACATTTTAGATTTAGATGGATTAAGTACGAGTGAATTATTAGACGCCCATTTAAATATTTTATTTAAATCATCATTTATTAATGCTGTGGCTGTTTGAGTTTCGTCAGCTTTGAAAGAAAAATAAATTTGAGTATCATCTGCGTACAGATGATACTTGCAATGTTTTATTTGTGTTGGCAAATCAGCTGTAAAAATTGAGAAAAGTACGGGGCTTAATATTGAACCTTGCGGTACCCCTCTATTTAATGTTACTACATTAGATACGAGTTTATTTCCGCTTAAAGATTCTGTTTCAACGAACTGTTCTCTGTTTTCAATGTATGTAGAAAACCATAAGCACGCTTTTTCAGAGAAACCATAATAAGAGAGCTTTGCGAGCAGCATGTCAGGATGTAGACTGTCAAAAGCGCGTGAAAAGTCTAACAAGATTAGGGCACTGGTAAGTCCTGAATCCGAAGCCATCACTAAATCATCAGTCACATTTAAGAGGGCAGTTTCTGTACCATGACCTTTTCTGAAGCCTGATTGATACTGAGGTATTATATGTTCAGTATATAGAAACTTTTCTAATTGATTTAGTACAACTCTTTCTAGAACTTTAGATAATACAGGCAATATGCTAATGGGACGTAGATCTTTAAGGTGTTCTATTGACTTAGATTTTGGAATAGGTTTAACAAGAGCACGTTTCCATAGGTTAGGAAACACATTTGTTGATATTGACTGGTTGATGATAGCTGTTATTATTGGTAAAGTTTCCGATAAGGTAAGCTTAATCATGTCAGCGTTAATTTGATCATGTCCTGTTGCATTAGTATGAATATTGATCATAATTTTGTAAACGATCTCATCTGTTACTGGAACTAATGAAAATGTACTATTATTAGCTTTGTTTGTTTTAAAAAAGTTTAGTGTCTCATTATGTATACTTGCGTTGCCTGGTATCGTTAAGAAGTGATTATTAATTAGATTGGGGTCATTCAAGTTTTGAGGAATAATGCTTTTATTCTTGGTCAAAGTTTTTATTTTCTTAAGGTAGTTCCACATTTTTTTTGGATGATGTACATTTTTATTTACATAATGGGTAAAAAAAGCGATTTTCTCTCTGTCAATCGAGGCTATAACCAAATTTTTCAGACCTTTATAATATGCCCTAGACGATACCGTTTTCTTTTTCTGAGATTTTAAAAGCGCTTTATCTCGTAGTGACATCATAAATCTAATTGTTTCGGTTATCCAAGGTTTAAGGAAATCCTTTATTCTAATTCGTTTAAGAGGAGCGTGTTTATCGAATAGTTCTATAATTAATTCGTTGAATTTTTGTACCATAACCTGTACATCAGCCATCTGTAAGATATTCCGCCATGGTATTGATATTAAGTCATTGTTAAAAGAATCACTATCAATACTTCTTAGTGAACGGGTTACCATAAATTGAACTATTGGCTTAGGTTTCTTTATGCTAAATTCAGCCAATACAAAGCCATGATCACTTAAGCACCTATTGTGTGCTACTGTAACTCTTTTACATCTGTCAGGTACATTAGTAACGATAAGGTCGATTAAGCTTTCCGTATCATCTGTGATTCGTGTAGGTTCTTTAACAATCTGTTCAATATTTAATTGTGTAAAAAACATAGACAATTGCTTAGTATTTCGATTATCAAGCGAAAGCATATTTACGTTTAAATCCGTTAATAAACATATATAGTCATATTTGCCACACGAATTATACGACTCGCTAAGAGCGTCAATTGCTGTGTCCAGTTTAACTGATTCAGGTCGGTACGCAGTGCCTATGGCCATTCGCGCGCCAGGCAGCGTGACGTCGAGCCACAACTGCTCCAGCTGTGACTGTGGGTGTGCGCGCACCCGAGCTCGCAAACCTTCCCTTATATAAAAAGCTACTCCACCACCTCTCTCATTCGATTTACGGCCTCTATTCTTAAATACATAGCCGGAGAATAGGTGCAATTATTTCTTGTCCTTCTAGAATCCACGTTTCATTGAGAGCTAATATGTCGGGCTTGTATAAGTCAATAGTTGCCTCAAGCTCATCTCTACCTGTATTGAGCGATCTTACATTTAGAAGACCTAATTTAAACATAGACTTTTTTGTGTTAGCCATTTATAATGTTATAATAAAACAAAACCCTGAATTCATAATTCCTGTCGGTGTTTGTGTTGGTGTAGTGTTAGTGTAGGGTGTAAGTGTAAGTGCATTCTTGACATACGCAAAAAAAATATATCTTGCATTTAGTTGAGAAGACAAAATAAAGCATATTACAATAATTGTTATTATTTGTATGCCATATAAGTTCTCATATTTTGTACCAATATTGTTTATCATAAAATGTATGCAACTATTAATACAATCACAATACACACGGTAAGCGTGAAACCATTTCGTTGCAGATGATATTGATGAAAATGAATAATTGATAGACTTAACATTTAGAGTCACCAAGAGAAATATCAAATTAATACATATATTACGAGTATTCCTAAAACTTTTCTTAAACACCACTAATAACTCTTCACAAATATTTGAACTGTATGGTATCATTTGGTAAATTATTTTTAAAGCTAAAATGACTACGATATTCTCTACCCAGCATTTAATGGATGGTGTTTTGACACTTCTTAAATATATTCTCCAGGTCAGCCTCGGTACGTACACGAAACGCCATCTTTCCATCTACTTCTCTGACAAGAATCCTTCCATCACGTGTCCACGCGTACTTCCAATTATGCTGCTTACATAGTTGGCGAGCCTTAGTGAAGAGTATTCGATTTTCTCTAGTCAAACGCTCGTTTATGTATATGCGTCGCGATGTTCCCGCCAATTCAATGTCGCCCGTAGTGATAGCGCGGCGAGCGCGAGCCGAGCGCAATACTTGCTCACGCACCGCTCGCCGGGTCAATCGCAGTATAATGGGCCGCGGCCGCTCCTTGCCATCCTGTCCAACTGAGCGTACGGCACCTACTCGGCAGACGTCCACTATATCCCGCTCGTCTACCTGTAAGCCTATTTTATTCATAATAAGCCATGTAACGTGCGTGATGTTCTCGCCACTATGCTCTGTCACTCCATTTATTTCAATGACGTTCTCTAACGCGAGCTGCTCCTTACTATTTAAATCTTGTTTTAAAAGAAATACTTGCAATTTGAGATCCTCTGATTCTTTATAACTAGCCTCAAGCTCTGCAATTCTAGTATCATATTTATCTAAACGTTCACCTAAATTATTGATTTTGCTGTGGCAGTCCTGATACATTGCTCTTAGGTCCACCATTTCAGTACGGACTTCATCGCGGAAGCACCCGAACTCCTTCCGGAATCCATTCATCTCAGCTCTGAGAGCGCGTATTTCACTGAGTAACAGACTTTGCTCATTACAATCTTCAGACTGTGGGGGAGATTCGTCATGCCTATGATCTTCCATTTCTTTGACCGGCGTGTTTGTGTTGTCCTTCCGGGGTACACTGATAACAGAGTCGGGGCATATCCAGTGCTTTGGAGTGTGGCTTGCAGACAAGTTGACGCATTGCTTATGAAATATAGCCTTACATTTGGAACAAGTGGCGCCACCTGTCAAGAACTTACCACAGCCGCCACACTTATTCATAATGCTGCTCTGATTTAGCAAGGTTGTTATATTTGTGACTTGTACTTTTATTTAGTTTGCTGTCAATTGAGTAGATGGCTCTGAACTCAATAATTGTAGGTAATATATTTTTATTGAAATGGATTGGTAATTATTAAAAGATTTATAAGTTATTTCCACTAACCATACGTAAGTATATCCTGGAATAGGTCAGAACTCTGTGAAACTAATTAGTGTCGATGTTTTCATTACATTTATCCGAGTTGTATCCTAAGAAACTTCTTCTCAGTATTTATACACTTAATGCATTCGCTATATATAAATAACACTTTCACAATGAATACACAGTGTAGTTATCACTTTCCACTAAGTTATTCGACTATTAATACCTTTTTACTATTATTAAAACAATAAAAACAAAACAGCTGTTCTAGTTCCATCGACTACCCGCGCTTTTTCCTTCCAAATTTTCCAAGTATTTTTTTTTAATAATGATAGTAGAGCTACAGATTGCCGCATGCCGTGCTAAAGGTTCATGGTTCGATCTCCTCCGCTGGCTTGACCTTCTCAGTAAGATGGAAGGTCATTTTGAGAATGCTTGCCTGGCTGCCCTTAAGTAGAAAATCTTTCGCCAAGCCCCTAACAGTGTGTTCCGGCAGCAGTCCCGATTGTTGTCTTAGGAAGGCTCTTAAGACAACAATCGGGACCGACGACTTAACGTGCCCTCCGAAGCACGGAAGCGCTCAGTAGTAATGTCACTAGCGGTCACCCATCTAACGCTTGCTTTGCTGATCGGTTAAGAACAGATAAGCAAACTTCGCTATGAGCGCTTCAAATGGTTACAGTGATTCTTCTCTTTGTTTTCGATTCATCTTGGATTTTGGAAACATGAAGATGTCCGTTTTCCTAGACATAAATATAGGCAACACACCTACCTATAACATCGGCTGTGAATAAGTACACTCACATAAGAGGAATACATTTCTGTATGTAATCTATAGAGGTCTTCGACATCAATACCAATTTTTTACTCTACTCACAGCTACCACTACCTCGGTTTTTGTAGCATGCTATAAAGCATACTTATGCTATGCTGACCTACTTCGTTTATCATTTCTTTGAGATCTTTTGCCATTTTTGCAAAGATGACAAAGTTTCTGCAAAGAAGCAAAAGAAAAAAAAATGCTCAATATAACGACGTCTTTTTAGGTCTTTCACAAAATATTGTAACAAGGCAGTAGAAAGTTTGGGCGTTAGAAAGACAAAGATCAACGCGGTCTAAAACTCCGGTCGTACTTCATAAATATAACCTCGTGTATTTTTTTAATATAGACAGGTGTCATGTTTGTTGTTTTCATTTGCGTGTGCTAGATAGGTATACCTATACCGATATACCTATATATTTACGTGTAATAAATATACTAATATAAAATGGTGTGTTCTGATCAGGTATACCGTGTATAAGCGAAACAATAAGAGAGCTTATTGTTTCGCTTGGAATGATGTTAGCATACAAAAACAACTTGTTAATAAACGCTAGGTGAATTAACTTACCGTTTTTAAGGCTAATCATTCTGATCATTTATTCATTCATAAAAGAAGAATGAAAGCAAAACATCCGTAACGCATTATACTTATTTTACGTTTTACAAACGAGGACATTATATCCTGAAAACCGTCAAACTGGATTGACAGTTTGTAACATTAGAAATACTAAAAAGTAAAGAAAAAATTGATTGAACGATCTCTTTATGTATGAGGGGTATAATTTTCTCAAACTCTCGCGGTTCTCTAACAGAGTGGTCAACGTATAGGTACGTCAAGTGGGTTTAGCGGGTTTAGACCCATTTGTCCGAGCTATAAACACTTCGAGACGGCCTTGCGCTCGAAAAATCAATTAATCTATATGTAATCTATATGTAAGTATGAAAGCTTACATTACAATCTCTCGCACCCAATAAGGGCCGGGCCACCTACCCACTTTAAGTACTCTCTTAAAAATAAGGCTATAGAGCAGTCAGACAATAAATAATTTTATTCGAGTTGTGTTGGTAAACAACTCCTATTAAAGAACTTAAAACTTAAAAGTAATATCTCAAGACTACGCAAATCATTTAAATGAGAACTTTATTTCATTGTATAATAGGCTATATTTTCCTGTCTCGTTATTCGTAAAATTTGATTTGCAGTTGATGACTGACCACCTGGTGGTATTACGTGGATATGACGCCTCCTCGTTACTGATGGCCTTTGCAGTGGCAGGTAAAGGGCGCCCTTAATAACTTTGTTGTGAAATCTTAAAATTGAAGATGCGATAACTTAAGTTATTAAAATATACATTAATGTTGACATGCACAATAAACTGTTAAATGGAAGTGACAATATATTTCGGAGAAGACCTCTCAAACTCAGACCACTGCGTTAAAACGTCGTGTCATAATGTCAACACTATCAATCTTTAATTCAATCAATTTATTTACCAACACCAAGTTATTGACTCTCAGTGTCTGCAGTCATTGCAATTCAAGGAAATTGATATAAAGTAGGGTTTTTTTAAATACACACTACAGACACATGGTCCGTACTCTTTTTGGATTAGTAAAAATATTTACATTCAATTTTTTTTTTATGCATTATCACACTCCATGCATCTTTAACTTATTTACAACTAAGATGTTAATTGTTGTTGACTTATGTTCTATCTTAAAAACTAAGTGAGTCCATTTATTAAGGAAGAGAAGGATAAGGAAGGGGTTCAATTCCATTTACTAGCTCAACAATAAAATTTATATAAAAACAGCAACTTCTAGCAAGAAGGTGCTGTTACTTACTATACTTTTTGTGAGATTGTTACGCTAACCATAGTAAGCAGTAGTTCCAGTATATGATTTTATAACTAAAACCAATTTACTGTGTTATAATATTAAGATACACGCATAATAGTAGATTATGATACAAGTGAGCCATAAGTTGCTCATTATACACGAGGCTGTGTGTTGCAAGAGCCGTAGGCGAGGGCGTAAATCTAAAGTTGCTCACGAGTTTCATACGCACTTTTTCAACACCCTTGCGAGGAAAAAATAAATATATTGCACAAATGCGATACAAACAACATACGAAAATTATGGAAAATAGCGCGCAAGTTTTTTTTTTGCGCGCGGCAAATTTATAATGGTTGATTACATATAAACCGCTTTGATGTTAGAAATCTATATTCCGGTTAAATTAACGCATATAATTTGCAGTTAGGTACTAACTTAACTTTGTAGGGATAAATTACCCGATTAAATTGAAAATGCTCTGTTTACTCGCATATAATTAGCAGTTAGGTACTAACTTAACCATGTGGGGATAATTCTATTACGCACTAGTGTATAATATTATTATGCACGAGGGTGTTATAGTTCCTATGGCCCTAAGAACGATATAATAAAGATCACTTTACGAGCAAGGGTGTTGAAAAAAATGTAAACTCTTTCAACGTATTTAAAAAACAACTTACTCAATATCTAATTACAGATTGCAATTGATTGAGAAATGAACACGTTGTGAGGGTTGGTACCGATACTGCCATTTAGTATTTTTTTTAGTATAAATAATTTTAAACTTTATACCTTATTTGTACTACGCACGCGATTAATTGACATAATTTTACCTATGGAACAATAGACATAAACTTTGGATATTGTGAGTGAGCAGTGTATGCCGTGCAGGTTATACCTACTCCGAGTGAATGAAGGCAAGACAACCCCAGGAAGTTCGACCTCCCGTACTTCACGGTGGTGGCACTGCCGGCAGGAGTATACAGAGATTATTATATGCTGTCGCCGCTATTCCAACCTCTTCGTGACCACGGTTGATGCAAGTCAACGGTGGAGCTGATTGAACGTCGAGGTATGAAGATATTTAGTAAGCGCGATTAAGTCCCGTTGTTGTTCTTAGTGTCAAAATATACACCTACATTGAATATTAAGTCGAAGAGCGTCGTCAAACATGAGCGATTAAACATATATTTTGTAACTTCTCTCTAATCTCTACTTACACTAGATACTTCTGTAACTCACGTTGAAGATATGGTTTCAACTGTACGCATTTTAATTTTTTTAAGAAGTGATTGGGTAGTTCCTAAGCTCTGTCTTCTAGTAATATTTACGACCTTTATAACTACTGCATGAACAGAAACGTTGGAAGTCTTTTTTCTCTGAACGTGAACCTCAATTGAATACTATGTTTTAACTATGTTTCATCACTTTATCATATAAATATGACATAAATACTACAAGATTACTAAACATTATTAAATTGATCAATATTGATCAATTTAATAAAGGCCTTTCGCCTTCGGCGCCTGCAGCCGCGGCCTCCCCGTGGGCGCATCGCCTACGATAGCACAGATATGGAAAAATTAGACAAATTTGATTGTGCTAGCCCATTTAACTTTATAAGACATGATGAGATAAATTTCCTGCCATGTATGCTGCATGTTATTGAATTTTAATGAGGTCTTTGTTCATAATGATTTGTTTACTGTTTTATAATGATGTGTGGGATGTGGCGTGCCAAACATAACATAGAATGAATGAAGCTGTGAGGATTTATGAAATGTTATACGTTTAAATGAACTACAGAGAATAAACCTCTTTGTTTGCATCAAAAATGTTGGACTCATGGACGAGGGACGTCCAATAATTACTGAGAATAAGTACATGTTCCCGATAACTTTTATTAAATGTTATTTTATTTTTCGATATAATCGTTTATTAGAACATACACAACTTATCTTGTCTTGATCTTACTTGATATATCTTTTTTCTAAACTTATAATTCTGTTTTAATATTGTTAGGTTTGCAATAATGCCTTCTTTGTGGATTACATTACAAAATCACAAATATACGATAGGAAAAATTTAATATACTTGACTTTTAATAATCCCGCACATGACTTAAATTTTTCCTATCGTATATTTGTGATTTTGTAATCTTATAATTCTATGTTCAAAATCTCTTTATGTGCACCTAAAAATGCCAGTTCTGTAACCATAATTGCTTTATCATTTTCGAATTTCTGTGCCCTTAGAGATTCCTATAGAAATGACTATGGGCAAAGTCGGGTCAATATGGAGAATTCTCATGTATTTGAAACCTGCATCTCGAATTGCAGCTATAGCAACGACGACGGACCTGTGAGCCGAAGCGAGTTATTATTTTTATGGAACAAAACAATTTTTGTTGGTTTGAATTGCCATTTTTCGCGAATTTTTTACAATTTTTTTTCTGCATACAAAGAGCCTGTAACAGTAGCTCTGTGGCCGAGATATTACATCGTGGCCACGCCTTTACTATCTTAAAAAAGAGATGGAAATGGTAAAATAAAAAATCCGTGGTACTTATTTCCTGCGGAACGATTTGCCTTGAATATCTTAGGGGATGAAGATGATGGTCTTTTCTGAGTCACAGACTGTAATGTTGTTTCTGAATAGTAATGCAGAAGCCACGTTTCATCCATGGTCATAAATTGAGATAAAAGACGATCAGATATTTTTGGAACAGTTCAAAAGAGACTCAAAATATATTCAGCCTGGTTTGTTTTTGTGCATCGATAAGAATCCTGATAGGGATAATTATATAATATCATCCCCAAGCGTTCGTGTGATATGCTTTGCACACTACTAGTCAAATCTTTGCTTCTTTTGCATTAAAATGTACTGTGATACGAAGACCTGCTGAAACTATGGTTACGACTTTTTTTTACCATTTATTTGTTCACTCGCTACCGTTGTGGGTCTGCGCGAGCATTTGCTGCGCAAGTATTCTGTATAAGAGTTGATTAACCCTTATTGTAGTACAGTTTTTCATGGACAAAAACCAATAACCGCGCCCAATTCTATTTTATAAATTCTCGTTTACGTCGTGTACGTCGTGAGGTGTAGCACCCCAGAAGCGCTCTGGAAGCGGACGACCGTGGCAGGTCCCGGTCATGTGCAGAAGGGCTCTCGCTCGCGTTCCTGCGTTTATGCACGCGTGGCCATTCCCGCTGAGAAGCAGCAGAAGTGGAACACCGTGTGGTTTTTAGTTGGTGTATAGGCACTCGCTGCTGTGGGAGTATAGATGGTGCCGAGTCCGACATATCCTGGCCTATCTGGGCAGATAGGATCCCTGGGTGGATAGGAACATGTAATATAATTATTATTTGCCACATAACCAATGAACAATCCTTATTACATGTTTGGATGACCGCTAGTGGCAATCACTATTTACTGATTACAATAGTTAGGTCCTCGGTTAATGTTGTTGTCTTGAGATGGCAGTCGTAATGCTTGTAGGGCATTGTGCAAATACCCGCATAGCTACAACCCTCAAGTAGAAAATCTGTGAAATAGCACCTAACGATGTGTTCCGGCAGCTGTCAAAGCCAGTAATTCTAGGTTAGCCTGAACCACTTCTTCGATTGTATCATCACTTGCCTTGCCACCTATACAATAAACGTGTAGTTAATCAAAATCGGACACAATATTTTTTATTAGTGATTGACATAAACGTCAATATACGTAGTTTCTGTTTAAAGACCTATCGATTAATACAATCGTAGCACTATCAACTTTTATGACTTTGAGGTAATTTACTCAATTGTAACTGAATATATATCCCATAAACACTGTCCAATAAACCTTAATTTGGCAATTGTACCATATCAGGCCTATGCCGTAGGACGCAGGGCTCCCGTGGGCGGCACCTTGACAAGCCCTGCTAACATATGGCCACTTATGGCCTTACGAAAGCCGCCCGCCCACTGAACTGATAAGTACGGTGGGCGGGAAGGTTTAGGCGATAATTTAAATTGATAAGATTGAACTTTAACTAAGTACATTGAGTAAGATAAACAAAGACTGCTGTATTTGTTAATCACCGGCCCACGTCGTAGATACTAGGTACGTTTTTTAGGTCAAAAGTATTTTCATTCCAAAGTGTTAGAGAAAAATGGTTCATTGCTTACAATTTTATGGTTTTGCATATTTACCCCCCGTGGGGTGCTGGGTTAAAATTGCACCTCCCCGTGTCATGCCGTGGGTGTCGTAGGAGGCGACTGAGAGAAAAATACTGGAAGGTGGGCAGCAGCATCTTCTAAAGAACTGCAATCTTACACTGCGATCCCGAAGCCTGCAAAGCGTGGGGATTATGGAAAATACCCCTTAATAGGCGAGGCCGTGTTCAGCAGTGGACGAGTCGGACGTTAACATAACATAGTTTTAATACTTTGGCATATAATATCAGTCTTTTCTTTTTTTTCTCTATCAGCTGGATAGTCCACCGGGGGGTTTTGCCATAATCCCCACACTTGGCAGACGTCTTAGGAATCACAGTGTGAAATGTCAGTTCCTCAGAATGCGCTGCTGCCCACCTTCTGGTGTGTTACAATATGTCGCCTCTTACGACACCCGCGGGTTGAGATGGGGGGTGAAATTCTAACCCGGGCCCTACGGGCTAGAATGTCACCCCCGTGGGGTGATAAAAATAGCCCGTGGGGTGCCGGGCTCTTTTTATTTGATGATTTTTTATTAACTGCCGATATTGTGGTCAAAGGCTGGGTAGCCTACTGTACTTAGAAGCCTGTAGGTTGGAATTAAATGGCGTCCAAACAAGCAGGCGGGAGTTATTTGATATCATTGTTTTGAATTGGAATAACGAATAGAATTAATACGTAGGTCACACTAAAAGTGTTGCGTTACTTAAAAAAATAACATGTTATAAACAAAATATTATGTTATTGCTTATTATGTTATATATTATTGCTTTGAATATACTCTCCTTTACATTTTAAACATTTATTCATGCGATCGAACCATTTTTTTAAACAGGAGGACCGCAGATCTGAAGTCATGTTTTCTACGTGCTGATTGAAAGCTATCACTCCCTCTTCAGAGTTGGTAAAAGTTAAACCTCTCATCAAATCATCAAAATACAGAAATCACAGGGTGCTAGGTCGCGGGGTTATGTGCAGGATATAGGTGACGAGTTGTACTTTTTCGGAAGCGAAAAATTACTTTGTTTTGTTGGCCGTGTGTGATGAAGCGTTGTCTTGATGTAGGAGAACGCGGCTTTTTGGTCGTCTTTCGCGAACTTTTTCTATCACAAATGGTATTCTACCATGTGTTTACTCAGGGCTTGGCATTAACACTCTTTTGATCTACAAGTGGAATTATGCAGATGGGACCCGTAGCTGCGAATAAAACGCGATCATTTTTTACCAACGTTTCTCGCCTGCCTCACTTTTGTTGCCCTGTTCTCATTTTCAAACACCCATTCGCAAGATCGTTTTTTTTTTCGGGTTCAAAACAATAAATCCACGTTTCGTCTCCTGTGACAATGTCATAAACAGCATTAGAATGTCCGTGGTCATACTTCAGTAGCATCTGTGAGCACCATGCCACCCGAGCCCGCTTCTGCTCCGCTGTCAGTTCATGAGGGATCCAACGACAACAAAGTTTCCGAACTTTTAATTCTTCGTGTAAAATTTCCTGAATTTGGCTCATACCAATCGCCAATAGTCCTCGAATTGTCTCATAGGTAATCCGCGGGTTTGCTTCAATTAGCCGCATATAACAGTAGCCACATTATTTTCGTTGGCGGCACTTGAAGGCCGATCTTCATGAAATTAATCATGTAAAGAAACCCGACCTCTCTCAAATTCAGCAAACCATCGCCTCACGGTGCTCAAACAAGGTGCTTATCTCCTAAAAGCATTCTGAAGACTACCTGCACAGTCTTAATCACAGTCCTAGTCTTCTAAAATCTTTCCATTTTCGTTGCGTACGTAGAACTTTGATGTGTGAAAAAAAAACAATTGACTTGAATTATGATATAACACTAACTTACTACGTAACCTATTCTAGAATTTCTAGACCTCACATTACTTGACAGTAATCCCTTGTAATCTGCTGATAGATCGTTTTTAAAATAGAGACCACCCCAGTTAACTAGCTCTATATTAGACAAACTACCGACCGTTAACTTTATTACCCAGTTTATGAGCTCTACGACAAATCCGGCGACAGAGAGCATTTGTCCAACCAGCCGTCTTACTACGGGGACGTTTCGACGCGGTATTTATATATACACTACACTAATGAATTAGCGACATATATTGCTTAATATATTGTGAACATGGATGGACTTTTAAATTTTGCAACGCCTAGCATACCTATTTTATGTCCTGAACTGTATACATACATTAGCAAGAAAATTTATAGATACGTATTTTAGATATTGGAAAGGTAATAGGTATACACAAAGCAAAGCCATGTGTCTTTTTTATATACTGTGGATTTGTCAGATTGGAATGTGTGAGCCGTACTAGGTACATATCATCTGGATTTACGTTTCAAAGAGCAGGGCTTTACCTTTCTGACGTCAGAGACTAACTTTCTGTTGTAAGATGCGATTCAAGTTGCTTGGTCAGCAAAAAAATAAGAAACTTCATAGGTTACAGAACGAATCGCGTAGAAACGTAAGACTTAGATTTGAGGATTCTATCATTCCAGTTCTTTTTTTTATTTTCCTACAAGCATTTACACTCAGACTTCAAATGAAGTGCTGGAGAAGAGGCCTACGGCAGAACAGCAATCGTGTGAGAGGACCCACACCCCAGGTAGCAAAAAGACGTCTATGACTGACGTCTGATTTTAATCGTTCTGAGTTCAGGTAATTATTCGCCTATCAAAGACGTCGTTACGACACTTACGACGTCTGCGACTGCTACTTTATTAGTTTGTACTTAATTTGTCTTTCAATTACTTTATATAGACACCCATTATAAGCGTAATATCAAAAGCTCTCTCTTTATTTACTCTGTTGACTAATTCATTCGTGGCACAGTATGTGTTTATGAAGAACCTTATAAGTAATAAATAAAATAGAGTTTTATGCCTATTGTTTCACACATGTTAGCGCAAGAACGTCAGTAACAACTTCACACGTGTCAAAAGTACCAGCAGAAGTGTCTGAATAGATATGTGCGGCAGTTCTCTGTTAAATAACTATAAGAATTCCCTAATCCAGCAAAAAATTAACCCATCATGCCCACCTAACCCGTGTTGTTCAGTGCACTATTTCTGTAAGTCGTTGCGCGTACGCATGTTTACACCAGGTTTACGCCGCGCCGCCACGCCGCGCATATGGTGCTTGCGAACTTGACATTGTCTGTAGGAGAGCGGAAGTTCTCCCGCCGGAAACGACCAAAGGGGTAACATTGTTTCGAGGAAGGACATTACTATTAACTTGCTCAATCTCTAAATTTGTACTGAGCTCGTGTTTCCAAAATAGTCAGTGTTTATTAAAGGGCGGGAAGACAAACTTTGTTTTATGTATTTACACAGTTAGTTGTAGTAAGTACCTATGTATACGCGTAGCGGCATGTCTTTTGATGTTCTAAGGATGCGTCTGGTTCAATAAACAACACATGTTGTAATTAGTAATGTGGAAATATAATCTACCTAACTTATTTTACCCAGGTAAATAAATATGTAGGTAATGCAATTTTGAAGCAATGATAACCGAGCGCTTATAGCTATATATGGACTGCGATGGCGCAGGTACATGGTTAGATCCCCGCCGCCGTCTTGAGCTTCAATGCATGGTGGAAGGCCATTTTGCGAATGCCCACCTGGCTAGCTACCAGTAGAAAACAAGTAGAAAATCTGTCGCCAAGCAACTAACAGTATGTTCCAGCAGCAGTCCTTGAGAGCCAGAAAAAATCCAGGCATATGAGACTTAACAACTGTAAGTCTCAAGGTGACGGGCGCAGTGCAAGTCGTCACATGATGAAATGGATCTGTTACAGGCAGAGGTTCATCCACTTAACATCAGGTGGGGCTCGTGCTTGTTCCGTCACAATAACATAAAAAAATATTTAAGAAATGCAAGGTATAAATTACATAACAGAGATTATTATATCAGGATCAGCATCAGGAGGACTAGAAAATATATATATATATATATATATATATATATATATATATATATATATATATATATATATATATATATATATTGTGCAATGAGAGAGCAAAGTTCATTTTTGCCGTGAATGTTGGCTACTTCAGCATAGTAGAAAGAGTGGGAAGTAGGCCATCTCCGGCCCAATTCGCGATATAATTACCTACCATACTTGCCTGTATTTAATTCAGTACCTAGAAATAGGCAAGGGTCGGGAAGTTGTATTTTTTACTTGTGTTGTCTGGGTTCAGGGTTAGTGAGGTCGGATTTATACCTAAACGATGATAACACCTTTCACGATGGAAAAAATACCGACTGGCGATATCTATGTGGGTGCGGGGCCAGAGACGTGCGTTGCGGGCATACCTAATACAACAAAAAAATAAGTATGCATCACTCATCATCAAGTAAAAATCATAGGTATGCTAGAATAAGTGACTTGCTTACCTTTCCTGTTCAGTAGGTAATCTGAACAAAGACAAATATGAATTATTTAGACAGCCGAACACACAGCAATAAGTTCTCGTGCGATTATCAAACATTTTTCATTTATTTAGCGGTGCCAAAAAGCCGTGACGCGCGAACCTTGTTCGGTGTTAGCCCCGGCTGGCGCACTGAGAAACGGGTCGAGATTGTGTTAGAGTGTGCGTGCGGGACGCATAGATACTATGGCGCACACAAACAAGCCGCGCGCGGCGCGTTTGTATGAAGATAACTTACTTCCCACTCTTTCTACTATGACTTACTTCTACAGTAACTCGCCCAATTTTTTTTATGTGCTTACCAAATAGGTAGTTACTGAATGGCAAAATATGACAACGTATTATAAGGCAACTCGTCCGACCAATTTCATTTTTGTTGTTTTGAATATACGGAAAAAGGTTTAAATTATATCCTTACTATCAGGAAATAGTTTTTGCAAATAGTTAATAATTTTATCAATGTCACCTCGACAGCCACTATTTTTTGATTATATTAATTTTTTTTTATAATCTATATCTATACCTATAATAAAACTGTAACAGGTCCAATTCTGTACATTGCAGGCATTTTGAAAATTACACTCGAGAGCAATGAATCCGGGTCACTTAAAGAATCCTAAAAATCTCGGAAACTAAAAATGCTAGGTTAATGCAATAAATTGTATTTAATAGACAATGTAATACTCCTTAAATGAAGGTATTAAAACTTCTTAGTTATTGTAAAGTTATATCATAAAAAAATCAAATTTGAAAAAGGGCCACTTTCGAAGATGGAACTACGAAATTACAGCATTTGGTTTTGCTTTTGTTTGTAATCTGTCATTTATGTGGGTACATAAACCATGTTGATAGTGCTCTATATTCATTATTCAAGCTGAAATTATGTCGCTTACGCCTGAAGAATGCACCAGAATACTTACAATGCTGGAAACCGGCCGGAGTCAGCGCGATACAGCCAGGACTGTCGGTGTGTCGCTGTCAACAGTACAAAGATTTCTCCGACGTTACGAAGAAACTGGTTCTAACCTACGCAGACCAGGAACGGGCAGAACCAGGTGTACCACAGCACGAGAAGACCGATACTTGGTGAACACCATGCTTCGAAATCGCTTTCTCACAGGAACTGAACTCACCAATCAGTTTCGACGCCTCGGAGGAAGTAACCCAAGTGCATGGACAGTAAGACGTCGGCTTGCTGAATCTAACTTAAAACCCCTTAGACCTGCAAACGGCCCTAAACTGGAGCGTGGGCATCGTATTTCGAGACTAAGATATGCCCAGAGCCACGTAAATTGGAGTATTGAAGATTGGTCAAAAGTTATGTTCTCCGACGAATCAAAATTTATGCTCTACAAGCACGATGGAAGACACAGAGTGTATCGAAGACCAGGGGAAAGATTCAAGCAAGCATGCATCGAAGAAAAAGTAGCCTACGGTGGTGGGTCTGTACTTGTGTGGGCCGGAATTTCTTCTGAAAGTAGAACAGAGCTGGTGATCATAGAAAACGGCTCTTTAACTAGCGTAAGATATGTGGAAGAAATCCTCAATGATCACGTTGGTCCATTTATGGTCAATTTAGGTGAGGATGCTATATTTATGCATGACAATGCCCGACCTCATACAGGTAGGATTGTGAATGACTACCTTCAAGAGATGAACATTACTCGTATGGAGTGGCCAGCGCGCAGCCCGGATATCAACCCGATCGAGCATGCTTGGGACGAGCTAGGCAGATGCGTAAAACAACGAAACCCTCCCCCAATCACGCTTCGTGAGCTCAAAATTGCTCTCACAGAGGAATGGGAGAATATTCCCCAAAATCGTATAAGGAACTTGGTGTACAGCATGCCAAACCGCGTAAACGCAGTAATGGAAGCACGAGGAGGCAATACGAAGTATTAAAATTGAAGAAAATCGTAATAAAGTTCAAAAATTTCATGTTTCCTATTTTTGTTTTAAGGAGAGATCAGCAGTTTTTTTCTTTATGTAATTTTGTGTTAATAAAATGTATGGTGACTCATATTTTTTTTACTTTCATTTAAGGAGTATTACATTGTCTATTAAATACAATTTATTGCATTAACCTATCATTTTTAGTTTCCGAGATTTTTAACATTCTTTAAGTGACCCGGATTCATTGCTCTCGAGTGTATTTTTGAGAGCACTCTGTAGCTAATACTGAGGCCAAAACTGTATTTAATTTTATTTTTATCTGTCTGTCTGTCCGTACCATGGCCGCGCATCACGCCACAACTACTGAATGAATTTCAATGAAACTTAGCACGATTTGAATTCATACTACGAAGAAGGATATTGTATACTTTTATCCCGAAATTCAGCACGGTTCCCTTTCGGAAAGGGGGTGAAAACCAAAATGTACACTGAGTTGTCATTTATTAACCAGTAGTCCGATTTCAATCATTATTTTTTTGTTAGAATAGTGACGAGTGGCCCCACGGGCAACCCGGCACCCTTATATAGTTTTCCAAGCTTGCTAAGATAAAACTCTAAAATGTAAAACATTCGCCACAATCAGTTTTTTAACTATCTATCTTCTGCCGGATACATTTCGGAGACTGCGCAATGGAAGTGCACAATCTAATATATATATTGTGATAGTAAAGATGCTAACATGAAGATAAGTAAACAAAGAATGTACCTACTTATACAAATAGAAGAAATTGCCATAAGTTGCTTTTCAATATCGGGCCAATGGAATGAAGAATAGTATTGCATGAGACCGTAAAAAAAGGAAAAAAAAATGTTTTTGGTCGCAGCTCAAAACTAACTACATTCCAGTAGGCATTTTCGTCATGTGTTAGTTAAATAGATGTCATGGTAAATAATACCTACCGAACTTTGAGATCCCTACCTAGTTTCGTTTCTTAATAGATCCTGTCACAACAATGGTCTAAAATTTGTGAAATTGGGCGTTAATTTAATTTTAGATAAAAAATATATTTTTGTTCTATATTCAATGAGGTCCAGCCGATGACACCGCTCAAGCTGTCTAATTTTTAATCGGCTAGGTACCTCTTCTCTCATAGTGCGCTTAGGTGCGGGCCTCAGATGCATATAGCGTTCTGTGTTCGGAGTTCTAACTTCTGCGCCTGCTTTCGCTGAAAAGCAGGCAATCCCTTCGATGAAAACTCACACAACAGCAGTCAGATCGCGGCGTTAAAAGAGAACTCACCACGAACGCACGTTCTATCGCAGTTCTATTATATACAAAGTTACTTTATGGTTCCATTTGAGACTAAGCTTATTAATAAATTTAAATTTTTTAATTGTCAATGTTGTTACCTAGCAACGATTTTTCATGAGTTTCACCGCATGGTGGAAGGGCATTTTGCGCATTCTCACCTGGCTAGCTACCACCCTCATGAAGAAAATCTGTCGCCAAAGAAGTTTGCTGGTTGGTTCCCAACCAGTCACTCTAAACGAAGACTCGTTGGGATTCTTTCTTCCCAACGAGTCACACAACACTTTTTTTATGCTATCGATATAAAGTTACTGTCTCATGTGCCTGTAACTCACCCATACCCTGCCAACTGCTTGGCGGTAGATATAGGTACCTATAGTGGTAGTACTTCTCCGGACGGACTCGTTCACAAAGAGTTCTATTGCTCTAAATTTTTTACTCGATGAAATTTTTTTTCAAAAGAGCCTTGTGTGTATTTAATTTGTGATAAGTTGTTTTATGTTATTGTCCCGGAACAATGTCGAAGCCCATGTGATGTAAAGCGGAGTAACCTCTGCCTACGAGTATAACACATGCATTTCGTCCTAAGTCACGAATTACACTGCGCCCGTCACGTTGAGACTTAGTTGTTAAGGTCTCATGTGCCTATAATTTCACTGGCTCTCAAGGACTGCTGCCGGTACACACCATTAGGTGCGTGGCAACAGATTTTCTACTCGAGGGTGGTAGCTAGCCAGGCATGCAATTCCAAAATGCCCTTCCAAGATGCGGTGAAGCTCAAGCCAGCGGTGGGGATCGAACCAAGGACCTGCGGCACGGCAGTTTTTAGCTATTACCGCTCATCCATCATTGCTTGCTAAAGTATTGTGTCTTTATTAATTTCGGATTGAGATAGAAGACTACATCATTACTAATCCATGCAGGTAAAGAGTTATGCCATAAATTATGAAACTCCTGTCGAACAATTTAATTACAACATCCTTTGAGAATGTTGGTCTAATTAGATCCGAGACCGCCCCTGTTCCTCGTCAAGAAATAGGAAACAGGCAGTTCCTCATTTGTTATTTAATTAAAGTAGATACATCTCGGAGGCGTGAGAGCTCAGCCGCGACAGATGAACGTCATTATCGTAGATTTAGTGACGTTCATAATGTTTAAAATTTTCATCATTATACGTCTACTGATAAAATATATCGTCATTATGCGTATAAAGAGGCGTAAGGGTTTGTTCAGACAGACAGCGGTCACGCGTTCTTTGTTCCTTACAAAGACGACGACCATTATCATTTTATTCTGTGGCAATGTAAAGAGCGCAGTACGCGTAAACCGAGTGACCGCTCTCTCTGAATAAACCCTTATCTGCATAAATATATTAATAAAAATACGGTACAAAATTACATAACTAGAGTCAAACATTACACTCAGCAATAAACAAATATGACACGTTCAGAAGTCGAGGAATAAAATATGTAAAAAATAAGGTTTGCTCCTTTGTCGCCTTAAATAGAACCATTCTCATCCATTGACCTATATATACTAGACAAGACATCTCAAACGAGAATAGTCGACCAGTGCATGTATGCCGGCCGGCATATTCTCCCCCACACGCAGCTGGGAGGCTGCCCAGCTGTGTGTGTTATCAATTCGAATATTGTGTATTATCAATTGTGTATTTTGAATAAACAATTTTCGAACGTAAAGCGTGTGTAATCTGTACGAGTCCTTAACTGTGTGTCGGGGAGACTATGCCGGCCGGCACACCTGCACTGGTCGACTATCCTCGTTTGAGATGTCGCGTCTAGTATATATAGGTCAATGTTCTCATCTCATATATTTTTCCATATAGATACCTAAGTACTTAGGTTGTTAAATGAAAGTTCATTTTGACTAAAATTCGCTTTGGTCGACATACCATATTGCTTTTGTATCAGATACAGTTCAGTAGTTCCATACATTTATTTTTCCAATCGAGACATATCTAGCGTAAGATTGGTTTTATTGTTTGAAGTTGTTGAAAATGTATCATTTTTGCTGACAACACATTTCGACATACGTACGGAAACTTTCGAATATATAAATTTGGTGTGACGAGTAGGACACAAATCAACAGCAAGATCACGGACAAAAACGTATTTTAGTACCTTGTCGCACCAAAGATCCGGAGAGCACATCTGTCAGCGTTTCCCACACCACAGCGCCGATTTTTTCAAATCTCGGATATTGGGGTTTTTTGTTGAGAATATAAATAAGTACTTACACTGCTTGCACGTCTTATAAGGAGCATACTGGTTTAGTATAGCACGGAAGTTGAGGTAAGGGGAGAGATCGGAAGTAATAGCTTTCTTTATTAGGAAACCATTTTACTAATATATTCAATCGGTATATTTAAGAGGCATTTCACATTTTAATGCGGTATACGAAGATTTTAAGCGCTTAATTTACTATCATAGGAAATATCTACAAGTTGTTTAATAATTGATAAAAATAGAATAATCTGTTGTCTTTTTAGTTAATGTACCAGATTTACAAACATAACATTAATTATTTTGTAGTGACCAATCTCCCGCACCTTGTTTTACGAATTAAAGTACACATAGCCAACTTCAGAGTTATATCTCTTGTATAAAGATTCATCAAATTAACTAAAAAAAAAACTGTGCATCAGGCATATAATCCTGTTGACACAAAGTGTACTAGAATATCGCTAACTAATCGTCATTGTAGAAAAAAAAATAAAGATCTTGCGCCAATTTCCACAAATTATATCAGCAGTTTACCACCATATATTGCGTTTAATAAAGTGTAATTCCAAACAGATATTATATAAAAAGAAAGTTCATTCCTTAATTAATCTGATCTTTAATAAATTGTGATATTAACTCTGTTTTGTTAGACAAGAAAAAATATTTAACATAACTCGAAATGCACATAAATTGAAATGTACAAGCGCGAGGCGATCAGTACCGCGCGAGCGCCCATCGAGGTAGGACCTGTAGCCCAAGCACAAACATTTCGATAGTCCGTAACGTTATCGTATCGAGTTCACCGCCCGTTTACGCAGGAGGCAATGGTTGACAGTACGCCGCATCGTTTGCTGGCTAACGTGAACTCGATAGGATTACAAAAATGACGTCATCCAGCGTAAATCACAACAATCATACCTTTTTTCTAAGACCTAACAACTCATTCGAAAAGAGGTTTTAAGTCTTATTTTGCCTATAAAAGTTCCTCTCACTGAGCAAGTAATATTAAGAGTTGGCACGGACCTTGTTGCTTTGAAACTCAGATTTGAAGTTATTTTATACCAACCATTACAAATGAAAACTATATTTCCAACACAATAATAGTGACATTTGTGAGTGTTGTACTACTGATTCCCTAAAATCGATTAGTTACAATGAAATCGATTCCATTATAATCGATATAGGAAAAAATGGTAAGAAGGTTAGGTTTATAAAATATATGTTAAGGAAATATAAAATAAAACAAATATTTCACACAGATTTATTAATTTATTCAAAATCATCAAAATATTTTATCGTGCGATATATCTTCGCTAGTATCGAAAACCGTATTATTGGGGTATGTATACATAGTTCCAAAGTAATTTGTGTACTAGAACATCTTTACAATACATATTTTTCATTGTACATAACAGTTTTCAATATATAATACTTATTTTCTAACTGTCATATATGTAAAAGTAAAAAATACTGCACGTAAGTTGCACTAGTAAACTTGTCATCAACTGTTAACAATTATTATTATTTGTAGTTCAATCATAATATGTAGTATTTCTGACGCACCTTTTTTAATTATATATAGACTGTTGACTTTTAAAAACTTTTTTGGTGTAGGTAGTTGAATTATTTAGATATTTAATTTAATCTTGCAGCTGATCTATTTCATTTGTATTGCAAGAAGCTTCTTCTGCACTAATTTGTTTTATTTATTGATTCAATTAATATTTTTCTGCGTAACATATGCATATCTGAAATTACAAAAATAGTTTATTTAACTGCACTCGAAAGTTGGTTAATTTTAAAATCAAACAATGTAGAGTATAGTATTATAAGTATTTAAATAATTGGGATTGTATGTTGATACACATGTTGATTTTTATATAGTATTGAGGTGACATAGTAGGTACCTTAAATTCCATGCCATAGCTCTATCGATTCAGCATTTACTTTGAAAGTATCTAAGCGACGGAGTTTTGTTTAAATGAACTGAAAAAAAAACAACTCAGATTATTATCACAAGCATAGATATGACGTTATTTACGCTATTTATTATTAATTGTATAATATTTAGGTCGATTTACATATGTTAGATAATAAATATTGCTCTAGCCGTTCACTTAGCAAGTACTGTGCCAGTTATGTAGAGAAAAATTGATAATACCTGGTGTTTCAAAATGCTTTTGACCTAAAGATGTAAATAACAGTCCCTAAAATACACATGTTAAGTTTCGTGGCATAATAAAACATTCCGCGTGATGGTTTATGATCACCAGCATTGAATATGATATTTCCTAACTTATTGACACTATGAAAAAGTATATGTACCCATACCACTGACATTATAAAAAATCGATACTACAAAGGTATCGATACTTTCCTTGAGCAACACTAAACTTACTTTACGTTACGTAAATATTTGTAATTTATATACAAATATATGTAAGTACAGCAATTCGCATGATAACACATACCTACTTAAATTACAATAAAAACCAAGCGATCATTAGCTCTGAAACAATAATGTAATTTCAATGACATATTTTCATCAACTCACCGGTTCTGGATCTCATGGAAATCTATTGTTTAAACATTTTTATTTGTGTTTCGACACCACAGACTTCGCATTTTCTTTGCGATTTCCGTATTGTATTGATGTTCACTATGAAATATTAAAATTTTTGAATAAAATGTATTTGAGGTGATATATTTACTAAGTGCCATGACATACATTATGACATAGAGAAATGTAATATACCGGAAACAATATGATTAGTCTATAGCCATGACAGTCCAGTTGAGTTGTCAAGGTGACAATGACTCGTATCGTATTTGGTAATTTTGGACAGAAATCGGTACACCTGCAATACTTTACCTTATTTTAAGGTTGGTGACGCTGGACTGGTTCCTCTATGATTGATATTCGTCAAATTTAGCTTTTTATTTGGTGAAAACCAAACATATTTTTTTCCGGTATGTTACTTTTCTCTATGCGTTACTTGCTCAGTGAACCAAATTTTATTGTAACATCATTATTAAAATAAAACATTATATATAAATTATGAGCTATAAATTCTCAAGCCAAGAATCTACGCCACTGATAATTTACTATATGAATTACAAACAGCTACTATTACACCTTTAAACAGAGGGAGGAGTTTCAAGAAACCCTGAAGGGCCGCCAGCCGGCGTGAAGTGTATTTTGCGCTTAATTTTATGGTGTTTCAGCAGAAAAATAGGCTATTCAGTTCAAGCAGTGCATTCTATAAGTTCTAATTGTTCACTAAAGGTGATTCCCGACAGAATTTTCGTCTCCAGCGGTATTTTACCGTCTGTTCTGGGAAAGAAGAATGCTGTGAAAACCTGGAGTGCGTAGTAATGTACCTACCTAACAGTTTTGCAAAGACAAACCACGTAGCATTTCATGAATGCGCCGTTACTACAAATCGGGAGTGCTGTGACTTGTAACCGTCTAGGCTTAGTGTTGTTTTAAGTTCATATTAATTTTAGGATAATTAAAGCGTTTATTTTGTATTAGTCAGCTTATGGTTGGTTTTTTTTTTGGATTATGATTGTGTCTGTTATTACATTACCAAAAATAAAGAAATTACTTAACTGTTGGTGTAGTTTTGTCTTTTTATTCATCTACTTTCCTTTATTTTTAAGGAATAGTGTGGCAAACGAGCATGATATCGAACTTACCTAGCCTATAAGATCAGAGGGGGCAGAAAAATGCTTCTCACGGCCCTGCTATGAGTTCGCCACCCAATAGTCTTTTATGCGCCACCAATAGAAGCACACACTGATCCATCTCATCATCACTGTTGTATGCTCAATGCGTGGCAACATCCCACTCACACCGACCTTAGTAGTGGCATGCTGCCACGAATTTTGTCTTAGTCGCGTTTCACAACATCCAACGAGATATCTTATTATCCCTAACCCACGAACTGTTCGGTATATAGGTACCAATAAATGAAACGCACAATTGCACTTCGTTTATTTTTATTAAGAACCAAAAGTCCAATAACACAGCTTCTACGTTTCACATTAAAATCTTCTTCTTCGTAGTGGTTAGAATGTTGGCGTGAGCATGGTCATCACCTCAGAGTTCGTAGGTAGTTAGTCTGACAATCCGTTGGTATTCCTTTCGTGTCGCTGCCTGTGTTCTTCTGGTGCATTTGTTGACAGCTTTGGTTGATCTTGAAATCTTGAATGGATAGGTGATCTTCTTTGAGACTTATTGTTTTCAATTTGACCATGCACAATGAAGAATTTCATAGCAACATTATTGCGCCGCAAGACATATCCAACGAGCGAAATTGGTGTAAATGTGGGCTGGAACGGTGGAATATGGACGCTGTTTGATGCAGAGTTTTGGAAAATGTCCTGAATTGGGTTCATCGTATATTAGCATCACTTCCCTCCAGTGCCATAAATTAATAAATACCTACTTTGCGCCTGGTAAACGACATGGTACAATACTACTTCTAATCTTGCAGCCATGTTTGTAACTCTTTTCATAGGTAAAAATTATGAATGAACAAACACAATAATAACATGAATTTTCGAAGTTTTACCACAATTGAATACGTTACATCAGCCATCTGACTGAAAATTTCTCAGTGACATGACATTCGTAGATTTTTGACAGATCCTCGATAGCCAGCCTTCGAGCTTACGTTCCACACAGACAAGACATTGGCAGTATATCGTCAAAGCAACGATAAGAGCCATTTATGAAGAAGAAGAAGAAGAAGAAGAGCTTAGTTAGAATTAGGTTCGTGCTCGCGATTTCATACAAAACTTTTTACGTGACAAAACATTCACGTTAAAATCTCGACACGTTAGTTGTCAAAACCTTTTTTTCTGTCAAAATTTAGTTCCTTTTACGCACTGTAGAGGCGCTGATCAAATCCTATACAAAATGGTGACATTTCGATACGTTTACGAAACGATTACGATTTCGCAAGTTATTCGTGCTTGGGCTACTGTGTTCGTTTTCCTTGCTCTGACGTCTCGTACGCGGAACGCTTAGATGCAAGTTTATAGTGCGACCACAGAGTTTTGATCATGTCGATATTTTTTTTAAGTAACAAACTATACTTTATTTTTATTGTCCATAATATAAGTATTGTTGTCTTGTTAAGTAACTACATCTTTAGTTTCTGTTCATCCATTGTGTTAAAAATAGGAAACGTCACAATTATGCAGCCTTATACAGCGTTATTGGAAAAATGCTAACAACCTCACAGCGTTGACTTCTTCTTTTTGGTCTGCTAGTTTTTATATTATTCTAGTTTAAATTAGTAACTCACTATAACTTTTGTTTTAGGAGGATTAGATGACAGGCGAATAATTGATTTCCAATATTTTTGGATTCAGTTAATGTCTATAAGTGAACACAGCGATAACTTCAGCTGGAAATTAAACTACCTTCTATTGAAAATTTGTACAAACCGGCCTCCCGGCTTTTCCACCATTTCTACAAACCGGGATACCAGTTAGCGGTCGATAGTCGTATTTACAAATTTACCATAAATCTGCGTAAGTCCGACTTTCATAATCCAAATGGTTTTCAAAAGGATGCATACTTGCCCATACAAGAAAAAATCCATATTTTTCTGAGATAACGTATGAAGTAGGAAGTATTTTGAATATTTTGATGAAATCTGAAACCAGCACAAATTCCATTTTTGCCCCAAAATATTACGTCATTTCATATTAATATCGTAACTACTTCAACAGTTATAAATCTAGAAAACCGCAATTTTGCATATGTATAAGTCATTTTTCACTCGATATATTTTGCAACGCAAACACTTACCGATGCAAATTTGCGTATTAAATAATCTCGTAACTAATTTTAAACTTCTAAACCAAAAAATCTGAAATAATACAGGTGTATAAATTACATGTAAATAATAATATCAAAGAAGGACCAAAGCCGTAGGTGGTACCTATAGTTTTTCAGAAAAAATAATTGCTCTCCAATACAGTTTTCCCGCCAAAGTTCTTAAAACAATTGGGTTGTTTTAATTTTGTTACTTTAAAATGTTTGGCGTAAAATTCTGTAACAATTCATGGCTAAAGAACAATAGTAAATTATTATATTAAAAGAATATCGAAGTTCTAGGTGAGTAAATTACGAAAAAATAGAAATAGCAATTAAATTACTATTTCCCACCATTTTTGTCATGTGTTCAAACCCCATTTCCAGTATTTTTTTGTATAAAAAGGTGTATTATCATTTATTTTCTATAGAGGAAATAGTGAGCATAAGAGTATATATTGAGGATTGCATTGGTACCAAGAAGTATATTTATACATAAAATCACGCCTCTTTCCCGTAGGGGTAGGCAGAGACCACGGATTTCCACTTACTACGATCCTGACATATCTCTTTCGCTTCATCTATACTTTTCTTTTTCGCTCTATCTACTCATCGGCGTTGGAAGTTCCATTATTATATCTCTTTAATCTCTCGCTCAGTTCTTCTTGTTATCCTGCTAGGTGGAAATTGTCGAAGGTGACTCCAGTGCCGAAAGCTAGATCATCAACAGACATTACAAACCATAGACCCATCGCTGTTCTATCTGTTTTTGCTAAAATATTTGAGTCTATTATCAACCACCATCTCACTCGTCAACTTGAATCGAGCTATGAAAATTCGCAGCACGGATTCCGGGTCTCTCGCTCCACAAACACGAATCTTATCACGTTTGTTGATTTTGTAGCTAAGTACATGGATGCTGGTTGTCAAGTTGACGCTGTATTTCTCGATTTCAGGCGGGCGTTCGATGTGGTAGATAATGACATTCTTTTGGTCAAACTATCCTCTCTGGGCGCCTCACCTAAGCTTTTGAAATTTTTAGCTCATTATCTCAGTGATAGGCGGCAATATGTACAACTGCAAAAGTACATATCTGACGAATTTTTCACCAGATCAGGAGTAAGTGAGGGTAGCACTCTTGGGCCAACCCTCTTCCTTACTATGATTAACGACCTACCAGCAGCACTTCACACAGCTCAATGTTGTAATGTTCGCTGACGATTTGAAAATCTTTCAGCCCGTTAGCGAACTGGATGACTGTATGGAGCTTCAGAAAGATGTTGGGTCGTTGGTAGTATGGAGTCGGTTGAATAAGATGTCCTTTAACGTGTCCAAGTGTAAGGTGATATCCTTCTCCAGATCTCCAATCCCTTTAATACACCAATACGCATTAGAAGGATCTGCATTAGAGAGGGTGAGTCAAATTCGAGATCTAGGCCTGAATTTAGATAACCGTCTAGATTTCTGAGAGCACACCATTTCTATTTGTAAAGAGGCAAATAGAATGCTAGGATTTATAATGAGAACATCCTCGCAATTCCAAGATGTTAGTGTTGCCATCATGCTCTATAACGCGTTCGTTCGCAGTAAGTTGGAGTATGGTGCGATAGTCTGGGATCCATGTGAAGCTAAATACAGTTTGCTCATTGAAAGAGTGCAGCGAAAATTTGCTAGATTTGTTTACAAACGGATGTACGGATATTACCCGTACCTCTTTCCTTCGCTATTTGTCTCAGGAATGATTGGAGTGGATACGTTGGAGTTCAGGCGTAAATTGCTGCTAATTATCCATTACTGCCAATTATTACGTAATAAGGTGAACAACCCGATTGTGCTAGGTACTCTTGCATTATTTGTACCCAATAAGTACACTTGTGCCGGCAGTCGTCGAAGGCATCAGCTGTTCTCACCTCCCATCTTGAGAACTAAGCACGCCAGTAACGCACCTACACCTAGACTACTGGCAATATTGAATATGTTTTTACACGAGGTTCAACATGTCGATATATTTAACGACAGCATGAACACGATTATTGTCCATTTTAATTTATTTCTAAGTAGATATTTAAGATAGTTAGCGTTTTGGTTTTTTAACTGTTAGCTTACTATTTTGTGTCTAATAAATAAATAAATAAATAAATAAATAAATAAATAAATAAATCAATCCTTTCATACATAAGCGTCGGTTTAGGGTACTTTTGACCTGGCCTTTTTTCAGAACGTCTTCAATCTGATTTCGGAAGTATATATATGTTGATTATAGATTGCATCAAACATATTCGATTTAAAAAAAAAACTGTAAATATATATTTACATTTCGCTGTTTGGTCTACTCAAACTAAATGGATGAAAATGTTATTTTTTTAATGGTGTAGGTGATATATTATGGTATGGGAATATGAGGGTGACATGTTAAAGTAATGGAAAACCAAAAACGTCATGAGACGTTTGTGGTTGGTACTAAGTTGTTTTCCGGATGCACAGAAAAATAAACCTCAATCCTATGCATGGTCATTATGACAGACAGTGTTAACGACTGGATATAGATACTGAAGAGTGTAAACGAGGAAAACAGCAATTTTTGGAAAATTTAAACGAAAGAGCTTTTAGTCCGCAGCTTTTAACCAATGCCGTTACATCAAATATTTATATAATTTTAAGCCGTATAATTTTTTAATTATTTAAGTTTATTGTTACAATAAATGATTCATACATATTGTACTAATTTTTATTCATCAAGGATGAAATGTAAATATACGATTCACGATGTAGGTTGTCTATTTAATGTACATGCCTACTTCTTTTCTCATTAGCAAGTAATCGACAAGAAATTGATTATTTACTCATGCCAATCACACAATTTTTAAATTCGCAACTTACATTTCTTTATAAATGAGTGCTAGTATCAAAATATGTTACTCACAGTCACGCTATTCCGTCGTCACTTCTTTCGCTTGTGTATGCGATGCGCTGGCATTTACCTAAACTTCAGTAGCGTGATTTTGTGAAATGACGACGGCAGAAGGTATGTACGGTAACCAAGCAACTAATGGTAAATATAGGTATAATAAGTAAATTAATGGAACTAACTTGGAGTCTTACTCTATCCACAAAAGAAACATCAGTGAGTACATAAAAAACCAGCCAAGTGCGAGATGGCAGTGAGAGTTCCGTGGCAACATAGAATGTATTTTTAATGTTATTGTGACGGAACTAGCTCGAGGCCCACCTTTTTTTTTATGCCTGATAGGTTAGCCTTTGACCACTATCTCACCTGATGGTAAGTTAGGATGTGGTCGAAGATGTTGTTCAGGCTAACCTAGAAGTTCTGGCTCGAATGGACGGCTGCCGGAACACACCGAACAACCTGATGTTAAATGAACTACCCTCTGCCTATAACGGATGCATTTCATCACAAGTCACGAATTCACATTGAGACATAGTTATTAAGTCTCATTTCACTGGCTTTCAAGGGCTGCTGCCGGAACACACCATTAGGTGCTTGGCAACAGATTTTCTATTTGATTTTGCGAGATTGCTAGCCAAGCGGGCATTCGCAAAATGCCCTTCCACCATGCGGTGAAGCTCAAGCCCACGGCGGGATGCGAACCATGGACCTGCTGCGCGGCAGTCCATAGCCAATACCACTGAGCCATCACTGCTTCAAAATCTTTATTTTTAGAGTTCCCTAACCAAGGAGTAAAAACGGAACCCTTTAACTAAGACTCCAATGTCCGTCTGTCTGTCTTTCTATCACCAGACTGTATCTCATAAACCGTGATAGTTAGACAGTTGAAATTTTCACAGATGATGTACTTCTGTTGCCAATATAACAACAAATACTAAAAATCGGCTAAGTGCTGGACTCGCGCAGGTGAAAACTAAAAAAGAATATAATATAGTGTCTTATGTTGTATGGTACGGGACCCTTCGTGCGCGAGTCCGATTCGAAATTGGCCGTTTTTTATTTAAATATACTTTGACATAAATCTTTGTGTATAATCATACCAAGTTTTACGCTTGTAAATAACATTTACTATAGAGCAAAAGCAAAAAACGTTATACGTAAAAAAAAGTTTAAAGCATGGGAACCGCCCTTTATTTTCAAAATTTTATTGTTAGTAAAAATTTTAGGCAATCCGCCGTACTGACACATGTTCTACGCAAATTTTAACCAGCTACCTATTGTTGTTCCCGAGTTATATTATACACCCTTTAAAGTTCGGACGTACGCACGGACGGACGGAAAGCCGAAGCTTAGTTTTTTACTATGGAACCTTAAAAATACGCGATGACTTACCTTACTCCACTTTTGACAGTTGGTTATATGGACAAAATTTTCATGTGATTGTGCTGACTCTTATACGATGTGCCTATAGTAAATTAAATGAAAAAACGTCGCCGTCATATCTGTACATCCCTGAAGGGGCAAGCAGGCGGGCTGGGCACAAGCTCGATTATCACCTTAGGTTTTATAGGTCGTACTACACATAGACAGCGATTATATTGAGATTTAATTATGGGCACAGTTCCATATACTCCGGAGGGATTCAGGACTAGTACTGGCCTACGATTAGGAATATACAATAATTTGGGAGGTACTTATATAAAAGTCTTTTAACAATAACACTTGCCCGATCCGAGGTCGAATCCGGGTTATCGGATTTGGGAAGTATTACCAAAAACGTCTAGCAACATAGTCCTTCTTTCCCAAAATACCATTTCAATTCCTTAAACACCTGATGACACCGGATGACGTGAATAAGTAGGTATATGACAAAAAAATAAGACAATTTCTGATGATCTACGAGCAACATAGTACAATCGCCCACAGGTTCTTTCCCTCATTTTTCTCTATTCAGTAAACTATATATAAATACCTACTTATCTTAAATCACAACACATTAAATAATATCTCCACCACACTTAAAACCCTGTGTTGTAGTATAGGCGTGATACGTTGGTGTCAAAATATCATAAAAAAGCATACTTACTTAAATAGATCAATGCAAAAAACGCACAAATCCACACAAATGTAGCGTCTGCCTGACAGGTGATACGTTGTCTTGGCTTCCACTTTCTGATATATGTTCGCTGGTACGGATTTTGAGTTCCCACAACGCACAATAGCGTTTTTTATAGGGACACGCAAGTGGCGTCCTAGCCTGAGAATGGAAGAAAAAAGCTATTATGGATGGGATGAAGTAGATCGAGAATTTACGATGCAATTATAGTTTGATGTTATGTTCCTACGTAATTTGTAAGCAGATTTTTGTACAGGTACCTATATGAGGTAACCCGTGATGTGCCTGACTTGAACTGCAAGTCTGGTAAATGGTCATAGGCTCCCTAACGAAGCTGTAGGTAGGAACCTAGCCACACAGTAGGTATATGGTTATAGTACCCACATACCTCACGACGATGCACCCATGAGTTGTACTTATTATGTATATCAACCTACTTAGTTCTATTTCAGAAAATGTAGAAATAATATTATACTTACTTGTATTTATAGGTCCCCCGTGGAGTGGCGGGTTAGAATAGCACCTCCCCATATCATCCCGTGGGTATCGTAAAAGGCGACTAAGGGAAAAATTCCGGAAGGTGAGCAGCAGCACCTTCTAAAGATCTGCCATCTTACACTGCGATCCCTAAGCCGCCAGCCAAGCGTGGGGATTATAGATTATACCCTTAATAGGGGAGGCTGTGTTCAGCAGTGCACGATCCGAACGAATTAATAATGATTACTTAACACATTGATCATAACACAATTATCAGTTCTTTTTTATAATAAAATAATTGTAAAACGGACTATAATATGATAAAAACTTTCCGATACGCAACGTTCCCAAAATAAAACATACATAATAATAACAAAATGTAGTTATGTTAGCTTTGATGACATATTTTTTTTATTTTACAGCTGATGGGTATATTGATAACAATCTCACCTGAAGTAATTCATGATGTGGTCTAAGATATTGTTCAGACTAACATAGAATTACTAGTTCTCGAGTACAGCTGCCGGAACCCACCGTTATATGCTTGGCGACAGATTTCCTATTGGAGTGTGTTGGCTATCCAGGTGGCCATTCTCAAAATGCTCTCCATACTGTGCCTACTGGGACCGACGGATCCATGCGCATCATAGATAATGATATCAATTTAATTTCATTCATAAATGCACAATACCGGTTGCGCATGATACATATGGATTAACGTGACTTCCGAAGCACGTGCACGCTCAGTAGTAAATGCCATTAGCGGTCACCCATCCAAATAATGAACGCAGCGGACGTTGTTTCACCTAGTTGAGCGATTAATAACGACTAGGCAAGCCACGCAACGAGCGCTCGTTATTTTGCCCCACAGCAGAAGATGCTCACGTAGGTGTATTTAGTGGGTTCGAATCCTACAGACCCCTTCCGTAACCCCCGTGGCAGGAGGGTAGAGAGAGCTAGTGCATATACCTATCTAACACTCATAATAGCAAGTTTCGATACAATCGATTCAAATCGAGTTTGTCTTCTAAACACTCAAAATGACTAAGTAAGTACTTACTAAAGACTTTTTTTCTGAAATTATGCTTTGATTATTTTGTAAGTATTTAATACATGTAACTGGTGTGACTGTGACTACAGGGTTATTGGTAAAATGCTAACAACCTCTTAGGGTTGACTTCTGCTAATCCTAAAAAACATTTTGAAATGTTTTTTTTTGTAATGTATGTTTATGTGTTTATGACGGAATAAGCACGAGGACCAGGTGGTCCTAACATCAGGTGATGTTACAAGTCTCTTGTGCCTGTAATTTAATATTTCAAATTTTTTATTACTTAGCTCGATGTAAATATTCAAAACTATCATCAAATCAAATCATTTATTTATTTGCTAGAATACATGTCAAAAGGATCTTAATATTAGTCATACAGATACAATGGATTCAGTCTGCAAGCAGACGTGCAAATGTTTTAATGAAGCTATATTAATCATTATATACATTAAAAAAATATTTATTTACAATAATCTAAAAATTCCTTAACACTATAAAAACAATTGCTAAGAAGCCAGTCAGTTAAACATTTCTTGAATTTACTTTCATTTAATATCCTAATACACATATTATAAATGTTTCTTTTATATAATTCTTTTCGGGCTAGAGGTTCATATATTGGTCACTGAACTTGGACCTTTGTTGGCGGGTAAATACACGTGAACGTTTTACAAAAAAAAACAGGGTGTTGTTTGGCAAGTATACAAATTTCTTTAATGTACAATGTACATGCAAGAGCATGTAAGGTAGAGGAAGTATGTTGCATGATTTAAAAAGAGGTTTACAACTGTCAAGAAACCAGGCTCTATTTATTACCCTAACACACCGTTTTTTGTATTTTAAACACTCGTTCAATGTCTACTGAGTTACCCCACAATATCAAGCCGAAAATAAGCAGAGACGAAACATGACCATGATATGCCACTAACGCGGCTTCAGTAGATACAGTGTGTCTGATTTTTCTTGCATAGTGTGTCTTGAATTTTCCAGTTAAGATGTTTGTCAAGAATAAGTCCTAAAAAAGTATAGTCGTCAACGTTATCAACTAATTCGTTATTAAAATTAATATTAAGAGGCAATGGATTAGAATTTTATGATATAAATTGAATAAATTTTGTTTTATTGATATTAATATTCAAATTATTAACCAATATAAAGCCCTATCTGACGTAATTCAATTAATTACGTCAGATAGGGCTTTATTTACCATTTCCTGTGCTTCACTTTTATTGGGACACTTGATAATATATATATTATAGTAGTGTAAACTGCAAAAAGTATACATTTATGGTCAGCGGCTTTTGGAAGATCATTATTATATGTTTAAAAAAGTAATGGACCTAGAACACTCCGTTGGCATACTCCAGTATTGTTAATTAATGGTATAGACTTATATGTATTTATTGTAAGTTTGTTCTGTGATTCTTTGACAAGTTTTGATAGATCTGTGTACTGTTTTCTATTTTTTAAATAGCTCGCTATCCAATCTTGTGCTAGACCCCGTATGCCATAAGATTCTAATTTATTTAAAAGGATATAGGGGTCGACAAAATCAAAGGCTTTAGTCATGTCTAAAAAGATAGATATGACTGGAGTGCCTTCATTTATGGTTTCCGTGATATATCTTATAAGATCAAAGCATGCAAGCGTAGTCGATCTTCCTTTGCGGAAACCAAACAGTCCCTCACGTAAAATCATGAACTTTTTGAGGAAACTATTTAATCGCACACACACAATTTTAGATAAAACTGGGACTATCGTTATAGGGCGATAATTGCTAGGAACGGATTTATCACCCTTTTTATATAATGGTTTTATAATAGATATGTTTAATCTTTCTGGAAATACACCTTCAGAAAATTATAAATTTATGATATGTGCCAGCGGGTGACATATTCATGAGGCACATAACTCATAATGAAGTTGTAAACTTCACTAGAATCAACTGGAGTTAAAAATAGTGAGTTCGCATTTTTATTAATAGTATGAGTTTTTTTGTTATGTTAATTGTTTAATTTATTTGTTGATGTCAATTCTATAAAATAATTGTTAAATATGTTAGAAATGTCAATGGGATTAGTGTATGTCATATTATTTAAATTTACCATGCATGTCAATATCATTTGTAATTAAATTATCAGATGTCGACGATGATATGGTATTCCATATTGCTTTAGTTTTGTTATTACTGCTTTTTATACGTCTTGTATAATAACAATTATTTGCGCTTGTAGGACAGTTCTTTGAAAATTCTGTTATATTTAGCATATTTAAGCTTATTCCTCTTTTATCCTCTATTCAAATGGAGCGTGGCTTGGTCCAGTGTTGCCGCGCTCTTGGCTCGGAGAGATTCAAAACTTAGACACAAGAGTTTTAACATCAGGTGGTTCTCGTGCTTATTCCATCAAATACACATAAAAAAAAAAAAATATATATATATATAGGTATATATATATTCATTTCAAAATGTTTGTTAGGACTAGCAGAAGTCTACCTTAAGAGGTTGTTAGCATTTTACCAATAACCCTGTAATAGTCACACTACTGCTAGAATACTAATGCGCTACTACAACTGCGAGAATTTAATTAGAATAGAAAGACAAAATCCATTCAGAGTAAAAAAACGAGACGTGAAAAAAATTAGGAAACATCCAATACACACTTGAATACACTTACCTGGGACAGTTATCTGATGAAGAATTACCAATGGCTGAAAGAGAAACTGGTGTCTGAGAGAGGTAATAAAAGCTTCATATAAAAGGAAATATATAACACCTGCATAATACCTGTACTAATGTACCTATGGCAATCAAACAGGCTTTCACACAAAACATGTCAAGCAAACTTGCATTCTAGAGCATAGCATATAGAGTACCTATCTACGAGTATACTGAATGTGAAAAAGTCATAAAGTTTGAGAAACTGTCTCATCAGAAACAAGACAAAGGTCCTAGACATAACACGCAAGTGGAAACGAAGAACGAGTCCTAAGAGGAAACGAAGGGAAAGGAAAACATACTAGAAAGTGGAAAGCAGCGCCTTCTGAAGATCTGCCAACTTACAGTGTGATCCCAAAGACGCCTGCCAAAACGTGAGGATTTTTGCTTAGCCGTTCTTAACCGATCAGCTCAGTTAAGCAACTTCTGCCGCGGTCAAGACTTGCATGGGTGACCACTACTGACATTACTACTGAGCGCTTCCGTGCTTCGGTCCCGGTTGTTGTCTTGGGATTCTTACGATGGCAGTCGTTAGATTAGGGCATTTTGCGAATGCCCGCCTGGCTAGTAAACACCCTCAAATAGAATATTTGCCACCAAACATCTAACGACGTGTTCCCGAAGCTATCTTTGAGAGCCAATAATTTGGTTAGCCGGAACAACATCTTCGACTATATCATTACACTTTACCATCAGATGAGATAGAGGTCAAAGGATAGCCTATCAGCTATTAAAACAAAAAAAACTGCCATGTGCCTGTTTATGCGTAGGTACACATTACGAATATTAGTCGGAATAAAGCTAATAAATTCTTAAGGTAAACGTAATATAATATGTACGTTTTTTATTCGTAAGATAGGTATACCCTCAGTACTAGACTGTTTTACTAATAATAGACACCAAACATCACACGGAGTCTGAGACTGCTGCCATGAAGGGCATAAGCACATTTCTGGCCACATCATTAAATGGGATCATGGGACATTTGTACATTTCCACAGTAATAAGTAGATACCTAAGTCTCATCCATGACAACTTCGTGAACACGACTACACGACATGTAACAATAGTGTAAACGCGGAAGACACTCGTACAAGCAATTACTTACCTAATTACCGACAATAACTAGGAAAACCAAAGTTTCGTAGCAAAAAATTGAATACGCAATGCGTACCCATGTAGGTTGTTTAGTATGTATGTAGGTACTAAAACTTCCTTGAATCATCATTTTCTTCGTGTTGTAGGTAATTGTTACCGTTCTGAGTAAGTAGTGCCAGATTCTAGGCCAGGTAGTTGCTACAACACTCTTAATTAGGTAAGACTATGTGCATATTTATTCAGAGGTCAGTTTCAAAATATTGTTATGTAAAAAATGTGCCAAATGAGCAGCATGCACTACTAAAACATAAGAACCTAGTGGTTCACAAAACGCTAACACTAGAGACATAAACGTATGATTAGTGTTGATATTTTGAGGTTAAGACCAATCACCTGTAGTTAATCGTTATATACACATAATTTGACACGGTAATGCACTCATTTGCCGGTGTACCATTGGTATTTGTATAGGATATATCTTTAAAAGACCTTTTTAATCTACTGCAAGAAAATTTTCAAGGAGAGAGTTCACGTCTCACAGGTTTCCTGCCATAAAACTGAAGTCTTTCATGAATCATTCCCACTACTTCGCTTCCACGCTACTCATACCGCTCCCACAACGCCGCTCATCGCTTTGCTTGTATTCCTAATACGTCGGTCCTATTCTGGAGGCATTCCTACAAGGTCACGCGGGTACAGATACTTACAAAATAGGAGAAACAAAAACAGCGAATCTGCAATACAAACTAGGAAGTTGAGGTTTATAACACGAACGTACGTATACATGCTCGCTATCCAAATTCCAAACAAGACACAGAGCATGTTCCGATAACCAACCCCACCTAAAAACTGGATAAATGCTAGAAAGATGATACGTTAAAGATATCTACGCCTGTTCTAAATCTGCGAGCCCCTCCGCTGATCTGATCGTTTCAATGTGTCAGAGAACAGAATACTTATACCTAGCAACATTCCGCTCGTGTGCATAGCGGCGAATACACTGGAAGTTGTTGAGACTGAACTGAAGGTTGTGGCTGTGAGCTCGGAAATTGAAAAAAAAAGACTTTGTTGTTTCATGACTGTAAGCTTGGACTCTGCATGTGTGAACTTGACATATGTAGGGACACTCTACGACAACGTGTGCATCATTCACAACAGTTACCGGAGTGGTAGAACACGAATAGTAGTAGTGAGAAATTACGGAATGGCAATGACTGGACCTTGAACAATTTTTGTACCTTTTCTTCATTCACTCATCTCTATAATCACCGGTAGTGATGGATAATATAGCATATAGCGCCATAGTATAGCGCGTTATTGCCATATAGCGCATACAACACGCTATGTGTATATTCTCTTCGCGCTATTAATATAACGTCTCGCGTACTTGCGATCGCGGTAACACGCTTTGCGCATGTACGCGTTATGGGCCTACGCGCTATATACTATTACTCGTTTGTGTTGTGTGACCCTGCGCGATCTATTGCCTCGCGCTTACCAAGTAGTAGGTAGTAAAAGTAGTGAAGGTAATACATACAACAAACAAATAAGAACAATGTATACCAATAAAGTAAAAAAAAACTTTAAAAAATTCCTATTCAAAGAGTAGAAACATAACGTTGTATTTGTACATACCTATCATAAATGAACTTGTAAATACGCCTATAAATGCACACATTTCATATCAATGTACAAGAAAATTATAGACAGTCCTAAGCCTGAATAGTATGAAGAAAAGTTTATTCTATTTATTACAATGAAGGAATGTAATATTTAATTTTGTATGTGTTACAATCAAGTCCTTACGTACTCATTAGAGCCACGCTGCTCTAGTATCGAACAATAACGACAAATAGCACGTTGCGCCTGACGCTATTGTGACAACACCTAGCACGATGCATATAGCGCGAGCGCCTGGTTTCGTTATAACGATAGCGTTTATGATAGCGCGTTATTAGAATATAGTTTATAGTCTATAGCGCGTTGGGGCTGTATAGCGGATTTGAACAATACATCACGTTAGCATTTTGGTCATTTTTAACTGCTCGCAATGAGGATCTTGATCATTTTGTATGACCGCGCTTAAAGCTTGCTACCATGCTAGCAAACATTAAGTTTGCTTTGCGAATTTATATACACAAGGAGGTATATAGTGGATGTTATATTGTTAAAATTCTCATTAATGAGAAAATACAGTACAGATAGTAGCAAGTACGAATATTAGAACTGTAACAGCCGACTCGCCCACTGCTGAACACAGCCTCCCCTATTAAGGGGGTATTTGCCATAATCCCCACGCTTGGCAGGCTGCTTGGGGATCGCAGTGTAAGAAGGTAGTTCTTTAGAAGGCGATGCTGCCCACCTTCCAGTATTTTTACCATAGTCGCCTTTTACGACACCCACGGGATGATATGGGGAGGTGCAATTCTAACCCGACACCCCACGGGGGTAAATATTAGAACAGTCCCCGATAAATGACTATATTTTTGTCTGTAACTGCAATAGTAAGGATGAGATCTAATAAGAATAGAAGAAATAATACTTGGCAAGAATATAACAGAGCAAGACCCAAAGACCCCCCGGCAAAACAACAAATATAAAAACAATAAGGGTAAATTTGCGGTATGACTCACTTACCACACTAGCTCAATTGGCAGAACACGTCCCGGTTACAGGGACGGATGGCCGCAGGTTTGAATCCCGCAAAAGTGAGTTATATTATTGAGTACCTTTAGCACCTGTACATACGGAACAACGTAGCATCAGTTATGCATGCCTTCAAAGAACTTAGCTAAAAAAATAAATGAAATAGCACTGCTCTACCTCACTATTTACTGACTCAAAAAATAAGTAACGTTTGGGTGGCCGGGGATCTTACACTAAAATTGTAATTCAAATCAATAACTACACAATCATATTTTATTATAATTTATTTACATAATTTATCAATTTTATTGATATAACGCAAGAGTACAATGTAAGTACAAGGAATAGTTGTAGTGTATGAACACATTAATGTATACATTGAACATACATCAGGTGCACTTATTGTCATAAACAAATAATATGATCACAAAACACATATCGTGCCCAGGAGGGATATGCAGAAGTATCTAAGGCCTATATTACATTATCATATTATACATTATGATCATATCTATAGATAACATATATCCATAGTAGAAGGAGTGTGGAAGTAAGTTATCTTCATACAAACACACCGCGCGCGGCTTGTTTGTGTGCGCCATAGTATCTATGCGTCCCGCATAGATACTATGGCAACTCCGCACACTCTAACACAATCTCGACCCGTTTCTCAGTGCGCCAGCCGGGGCTAACACCGAACAATGATCGCGCGTCACGGCTTTTTGTCACCGCTTAATATATGAAAAATGTTTGATAGTCGCATGAGAACTTATTGCCGTGTGTTCGGCTGTCTAAATAATTCATAGATTCCAGAGTTGTCTCTGTTCAGATTACCTACTGAACAGGAAAGGTAAACAAGTCACTTATTCTAGCATACCTATCATTTTTACTTGATGAGTGATGCCTACTTATTTTTTTTTGTTGTATTAGGTATGCCCCTCGTCTCTGGCCCCGCAACCACATAGGTATCGCCTGTCGGTATTATTTTCATCGCGAAAGGTTTTATCATCGTTTAGGTATCAAACCGACCTCACTAACCCTGGACCCAGACAACACAAGTAAAAAATACAATTTCCCGGCCCTTGCCTATTTCTAGGTACTGAATTAAAATTTAGCATATACGAGTACATACATTATAAATAAGTAACAACCCTGAGACAGGCAAGTATGGTAGGTAATTATACCGCGAATTGGGCCGGAGATGGCCTACTTCCTCACTCTTTCTACTATGATATAGCATCATATTTGGTCGGTTGTAAAACAGAGACAAACAAAGTCATATATTTGAAGCAATGATGGCCGAACTTTTATAGCTGTGTACTGCGGTGCCGCAGGTCCATGGTTCGATCCCGCTGGCTTGAGCTTCACCGCATAGTGGGAGGGCATTTTGCGAATGCTCGCCTGGCTAGCTACCACCCTCAAGTAGAAAATCGGTCGCCAAGTAAAAATCAAACATATTTAATGCAGACCCGGTTTTTAAATCATTAGAATGTTTTTTTTATTGCTGATTGGAAAGCCTTTGACCACAATCTTACCTGATGGTAACTGATGATGTGGTTGAAGGTGTTAACAGGCTTAACCTAGAAGTACAGGCTCTCAAGGACAGCTGCCGGAACACACCGTTAGGTGTTTGGCGATAGATTTTCTACTTGAGGGTGGTCGCTTGTCAAGCATTTCGCAAAATGCTTTTCCACCATGCGGTGAAGCTCAACCCCACGGCGGGATTCGAACTATGGACGTGTGGCAGTCCATAACCTATGCCACTGAGACATCACTGCTTGAAACATATTGATATGAATAAATGTATACACAACTGATTAAAAGAGAACAAGTGTTGGTTGTTGAAAAGTAAAGGGCATTTGTTGTTAATTTGGTCGTTTGAAATTTTATCATTGTGATATGATTTACTCATGATTCAAAAATATATGGCCCTAAATAAATATACAGGTATGTATGTTTTGTTGTCACAGCTAAACATCTAACTAAACACACGTGGTAAACTTTCGCCTCAACAATGCAACGCATGCTTTTTGTTGATTTCGTCAACTAAATGCTTACAGTATTTCGGATAGATATGCTGTAGACTGTATAACTGTACTTTGTCACTATTTTAAATTATAACAAACATAACAACTTGTAAAAAAATACATAATATAAAACTTTTACTACTTATAACAGTTAATTTGACTACAAGTTATAGCGATTTCACACGATTCAATAATTCTAGTTGTACAACTTCAATTATTCAAGAAAGTGTCGCTTTAGTGTAGTTATTTGAATTTACTGCTATTTATATTATTGTCTGTTCAGTTCAATCACAGTAAAACCAGACTAAGTAGGTTAACTTTCATAGAGCGGTACCAAACCAAATTTTTTTGGGCTTACATTGCAAAATCTGAATGAACCCTACGAGATACATTAAAATAATGTACGACAGTATTGTACACCTTGAAAAGATCTACAAAAAAGTTTGCGATGGTATTTGTCTATCTCTTAGGGATAATCCACAATAACCATTTTATATCCTTCACTTTTCACGAGAAATAATGGCTTACATACAAAGCGATTTTAGGCAATACAGCATTAATCCGTATCCAATTAAGGACCTAAAAACATTGTGAATTTAACATAGATCAATATGGCCTTTGAAAGCATTACATTTTACGTTGCGCATTGAGTGTTTTACACAAGGCCAATTATATGTCGCTCTTTCAAGAGTAACCTCTAAAGAAAACATGTTTGTATTGTCTAATGAGATAAAAGCTGTGGACGTTGTATATAAAGACATTCTGTAGTATATTCAGTATCAGCATTGCACCCGTGCGAAGCCGGGGCGGGTCGCATACATATTACATAGATACCCATAAAACTTTGAGATATACAAAATGCGTATCCAGACCCAGACTAAACTAGGCATTTAAATCTCCTACGGGCCTCCAGTTACACTACTTATCTGGTTTTACTATGGTTCAATGAAATTATCTACAATTATAATTAATAAGTTGCACAACTAAAATCGATTCGTTAACTCGCTATATATACAACAAGAGATGTACTATTTGTTGTGTTTGTACATATCGTAAAGAACAGAGGTTAGCCTGTAGAGAGGGAGCCCCACAACAGTGAAGTAGTCTCCTTCTACTCTCTCCACGAACGTGCCGCCGATACCCTGGATGCCGTATCCACCTGCCTTGTCCCTGAAAACCAACAAATGGTAGGTAACTACAAACTCATTGGAAAACTCTTCGTCACACCTGTATATCCCCGAATTAGTTTGCAGACGTGTATACACAACACCTACATTCTTCCAAACGTTTGTAAGTCCCACCAATCCTAAGTAGGTAGTAATAGGTGGGGGCCTATTGACATCTCTCCATGTAATTTTCAAGGACTTTAGCATCACATAACATCAACAACATCCTCCTTACCGTCATAAAAGTGTCGTAAACGCCTAAATTGAATAAATGATTTTGACTTTGACTTTATACATAGGACCGACTTGACCCTGATAATCCTGCTCTCTCAAAGAACTTGTTCAGAACTGAAGTCTCAGTCCTACTTATAAACTACCTATATGCCAAATTTCGGTTTGATAGTTCAAGTATATCTATCGAGATTCCTTCCCCACCATTACTTCCTTCGTTGCTCCCTCAGATTTGACTGCTAAATGTTGAGTGAAAAAGCTGATACAAACATGAAATTTTAAAGCAGTGATCAAAACCACAAGTTTTAACTGATTATGGCGAGGAACCTTCATGGAGCTACATGGTCAATACTTTTTCAAGATGATATATTGATTTATAGAAGTTTGTAAAAAAATTACAAAAGGGCTAATAGCCCTTTTGTAATTTTTTTACAAGCAAGTCAAGGCACATTTAATACATATTTATACTACTTAAATATATTAAATTCTAATTACGGCTAACGAAGCGCTCGTAGCGAAGTTTACTTAGCTGTTCTCAACCGATCAGCAAAGTTAAGCAACGTCGCCCGCAATCATGAGTTGGATTGGTGACCGCTAGTGACATTACTACTGAGCGTTTCCGTGCTTCGGAGGGCACGTTGAGCCGTCGGTCCCGGTTGTTGTCTTAGGATGGCAGTCGTTATAGCATGGTGGTAGGGCAATTTGCGAATGCCCGCCTGGCTAGCTACCCCCTCAAGTAGAAAATCTGTCGCCAAGCACCTAACGGTGTGTTCCAGCAGCTGTCCTTGAGAGCCAGTACTTCTAGGTTAGCCTGAACAACATCTTCGACCACATCGTCACTTGCCATCAGGTGAGATAGTGGTCAAAGGCTAACCTATCAGGCTTAAAAAAAAAGCTACATGGTCAATATTTTTTCAAGATGTGATTGGTAAACTGTGAATAATCTAAGATAACAAATATTTATATAAATAATGCATTACAATACATACATAGGTTCCCCAGTAGCAATATATGCCTTTATTTGCTCATCATCAATATTTCCAAATATAACATTGGTAGTTTCGGTGAATTTGACCACTTTGTCCTGTGCCTTCACAACCACTCCTGTGTACACTGTGTGTCCTCTCCCAGACAATCTGTAAGCGACAAGTATCTACTTAAATAAATAAATAGTATATTTCAATAGTATGTTTCCCCCGTGGGGAGCCAGGTTAGAATGTCACCCATTTTTTCCCGTGGGTGTTGTAAATGCTACTAAGGAAGGTGGGCAGCGCCTTCTGAAGAACTGACAGCTTTTACTGCCATCTCCAAGACGCCTGCCAAGCGTGGGATTATGGTAAAGCGGTGATGATATTTCAATCTCACAAACCGCCAATGCTGTCGAAAATCCTAACTACAACATCCTTTGTGAATGTTGGTCTAATTAGATCAGAGACCGCCCCTGTTCCTCGTCAAGAAATAGGAAACAGGCAGTTGCTCATTTGTTATTTAATTTTCAATAAAGTTTAATTTTTATAATTTCTATTCTTTCTATTTTATTCTTCTCGAACTTAATACCTTTTTATTTCTTAAAGGAAAACAAGCTTCTGAGGCTTATGCTAAGTTTTTTTCAAGTGTTTTTCTCGAAGTCGTGCCAAAACTAGATGCGGCAAGCACCTCTGCTAGGGATTTGTCAACTTCGAGTAATGTTATTTGCATACCACAGATATCTCCTTGGGATGTAGTAGAAAGAATTCAAAGTTTGAAAGCCAGTGGCTCAATTGGGCCAGTGGCTCAATTGGACCAACTTCTGGAAGACTTTGAATACCGGTGTTCCACTCACTCTCAGGAACTCAGATATGATTTAGTCATCACCAGGCACCTTGTTGTCCTTCAGCTGTTTCAAGGCCATCCTAATCTCGTACAGGCTGATGTCCGGGATATCTTCCGTATAGTGTCGGGTCAACTTGGCTCTTGGGTCTTTGGCCAAACTGGTATCGGGTTTAGCGACCGATGTGTAAAGCTGTCCATAGAACCTCTCAACCTCTCTCAATATTGATCGATTTAATCGTCTGTTTCTGCCACGTACCTGTAAGTTGTGGAATGCCCTTCCACCTGAGGTTTTTCCTCAGGTGTACAATATGAACCGCTTCAAAAGAGGCGTAAATAGAGTCCTTTCTCGTAATGGTAGGCAACGCACATATTACAGGTGTTCATAGGCGGCGGTGACCACTTACCATCAGGTGGGCCGCAGGCTTGTTTGTCACCATACTGTATAAAAAAATAAATATCTCTGTATGCCTCTCATGGATCACAGAGACATCACTGAATATAATATGTTTCTTGTTGGTCAAAATTAAGTAATAATAATCTCATTTCTCGTGGAACCATCGGGACTCAACCAGATCCATTTCCTGTGAGGCGGCTTCTGGAAGAAAGAATCCCTCTGTCTCCAGAAAGTCCCCCAGCCTCTGTCCCCTGGGTTTCCGTTGCCCATACCCAAATTGCCCCATTTTCAACTCTTCATCGCTCTTTTTGCCCAGCTTTGCATTGAAGTAAGTAAGACCTTCAGCGAATATCTCTCAGATACTCTGAGTATTAGTTATACCACCCTACTCGAAACACTGTCGATGGTTAGAATGTTGTTAATAAGGGACCTGTGGATGAGAAACCCGACACGGCCTTGGGACTGTTGGTCGCCCTCCCGGCAGGCATTTCAGGGTTAGTGTCCTCTCCCTCTCTACGGACTTCACATAGCCCCATAATATCCCATCGTAACCTACTCATTTCCTCTTCCAGCTCGGCTATCTTTTCATCAGTCCTCATGGTGCGTAAATAGTGTGCTACTAGGGCCAATCGTCGTCGTAAGGGATGGTAGACGTGCGTTTGCCGGGCATTCTTAGCACCCTTTGCTCCGCCATTATCGTGGTTCCTACTGTGGCCAGGAATAGCGGTGCCACCTCTCTGATTTTTAAAGTAGATAGGAAAGACAGTGAACTGACTCATGTAAATAATGTATTATCTAAGATCTGTAAATGGTTCGCCGCTAATAATAATAATAGTTTATTCAAAGAAATATATTATATATAATATTCTTTATAATTTCTATATTATATATAATTATGTATGTTTGTAAAAATTTGAGTAAATTTAAACTGTCACAATCACGATTACAATACTGCACCTTAAACTTAGAAAACAACCAAAAAAGCAGGTTCTCTCAAAAAGCTATCGGCGGTACAGAAATTTCTGCAATTGTCTACTTAGAAAGTTAAAAACTGAATATGAAAGATCAGAAATTCAAAAAGCAGGATGTAACCCGAAACGAAGCTGGAAAGCAATAAAAAAAATAGCTAATATTACCCAGAATAAATTACCTCCCACAGAACTGCTAAAAACAGAAAAAGATCCACTTACCTCTGTTAACAAAATTAATTCTTTCTTTGCAAATATTGGAAAGAATCTGGCTGATGCAATAGGAAGCGAACTAGTTTTGAATGATAGTGATCCATCTTCAGACATAATCTATCAAACAACTTCTCATTCTTTTGTTTTATTAAATGTGGATGAAGAAGAAATCAAAAGAACCATAATTGGCCTAAAGAGTGACAGTGCACCAGGGTGGGACGGTATTTCATCAATTGTTTTAAAATCATGTAAGGATGTTATTGCCGGACCTCTGACACATATTATTAACTTGTGTTTTACTACAGGTGTTTTTCCAAAACCCTTTAAAAAATCAATAATTCGTCCTATTCACAAAAGTGGATCACGAGACGATGTCAATAACTTTAGGCCTATCTCAATTTTACCAGCTCTGTCAAAAGTAATCGAGAAAATTTTGAATAATAGACTAATGAACTACCTTGAGAACAAAAAACTGCTATCCGACTCTCAATATGGATTCAGAGCAAATAAATCTACAGAACAAGCAGTTTCTAACTTGACAAACTTTATAACTAATAGCTTGGACAAACAGAAAAAATGTGTAGCGGTTTTTTTAGATATGGCCAAAGCTTTTGACACCGTCTCGACTCCTCTTCTGCTACGTAAGCTGGAACATTTCGGAATTCGTGGTGTACCACTCAAATTATTTCAGGATTACCTAACTGATAGAACCCAATGTGTAAGCATCAATAACATAACTAGCGACGAAGAAATCGTTACTTTTGGAGTTCCGCAAGGATCAATTTTGGGCCCAAGTCTCTTTCTTATTTTTATTAATGATTTATGTGACTACTCTCCAGCTCACGGCAAAATTTTTACCTTTGCCGATGACACTGCGCTGATATTTGAGGGAGAGACTTGGGATCAAGTCCGAAATTATACCGAGATTGGACTTCATGGCATCATCTCATGGTTGCAATTGAACCTACTAACACTAAACTTCAGCAAAAGTAAATTTGTCGCATTCGGTATCATGGTCAGTAATATACCACGAAATCCATTTTTCAAAATTCAGGCACACTCTTGCTCTTACAACTTGTCCAATATCTGTCAATGTGTTTTCCTAGACCAAGTTCAATCAATTAAGTATCTAGGAGTTACAATAGATGAACAACTGTCATGGATGCCTCAAATAGATGCTCTGTCGTCACGCGTTAGAAAACTGATCTGGGTATTCAAGAACCTTAGACATGTTTTACCGTATAACTTACTTAAAATAGTCTACTTCGCAGTATGCCAAGCAATTCTAACCTATTGTATTTCTGTATGGGGAGGAGCATGCAAAACAAAGCTTATTAAAATTGAAAGGGCTCAACGGTCTGTACTTAAAGTTATGACTTTTAAACCATACAGATATCCTACTCACTTGCTCTATAACAATTGCCAGGTATTACCTGTGCGCCACCTCTTCATTCTCAATCTGGTCCTTTATCAACATAAAATATTTCAATTTGATCCCACAATCAAATCTAAACGGTCTACTAAGAACGTTTGTGTAACAAAATTCTATTCCACTGCCTTTGCCAGAAGACAATCACCCTTTCTTGCCACACACATCTACAACAGGCTTAACAAAATCCTGAACTATTACCCAATCACTCGCCACAAATGTAAATGTATGTTAAAAGAATGGTTACTAAAACAAGATTACACTACAGTTGAAAAATTATTAACGGTTCTCACATAAATCACTCAGCTTACTGCATTCAACATAGAAACCCATACAATTACCTTAACACACACACACACACACACACAGATTCCCTCACACACTCACCCATTTACTCTCATGCGGCCACACACTCATTTCTAAACACTCCTTCCACATATATCTAAGTACGCTTACAGAAATGCATGCTAAATAACATATTAATTATAATTTCATCACAAACTTTCAAAATAATTAAAACTTGATTAACTTCGTTATTTTGTACTATATATAAGTAAACATAAATCAATGAGTTAAATAATAAATTTCTTAATTTACTATTCATGTCCGGGGGAGGGCATTGGTATGCCATATCACAGGTCTGTCCTAGTTTGGGTACCAATGTATTTCCAATGTTAATGTAAAATTTACTGCTGTATTATTGTACTCTGATATATTTAAGTTAAATGATGTTTGTTAAACAATAAATAAATTTCAATAAATTTCAATAAAATAAAAATACTAGGAATAAAGATAAAACAGTGGTGCCAGGTTTTAGATTAGCAAAGACAAATAAAAGGTCCTTCTTAGATAATTGTGTACGGTTTTATAATAAACTTCCCAAACATATTACAATGCTTACAGAAGGGAAATTCAAGTTGCACGTGAAAAACATATTGGTTAAAAAATCCTACTAAACAGTTTCTGATTAATTAAACGACAAAAATGCCTGGACAATTCCGCCTCTGCCAAGCTATTGCCTGTAACCTACATGATTTAAACAAATATTGTAATAACTCAATTACATAGTAACTATGTAACACATTGTTAAAAGATGTTTAAAAGAATGGCCCCAAGTTTCTTGCCCGTTCTTCTCGCAACACCACAATTTATTTGCTGAACGTGGCAGTACAATGTAGAATATTTCGATACTAAAATTTGTAATTGACCTTCATAAGAGCGTCTTAGAATGCCTAAATAGAATAAACTATTTTTACTTTGACTTTTTGACTTTAATTTTAACACCATTGTGAATCATACTTTTATCGATGATACATATAGATTTACATTTTTTGGTGTTCATGCAAATTTTTATTATTATTCTTACAGTTATGGTTCAATTAAGTTTATCGTGATTTAAAATACTTAGAAATGAACCTTTGTAATTTTAGGCCACAAGGCTACAGAAGAAACTTTTATGTTTTATGAATTACCAAATACTAAAAGGGTAATAAGGATACTTACTATACCGGTTTGACCTTGAACCTTGGGTAACAAGGATACTTACTATTGCGGTTTGACCTTGAACCTTTGATACAGAAATTAACTTAATATGTAGTTATGCAGTTATTATCTACATAAAAAAGTAAAAACTGACTCAAATTGGATATTGTAGTAAAATTTCTTATAAGGTAGGTAGGTAAAAGGGAAAATTTTATAATGGGTACATAGATCAATTGAGGCTATGGATATTTGAAATAAATACCTCGAAAGTATCTCAAAAGCTTCTTTTTCAGAAGTTGGCTTCCCGAACATTTCTTGACCAAGAGTCACCATTGTATCAGCCCCAATAACTACATCCGGAGTCTCTCCTGCTTCTTTAAGACGTGTTTCTACCTCCAATACTTTTTGATAAGCTGTTTCTTCCACATACTCAGAGAAGGTCTTGAAACTTTTAAGTTCCAGGTTTTCTTCAAACAATGACGGACATAGCCTCACTTTCAGACCCTAGGAAAAATATATGCAATAAAAATAATTGCAATAGAGCTACATAAATGTGATAGTTTAAACTTGTTTCGGAACAAATATACGCATAAACGCAGATTATAAAAAAAAATACTATTTCATATAGGCATGGTAGTTTTCGAAGCACAAAAAATAATACAAATGCGTATTGTTTTGGTCTTAGTCAAGGAAATTCAATAAACAACAATACTCATATTTATTGCTTGCATGCATACATGTTTAAATGCATATTGTTGTGCACATTATAATCAAAATAAACATAGTCCGTACAATGTTTTCAATAAGTTCCTTCCGTCTAGGCGACCCGCTCGCCAGGACAATGTTTTTTTGTTTTAGTATGTGCATTACCGGCTGTAACATTGTGTGAATATCATAAAAAACTATTTTAGGCACAAAAATAAAAATATACGAAGTTACTTTAAGTGCGTTAGTTTTGGCTCGATTGCGTTTGTAGCAGTTTCTCAGTATATACAAAGTTACTTTATGGCAGTTTCAAAAGTGGCATTTGTGTATTAGCGTTCGGATAGATGTTTTTGCTATTATTGACCACCAAACCAATTACTGCATGCTATCCGAACGGCTTAAAACAAACTTTGACAACCGACAATATTTTAACAATTTCGCAATGTACACTTGTAACATGTAAACTTGTCTTCAATCACCCCAAATACAGCTGTCAAACCAGCAGTTGTCAAAAAACGATCACAACGATCCCACGGTAAGACATGAGTTAAAAATATCACTTTTCTCTGTCATTTGTAGCGTTTTCAAAGCTATCCGAATGGTGAGCGAAAACGATATTTTTGCTCACGAAGTCCCAAATCGAACGGCCCGTGTGATCATTTTTAGCGTTTGTGTTATTTTTGACACCGATAGGCTATCCGAACGCACTATTTATGTTCACACTCAAAATTTGACTTTTTTTTATGGCAATTGTTAAGACTTTTTTTGCCAGCAGCATGTCAAAAGAGTTTTGTTTTAAATAAATCTGAGAAATTTAATTAATTTTACATACAATAATAATAAATTAGCTTGTGTCGATACAGCGACACTTCTAGGCCTAGAACTGGATACGCACATAAACTGGAAAAAACATAATTATTATTTAGTAACCGGCTAGGACTCACGTAATATTTACCGGATATTGAGACGAAGAACTTCAAATAAGTTCGAAACTGGTCTGAGCAATATCCGGTAAATATTACGTGAGTCCCAGCCGGTTACTAAATAATAATTATGGAAAAACATATAAAAAAAATAATGTCTAGTTTCTCATATGCATTGAGGGAACTAAGGCGAGCCACTGACCAAAATACAGCTATATCTGCTTACTACGGATTCGCGTTTTCGTGGCTTAGTTATGGCCACAGACCTAGGATTTTTTCGCTACGCTCAATAGACCTACGAAGTGTGGGAGTGAAAGGTCCTAAGCTGCTACAAACCGTCGCGAGAGAAAAAGAGATAGTAAAACAAGAAGACGGTATGTCATTTTTTACGCGAGTAAGAGGCCATAGCGTCCCGGCCTCTTCCAAGTCGGCGCGAATTTTGTGTATTTGCTCAAATATCTTACGATTATAATATAAAATGTGTATTCTACAAGCATGGTGTCTTGTTCAGTGAGTGAATGTGAGGTTACAAGACGCAGTAACCCGAATATATACACGTTTCACAGGTAATTTATGTTTATTTGTACTGCTTTTTTGATAATCATTATTATGTCATTTTGTTATAAAATTAGTTATAAGAACTATAGAAATATTAGATAATAGGTTTCTCTTCATACATGTCATCAAATTACATTGCTAAATGAAGAATTGGTTGGTATTTTACGAAAAACTATAAAAACATTTGTTTACGATAGGGCTCCACAAAGTCCTGACGTCACAAGTATCGATAAAATCTATAGTTTGTGTCTGACCTGTAGGTTTGACGTGACTGCTCGGGTACATATTCGTACCTCAAAAATAACCGGTAGTTAGTTTAATCATAAATTAGTTTAAAATATAATATAATTACATAATAATTAGCGAGAAGTTGACAGATCAGTTTATAGCTTATTGAGTATTTACGAATAAGGGAGTAAAGATATATTATTAAAAATTTATTATGATGTTTTTTGTGAAAAGTTCCTCTAACACTCAATAAATAATTGGAAATATCTCTTACTTCTATCATAAAATATCAGTACCTTTATACAAATGGCTATTTTACAGAATTTGAAATAACTATATGCACGTGTTAGTTGGATTTAAACAACAAAGTCAATAGTCAAAACCATTTATTTAATTTAATGAAATTTTAATATTGAATGATTCTACATTGTCCTGCCACGTTCAGCAAACAAAATTGTATAGAGCCACTGCGAGAAGAACGGGCAAGAAAGTCGGGGCCATTCTTTTATAAGTCTTTTAACAATGTGTTACATACTTACTATATACACTTTATTTACACTTTCACTGGTTTATCAACTATTAATTAACATATAAAGTCATTGTTTACATAAAAAGATATTTTCTTATTCGATATATAATTGTCATAACCTTTTTAACAAATCTTGTAATGGTCCAAAAGGACCATTACATTTAAACGAGGTTTGTCGTTATGTTATGTATATCAGAAAAGATAATAATAAATTACTTAACTTCACAACATCTTGATCGGGCAGCACGTCGTCACTAAAGACTACTTTCCAAATATATTTCGACACCCCCGGAGCTCTGCTCGGCACGGCGGTCCGACCGAAACTGAATCAAGCAGCACTTCGTCGTCTAACACTATTTCAACACCACTGGAGGTCTGCTCGGCACGGCGGTCCGACAGAAAGTGAATCAACTCGCTTTACACTACCCCTTTTATAGGAAGGAACAAACAAGGTGACGAAGCGACTACCGTCACAAACAAAATACTCATTAACATTGACAATTATGTGATTTCAAGTTCTATACATATGGCAATAACTATAATAAAATCATCAATGTTTTTACACATAGAAATAAAGTACATAAAATAAACTATTTTAAATAAGTATCTTTGTCTTTGTTTTAACAGTGAAACTGATCTGTGTCACATGATCCGTTTCACTACTTATAAGATAAACTTATAGTAAATATATCATCAAATAATGATTCCAGTGATCATGACAATCCATATATGATTTTTAATCACAGTCTCACAATAAATACCTTTAGATACAGTATTAAATTCACACCACAGATAAAATATACACAGCTAATTAAACCAATACTTATTTTCATCTTAAAAACCACATAGTATTACTAAAACGAAATTAGAATGTCACATTATAGCACCAGTTGTTAAAATCAGCTTAAAGCCAATCAAGTTAATATGAACAAATATTTCAATAAATAGTGAGCCAATTTTCAAATAATCTATCACACGCGTATATATCTCGATCGTGCGCTCGAAGAGTCAAGACCTCCTGAGGATGCTTCGTGTAGAAGCGAAACGCGTCGAAAATTCTTCCGGTTTGGCTGCGTGGCGTTTGTGACGTCACGTCGGCTTAGCAGGAAAATTAAGCGGAATTGTCACTAGATATATTTTTATATTTTTTAAGTGTTTTATTAAAATATTAATTTGATGTTTTCTTAAAATATTTTAAAAGTATTTGTTATCATCGATGTATACTAATGAAATACTCAATACCAACTTTTAATGTCCCTGAATGCATGAAGCTGTGGAAATGGTAGTCAATAGCTTTAGGAAATGATGACACAAGTACCTAACAGTTTTATTTGTAGTAAAATACATGGTCAAATATTTTTTTTTAATGTAAAGACTGTATGATATGTAGATTTAATCTAATAACCCTTCCCATAGCGTCCCTGGTGCATTAAAATCTACAATAATCGCTTCATTGCAGCGCTGGATAGCTATGGCTATCCTGACATAAAATAATATTTATTTTTCCTTTCAGATCAAATTGAAAATAGACTGCCCTGTCCTTACTTAAATTGAGATATATCACCACCGTTAGCCATTACTTGGTCCTTCAAATCAAGTACTGTCTCCAAGGATAACAACTTATTAACTAATGTTCTAAGTTGTGACAAAAAAGACAGAAAAAAATTAGCTCTTAAGAAGTTTAAAAGCTGAAACAAAAATAATGATAAAACGGCTTTTAGACTTAAAAGCAGACTTTAACGAATTATATGTTTAGTAGGCCAGTTAGTAAAGATCATCGAAATTATGTACACATCGTCATTTCTACAGCCCAAGGAGCTATGTTTACACAAGGGACAAATTCGACCTTTGCCTACCACATGTGAATACTTTACGCAAATGGTATTCAGATAAATGTAATTTAATAATTTACAGTATCTGTAGCAGCTTAATTATTTTATTAATGGTAATCATAATACTTAGTAATGGTAAGTTTTATTTTATCTTGTTACGATGAAGTTATAGTAGTTTGACTTTTAAAAGTGCTGTACCACTTTGGACCAATAAATGCATTTGACTTCAATTTTGAATGAGTTTTATATATATCAGATCAAAAAAGGGAACAGGTTCTCAATAAGGTTGTATTCATGTTATGATATTTGGTTTGATTTTCATTTGAAAACATCGTATTTTGTTTGAAAGGATATAATTTAAGATTCATCCTATTGAAATTTCACCATAATCAGTTAAGTAGTTTGGTTTTTAAATCATAATAACTTGAAAAATAAGTTGTTCAAGTTAATTAAATTGCATATTTTGCATTTCTGTGATTTCAGTGTTGTTTACGATCATTACAATAGTATCAATGAACTATATAGGGCATAATTTCAAACGAATGTGTCCTAAGATTCAACCAGTAAAACTGTCGATAGTATTACGCTCGCGTCATGACAACACTATGTCACTCACACATTTACATTTCATTTTTTGTCACACCATTCATCCATCACTGTTGGTCTTGTACATCCTAAGCCTATGGTTATGGCATCATAATGTGGGGCAACAGTGTAGATGCAAGTGACCTCTTTATCGCTCAAAAAAAATGTATTTGGATACTTGCCAATATAAAAACTCCTAACATCAATATAACAAATTATCACAAACCATATTTTATAAAATTTAAAATTCTATCCTTAATATTTATTTATCAGAATCAGAATCATTTATTGACCATAATAACAAATAATGTTATTCTAGGCAAGTCGGTATACAATGTAATATGTTTTTTTTATATAATTATTTAAATATCATAAGTCTATAATAAATAATACATTGGTTACATAATAATTTCAATTAAAATAAAATAACCCAATAACTAAGTACATAAAAGCAATCATATTCATCGAAATATTACTCAGCATTGTAATGAATGAAAATTATATGAAAACAACTTCATTTATACAATTATAATAAACAGCATACAATTTTGTTAAGACATGTTGGCAATACAACAATAAAATTTGTGAAAAATAGTAAAAATATTTAAAATTATATAAAAAATTATCGCTTATAAATTAAGCAAAATAAATTAAAAAGTTTGTCGTCAAATTTGAAAGCAATATTTTTTGAATAATTACATATTGGTATATCAGTTGTACATAAATGAAGATTCTGTTAATTGCATATTCAAAAATTCATTAATATTATAGAATGAATAATATAGAATGGAAATGTATATACTAGAAATTTGCAAATTGGAAAATAAATACCAATCATTATTCCAAAAATATGCCAATCAACGACGTGATATCCGATCACAATAGAGGCATAAACTGATAAAACCAAAGTTCAATCTAGAAATGTACAGATCCGGCCCTAACTCAATGGCTATAGATATATATAAGCTGCCTAATACACTAAAAGACATTGAAAAGGTAGAATGTTTTTTAAAAACCTTAAATCCTTACTTGAATCTTAATGTTACTATACCTTAGACGAATTCTTCAACGATAATTTGAATGATATATAAATAGATTGTTCCGTTCCTACCATTGCCATACCCTTATAGGATCATACCTATAACACACACAAACATGTTAAATAAGACCTGCATGTAACTACATATGTTGCAATAAATAATTGAGTATTGAGTACATGAATATACAAGTCATAAAGGGCAATATACAATTTAGACATTCTATGAGTGTTGTCAATGTATGTTGGTAATATTGTACTAAGTGACACACAAAACACGTACACAATAATAACATAAGCTGAAACTACCTCCATGCGGTGAAGCGGCATCAGTTTTTACTGGCTAAAACTTCTAATAATTACTACAAAATGTCTTGCGTACTTTCGTACGCTGAGATGCCTTCGGGCTTATGTTGTTTTCGTTGTTTATTGAGTGATCTGTTTGGTGGCACGGCAGCCTACCCGGTAACGCAGGGGAGCAGCCACCTAACATTCTACTCTAAACTAAGCAAAATTTGTTTGTAATCATTGAGTCGGGCATGTCCCATGATGCTACATCTCATCAGAACCTGAACTGCTCTGCTGGGGGATATCGTTCTGGGCCCCAACCAGAAAATTCTTCAATGCAAGGGGGGCATGTGTGTACAAGCCCGCATGCCGGTCAGTAAGACATGGCCACTTTAATAAGGGAAGGTACGGATAGCCCCAAAGCTAGAGTACTTCATTCTCCGTCATTAACCGAAAATCAACCGACGAAAAAAATATTGACAAGATTTGACGTATATAAATTATTTACGAACAAATTAAAAAATATGTCAATACCTGAACTTCTAAATATATTTTTTTTTTTGGGGAGAACTACGATATTTATAAATTAAAGCAATAGTATGTACAAAAAATGTAATTACACCATGGATTATTTTGCAAAAAAACATAATGACTTGTTAAGCCAAATTAGCCGATTCACATTATCTGTTTTCGCTATTTTAACTGTTATGTCTAGTGGTTTCGTGAGAATCACTGCCGAAAAATGGATAGGGTGAAAACATTGACTGATTTATTTCATAGGGCTTTAGAGTCATCCGATCCTGTACTCTCACAGGCACAGCTGCTTCGACGACAAAAAAAACAATGTAAGATTCCATTGCCTGCTATCGCGATTACATTGTTAAAAACCACAACCTATCCCAGATTCGCTGGAAGAGCTTGCTAGCGCTGATGAAGTTGAAAGTTATGATCCAAAAGAATGTGTAGTACTTTGCAACGAACAAGACATTTCGTGATGATTGAGGTCCAAGTAAAATTAAATTTATTTACATGCAAAAAGTCGCGCGTCGTTCACGAACGGTACCCCTTTAGCAGAGACCACAGTCTTCCACTTGTTATGATCTATACTATACCGCTTTCGATTTATGTAAGCTCATGAATCCTTTGATACATAAGCATCGATTTAAAGTACTCTTTGTCTGTGCTTTTTCTGAACATTCTCATTCTGATTTTGGAAAGATCTTCCTCTTCAATTATCTCATCTCTATTGTATTTATACTACTTTCATGCTTTTTCTGCGACACCTAACTTCACTTCTACTTAAGTTTTGGAAACAACACTCATATACAGATTGCCAAACAAATACAAACCATACTCTAATTCGTCGAAGTATCGAAAGTTGTCGAGTTCTAAATATGCAGAAAGAACCCAATTACTAATGAGGATATATATACGGTAAACCTAGTGCAGCTGAAACCACGCCATTTCTAGAATATTAACATAAATCATAAATATCTAACGTGTATTTTCTAGAACAGTAACTAGGACTCTCAGACTCTTACCATGTGAAAATGTTCCTTAAGTTCTCTGTTTTAAAACTTAAAATTGATTGAGGCATAACAGCGTTTTCAGAGTAATATGGAAGATAATGGTGTCTTAGGTTTTCGCGATTATTACACATAGTAATTAAACAACTTTAAACGTCACCCCGTGACCACGATCACTGCAAAGTGTTTGAAACGTCGGGACAAAAATAATGATAAATATACGCGATTTAAACCGTTTAAAGTTGTTTAATTACTAATATGGGAGATCCCACAGTGGGCAAGGTATGTGTTGAACGTTGCGGTCCGATCGTAGACTATATCAAACAACAAACTTCGTACCGAATATTAAATTTTCGTTGTGTAAAGTGTCGCTTAAAATACGAAAAACTAAACTTCGTCGAATTGTAGTAGCAGCCAAGTTGTGTGACGTGTATCAGTGAAATTATATTTGTGTGCGCTTACGCACAACAAAGGATGTTCCATTTTATAAAGCTATAAAATTATGTTACAAAATATTTTTTTAGAATATATTTGATATGATTTTTCTGTAATGTTATCTTTAATTTACACGGCAGATTATTAATGAGGTGAGAAATTATGAATTGAGAGGTTCTTTTGCCGTATACGTTATTGTCTCTAGGTACAAATAGTTTTCTATTTTTTTGCTTCTGGTGTATTAAGAATGACTTATAAGGGATTGGATTTCTGTTCCAAAGTATTCTGTATATTGTTCCGAAGTACCATAGTGTATGTTGTATATGTCGTCAAGATACGTTTTGTAAGTTCGTCCGTAGCTGCTAAGTACTTCGCTGCAGCACTGCTTTACACCTCCGTAACTGCATTTGGTAGTGATGGTCGCTTAGATACCACGTCGCGCCGCAACTCAGTAGTGCGGTCCCAGCTTTAGAGGCGCGTGGATGGCGTTATGCCACAATATGTTAGCTTGTTTACGTATTCATTTTCTATTACATCTTTTTTCAATAAAATTGATTTCTGGTTTTTCATGCAATTTATTTCAGTAGATTGAAGTTAAATTAGAAATAATATTCTATAATTTAAAAGTCAGTACCAATATATAATGCGCTAAAAGAGTAAAAATGGATTTCTAGTAAATTTTTCTATTCAAGTTAATATTGATTTGGATATAATTAGAATTAAATTTGAACTATAAAAAAATCTTATTGCGTCTGTTACATTAATAATTACATCAAGTCTTTTTGGCGGTATGTATTTTTACAAAATGCTGCATTCTATAATAAATACTTTTAGCTACTACAACGGAAGCATTTAGTGAACCTAGCTGCCATTGCAGGCTTGCAGGGAGTCTTAACACTCCAGCCCTCTACCAGTTGGCAGCGTGCCTAGCATGCCCAGAACTATGATTCTAGTATTCCATTGTACCAAATGAAGTAGATGGATTATATATACCTATTGGAACTAAAAATACCGCAGCCATAGGTTTGACAACGTTGATGTAGCCAACGTGACAGTTGATGTCGTATTTATGTGTTATAATTTTATATTTTGGCAACAAATGATATTATAGTTATCTAGAAAAAGATCTCAAGCATGACAGTTTTAAGACCTAAGATCAATTTATTTGTAATTTTTATGTCCTTTGTATCCCTAAAATGAAATCAATACTGAAAAATACGACATCAATTGACACTTGTCAGACCTAAGCCCTACTTCTAGGATATTTTTGTCATTAGTAGCACAAATACTAAATAAGAATTGAGGGTTTTTTTCAAAGTATTTTTTATGACATTTCTAGCACATGTTTGACATAAAAAATTAAGAATACAAAAAGTAATGGGTATTATTTTCATATAAAATGTTCTAAAACTAACAATGTTCCAAAGTTATTTTTGATTTAATGTAAAATTCATGTTGCATAAAACTATCCAGGGTATTAGTCAAGTATGGGTTTCCAAAAAATTGTTCTTTACTCGCTTTTAAAAAGGTATTCCTGATTTTTTTATATCCGTATGGCTTCTCAACCATTTTATTTGACACTATGATATTTTTAAGGAATTAAAAAACGCAGAAGAACACTAATAATTTCAGTTGAAAATTCCCGCGGTACAACCGCATGAATCGAGCCCACGCGGCGAACTGACAGGGCCGCGCGGTACACTTTTTAAGCCACGCCCGCTTCGGTATAGTTTGCGTTCTGTTGTTTTTGAGCTTGAATTACATTTCTTTTTATATTTATTCGTAGGGTTCATATTAAAATCCATAGACCTAAAATTCAAGTCATAACGTGTAATTATCGAAAATACCGAAATTTGCATCAAATGGAATACGGCCTCAGGCATATCTGTCAGCTTCATGATCACTAACATGAAATATGAACCATAGACGATGATTCACATTTAATATGGAACATAGATACAAAATGGGATCAATAAAAAAAAAAACGAATTTAGACGGCGACGGTCTATCGTGAATGAGGATAAAATTGGGATAGTTTGAATACGTTTTGTGTGAGTGAATTGTATTTTACATAAGATTGGCAGAAATTTATGCCTACTTTTGATTTTTATTTAACTCCCTCTTTCTCAGTTAGGGCATACTCCACTTGACGCCACTAACCACTATCGTTATTTTCGATAATTTTGACCACATCTATGGTCTATGGTTCATATAAATGTTATAATTATATGAACCATAGACGCAAAATGTGGTCAAACATAACGAAAATAACGATAGTGGCGTCAAGTGGAATATGGCCTGAGATCCGGAAAGCACTAGTGTTTGTGTCTCTCTGATCTATGGTTTGAACTAACTTCTAGGGATGTGATTATATCGACCACCAAACAATAGATTTTTAATTTAACGACATTGATTTTTTTTATATAAATATATATGGATTAACGAATTAAGTCATCTTCCATCACCGATGTACACTGATCACGGTCTACACTGTCAATGCTAACTGTCACAAATTTCATTACCCAGTTACGTGTTGCCTCTTCGATGACTGGTACAATACCGACTGACGAGTCAACTGCATCTCGAATGACGTATGATACAAAGTTACAGTCACAGTCTCTCAGATGACTAAAGACGCAGACTAGCGTCTTTAGTCATCTGAGCGATCACAACTATAATAACGTAAATATATAAGTGTTCCTAGTCCTGTAGCAAACTCATTCCAGCAATCCGCTTCATGTTTATGAATGCAATTTGCTTGGTAGCTTGACAGATGAACGTTGAGATGAATCCGACCCACTGCAATCCAGGCTCACGTTCCGACATATATAAAAGTCCTATATTTAAGCTGAAAACCGAACTGAACATCAGCTTAGAACGGATTTTGCAACAGAGCTAAATTAAAGGCTTTAATTTTTTACTCAAAATTTATATAAACATCCTATTTATTGAAATAGGAGCATAAATTTGATTATTTAATTTATTAACAAATACATGGAAAAAAATAAATACATGGAAAAGCACTACACTTAAATATTTAATATTATGCACGAAATTAGGTATTAAGTTTCAAGCGATCTTTTTCAGGCAACTATGAATAGTAAGGAACAGTTGGATGTTATGGTGGGTTGATGCACTTAACAGTACTGTTTAAAATTCCTCCTCCTCCTCGCGTCGTTCTCCTCATTTCTGAGGGTCGTGATAACCCCTTTTTTGGATACTTTTGTCTTGACTGAGTCCCGCCAATTATGCCTATCCTTGGCATCGCGTAGATTGGAGTCCAAAGCCGTTTGGTCCAACTTTCTCAACGGACAACGACTCCTTGGGCACTTGCCATTCACCTTGCCAGTAACCATGAGCTGCTCCAGGTTATGCCCCTCCTTTCTAGCGACATAGTCGAAGAATTTGAGCTACTTACGTAAACCACTATTTCACCTGATGGTATGTTATGACACCTGAGGTCGAAGATGTTGTTCAAGCTAACTTAAAATTACTGGCTTTCAAGGACAGCTGTCGGAACACACCGTTAGGTGCTTGGCGACAGATTTTCTACTTGCGGATGGAAGCTAGCCAGGCGGACAATCACAAAATACCCTTCCACCATGAGGTGATGCTCAAGCCCATGGCGGGATTCGAACCATGGACCTGCTACGCGGCAGTCCATAGCCAATGCCACTGTGCCATCACTACTTCGATGGTAAATAAATATTTAAAAGTTAAACATTGGGAAGGGCGAAATAAAGCGTGGGTTGGTTAAATGGTTAAATATTATTATATTATATAATGTCGGAGAACGATGTTTTTTCAAAGATTGCCAAATTTGTTCATGTTTGCCTGGTTTTACCTCATGCAAATGTTGATTTTGAAAGAGTGTTCACCAAAGTTAACTTGACAAAAACTAAATTAAACAATAAACTTGCAACTCACTCCATTGACCCCTTGAAATAATTTCTTGCGATAGGTACTCTAAAAGAAAGTAAATATCATAATATTCAAATACGTGTGAAACTCACGAGAATATAATTTCAAGAATAGTATTATTTTATTTGGGAAATCTCATGTCTGGCTTTTTGTACTTGTCAGAGCTTAGCAGGGCTTATAGTGATTTACTCTACGTATAAATAAAGTAAAGAAGTATAACTCTTATACAGTGACCGCTTTGATTTCGGCCTCATCAAGTTCACAAGTAACAAAACACACACAATTTTCCAAATTCAATTGGTTTGGTTAATTGATTTGGCGCTTAGAAATGATCGCATCTGATTGGTTGCGTCAAGGTCATGTTGTCACCGCCGTCATTGCCTTATGCCAAACCGTACTGGGGCACAGCGCGGCAGCGAAACGGCGCGGCACGGGAAATATAATTTGTATGGATTTATAATCGGCGCAAACCGCACTATAGTGATGTGGCTTCCGAGAGGCACGGCGCAGTGCTACAGAGATGTCTCCGAAGGCAACTCTGCGCTACGCCTTTCGGCATCGGAGAGACGCGGTGCAGTAAATTATCCAGTTATTTCACGTTCCACCCACGTTTCAACAATTCATAAGACCTTATTTTACGTTCTAAAATCTGTGTGAAATCGATCATTATCTCTGAAGAGTCGTTAAAAAGAGTTTTTTTCGAACGAGAATTGTGTTATATCTTGCACCCAAATATAACACTTATTAATTAATCAGCTATATCTATCTCTTTGCAAGACACCACGGTTATTTTACTTCAACGACTTCATCCATTGCGAATTTTTGCTATTAGTTGGAAGAACCGTTCTGCTACGCCGTATTGCTATTGTGAACGAAAAAAACGCGCCACTTCGCTGCAGCACTGCTCTGCACCTCTGTAAATGCATATTAGGTAGTGACAGTCACTCAGATACCGCGTCGCGACACAACTCTGTAGTGCGTTCCCAGCTTTAGATACGCGTGGATGGCGTTATGCCACATTGCTTGTTTTCGTATTAACTTTCTATTACAGGTTTTTTCAATAAAATATAATAGGGTTTTCATGCACTTTATTTCAGTAGATTGGAATTACTTTCTTGTAAATAATATTGTATAATTTAAAAGTCGGTATATGCGCTGAGGAAAAAAAAAGTATGTTAAGTATTTTTTTTTATTCAAGCTTATATTATTAGTAAGATATAACTTAGAATAAAATAAGATTATAAAAATGTATTATTACGTTTGTTAGATTAATAAGAACATAAAGTTTTATTTGGCGGTATGTATTTTAACATAATACTGCAAACTATTGTAAATACTTTTAGCTACTACAACGAAAGCAACACAACAGTCAATAGTCAACCTAGCTGCCATTTCAGGCTTGCAGGCAGTCTAAACACTCCAGCTCTCTACCAGTTGGCAGCATGCCCAGCATGCCCAGAACTATTATTCTAGTATTCCATTGTACCAAATTATGTAGATGGATATACCTATTGCAACTAACAATACCGCAGCCATAGGTGTGACAACTATAAACGTGGCAGTTGAGGTAGTATTTATCTGTTTTAATTTAATGTTTTAGGTACAAATGACATTATCTAGGTTATCTAGAAATAGAACTCAAGCATGACAGCTGTCAAAATGACAGTTGATATCATATTTTTCCGTTTCTATTTCATATTTTGGATTAAAATGACATGGAAAGTATCTAGCAATTACTCTTACGTATGACAGCTATAAGGCCTAAGATCAATTTATTTGTATTTTTTATGTTCTTTGTATCCAAAAAATTAAATCAATACTGAGAAATACGACATTAATTGACACTTTGACAATTGTCAGATCTAAGCCTTACTTCTAGGTTATTTTTAAGAAGCACATACACTAAATTAGAATTAAAGACCTTTATCAAAGTTTTTTTATGACATTTGTTGCATATGTTTTATAAAAATTAAGCATAGGAAAAAAAATTGGGAATTGTTTTCACATAAAATGTTCTCAAACTAATAATCTTCCGAAGTCATTTTTGACTAATGTAAAATTCATATTGCATAAAACTATCCAAGTATGGGTTTCCAAAATATTGTTATTTACTCGTTTGAGCAATATTTGGAAAAAAAAATTGGGAATAACTTGTATAGTTATTCCCAATTTTTTTATATCCGTATGGCTTCTCCATCATTTTACTACACAGTATGGTATTTTTTCAGAGTTAAACAACGTCGAAGAACATTGATAAATTCAGTTGAAAATTCCCGCGGTACAACCGCATGACTCGAACCCACGCGGTGAACTGTGGTATAGTTTGCGTTCTGTTGGTTTTAAGCTTGAATTACATTTCTTTTCATATTTATTCGTAGGATTTACTAGAGTATTAATTACCGGCAAAATTGTAAGGCAAATAAACGTATTGAATAGTGAATTGTTTTTTTAACCACTTTATACTTGAGAACCCATATCAGATCAAGGGATCTTTGAAAGAATCTGCTACGGGCCTCGCACCTAATCCTAAAGCCCTAATCCGGCACTGCTGTAAAGGATCTAACTAAACCATGGTTTGATGGTCCGTACTAACGCGAAATCACGTTTATTCATACGTATTTACTTAAACAACGCCTCAAACCACTGCCTTAATTATAAATAGCGTTTAGCCAAGCTATATTCTGCTACTCTGGTGCCCTTTGGCATTAAACCATTTGCACATAAATTAGATTAGATCCCGGTTGATTCTCGAGAATCGATGTACATATATCGATATAAAAAAACGATTTATTAGTTCACTAGAATCGATTTTCTAATTAAGCGATTTATGCATCATCTCTGGTTTTGATTTCGAGATTGAGGTTCGTTTGAGGTCCTTTTTATAGGTTTTAGCATTTTTCTATTTGATTACATTAATTTAAGGTGATGGAAACTAATTTTATCTAAAATGATGTCTGTCGTGACTTACATACGAAGTCTTTTAGGATGGAATGATGAAGCTCCAGTGAATAGATTCAGCTACAAAAGAGACAGGTATGTATGACAATAAGTGTTTACTTGCATTGGTTATGGCGGCAAACTTGGTATAAAATTGGTATAAAACCCAATAGAAAACATGTTTTCCGTGTCAATTAAAGTGGCTTCTAAATTTTGGAAGTATGTGACTTTACCCAAATCTTTGAGAAAACTTGTAGCTGTTTTCAACATTCGCTAGTTGTGTTTCAGGGCAGACGATGGTCAATATTCCGATGATGACACGCCGACGATCAAACGACCTAAACAATTGATGAATACTCGATTCCCGTCTCCCATGGCCACAAAGGGTAAACAATTTTTGGATTTGTTATTTGAATGCACACAAGCCTGTCACAGCAAGGATATGCTATTGATTCTAATGCAATTGGTTTTCCTCATCTTAAATTAGCAGCCTTTACTGTAACGTTAATTCCTATTGGAATCATAATTTAGTTTGGATTTAGCCAGTATCAAGTGATTTTTCTTGGCCAAGAAAGACCTGTATAGTCCTTATGGTTTGTAACTGCTAGTCCTTAAAGTAGAGCTTGTATAAAGCTGAAGTGATGTCAATATGACTTTGTTTAGTGTGCTTGAAGTCAATATTTCAGTAAATGCACTGTTCATATGGTAGTTTGTGCTAATTTATTGCATTTACCTTCATTCCTGAATAAATTCCTAATTGGTTGACAATAATGCTCTGGTGATCAAACTCAAAAGATGTATTATAAATTTCAGATGCCTTGGGTAAAGAAAAAGAGAAAAATGTCCGCTATGTACCAATACAGGTAGAATCTGGATATCCTAGCACTTCTACACCAATGGAGTTTGCCTCTAAATTGGGGACTAGAGTGCGGACAGTGCCAGTCAAACTTGTAAAGGACAATACTCTGTCCACTCCCACGAGGAAGCTTAGGAATCATAGTCCAATCATGCATGCTGTGGTGGATGATGATGATGAGCAGGAGGTATGGTTTCCTTAATTATTTCCAAGAAATTCTAACATATTTTTTAGACAATATTGTGGCTCAATTAATATAATAATATTTATTAAGCTCTAAAAACATGAGCTAATGTTAACAATTATCACTTCTTTTAATATTGTTAGGTTTGCAATAATGCCTGCTAAGCGGATTACATTACAAAATCACAAAAATACACTAAATTTAAGTCATGTGCGGGATTCGATCCTGCGTCCATCCACCCCTTTAGCCGGGGTATGCTCTAACCAATTGAGCTAACATGACATTATGTCATAACATAACTCAAATCTTTATTATCGTTCTTTAACCATCGTATTGGGATGGAGTGACATCTATAGTACCACTTGCGTTGTACTACAAACAAGACCAATTTTGCAATTAGTTTTATACTTTTAAATGATGACGCAACCTTATAATTTTAATATTGTTAGGTTTGCAATAACGCCTGCTATGCGGATTACATAACTCAACGTCATCACTTTGTTGGTAGGTATCTATATAATAACAAATTTAAAAAGACAATAAGATAGGTGTCAATGGACAGTCTTAGTAAAAATCTATTTAATAGGTCAAAATGCAGTTACTTAGTAACCTTTATCAATAGGCTAGACTGTTATGTTATTGAAGTACAATTTATAGGTAAACTATTTATTAGATTTAGTAGTTTGAGTACAAATAATTATCAGGTGGTGCTTACTATCTTAATCACACTAGCCCCCACACTAGGATTCCCTGTGTTGTGGGTGGCTAATGTCTTCCGAGTGCATAATACATATTTGTTGAAAAGTTTTGTCATTAAAGTCCTTTAATACAAAAGATTAGGGTAGGCAATACACATAATCAAAATACTTTAACATAGGCAATTGGTAATTTAAATAACATAACTGTAAATTCATTATTTGTGTGTGACACCATCAATAAATTTATATTGACTTTTTTATAACGGGGGTAGGGGTAAAAGACAAAGTTAGTCCGAGATCTTGTAATAGATATGTGGTATAGTGTGGCAATTGAATTATGCTGTGTCAGTTGCAATGGTGTATTGTAATGTTGTCGTCTTATTGCATGTGTGAGTAAGACTTGTGAGACGGGTTTGAGTGGTATGAGTACTAGCTGGGAATGAATGCAAGGGTGTACCAGGAGTGTTTCATTGGATGAGTGGTTCATGTTTGTGTGTGTATGTGTACAAGTAGTATGGTACCGATATCGAAAGGCATACCAGATAAGCGTTGTGTAAGATTACCTGCGCCGTAAAGGAGACTCATATAAGAATGTAAGGCTAATGTCACAGTGATAAGTAGAATTAGTTTGTTACTGAAGTATGAGTTATATTACTTATTTAACATATTGTAATGTCCAGTAGTATGTAATGTATAATCACTATGTATGCCATTTTGATTGCACATTATTAATAAGAACTATTATGTAATTTTTTGGATAGAATTTAAATGGGTAATTTAGCACCAAATCATATTTTGTACAAATTTTATAGTTACATAATAAATTACAGATTTAGGTTTGTTTATTTATCTAAAAAAAGGAAAATAATATTATAATTTAAGTTCCCTTTTGAGGACGATAAATGGCAGAAATAGTAAATCAGTAATTAATTCAATTTATTTGAAAAAATTTTATGGAAGTTATTTGTTAGTTCGTAATAAGTATTTTAGAAAAGTTTATAGGTTATATATTTATTTATTTAAATAAAGTAGGTAGTTTCGTAGAGAAAAGTATAACAAAATTATTGCATAAATTAAGTTTCCTAAGTTTTATCCCATTAACTCTGTGAGTGCTACTTGCTGCTATTTTTATATACCTAATTGATTCTTATTATGAGATTGTATAACACAATCTTAAATAACAAGCAACGGGTCAGATAACATTATAAGGCACATAACAATCATCAAATATAGCTTTTCCGATTTTACCATTGGTAACGCCAGTTTAACAGTATTAATTACGAATCTTTATTAAGAGGTATGTAGAATTTTTTCAGTTTCATTGTGATTTAATTTACATAACCAGTTTTTTGTTATTTTTTTACAGGATAGTCTCAAACAATTACATATATTGAGTGTTTTGTTAATTTTGTTATACAAGTATGGACCTAAAAATAACTGCTCTCTTTGCAAATTTGGTATTAAGAGTGGGAGTTATCCAACTTTGTTATCAAACTGGTCTTGATGAAGTTTTTGTGCAGGACTTGGCTAGTTTATGAAATCTTAAGACAGAAGCTAAGATGAAAATTTGTCTGACTCTAAAGTGATCGAATTCTTGATATAAACTATCTGTTGAGTAGCGATAAGGCTTTTTGTATGCTGTTTTAGGATGGCTCTCTGAGCCCTTTCAGCATGATTAATAGATGAATAGTCATAAGTAGCACCCCATGCTACCACACAATATGATAATATGGAGTTGCACAAGGCATAGTAAACTTGACGAATAAGGTCAGGATCAGCTACACATCCCAGTTTATAAAATATATATTTAAGTTTTCTTACTCTTGCACTTATAACGTCGACATGTTTATTCCACAATTAACTTTACATGCTCTAATGATATGCAGGAACAGATATTCTGGGGGGACTTATTGCAGCTATGTAGTTTAATGGAAATAGGCTGTTCTGGAGCTGTGCGTTGAAAAATACTGAGACGAATTACTTAGCATTCCATGGATTCACCGTGCGGGTGAGGCTAGAGGGGCCTGGGACTTGCAACCCAGGAGTAGGATTAAGGGGCCCCTTTATGATATATCAATGCTCTCCTTCACCACTCGAGCCTCCTCCCCTACCTTACCAAATTTGATCAGATCCTACTAATGCCGCCTTAGATACACGTTCTAGGATGCAAGTTACGGTTGTTATTGGTAGGCCAAGGTCTTTAAGTAGGTTATATAGGGATTTCGCTGGTATACTCCTCGCTCCAACCTCTACAGTATATAAACTCACCACATAACCGTTTTTGGTTAATTCATTTGTTAGGTCATAATATTTGTTTGTTTTTATTGTGATGTCTTTAGGTATGTTTGTTTCCCACGGCACAGTAAGTTCTATAAGTACTATGCGTTTTAGATTTTTTGAGTATAAAAATATGTCTGGTCTGGATGACGAAATACCAACATCCTCAGGAATTTTGTAATGTTTTTCATACGTGTCCATCAAAAGAGTCCAATCGGGAGCTGCGCCTAAGATGGAGTAAGGCTTGGATTTAGATTTTGTAGATGACACTTCTTTTACAAAATCGACGTGTCGTTTATTCATGGTCAGACCTTTTTTTGCTCTAGCTACCGAGAGACTCGCGGCTTCACGTATGATTTCGAGGACTCTATCATGGCGACGTGAATAATGACCCCTATCAAGGAGCACCTTGCATCCTACCAGCAAGTGCCTAGCTGTACCGATCGCCTCCCGACAAATACCGCAAGACTTTTCGGTGGCTTTCCCCCATCTTACTAAGTTACTTTGGTCTGGGAGGGTCATCTGAAAGGCGTTTAGATAGAATTTTAATAAGGCAGGAGACCAGTCGTATATCAAGGTGCGCCACTTTAACGCCAGAGGGATACAAAATTCACCTATAGTTAGCCATTCGCTCTGCATTTCTAAGCTCATTGCATGCACTTTATAGCTATTATTTTCGTCTTGCTGTAGAAAAGATTTTACAACGTCTTTATCCTCCATTTTCTTTTCCGACCCAAAACCCGCTTTGCTGGTCTGTGCACCTATCATAAATTGTTTGTGGAATTGAAGCCTCGAGTCAAGGTCGGAGGCACTTTTGTCTTTTGGGAGAGATGCGACTATATCGTCTTGAGATTTTGATAAGACGTGCGTTTTGGTAACTCTGAGGTGTTTATAGAGCTCCGATGGTTTCTTTAATTTCATCCCAAAATTAGTTTGATTCCTAAATAGAGTAGATGGGTCTGCCGAAAGTGCGAGCCCCAACCAAGACTTCAATGTCCTTATGACGTTTACATCCAGCTTTGTTAAAAGTGATTTTGTAATGTCGTATACTAGAAAAGGCCAAGTCAGACGTGATGCTAAGTAGTTGTCGTATATCCAAGCTTTTTTAATGTTATTTATTGGTTGTTGGTTTACCATACTAAGATCTTTTAGAAAACTATCGACAACTGCGTCTAGAGATGGTGTGCGACCTTTGTGATCAATCTTTCTACCAAGAAATTAAATTGTTAGTTATTTGGTCTTGAACGAATTTAAGATCAGGAGGTTTCCTAGCAGCCACTGAGAAACCTGACGGAGGCCAGTTTCAGTTGCCTCTGAAACTGATGCCCATGAGTCTCTGTGAAATAACAAAGCAGTGTCATCGGCAAAAGCTAGAGTTAATGCATTGGGGGATGTTGAAGTGATATGTCCCAGTAAGATGGTATCATTCACTCCCATGACCTTAAAGTTACTGATATCAAAATACTAAATTTAGTTGTACTAAATTGAAGCCATTAACTGTTTAATGTGTAATGGAATGTTAAATTACCAATCACCTATTTTGGACCATTTATCAGTTTAGGAGTATACAGTGCATATAACCATTTTCACTTCATTACTAGTCTACTAATGTACAGGGGCTAAGAAACATTCAACAGTAATTATTTATGTGTTGTTGCACAGTTATATGTAGGATAGGGTCTGATTATTTATGTTAAAATCAAAGCAGTCAAACTTTCTTTACTTTTGTTTTAGGTGCAATTGGTGGAGGCAAAACCAGAAATTAAAAGGAAGCCTAAAGTTTATGTGAACCTTGATGATTACGAGGATGAACCACAAAATGATGATGAAGTTATATTTGTAAAGAAAGTCACTCATCCACCTCCAATCAAACCTTACAAATTCTTCCTTACTGATGACAGCCGAGATGTAACAGATTCTGAAGAACCTCTGTACTATCGACTCTCGCGCAACGTTAACGACAGGAAATCGAACTCCCCAAAATCATACAGCAAATTCATAGCACCACCCGGCATTAAAAAAACATACAAAAGAAACCCTACACCAGTGTCAAGGTTATTGCAAGGATCCAAATCGGCAAATTACCCTCGAAATAATTATCTAAGTATGAATGGTAACACAAGGTCCACACTTGCGGAAGTATTTAATTTAGATGAAAAGAAAAACTATAAAGAACTTATCAAAAGAGTGACAGATTCAATGAACCCAGCACCATTCAGAAAAAGTTTTGATTCAATTAATTTAGCAGATGAATTAGCATCATTTAGAAACACTCAAAGGGCACAAAAGAAGTCATTGCACGAAATTAACTTAGTACAAAGAGGACTCATAGCTGAAAAAGAAAATAATGCCTCAAAAGAATATGATCCTATAACTGTTGCTTCAATCAATTCATCTGATTCAGAAATAGAGATAGTCCCTTCAGAATCATCTAGCTCATCTGTGAGGATTGACCCAGTAAATACATTGAAGGATTCTTACCGAGACAAAGCTGTTACATCCAAAGATTGGTTAGCAAAATTAAATACTAAATACAAAAAAAAAGATTTAGCTACAAAAGAGAAACTAAAAGATGCCAGACGTGAGTCTGACATTATTTCAAAAGTGGTAACCGAGCAGAAGTTAGCACAATTAGAGCATAAGTTAAAATATGAGCTCAGTATTCCGGAGAGTTTGTTTGAGGAGCCACAACCAACGGTGGAACTACCAGCTTTAACACCAGAACAGGAGAAGTTGGTGAATAGGGCATTAGGACCTGGACCTGCCGGCCAGTTGCTTGTAGAGAAGTTTAATTTAAGGATACATAGGTAAGTACTCATCCATTAACGATTTAAAAACATTTGCTTAATTATTAAATATCATATACAATGATAACAATAGAATTTAATTCATAAATGCCAAGTTTGGGTGTGTGTGATGCGAACAGGTTAAACCAATTCTGGTTCGAACCTGCAAATTGTTTATTTTTGAGAATAATAATGGGTGTTGACTATTTAAATGATTGTACATTTATTGCTTCTGAGGCTGACTGCTACTATAACACTTCTAAACCACTGGATATCTACCTATAATCTAATATTTCTTTCATCTTGCTAATTAAAGCGATTATTTATTTTAACCATTTAGCCTTAACACTTCATCCACAATGTCACTTACAGTCAGGTGAGATTGTGGTCAAAGGCATGTATCCTCCTAATGTTTTCGAAACATTGAACAAAATCTAGTACACAACACTTTGCTCAAATGCCAGTGCCCTGCCCCCACTCTCCAGGCAGGGGGGTTGAATGTTTAGATGCTTTTCGTAAGCCATGGAAAACATTAAACCAAGTTTTTTTTTTGACCATAGGCAAAAGTTTCCTGTTATTAGAACTCCCCATTTTTGACGCTGGAGAGCGTGTTCTGTTACATGCAAAATTATATCAAAATACCTACAGGTTTAAAAAAACAATTGTTACAGACGAGATCTTCAAACTCTTTCGGGTCTGAACTGGTTGAACGATGAAGTGATCAACTTCTACATGAATCTGCTGATGCAGCGAAGTGAAGAGCGCAAAGACTTGCCCAAGGTGTATGCTGCAAATACATTCTTCTACCCTAAGCTGATGCAAAGTGGTCAGGCTGGCCTGCGCCGGTGGACAAGGAAAGTAAGATTCATATTTTCTTGAAACCCATATTATGTTCCTTCCTACTACTATTAAGAATAAGTAATTATAATAATATAATTAATAATAATTTCGAATAAGCATTGCAATTCAACGGGGCAATAATGCCAACAAGCTGGGTACGCTGCCAACTGGTACTGGGCTGGAGCATTTGGACTGCCTGTGAGTCTGCAATGACTTATAGGTTGTCTAAATGCTTTTATTGTAGTAGCTGTAGTGTTGTATATAATTCGTAGTATTATGTTAATGAAGGAATAAAACTGTTTAATTTGTGAACAAAGCCTGCCCTCTGAATTTTGAACCAATTTCACTAACAGCCAAGTTAAAGTAGAGTAGTTTTTACCCTATCCAGTAAATACGCGGACGCGTTCGGGAGCGCACATACTCCATGAAGAAGTGACACTAAAGTCAAGTTAAGATTAAACTACACGGTTGATTTTAACGTGTGTCAAATCGACATTTTTAAATATGGGTACAACTTGCAAAACTTTTAATTGAAGGTTTAACATTGGTATATGTCAATGAGTGGTGAAATTTGTGAAAGAGTTTTCTCAGTCATAATATATAACTTAGAATATGCTACACATTCATAGCTTTTGGCAATTAGTATATTTCTGGTCAAATAATTTATTAAATTAAGGCGTCTATGACGCTTTTATGGGGGTCAATTACAAATCTTAATATTGAAATATTCTTCATTGTACTGCCACATTCGGCAAAAAAATTTATAGAGCCACTGCGAGAAGAATGGAAAAGAAACCATGGGCTTTTCTTTTAAACGTCTATTAACAATGTAGGTGACAGGCGATAGCTTGGCAGAGGCACGTGACATTGGCGAAATTGTGGCAATGCTGCAGAAACCATTAAGTTAAAAAGTTGAAGTTGAAATTGCCCAAGCATTTTTGTCGTTTAAGTAATCACAAACTGTGTAGTAGTATTTCTTAATCCATATGTTTTTCACGTGCAACTTGAATTTCCCTTCTGTGAGTGTTGCAATATGTTTGGAAGCTTTATTATATAAAATTGCACACAATTTCCTAAGAAGGCCCTTTTATTTGTTAATGCTAATCGAAAACCTGGCACCGCTATATTATCTTTATTCCTAGTATTTTAATTTGTGATTGAGTCTGTTTAATTTAAATTTAAACAAATGTTTACGAACGAACATACATAATATTTTCAAACATATACAGAGTCGGGTAAAGTTAAAATATCAATTTCTTTTCAAAGATTCCCTAGGATCCATTTCATATATGTTTCAAATTGCACGCTTTTGTAAAATAAAGGTTGTCTCTATCTCAGCTGCAGCTCCCCACAGCAATACACCACACGACATAATACTTTGGATGTACGGGAAATAAACTAGCCGGCAGTACCTACGTCTGTTAACTGTCTTATCTTACGAACTGCATAAGCAGCAGAACTAAGTCTAAAAATTTTTCCTCTCGCATATTTGTAATTTTGTAATGTAATGCACAGAGCATGGGTTATTGCAAACAAAAAAATATTAAATCTAAGTCTTCCAGATAGGTTATGTAAATGTGGATCCCAATTTAAAGTGAATTCATTTAGATTTCCCGGAAGACTGTCGCATTGTCAATAGAGAGTTTATTAGGGCCAAGCTTAATGTTTGGTTCAACATAAGTAACATATGGTTAAGAAAACTTTAAACATTCGGTCTCTTTTAAATTTAAGAGAAGATTATATATACGAAGATAACACATAAGTTGCATGAATTAGTTCACTATCTTTCCTATCTGCTTTAAAAATCAGAGAGGTATTATCTGCAAATAAAACAATATTGCAGACATCTTTAACCATGCAAAGCAGATCATTAATATACGCAAGAAACAGAAAAGGCCCTAAAATTTATCCTTGCGATACTCCTATTTTTACCAAAGACCCGGAAGAAGTATTGCCATTTATTCTAACCTTCTGTGGCATTTCTGACAGATATGACTCTAGACGAATTTCTTCTCATTCCATGGATTCACCGTGCGGGTGCCGGGTCCATAGCGTTGCAGAGGAAGAGGCCAGAGAGGCCTGGGACTTGCAACCCAGGAGTAGGGTTAAGGGGCACCTTTATAATACATCAATACTCCCCTTCACCGCTTGAGCCTCCTCCCCTGCCTAATTCATTTGTTAGGTCATAATACTTGCTTGCTTTTATTGTGTGGTCTTTAGGTATGTTTGTTTCCCACGGCGCGGCACAGTAAGTTCTAAAATTACTATGCGTTTTAGATTTGAGTATAGAAATATGTCTGTTCTGGAAGACGAATCCACAGCAATTTTGTGGTGTTTTTCATACGTGTCCATCAAAAGAGTCCAATCGGGAGCTGCGCCTAAGATGGAGTAAGGCTTGGATTTATATTTTGTAGATGACCCTTCTTTTACAAAATCGACGTGTCATTTGTTCGTGGTCAAACCTATTTTTGCTCTAGCTACCGAGAGACTCGCCGCTTCTCGTATGATTACGAGGACTCTATCATGACAACGTGAATAATGACCACTATCAAGGAACACCTTGCACCCTAACAGCAAGTGCCTTGCTGTACCAATCGCTTCCCGACAAATACCGCAAGTCTTTTCAGTGGGTTCCCATCTTACTAAGTTACTTTGGTGTGGGAGGGTCATCTGAAAGGCGTTTAGATAGGATTTAATAAGGCAGGAGACCAGTAGTCCTATATCAAGGTGCGCCACTTTAACGCCAGAGGGATACAAAATTCACCTATAGTTAGCCATTCACTTTGCATTTCTAAGCTCATTGCATGCACTTTATAGCTATCATTTTCGTCTTGTTGTAGAAAAGATTTTACAACGTCTTTATCTTCCAGTTTCTTTTTCGACCCAAAACCCGTTTTGCTATTCTGTGCCACCTATCATAAATTGTTTGTGGAATTGTAGCCTCGAATCAAGGTTGGAGGCACTTTTGTCTTTTGGAAGAGATATGACTATATCGTTTTGAGATTATAATAAGACGTGCGATTTGGTAACCCTGAGGTGTTTATAGAGTTACGATGGTTTCTTTAATTTCATCCCAAAATTAGTTTGATCCCTAAATAGAGTAGATGGTCTGCCGGTCTTCCAAATGGTTTTTATTTTATTTATAGTCTTGCGAATTATGTCTTTAATAAAAAGAGAATGAATACAAGCAAGCAGACTTAAACATGTTTTAATAGTTCCTAACATAATCATGAACTGCTTGCAAAATTTTGAGCATGACCTTCATCTATTGGTGGTCGATATACACACAACACAAGATGCCTGTCCACCTCCACACAAGCAACCTCACAGACACATTCGACAGTACATCTGACTAAGTCATGGCCTTCTGGTCTGGTTGTACACAGTTTTTGACTGTGAATTGAGATGCTGGGCTCAGAATGGTCTATCATTTTGAGATACAAAAAAAAACAATTGTGTCTGCTAAGTATAGGCCAAGATAAATTCTGGTGGCCTCAATTTTTATCTAACCCACCTCCCCTATCTCGCTGTCTTTGCCATGAGAATTTCAGAAACCAACTGTTTGTTTTAGATGGATATCATGATCAGTGCTGTGAAATATTATGCTCCAGTTTAAAAAAAATATCTCGTGGGGTATATAGGAAACCTGCTTTTCTGACATTCATTATTTCTGTTCCAGGTAGACATATTCGCACACGACCTGATGATACTGCCAGTACATCTCGGAGTGCACTGGTGCCTCGCCATCGTGGACTTCCGCGCCAAGCGCATTAACTACCTTGACAGCATGGGAGGACGAAACCAGCCATGTCTTGATGCACTGCTCAAATACCTCAGGGACGAGCATCAAGATAAGAAGGGCCAACCTTTTGACGACAATGGCTGGAAGAGGGAGTGTTTGAAAGTAAGGTTCTTTTGCCCATATTCAAGACTGAAGCTATTAAACTTAATGTATTGGGGTCACAAACTGTTCCTGTCTTAAGGATGAAGGAGTCTCCATGTTTTGAATCTCGCCGATCGAGCCGATATCGAACTTCATGACATGGTGCTAGTCCATTTTTCTATTATTCGCCTGACTAGCTACTACCCTCAAGTATAAAATCTGTCGCTAAGCAGCTAACGGTATATTCCGGCAGGTGTACTTCAGAGCCGGTAATTCTAGCTTAAGCCATTACCATCCTCAACCACTAACTGATGATGCAGTTATCAAAACAGGTGTGATGGTGGTCCAAGCTAATAAACTATCAGTTGTAAAAAACAAACCATATACTCCAGTTGGTGAGGGCTGACCCTGTAATGATATGTTCCAGGATATTCCGCAGCAGATGAACGGCAGCGACTGCGGCATGTTCGCTTGCACCTTCGCAGAGTTCTCAGCTCGCAACGCTCCCTACACGTTCACGCAGTCGCACATGCCCTACCTGAGGCGCAAGGCAGCGCTAGAGATACTCTGCGGGAAGCTGTTACTATAAACTGCCCTCACTACTGTAAGCTTTTTCTTTTGTACACTGGCAACAATTAAAACTGACGAGTCTGATTGTGGTATCTCACTCTTAATTTAGAGTGACAGTCTGAGGCTGTATTTTTTATGGCGCTTTTGTGTATTCATCAGATCTACAATTCATTCCGTTTTAAATATATGTAACGTATGTTGACTGCTGTTTAGCGATATAAGGAGTTTTAGATAAATATTCTGTGACTTTGGCTATTTTATAATAAAATACATGTACAAAAAGCCACAACAAAATAATATCACAATCCATTAGAACTGGTACTTGACTGGTCTTCCTTGTCTTTTTTTATATATGGTATCTATGTTTAGTCGGGGAATATTGAACGGGAACTATGATCGCGCCTATGTTACTTGGTAGATTATCTCCACAGATTGGCTAGTTATTGATTCAAAGCAAACTGGCAGACAATTGTTTTTATATAGTCTCTCTCATACATCTTAGGCCAAAATCTATATAAAGAAAACTTGATGCTGCCTACAGAATCTCGGCGAGAAGTCTCGAGACACTCGGGAACCGTGAATGTGAATAGTTTCTCACCTTCTCGTTGTCGCGCTCGCCTATATTCCGTTCGGTGCCGAATTTATTTATTTCTCAAAAACAATAACGATTGTAAACTTTATTGAGCTTTCTAAATCATAGCTAAATTGTCTATACCAACCGGGACGAGTTTTTATTTTTTAGTATAGATTTGTTTATATGCTCGCCAGAATTCTCGCCAAGAAGTTTGGAGGCAGTATTAGACTTGCTATTGCACCTTACCTAACACTTCGAAAAATTAATAGCCACACCTTTAGAATAAACAATGTCCAAGTGAACGAATTTTGTGATAAACGAAGAAAAAAGTAGCATTGCTTATACTTTAGTTGCTGTGTCATAATGCAAATGTTTAAATAACCCAAAATTTTTATTGTTATTTCTCCCAAAGCAAATAATAAATGTACAATAATACAGGTTCAATAACTGCTGTGCATTATCAACATGGACTGATTATGTACGGGCAATAATTTGTAGCTTGGAAAAGTCAGTAGAGTATTGTAAATTCATATACACAAACAACCAGACCATGCTCTATGAGCCATACAATAAAAGTGACATACACAATAGTCTTATATTATGGCTTCCCTCAGCTAAGTGTAAAGTAGAGTAAATAAATTTCATTTATTGATTTCGGCCATAGAGCCAAACCGAAGTGTGTATGTACTATAAATTTTCTTAGCTAGACAATATTACAGATAGTTTTTGTGTATAAGAAGTGTATACATGTCTAATAATGTCAGGACTCGTAATAGATAGCAAACTTTTTACTATCTCACTAGGCGAACAAATAAAAAGTTTTGTAACATAATTTTTCATACAAGTAGATTTGAAGGGACCGACTTCAAAAAGCAGGATGGAGCTATGTCGTTGTTTATGTATGTGCAATGATTATTCTGATCGATTGACTTAATTTTGCGTTTCATGCTTTTCAAGGTTAAGGGAAGTCATTTCATCTACGAGGTAAATGTTCTCAGTTAATGTATACTGACAATATCTGAAACATAGTTGAGAAAGGTCTGCTCTAAATAAGATAAAAATAATGAAGTAAGAGAAGTATGCGGAAACTGTTGTAAGTGAAATTGAAGCAGTGACAGTGTAGCGGTAATAGGACTGCTGTGCCGCAGGTCCATAGTGCGATTCCTATCGCCGGCTTCAGTTTGAACGCATGCCTAGAATGCTCGCCTGGCTAACTACTACCCTCAAGTAGAAAATCTGTTGCCTACCTCACAGTATATTTCGGCAAGTCGAAGTCAGTAATGAGAGTCAGGAATTCTAGGTTTAGTTTATTTAACATTCTCGACCACATCATCACTTACCAACAGGTGAGATCTCAAGGGCTAGTGTATCAGATGTAAATAAAGTAGAAATCTGTGGTCCTTTTCAAAACATCATGTGTGTGTTTTCATTTAATGTGATTACCATTGGCAATTCATTATGTTTTGCTCGTCGAATAATTTTGATCAGAGATTAAATAAGTGTAGTGTCTAGCGCTCTACAAACACACATATCAAACTGCCAAATTTAGTATACATTTGAGCGTAACTTCTATGCATCTGGATTGCAAGTTTTCTATTAAGGCACGTTTCCTGCCAATGTTTTTCAAAACTGTGCAATAACGAAAGCAGCGCAACAGACGGAGAGTAACTTTGTTTCAGTAACACGCACTGTACATTTTATTGGTTCACCTAATATAACTTGCTAAGTGATTGGTTCAAATGCCAGTGCCTCGCCCCCTCTACCAGCGCGTGGGGTATATGGTTAGATGCTTTCCGTGGCTTGCGGATGAAAACAGACTTTGTTTGAGAAAGTTTGTTGTCGTGTACCATGTTTCAAAATTGGCAGGAAACGCGTCTTTTGAAATGAGAATTCCCGTACCAAATGTTTTTAATACGTAGGTAAGGTGTGTAAAAATCTGACAGAGTTTGCAATACTTGAAACATAAAGTTTATATAGAAAACGCTATGACGATTCAATTTCAGTATCGTACTATTTGCCTCGTGCAAACGCGCGTTTCATAAGTTCATATAAAAAAAGTCTGAATGTGTTTGTCTTTATGTTAATGATTTTCTGCCATTCATCTCATGGATTCACTATAAGAATATTAGATCTAGAGTTATGCCCAGTACTTCGATTTAGTTCTAAATAAATATGATGTAAATAGTAATTAAAGAACACTTATATTGATCCAATGTGTAAGATAAGTAAATAATATTGATTAGTTATAATAAATGTGTTTTTGACAATTTTAGTTATTTAATTAAAACCATGTATTCACTACGCAACAATTGAATATACGCTGAACTTATGTTTAGCAATTCAAACTCGAACAGAAACGTGTAAGGGCGGATTTCACAACAGAAACTGAACGCGATCAATTCAAACTGAAAGGAATTCAAACGTTTTAAGTAAACTAAGTTCCTAGCTCCAGTTTGAATTTTAAATATTCTATTGAACCGGTTATTAAAATACTAACATCTTAACGTCCGAGTACCAACGTTTAGCTCTACTAAACGCATTCAAAAGCTTTTATTGTAATCACTAAACCATTTTAGCCAATAGCGTAGAAAGATCTCTGACATTCCACCAATCAGAATATTCGTTGCCATGTAAACTAAACGCTACAAAATGTTGCTGATCGTTTGGCGTGAAAACGATAAAGTCAACATTGGATTAAGTTTTGTTGAATAAGTGTTTTGGCTGAACTTAGTGTAGTTGAACGCGTTTTATAATACAAGCGGTGAAATCGGCATTTAGAGATGCGTTACGCTGCGCGTCATTAGGCAACTTCGCACTAACGTTGGTAAACATGTTCAGCACTCATGTTGCTTAGTGAATATAAACCTTTTTGTTTATGCAAAAGAGTATGATTTAAGTTAGAAACTTAATATTCTTATATCGTAAGTATTTATTATTATTTTTACTATACCAGAAAACTATTTTAATTATCGTCACTATCAATTCAATTAAAATAATGTTTACAATACTAATTTCTGTATAATTCTCATTTTTCATTGTTTCCCCTTTTTTGTAGAATTAAACTGGACTTATGTAGTTCCTACATTTGTTGTATGAATATTTCATAAAAGTAGTCATAGGCAGCCGTTCGGAAATCTGGAACTGTATATGTTAGATTGCATTACGTTCTTCCCCTATGACCATACTATATCAATGCATTACGTAACGACTGTTCAGAGAGAAGGATGGGCTTTGATCCACCACGCGGGACAAGTGCAGGTTGGCAGACAGCCCCCCAGTATTACAGGGGACCTGAGCATATATATCTGGTACGAAGTTATATCTTTCAGTTGGCTTTAGTCTACATTGTGCAAAAGGTTATAAAGTCGACGTAGTATTCCACATTTTAGGTCCTTAAGGAAATTTATGGAATACGCAATATTTTTTTTTCTCAGATTTCTCTGTCTGTATTGAGCATTTCTGGTAACAAAACCTCTCAAGAGACTCCTTGATCAAAAAAATATAGATTCATATTATTGCAGAGTTACGAAATGTATTTAAGCAAAGAAATTAATTAATAACTTCCTCGGTAAAATGAACAATTAAAATAGATCTATATAATATGTACCAAATACTTATTATGATAATTTAAAAAAAGAGCCAGAACCCATGGGGGTTAATTGAGATGGCTGTATATGTGATTGTTTAAATATTTGTATATTTTTATCGGTTAAATTAAAGAAACGAAAGTATGCTGCATTTTTTAACATGAAATGTATCTCAATGAAAACTAATATTATTTTCCAGAATTTTCTTTAACTCCTAAGTATGAAATCCACGATGAAAAGACAGAAAATAGTACCATGTGTTATTATTTTGTGATAGGTAATTATTAATAGTGGTGTATGTTAGTAGAATGTATGATGTATGTTAGTGAATGGAAAAAGAGCTATCCGTACGGAACGAATGTTAAGCAAAACGACCAAGTAAGCTAATAAAATCTTGATACGTCTCTTGAGCCGAACGGTCAAGCAGACTGTACGTAGGCCGGATATCATAATATCAAGGACGCAAATCTACGACCAATATCAATAGAATAATACGACTTACCTGCTGAGTCTCAAAACGTCTATGACGCAACTCACGTCACGACAAAGCCTTTTATAGTATCTTATAGATTGACATTAACTTTCCGATATTTTGTCGTCTTAGGTTTTCGCGATTATTACACATAGTAATTAAACAACTTTAAACGGTTTAAATCGCGTATATTTATCATCATTTTTGTCCCGACGTTTCAAACACTTTGCACTGATCGTGGTCACGGGGTGACTAATTGGTTTAATTTGTCACATGAGTTATTAAGAAATTATTTGTCCTACCGTCCGAAACTTTTTATATTAATCATAACGTTCCCTATTCACGCAGTATTCGCTCACAGTGTCCAGAGGTCTTGCAGATTTATGTCGGCCTTGGGATTTAATTAATTTTATAACAGGATCCCAAGCAGGTGGTACTTGCCAACCATCATCTCTATTGAAATTTGGGTACTTTTTTATTTCAATAGCCTCGCGTAACATTCTTGGCATAAACCGGGTCTCTAAAAACTTACAATCCTGACATTCTACTACTTAGCCTTATAGTATAGCTATATGGATATATTACGTTGCTGATATTTTGCTAGTTGGTCGATTTGCCCACTGTCATTCTGCTCAGCAGTCGTTACGGATAGGTCAAAAGGCCACATAATATGTTGAGAATTAATATGAGCCCACCACCGACAGGTCACTAAAAATAACGATTCCTTAAAATAGCCAAAAGAAGTTTTGATCAATTTCTGTCTTTTAATCGTGAAAACACGTAGACTTATTTAATTAATGACTTGAGAATATTATAAAACATAAATAATTAAGTCACACTAATTTAATACCTGTAAAAATGTTTCTACGCGAGTTGTGTCAAATGAAAAGTTGTGAATGAATAATAAATAAAACGAGGAGAAATCGAATCGCATTTTATATTTATTTACAAAAAAAAACAAATAAGACAATGATAAACTAAATAAAAGACGTAAACGTTTACAAAACAGATACATAGCTTTTAAAAACTAGTTAAATTTAATTGTTGACATTTTAAAACCATTTATATGGTATATATTCCTGATTCCTAATAGAATTCCTTGTCATTTTGATTTCCATAGAAAGAAAAAGGGGCGTAATGGATTTTAGTAATAAGAAATGTATAGAATATTTAATTTTCGTAAGAAATGTTTCAAATAGTTAATACAATAATATTGGGCGACAACGTCCACTATATAACTTTTAATATGCTGTCAAGGGTTCTCTAAAAATTACAAGAATTGTATACGATTCGTATTAAATTAAAAAAACAAACTAAATTAATAGTTTGTTTGTTTTTTAATACTTTTAGTTAAAGAAAATATAACTAGTGCGCTTAACTAGTTATATTTTCTTTAACTAAAAGTATTATTTTGCAAAGAATTAATTATCATCCTTCATCAGCCGTTATGTACCAACCCATACTGTCTTTACATAGAGTACCTACATGTACTTATGATGATTCTTCTATTGACTTCTTAATTTTTCTCATTAATCACTATCTGCTGATCTCTTAAACGTACTGGTCCGTTGATGTGCTTAAAACAAGAGAATATATATGCACAATTAATGGCTGTCAATAAAGGGGGAGTTCAGGTAAATTCGTTTTCTTTTGTTTTACCACCAAATCTCTGACGTCACATGAAAATAAACGCCTGAGTGCGTCTCGTTTAGGCCAATGTTGAAATAGATTTACATCGTTAATTTTAATTTGCTGAAGCTTAGGTCAATTTCGAAACAATATTATTTTAGTGTGTCGTTTCATTTTAGTATTCGTGTAACGATCATAAGATCGTTTCTGACTACATATGGCACATACAAAGATATCTGCAATGTACATATTAGGCCAGGATACAGGATGAATTATGAATTGTTTTATAAAAGCATACGAAAATCGACGGCATTGTTGGAAACATTATTGTCAGTGTCAGTCATGATAGTAACAACATCGGCAACTATCATCTGACGTGAGAACGTTTGACGTCACTGTCAGGTAAATGCTGATTAATTTAAAACATATATAATGTATATTTCCTGAAGAGAAATCTTTTTGTGAAATAAAAATACAAGTTAGTAATGGATTCCTCTGCAGTTGCAGTGGTACGAAGTGGAATATTAAATGTACCTAATATTGGGTATCCGTTTGTCATTGGTGAGCAGTGCTACGTCAGTCTATGTTGACACGTATGAGCCGCAGCTTGCCGCCCTCGAGCAATGCCACGCCGGAGTCGTTGGTCCCCCCGCAGTAGTGGTACGAAGAAAACACAGACACTAGCCGGCCTCGCAGTTGACACTGGATAAACATTAAATAGGTAAGTAGGTAGGTACATAATGTTTGAACGAATTGAAATATCGACTTTCCAGATGCTCTCGCTATCGGTATCGATTTGTAACGGATCGTGCCTTCGTGTGTACCCATCACGCTGTATATAGGCGTGATCGGATGCAACTAATACTGTATTTGCCTTAGATCACGCTGTCTGTATAACTAGTGTGAATGTTCATATTTTTACAAATTTTTGGAACACAATTTTTTTACGCTATTTCTAGCCGATATTTCGTGTTCCAATCGTATTACTTCAACCGTCATAGGGGACGGTGCGCAGTGTGGATGTGCCTGATCAGTGATTACTATTCGTCATGTTACAACTTACCAACAATAAATTCGTAAGGGCGTTCAATTTATGGCACATTCTGATTAGTATTGGTCTACATTGGTATGTAAACGAGAAATAGTCTATACTGGTTACTTTGATTTTAAGAGTCAGTAGGGGTAAGTGCGGCGTATAAATTTTAAAGTTTGTACCCAAATAGCATTGATTTATATCGAGGTATGTTTGCTTCATTTGTACAAATAAGTAGGTAGGTATACCAAGTTTTATTACAGCTTTTCCTATTCTGAGGTAAATTCACAGCCTCGGAGCTGAAGATGACTCGCAAGTCTTGTAGTATCTCTATAATAAAAGGTTTTTCAACACGAACTTTGTTTATAGAACAAAATAGACAAATAATTTAGATGAAGATGATTCAAATTTTTATTGTACTACGAAGAGAAAAGTATGGCAATTATGATTGAAAAATGATACTTGGCAAATGTCCACCACGAGCACGCTGACAGATGTCTATTCTTTCAATCAAAGTTTTTAATCACTTGGGCAAAATGGCGGGTCTATTTCATTAAGTGGCCAGCCAGATCGTGTTATTTAACACCACTGGATTATTTTTTGTGGGGCTATGTTAAGGACAGAGTCTATACGGAGCCAATCGAATCGATTGCAGCCTTAAAACTCAAAATCCGTCATGTGATTAACGAAACAGACCCGCCATTTTGCCAAAAAGTGATTAAAAACTTTGATGAAAGAATCGACATCTGTCAGCGTGCTCGTGATTGATATTTGCCATGCAGATACTTATCATTTTTTATTCATAATTGGCAAAATTTTCTCATCGTAATACAATAAAAAATTTAATCATCTTCATCTAAATTCTTTGTTTTTGAAAACACCTTTCTTGTTGAAAACCGTCTATCATAAAAGCAGCGTTAGTTACCATGAACCCATTCTGATGCAGTTCGTGTGCGCGGACGACATGCGACAGTTGGTTGGCGAGGAGGAACCGGTCGAGTGCGCTCTGGTCGAACACGTGTCCCGTGCCGCGCTTGGAGTTCGCAGCGAAGCCCTCGTTGGCGGCCAGCTCCAGGGCTAGCGTCGCTGTCATTTTGTTGGGCCTGAAATGTTTTAGAGACAGTGACACTACATACACGCATTTGTATGTAGTGATTTTGTTCCACTCCGGTAGCATCCCTTTATTAAAAGTGGGAGCCGAGGAGTAAGTATACAATAACTGTTGATACCACGTAGCCATTTGCTATGACCTGGCAAGTTCTGTAGCTGGTGATCGTTACTCGCAGAAATGGCGCTGTGTTGCTAAACCAAGTTACGGTTTCGCAACTTGTTCTCGAAGTAGTGATGGCAGTGGCAATGACTGGACTACCGCGCAGAAGGCGCATGATTTGAATTCCGCATCGATATAAGTCGTTTCGCAAATGCCCTGTCTAGCAAAATGTGGCTAGTTAAGCTACTGCCTTAATGAAATAAATGCAAACCCCCTAATAATGTAATCTGGCAGCTTTACCCGAGAGTACACATTACTAGCAGCAGTTAGCTAGCGAAGCAGTGATGGCTCAGTGGCATTGGCTATGGACTGCCGCGCAGCAGGTCCATGGTTCGAATCCCGCCCAGAGCTTGAGCTACACCGGATGGTGGAAGGGCATTTTGCGAATGCCCGCCTGGCTAGCGACCACCCTCAAGTACAAAGTCTGTCGCCAAGCACCGAAAGGTGTGTTCCGGCTACTGCCGGAGAGCCAGTGAAATTACAGGCACAATGAGACTTAACAACTATGTCTCAATGTGACGGGCGCAGTGCAATTCCTGAGTTGTCATGAATTGCAACTGTTATAGGCAGAGGTTAGTCCACTTAACATCAGGTGGGCCTGGAGCTTGTTCCGTCACAATTACATAAAAAAAAAACTATTCTCGATCGTGCGCTCGAAGAGTCTAGATCTCCTGAGGACGCTTCGAGTACAAGCGAAACGCGTAGAAAATTAGGCGGAATTGCCACTAGATTTGTTATTCTTACTATTTTTATTTACCATCAGATAAGATTGTGGTCAAGGCTAGGCTATCAGTAATAAAATGCCTGTGATAAATAATATGGATGAAGTTATTAGACCATCGCTCTCTTTCACTAAGACCATTTTCAAGAAAGTTATGAGGCGCTCAACCAGTCAACTAGGTAAAGCAACGTGATTGGAGTGACCGCTTGTGGCATTTACTACTGAGCGCTTCCGTGCTTCGGAGGGCACGTTAGACCGTGAGTCCCGGCTGCTGTCCCAGGATAACAGTCATTATTGCATGGTGGTATGGCATTTTCAGAATTAAAATGACAAGTTGATTGATTTCTGAAACATTTGATCATCATGATTTTTGTAACCTTAAAGAAAATAAAATAGTTACTAACTTGATAGGATCGTTCCAGAGAAGTTCCCAAGCGATGGAGCTCTGTTCAGCCGGCCGTGGCAATGGCACTGGCACTTTATCGATGGCTGATATCAGGGGACACACCCAGGGTGGTGGGATTCCCCCGTGGCAACAAAACACCTGAAAAAAGCGGTCACTAAGAGAAACTCATATGCTTACTAGATTTAAAAATTTAACAATAAATAAGAGAATACGACAGTCGTGCTAAAAAGCCTTAAATTTGATTTCAATTTAGACCTAGATTAATTTTAGTACTAAAAACTTATTCACTGAACTGTTTGAAACACCACAGAAATCTCAAGTTACAAGCTTCAGATGGCAGGTCGCTTCAGCAAGTGGCCGTCTTGGTGGGTACTACACCTGTGTCAGATATTTTGACTCGAAGCACTATGCTAACATTTCTGTTTCGATATGTTCTATGTTTGAAGGGCACTTTGTGTAGCCTTTTTATTCAGTGCTAAAAGCAATTTTAGCAAGTGAAATTACTGGACGAGCGAGAAAAAAAGTAACGTAACGAGTGCAGTGCTGTGTCATGCAGAACTAGGATGGTGACACTACAACTGTAATGTACCGCTTACCATGAGGCAAGCAACTTGTCCGTAACATTAAAAAATATACACGTATTAGCAGCAAGAGACTACCACGAAATAGGACCGAGGAACTATTCGAAACAATAAGAGTGCGCGGCAGCATACCTTGTCGTCCACGACAGCTGCTAAAGGCAAGGCATCGAAAACATTATTGATTGCGTTCCATATCTTCACACCTTCAGTTTCGCCATATTTAGTCACACATTCACTGGAAAATTCAGAATTAATTAAGACTTCCGTCGGCTATCCGTAGTTCATGCTGCACTAAGTAATTACTAATATATTATGGAAATCTTCGATCAAGAATACCTATCGGTATTTTTTATCGAAGATGGAAATCATTAACTGCAAGCCTAAAATATCAATACTGAGATCCATTCCATAGTCGTCAGTAAAAATTTAATATAGAGCGCTCTTCTCTTCCACTCAAATTATTCAATGCGTTCAGCCCGCTCTCACGGTGAAGTTCTAATGTGAATTTATTTTAATGGTAATGCGAAAGTAAATGTGAACGTAATAGTTTTTTAACGTTTTCTTTTCCTTAGTAATAATTGTGATCAAGACAAGCGTCAAACTTGATGTGATTAAAATATAACTTAAGAGTAAAACTACACATAATATAAAATAGCCCTGTGCGAATCTGATTTGAGCAAGAGTCCCTGAATGACAGCGATTTATTGGCAATTTACGTTCAAAGAACACAGAACCTTATACGGAAACCTTAATGAATTTGTCCGACTCACACATCACTACTTTTTATTATTATACTAGCCGCATCCTGGACCAAGTCATTGTTATCTTGGAGAAGAACATTTATCCCGACGAACTAAAGACAGAAGTCAAATTGAGTAAAATTCGAAACAACAACAGTTTCCATAAAAAACTACTCGCATTTGTAGTATTTTTTAGATAAATAGTTTATTTATAATAAATATTTCATAGCTAGGTATAATTTATTTTTTTATTAATTATTCTTGCGACTATTAATTAGTACCTAATTATATAGACTAAAACTTTTTTTATAATAATGGAAATATACTTATAGAATGTGAACATCTTCTGTATATCCCTGGTCTCGTGGTTTCCTCGGACCATGAGAATGGCATGCGGCCGCTGCAGCTTGGCGGCCAGGAGGTACGCCATCAGCTCTGTACCGTACGCACCGCGGTCCACGTAGTCCCCGAGAAACAGCATCCGGGACGGAGATAGAGCTGTCCCGGACGGCCAGAGGGCGGACTCTATGGCAAGCAGAGCCGGGAGGTTGCCGTGGAGGTCCCCTGAAGAACCAAACTTATATAAGGTGAGATCATGCTGATATGTAAGTAACTCAGGCCACTTGAAATAAGTTAAGGATTACCCCACACGCCTGCCGAGGCTGTCCCATATAAGATCAATGTTCATAATCGCTGTACCTGTGTAAAAATACTTGTAGCTGATAGGAGTGCCGGGTCAGCGTGAACCTGTTTTCGGCATACTGCACTACCATTACAGTTACAGTATCACCATTGTGTGTGACAATGCACTGCGCTCGTCACTCTGAGGCATTCGTTTTTAAGTCTCGATTGCCCGGTAATGTGACTTGGTACAGGCATTGTCGCATTCAGCGTTCTCGAAGGGACTGCGATCGGATAGATAGGATTTTATTTTAGTGGCCACAACGAGGACCGCCACTGGCATCTCGTTGCATGCGTCAGCTCCAAAAAAGACAGACTTAGCCCTGGGAGGCTTCCCGGGTCTTTTGGAGCAACACACGAGCGATGTGCACTGGTAAAAGATTTGATTACTTATTTATGTTGTATATACCCGGTACGAGAACTTCATTCTCATATACAAGTATTGAAGTTTCCTTCTGGCTATAATTTATTTTATTGATCGTAAACATGTGATCTTAGTCTTTCCGAAGAAGTCTGGAGGTGCTCTTCTGGAAGTAGGTGCTGTTGTATGTACCGATAGCGTAGACAGGCGAGGCGAGCCGCAGCAGCCGCGGCTCGGCGAGACAGAGCGGCCGCACGGCCTCCGCCAGCCGCAGCAGCAGCGCACCCAGCGCCGCCTCCTCGCCGGCGCTGCTCCACGACCACGGGCCCTTGCACGCGCCGGTGCTGCCGCCAGAGTTTCGCTTCTGGAACCAGATAGTCACCGAACAATGTGCGTCAGGCATTCTACATGCTCATTGTGCTGCTACCACCACATAGGCACAAAATTTGTTGCTAGCAGCGTTTGTAACTTTTCCTTCGAAGTAGACAGACGACCACGATCTCTAGTAATAGAACGTGACGTTATGTGGGCAAAGATGCTTATCTGAAAAGTAAGTAAATACATGTTCACTCTAGACGTGATGACTCCACGCCTATAGCTAGGTATCAGGAAACGAGGACGCCAGCAATTTCTTTCATTCCTTTGCTGTTCGCGTTATGAAAGAGGACGCGAAAAGCTGTGATGGTGATGCTCGATAACACGAAATATAGGTATACTATTAAAGGATATCATGTCTTGTTGTCCAATAGTGGAAAGGAGATGGGGAAGTTAGATCGTTCATCGATCAGTTATCAGTGCGTTGTGACATCCGTCCTGATTGCCAGATCATATCCCATTCCAGGACTAACCTGCTAGTAGGTATGTTTGACGTCATCGTTACGTCATTTACCAACTAAAGAACCGTGTTCTACAACCTAACGAAATTATATGGCTTTGCTGCAAGAACTTTAATTTATAGTGTAGGTAACTAGCGGCCCGCTCCGGCTTCGCACGGCTATAAAATATATAGCCTATTTCATTCACTGAAAAAATGATAAAATCGATCCAGTAGTTTTGATTTATTCATGACAATAAAAATTATGAAATTTCAATGTTATGTTATGATTTTATCCGCTTCACTTATATTATTATTATCTTTTCTAAACTGACATGTACATATTTTTTATTATGATGTGACATTAATATTGAGATTCTCTTGTTTATATTATTTTTAATGTTTAATAATAAGTACTAGAATGTTTGTTTGTAAATGATAATTATGTAATTGGTATTGTGCTGTGTAATTATTATGATAGTAAATAAATAAATCACTGCCCGTGGCCCGCACGCGTTAATTCTAGAGTAAAACAATTCTTCTTTCCCTAAACCATAAAGATTTCCTGCTATCTTTGGAATATCTAAATTCATACACTGCATACATTTTTACTTATTTACTTTTTAAATTTTTACCAATTTATTTTATTTTTACAACAATTAATATATTACAGAATGTCTTTATATACAACGTTTACAGCTTTCTTGTCATTAGACAATACAAACATGTTTTCTCTAGAGGTTACTCTTGAAAGAGCGACATACAGTTGGCCATGTGAAAAACAGTCAACGCTCAAATCTAAGCCTGCAACGTTGAAGGTATGACCCTGCGATTTATTAATGGTCATTGCAAAAGATGTCTTTACCGGAAACTGTAAAAGTTTAAATTGGAAGGGTAAATACGATGGTATCAGAGGGATTCGGGGAATCAATACATCTCCGGTACGCCGGCCGGAACTGTCGCAAACGCTACGTCCCGCAATTTTTAAATATGTAATATCTTCGAAAATATTCTTTTAAATCATATGCTGTAAAGGGCCATATAGATCTATATTAAATCAACAATGTATTTAAGGTATTTAATTAGATAAGGATTAATGCTGCATTGGTTAAAATCGCTTCGAAAATTAGCCATTATTTGTTGTAAAAAGTAGGTAAATGACAAAAAAATGATATTATAGGATATCCATAAGAGATAGACGTGTACCATAGCGGAGTTTTCTGTAGACCTTTTCAATGTGTACAATACTTAGTACATTATTTTGATAAATCTCGTAGGGTTCAGCCTGCGTTTGCAATGTAAGCGGAAAAAATTTAATTATTTACGACATCACATTAGAAACCTCAAATAAAAACAGTATTTCTCCACTATTTAATGGATGTCATTATACATATAAAACTTCCTCTTGAATCACTCTATCTATTAAAACAAACCGCATCAAAATCCGTTGCGTAGTTTAAAAGATTTAAGCATAGTACATAGGGATATAGGGACAGCGAAAGCGACTTTGTTTCATACTATGTAGGTAGTGATAGTGATGTAATACATTCGTATTCTACTGGGTCCTTTCCCCTTAAAATAATGACTCCAGGTGTATTGCAAAAATCTTGAAGTTAGTGGGAGATCCAAGTATATAAATTGCGCAACTTACTCCGGATGACTTGTCAATGGAGGCGGCGAAGTAGTGAACGGCTGCCAGCGCCTCGACGGGCACCGAGGTCGGGCCAAGCACGTCGAGGGACTTGACGGCGCCGGTGATCAGGCGGGCCGTCGACGGGCTCACTGCGTCCTCTACCAGCCGGAGGAAACGTTACAATTTGGCTTGAGTGTAGTATATTTGTGGGTCATCATAACTAAGAAGTATGCATAGTGTTGAAACCTGATAGTAAACACCTCGCTTGCCCATTCCAGTTGCAGTGACACCCCGAGTTTTGAATCTCAAAACACGGTGTGTCATTGCACCGTGCTTTTACCCCGAGGTACACCTACAAATCCGTGGTAATATATCATCTTCCTGCATAGTTCAAGTAACATATTCAAATACTATAGAGTTTTTTTTTCTATTTCAGTACCTATGGTAGCTTAGCCTTCAGTGTGGCTTAGTCGATTTTACCAATACAGAAGCTACCTAAGCTATGCTAATAACCTCTTAGGGTTGCCTTCTGCTAGTCTGAACAAACATTTTGAGGTTTTTTTCTTGTGTTATGTGTATTTGATGGAATAAGCACGAAGATCACCTGATGTTTAAAAGTCACTTGTGCCTGTAATTTAATATTGTATATTGCTTAGCTCGATGTAAAAATTCAAAACTCTATTCAAAGGGAGCGCGGTCTAGTGTTACCGCGGCTGGCGCTCTTGGCTTGGCTCAATATATAAACAACAGCATTTCAGCCCAGTCCCGCTACCCCTAAACAACTGAATCCAGACGCCTGTTTGCTTTATCTACTGCCAGCCACGTTAACCAACGTCTACAACGATTGTAGCGACTGCAAAGCCGTCATTCCCAATCCCAAAAGAGACAAATTGTTCAAATTCACCATCAAAATTGGTGAGCTCCAACATTTCATTAGGGTTCCGTTTCCGCAGCTTGACAGTGTAGACGGCCATGCTGTAGTCTACCTTCGGTAGGCATGGGGTGAGCCGTCTGGTGGCGCTCGCTCCGCCTGCGCCGCCGCCGCCGCCAGACGAGCGAGACAAGTCAGCGCAAGCGGCGCGCGCTGGACTGACTGCAGCAGAAGGAATATGGAGAATGTAATAATTGTAGCTTACGTTGATTATATTGCGTTGTGTTGCGACCACTCTACCACCAAATATATTCACGTTATAGTGAATTTTGCTACTGTAGAGGAAATGTTCAAATCCAAAGACGGTCTTCTCCATATCAAATACAGAAAAGGTCATATAGAATTATGTTACTTTAAGAAATGGACACTGAATATCAGAACAAACGTGTGCATTCTTCCGAAAAAATATGAAAAAACCTTCGTAGTTATATACTTTATTAAAAATACTAGCTTTCCGGCCGCGGCTCCGCCCGCGGGTGTATCGGTGATCGCGCAAAACCATTAACCTCTTTTTGCGCAGTCGGATAAAACTATCCTAAGTCCTTCCCCGGGTCTCAAACTATTTCTTTACCAAATTCCAAATCGGTCCAGTAGTTTTTAAGTGTATATATTCGTTGCATACAAAAATACAAATCCTTCTTCTTTATAATATTAATATAGAAGTATTGATAGAGGAAAAACATTAATTATTAACAATTAACCCATGTGCATCGTACATCGAACAATAGAAATGGACGATATCGTCCACTGCGGATGCTAAGAGGTCAACTGACTAAGCTTGATTTCAAATAGTATTAGTATAATATGTTGTGGTTTAAATACATTTATTCTCATGTAAGACATATGTCACTTCCATGAGAACATGTTTATCAAATAAGTAGGTATAAGCACAAATGTTCGTCGTCGTAGTGAACAAAAATAAAAACAATAAAACATAATAAATTGAAACACAAATACAAAAACAAAGATGACTACCCGTCTAACGCATTCATCTTGTTTGGCTTGCCATTATGTGCTGGGCTAGTCTTTTTTTGAATACGTTAAACGAGGTGATTTTTTTTATTTCGAGGTAACATCTTTTTTTACGTGTTCTATGATTTCACTTCAATGAAGAGACAACGTAAATAAATTAGAGGTAATTATCAAATTATTATTTGATAATTACCTCTAATTTATTGAAATACTTTGTTATTGTCAAATTAAAACATTTTTGTATTAGAAGCAATATATTACGAGTATACATTTAACATGAGAAAAAAAAGTAATTTTTACACACTTGGCGACGCTATAGTTTTGGACGTGGTAGGTCCTGGGACAGCCAACAGTTCACGGTCTCGTTCACTGAAAAATTGCATTCGTGTCTTAATAATTATAAAGGAAAAAGTAGTACTTAGTTTGTTCTTTCGGCATAGATGTAAATTGTGGAAGGTAAGTTTTTTCAGCTGAAATGTTGAGTATTTGACCGTGTTATTTATGATAACCTAATGAATTGGTAGTGATTAGATCATCATAGATAACTGTACTGATACATAGTCAAACATAAGCGTGCTGGCTCACTGTAGATCGATGAGGTACCCGACGATGCACTGCGGCGCGCGCAGTAAGGAGCTGGTCCCTCGCAGCCGGAGCTCGCCCACTCCTCGCAGGAACTCCGCCAGGGGGAGCTGGGAGTTCGGCTGCATTCCCAGTTGTCTGCCACAACGGATTTGTAAAGATATAATTGGTCACATTTTAGCAAAAGTAACATGTAGAAATTCGTTTTCATTGATGAGGAGTTCCAAAAATAATTTGGAAACAGGTAGACTTCTGATTTTTTTAAATTACTAATCAAGCAGTTAAGATTATATAGGTAGGTACATAAGACATATTTTTTAGTCTTAATAATCCTCTGAAGAAGAGTTCACATGTAAACATTTCACAGTGACTTAAAATCAGGGAATCGTCTCTTAAGAAGAAGTGGACGAAACCGTGGGTGATTAATGAAATCGCTCGAATATAATTACTGATGTGACACAACACGACATAACGTTCAGGGTTTAAATGAAATTTTTAGAGTTCGTTTACCTAAGGTGAAAAAATTCATAGACTCAAAGGAAGCAAAACAATATGTTTTTCGGATTTAAATCTTAAACTTTAAACTAGTATCTCACTAACTGTTTATAACATTGACACAAGTTTTTATTCCCCTGGCGCGTTGTTCATATCTTTTACTGCTTTACTCAACTACATTTATACACGAGCAAATAATTTCATATGTTACCTGAGGCAAACATCAGCATCTCTTGCTACGCTGAGTGCATCGACTGGCAGCTGCCTGGCGGCCCGCGCTGCAGCAATCAGCTCCTTGAACTCAACGTACTCCAGCTTCAAGTCACGGTTACCGTCGAAATACCTTCAAGTTGATGAATAAAGACATGCTTATTAATTCTTTTGATAGCTAGAAGGTGACCAAATGCATCGTCTGCAGGGATATCACGTACTTTGTAGTCATCATTATGTCATAAGCCACATCCTTTTTTTACGGGTATAAGCGGGACGCCTACAATACACCAGCGTGGGGGCGACGACGGTGCTGATTATATCGAGATTCAACTGATTAAAACCCCGTGATGTTTCCATGGGACGCCTCATGTTGGAGCTAAGAGAACGTTTACGCACTCTTCCGCGGACCAAATGGTGTTTGCCCAGAGCATTGCACCTTACCGTTAAGGGATAGGGGAGTCAGTTCAGACCTTCATCACCTTTGTCAACCACTTCGAGCAACTGCCTCGATGCCCATAACGCAGTCTGTATAGCAGCGCATCGTATTCATCACGTAGATATTAGATGTCTTCTGTAATTTTCCCTAATATAAAGCTTTACAATTATGTTACGTTAAAGATTGAATCTGCCCATTATACGTGGCCGTGGACTGAATTTTCTATGCTTACAATTACACAATAATTCCTATTATTACAGCTGCTAACCTGAAGATGTATCGGCATCGTATTTCCGCCGGAATCCCGCTGTGCTGGGTGGCCGGTTCGAGGGCAGCGGTCCACATCATCAGCTCGAGGAACGACAGCCCTCCACGGTTGCACACGTCTGCCGCTCTAAACATATTTTATGGTTGGGTTCAAGTGAACTCAGAAGGTGGTGAAAGTAGTAGTTTAGTTTTACACGCCGGAATACATATATTTGAAGCGATGGTAGCTCCACGACCAAGCTGTCCATAAATATTCCTGCCCGTATACCCTACACGGTTGAGCTGCTCGGCTTGGCGAAAGAGCAATTTGTGAATGCTCGCCTTTCTGTCAAATAAATACGCAACGGTGTGTTCCGGCAACTGTCCTAGAAAGTTAGCTATCGTTCTAGGCTAAGCCTAACATAACTTATCTATTCGACTACATCAATATTTATATAATCGTCAAAGGTTAACCAATCAAATCTATCAATACTAATAAAGTTTAACTGCAAATTTTTCTGCTAAGGGGCTGGTAATTGAAATAGTGTAGGTAAAGTTAAAGTAATTTCTACCTGAATAAGCTCGGGCACTGGGACCTCTGCCAGCCGATATCCATCATAAACTGGGTGAAGACCTGAGGGCTCATGTACAGTGCAGGGTAGACCATCAGCACGAACTCACGGTACAGTCGGGTTTGGTCTGCAACCAAGGATTCCATTCCAAATAAAATTAAATGAACTTGTATTCCTTAGCCTAGTCATTCCAACCATGAAAAATTTAATGTTGGATGTAAGCATATGTAATGTTGGATGTAAGCATGATGTTCGATGTTGAAAATTCATATATATCTGATGGTGCACCAACAAGTGCGAAGTGATATAGACTTCTTGACGCACCAGTAAAGCTGAAATTCCTCAGTCAGAGGTGCATTTATGCATCATGCATATATCAGTACAAATATGTGTCCAATGCTGACCTTCCTTCAAGTAACCAGCAGCCTGAATGAGCTGGAAGTTTGGCGAGACGAGGGCCACAGCTCCGCCGGCCACGTTTGCGCCTAGGATTGTTTGCTCCTCGCATAGCTCTATCAGGGTGCCGCCTTCCATTTCCTAAATCCATCCAATCCATAAGAGCTAATAACAAACAGCTTTAGTTTGGTAATATAAATGCACAGTCTAATAAAAAGTAGGTACACCTACGTAATCGCAAAATTACCAACTATGATTTCAACCAGATTTTGCTAGGAACAAAATTAAATGACATAATTGGACGGATGGTCATCATCGAGATATTATTACTAACGTATAGAGTCGCTATTCTAAACAATCGTCATGTTCCATTCTGTTAGGAATAAACTTAAAGCCGCTGCAGCGCTGAAACCATAATTACTGGTGTCTAATTAGACTCTATAGGAGCACTGTGCTAGTACGCTTTTAAGGTACAGTTTTCTCGCGCCCAAAAGATCATAAACGCTGGGAATTTTCGGGCGCTTACGCGTTTCGTTCAATTGTCTACTACGACTTGTCGCTCTCACAGAGTGAACCGACCACAGAAGTGACATACATAGCTAAATACCTAATACGCTTCAATTGTTTTTTAATCAGTAACAATTGAAGCGACCAGAAGGTGGGAAGCAGCGCCTTATAAAGAACTGTAATTTTACACTGCGATCCCCAAGACGCTTGCCAATAACGGGGGATGCCTGTGTTCAACGGTGGACGTTATAGCTGTTAATGATGGTTCATGATATTAATGTTTAAGATAAATACAACTGAGGAGTAAATTGTCAAGCGTGAGTTACGAAAATTAAAGACAATCCAAATGCTCCCGCCCACAACCAGTTGGCCAAGTCCAAATCGGTCCAGCCATTTGGAAGTTACGATGATAAACAGAAAGAATTTTTACCTGTGTCAAACTTTTTTCGTCGAGAGTAAAAAATAGGTAATTAACTCAATGTTGCTATTTATCATATCTGTCCACTTAATCTATGAATTTCACTACGTGAACATGGCTGCCTACGCTGTGCCGTGAAGCATGGCCTTGTGCGATTACAAATCGACAAAATAATAATGTAATAGGGCGTGTTTAATTCCAAAATATTAATTTACTTGTGAAAATTGATTCCATCGCTTTTATTTGATCTTTCCGAATGCTTTTTGCAGTATCTTAAGACGCAGGATGGCATTATGAATAAGCAATATTTGAACGAAATGCGCGTGTAATCTCTACGAGTGCCCAGTAGCGAGTGGGTGAGAAGATGCCGGCCGGCTTCTTTGCACTGTACAACTATGCTTGTTTGAGATTTCACGTCTAGTATATATACGTCAATGATGGTCATGCGGAATGAAAATTAGCTTTGTTAGGTGCACACGCTCATTATCGATAAGTAGATACATGACCTATTGGTAATAGATGCCTATCGACTATTCTGATATACGGTCGCTGGCTTGAGCTTCACCATATTGTGGTAGGGGATTTTGCAAGCTAGAGGTAAAAAGTAATCGACTACTTCACACTTTCAGACTATTCTTGAACATTTCATCTCATACCAGAGAGAAAATGTTCTAAGACTAACGAGTTTTCATCGGCAATAAAATAAAAATAAAATGTACCTACTTATTTCTTACTGTGTGGTATTGCTTGATGAAATCCCTGGGTTGCCAGTGGGTTGAAATCCTATATATGACTAGAATTGCAACCACCCATATCTTCCTGTGGAAAGAGTAAGAGGCGACGAAGGGAAAAATGGGGTAGCAGGGCTACATTCCGATAACTGATTCTGAAGAATTGCATCTTACACTGCGATACCCAAGATACCTGCCAAACGTGGGGATAAACCTTGTAAACCTTCCAATGGCATGGAGGTGGCATTTGTTTAACGGTGGACATCTACCGGTTGTTGATGATGTAGGTGATGATTAATTGAAGGAATAGGTAAGGCACCAAGTTAAATGAAGACTTGAGGTTCCTAGAATATTCATCTTACGGCAGCGTCATTATCCTTAGGCTGGTCCCCGATGGCCATAAGCGCGAAGACTGACACCTCGGGGCTGCGAAGCGTGGAGTGAGCGCGCTGCCGGTCCAGCTCTACCGCGTTGAACCACTGCAGGCGGTTGCGTATACCCTGGAGATTGCACCGAGGGAATGGAACCATTGTCAGTGTCATATGCTTTCTTGTATTTTATTTCTGCATCTTTCTGACTCGCAACTTTAAAATTATTTATTGATAGAATTTTCTCTAACCAGTAAAAGAAATCACATGAAAATCATTTGGAAGCATATATAGTCTATAGTCATAAGTACACGGTGGGGTGCCGGTACACGGTATCTATCAGTGGGAGTCATAATATAAGAAGCGACGAAAGAAAAATACCTGAAGAAGGATTAGCAGCGCCTTCTAAAGAACTGCCATATTACAAAGGTAGCTCAATTAAATAGGAGTATATTCTTACTATCCTCCTGACTATAAGCCTCATATACGAACTGCTTTCATCTTGGTCCGTTTCTTGACGTCAGACTTGATCGCCACCTTGTAGACCACGTGGTAGACGCACGGCAGCACGTGGTCGGGCAGCCATACCTTATGAACTCGGAGAGGCACGCATTGCGACGCGGCGTCCACGCCGAACAACTGCCAACAACATACTAGGTAGCATGGCAACAGGGCATTTAGATTTCTTTTTAGATGGCATGAAAGTTCAGACATGGGATGTAAGACACGGTAGGTATACTAGCCTTTTACCGCAAGAATTGTGTTACCTAATAGGAGAGAAATTGCTGGATTCAATGTAATTTCTAATCGTGCGGCAATTCGTCTAATCCCCAATTCGTGAAATCAAACATTTAGTCCAATAAGTGAGTGAAGATTTTGTTAAAGGTAGTTGGAGGCTAGACTAAAGAGAACGATTTAACGATACGGGAGCAGCTGCTGAAACAAACTGTCTGTTCTGGTTGGTGATAGTTTTTCTTCTTGAGCGTGGTGCAGACGACCATGCAAAATCCAATGCTCATAACTGAATTCCGTAAATGTGAGGTCGTCTGTTTATGTGATAATCTAAACACATTATTCGTTAGTCCGAGCATATTACGTTGATTTAATAGGATTCGTTGTGCACATTTACTGATCTTGGCTTTCTTTGCGGACTTTAGGTTGATCTATTAGTTAGTCATGAACTATGCTGCACATAAGAAAGAACGCACGTTCATGTTGCGGATATTCTACTCCAAGCTTCATCCATATAGAAGCTTGACTTTCCAAGTCATAATTTATAATAAGTCAAAGCATAAGCCTTTTAAAAGCGTTAGGAGATAGGATTGACGAAACTAATGAAAAGCTATAGAAAGTGCAATGTTTTGATGCTTTAGGTTTAATGTTTTTCATAACGAGACTGTTCCATGTCCTCCTTTACTATCTTAGGAGCCGTCAGCCGACTCAAGGATAAATATTGAATAATCTTCTGTCTATTCTAAGCTCCTAGCTTTGCCTTCATAGCAAGTTACACATGTTTTTGATACTCAGATGAAATATGGGTAAATAAATTAACCCTTCCAATTCAATAAATAAATATAAGTATATCATTTAAAATTTTAAGTAACCGTCGGCACAGATCTTCATAAATTATAGCTAAGAACCATCTCGATCACGTCAGCTACCTACCAAATAAAAAAAACGTATCAAAATCGGTCTATTTGTTTAGGTGCAAGGATGCCACAGACACGTCAAACTTATAACTTTATAACACTCCTTGTATCTGGGGTTAATAAAAGGCGACTAGAAAAAATAAACGAGTGAGCACTGAGTAGCATATCAGTACCTACTCACGTCGTCGTTGTCGTGAAGCAAGGCAGCACTCATTAGATGCACAACAAATCTCGTCATCGTAGTAAATCTATGTTTTTTTGGTGGGTACCTATATATATACACTATCATCGAGGATTCCTAAGGGGGTTGGTTTAGTTTGGTGTAGGCAGAGCGCGAGTTGGTGCAGGTGCTTTCTGGACACGGTTGTTTCGGAAAGTACCTGCACCAGATCGCAAGACGGGAGGCAACCCCAGCCTGCCACGAGTGTGGGGCGCCAGAAGATACCGCGCTCCATACACTGGAGGTGTGTGCCGCATGGGGCCCGCAGCGGCACACTCTTTCAGCCCTCATAGGAGGAGATCTCTCTCTGCCGAGCGTTGTAAACGCCATGCTCGGGGGAGAGAGATCGTGGCAGGCGGTGGTCTCCTTCTGCGAAGCGGTGATGGCGCAGAAGGAGGCCGCGGAGCGGGTCAGGGAGGCCAATGTCCATGCTGCCCCGCTCCGGCGCAGACGAACGGGGACGAGGAGGCGGCAGTTTGCCCACCTCCTTCCTTCTCCTTAGTGGGGTCGCTTGTGGAGAGTCGGGGGATTCTCCACCAGCTTGCACGGCCCCACACGTTTGGGGGGTGGCCTTGGTGAGCAAGGTCACCCCTCCACAGGCGCAGAGGCCCGACGGAGTTCGGGCCTACCGCCGGGGCAAGATGGCGAATGCTACCGCGACCCTATCTTGCCCCTCCTTGGCGGAGGACTGCTCACGGGGGGGTTTTAGTGGGTTCGAGTCCCACACATCCCACGCAGTGCGAAGGCAATTCCCACCCTCAAAAAAAAAAAAAAGGCAGAGCGCGAGACCCCCCGAAGGGTTCCCGCCTTGTCGTGGCGGTGGGGCTTAGTAGCCGTGGCTGCGTCACCCACAGTGAAGCGAAGAGGATCCAGGGGCCGTGGTGGCTTGGGCAGTCAGCCGGCTCCAGAGGGGCCGCTCCACTGGACTTTGCCTCTAAGTCCAGAATGGAGCGGCAACGGGTAGATTGCGGTGCTGTATGGGCAGCACCGCATCTGAGGCGGGCTGTGGTGTTGTTTGGGCGACATCACAGTTGACGGTGAGGGCCCACAGCGGGAGTGGAGTGCCGGTAACACGGTGCGCCGCTCTCCCTACCTTCCATGGCCACGGCGGGGCCGCCACCGTTGGATAGACGCGGAGGGGCCGCAGGGGAGGAGGAGTGTCAGTATAGCGAGGCGCCGCTCTCCGTATCCTCTGCGGCCGAAGTAGCAGGCGACGGGGCTACTCATCTGACCCGTCGTAGGGGGACCGGAAGCGTTGGAAGCGGGGTCGTCTGACGCGCATTTGCGGGCTTGGTACCCGGGTGGTAGCTACGTGCCATGTGTTCTGGTGCGTCGTGACCCCTCACACCAGTAGCACCCCAGGAGGAGTCCAGCAACGGACAACCGTGGGGGGTTCGTGGTCGAATGCTAAAGCGTCCCTGCGATCCCGCCGAGAAGCGGTAGAGATGGAACACCGTGTGTTATTAAGTCGGTAGGGGCACTTGCTGCTGTGGGAATAGTTGGTGTCAAGCCCGACATATCCCGGCCACCTTTCCTGGGGTGGACGAGAATGCATATATGCATTTTTCAAATGTTAAAAAAAAAAAGGCAGAGCGCGAGAAATCGAATCCAATTACAAATTACTGGCCTACAATTATAGATACCTAAGTCTTAGTCTACAAATAGAAAACATGTTGTACTGAGCAAATCTGGTCAGGTCATCAATGGGTAAATATAATCATCATCCTGTTGGGGTCATTTCGGTCTTTCTATTGAGGAGTTTGTGGAAGAATATGCAAAGTTCGAAGCTGACTGGGAGAGGCAGACGTGGCACCTAGAGCGGTGGTCCTGGACGAAACATTATTACCTACTTATATAGGTGGTAGTTTGATGCTTAGTTATTTTACCTCAAAGTTTATTTTATGTGCAGTCATTTTCCAGCTCTTTTCAGCTTTACAGGTAGGAATCCAGAATTCACCATTGGCCTCTTTAGTCAAAAGATATACTTTTTCAGAGGGACAGTAAACCAGTAGAGAGACGACATCGCATAGATCTCTGTAATGCTTGAACATTCTTTGGGAATTTTGTGATCTTACTTAGATCAAAAGCTAGATTACTAAAATAAAGGCTCGAAACTTAAAAGTGTGTCCAAATTAAGTAGAATACGTTTATATTGCAAGGTATATATTTATTAATTCTGATCAGTGATTTATGCATTTATTCTCAAATTATTTATAATTATGATCAGTTATAAATAATTTATTATTTTATTTATTTATTATTTTCAGTATATACAAAGTTACTTTATGATTATGATCACTGAGCAATCAGTATATACAAAGTTACTTTATGATCATGTTTACTCTATGCTATGATGATTATTTTACTATGTACAGTCATAGATTTCATGTATCGTCCATGTGTACATTACTTTTCTCTATGACTATACAAAGTTACTTTATGATGACTATGACGTATATACAAAGTTACTTTATGACTATGACCACTGAGCAAGTAATATTTAATAAGCATTACAATTCGGGGCAATGCTGCCAGCATGCTGGGCACGCTGCTGCCAACTGGTAGTGGGCTAGGACCATTTGGACTGCCTATGAGTCCAAATGCTTTTATTGTAGTAGCTGTAGTGTTGTACATAGTTCGTAGTATTTTGTTAATAAAGGCATACCGCCGGTAAAAAGTAATATTTTGAATATGACACTAAACAACAGATAAGAATGGGATCAATAAAAGCGCCGAAAACTTATTTTAGTAAGTAACTTTTTAGCAAGATGGTGGCGTCACTGTCGTAGGTGCTATTATTGTTTTGTCGTAGTTAGTAGCAGAGTTTATAGTAAATCGAATTTTAAATAAAAAATAGGAAGTGCTAATACATTTCCTCTTATATTTTTAACTAGCTGTACCTGCGATTTCGTTCGCGATTGCCGTACCTGCAAACTAAATATTCACATTTGAGCACTGTTTATCTCGTGTGGTCTGCGGTGAAGCACTCTTTGTAAAGCATAGCTCAGAAAGGAGCTTTTTAATTTGGGTTTGAAAACTCCCAGGTTGTATTTTCCAGAAGACAGTAATGAAGTAACTCAGAGAGTTCCTTCGCGGTTCGCACAATAAATGTTAAAGCAAAGTATTTTGTGCGTTACTTTGGAATTTCGATTTTAAAACGGCGTCTTTTTGCCGATGTTCTCCTTGTTTAGCGGTAGAACGAAAATATATTAGATCGTGCACTTCCATTACGCAGGCTTCAAAATATATCCGGCAAAAGATAGATAGAAAAAAAAACTGATCGTGGCGAATGTTCCATATTTTAGAGTTTTATCTTAGCACAAGCTTGCAAAACTAATTAAGGATGCCGGGCTGCCCTTGGGGTACCGAGGTGCCCGTAGGGTACGGGGCTGCCCGGCGTGGGGTGGCGAGCTGCCCGTGAGTTGCCGGGCTGCCCGTGGGGTGCTAGGGTGCCTGTAGGGTGCCGGGCTGTCCGTGGGGTTAGAACTATTCTAACAAAAAAGAATTATTTAAATCGGACTACGCGTTAATAAATTACAACTAAGTGTACATTTTGACTTTCATCCCCTTTCCCGAGGGAACCGTGCTGAATTTCGGGATAAAAAGTATACAATAACCTTCTTCGTAGTATGAACTCAAATCGTGTTAAGTTTAATTGAATTCCATTTATAGTTTTGGAGTGATGCGCGGGCGGGATACAGACAGACAAACAAACAAAAAAAACTCTCAAATATTTTTTTTCTAAATATCTTTCATATACAGAATTGGATCTGTTACTATTTTAATATAAGTATGGATAGATGATGTTCATTTCTAGCCCTGAACTTGTTGTACGGTAGGTATTTTCAGCAGGAGTCCACTAGGGTGGGTACCACCGCAGTGGTAGATATTCTGCCTGAAGCATTAGGGTACAAACACTACAAGGGCGTGACGGGCACCGCAGTAAGTGAAATTGCTGGGCGAACGAGGCATTAAGAACAATTTTTTCAGAGCGACGAGCGCACTACACTGTCAAGCAAAACGAAGAACACTGCCATTTTGACGGACAGATGTGACGCTTACCATCAGGCACACAACTCATCACTTTATAACCAAAAAAAATACCGATTCATAAAAGAAGAATGACCATTCTTCTTTTATGAATGGGTTTTTTTTTGGAATGTAAGCGTCACATTCGTCCGTCGAAATGGCAGTGTTCCTCGTTCTACAAAAAATAAGGAAGCTATCAGTAAAGGAAATGTAACGTAAGTCGTAACTATTACATGTTATTCAAATTAACCCATTGGCATCGGCGATAATGATAACAATAGAATTTTATTCATAACTAACTAGGACGTAGTGGTCCTGACGATACCAACTTATTAAATCTCTTAATTGGTGGTGGTGAACAGTTACCACACATCATTGTGATCTATCTTCTATCATGAATATAAGACAATCGTAATGGTATATACCTAATAGGTATCTATATAAGCCTAGATATGTAGTACCTATTGTATTTGTATATCTTAGACAAAGAAAAGTATTTCTCTAAGGTGTAGGTATATATTGCAGATCCAATATATCCACATAAAATATTAGTATAATTAGTTATCTCGTTCAGATGGCAAGCGGCCGGACGGGTTAACGCTGATCCCATGGCAGAGAGGTCGATGCCTTATTTGGGATGCGACATGTGTCTGCAGAGTTGTTGAACTACTGCATCCTGCCACCTTCCTGGCACGCAACAGAGTGCAGGTGCGGGTGCAGAAACCGCTGCAAGAGGCAAACACGTCAAATAGGTACTCATGCCTGAAATCAATATATGACTTCGTGCCGTTTGCCGTAGAGACAGCCGGACCGTGGAGCAGTGATGCCAAAAAAACTCGTTCATGCCATAGGGTGTCGTCTGAAGGAAAAGGGTCGTGACCCTCGGTCTGGCTTTTTCTTACGCCAGCACATATCTCTTGCCATACAAAGAGGCAATGCGGCTAGTGTAATGGGTACCTTTGGCCAAAGGCCATTGCGCGGGGGTTTATTTGACTGAGTTACATTAAGTAACTATATTTTATTTTTAGGTATTATAATTATATTTGACTTTGTATTGACTAATAATAATGTATTAACATAATTTTTGTAACTGTATTTATATTAGTATTATATATATATATATATATATATATATATATATAATATTAGGGGTTAAAGTATGAAATTGCCAATTTGTACTGACAAATTGAAATTAGTTTTGTTTTTTAATTTAGAAAATTTATTTAATCTAATAGGAAGGTCATTTATGCCCTTGCGATAGTACTCTGGTGATCTAGAATCGACAAACTTTGTGAAATCATTTTGTACTGCCTCCTTTTTTTTTTTTTTTTTTTTATGCCTGATAGGTTAGCCTTTGACCACTATCTCACCTGATGGAAAGTGATGATGTGGTCGAAGATGTTGTTCAGGCTAACCTAGAAGTACTGGCTCTCAACAAAAGAAGGTTCCTGGGAAGAAAACTTTTTATCAGGTAGAAAATTGTCCAAATCACGTGATGACATGGATGTGACATACGGTTTATTACATGGTAGTATATTAGGCCTTGCACTATTTTTAATTTACAGTGTTATTGGTAAAATTATAACAACCTCTTAGGGTTGACTGCTAGTCAAAGACAAACATTTTGAGATGAAATATTTTTTTTTGTGTTTGTATATGTGTATTTGACGGAATAAGCATGAGGACCACCTGATGTTAAAAGTCTCTTATGCCTATAATTTAATATTTTATATTACTTAGCTCGATGTAAATATTCTAAACTCTATTGAAAAGGAACGCGGCGCGGTCCAGTGTTGCCGCGGCGGGCGCTCTTGGCTAAAAAGCTAAAAAAGAAGAAAGATCTCGGTAGCACAAACCACAAAATATAAAACGAAATTCGCATTGAACCAATATAATGCACGATCGGTTAAAGTATACATTAAAACTAACAAAGACCTAGATTTATATCCAAAAAGGGTATATGAATGAAAAAAATGTGATCAAATGGGTAACACCGCTTACATATGAAGAAACTGAAATGCTACTTCAGGTTCCATAAGGTTCATTAACAATTTAACGCACATACACAGACACACCACCACACCCACTCGCACACAAACAAACACACCCAGATACATTTTTTTTTTATATTAAGTACCTTTTTTTTCACTATATACCATCACAGACACTCACAAGTTAAAAAAACTATGTAATGAAAGAGCAGGGACTCCTGTTACAGACATTCTTTGCTTAAAAGGACCCTCTGTTTATCTTTGCCTTTGTATAATATTTTCTGGTAACTGAAATAAAAAATATTTTACAGTATGCAAGTAATTATATATTGTTTGTCATGGTAATCGGAAAATAAACTTTTTCTCTCTTTTGAGTGACCCTTGCTACTTACGATCGATTGTCATACACTGTCAGTGACTATATATCATCAAGATAGGAATACAATTTTCAGTTATAGTGTAACTCAAAAATGGCTTTACCGATTTTGATGAAATTTAAATGGGACCACATGGGAAGCACCAGCTTTCAAATAAAAATAAGAATCATCAATATCCTCCCCAGTCGAAAGTTCTGAGGTAACAAACTTAAAAAAAACAGTCGAATTGTTAGTACTTCCTGTTTATTTTGAAGTCAGTTAATAAGTTTCGAGCTACCTACTGTTATAAGTTCTCTACGGAGATAAGGGATGGCGTGTTATAGGGTATGTTCCATTAGTCGCTAAGAACGTAAATTTCGATAATTTTGATCACATTCTGCGTCTGTGGTTGTGATCACGTGATCGTAGTAACTGTCATCCCCGTTCCATTTTTGGATAAGAACGCTAATAATGCCACTTAAATTTGCCACTTCTGTCACTTTTGACATTAGATGTAGCGTTTAAGGCGAAAATAACGCCAAGACCCATGTGGAAAACTTTTTGGGAGTGTGATCGTTTTTAGCGTTTTTAGCGAATCTCACTCAAATGGTACGTACCCTTAGAAAGGCAGTGATTAGAGTCCACGTGGTTTAGTGCTATCGTGAATTGGGATTTCTTGTTTAGGCGCTAAGTATCGCAGTCAGATATAACTTTTACAAGTCGGACCCTGAGGAACACCGATCTCACATTAGCATGGTCTGACTTCACCAAATTATTTTATAATTTTCAGTGTTGGCGTTCGCTTCCGTTTTTTTAGAAAAAAGTTTTTTTCTCTCTTTGTTACAAGATCATTCACTCGCCTAAAATAGTGTTCAGCTACGAAAACCGCAAATACCATTAAATCGTCTAGGTGATCCAGGTAAGCGAATACATTTTTCAGTTAATTGACTATAAATTATAAACAACTCAACCGATTTTAATTACTTTCACTTTCCAATAATAAAAGAATTATCAAAATTGGACCGCTTAGTGCAAAGTGGTCATATACAAAAAAAAATGCCTACGCATTCATTTGTGAACCTACTCCTTTTTTGCAAGATTACAATAAATACTTATACTATATATAATTTATGTCCACATATTGACAGCAATCTGTGCTGAAGGTTTTTTCATAATTGCTCGATTACTTAAGAGTAGAGTTCGCGAAGCGCTTTACATACAAACGTAGTTTACTCATATTTTAAATATCAATTGTTCAAACGGTTTCGGTGAAATTTTGTATGAATATTGCTGAGCCTAATATCTGTTTCTGTTTTGCCACTTTTTCGATTTATTGTTTCGCTAAATGTCAAAATAATTAGCACACAAAACGATATAGGTATATATATATTAATTATTTTTTAAAATATGTAGGTAGGTACTTAATTTTACAGAAATCTGGCAAACCAGAAGCATAGATATTAGGCTCAAGGATATAGGTAGTACATGCAAAGTTTCACTGAATTTGAACACTTGGTACTTATTTAAAATATGACGAATCTGTTTGTATGGAAAGCGCTCCGTGAGCTCTACTGATACGAGGCAAAAATATTAAGTACATTTTCAAAAAGTTTTCAAATTATTTTTTACAACTACTGACCGCGATAGCTTTAATAGCTAAACCACGCTAAATTGTGATCAATTAGGTAGGTAGGTACCTATATCCTTCACAAATCCGTGCTGAAAATTTAAAAAAAGGTATGACATATCCGGACATGTCAGCAATATTTTGGACCAACAAAAGGTCGTTGCCGCCACGCGCAATGCGCGTTGAGATTGAACTTTAAATATTATTTTTCCTTTTTAAACCGTACTTACAATAGGTACTTAAAATAGGTAGTAGTTAGTACCTACTTTTGGCTCGGCCACAGAATATAAAAAAGCGCAGCCCTAAATATTAAGTTCTTTTCTATCATTCTTCATTTAATTTCATTCCGAAACGTTTTAAACAAAAAAAAACCTAGATAGTCTTGACATATATTATTGATCAATGAAAGGGCTATAGAACTTAATAGAACGCAAGCAAGGGTGGCTTTTGTAGCTATATATATTGTGACGTCGTGATCACGCCACCTTTTCCATGCCGGTTCGTGCGCCCTGATTGGTCAACTTAAGGGGCAACCCCCACTCCAAACAAAAATACGATACATTCAACACGTCTAGTGATGTGCACTTTCATGGAATCTAATGTCAAAATTAAGGTCGGTTTACCGATTTATATGAATCGATTTTAAAACACTAAAGTAAAAGGAAATTAATAAACTTAGGGCCTCTTTCATGACTTTAAGTATGAAGTAAAGTATCAATTATTTACTTCATACTTAAAGTTACTCGGGTCATAAAAGTTACAATTATGGTTTTTTGGTTTCACAATAGAAAACCGACTTCTGATTAACAACTTGATGCTTACTAGAAGGATCTTCAAAGTAAATTCAAATATCCGCTCACAATCTGTCAACAACGTCACACATTATACGTTGAAAATTATTTTAATCTAGAAGTTTTTACCCAAGATGGAGTTTGCAATACCAACTTTTTTTTGAAACGTATAAAAATGATAGACTGATGAACCAAGAATTAAGTTAGTAGTCATGTGAGTTAGTACTACTCAGCCATTGTGAAATTCATATGCACCGTGCATATATTATGTATATACCGACCGATATGTTTAAACCGACAATTAGCCAGCTCGAGACTTTGTTTGAAGGTCGTGAAAGAGGCCCTAAGTCGTTTTTTTATTTAACTACGAGTACCTCTGATTTTTTCTGACGCTTTTTATGATTGGTGCAACACAATTTCTGATAGGAATAAAAGCAGGGTATTTCCCTGCTGGAATGAATTACAAAAAATATACTAAAGATTTCTAAATATAATTACTAGCTTCGTTAATTACAAGTGTATATCACATTTTGAATTTTTAGTGCACAAAACTGTTATCCTGGAGCGGGAATCGATTTCACGTCTGGTTTTACTTTAGCACTCAGTGTGTAAGACGCAGGTTTTATTCCCACTTTAAGTGAATAATTTTGTCCTCACCTAGTCTGTTAAAACAATAAAGATTATTTAATTCGACGATGGGGATTCAATATGTTTTCCTTTTATTATAAAGAAGATTGTTTAAATTATAGTGGCACACTCAGTTGCAACTTTAGTGCGTTTATATAAATTTCCGTTAATGTATAGCACTAACTGATCCTATTTTTCAAGAGATGAGTAGATCGCTTAATAGCCTAAAACCTTATACCGTAAATTTTATTGCATTTATTAGATCAAACCTAAAATATTTTAGAGTGTTCAAGACTGCGAATGTGTATAGTAAAGTTGCAACTGTCCATGGATTTCTGAGTTTTCCACCGCTCGACGTGCAGTGATGTAAACCCTATATTACTCAGTTTTTAATTACGTAAATACGGACATTTCCAGACTCTAGAACAAATTGCCTTTATCATACGTTAATAAAATGTTCGTCTATTTGTTTCGATTAAACACAGCGTAATAAATATAAAATTTTCTCGAATACGAAGTATTTTTTTATTGTGTTACATTTGCTATGTTTCCCGTAGGATACCGCTGGGCTAGAATGTCACCCTCCATCTCTACCTGTGTTTTTCGTAAGAGGTGGCTAAGGGAAACACTCCAGAAGGTGGGCAGCAGCACTTTCTGAGGATCTGATATCTCACACTGCAATCCCCAAGACGCTTGCCAAGCGTGGAGATTATGGCAATCCCCCTATAATATGGGAGGCTGTGTTTAGCAGTGGACAGTCCGGCTGATACAGTACAGTATATTTGCTATGACATTCACTGTCACATATATGCTTCTCGGTAACGTCATATGAATAAATAATAGCACGGTATAACGAAATCTTCTTTGACCAAGTCCCAAACGCCGACATTTATATACCTAACCACTTCCCCTCACGTCCTTGTGCCCCTCTGTCAGCCAGGCATGTTGCCTGGCTGACAGAGGTATAGATTATGCATATAGATAATATCGCTAAAATATAAGTTTTTCTTAACTTTGAAATCATTATTTAAATCTTGTTTTACTTGTTTTCCATAAAAAAATAATATTAATCGTATTTTAGTTTTTTTTTATATAGCTGATAGGTTAGCCTTTGACCACTTTCTCACCTGATGGTAAGTGATGATGTAGTCGAAGACGTTGTTCAGGCTAGCCTAAAATTTATTAAAATTTTATTCATTTAAATATAGTTAAAAGAAAATTATGATGCTTCTTTGGGGCTGAAATTTCCGTGCAAATATTTATGTAGAGTAAGTTATTATATTAATATAATGAATTGAAATACTTCCCGGTGACGTTGGGTAATTCAATTTTAACTGAGTTGTAGCCAAGAATGTTAACTTACTTACTATGTTGAATTACAACAATTTGACATATCATATACTTCGTAGTAAACGTTATTCTCAGAAAAACTAAGGGATTGAAAATAATGACCACCATAAAATGCTTTGATACCCTTAGTTCTTTTACCATAAAAATTAATCGGACACCAAATGTAGTAAATGGTCACTATATTTTAGCGAGGGGTTAAATATTATTTAGTCTAGGGCAAAGTCATATTTAGGTGCGACGAGCGAAGCGAGGAGGAGCGTTAGGTTACTTGTGACTACAACAACGCGCGAGCTGAGCGAGCGAAGCGAGCGTGCCGCGGCAGCGGCCGGCGATGCGCCACAAGAATTTAATTTTGGTGATCATATACTACTTCTGGGTTAACAATGATTTATTTAGAGTAATTTTTCTTAAATAGGATAGCGAGATGTTAAAACTTTGGTTATAAGATTACATTAAAATGCGGGTTTAATTTTGGTGATAATTTACTATTTTTGTCTGTTATATGTTACTCTACTATATCTGGTGGTATATTAAACATAAGCCAAAAAATAATACATTAAAAACCTGTACCTACGTATTTTGCTTATGGCCACTGTAATACTTTCGTAGATCTGATCGTAGATAGACAGCCAGGCATGTTGCCAAGGTTGCTGAGTATTAAATACTGATTACGCATATAGATAATATCGCTAAAATATAAGTTTTTCTTAACTTTGAAATCATTATTTAAATCTCTCTCCTCCTCGGGCTCTGCTTACAGCTTCAAGTCGATTTGGCATACTCAACAGGGGGTTTGGGAGCCGATGTCGGGAAATATTCTCCCATTCTTCTATAAGGGCCTGTTTTAGTGCCTTGAGGGTGGTAGGTGGTGGTCTGCAGCTTTTTACTAGCTTCCCTAGCTTATCCCAGGCGTATTCAATCGGGTTGAGATCAATACTTCTTGATGGCCAAGCCATCACGCTGATACCAACCTCCTGAATATACTCTTGCACGACCCGAGCCATGTGTGGCCTTACATGCATCAGCAACGATCCATCACCCATATTTACTAAAGACGGCACTGCACACTCATTGAAAATCTCCTATGCGTATCTTTCCCCAGTCAGAGTGCAATTTTCTATGGTCACTAACTCTGTGCCACCTTCTGAAGATATGCCAGCCCATACATGTACACTGCCTCCACCGTACTTGACTCTTTCTGAGAAGCAGGCTTGAAGGTATCACTTACCACCTGTAGACACTTGGCCTTTTATCAGAAGTGTAAAGTGAGAATTATCTGTAAACAAAATTCTTGACCAATCTTGTTGATCCCACTGTATGTTTTCATGGGTGTATCGCAGTCTCGCTACTCGATGCTCCCTCTCGAATTTGGGACCACTCGCTGGTCTTCATTAAATCTGGTATAAACATAATTCTCTTCACCACTGGTAAGACAATAAAATAAAGCGTAATTTTTATAATTCCCTTGGTAAACCATAATTTCTATGTCAAATCATGAGCCAAGGAAAACATGAAAATTAGAACCAAGGAAATTAGATTTAAGTCATTAAAAAATCGTAGACCTAAAACCATTAACTTATAATATTCATGTCAAATTGAGACTACCTGTGCCACAAACATTACCGTTAATTGAAACTATTAGTTAGAAGTCCATCAAACTGTTGACAAATAACGACCATGGAAATTGAAAAATCTATAAACCAAAAGCCAAGGAGGGGTGTACTTATGTGAATGGTGGGAAAATGGTCGAGAGAAACGGTGTAACTCAATTTGTTTCAAACGTTTGTGTTTCGATATTACAACTGTTGAAATAACTAACCAAGGAAATTATATTTTACTCGCGGACATGGATGAAACTGAATGTAACTTTAAAACCATATCTTTTTAATACACTAAACACTTATTTTTGGTGAAGTGGGGCTTATTATACATTATGACAAAATTTATATAATGTTACGAATACAACTTTATGCAATATGGGTGATAATATAAAATAAGATACAAAACGGACATGACAAGGAAATTAGGATTTTAACATTTCGTTATTATTTTTTTATATATTTCATATAGATATTAATGTTTGATTAGCAAAAACAGGTGTATATAAGAATACATTATTTGAATAAAAATAAATATTAACTATAAACATCAATGATATAATTTTCGTCCATTCGGACATCAAAAAGTCATGATTTTGGCGAATCACCCATTTACTTCAAAGATAAACCTAATTCTAACGTAAAGTAATGGATTCTATTCCTCACCGGACGCAGAAGACCAACCAGGTTATCGCATCATATGACCCTTAACTAGGCGTAAGCATGGCAGTAGGAATTATGAGCATCCTACCGGCTGCACCAGTCAAATACAAACGGGCCGAAAACACTTTTAAAAAAGAAAACAAATATTTTTTTAAACATCTATTCCCTTCAAAGATCAACTTACTAGTAATTCTAACTTTAAGTAATTGATTCTATTCGTCACCGGGAGCAGAAAACCACCCGCGTTATGGATTATGGAGTCTCATTCGATTCTTACTTGAATCGATAACATTATATGACATCTGGGAAAACTTACGACACTAGAAAGTAGAAATGTTAGTTTTTGTTGAAAGGTTCGGGTAGTGTTTATCTCGTTTAAAAATATAAAATAGTGTTAATTTACAAGTGAAACATTGTGCGGAAAGCTTCGCAAAGACTTAAAGTAAGTACCTTTGGTTGAAGTACATTTCGATATAGAAATAATTTCCTAAAAATCCGAAGGCATAACCTCTAAAAAATTTTTTTTTGCTATGTAAATACTACATCTTCGGGAGTTTCTTTACGAAAATACTTAATAAATTAACTAGAACATCTCCAAAAAATAACATTAGGAATCCATTACATACACGAGTAACCAGTAGTTTCATGTCAATAATAAAACATCCGCATGAGAACATTAATAGGTATCAATTCCGATTTACTGCAGTGGATTAGAAAGGAAAATAATTACTCCTAATATATATTAGTATCTTATGAATGCTGCTACCTACAAATTTCTACGAAATAAAGATATCATTAAGCATCACAAATTTTACTACCCTACTTTCAACCAATATTTACTGTTAACACACATATTATGTAGCTATCTAGTCATAACATATTGTTCGGGTCTACCTACTCCAAAAAAAGCCAATTACAGAACAAAAGTTATTTATTCTATTGAGTGTTTAATATTAAAATTGTTTCAACCAAAAATACTAAACCTAATGTAGCAACATAAACTGCATTTTGAAATCACTGGGTGAGCGTTAAAGTTACCCGTAGGCTGTCTGGAAATTTCTTCAGTCAATTCATTTATCTTAAGCCATTTGGAAAAGAAGTAAATGTTCATGTGAATGTTAAATTTTTTCACAATGTTGAAAAATGGTGAGGATTTTCCTGTCAGTGAGTGTTTGTGGTTGTCATTTGATAGTTCATATATCGCTTATTTTAAGAAATAATTGTTTTATTTGGTTAAATATGCTAACTTCTGCTGAAATAAGATATGCTTGTGTTTTCATATATATATAGAGTTAAACAGCATGGACACATTTGAACTTTAGTGGCAAAAGCAAAACCTTGGGAAATAATTATATTTTGTATGTATACCAAACAGGTAATGCTTAAAGTTAACTTCTCAAATGGAGTGTTATCCTTACTAACTGACAACTGAAGAGGGAAATCACTCATTACTATGAGTAAATCCAATCTTAAACATTATATCATATATTTTTATAGCAATGGTTAAAGGTTACATCTCAAATTAAGTGTTTTCTTTAGTAACTGATAAGTGTTTCCAGAAGGTGAGAAATCAGTAATTTCTAAATCCAGCCTAAACATTTACACTTATTTTATATATTATTATACCAATGTTACAAATACCTTTTAGTGATCAGTAGGGTTTTCACTTATCTCAAAACAAGAAAAGGTCGAGAATTCCACTCAAAGTTGAAATAAGAAATTCTTGCCATGAGAACAGATCAAACTCAAACTACTGACTGAGTAGTGTGCAGTACTAGCTCAGGCCTATGCCCGGAAGGCGAGCTGGGGAAAAGGCATTGGCCAATGTCAATTTTATAATCAATCAATCTGACATTTAATTAAATTAATAATAATAAATCATGATACTGACTTATTTAAAAAAAATTAAATAATGTATAAAAAATTAAAAAAATTATAAGTACTATATTGCAAGATGAGAAACTAGAAATGCTAACCAGCATTGAATGCTTTAACAGAATAAAAAAATATCTGTGTAAAAAAATGTTTATATAGTATATCTACTCATATGTTATAATCTTGAGATAAATAAAAAGGGTTAGTGAGCTCAGGAAATCAATATTGTTTTAAAGTGCTGGTATTTTAAATACTGATAAAACTATAATTATGCTCAAGCGTTTTCAAAAGTTTATTTTTATTTGATTATAAATCTCTATATATGATTTGCTAAGCTATAAAGATTTTATGGTTAGTTTTACGTTTAGATATTACAAAGCATAACAATAAATTTAAAACTGAGTTGATCTTATAATAAAGTTAATTTCACTAGCGAATAATCAATATTATGAGTATGTAAATATTTTCATTTGTTGCATATTCTCGAATAACTTGAGCAATCCAAAGAAACAAAACATGCTTAGAAATCAAACTCCATTGTGTATGTGGTCACGAGTAGACCACCTAGTCCTTTAAATACTGTGTAAATAACTCAATAGTTGCTAAAATGACTATGCTTGCTATTACTGAAACTGTTAACACCGGTAGGAAGTATTGTTGAAACTTTTTTTATTCCGTTTTATTTTATTATGCTAGGAAAACTATCAGCTAGTTACAATAATATTTATGAAATATATAAACAGAAATCCAATTACAAGTTTTTACTGATAATATATAAAATTATGTTAGAATGGGATACACATAATTATAGTTAAATACACCACATTAAGAGAAACATTTCTCATTCAGCAGCAGTTTCAATTGTAATGCTTTTATACCCAAAAGCGAAGTATAGCCCTATTGCTGACATTCTGCTGTCAATAGGGTCTATGTATTATGAGTATATGTACAATACAAGTAAGATTGTAAACATACTTATGGACCTGAAATTTGGACATTTTGTGCACCTAAAATTTTGAATCATAAACTGAATATTGAACTTGAAATCCAGTTTAGGTAATTATATTTCAGGGTCCTGTCATTTAGGTTTTTCATCTAATTTTTGTTTGCTAGTTCAAAATTTAAGGGAAATTTTTTATGTGTTTCGTCGTCGACTTTGAAAACTCATCTCTTTTTCATCATGCACTTATCGCTTGGAGTTGGCGGCTAGTTTCTAGTAATCGTCCCGGAGCGGAAGTCCGAGGTCCGCGGTGCTCGAAGGCAATCAGAGATCACATTTGGCGCGCACTTACCGTGTGCGTAAAACCTAGGAGGCGCGGCGCGAGGCGTGCTCTCGATGCGGGTTAGGCAAGGTCGCGTACTTTGCACTTCCCGGCTGCCGTGCGCCAATTAGCGTCCCCTCCGAAATCCTACTTACCATACTTACCTGTTACGAGCTAAATTAGAACAGGGAACAGGTTTCGCAACTTTTGGCATTTTTTGTACTAGACAAGTATTGCGGACAAGATGTAGGTTGTTAGAATTTATCAGAAGCTGTTTGTATTATGTTTTGTACAATGCGGCCAGAATTCTGATACCTTATGCAGTGTTATGTGTTCCTTTTGTACAGGAAGCAAGCCCTGTTTTTAGGATCTAGTCTAGTCTCTTGTGGATTCTAAGTTAGCTTTAATGGCGATTATTAGCAGAGACTTCCTAAGAAATTTTGCTTGAACCCCTGGCCAACTAAGACACAAGGTTTACCAGGTGGTAGGTCTGTCCAGCAAGAGTCCGTCTTGGTAAGTACAACCGCCGTATCAGACGCGTTGCTTTGAACCAGTCGTGTGCAAACGCTCTGTGTCTAGGCGTGTACTTGTGGCGGCACTGTACCAAGTGAAATTCCGTGGCGAACGAGAAATAAGAAGTAACGTCTCGGAGTGACGACCCCAGTGCAGTGTGAAGATTGCTGACACTGCAACAGCTGTAATGGAGAGTCGTGACGGTTACAACCCCGCGGGCGGCTTGATTGTAACATTAAAAAATATCAACTTCACCCGCTCAAGTTTTGAGTGGTACAGATGTCGTACTATACATATATGTATATTCGTAGCTATATAACTACAGAAGATAGGACCGTCTAACGAACCTCAAAACCAAGCGGTTGCTTGTCAAGTCTCGTTAGAAATATAGTCTCAAAAAATCTAAAAGTAATCCGTATTTCCAACAGAGTAATCTCGACTCGAGGCCGACTATAACTCGATTCAAGAGCACGAGTTAGCGAACGTGCCAGATTACTATATAACTTTGTTTAGTTCTAACGCGGCAACGTCGCTGCAGTAAACTTATTTTATATCTACGCTTTACAAGTACGGAAAAATAAACAAAGGTATCATTCCTCATTTTTACTGGCCTCCAAAAAAAGCAAAAGTTCTCAGGGCGCCGACTATCTTAATTTTTTATTTTGTATGGATTTATATATAGATCATCCAATCTATATTATTTCTCTTCAGATTTCCGTACCCAAAGGATAAAAACGGGACCCTATTACAAAGACTACAGTCTGTCTGTCTGTCACCAGGCTGTATCTCGTACCGTGATAGCTAGACAGTTGTAATTTTCATAGATGATGTATTGCTGTTGCCGCTATAACACCAAATACTAAAAATCGGCCAAGTGTGAGTCGTAGTAGAACCTAAAAAAAAGGCTTATAATATAGTGTCTATTGTTGAATGGTACGGAACCCTTCGTGCGCGAGATTGCATTTTAACCGACGTCCAAAAAAGAGGAGGTTTTCAATTCGATTGTATGTTTTTATACTTTTATGTTTGTTACGCAATTATACTCCGCGAGTTATGAACTGATTTTGATTATTCTTTTTGGATAGAGCATTATACCTCCGAGGTGGTCCATATAAGATTTATCAAAATTATTACGGTTGAGTGATTTTTAAGTTATAGTCAATAGACTTAAAAAAAATAAACCTTACCTGGATGATCTAATGGTATTTGGTGTTGTCGAAGGTGAACAGTATTTAAGGCGATTGAATGATCTTGTAAGCAGTCTGCATCACTAAAAAACGGCACCGAAAAAAGTCGGGCCATGATAATATGACGGCAGTGTTTTGAATCAGCGTGGTACCGAATTCAACAAATCATTTCATACTTCTCATTCCATGCCGGTACCGTTCCTTATTAAATATTTTTTTCTTACGTAATAAACATTATTTAGGGAATGCTTGAATATTCAGGTAGTTGTCCATTATATGTCTCGCTCTAATGAGCGGGTTCCCATTTAAGGCTTCGGCTGCTAATTCACCAGGGATGTGCGAGACAGGTGAGCGTTGTGCGAGGAAAAATCACCAATAGCATCGCTAGGTGTTTAGCGAGGCTATGAAAATGTCCCTCAATATCTTCCAGAGCAGATATATTGATTAAAGGCTAGCCTATATGTGATCTGGGCAGCTGCAGATACCTACTGTGGGTTCACCACCCGACTCATTTACGAAGTAACTACTATATTTATAAGTATTAAACGGGACTTAATCGCGATAAAACATGTATTAATCTATTTACCTCGAAGTAACTACTATTCAATCTGTTCATGAATAGATTCAGGCGTTACTTTGCGGAAATCCATATCTAATAATAACAAATATTTTAAGAAAACATCAAGTTAATATTTTAATAAAACACTTAAAAAATATATCAAATATAGCATCCTGATTCTCGATCGTGCGCTTGTAGAGTCAAGATCTCCTGAGGATGCTTCGTGTAGAATCGAAACGCGTCGAAAATTCTTCCGGTTTGGCTGCGTGGCGTTTGTGACATCACGTCGGCTCAACAGGAAAATTAGGCGGAATTGTCACCAGGTTTTTTTTTATATTTTTAAGTGTTTTATTAAAATATGAATTAGAATTTTTCTTAAAATATTTTTGAAATATTTGTTATTATTATTCAATCTGTGCTTACGTGCAGTCTACAAAGTCTTGGCTGCTAAATTAGTACTAGTTAGAAACCCAGTGAAAGAATCCGAAGTAGCTACTGTCACTAAATGGTTACTTTGTATCTACTTACGTTGCATTGTGCCGAAAGCTATTCTGAAAATAAACAATTAAAGTTCAACAGACTTCATTGTCTCAATCTCGTCAGATCTTATTTGTGGTAAATGAGTTTGAGCAAAAAATCTTGTCGAGATTGTTCTTTGTCGTAAGTCCGTTATCGAAGTATACTGTACATTGCGGTCCATTGAGATTTGAGATTTGCAAGATTACTTTGTCAAGAATTTAGTCTGTCTAAGAATGAATAAATGTGAAATCCTTAAGGGGCTAACAAGTAAAGTAGAACACTTTTATACTAGATTGTATATTTTGTTCGCAATAGCGGGAAAATTCATCATATTATTCTCTACAGATTAGCTGTTCCCAAAACATTTTCTTAAAACAAGTTTTTTTCTTTATAAAGAACTTTTTAAAAACAAGCTTTTATTATGTTCTTGATAGTAAAAAGAACTAAACATTTTAAAAGATACTGAAAAGACGATGGAGATAAGTCCAAACTTGATGAGGTTGTGTCGTTTCATTGCGAAGTTCCTTTGGCAGCACCTTCCAACTCCATCATCAGATCAGCACCATGTCATCATAATATTGCATTGTCACGCGATTTACACATGTATGCAAAATTTCAGCTCAGTTGGTAACCGGGAAGTGGATCAAATTGAATTTGCAAGATTTTATGACAAACAACGGGACAGGTGAAACTACATAAAAGCTTTATTTACATGTTACGCCCGTGGGGTGCTGGGCTAGAATGTCACTCTCCCATCTCTACCCGTGGGTGTCGTAAGAGGCGACTAAGGGTAACACACCAGAAGGTGGGCAGCAGCACTTTCTGAGGTACTGATATCTCACACTGCGATTCTCAAGCTGCCGGCCAAGCGTGGGGATTTCGGCATACCACCCATATTGGGGGGGGGGGGGGGGGCTATGTTCAGCGGCGGACTATAAAAATATGACGATAAAAAAGGGTAAACTTGTTGTCAATTTGCGTTAGTGGTTTAGTAATTTTTTTTTTTTCGTTCGCATTGCTATTTTATCGTCGTATATTAGTCAATTTACTTTAACTTGTTGCCTTTCGTTCAAATACGCTGACTGTTAGTGATGAAATTTGTATCCTTTATGCGGTTTTCTTCCATCCAATGTTGGATCAATCGTGTTTTGCAATTTTCACCCTGATTTTTTGCTGCAGACATCAGTCAACAACAATTTGATTTCTTTATGTTGTAGTATGTAATCATACATAATATCAAAGACATTAGGGGCATGTATAAAATTACCATACATTCACTGAGAAAAATCTAAAGTCAAAAGCGCCCTAATGACGGCCAATTTATATGGTATAAGGCGAAAAACCGACCAAACGTAAATATGTACAAAAACGAAAAACGCCTTCGAACTAGAAGGCGTTAAACGAGGTCAGTGAAGGCGAATGTTTCTTTTCGTGTTCATTTAAGGTGTATTTTGTGGTCTTTAAATATTGACTTTTCGATGAGGCTGATTAAGTCGTACGTTATAGTGATAATAACCGTATATAAACCGCCGTTTTATGGTCAATACTGCAATTATTATCGTATAACAAGTTCAATTCTGAAAATACTTTACGGAAGGCGTTATTGACGGTTGTGTTTATTATAAAACATGGTACGTTTTTATTGATTGGTGAAAATCATCTTAAGAGTTGTAAATTCATCTTACGTAGATACAATTCAACGGTAAAAGGTCAAATTTGATATAAGCCTTTAAGTCGTTTTTCTCAGTGTTGGTTTATTTTAAGTCAAGGCTTAGATAATATAATATTTATCAAAGACGCCAAATGTGTACCTATTCATTTAGCGAATGGTAGGTACTCCAAGAAGCTAAACGTACAGGCAATAAAGCAGATTTTAGTAGTTTCTAAGGTTTTCGCGATTATCACACTAATATTATAAATGCGTATGTGAGTGAGGATATATGAGTGTGTACGTTTATTACTCCTTCTCGCTGAAATAGCTGAACCGATTTTGGTGAAACTTGGAATATATATAGCTTATTGCATGGTGGAAGGGCATTTTGCTAATGCCCGCCTGGCAAGCGACCACCCTCAAGTAGAAAATCTGTCGCCAAGCACCTAACGGTGTGTTCCGGCAGCCTCCTTGAGAGCCAGTGAAATTACAGGCACATGAGACTTAACAACCATGTCTCAAGGTGACGGGCGCAGTGCAATTCGTGACTTGTTATGATATGCATCTGTTATAGGCAGAGGTTAATCCGCTTAACATCAGGTGGGCTTTATGCTTGTTCCGCCACAATAACATAAAAAAGGTATTTTTAAATATAATCAAAAGGGCTAACGCGTGCTAAGCGAAAATTACATTTACAAATTTTTAGAGATTATAAGACACCCGATTTCGAGCCGAATGGATTAGGCTACGATACGGCGCGTAATCGGGGGCCGCAGGTTCGATTCCCGCTCTGGTCAAACATTTTGTGCTTTTATAATAGCTGAGGTCCTGGATTAACATATAAAATATTTTTCATGTTGAAAGTTGATAAAAAGTAATGACGATAACATCATCGTTTTACCGAATCCATAATTCCCTACAACAGTAATGTGTTATTTTCGTAATTTAAAGTGCCCCTCGCATGTTCGTTCCACACGTCTTCCATGCAAGGGTCCAACATCCGAGTGTCGTTGACACAAGGCCCGATGCAACTGACCCAGTGCCGTAAGATAAACACCTGTTCTAACAACTTGCTGATAAAATGTCTGACTCACTGACGATTACTGTGTTTGTTATTGTTGTCTACAAAATATGTGATCGATACGATCTTTTCGTGAATCCAATGTTATTCATAGTCGTCATCATTTCACTTCCTTCATGAGTCATTGAACTGTCCCTCTGGCTTTTCGATCGGTTTGAAACACGTGGTAGAAATTCTCGTGAGGAACGTAAACTACCTGAAATATTTGATTAGAAACCATCGGCTTCTCTTTTATTTCAGCCGCCAATCAAAAAGTCTCTTTTTTAATAGTTTCTCTTGTTAGTGTTTTAAAATTACGGATTTAACATTTCGGTGTATTAGGTATGTACCTACCGTGTCCTCTATATGGAAACGCATATTTATAATGTGGATTTGAAGATGTGATCAGAACCAACATATTTGGATGGTGGTAGGATATTTTGTGAATGCAAGTGCACCTCAAGTAGAAAATCTGTCACCAAGCACCTGTGTTACGGCAGTTGTCCTTAAGAGCCAGTAATTCAAGGTTAGCCTGAACAACATCTTCCACCACATTATCACTTACCATCAAGTGAGACAGTGGTCAAAGGCTAACCCATCAGGCATAAAAAACGTGCTGTTACATATTCGGAAACCTAAAAGAGCGAAGGGCGAATCGCACTTGGCCAGTTTTTTATTAGTTTTGTCACGACCTTCCATCTCACTGTACATCAAGGGAGTCCCTGATGTAAGGTGAGATGGATGGTCTTCGCTCAAAACTGGAAGGCATAATGACTTTATAAAAATACCCTCAAAAAATCACTGTATACTAAAACCATTCAAGTTTTATATGTTACAAAGTGCGCAGTCTTTATTGCCTGCGTAGTTACGTACCCTTCTACCTGACCTGCCAGGTGTATGGAGAAACATATGAGGTGATGTTTATTTGAACCTTTGCAGAGCGAAGTCTTAACGCGTCACACATGCATGTGCCATGTACCTATACATAACATGAGGCGATGCGGCTGACGTGTGCGTGTGACACACTAGCGTAGATAAACCATTCCTATGAAAACCTGCTTGTTTGCGTCGATAAACTAGCAAGTCTAAAGTACACAGTTGCAATGTCGTACGATAACCAAGTTAATTGTAGAGTAACGTGTTTAATTTATCCACGAGTGATGTGTGCGGGAGATGAGCGGTGTAAGAGGACAATTCCATCAATAAGATTGTTCCGCTCAGCGAGGCTAGGAAAATGAAACGATCCTTTTGGTTTTTTCTTCGCATCTTCCTTGCAGATCTCTGGATACACAATATGAAACGTTTGTTTAGAATTATGGCGTTAATATTGTTTTGACAACTGTAATTACTGGTAATTTTTTTTTGAAGCAGTGATGGCTCAGTGGCATTTGCTATGGACTGCCGCGCAGCAGGTCCATGGTTTGAATCCCGCCGTCGGCTTGAGCTTCACCGCATGGTGGAAGGGCATTTTGTGGCTAGCGACCACCCTCAAGTAGATAATCTGTCGCCACGCACCTTTATGGTGTGTTCCGGCAACTGTCCTTGAGTGCCAGTAACTTTAGGGTAAGCCTGTAAACACCTTCGACCACATCATCGCTTACCATCAGGTGAAATAGTGGTCAAAGGCTTATCTATCAGGAATTAAAATAAAATAAAAATTATGTTAATTTTACTTGCTCTCAAAGATTGCTGCCGGAACACACTGTTAGGTGCTTGGCGACAGATTTTTTATTTGAGGGTAGTAGTTAGACAGGTGGCCATTCGCAAAATGCCCTTCCACCGTGCATTGAAGCTCAAGCCGGTGGTTGGGATCGAACCATGGACCTGCGCCACCGCAGTCTATAACCGCTCAGCTATCATTGCTTCGAAATGCTTTAATTTAATTCGAAAGTATTCGGTACAGTATTTTAATGTTAAAGATTTTCATTGTAATATAATTTTATTGTTATTCCTATATTTCCCGTAAGAGGTGTCTAAACCAACGTGTCAACAGATTTTCATTATAATAGTTATTATGCGGTCGGCGGGTATTTCCCCGGAGGCGTAGGAAGAACATCTTATATTGATGAACACCCACATGTTGCCACAGGGTTATGGGTCCCGTGTTTAGCGACGTCTTCATATATATACAATGGGGTTATTATTCATTCGGTAAATTCTCTATGACAAAAATCTCTTAACTCGCCACAATCATTTTAATATTGTTATGTTTGCAATAACGCCTGCTATGCGGATTACATTACTAAATCCCGCTATCGTATATTTGTGATTTTGTAATCGCCACAGTCATATTTTTATGAAGTTTATTCGCCACATATATTGTATAGTTACCACATTGATTGTTTTCGTACAGACTGAAAAAAACCAGGAGTTTCTTTATGAACCAATCAGTATGCACAATAGTCATCGTGGTGTGTGTGCAAGTGCGGCGGACGTGTGCGTAAAATGTCGATTTTACGCACACGTCCGCCGCACTTGCACACACATTGAAATAATCACATTTAGTGGAGGGGCGCGTTTTTTTTATATTCCTGATAGGTTATATTTGACCACTATCTCACCTGATGGTAAGTGATGATGTGGTCGAAGATGTTGTTCAGGTTAACCTAGAAGTACTGGCTTTCAAGGACAGCTGCCGGAACACACCGTTAAGTGCTTGGCGATAGATTTTCTACTTGGTAGCTAGCCAGGCGGGCATTTGCAAAATGCCCTACCATAATGCTATAACGACCGCCATCCTAAGACAATAACCGGGACCGACGGCTTAACGTGCCCTCCGAAGCACGGAAACGCTCAGTAGTAATGTCACTAGCGGTCACCCATCCAACTCATGACCGCGTGCGACGTTGCTTAACTTTGCTGATCGGTTGAGAACAGCTAAGTAAACTTCGCTACGAGCGCTTCAAAATTTTTAGATTGAAAGATCTCTACCTTTCTAGATTTGAAGCGCTCGTAGATAAGTTTGTTTAGTGGTTCTTAACCGGTCAGTTAACACTGCGGTCATGACTTGGATGGGTGACCGCTAGTGGCATTACTACTGAGCGTGCACGTGCTTCTGAGGGACGCGGCCGTCGGTCACAGCTGTTATCTTAGGATGGCAGTCGTTACAGCATGATGGTAGGGCGTTTTAATGCTCGCCTTGATAGCTACCACCCTCAAGGAGAAAATCTGCAGCCAAGCACCTAACGATGTGTTCCGGCAGCTGTCCTTGAGAGTCAGTAATTCATTAAAGCCTAAACAACATCATCGATCACATCATCACTTACCGTCAGGTGAGATAGTTGTCATAGCTAGAGCTAGCCCATCAGTCATAATAAAAAAAAAATTAATAAGACCCCTTAACACAACATACTTAAGGGCATTGGCTAAACTTATCTGTAAGTACATTGATCCCCGCGATAATTTTCCAAGTACAATGCGATTAAAATAAGAATAGGACGGGCTCTCGGCTAACTTCACTCATATTCACTATAATAAGTACGATCAGCAGAACAAACTTAAAAATAGAGCAGTGCCATATATTTATACGTAATTTCAAATGAGTGACCCGAAATTGTTAATTTTAATAAATTCATTTTTTTATCGTTCACAGCACAGACGCCATCTTGGTTTGATGACAACGCGGGCGTCAGGGTCTTATTTCTCCGACAGTGTACTACTATGCGACACGTTTCCGAGTGTTTATTGATTTTCTCGTTTAATTTATTTTTTCGACTGTTTAATTTGTTGTTATTGACTGTTTAATATGTTTTTGGTGATTGTTAATTTTTTTTGTAACCCGTTACGATGATAACGATGATTCTGACTCAGTTGCCATCAGGACATGCGGTATCGAAGAGCAAAGCGATTCAAATTAATTAATTTATTTCTTAGGAAGACCAACAGTATTACAAATATCTTATAAAGAACTAATGCCTACATTAAGATACCTAAGCACAAAATATTGTTAACAAATAAAATCAGTTAGTATATAGAAAGAGGCGTAGGAAAGACATAGTGTTTGAAACCCGGACTTATACTACGAATACTAAATTCGGTAGGAAAAGTTTCAAAAGTATTGGTCCATTTCTTTACAATAAAATAAGTAAATTCATCACAATTGCACCTCTAAATCGATATAAATGTATGTCATTATTAAATAATTATCTAATTGATTTAACCTTCAAAGAAACGGAAAATCTCTTAGCTACGATTGAATAAATATAACTTGTATTTTAATCAATATAACTTTCTCGGTTCAATATCGTAACTTTTATGAAAAATACACGAAAACACAATCTCATATACATTCATTTAATACACTCAACACAAAACACTTTACAAACGAATGCACACCCGTTTACCCAGTTAAGTCTTTAGTTATAATTACTTAGTTAAATATTGGAAAACAGATGCTATCACAAAGTATCATAGATAACGAAAGAAAAAAAGAAAAAAAAAATTTGGCGCGGATGGATTGACGACGTTAGTGTATAGCCTATTTTTTGTTGACAATGGATTTAAAGTGACCCCGGAGAGTTAATGCAGGCCCACTACACAGGCTCGAATGAGACCTAGTGTGGGGTGCAGAGATTCCCAAGGGTACAAATAAGCTAGCTCAACAATTTGTAATATTATACTGTAATATACCAACTACGATATTTTTAAGCTTATGTACCAAAATTTGTTTTTGAGCTACGAATAAATTATTATTATTATTATTATTATAGTTCAAATTATTTCTGTGTTTGCTATACCTACAGTCACTTACAACTTCGTTTACCTATGACTACTTGTTTTTTTACACGACTGCCCACATAAACGTGTGTTAAGTTTTCAAGTTTCATGTTTGTATGTATTTAGGTAAGTTTGTGAGTTTCTTTATTTCACCATAACTTCTAAAAAGCTTAACCGATTTTAATGTACGAGATATCGTTAGATTTATCTTAATAGCTCAAGTGACACTACGTACATAAAGCAATAACAAACAAACTGGTGGATTTTAGACGCCACATAGTGAGAAAAACAAAAAAATTTTTCATCCAAAGCCATCGTGCTGGGTATCAAAATGAAAGGCTTTAAAAAATGATTCCATACATATATGTATTAACATGCAGTTTTAATTTCACTGGATCGATAAAACGCTTAACGAAAATAAATTATTTGCAGTCGGGTTTTTTATTTTCTTTATTAATTTATACACGTTATAGCATTTCTTTATTTGCACACTGTACCAAGTTCTAGTTTTGACGTCACAACATGGCGCTAGGCCGATCCTATTCTTATTTTAATCGCATTGTAAACATTTTTATCGAGATCGTCAGACAAACAATGCCTGAAGTGTAATGGACGCCTGCCTCCAACAACGTAGTAGTCTAGCAGATTCCACGTTATCTGTCAAACAGAAATAACCTTCTTGAAGCTGGACGAGATAAGGTGGAGTGTTCTCGGCGCTCTCCAGCCCCGCCCTAAATCACAATCCGATAATACACATTCGAGTGCTGATATAACATAATCGTTCTTATTCCAATATTGTGGAAGGCGTTACGAAACTAGTTCAGAATTACAATTGCTTAACGTTGAATTGGTATTGAATATGATAAAGATCCAAAAATATTATGACGGGCGATATAAGCGTTGGCAAGTTTGTTATCCTTTTTTATCAAATGATGAGATGTGATGGTAAGCGTGACGCCTGTCCATTACATTTGCAGTGTGACCATCTTCTTTCAGCTCGACATTGCTCTGCCCTCGTCACTCCAATACGTCAGGGCCCCAATTCTCTTAGCTATTGATCAAACGCCACACTACTGCGATGCTTCCGCGATCGAACTGCTGTTAATGTCACTGATATAATAATGAAAACTTCTATCAATCAAGCATAAGTCAAAACATTAATACAGTGGTTTTCTAGCAAAACAATATATTAAATAAATATATTTAAATAATTTAGCTATTTTTCTATCTAAAATCCTTCAAAATAGTTTGTCATTGTAGCAACGCAATCGCAACAAAATAGCTTACAGCATACCAAATATGTCAAAAACTATTGATAGGCAGCCACTGACTTGCGATCGAACCTAAATAGCGGACAGACTACGGATACTGTCAAAAACTACAATTTTCATGCAATTAAGTTGCGTTAACTCCGTTCAATAGCTAAGAGAATCGGGCCCCAGTTCTTATGTCTCGTTCGTCAACTAATTTTCTTGTTATACAGCGTCCTTCACGCCTAAACACAGAAGTGCTTGCACACTATTGAGAATGATAAGTAGACTATCTGATACTGTGGTGATACCTATCTACCACCTGATGAATAATTTATAAGTACTAATTCTTGGTCAGTCGACTGCATTACGTTCGCCACCTAAGGCATTTTATTTGCCTGAACTTCAATCCGAATATATATGTATTTTTTACCAATTGGTAGATTCATAACATTTCTGTGTGGGTAGTACCGTATTCTCAGTTATTATGCCTCAAAACGATGGTGTGCAAACAAAAATATTTCTGTATACGACGGGCATTGAGTAAAAAAATAAAGGGAATATGTTTTTCCCATAGAATATAGGTGATAACAATAATAAACAAACGTAAATAGTAATTTTAAATGTATGTAAAAACTTATAAAAGATTGAAGCTCATTTACAGGAAAAGCTCCTTCCTTCAAAGACAATATTGTTAGTTGAATGATTCAAATAAAATCAAGTACCGTATAAACTTGATTCAGTTAAATAACTCGAGAGAGGCCCGACTGGAGCACGTTTTGAACAAAGCTCGCGAAATGAAAATGAAAGGGAAACTGAGTCTCGGCTGGATGGCACGCTCCTGTACAAGCTTTTATTTATTTTATTACTTACTAAGAGATATGCTAGACTTCTATCACAGTGTCATCTAATAGGAAGTGAGGTTATACAAATAGTTTTTATGCAAGTTACATAGGTACAGAGTAAATATGAATCCATAGGTTTTCGAACTAGCGTCGATGTATTCAGGCTAAACCTGGAGTAGGAACTGACTTTCTAGGGCAGCTGGTTAAAACACACTGTTATGTCTTCTGTGATAGAATTTCTTCTTTTTATTTATATATATATATATGTTTTAATATTATGTATTTTATTCATGTAAAGCGTACAATCTTCCTAAAAACATGTTCAGAATTTGCCCTTTTGAAATTCACTTCAACGCTGACAAATGTTGAAATTCCATCACAATCGGACTGCATAGAAGGGAAAGAGGCGATGGTACAATCGCGATCAATTTGGGCGAAAGAAAGCGTATCACAAAATTAGTAACCTATATCGAAAGTCGGATTAAACTTATGATACTCTTGATAAAGGTTTTGCTATTTTATTGTTATATTTTTATACTACTACATAAATATATTATGATATTTTTGTTACCAGTGTATTATATAGTTATCTTTGCAGTTTTATTTCATAGCGAAAATTTTAAAGAAACGTGTTTTATAATAAACTTTGCTTTAGAGAATTTGATCAATATTATCATATAATTTTCTTACTGCTACAAACTTAATATATTTTGACAAAAACCTGTTCAAATGGCTTTATTTAGCTGTTGTCAGAGCCTCAAAGCGGTAGCCAAGCGACCATTAATGAAGTTACCAAGAACGTTCAAGAACCTTTTAACTCCGACCGCCGGTATTCGACAATTGTCACTGAGCCATCATTCGATCGTTCCCACCAGGACGACATAAATTCAGGCAGAGGTCCGAGTTGAAAAATCAAAATAACATTATTATTTCTATCCCCAACTCCGACACTATTGTTAGGCTTGAAAAATATGTAAAGTCAATAAAAAAAATCAAATCTTATATCCGCAACTTTGTTGTACATATACATGATACAGTAATAATAGACACAGAGCCTGTGTCCATAACGGCATGGACAGAGTCCCAGTCTCCGGAACGCTACCGATTTTTTCGTCCCGCAATAACGGACCATCCATCGAACCCTGGACTTCGAAGTCAAAGAGACGCTTCACGCCATACCAACGTAAAATATTATGAAAAATACGCGATACGTATAATACCTGTGTAATAATCTCGATAGCTGAAGACATAATTCATATCTAGTCTAATAGCTGAACCCGCCCGCGGCTTCGACCTAGATTTTTTCATCGGCATAAAAAGTACCTATATACCACAAACGATCTCTGTGCTAAATTTCAAAGAATAACACTTGTAGGCTGTAGGCGTAAAAGTAATAGACGTACTGTGAAACTCTGTTTCGCATTTATATTAATTTAGTGTGTTAGCAAGGATTTAGGTTGTCTCACGACCGAGGATTCTTTCCATCGTAAACGTCTGTCTGCAATGTTCTCAATCGTAATTTATGAACATCTCTGACATCAGCGTTCCTCAACACCCACACTATACAAGAAACGAAAGAAAAATTGCGATGAAGATTGCTTTTGATGGTAAGGTTAAGATTCCTGATATTTACTGTGTCGTATGATTAATTTTCTTTTGAAATTAACAAATCGAAGCATAAAACAAGTCATTTTAGCCGAGGCCCCTTAACCTCGGCTTGGGTTATTTTTTTTTTTTTTTTATGCTTGCTTTATACACTCGGATTTTCACTGCAAATGAGAGGAAATCAAACAATAATATTATCTTCCTAAGAAAATAACTTCAATTAAAACGGAAACTGATATTTATAATATAAACAATGTTCTATTTTGAATGCCATTGTTTTTACATAATGTGTTTCTGGGTCTCTAATAATACCCCCAATAGAAAGGTGTTATGAAACATCCAGGCAAAATTCAATGAAACATATTACAAACTTAACCACTTTGAACAATTTATGCACTAGAGCTTAAGGACCTGTTTTTCTGTCCGCTTACACAAGAACTTTGCGAGGATGAGAAGTGAAAGCTATATTTGTACTAACCAGATGGCATAAAACTCCATAATAATAATAATATTCGTTAGTAGTGCCTTCTACCATCATCCTCTTAGACAAGCGCTAGGCGTGACGAGTACCGACTTGTCCGTCCCGTAACTTAAAAAAATCGGCCAAGTGCGAGGCGGACTCGCGCACGAAATGTTCCGTACCATTATTTTTTTTAGTTTTCATGATGGGTCCGGATTCTTTTTTGCGCGAGTCCAACTTGTACTTGGTCGACTTTTAGTATTTGTAGTTATAGCGACAACAGAAGTACATCATCTGTGAAAATTTTAAATTTCAAACTATCACGGTTCATGAGATAAAGCGTGGTGACTGACAGACAGACGGACAGTAGACTTTTAGTAATAGTGTCCCGTTTTTACCCTTTGAGTAGGTACGGAACCTATTCTTATCGCACATTATGTGGAGTCCATACAATATGTGTTCGCTAACAACACACTGGAGGACCACACACAGGCATACTGGTATATGTTTTTTGATAGCGGTCTCCTTAAGGAACCCTCTTGTGCGCCCAATGTGCAGCAACACCTCACGCATATCCACGTGAGTGCTGCTCATAAGTGTTAGTTTGCATGTATCACTTTCCATACAAACGTATCTTCGTCATATTGTAAATACCAAGTGTTCAAACTAGGTGAAATTCTGCACAGTAAAATTATCGTGTACAGGTAGATAATGTACGTATGTACAATGCGATTAAAATAAGAATAGGACGGGCTTTCGGCTAACTTCACTCATATTCACTCTAATAAGTACGATCAGCAGAACAAACTTAAAAATAAAGCAGTGCCATATCTTTATAGGTAATTTTAAATGATTGACCTGAAATTGTTAATTTTAATAAATTCATGTTTTTAAGGCTGACGCCATTTTGGTTTGATGAAAACGCGGCCGTCAGGGTCTTATTTCTGCTACAGTGTACTACTACGCGACACGTTTTCGAGTGTTTATTGATCTACTCGTTTAATTTTATTTCTAACTGTTTAATTTGTTCTTGTTGACTGTTTAATATGTTTTTGGTGATTGTTATATTTGTTTTTGTTACCCGTTACGATGATAATGACGAGTCTGACTCCGTGGGCCATCAGGACAGCGGCATCGAAGAGCTAAGCGATTCAAATTAAGATACCTAAGTACAAAATATTGCTAACAAATAAAATCAGTTCAAATTATTTCTGTGTTTACTGTACCGACAGTCACCTTTAACTTCGTTCACCTACCTATGACTACTTGTTTTTTTTACACGACTGCCCACATATACGTGTGTTAAGTTTACAGGTTAAATACGTAGGCACCAGCCGAAGGACTTAAAAAAAAACAAAATTACTTGCAACTTGATTTATTGGGAATTTAAAAGTACAATTTAATATTAAATCTATTACTAAAATAAAGTCTACTCTGGTCGATGTGGGAACCAAAAGGGACGCTTGTGGCCATGCACTCGGCCGGTGTCGCCTTCCGCACGGCCTCGTGTTGCATGTACGCGGGACCTATGCAGCAGTTTCCGTTGTTGTGCAATATGTAATTGGTTTCATGTATGTATGTATATTTGTGAGTTTTTATTTCTTTATTTCACCATTACTCCTAAACGCCTTCACCGATTTTAATGTACGAGATATCTTTAGATTTATCTTGATAGCTCAAGTGACACTATGTACATAAAAAACAAACTGGTGGATTTTAGACGCCCTATAATGAGAAAAACAATTTATTTTTTCTTCCAAAGCCATCGTGTTGGGTATCAAAATGATTGGCTTTAAAAAAAGATTCCATAAATATATTAACTAGCAGTTTTAATTTAAATTGATCGATAAAACACTTAACGAAAATAAATTATTTGCCGTCGAGTTTTTTAATTTCTTTATTAATTTATACATGTTTTATCATTTCCTTTTTTTGCACACTGTACCAAGTTCTAGATTTGACGTCACAACATGGCGCTAGGCCGATCCTATTCTTATTTTAATCGCATTGTAGCGCGTGAATTCTAATCTAAGCAGCACATCTTTTAGTAATCCGTTAATTTTGAGACCATCGATAACAACAATATGCATTAAGAACCTTTGCTTTCATGCCATATTTCTTATAAACTGATTTGCATATATGACTTTTTAAGGAGGACGAATTGCTCCGAAGCTGTTTTTCACTAGTCATATTGGTTTCATAGACTTTGTGTCTAGGCGTCCACATTATGCTAAGGACATAGACTATCCGATCAGTAAACAAGCAGCCTTCCATAAGCCAGTCCTGCTACAGTTGCCAAGTCATTCGGATCCATAAACAGTACTGCACTGTAGAGTTTGTACTATGTACGCACATCTGTGTCACGAGCTACCGTTCACCCATTATGGAGATAGTTATTGACGAGTTTACACTTTGCCTGCTCATAAATATTTAACGCCACGATATCAGGCAGTGACGCGATCTGTACCTTCACATCTAGGTCATAGGTATCATTTGTTTATTCAAAGGCAGGAAGGATTATTTTAATACGATTTGATTCATTTATTTACGTTCTGAGCTCTTGAAACTTATGTTTCTGGCTAGATTACTTTACCAAAAATGTTTAACTCCACTAACATCCTTCGTTTGCTATATATTCATAGGCCTGGCACATTATGAGTGTACATAGAGTTGTATTGTCATTATTATTTTTTAACTAAAATGTTAACGAAGGAATAAAAACGTATAATTATTTAAACAATTATTAAAATTATAAAAAATATTCTTTATTATAAATATAAATCTAGTGATAATTCTGCCTAAATTTCCTGTCAAGCAGACGTGACGTCAGAAACGCCACGTAGCCTAGCCGGAATAGTTTTCGACAAGTTTCGATTCTACACGAAACATCTTCAAGAGGTCTTGACTTTTCAAGCGCAGCATCGTTTTTTATCTATTTTTAATACTTTGATAGTATTATTTTAGCGGTTTACTTTACTTAGTTTATCATGAAAAAAGACTAAATACTAAAGAAAGAAACAATACCAGAAAAAAAATTACAAGGAATCGCTTTTAGTTGATTCTCCAATCTTAGTTCAAACAATCAACAAACTAAGATTTGTCGAATCAACGAGCTATAAGGGATGTGGCGTGGTCAGCCTGCCCACATGGGTATGGGTATAATTAGAGTAAATATGCGGGTGATACGATCGCCGCGAGGAGGCAGACGTGACGGAACTGGATCGCGGTTGGACTTCGCCCCCGAGCAGGCCATTATCCCTCTGTGGGACGCTGCGTGAGCGCCGCCGCCGCTTTCCTGCTTCGCGTCTTCCGGAACGTTGTTGCCCACACGCCTGACCACTTGAGAGCCAGTTCTTCTAGGTTAGCCTGAACAACATCTTCGACCACATCATCACTTACAATCAGGTGACATAGTGGTCAAAGGCTAACCTATCAGTTAAGAGCTGTGTCATATAGATATGTTTAGTGGAACCAGAGGGTCCAGCGGCAGGTCGACTTCATATGTGGGAATATAACATATCGGAACTCTTCATTATATACCAATTCCGTTCCAATAATCAGCAATCATAGATACTCAACATTATTAGAATATAACATTATGAGAATTCAAGATTTAGAGGAGAGACGTGCATAAGCCCGTATGTTTAAACTAAAAATGAGTTTAGTTGTGTGGAAAGACTTTGGCTATGGAATGGATGCAACAGAACTGTGCTTACGTCGACGTTAGTAGAGGCGTAATTCTCATTCAGTATGTTGTTTCCCTTAATCAACTCTTTTGAAATTCAGCATGAATATAAAGACCAGTTCTTTTATTTCTAACCTGGAACTGATTAAATCAATTAAGGGCCTTACATCCCTCAAATTAATATATTCTTCGATTCCAAAATCGTTTGTACCGATAAAAAAATATGAAATTTTTATAATATATGGCTTGACATTGTGTTGAAGAAAATCAACTATGTGGTTTGGAGATTAGAAATTTCTTCCGAAACTTCATTTAAGAAGCTATTTTTTAACTCCATAAGTTTTTTTTATGCCTGATAGGTTGACCTTTGACCACTATCTCACCTGATGGTAAGTGATGGTGTGGTCGAAAATGTGGTCCGGGCTAACCTAGAACTACTGGCTCTCAAGGACAGCAGCTGGAACACACCGTTAGGTGCTGGGTGACAGATTTTGTACATGATGGTAGCTAGAATTTGGCGATAATAACAAAGTATATTTTGTAAATGTAGGTACTCAAGGGTCTGACAATGCTAAGTACCTATACATACATGTTTTTCAAATAATTGTTATAATGTCTTCTGTGAGAGTAGTTAATCTCTTTTAAACCTGGTCTAATTCTAATTAGAGAGCCTGCGGGTAATAATGTAGATATTTCAGCACAAAGAACGCTACATTCCAATATTTTTATGACACATTTGAGACATCCTTGTTGTTCAGATACTTTTAATGCATTGTTTTACCGCCGCCGTATCGTGCGTAGACATTTTATGATAATGCCTAATTCTTTGTCATTTACTACACAAAGAGTCTTGTGCTTGATTGACACATTGTTTGTAGATGTTAAGCAACTTAAGAAATAAACTGATATTGTAAGAAAAACCTTTAATTTTCTTATTTTTTTTATTGCGTTTGTAATATTAATGTACTCGTAACGTTTTATTAATATATATAAATAGCCATTAATGACAGTAATATTAATTTGCTTGGCGGTGTTTGTAATATTATATTAGCCACTTGAAATGTAATGAGGCGTTTCACCTGTAACGTTAATTATCACTTTGTTATTCTCGATATAATTTTTCCTTTTGGAGAGGGCACGTGTAAGTTTTTAGGGTTGTATTGTATTCAACTTTTTGAAGTCGTCACATGTTAATTCAAAACACTCCTATTTTGATGGTTAAACTTTCATAAGTTGTGTAATACTTTCCAGTGTTAGAAGTAAGTTTACCTTTATCAGTGATTTCATAGTGCTTACCAGATCGATTTTCACTCACCTATAAAATACTGTAAAATATGGCAAATGTCTTATTAACAATTATTTTTTTTAGTTAGTCGAAAAACTATTTTTCCGAACATGATGAAACTTAAACGGGACCAAATGGAGGTAAAATCTACCCAACAAAAATAGGGAAAAAAAAAGAATCATCGAAATTGGGTGATCTATAAGTAAAATAATACGCGTGGTCAAACATTTTTCTCTCTATATGCTGCAAAATATTAAGAGGAAATATCGACTGTCCTAGCCTCCACAATATTTTGTGCTCATTGTATGTGCCTGACAAATATGTATATCACAGGGCGAGCCATACACTCAAGCTCTTCGCCACTCCCCGTAGTCGCACAGTGGCGCGAACCCAGTGTGTCGCTCTCTGAACGTCCTCAATGAATTCCTTCATGCTAACACCGATTATGATTTATTTTGTGACAAATGGCAATGTATTCTTGCATCGCTAGTGAAATTTTGTGAAAAAATATGATTTTTTAATTCCTGACTAATTTATTTTATTATATTATCTATTTAAACAATATGATTTATTTAATTCATTGACATTTTTAATTTGCGACATGATCATATTTATTCATAATCTTATTATTTTTATATTATTATTTGACATTTTTTCATTACTTTGACAAAATTGTGCCTGTTTTAATTATAGTTTTTTATATTTTAATTTTGTGTATGTACGTGTAATAACTTTATATAATGTACAAATTAATAATAAGTGTAATTGGTAATTCCGTGCTTATTATAATAAATAAATAAATAAATAAATAAATTTTTATAATGTACTCGTTGACTTAATTAAGGTTGCCATTCTTTTTAAGTTGGTTAATAGCTCAACACACCTCATTTGATGCTTTCAAATAAAGAAAGAGATAAGTGAAAAAATTTGGGAGAACTTTGTTCAGCATTGATATATACAGAAGCATGTCCAATTCTAGTCAAGCATGGTTGACTTATCTTAGTACCGAAATACTTACCCTTTCAATTTCCTGTTGTCCTGCTGGGTAGTTCTTATGTCACTTCGCTGCACGTTTTGCTAATTTTCACGCGTGTAGGAGTTTTATAGGACATACAACAAATAAAGTTGTCACCTGTAACCAAAGACACTTGTAATCCTTATAATGTTGTATTGAGTGTACATTTTGCGATGGCAAGGCGTGTTAGAACAAAGCAGGATGCAGTAATTGCACGTCTGTTGTCGGGGCATTATTCTATTCACTGTTAGACTTTAGACCTCCGTCCTCCGTCACTTATTGTATTAGCTGTGTTAATAATAGTAAATCCTACCTAATGTATACTCCACTCCATTCGTGTCGCAAGTCTCATAAATAGCTGTATGTTTTATAAAATATTCTTGTAAATATTCTTCGACCAAATATTTTCTAATGGATAATCGCTGAAAAATAGTAAAAAGTGACCGCGGTAGCAGGTCCCATTAAGGGAGGGGGGAGGGGGGTTGCCATAATTCCCATTTCATTTGCCATTCAACGCTTGACAGGCGTCTTGGGGATCGCAATGTGAGATAGCAGTTCCACAGGAGGCGCTGCTGCCCATGCACCTTCCGGTATCGCCCCCCCGGCCTATCCGGTATCCCTTAATCGCCTCTTACGACTGCCACAGAAAGAGATTTCCCGGCCCCCAAGGCCTGGCTTATGCTTCAGTAATAAAGTTCAATTACGTTCTAGGTATATATTATAAATATGAACGTTTGCAGCATATTTTCTCTTTTGCACTTACTCATATTTTATTGGCCGTGAAGAGCGTCGACCCAAAATCTAATGTACTGTATTTGATCGAAGCGATTATCATTGCGACTTCGCTAACAAGTCACATCGAAGCAATTATCAGGTTTATGTCACCGTAAGTGGCTTAAACCTTCAATTTAAATCTCGAGATCATGGGTCAGATCCCTGGGATAGTTCGCAACGAGCTCGCCCCCTATAACATAGGACCAAAATCCTAAAACAAAATTATTAAAAATATGTTTCCGCTGAGATCACATGACAACACAAAGATATAATTGGAAAAGATTTGTCTTCATATCTAACCGCCTGCCTAACAGCAACCCTCCTTGATCACAAAATTTGAATAGGTAAGGTACCTACGTGTTTCCATGGCTCGTGAATATTTCAGACACACCTTTATATAAAATTGTAAGGTTCACAACCTTACAATTTTGTAATACTACCCTTTTTGCATCCTGTTTATACATTCCCGTAATGTTGATCAGAGATGAGCTGATCACGATTCACGACACGTACTTACGATGTTGTAAATTGAATCTGTTTCTGTTATATTTCGTTACGTTAATCAGTTTACAAAATTCACAATACCCGTCGGTCGTTCGGTCGGCTTGGTGCAAACTCATCAGCTGAGCCAACTATTTTGGTTTCAAGTATCAGCGTCAATGTTTTATTGTCCTCTGTGTATTATGTTTTGTTTTCGGCTGCGTGTTCTCCAGAAATGTGCGAGGGAGATGACCGGTGTGCTAGGAAACAATTCACCAATAGGATCGCAGCGCTCAGCGAGGCTAGGAAAATGAAGCGATTTTATTGGTGGATTATTTCTCGCACAACGTTCATCTGGTCGCCCATTTCTGGTGGATACGCAGCCTTCATGTGTTACCATGGTACATGTGCAAAGAATGTACACTCCGAGAAGCCGTTTACAAAACATTGTCAGCACATAACTGAGGCACAGTCTCCAGCCTTTTCCGTTTAGTTGCTAAAAGTAATAAGCAGATTATACGAACCTCCTGCACCACTTAGCCGATTTGCTATCTCCGTGCCCGAATACGTTTTCTCCACCTGTCGTTCCTATATACGATTCGACTATCGTACCCAAGTATTACGAATATTACTGTGGTAATACTCAAGCTAAGCTATATCGATTATTTTGGTTCGTCGTTCAGACGGATAAACTTCGCTTTGGATATGATCCTTCAAAGAGATTTTGACCAAACGTTAAATTACATGTCTGTCGAAAAGTGGGCGTTTCGTTGCCTCTGCCGGTACAGGCGAAACGATTTGTTGTGTATTGCACGGTCGTTCTATAACACGCTGAAGGGTTTTTAAATTCATGTTGATTGTTCTAATCGAGCATATACACTTAGCTATTTAAACTGCAGTAAAACACTTAGCTAAATAAACATACTTAGCTTATAATATTTACAATGTTTAATTACCTACTGGTTGTTTCCACTACACTATACTCGTACACACATAATGCATAGTAACTTTATACCGCGTTGACAGTTTACTTTGGACTGCACTTGTGCAAATATCCGTTCATTTGCATTACGCAAATCAACTGATTGGTCATGTCATGTCATGACAAAATAGTTTGTCAGTTTTTTATTGAATTGATCAAAATATTGTCAGTTCATTATTTTCATTATTTTTTATGATGTAAGTATTTTTTTAGAGTTGGAGTTGGTAGGCCCCCCACTAGGTGGACTGACGATTTCGTGAAAGTCGCGGGTAGCCAATGGTTACAAGCCGTTAACAGCCGTTCTTTGTGGCGTTCTATGAGGGAGGCCTTTGTTCAACAGTGGACGTCTTCCGGCTGATGATGAAGTATTTTTGTAGATTATGGGTTAGTCTGAGTCTTATCTGTTGATATTTATTTATTTCTTATTCAAGAACTCATTTGCTATTACTACAAAAGTACTGAATGAGGTCCGTATTTAAATCTACAGAATGAGTACATTTATTGGAAAATGTAAGATATACATATAATATAAAGTTATGGAACTAAACATTTAAACTATCATTGAAAAGCGTGCAAGGTTGGACAAGTGCTACATAATAAAAATAGTTTCAAACATAATAAAATAAAACAATCTAATAGGAAATTCAGTTGTGCCTACATGAAACAAACACTATTTACCACTGGCGTCATGAAATAACCTATAAATATTGGCTTTTTAAATATTGACGGAAGGAATTCGCTTACCTATATTATTGCTTAAAGTGGGCGACTGAGTTGATTTCGGGTGAGATGATACATATGAGATCGATTTTTCTATCCCAAATACTATACATTTAATCGAAAGCAGAGCAGTTTTTAAGGAGCTATTACAAAATAATAGAATAGCAATACGACTCGTTGAACATGCTGTTGCATGGTACTCGTAGATATCATTCATTATCGCCCTTACTTTGTTCTTTGAGTCTGGTCAAAACACCAGCAATTAGGTTATTGTATGATAACTGTTATATACAACGTACGAGTATAAGCTGTTGTATGATAACGTGAAAGGCGCCGAGTTTCCAAATTAATTTGTAACTAGGGATATACGAGGTGAGAAATTTTGTATTCTAAAAATGTGTAAATGTGATTTTTGCATAGCACAAACACACACACACCTGTAATCATAGTTATTTAGAAATAAAAATATGAATTCGGTATTGAATTTTTTAAAAACTTTATTACTCGGTGTTGGCCGAAAGTATTTTTATTCGAAATGGATATGAGGTATAAAACTGTTTTAAGGAGCATTTTAAAGATAAAAATATACATAGTCTGGTTGCAAACCTTGTAATTAAAATTGGGTGTTTTTGATCTCGTATGTACTAGGCAATCAGAAAATCGTAGGAGGTAGAATAGGAGCCCTGTGCAACGTCAGTTGATCGAATTGTTTTGTGTACTCAACTGTCACTCTAATATAAATGTGGTCGTACTCGCAATGCTTTATTTAACCTTGCTCCGTTAGTACGTTTCTATCGCCAAGGACGTGCGTCGCGAACGTAAACATCAGTCTGAACTTTTTCAAGTCGTGCCCGACGAAAAACAGACGTAGTTAGTGCACCTAAATCGTAAATGTCAGCAGATTTGCAAGGAGGTCGGTGGTGGCGTGAGCGGTGACGAGTTCGCAGCCAGTAGTAGGCCCTTCACCGGCGGCCGCTGCTCCACACCACGTCACAGCCTCGCCGCTTCCAATTTTAAATCAGTTTACGATCGCGTCCCGCGCCGGCTACAACGTTTGCTGCGCGTTTCGTTGCTATATTTTTTTACTTTTTATTTTCCTACGTCAAGTGGCTGTGATAGTCAATAAGTGATATTTTGTATAGTTGTGTGTTAATAGCTTACGTGGTAAGTTTTGTTTTATTTTATGTCCGTAAACTAAACACGTGTGTCGGGTCCAAAGTTTAACTGTGCGTTATGAGAAAGTATCTGACAGATGCTCGTTTGTTTTTCGTCGTTACCTTCTTTTATTTTGCAATTCATCAGTTTTAGTGAGATGTAGGTGTGTGGCATGTCATTGTGGAAGACAAGAGTGTTAATTTTCTGTTAACGCAATAATTTGCGGTTTATTTTTGTCTTTCTATTTAGACGTGGGGGCTGTAATTTGGGGTATGTCCAGATCACCAATAACATTATTTTTCTTCAGCCTTTAAGAGTACGTTTTTTTCCTGTATTCAAATCAGTTCTTATTCAGTAGAGCTTAATAAGGCTAATAGTTTGTTTAGTTTTGACATCGGTACTATTTTCAGCCTTTGTGATTTTAAATTGCGCTTAACTGAAGAAAGAGCTGATAACTTAAATTAACTTACATTGGGATACTAATTCTGGTTTAAAAAATATTTTACATGGGTCTCTTTAGCTCGAATTCGTCTTGGTGGGTATCACCGCAACAGAAAAAACTTCTTAGCTACAAATTGGTTCGCCTAGATTTTAACTTTCACATGTCATGACTTAGATTCATTAGAAGTCTTCCTAATTTAGATATAAGACAAATAATCTTAGCTTCGCCATTCGAAAGCATGGTGATAATATCAGTGTAGACTAGACATAATATATTTGGGCTAACGCGTGGTGCTATTATGGCCCATACTGTCTTTGATAGAAAGCCTAAGTTCCGTCAACGCTTCAGTGGTCTGATAAAGGTAAAGAGTGTCTCAAAAAGGCAAATTCTGAAAAATATTTTTAGTTATAGTGTATACCTTTATATATATGAATAAAATATATAACATTCAAGGAGGATATGATATATAGTATACCCGACCCGAAAATACGATTACATATAATATTTCTCTCCAAAGAAAACAAAAAAAAAATTTCGTTCAAACAAGTTTTATGTGTATATAGTAAGTCGTATCAGTACAAGTTTTAGTTATAAATTAGCAACCATGTGATACAGAAAAAGAAAGTTTTTTTCCGTTTATTAAAACATCAATCGCTCATTTTTATGGATAGTTTTTTTTTAAATCGCTCTCTGTTTAAATATTGCTTGCGTAGTTCTGTTTCGCTAAATCACATGCGAAACCAGGTATTTAGTCCGTCCTCAGTCTGACACATAACAAGGACCATTTCGTCGTATAATATTTTTGTCAATTGTCACCAGAACTTCTGTATGTATAACACAAGGATAAATGGAATATTAACACGAGAATCACGTCCCAAATATAATTTAATTCATTGCGAACTGGTGATGTCAATAAACCGCTATTATGATAATCGGTTGTTGTGTTATATTTTAAACATAATAGTAGCTAACAGCACAGATAAAAAGCCTAACAGTTAATATTGTTTTTAAATTCATGTCATGATTTGTACCGAGTGAAGATTATCAGAGAGGATATAATCGACCTAATATAACGGATCTAGCGCACTAATATATGCTAATATTGAGCTTTGTGGAAATAGGTATTTGGGTTGTTTTCGTTGTGCCGCGGAACGATTTGGTCGGCATATAAACATAAGTCCTATTTTATATCTCACTTCACATTACCTTTTAAAAGATTTTGAAGCGCTCGTAGCAAAGTTTGCTTAGCTGTTCTTAACCGATCAGCAAAGTTAAACAACGTCCGCCGTGGTCATGAGTTGGATGGGTGACCGCTAGTGACATTACTACTGAGCTTCCGTGCTTCGTAGGACAGGTTAAGCAGTCGGTCACGGTTGTTGTCTTAGGATGGCAGTCGTTATAGCATTGCAGTAGGGCATTTTGCGAATTCTCGCCTGGCTAGCTACCGGTGTGTTCGGGCAGCTGTCCTTGAGAGCCAGTAATTCTAGGCTAGCCTGAACAACATCTTTACTTCTTGGACCTGCTGATCGGCAGTCCATAGCCAATGCCACTGAGCCATCACTGCTTCTAGTCCCGACTAAGTTCAACATGTGATGCGATCTCGTTGCTGTATTTATTCTTTTATCTGTCATTGTCATTATTCATTAGTGACTGAGTGTGAATATAAAACAGTTTCTTCTTAAAAATAACTAAATTGAGATTGTCAATATTTAACGTTACGTCTATGTTGTTACTCGTAAATCGTGACATTCACTAAGTTTCGTTATCAATTGATTTATCGTAAAACGTTTTGACAGCTATAGCTATATCATCTATTTCGTAGTTATTAGTATATGTGTGGAGGTATACGCATTTTATTTATTTTCGTTCGTCCAGTTACATATTCCGTGGCTTTTCTCCCAATGAGAGTTCGACGACTCGAGCGTAAACAATCTCTGAACGGTCGAATGGTCGCCTTCTCCATATATTGGAATTTAATCATGGACGGTATTTTATACTTCATGGGTTACTTTACACGCTTTAAGTTTGACATGTTCTAGCTAGGTAATTCATAAATAAAAAATGAAAAAGTTGCTTAATTAAAATATATTTATTTATTTATAATAAATATAATAAAATATTTTTTTTTATTAAAATGTAATTTATGTCTTCTCCCACACAATCGTCGAGGGATGATCAGTCTTTATTTGATGCTTTAGGTTCAGAGCTAAGCACGATAACGATTATTCTCTTCATTACCTATATAGGCTTGTAACGTTACAAATTCGTAAAAAAATAATTCAATTGAATGTTATCACTGTTAAGAAATGTTTATAAAAATGTTAGGGGTCTCATAATTTTCAAGATAATTATCTTAAACAAAATAAAACCGATACAACCTTAGATAATAAAGAGATAAATCGTAGTTCACGACCTAAAACATCAAATAAGAGCGATCATCCTTCAACGTCTATGTGGAGAAGTGATCGGCCAGATCAACCTTAAAAGGAATTGAAAGTATGTAATTTAAATTATTACAAAATTAACTGTTATTAATAAAGCACAAAATTGTTTATCAATGCAGATAGTATGAATTATTCATGCATAGTTCGCGGGTACCAGGAGATAAGAGATCACGCGGAGGTGTCACAGGTCGCGTAATTACGACGAGTGCTACACACCGCACACCAACCAACACTGTACAGAACACAAGGCTTTTGTGATGAAGCCTCGCGAGGTTCGTTGATCTGCACAGTACAAAGAATAATGGAACAATAATGATACTTTGGTCAAACTTAACGATCGCGATTACAGAACGCAAGACGCTTGAAAACGTGAAACACGTGGTAGTTGATACGATCATCGCGTGTTGCCAATTGCCGTGGGCAAATTGTAGGACACTGAAACCAGATTTACCACACTGGTAACGCAATGTGTTGTGAATGCGAATATGATATCGTACAATGATTTCGCAAAGGAAGGTAGTGGCCGAGCAGACAGCTGACGTTACCCCATATTATAACCCGGTTTAATAAAGAAAATAATCTTAAATGGCGTGAATAATCATTCATTAACCAAGTTATACTAGAAAATTTGCCTAGATTGTACACTGAACAGGTCGTTAAAAGGCTATGCCGTCCCAGACAGGGACGACATTGATGTGTATATTGTATAGGTATGTAACTATGTTACGAAACTAGGAACTGCTAAATTAGTGCTTTTACTCCGAGAGTGCCGTAAATGGCGTAGTTTGAAGGATTTTGACTACCTACTACTATATTTCATCTTTTTGAGTACCTGTGGGCCTAATCCATGCAGTATTGATAAACATGTGAGATATTTGCCCTATTTCAACACCGTCATATAGACAAATGGTATATATTTTGAACCTTATCCAAGCCCGTTAAACCACGATCCTTTTAAGTGTGAAGAAATTACAACCAAGTCATATACATATACCATAAAAATATTAAAATCCAAAAATGTTTTTAAAACTTTATCAAAAAAATGTTTGTCGGCTAATCATGACATATTTTTTGTGTCAAAATTAAAGATGTGTATTGTCTCCTAATTATGACAAATTGTTTTAATTGTTAAAATTCAAAAATGTATATTGTCGTCTTATCATGACAAATTGTTTTAATTGTTTGAATCTAAATATGTTACCTTTATGAACAAGTTAGGGATTTGCCCTACTTCGTACTGTCAAATAAACATGTATATTACGACCTTGTAATTTGACCTTTATGCAAGCCCGTCAAACGACGGTTCTATAAGTTTTTTTTATATTATTTATAGTGATTTGTGTGAGAGCCTTTGACCGCTTTCTCATCTTGATGGTAAGTGATGATGTGGTCGAAACTGTTGATCAGGCTAACCTAAATCTTATACTTGTTTCATGCTTCTACATCTATTACACCTACACTATTACATAGGCTATGTTTTGTTATGATTTCAGTTTGGTTTTTGCTCAAGAACTAGTAAGTCAGATCTGAAAAAAATATTCTTCTTTTAATCTATAAAAGTACTATTACTAACGAAGAAAGTAAGTGAATATATTTATCTGCAAAATTATTAAAGTCCATCTTTCTGGTGAATCATTATTTTTAAGTTTCCTATTCCTACTTTATCCGAGGACATCTTGTGACATCGAGTTGTTCCCTTGAGCAGACCGGTGGCATCTTGGGGAACTCAGTAACATACCCACCATCGGTCTATTGTTAAAATGTGTACATAAAATACTCTCACTACCTCCTACGCTCTTCTACGCTTTAAACCTGTTTTGTAGCCAGTCTATCAACATTTTGTTCTTATAACTGTCCTTGGTAGCCAGATCTTGTTCTAGATCGGCCTGCTTACCATTTTCCATATCATCACTTATCTACGGAGACATAGTCACAGGCCAGCGTACCTACATCAACCAATTAAACCAAAAATAAAACTATCTCCAATGCACCATCGTGGATAATAAAGTGAACTTTGTATCGGATATCACTAATAGGGTTATCTGGCATGTATGTGCCGTCTGTATCTCGTTAGTCTGCACCGATAACCCTCCGTCGACCCGCGGGACGCCTCGAGTGCCGCTGGGGTCCCCGAGTCCAAGGGTCGGAAGACTGTCGTTTGGCGGATGCCGATAACTGTTCCATCCATACATTCCACCTCCACATGTTTGTCGACTACTGATTATTATCTTATCAGCTCAACTCTGTGGAGTCTCTTGATATCCTGTACATGTTTATTTTCATCTTTGTTATGATGATCTGCGAGGTTTTCTGATGGGATATTCTACTCGTATCTACAATTTTAAAAACCTCGTATATCTTCTGCCTTTAATTTAACATTATTTCCATGACATTTTACCTCGTTTGTAATCTTGTTATACTGTCATATTTATCCTTATAAAATACTGGCAGCCCGCGCCGGCTTCGCACGGGTATTTCACAAAAATTTAAAAAAATACAATTATTTTGAAAATATTCTATAGCCTATGTTCATCAGGGATAATGTAGGATTCTTATAGTGAAAGATTTTTTCAAATCGGTCCTGTAGTTTTTAAGTTTATTCGTTACATACAAAACTACACATCTTTCCTATTTATATTATTAGTGTAGATTACCATGTAAAGTTTGTGTACCAATGTTTTCATTGGTAGTTTTATTAGTTCGTATGTTAAATAGATTCGTAGACCTTGACAATGGTAAGATAGTAAAAGTCACACGACCGACCATTCATACATTTATTACAGGGTTCATTCATCACTTCGCCTACTTATCGTCAATTACCCACTTCCTTGTATGTGATATTGGCTATTGATGAGGGTCTGCGGTTTTACAAACCTATTATGAACATATTCATAATCTTAAATTTATATGTTATGTCAATAATATATTCAAAGATGCATACTTAGATATTTGTCAGGTTTTGCTATGGATTTTTGATAGGAAGTAAGATTTACTACACTAAAAGTAGAAAATAAAAAAATGCCGTTATAGATAAGTAAAGAAATATATACTTAAATAAATCTGACTTTTTGATGAAATAAAAAACAAATATCCTTTGAATGTTCTCCTCTCAAGCGTCTCTGCCTTATAAAACGTATAAATTTAAACATGTTTAATTTTCAACCTAGGACGAAGTTCAATAAAATTGGACATATTTTTATTATTTTATAATGATCTAATATTTTTTTTTTATGAAATAGCTGGTTTCTTTGAACTCTATGTTGGAGGCCCACCGTGGATCCTTGTCGGCGTTTTTGCCACCTACGTGCAAATTACTCAAATGTTTTTGGCATGTGTATGTTATAGCTTATGATGACTCACATTCACAATAAATTAAAAACAGCACGAAGTTCGTTGACTTAGACAACATTCTGGTGATTACGTAATTAATAAACCAAACAGTAACTCCGAGACGGTAGATTTTATTTGCAGCATTATGCACGAGTAGGTCACGTAGAGACGAATTACTTAGCATTGGATGGATTCACCGTGCGGGTGCCGGGTCCATCGCATTGCAGAGGAAGAGGCTAGAGGGGCCTGGGACTTGCAACCCAGGAGTAGGGTTAAGGGGCCCCTTTATGATTTATCAATGCTCCCCTTCACCGCTCGAGCCTCCTCCCCTACCTAACCAATTTTGATAATGAAAATACCGTATTATAATTTCGGAGCAACTGTTATTGTTAATGCGATTATTTTTCATATAGTTCCTCTCTCGTCTATCTCTGTTGAATTAGATTGTCTGTATTTTTTTACAATTGTTTTGCCTCCGTTAATTCAATGGGCGATATCTGATTGGCTCTTTAATGGGTTTAAAGTCCATGTTTTTATTCGGGAGCATTACAGAGAAGTGTCGTCACCGGCCGTTCTCGTGCTACGCGACAATTGCTCCGGCGGACTTCGGACCACATTGTCTACGATTGTTGTGCTACGTGTAGGCTTAGTGCACAACTGCAACTATGTCGTTATTACTGCTCCGTTCGTACGTTTCCAATCTTTGTTTTCTTCTCATAATTATTTTGGACACGGAAAATTGAGAATTCGAAATGGATCATGTTATCGTCGGGGAAATTACAATGAATTTAGATCTTTCTTAATATAAATTTCTTGGGTTGTCTCGCATAACAATAATGAAATGTATATCCAAATAGTTGCAACATGATATTCTTGTATTTATATGTATGTAACGGGACTTAATCGCGATAAAAACATGTACGAGGTAATAAAATTTATACATGTTTTTATCGCGATTAAGTCCCGTTAAATACTTATAAATATGTGTTCAAGTTGCGAAAGTCTTAAAGTTACTATGATATTCTTGGTCCAATAGTTTAAAAAATCGATTTCCATTACCTGCAGAGTATTCGATTGCATCTTATGAATATCTGCAGAGTATTCATACATACTTTCACTGCTACACTTTTTGTAAAACAAACGAAAGCTGCGTGCATTATCGATAATAAAATTGAAAGTTTGAGCTACCTTCTTGTATGTTGGATGTCAATGTTAAAACATTAATTTAAATTCATATACAAATGTTTAATTGTATATATGATGTGTATCAGCCTCTATTTCAGTTGAGGTCTTAAACGATCACGCGTTGTCTTTATTCCCTAGTGGAGCATCGGCATGTTGGCCGCTTGTCTGTTTATAGTCGTGATCATATCCGTGTTCACTGCTGCTTTAAATTGTATCAGTTTTATTTAATATTTTACTGAATTCTAACTTATACCTAGTGACTGTTACATTTTCATTAGTTCCGGCATCAATGGCGTAAGTCGCATCTATTTCTGTCGTCTATTAAATGGTTTTATTTGAATTATAGTGTCAGTGTTTTTTGTAATAGATAATAGACATTTTTAGTTGGGTTTGCATCGAACTTTGACAAGTTATATTATATACAGTGTTGTTAATAATTATGTGTAATCAATAATGTTTATGCTGTTTGGCTTTCCCCCTTTTATATAACGATGTGATTCGTTAAAAATAATGTTTGCAATGTTATATTATGGGAATTCTATGAAAACTATCGTTGATATACTCGTATTTACTGGGTAAATTGTAACAAGGAAAGTTGCAGTGGAATTGAATGTATGCTCAGTTTGTGATATGATTTCGATGCGTATCGTACGTATGCGTAAGAATAAAGTCCTGTACTCCTACATACGTGTACTACGATTTTTGAAATAACTGGAGTCACCAACGTAAAAGTCATGTGAGTTATATTTTTACCGTCTTCAAAAAAAAAGCAGGAGTTACTCAATTCGTCTGTATTTTTTATCTTTTTTTTTTGTAGATTATTGTAATTAGTCAATGGTCTTTGTATGTCCTTTTATCGGAAGTTAAGTAATATCCTGTGGTAATTTTGAAAAATATTAGGTCCTTACATATGAAATTGGCGTTTTTCGTACTGGCCACTTTAATCACGAATTTCTCCTCTTTGGTAAGGAATTCCAAATTCAAATTTGTACAGCTATAGACTCATGTATTTGTGCTTCGATGATCGTCATTCATTTGTTTTTTTTCTTCTGTTTTTTTCTGTTTGCGTCACTCATTTTACAAAATGGAAAACCTTAAATATCGCATTATTTACGAGTACGAGTTCCGCCGTGGCACTAGTGCTGCGGAAACAACTCGAAGGGTGAACGATGTGTATGGCGGTCGTGTTGCAAAAGAAAACACAGTTCGTTTTTGGTTCCAACGTTTTCGTTCTGGAAATTTCGACCTGCAGAACAAGCCCCGTGGACGGCCTGAGACTCAAGTTGATAATGAAGAGTTGAAGGCTATTGTGGAAGCGGATCCATCGCAAACCACGTCCGAGTTAGCTGCAGGCTGCGATGTTAGTGATAAAACTGTTTTAATTCACTTGAAGCAAATTGGGAAGATTAAAAAGCTTGAAAGGTGGGTACCTCACGAATTGACTGAAACAAACCGGCAAACGCGCGTCGACTGCTGCGTTACATTACTAAACCGGCACAATAATGAAGGTATTTTAAACCGAATCATTACCTGTGATGAAAAATGGGTTCTTTACGATAATCGGAAGCGCTCAGCGCAATGGTTAGATCCTGGCCAGCCAGCCAAATCCTGCCCCAAGCGAAAATTAACCCCAAAAAAGTTACTTGTAAGCGTTTGGTGGACTAGTGCCGGTATTGTTCATTACAGTTTTTTCAAATCTGGCCAGACTATTACGGCTGATGTCTATTGTCAGGAATTGCAAACCATGATGGAAAAGCTAGCGGCTAAACAACCTAGGCTGGTCAATCGCTCCACGCCACTGCTGCTTCACGACAACGCTAGACCACACACTGCGCTACAGACGGCTACTAAATTAGAAGAGCTTCAATTGGAAAGTCTAAGACATCCTCCGTACTCCCCGGACCTTGCTCCAACAGATTACCATTTTTTTCGAAATTTGGATAACTTCTTGCAAGGGAAAAAATTCAACTCCGATGGGGCAGTCCAAATCGCCTTCAAAGATTTTATTGATTCCCGTCCGACTGGTTTTTTTAGTAAAGGGATCAATGAACTACCTATGAGATGGCAAAAGTGCATAGAAAATAATGGTTCATACTTTGATAAATTAAATATATTATATTAAAAAATATTCGACTTTTTGTTCCTCCCATACAAAACGCCAATTTCATATGTAAGGACCTAATATATTTAATTTTTCTTTGGCGTTATCTAACTAGTTGTTTACGTTTTGGTAACTCGCGCTCTGCTGAATTTTTAAACTTTTAGGGTTATCAGCAAATAACTACAATATTACATTAAATACTTTTACTGTACAAAGTACTAATATACCCACGCCTCCTGTGTTTAATAGCTTAAAACGTATATTTATAAACTATCTGCCTACTCAAATTATCAGATCAGGCTTTCCAAAGTCATTCATTTGGAGATAATCACATTAAAATCACGTTGTATTAAAATCATTTATTGTTTTTTTTCATTAAGTCATTAAGAAAACAATTCCCTGATTTAGTTCATTAAAAGAGTCAATACCACATCACGATTATGCTTCGTATAGAAGCGAACCATGTCAAAAATTACTCCAGTTAGGTCATGTGACTTTTATGACGTCACGACGTCGGCTTAGTTAGGAGGAAAATTAGGTGCAATTGTCACTAGATATTTTTAAATATGTTTTTCTGTAACTTTAATTTAATATTAATCAAAAATATGAGCATAAATAAACAAGTTTCCAAGTATACGATTCATATAATTTCAGTAATGTGATGAATTCTGTGTTTGTATTGTTACTTGATTATATTATTCATGAAGGGAATGCTAATACTCTACGTATTATACTGTTACAGCTCGCTACATTTCTTTTTGCATTTAGAAAATTTAAATGTACACATTCTACTTACTGTATCAGCCGGATTGTCCACTGTTGTACACAGCCTCCCCGATTACGGGGGTTTGCCATAATCCCCACGCTTGGTATGCGTCTTGGGGATCGCAGAGTGAGATATCAGTTCCTCAGAATGCGCTGCTGCCCACCGTCTGGTGTATTAACCTTAGTCGCCTTTTACAGCACCCACGGCTGAAGATGGGGGGGTGACATTCTAGCCCGGCACCCCACGGGCACATTCTACTTACTTTTGGGAAATCCCTAGATCGAAATAAATAGACATGCTTAAATGACTGCATTTGTTTCTATCCACTTTAATATACATTGACCCCGTTCACCCCGTCAAAAGACACGAGGTAACAAATATCAGAAAAAAAATACACACAAATTGAGTAGTTACCTGTTCATTTTGAAGTCGGTCAAAAATTCAGATTTGTTTATCGCTAGGGAATGAAATTATGCCCGTTCTTATTCAGTTCTCGTAAAAATTCAAATTCGTGTGACATTGCGAATGACAGTCATTACAGTTGACTATTGTGTTCAATTTTGGTATGTATTTTACGCAAATTTAGTTAAAAAAAGTAGTAGGTGATCTCTAAACTGATACAAAGTTGCCTATACTCGTAACTAAAAACCTCCGCTTTTTGTAACTTGGCTAATAATATTCTATTGAATGGTTATATATTTGTATTCTCATAATATTGAGTAAGTACTTTTTTATTAATTAGGGCCTCGTTTTTTGAAGTAGTGATGGATCAGTGTCATTGGCTATGGACTGACGCGCAGCAGGTCCATGGATTGAATCCCGCCGCGCGGGCTTGAGCTTCACTGCATGGTGGAAGGGCATTTTGCGAATGCCCGCCTGGCTAGCGACCACCATCAAATAGAAAATCTGTCGCCAAGCACCTTACGGTGTGTTCCGGCAGCTGTCCTTGAGAGCCAGTAATTATGGGTTAAACCTGAGAACACCTTCGACCACATCATCACTTACCATCAGGTGAGATTGTGGTCAAAGGCTTACCTATCAGCAATAAAAAAAGGCTTGCGGGTCCAGTCCTGTGTCTCGTGGATTCAGACTGTAGTCGCTTAATTACTCGAAGTTCGGATTGATGGCATATTGCAGTAATGCAATTCGACTTCGATCAGCCATATTGTGGTTTGTTTGGTCTCGTTCGGGTTTATAGTAACTTTATATGACAATATGTCAATACTTGTTACGACGGAACACTTATGTTTTTACGTACATAAACTCAAAGGAAGTCAATTAACATTTAATTATCATGGCAGTATTTAATGCTGATTTTTAATAATATAATGGTATTAGTATTCTGAGTGCGGAAATAAGTATTATAAATTGAGTATACCAAAGCGACGAATCTCGAAGTCGATGTATCTGGGGACCCTGGGTTCTATCCTCGAGTTTAGGAATACATTTTCAATATCATTTGGAAATCTGTACTGACTGTTCTGGAACTGTTATACATATATATTGATATTTACTAATAGTAATCAGTGACGCTCTCATAAACATTAATAATAACATTTTAGTTACTAAATTCAGCTGCCACGTTCAGCAGTTCACTGCGATAAGAACTGGCAAAAAATGTTGATTGACTGGCTAAAGTGGTTGCTAAGACTTTGTCTTTATCTCCAAGGAATACAGTCGCTAAAAGATTAAATTATTATAGATTAAAAGACAATGATGAAAATTTTGTAAGTGAGAAGCTGAAACGGCTGAACCGATTTGGATAAATCTTAAAATATAGATGTCCTGATTTGCCAGGTAGGATAATTCTTATCATTGTCTACGCGGATGAAACCAAGGGGCGTACCTAGTCTTCACGAATATTATAAAGAGGAAAGATTTGTATTTATGTATGTAACGAATAAAATTAAAAAGTACTCTGATTTGAAAAAATATTTCATCATTAGAATCCTACATTATCCCCGTTGAACATTCGCTATAGAAAATTACAAACAAACTGTTTTTCTTTTAAATACCCGTGCGAAGCCTTGGCGGGCCGCTAGTATATAATAATAATGATTGATGGACTCGACATATTTGTGCTGATACCGCACTAGGAAACTATTCTATAGATGATCGTTTCGCGTTTACCTATACTAGTGTAGCGAAACCGTGTCAACTGTCAGCGTACGCACGTAACCTAACTCGATTAACTGCGCCAACATTGCGGTCATTGTATCAATGGCGACTATTATTGTACTTGACATAATGACAAATGTATTATCATAACCTCGATATCTCTTTATCATTGTACCTACTATCTGGATCTTAGCTTTGTCCCCCGCCCGGCTGATGGAAAACATCAAGCCGCCCTGTCCATTACAGATCACGTTTTGTTTGACCCTGTACTCGTCACTTCAAGACGTTGGTTCCTGTAGTAATTTCACTGGCTATACTGCCGTTCACGCTACTACGTCGAAGCAGAATATCTGACAGTGCTCTGGTAGACCTAACAAGACGGACTAAATATAAATAGGATTGCTTGAAGACGGATGAGTACCACCCACCTTGTCCATCAATTGAGCTGCCTGGCAGTGGTGCCACGTTGTCGTGCTCTGGCCTCTGCGTCAAAGGACCAAGGTTGCCCACCATGGGCAGTAAAAAATGACACACATATTTCGGAGCATCGACGACGATGACTGTTTCTATAATAACTGTATACGAGGGCCATAATTATCCCATTACATCTTTGGTGCTCAATTCCAAAATATCTATGATTTTTAGTAAGTTTTCGTGGCATGAAACTGGTAATTTAAATAAGTCCTCCAAATTTTAAAGTCAGCTACAATATTTAAGTACCATAACGATTCGTGACAACGTACTTAGTAAACCTTAGTGCAATATGTAATATAAAAGCGAATAGTTAAATGAAAAAAATATCCAATATTTTTCTCCGTAAATTCTCCATATTTAGCTATTAATAAAAACTACTTAAAAATATAATGTTGTCTTAGGTTTTCGCGATTATTACACATAGTAATTAAACAACTTTAAACGGTTTAAATCGCGTATATTTATCATTATTTTTGTCCCGACGTTTCAAACACTTTGCAGTCACCCCGTGCCCACGATCACTGCAAAGTGTTTGAAACGTCGGGACAAAAATAATGATAAATATACGCGATTTAAACCGTTTAAAGTTGTTTAATTACTATACTTAAAAATATTTTAAGAAAACATAATTTTTTTATTTTAGAACTTGATTCCGACGTGACGTCATAAAGATTAAACGATCGAAGGCTTACCAGGTAAAAAATAATTGTAACTGGATATATTTTTAAATTTATTAGTATATTTCTAAAATATTTGTTATCATTATAATATAGACTTATAATTATAATATTTCAAAAACAGGTACTGCATTTTTGTTTTTTTTAGACCTGAATCTATATGTATTTGGATCCAATGTTCAATAAGACTATACGAGTATATAATTTGTTTCCTGATTCCATAGAACCTGGTTACTATAGTTTTAAGTTTTATTTTAATAATGTTAATGTTAATAATTACTGAATTGTGTTTTCATTCTATAGTGTACTTTTTGTTGTCTTAGTACGCTTTGATAAAAGACTAAGCACATTCTGGAAGCAATCAGCAATTTTAAAAATAAGTGTATATTTTCGAAATAGCCATACCATATGAAAAGTACATACATAATATCACTATTATTTGGTAATTGAAGTTTTAGGAAATATACTGTTTTTGGGTTAGTATATCTATCTATACCCATAAACTAAGTAGTCATTCATATTTTTGTAATTTTTTTTGGTTATTATGAACCAAGTATCCAATACAAAAATACAACGGGTTCAGCTCAAATCAAAGAAAATGCATTGCGTTTCTATGCCGTCTGTGTTTATTATGAATGTAGACAGTAGACGTCATGTGATGTTCGTTTCCTCAGCGTATCCCACCACCACCACCGCACGCAATAGCCATGTTGTTACATTACTACATTATTTTGGACGATGACGCCAGACCGCTCCTTTGAATTGTTAATTACGATATGACTGTCTCGGTTAGATAAGATTGCAATTGATATAATTTTGGAATTATCGCTTTCTCACGCGTGACATAGATTAGTTGTTAGAATGTTCACAACGTGATTTAGTGTGACTTTGAAAGACTGAATGTGGAATGGCGTGATAAGAGAGATATGTAGAGTGAATGAGTGTATAGTGATATCAGAGTATGTAGGTTAATTACCTACATAAAATGCGGTACTACATGTACAACAACACACGTTAATTTTTAACCACATCAAAAAAATGGAGGAGGTTCTCAATTTGTCGGAATCTATTATATTTATTATATTCCCCGATTACTCGAAAACGCGTGGATGATTCGATTTTTTATTTATTTTTAAAAGGGTATACTTCCCAAGTGGTTCCATTGGCACCGATTCAGGATCTGATGATGGGATCACGGAAAAATCAAGGGCAAGCCTCAATTTTTTTAGGGACTCATTATGTGTTTTATAGATAAATGATCTTGTAAGCAGTATGCAATGCATAACAAAAAAGTAAAAAAAAAATTATAACATATATACGGAGCTAACTTCCAAACCCGAAAAGTTTGAATTAACTTGAGGATGATAACACGATAATGTGAAATAATTTGTTTTGAATCAGTATGGCACGGGCTTCAACAAGTTATTACATACTTATCAGTGTCGAAAGTCGGTTCCTTTCTTTTAAAAAATATTTTCGCTACTAACAGATCCTACTGTACATTCTGCATAGAGCCAATGCGAATGCAAAGAACGGGCCTGAAACTTGGCGCCATACTTTTGAAAAGATAACTACTTAGTCATTGAATAGATCCGCTTCTGTCATAATCATCTACTTACTACCTACGAAGGATGATTAAACGGTGCATTGGTAAACATGTACTGGCAGCGATACCAGCTTCAGCTATTAGTCAAAATAGAATTCAAAGCACGCCGCCGAAAGAATCGCCGGCATTCGAAGTCATTAATGTGTCGCAAAGTGCAAGTACTGCAGCCGCAGCGGTCTGCGTCCGCATAACTCGGTCTGAGACTGAGACCTAGATTCCAAGGGTCGTCATCGTGCCACAGATTCAAGTAACAGTTCCCGCCGTACGTGCTATTTACTTGCAGTTTTCATGAGTTCTAAAAATAACCCGTGATTCAAAGGGGCTCGCCGCGGGCGTGGTTTGTATCATATTCATACGCTGCTGTATGTAAATATGGAATACTGTTGGTTTTCTTAAAAATAATAAAAAAACAACTGACTATAATCCGTTCGTTGGTAGAGTGGCGTGAAGCTTCATGTTGGTAACTCGAAATCCTGTATCCCGGACAGGTTATTGATTTTTTTCTTACAAAGAAAATAATAAACTGTAGTAATGATAACCGAGCGGTAATAGCTATGGACAGCAGAGCTGCAGGTCCATGGTTCGATCCCCACTGCTGGCATGCACTTCACCGCATAGTGGAAGGGATTTTGCGAATGCTCGCCTGCTTAGCTACCTCTCAAGTATAAAATCTGTCGCCAAGCAACAGTGTGTATGTCTCAAGGTGATGTGACGGGCGTAGTGCTGTTTGTCGCTGTGACGAAATGCGTCTGTTATAGGCAGAAGTTACCGCTTAACATCAGGTGGACATAGTGCATGTTTCGTCACAATCCCATTAAGAAAAAACAGAAATTTTCACTAGTAGTCCAGATTCTGGAACTGTGCCCGATAGATGGCAATAAACGCTTTCTGAAGTGTTCTTAGTGAAGGTTTCTTTGTCGTACTACCCGCTTCGATCATGACTTTACTACAATGGGTAATCGCTAGCTTCCTTTACTACTGAGCGTACGTGCTTCGAAGTCCCTGTGCATCAGTCGCCAAAGAATAGTGATAGGGCGCTTTGCGAATGACCGCCTGTCTAGCTGCCAGCCTCAGTAGAAAATCGGCAATGCACTTACCAGTATATTCCGGACTTCCAGCACCTATCCTTGTAGGACAGTAATCCTAGGACAGTTTGAAATACATCTTCGAACGCATCATTTACCATTAGCTGAGATAGCGGTCAAAGGCTAAACTATCAATAAAAAAAAAACTTTACTAGTTAGATGTGCGGAGTTATTCTGTAAGTTGTTTTTATCTGTACCTGATGTTAAAAAAGTTATGTTATAGTTAAATAATGAGTTTTCATTTGATAAGGATACGAGATACACTTTTCTTTTTCACGGTGCAGCGAGCATGGGCGGCTTCAACACGCGAATGTCATGATGTATGTTTTGTATCTGTCATTTTTGTTTTGTCATGTTTTGATGCAATTATGTCAACTACAAAAAAACTGCGCTAAAAATGCAATTCAACAATTAAGATGCTCTATCTACTACCTAAGAGTGAAGACAACAGAAAAACAAAACACAATCGAGCACCGTGAAAAAGAAATGTGAATGTATTATAATATAATAAAATTAAAACTCGATTATGCTACGTACTCGTTACCTTCTGGTAAAAACATAACTCTGGAAGTAAATTTAAATATAACTAACTTGAAACTTTCCTTTCTGGTGGCTGTCATTTTGTTAAACAACCTTTCAGAATATTCTTTACTTCTCTGAGGAAAATATTATTCAACAATATTTGGCATATTACTTGAAAAAGTAATAAAGTTTTGTTTTTAAATAAAATATTTTTATTTAACTTAAAAGGTCATGCACCCTATTGAAAAAAAAGAATCATCTAAATTAGTAAACAGGGTACTACCAAGCTACTTTAAAGAACACAATTGTAATCGAGACCCTCTTTAATTTTCGGAAGTCATGCTTAATTTGCCTCCTTATTGAATGTTGTTTGTTAGAAGTGGAAACTAATATTTAGTTGTTGTTTGTTCCAGGTCGAAGCAGACAGAAATGTTTATAGACGAGAATGAAACGTAAGTAGACAACAATGTACATTACATTATGAATTATTCATAGCATAGACAGACCACTAGTGAACGTCATACTCGTACAACTTAAATGGAAATAAAATGTATTGTCCTCTCCTATTATTGTGAGGTAAATGACAAGGACAGGTGATACTTACAAAACGTCTAAGAGCCAATTTCACCAAATACATATACGCGGATAAATTTAATCTATGTAACCAACCAAATATGATGATCCTGTGACCTTTGTCACTATAGATGTCCAATGATGTTGTAGCATTTCAAATTTGCTATGATATTGACTTATATATGAAATATAACATCCGGCTGTAATAAAGGAAAAACTCTTATCCAAACTTACAAAAATGTATCATCTAATTTGGCGGTGTAGCTCCATACACTAAAAACAAATATGGTCTCATTGTTACCTACATGTTGTAATACGTACTATTTCTATGACCGCTGCGCGCTGCTGTCACATGTCTGTCCAAACATAGGAGTTTTCCTTTTTCCACGACAGGATTCAAACAAATTTAAAATCTAATACTAGGTTTTACGTTATTTTAGCAAAAGCTGATCACATTGGTCACATTTTGATGGTTTATAGTATAAAGTTATACGTGTGTTAAACCAAAAAATTAATAAAATTTGGCCATATTAATCTATTTTCCGAAGCGATTAAAATATATCTTCAAAGAGTAATATTTGTCTTAATCAATCATCTTTAGCTTCTTATTGATTGGATTATATTATAAAGTGACAATATGTGGAATTAAACAACTGACACGACTTTTATGTATGTATCAGGACGACTAATGTAGATTAGTTCCCTACTTTAAAAAAAAAAGTCATAAAAGTATATTAGTAAGCTTGGATTGCAACGTGCTGACTATAATATTCCTCAGTCCTTTAAGATGAAATTTGAAGGAGAAATTCCAACTATGACTCATAACCTCGGTAGCCCAATGGGACGGACGGAACGGTCTTGAGTGTGATTTTGTATACATGTTCGCTTTAATGCATTAATTACAATGTGAGCATGCACGGTTTAAAGCAGAGATTTCGCTTTGTTCTAAAATTAGATTTACCTAACAAATCTCATATCCGTCAGCCAGTTCAGTAACCATCTTGAATGATTTGTTAGCAAAGAGATATCTCTACCAAATATTTATCGTGGTGATAACGTTTGATGCAAATTGTATGTCTTAAGTGCTTTATGGTAGGTAACGTGTACACTGAACGTGATTCGTACAGTGTTCATGTGTACATCTCTCGTGATTAATTCATTATCGTCAATCTTTTTTATTACGAAAACTGATCATCCAGACATTACTTCTCTTCGATTAAGGTGTAATACATTTAATTTTGTCGACTACCTGTAGTTTATGACTAGCTGTATTTTCATGGATACCCTACGATTTAAATTTCCATTATCATGCCCGAGTGTAATAAGTTTTGAATGACGGTGTGTTTAATTTGATTTATTCGACAAATCATGTAGTAGGTTAATTATTACGAGACCATTTTGAAGCAGTGATGGCTCAGTGGCATTGGCTATGGATTGCCGCGCAGCAGGTCCATGGTTCGCTGCGGGCCTGAGCTTCACCGCAGGATGGAAGGGCATTTTGCGAATGCCCGCCTGGCTAGTGACCACCCTCAAGTAGAAAAACTGTCGCCAAGCACCTAACGGTGTGTTCTAGCAGCTGTTCTTTAGAGCCAGTGAAATAACAGGCACATATTATGAGACTTAACAACTATGTCTCAAAGTGACGGGCGCAGTACAATTCGTGACACTTTGACGAAATGAATTTGTTATAGGCAGAGGTTAGTCCGCCCAACATCAGGTGGGTCTCAAGCTTGTTTTGCCACAATAACAATAAAAACATAATAACAAATTTGAAGCGCTCGCACTAACAATAACAAATTTGAAGCGCTCGTAGCGAAGTCTACTTAACTGTTCTCAATCGATCAGCAACGTCGCGCGCGGTCATGAGTTGGATGGGTGACCGTTAGTGACATTCCGTGACTACTGAGCGTTTCCGTGCTTCGGAGGGCACGTGAAGCCGTCGGTCCCGGTTGTTGTCTTAGGATGGCAGTCGTTATAGCATGGTGGTACAACCCTCAAGTAGAAAATCTGTCGCCAAGCACCTAACGGTGTGTTCCGGCAGCTGTCCTAGAGAGCCAGTGAGTAATTCTAGGTTAGCCTGAATAACGTCTTAGACCGCATCATCACTTACCATCAGGTGATATAGAGGTCAAAGGCTAACCAATAAGGCAAAAAAAAAAGATCATTCAGATTTTTACTAGTCCTATTATGGTGTTAGGTAACTTGCAAGGGACGCTATCACTATGGGAACGGAAGTATACATAATGCCTGAAATTTCGGATATATTATGTAAATATAGGTACCAAGTTTTTGAAAAATGGAAATCCCTTTATGATGTAATCTCGTCTCAGAAAGGAATTTGGTACAAAATTGTGCAACATGAACCTCAGAAATCACCATGGTTTGTAAATTGTAACATGCAAAGGAAATTGATAGTTTTAGCTCACAGACTTCGCTCTGGACACCTTCCACTGAATAAATTTAAGCACCTAATGAGAATTTCAGACTCCCCTAATTGTGGCACCTGTGGAGTGTTAGAGGACGTACATCACGTCCTGGTGGAATGTGTGCGGAGCCAATCTATGAGAACGCATATGATTAGTGAATACAGTTTCAATCTTCTTGAGGTAGGAGCTATTCAAGGTATTCTGTCCGCGCCATTAAGCGACGCGGCAAAGTCTCTGTTACTTTTAATGTAAGTACTCGATTTTAAGGTAGACTTCAAACGAATGTACATAATGGAGCTGACATAGTCGTACATCGACTCAAGCTCCAAATAAAAATAAGATTAAAAAAAAAAAAAAAAAAAGGTTACCTGGTAGCTCTTTAGACACCGATTTTTTTAATAGATTAGATAATAGTACATTTTACGTTTACTATTCTGGGCCGTGTTCCTTTATGGCGCTGCTTTACTCAGTTCGTGGTATCCACTTGAGAATCTTTCTTCGCTAACGTTTATCGTTCCTGTGAGCCATGTGGTCTGCTCATATCTCTAAAAGTATTGATTTATTCCGTTACCCGACTATTTGCGTAGGTCTTGGACAGAGTATAACAACCCACGTTTTCCATTACGTCCTGTATGTAATGTATATCTCTGGTGATGACTATTTTAATTGTCCATTTTAACCTTCACCCTCTACGCCAACACTAATTAGGAATGCCTGGACAGCTGCTAGGTCACTTGATATCATGCTATTTTGCAGTATCTGGGTTTTAAGGTCGTAACAATGGTGAGTTCGTTATTTTAGGGGATTTGTTGACGAGTACATTGTTTACTTAGATACGGTAAATATTTTCGATACCCTTGTGTTGATAGCAAAACTTTATTAATTCCCATTTTTATATAAAATTTCTCAAAGTAAACGTTGTAAACGTTATTTGGACGTTAATTGAAAATTGCCTTTAAAATTACTGAATACAATCGTGACATACGTGAAAATATGGCCTTACTTAAGCATTTTTGTTGTTGACTTTGTTTTTATTTTTATCGCATCCATATGAAAAGTATTATTTACTCAAATTTTCTCGGATTTCGAACAAGGAAATTGACGTTACCGGCATGCGCTAATGTAAAACTAAGTTCACACGAGTAAGTTTTTTGTTTGACCATTGTACTCGCCCGCAAAGAGCTGCTAATTTTGTATATGCCCCTCTGGAGACGATTCCCTGATTTTGGTCATTTTAAAGGTAAACTTCTCTTTAGAGGAACATTATTTGGATTCAGCAAAATATATATTATTTGCGGACGTTTTGGAAACAAATCCGTGGTTTTTAGGGTTCCGTACCTCAAAAGGAAAAAACTGAACCCTTATAAGATCACTTTGGTGTTCGTCTATCAAACCCCTTTGCTCATGTTCACGTTGAGGTATTAAGGATGCACTTGCCAGCGGCCCGAACTTATCAGCGGGCGAGGCAACAAAGCATGCTATTTCACCTATACCTTTGTGGGAAAGGGTAAGACTCCGTGATGAGTAGTACGAAGATAGTGATCGCGCATCACACACCCGTATTGCATCTACGCTAATTACGCACACTTGTTTGTGATATATCAATGAAAGCCGAACCATGCCGAACGAATTACGATGTTTGACGACGGACGGAGATAGTGTCTCAAGCTACGTCACGACGTGTGTAGGTATTTCTTATAAAATAATATTATATATTCACAGAGGAATACATTTTGGTTCGGACAGTAGGTACCTGTTGTTATAATTTTCGTTCGTTTTATAATAACATACTGATGTTATTTCACCTATAGTAGGTAAATATTTAGTAAGTAGGGACAATGATTTGTAGGTAAGTACATAGTAAATGTATTAGTTTGTTCTTTTCATATTGATGTAGTAAATATTTACCTACAATAATTATTTATTACATAATTAGCAAGTTACTGCTTTTACTACAACATATTTTGTAAAGCAGTGACGGCTCAGTGGCATAGGTTATGGACTTCCGCGCAGCAGGTCCATGGTTCGAATCCCGTCGCGGGCTTAATCTTCACCGCGTGGTAGAAGAGCATTTTACGAATGCCCGCCTGGATAGCTACTACCCTCAAGTAAAAAATCGGTCGCCAAGCACCTAAAGGGAAGCAATGATGGCTCAGTGGCATTGGTTATGGACTGCTGCGCAGCAGGTCCATAGTTTGAATCCCGCCGCGATATTGAGCTTCACCGCGTGGTGGAGAGTTCGTAGCGAAGTTTACTTAGCTGTTCTCAACCGATCAGCAAAGTTTAGCACCGTCGCGCGCGGTCATGAGTTGGATGGGTGACCGCTAGGACAATACTACTGAGCGCTTCCGTGCTTCGGAGGGCACGTCAAGCCGTTGGTCCCGGTTGTGGTCTTAGGATGGCAGTCGTTATAGCATGGTGGTAGGGCATTTTGCGAATGCCCGCCTGTATAGCTACCACCCTCAAGTAGAAAATCTGTCGCCAAGCACCTAACGGTCTGTTCCGGCAGCTGTCCTTGAGAGCCAGTACTTCTAGGTTAGCCTGAACAACATCTTCGACCACATCATCACTTACCATCAGGTGAGATAGTGGTCAAAGGCTAACCTACCAGGCATAAAAAAGAGCATTTTGCGAATGCTCGCCGGGATAGCTACCCAAGTAGAAAATCTGTCACCATGCAACTAACGTGAACTCAGTGGCATTAGCTATGGACTGCCTCGCAGCATGTTTATGGTTCGAATCCCACTGCGGGCTCGAGCTTCACCGCTTGGTGGAAGGGCATAGGGCATTTTGCGAATGTTCACCTGGCTAGCCACCATCCTCAAGCAGAAAATCTGTCAGTAAGCGCCTAACGGGAAGCAGTGATGCTCGCCTGGATAGCTACCACCCTCAAGTAGAAAATCTGTTAGAAAGCACCTAACGGGAAGCAGTGATGGCTCAGTGGCATTAGGTTTGGACTGCCATGCAGCAGGTCTATGGTTCGAATCCCGCCGCGGGCTTGAAATTCACCGCTTGGTAGAAGGGCATTTTGCGAATGCTCGCTTGGCTAGCCTCAAGTAGAAATTCTGTCACTAAACACTTAACGGGAAGCAGTGATGGCTCTTAGCAATGGACTGCCGCGCAACAGGTCTATGGGTCGAATCCCGCCGCGGGCATGAACTTCACCGCATGGTGGAAGGTTGTTTTGCGAATGCTCGCCCGGCTAGCGAGCTTTGAGACGAGAGTGTGTCGTACCGATTTCAAAATCTGTCTCTAAGCGGTAATGTACGATGGCATCATGGATCTACCAATCCTGGTAGAACACATTTGGAATAAAAATTCTCTATCTACCCGTAACTGATTTAAATTATTTCCAATAAAAATCAATAACTAATCATAGGTTATTTTTGATTAGGTAAGTGCCTACAATCATCGCTAAGTTTACCATATAAACTTTCGTACTACCTTAGGTATAAGTACCTACTACAAATATACATACTTATTCTACTAATCTACGTAGGTAGATACATAGTACTAACTTTATTATGTGTTGTGATCTTATAGCTATGTAGATAGGTATGCAATGTAATGCGCGCCCGCGAATGTCGATTTGACATCGCTGACAGTTGCGTGCCTAGGCTGGCCTATATCGATACCGTGGGGAAGAAAGGTTGTAAAAGCCACTTTTGACGAAAATGACTTAATAATGCAGTTTTGTTCAGAATTTTTCGCCCCATCGATCTGTATATTTTAAGTCTCGAAATTATAAAAAAAATGTCTTTTACTCCCCGGTTTTTTATATGTCCTAAACAAGTTTTTAAGTAAAATAATGACGTAAATTCCATTTCATCGTAACTTTTTAGTAACTTGGGCGTATCACAATCGTAATCAAAATAGTTTGACTGTAACAGTGAATGTTATAATTGAATTGCTTTTACGCCCTTTTGACTTTGTTTAAAATACTATTATCCTTATTATGCCCTGAAATTTCTGTGCATCTAGCTTCTTACTTGTGTGCAAAGTGGTGAGTTACACAGTTTGCGAATTTGTAATAAATCAAAAATTCAGGCTTACCTCTTGCCAATTTAATTCAACAGAATTATCTTTTCACTAATAGCTGATTAGAAACATAAGTTTTGACATAATGGCCTTTGTTATAACGTATTATGTTTCATGCCCATTTTATTAGGGATAATCAATTCAGTATTGCACATCTAGTAGTTTCTAATATCAGAGCGAGATGAATAAGTGCACTGCACGATGTCACTACATTGCACGTGCTGGCTTGTTTTTTATTGTTTTTCTTCCCCACAGTCTTTGCTAGTGCAAAGTCGTGATGAAATTTAGTAATTGGTTGTGAATTTATATTATAAATTAAAAATTAAATTATAAAACTTTTAATTCTTTACAAAAGATAAGAAACATATCTCAGTCATTAACGGGATACTCACAAAATCGTAAATAAGTAAGAGTTTACTTTACTTTTGTTAACGTGTATTCTCTTAAGTTTTAGTACGTGCTAGTTTTTAATTTACTACTTTGTTAGGTACATACGTACCTAACACTACACTGTATTTTCCTATGAAAATAAGTATGTTGCTTAACTTTTGCCTGAGAGTTAACGCGAGTGCGTAACTTAATAATTATAGGGATTTATGTAAGTTTATGCTTTATTGTGTTGACTTGCTTTGTTGTTTATTTGTATTGGTAAAATTATGTACGTACGTATTAAATACCATCATACTAACTCACAATAATTGCAAATTCAAGTTCTGATAGGGTATGATAACTTTTAAGAATACACTACAAATTGCTATTATGTCACTAAGTCGTTACCTTTTACTAAGTAGTACACATATAAGTGGCTTTTACAACCTAAAATGAAAGATTTTACAAGTAAATGGCTTTTATTTCCTATGGAATCAATTATTTTTCAATAGTGTGATGGCCTTTATGACCCTATATTAAGCTTGTCGTGGTGTTTACACCCAATGATTATAATATTTCCGCATAATCTGATGTTAATTGTATTTTATAATAATAAATACTTTATTATCCGACTGCCAAGGAAGGGTTATGTTTCGCGCCTAATTAGTATGTAATGTGTATTTGTTTTTTTGAGAAGTGCCCGTGGGTATACCAGGATGATATATGACCTCTATCCATCTCCAACATTTAATTCATTTCTATGCCAAAATTAAATCTTCTCTCGGTCTTTTTAGTGCATTACTTTTAAACTTCATCTTTGTGAAGCCGGCTTTTAGATTTTTTAAATTATTGTTTTTTTTTTCATATAAAAGGTTTATGTTTCATTTTTCAATTGTAAGTACAGTTACTAAATTGAAATATATGGAAGAATTAATTTTGTTACAGGTATTAATATTAATATACCTAATCATTATTTGCAGGTCTAATTCAGAACTACATCATCTGAATAGCATCAGTTTTAATCACATCTAAAGTTTGCAGTAAAGACTTTTGGCAAACTTTCTGACGGTCTATTGTTGATGAAATACTTAAAAGTTAAGTTTCTTCTGCCCATTACAGAATCTGTTAGTTTCATAAAAACAGGTACTGCGCGACAATTGTTTACTAGCCAGTCTCTTTGTCTTTATAGATGTAAGCTACAGAAGGTGTAAAATAGGGATTTTCTTCAGTTTTCCGTTATTTCACAGCAACCTCTGTAACACATTTCAGCTTCACATGGATTTAGTCCTATCGATTTTTAACTATATTAAATTTATCATCAATACAAACTTTTCCCGGAACCTTTATTACTATCGTTTGCCTATATTTATTGTTTTTTTTTTTCAGCCTATTGTTTATGTTTTCTTTATTAATCACCTTTTTTTATATAATTACCTTTTTTTTTTCTTAGGAGACGCACTATTAGACTCGTATTCGTTAAATTTTGAATCGGAGCATATATTACAATGAATACCAATAGCGATGGTGATATAAATACATCGACCAAAGTCGTCTATCAAATTATTTCCATCGGATTTGGAACTCAGCTCCTTGCATGCAGATTCTAGCAAAAGCCTCCAACCTGGTCACCCATTAAACCATTATTTTAAAATACCCTACCATTAAATGTCTGCAACATTATTCAACTGACAAAATTCAACCTGGACCTTTTAACACGTGCAAAAGTTTACATTAGTGAGAACCGTCAAACATGAATGTCGAAGATCCGAAACAAACGAAAACGTCCAATTAAATTATTCAAGAAGTATAGATTTTCTTCCAGAGGAAAAAGTGCTTGACTTTGCTGCAGGAAGTTTGGATGATTGCAACGAATTCGAGTCTAGTAGTGGGATGAATAAATTGAAGAAACTAAATAAAAAGAAAGTGATAAATAAAAAAAACACAAACAGTAAGTGGAAGAGATAAAAAAACAACAAACGTAAGGTAAAGAAAATATTGATGAATATTGATGCGGAAAAAGCTTATATGAATGAAAAATGTGACATCGTTAAGATAATCGATAGGACTAAATCCATGTGAAGCTGAAAAGTGTATTTATGAAATAATATAAACATAATAATAGTGATGCTATGAAATAACGGGAAACAAAAGAAAGTCCTTATTTTACTTTTTCTGGAGCTTGCATCCACAAAGACGAAGATACTAGCTAGTAACCAGTTGTCGCGTAGTACCTGTTCTGAACCTCCCGTGGGGTGCCGGGCTAGAATGTCACCACCCCATTGCTACCTGTGGGTGTCGTAAGAGGTGACTAAAGCTAGAATACTGGAAGGTGGCTGCAGCGAGGAACTCATCAATCAACAACGGCAATTCCCCCCTTAATGGGGGAGGCTGTGTTCAGTAGTGGATAATCTAGCTGATACAGTACAGTACCTGTTTTGAAGAAAATACCAGATTCTCTAATGGGCAGGAGAAGCGGGAAATATGAGTATTTCATCAACAATGGAGAAGACCGCCAGAAAGTGTGCCAAAATTCTTCACTTCAAACACGTTATAATAATATTAGTACTTCATACGTTTGTTCTTGTTTATTTTACTTAATAAATCTATCATGCATGACTTGAGTTGCTTTTTTATTTGTTTACATTTAGTAAGCACAGTTATTTAAGCCCGAAACTTACATAACTAAAGTAAAATAATTGTAGTTATGCCCTTATTACAATACAGAAATCAGATTTTACAGGGCGTATCCACAACTTTTTTGTAAATTTTAGGTCGTAACTCCAAGCTAACTTTTAAATTACACAGTCTATTCAGATTACAGTTTTTTCGCTATAAAATACATTAAAACACAAACATTTTTCAGTATTTGATATGATTATAAGTCTAAAATTAAAAAAGATATGAATTTTATTTCTTTTTTTTCTGCGTTTTTTGCTTCTCCTGAAAAGTTTGTATTTTGGCTTTTACGACCTTTCTTCCCCACGGTATCGATATGATAAATGATAATTATATCGTAGATAGGTAGGTATCTTCCATAGAGCTTCTAATTCTAACCCTTTACTACTTTGTGTTAGGTAGGTACTTTCTCGAAGCTATATTACTGCTTAGACTATATTCTAAAAAGAATTCGGACTACCTACGTCCATACCATATCTAACCAAATGCAGCTTTTTATATTGTCTAAGTGTTGCTAAAATGATTAGGTACTCACCATGGCTATCATGACCTGCGTATTGACTAATACCTACTAGGTACTAACTTAGGTGAGAGTAGGTGAGTACCTAGACATAATTACGTATTTATATTACCCAAGTACCTATCTATATGGATTATGGCGTCCGACAATTACTATCACGAACAAACTAATCAAATGCGAAAGAAAATCCGGTCCCCAACTCCCAACATATGTAAATATATATATAGATAGATAGATAGATAGAAACACTTTATTGAAACACCTTATATATAAAAAAATAGTTAAAACAGAAACACAATGCAAAATAAGGTAACAATTGGCGGTCTTATCGCTGAAAGCGATCTCTTCCAGACAACCATTTGAGGTCAAGACATAACTGAAGAGAACCAAGGGATGGCGTTTATCTAGATTATAATATATCACTCACAATGACACATAATTTCTAAAATACTACAAACATTAAATTAGATAAAATAATATATATATATATATAAGTACGTAAGTAGGCATAGGCACTACATATTGGTAGTGTATACATACGTGCACACCAAAAAGCAACAGGGCATTCCTACAATATAATATTATATGTTCTAAGATCGCGGCGCGATGCACGTGACTTTTGGTAGTGTGCGTTTTGTTAATTATATATTAGTGTGCTGCGCATGAGACCCGCCCGCCCGCTTCCCTCACCGCGGAATGGAAGTATTGACATGAGATGCCCAATATTTTGAACGAAAAACTAGCGCGCAAAACTATGTGTGCCGACCTTTGGCTCTAGGATGTTTATGATTATACTACTGGATGTATTTGTTTTCCAAAATGTTATCTAAAATGATCATGAACTGAGCTATGCTTCTATGTAAATAATTTTAGGGATTTCATGCTCTATAAGTCGTTTATTTACGACTAAAAATGCGCTAAAATTCGTGATATTACAGGGATGTTTCGAGGCTTATAACTATCATGTGAAGATTTTTTTTACAAATCGGTGCCAAGACAAGCCTAGATAATGAAGAGATAAATCGATATCATGCTTAGTTCTGGACCTAAAACCTCAAATAAGGGAGTGATCACCCTACGGCGTTTGTATGGAAAAGTTACCGGCCAGTTCAACCTTAAGCTGAAATTCATATCAGGTCTACTGTCCCTTGGAGCAAACTTCTAAGGCAACGCAATCAAAAGATACAGCCGTTTATGCCGCAAATTTTCGACATTCGCAAGGGAATCCAAACCTACAGGGTATGCCGTGAACTAGGAATCTTGAAATTTCGTACGAAGCAGCGTCTTATGCCACAGATAAAGGAAAAATTGCGAAAAGCATAAATTTGTAGTTACATCATATAATCAAAGTATTAATGATAATTTTTAATCGTTATGGATTGCGTTTAGCAATAAAAATACCATAACTATTACATATATTTTTGTACAGAACCCTCGTTGCGCGAGTCCGACTCGCACTTGGCCGGTTTTTTTCCCTTGTCTAGTATTCCTATGGTAATGGGTATCCCACACATGGGCGACGACGCTATCCTTCAACTCTATCATACTTTGTGTGATCAGCTGATCACTGATCACGTTTCATGGCGCAATATTTTTGCGGTTGACTTCATAATATCACAAATTGTATATCTCCAGCTACATAAACACGAATATACAGAACACTGAGTCCATGTACGTGTGCACACACACTGTCACATTGTTTATTACATTTTTTCAAGAATCTCTAGACATGTTGGCTCGCCGCCAGTTGACAGATTGACGTAGGTTTCTCTACGGCTGAAGGTTTTATGTGAACTATTCTCACTGCAGTTTTTGTTATTTGACCGCAACTTTTCTCTTAAGAAAGTTTAGAGGTACTAGTTTGTGATCTATGATCTGATTATGGTGATCATCAACAATAGTATACGTGAACCATTGAAAAAACGCCTTCTCCATGCATACGGTTGGGCAGTACAATGTAGAATATTTCAATACTAAAATTTGTAATTGACCTTCATAAGAGCGTCGTAGACGCCTAAATTGAATAAATTATTTTGACTTTTGAATTTTTAACCCCCACGCCGTTTTGGAGTTATAAGCGCTCCTATTGCTTAGCCGATCAGCTAAGTAAAGCAATTTCCGCTGCGGTCAAGACTATGGGTGACCGCTAGTGGCATTACTAAAGAGCGCTTCCGTGCTTCGGAGGGCACGTCCGACCGTCGTTTCCGTTTGTTGTCATAAGATGACAGTCGTTATAGCACGGTGGTAGGGCATTTTGCGAATGCTTGCCTGTTTAGCTACCACCGTCAAATAGAAAATCTGTTGCCAAGCACCTAACGGTGTGTTCCGGCAGCTGTAATTGAGAGTTAGCGTGAACAACATTTTCGAACACATCATCATTCATCACTTACCATCATGTGAGATAGTGGTCAAGGGGTATGTTAACAGCACTGCAAAAAAATATATATTACATGGCATATCTTCAGAGGGCGCTGCTGCCCACTTACTGGTATTCGTCCCTTCGTCTCCTCTTACGACTTCCACAGGATGATATAAAGGGGTGCATTTCTATCCTGGCATCAAACAGGATATAACTTCGTTTACCAGCAAGAAATAGTTGTTTACGTTTGAAGTGTTTCTGTAAGTAGAGTGGTGCGGTAACGCCCGTGGTCCATAGTCACGGTCTACCAGCCAACCACGAGATTGCGCAACCGGTCATCTATAAACAACCGCCGCCGGGCCACTGACCATTCAAGTTTTTTTGCGTTTTTCGAGGTACGACGTTGGCACATTGAATGTAGGTTCAATGAATTTTTTTCCTATAATGTCCCAGTACATACTCGACTACTACATCATCTATCATAAATAAAAATCCGGCCATGTGTTTAACAGAACCTGTTACTGTTATAATTAATAGATTCAGGCGTTTCTTTGCGGAATTACTTATTTAAAAATATCAAATTTAACATAACGTTAAATTAATATTTTAGAGAGACACTTAAAAATATAACAATATATCTAGTGACAATTCCGCCTATTTTTCCTGTTAGCTGATTTGATGAGTGCGGACTATCGAGAATCTTTCTCCATCGTGCGCTCCAAGTGTCGAGACCTCCTGAGGATGCTTCGTGTAGAATCGAATCGCATCGAAAATTCGTGGCGTTTATGACGTCACGTCGGCTTAACCGGAAAATTAGGTGGAATTGTCACTAGGTATATCGAAATATTTTTAAGTGTTTTTCTAAATTTAATGTTATTTTAATAATATTTATTATTATTGTTAGTGTTATGTTATATTAACTTATAATGAGTATTATGTTATCTGTAGTTTATCATCAAGGCGGATGTTTATAATACGGAATTGCAGATAAGAGATTTTCTTGTTATGTTATTATTAATTAGAAAAATAATCTGGCCAAATGCGAGTTGGACATCGTTGTGTTGAAGGTTCCGCAACGCAACAATAGGGGAAAGGAAATATGATTGTTTTTTTTATCACAGCCTAATAATTATATTATGAATCTGCGTTATAATATACACAAATACCAGACTCCTAATTTGTTTAGTTTTTAAAGTATATCCTGTAAAGACCAATAACAGGTCAGCCTTTTTTAATTTAATAAAATAATTATAATAGATTTGGACTCCACTCTATAAACTCCAGAGGCAAGAGTAGTGTTCGAAAAAAAAACATTTTTTTGGATTAATTTCATGGTTTTTATTTAATAATCTGATTGTTTTTTTTTATTAGATTTGATAATACATATGTACTACATCATCATCAGCCGGAAGACGTCCACTATGGAACAAATGCCTCCATAACAAATGAACGCCACAAAGAACGGCACTTACTAGTGACTACGATGTCGTCAGTCCACCTAGTGGCGTGCCCGACCAACCCTGATAATTTACGTATTTTTGTTCACGCGCTACAAATATGAGATATACTGATAACATCTTCGACTGTAGGAAAAAAAAAAATTTAGTTATTTTTCTAAAATAAATACTTTTTAATTCGATCTTATACTTACTTTAGTTTTAACAATAACCAATAATTTTTAAAAGTATTTCAAGAAAACATCAAATTAATTATTTAATAAAACACTTAAAAAATCTTTGTAAAAATTATAATATATATCTAGTGACAATTCCGCCTAATTTCCTGTTAAGCCGACGTGACGTCACAAACTCCACGCAGCCAAACAGGAAGAGTATTCTTTCTTTCTTTTTGGCTGCGTGGCGTTTGTGACGTCTCGTCGGCTAAACAGGAAATTAGGCGGAATTGTCACTAGATATAAATAATTTTTATAAAAAATTTGTGAGATGTGAGCGGTGGAAAGGCGGGGGCGCTTGCTTTGGTCATCACTGTCTAATGTGCGTGTGTGCGTTACGAGCAGTAGGCAACCCGCCCCCTCTCCGCCCCTGACCCACCTAAGGCGCAAACAACTAGTTCCGCAAGCACTATAACCCAGAAGCACTAGGTCAGCTGCCGGAACACACCGTTAGGCGCTTGGCAACAGAATATCTACTTCCAAGTCTGGCAGCCGGGCATTTAGAAAATGCTCTACCACCGTGATAATGCGATGACACATAAATCGTTCAAATTGAAGATAATAAAAGATATCGTCATATCTACACTAATATTATTATAAAGAGGAATGATTTGTATTTTTGTATGTAACGAATAAACTTAAAAACTTCTGGACCAATGTGAAAAATTCTTTCACCATTAGAATCCTATTTTTTTAACGTGTGAAAAATGCATTTACGCTTTCCCGTCCACCCCGGGGAAGGTGGCCGGGATATGTCGGGCTCAACACCAACTACTCCCACAGCAGAAGTAAATAAACCGACTAAATAACACACGGTGTTCCATCTCTACCGCTTCTCGGCAGGACCGCAGGGACGTTTTAGTTTTCAACCACGAACCCGCCACGGTTGTCCGTTGCCGGACCCCTCCTGGGGTGCTACCCCTTCCGACGCACCAGAACACATGGCACGTCGCTACCACCCGGGGACCAAGCCCGCTAATGGGCGTCAGACGACCCCGCTTCCGACGCCCTAGGTTCCCCTGCGACGGGTCAGATGAGTAGCCCCGCTACTTCGGCCGCAGAGGATAGGGAGAGCGGCGCCTCGCTATACCAACACTCCTCCTCCCCTGCGGCCCCTCCGCGTCCATCCAACGGTGGCGGCCCCGCCGTGGCCACGGAAGGTAGGGAGAGCGGCGCACCGTGATACCGGCACTCCTCTCCCGCCGTGGCCCCTCACCGTCAGCTGTGGTGTCGCCCATACAACACCACAGCCTACCGTTGCCGCTCTATTCTGGACTTAGAGGCAAAGCCCAGTGGAGCAGCCCCTCTGGGGCTGGCCGACTGCCCAAGCCGTAAAAACTTAAAAGGCACGGGCCTTGGTTCCTCTTTGCTTCACCGTGGGTGATGAAGATGAACACGGCTACTGAGCCCCACGACAAGGCGGGAACCCTCGGGGGGGTCACTATTAGATATCCCTGATGAACATAGGGTAGATAGAATATAAAATATTAAAAAAAAATATAAATTTTTTGTAAAATACCTACCCGTGCGAAGCCGGCGCGGCCCGCTAGTCCTTACGTGAGCATTCCGTTGTCGAGTGTCACATAATCGTTATTTATATACTCAGTGAATTCTTGATCCTTTCACACTTCGTTATCACTTATCAGATAGCTTATCAATCGGTTAGTTAGTAGTAAAGATACGAGGGCCATATAAAGTTTATAGACTTAATACTAATTGATATTTAACTTCGGTCTGTGTTGTTGGGAGCTCGTGCAAGTTTGTGTTTAGTGCAGTTGTTTTGTTGCCATGGGATATAAAGAGAAGTAAGTCAACTCTGTCTTTTATACGTTTTGTTAGCTTATTTGCTTAGGGGATGTTTAAAAATTTTATACGAATGGTCGCATTCACGAAAATATTTTGTTTCTACTCAAAAAAATGTGAAGGTGTCAAGTCGTAATTTTTATTCGTTATGTTTGACTGTGTATAACTTTTCACTGGATCATCCAATCTTGATCATTCTTTTTTGTTGGATAGAATATACATCTAAGTTGGTCTCATTTAATGTTGTCTTAGTTTTTTGCGATTATTACACAATGACCTTGAGACCGTTAATAATGAGGACGATAAGACAAATTTGAAATATGATTCATAATCACGGTTACTTGGATTGAAAGAGCATGCTCTTCCCAATGTACTGATCGGCCGCGAGTTTCACACATGGTTAAAACTTTTTTCGTTGTGATTTTGTAGCTATCATTAAATGCTTGGTGACAGAATTTCAACTCAGAGTACGTGAGGTTGATCAGCTGTGGTTGTTTCGCCTATCAGAAATATAAACGAGTATAATATACATATAGATAGAGCTTTAGTCTTGTACAAATGTGTTGGGCTTACAATATGCGAGTCAACCACTTTCACTGCAACTGGTTACTGACTTGTCCTGTAGTAGTTGCATAAGCGTTAATTACTACTACTCTGTACCAATAATGAATTTATTCTCGTTACAATTACTTGTATTGTAATTTTGCGATGAGAAAAAATTGTTGGTAAGTATACTGCTCGAATTTCGCTGTTTTCTTAGCAACAAAACAAAAACAACGTTATTTTATTCATTTCCCGCCTTAAAGTTTAGCGTTAGCGTTTAACATAAAAAAAAATCAAACAGACACTAATTCTGTTTGAAAAAGTTTTATTGGTCCAGTGATTAAAATCTCTTTACTGGGAAATAGTAAATGTACGTAAAGAAATACGTGATGTATGATTTCATTGCCGCTGCCGGCCCGTAGTAATCCTGCCATAACAATACATGCCTGTGTCGATTCCAGATATTCAATTATATGGGTAATCCTCTTGGACGTGATGTTTCGACCTATTTCCCTTCATGTGCAGGGGAAGCTGTGTAATGTATATTTTCTGATGTGATTCGTTCGATAGAATGAGTACTATAGGAGTTCGACGGAAAAAAACTTTATACATACTTTAAAGCAGTGACGGCTCAGTGGCATTGGCTATGGACTGCCGCGCAGCAGGTCTATGGCTCAAATCCCGCCGCGGGCTTTAGCTTCACCTCATGGTGGAAGGGCATTTTGCGAATGCCCGCCTGGCTAGCGACCAAGTAGAAAATCTGTCGCCAAGCACCTTACAGTGTGTTCCGGCAGCTGTCTTTGAGAGCCAGTAATTCTAGGTTCGACCACATCATCACTTGCCATCCGGTGGGATTGTGGTCAAAGGCTAACCTATCAGCAATAAAGTAATTGAAAAATATGAAATAAGTTGTTAAAGTCGGCACCATGCTGACACTGACCTCACATTAGCATGGTCCAACGTTCACAAGTTGCTTCATACTTTTCAGTGTTGGAAGTCGGATCGATTTTTTCTCTCTCATTTAGTGATACACAAGAGGTTGCTTTACCAATTAATCCAGCTACGCACTTTAATAATGAACAAAAAAAATAGGGAAATTAACTAATTTTGACACAATTTTGTCATTTTCCTTTGAACACGTAGCCCATTATGGAGTCCTAATTTAAAAATGAGGATCATTTTCATTACCATTGGAATTAGACAATATGGTGCCAGGTCTGTTCGTAATTTGTGTCATTTATTCTATGATACTGGCAGAACAGAAATTGACTTTTTTATCGTTCATATACGTATCAGTTAGTTCGATATTCATAATATATGTATCGTGTCGAGTACAAAGTTTAATGATATATAATTATCTCTAATGCTTGTGTCACAACACAATATAACCTCTTTAATTATGTACTTATCATTAATCGTTTAATCAATCGGACATATACGGAATAGATAGACTTTGGTGTATTTTACTTATACTTTATTAATTATATACTTATACTCGTAATTTTGATATATGTAACTATTTTTTCCTTTTCAATCCTTTTACGAATTACAATTTGCGAAAGTTTAAAAACGTTCGTTATTTTGTCTACAAAGACGATCTTACCGGAATATTTTGTCTTCATTATTTGCTGAGTCAATTTCAACATTCTTGGAAACCGGTGAAATGGCATGACTTGACCTACTTTATTATGTACACAGTTACTATTTATTAATAGTAGTATATGAAGATTACCGTGATTCTGTTGTTACATATTATGGATAGTCTCCGATCTGATTTGGGTGTAGGAAGACTTGACGAAGGTTCCGTATAATTATTATTTAGTTAGATAATTCCTTTTTGTAAGAGACCTTTCCAGGCACAGTTAATCATATACTACTGTTATCGTTCAACTATGGTCATCCATTGTTGAAATAGTTTCAGAATAATCGAAAACAAGTTGTCGGGGCAGTTGCATCACATCATCTTCAATATTTATTTGTAGCTGATAGGCTAGCCTATGAGCTATAATCATCACTTGATGATGTAGTCGGAGATGTTGTTCAGGCTAACCTTAAATGACTGGCTCTCAATTACAGTTACCAGAACACATCGTTAAGTGCTTGGCGACATATTATTTTCTATTTGAGGGTGGTAGCCAAGACGGACGTTCGCAAAATGCCCTTCTACCATGCTAAATTATGTCTACTATTTCTCATTATAAGAGTAATTAGGGTAGGTACTGTTCCCGGCTTTATCCTCCTGTTATCCTGCTGTTATATTTGTCCGTAAGAGGCAACTGAGGGCAATAATGTGCCGAATAAGCAACGAATGCTTACTATCAGACACGCAGGGCCCTTTACGCCTCATTCACGGAAAGGGTATACCTTTCCAACCAACAAGAACATTGCAAAGAGGGTTGCGTCAGGAAAGCAGCCAGCAATTAAACTGAAATCAAATTATACCGACCTCATATAAGGATTGGATGATAATGTATTTTGTTTTGACCGAGTTTCCAACCTAGAAACGTTACGAAACTCATAAGGCGTGATGAATGAAGTAAATTTTAACAATATGCACTAGCTACAATCAGTAAATAAAATGTATGACGTAAAGAGAAGACGTCAACAATGTCACATGACTTTTGCATTGCGAATACAAAGAAAAATGCCGATACTACGCTTTACTTCGCATCATGTCCGCTTCGCTATTTTTCCGCGACGCAAAATAAACGAAGATTTTCCGCATTTATCCGTCCGAACGCGCCGCACCGGACGAAAAAAAGACGGCGACAACCAAACGGGTACGAAGTACACGCGCCAAGGTGTCTCTCAAGGTCCACGCTCCATTTATCTAGCAGGCGACTACTGAACTATTAAACTACAATAAATATACGTACGTACGTATGTTGTCGTATGTACCGCATTGTTCGGACATATATGTTTACCTAGGTTTCAACAAGCCCTGTTATCAGCAGTTCCAAGGGCAGCCTCTATGAAATAAGCCTATATTGTTTAAAAAGACCGAAGTGACATTTTGTTCTATTGAAATATGTATAATAACAAAGAACTTCTTTACTAAGTGTTTTTGTTTATGTTATAATGTAAACGTAAAAGTAGAAATTGTTTCCGGATTTAGTATTTTTGGACTGTTCTAAATCTCAATTTTTAGTTAATAATACTGGATAAGTCAATTGAATAAGTCAGATAGCTCTGACTACTGTTTGGACTACATCCGATGGTCACTTTCAAGGGGAGCACGTGACGCTCGCATTGGCCTCACTTCGTACTAGTTATCCCGTCATATAAACACCCATTTCGTTCATCCTTGAACAAAGATGGAGGATGCCCCATAAAAAAGCGGGTGCGCCATAATCCCCACGCTTGGTAGGCGTCCTGGGGTCGCAGTGTAAGCTGGTAGTTTTTCAGAAGGACCTGTTATTTTTGTTTTCATCGTCTCGCAACTCCCACAAGAAGGTAGTAGGAAGAACTACATAGGAATCTGAAATTATTTTCTTATACGCGGTCAAGTGTAGGACTAATTCGCACTTGGACGAGTTATTTATACCTTACTGCATTAAAAAAAATTTGGCTACTTTGCACGTAACACTTGCCATACAAACTTAGTTTTAAAATATTTAAAATAAAAAGTGTTCGAACTCTGTGATTTGTATGCATGTCCATGAGCATGTGTATGCTTCTGGTTTGCTAGTTATTAAATTTATCATGTATACCCCTAAACGTGATTTTATTAGGATTTCCATACAAAACGATGTCTTCATTTATTTATGAATTTAGTTAAATTTACTGAAAACTGGCAAACCAGAACCATAGATATTAGGCTCAAGTACATGCTCCCCGTGGAGTGCCGGGCTAGAATATTACTCCAATTGTCACCTGTGGGTGTCGTAAGAGGCGATTACAAGTGAAATACCGGAAGGGGGGCAGCAGCGCATTCTGAGGAACTGATAGCTTAAACTGCTACCCCAAGACGCCTGCTAAGCGTTGATATTATGGCAAACCCCTCCCTCCCCCTCTTACTTGGGAGGCTGTGTTTAGCAGTGGACAATCCGGCTGGTACAGTACAGTACATGCATGCAAAATTTCAACGAATTTGAACTCTGGTATTTAAAATATGGCGGAACTACTTTTGTTTGGAAAGCGCTTTGAAGATACTAGCATAAATGCAACGGCTGATTCTCTTAAAAAACCCATCGGCAATATCTATCAAAATCGTTGTACAAAAGTAGTAACATTTTAAGTTGAGATTAACAGTATTTAACTTATCTTTACCGTAATACTTTAAGATTTAGGGACTTCCAGATAATGCAGTTACTAATCCGGTCTATATAAAAATAGCTATAAACATGATATCCTGCTGATATCAAGAATATAATAGGTATTATTATATATATTATGTCGCGGCCACCTACCTTAATCAGCCGTTTTATAAATAGCCTAGTCATTTTACTAAACGGCGCCGTTTAACATCATTAGATGCTTATATGGCAACGACCTTTTTTATCTGAAATGGACAAAAATGAGAGGAAATAATACTCTTCTCATGGATACGATTTTCCGATTTTGAAATGTTCAACACGGATTTATTAAGGATAATGGGTCACTTTTTTGCACACTTGTGATCGTTGAGGACGAGTTGCAAAAAAACAATTTATTTATTAATAAAGCAGTCATGAAAAACCGTTCAACACGAATTTGTTGCCAAAATGTACGTATATAATATATTTTTATGCTGAAACCAAATAATGATGGAAGAGGAGTTCATCTCTAAAGTGACCAAAATAAGGGAATCGGCCCCTTAACTTCTCATACAACATTGAATGAACTGACTGGCTGATGCTGAGGCCACTTATAAAATGACTAGTCTAGGACAAATTCATATAAAAGTGCAACGACGAACGAAGCTAGGAGGACCGTATTAGGTGTCTGATGGGTGACCACAACAACGAACCTAGAGCCAGAAACTTAAGCAAATTAAATGACTACGCAAGTTGTTAAAAATCTTAGAAGTAACGTCATCGATCCAAGTCATTTGCCGTGCTGTTTGCATGAATGACAGAACATTATTTAGGATCATTCAAGGCGCTAGTTGATCGGCGCCGTTTAGTAAGAAGGCTAGGCTGTTAATGGAACGGCTGATTAAGCTAGTTGACTGCAACATACGGGTATATATCTGAATCTAAGAGACTACCCGATATCTTATCAAGTTATTGTACTGTTTATAGTATGTCTGTAAAAGGAGTGAGCTAAGCGTGAAGTTTACGTGATTATGTAAGTCTCGTTACAAAGTCTTTTTTCCTTGACCTTTGTTTACTTATCCTCCTCTAAGTGACACGAGTCGCAGCTGAATTCAAATAGCACAGTTACTTTTTAATTATATGTTCTGCTAGCCCTAATATTATGAACTATGTCTATCACTTTGATATGTTCAATGCCATACCTATAATATGAAAAGAAAAAAAAGTGAGCGTGAAAAAAACATGAAATAAGTCTCCTTCTTTACAATGTACCTATATAAGTATAATTGTAAGTATATATAAGTATAATTGGCATTGGAGATCGTGTTTACTAAATACATAATTAATAAAATAAATAAAATGTCCACCGCAAAACAATGAACGTTTCGCAATTTTGTAACATAATAAATTGTATATCCTTATTGCTAATTTACGATTTCATACCAATGTTTATCAGAAAAGACATATTGTGGTAATCCCACATGAGTGGGATAATGGTAGGAAAGCTGTGATGTGATCTAATAACATAGTAATAACCCCGTCATAACTGTATACAAGTAAACATCGAACATTTTCGTTGACCGCGGTCAATGTAGCAGATCTTAGTTAAAAAAGGGACAAAGCGCCAACCATATTTTTTAATTAAATTTAATGAACGGTGTAAAAGAACACTGATTAATAAATAAAAAGTAATAAATGACCCGTAATATTTCTCTAAATGTCCCTAAACATAAAAAAAAACCAAACTGAGGTTATTTTTGAATGTCCCTTTTCTACGATTTCCATTCGAGGGCATGACAAAATAAAAATTTCATCCCTAATTGCCTACACATTATATAACATAAATTTTTTACAAAATTAATTTTCTCTTCGACGGTTACAATAATCTATACGTGTACCAAATTTTACATTTGCAGATCTTACAGACGGAATAAATTGAGTACGAATTGTACGCACATATATTCAGGTAGGATACGACGAAACTATAATGATACCGTTTAGCTACGGAACCTTAAAAAAGGCAAGGGCCTACTTATACCGGTATGGTGTTAATAAATCAAATACTATCGTAAATTATAAAGATAATAAATCAGACGTCTGGCGTATGTACTATATGTATATAACAAATGTTATCATAGCACGTGCACGCACAGTTCTGTATGACTCAGCCTTTATTTAAGTATAAATGAAAATTACATCTGAAAAAAAAGCGAATAATCATGTGTATAATAACTTTGCCGGATGATGATGACATCATCCGGCAAAGTACCAAGTGTGCAAGCAAAATGCCCTACCACCATGCTATAAAGACTGCCACCCTAAGACAACAAACGGGACTGACGGCGTAACGTGCCCCTCGAAAGCACGTGCACGCTCAGTAGTCATACCACTAGCGGTCACCCATCCAAGTCATGACCGTTACCAGAACATTAAAAGCAATTGTGGAGGACGAAGAGTATGATGATAGCGGGGTCAACATAAAAGAAAACCTTAAGAGCCACATACAAATGTTGATTGGTGTAGTCAATTGTTATTTCCTCAACAATTTCGAAACAGAAACTAAAGTTGATGAAAAACTGATTTGATACCCTTTAAGCACCGTGCTAGTGAAGCTAGTAGGTGAAAAAATCCAGAACTGATTGATTACAAAATGATATAAACTGCAAGGTCGCATTTTAATCTAATTCGCTTGAGAAGTTTTAGTACCATCAAAAAGTGTGTTAGAAAATACTCCTTTTGCGCAATTTTGGCATTAGGCCCACCCTTAAAAAGCAATATCTTACAACAAAATTTGAGAAATCGCCTTGCATTATTTTTTTTGTTTATTGTTTTTCAACCACATATTTATGTGAATAAGTTATTTATTGCTAATTAAAAAGAACGCCAGAAATCGATTGAAATTAAATGATAATTTGCGTGTAGCTTTACGCAATAATATTACCTAGTCCCAAGTTTACTGAGCTTGTGCAGAAGATGCAAGCTCAAAAATCACATTGATCCAAATTGGCTTCTACTTAAATTTTTATATTTTCTAGTAAATAATATTATTGATGTATGATGATATTGAGTTTTTGTTTAAAGTTCAGAATCAGATTTTTCTTGTAATAAATCGTGGTCCGTGAAACAATAAGAAAAAAAAGAAACTATAATGGTCCCTGGTCAATAAAAGGTTGGGAACCACTGGTATAGACTGTTCAGTCCATACAGACACGCAGCAGAGTCACATTCAATTGTCCCTTGGGCACTGTAATATTGTTTATTTAACTTCGCGATATGAGTTTTTCAAATAAATATATATATACAGTTTTTTTTAATTTAATAATGGCTGTACATACAACCAAAACTACCTGAGATGTTTATTTGACAGGTGTCGTATGTAATGAATCACGCGCAGCTGCGGCTGCAGTTCCCATGTGACAATGACGTTGTTTATGAAACGCTGATTCGCTTGTTATTTAAATACATTTAAGGAACTTGAAGAAGTCATTTTGTAATATAGATATTTTTATATAACAATGACAATTTTGCCTGCTCAAGGTAGGATGGGAACTTGAGAAATTACTCACATTAAAATTGTGAAGAACTTTCATCTGAGGATTTTCATAGCAGTTGAGCATGTTGAAAGATGGTACCTGGTGCTTACTTTTTTTTTGATGAATAAATGTTGCGTAATCGCCTGATTCAAAGTAAATTTCATATGGAATCCTTAATTCTAATTCTATTAGTATTGAATGTCCACTGCGGTCATGATAACGATGGGTGACCGCTAGTCGTATTAGTACTTAATAGTAGCTGAGTGTGCACGTGCTCCAGAGGGCACGTTAAGCCGTGGATGGTTGCAGTCTTAGAATAGCAGTCGTTATAACATGGTGAAAGGGTGTTTTGCGAATGCCCGATTGGCTAGCTACCCCCCTTAAATAGAAAACGTGTCGTCAAGCACCTAACGGTGGATTCCAGCAGCTGGCTTTGAGAACCAGTATATCTAGGTTAGCCTTACCAACATGTTCGATGCTCAAAGTAGAGTTCGTAGTTGTGATGAAATGCATCTGTTATAGGCAAAGGTTGTCGGTTAACATCAGGTGGGCCTCGCGGTTGTTCCGTCACAATACTATACAAAAAAACTTGATAGTTTTATACATACATTACGACTAGTTACGATTAGAGGGTATTTTCACAGTGGACACGTAGTGTTGCCCTATTGGGTACAGTATGAGGTGATCTGATCACATCATAACACATCACGTAGATTAAATGACAGTTAATGTACGTGTACCACATATGTGTCACGCATTACGCCACATTATAAACATTGCTTTGTTATCAGAGTCCTTGATCTTTATCAATTTTCCCGTAACGTGGGCGTGAATCATTGGTTTCAATTAATGACCTTCTCCGTATTAGAAAAGGCAAGCATATAATAAATAGCGGGGGGGAGGCGTGTTGCACTTGACGATCTGGCTGATACAGTACTAATGATCTATATTATCACTATTGATTATATTGTGTGCTTATCTCTAACCATATGGTCACCACACGCCTCTAAAGTAGATAATCAGCATTTTTTCCTTACAAAAATACAAATTGCAAACTTTACCTATATATATATATAGTACCTACACACACCAAATCTAAACTCCAATCGTTTGTTTGTAATTGCAAAATTAAGTGAGATAATTACAATATTATGTTTGAGAGCTAGTAATTTTAGGTTAGCCTGAACAACATCTTCGACAATCAGCTATAAATATTAAAATTAAAACTTTCAGATGTTTCCCTTCACTTGTGCTGTAAGATCTTTCTTCTTGCCAAATATATATTTAGGTCAACGGGAATACTCCTCCCGGTTTCCACGGTTTGGATGAGTCAGTTGCGGGTATGAAAATTTGTGCCATAAATGGCCGTATATTTGATAACGTTGACTCAGAACTATCAATTTCTACAACACCAAGAGATCGTAGACCTTTTTACCTCTATTTTGATAGTACTCTTAACTTGACAGCTCTATCCGTTCCTGAGTTAAAGAGTCGTGATAATGCAGACGGACAGATAACACAATCATCATATTTTTCACCTCGGGAACCGAAACCACGTCCTTTTATGCACTGGGTCCCTTAATTTCGGACTCGGTCATATTTTCGCTTAGCACGCGATAGTGCTTTATTTATATTTAGTAATAAAAGAAATGATCCTATAGGGGCATGTTTTTAAGTTTTTGTACCCAAATGGCAAAACGGAGTCCAGTTATGAGACTGCTGTCTGTCCGTCCTTCCGTCCGTCCCTTGGCTACGTCTCGGGACTCTAGCTCGTTAACGAAATGAGTTACAAACCTGAAATTTCGTTATTGCGTATAGAATGTTGTCCCAAAGATGTTTTCTATACTACATAACGTACGCTTGTTTCCCACAGGGGTAGACGGGATTGATGTTTGTTTATTTATTTGTTTATTTATTTATTTAACCATTTCGTTACATTACATAACATTGGTAAGTCAAATCGGTACAGAAGAAATACATAGCTTTAAAGCATGTCTTAAATATAACACAATGTCACAATCAAGTTCAAATAAGCAACTTCTTTACATCCTCATATATAAAAACAAAAACTAACTAAGCATGCAAATCAGAAAATGAACAACTCATGTACTCGTTGATATGGTAAAATGGATGGCCTTCAAAGAAATTTTTGAGTATAATTTTGAATTTATTTAGAGGGAGACGTGTTATTTCCAAAGGTAATTTATTATACATAGCCAGTTTAAGACAGAGACCTTGTTTATAGGTTTTAACGAGTGTAGTTCTTGGTACATGTAATCTTTCTTTGTTTCGGGTATTATAATCATGTAGGTGCATTTTCATAGGCAATTCGTGCTTTTTGGAATGTACTTCCATTAGAGAGTTATATATGTATAGGCAAACTACAGTCAATATTTTTAATCTTTTAAAATCTGTCTGACAGACGTTAATCGTTGTAATCCATGAATAATTCGAATTGATCTCTTTTGACAAATAAGAACCCTTTTGATATTAGTAGCATTTCCCCAAACTGTTATGGCGTAACTTAAAATCGAGTGACAGTATGCGTAATAAACAGATATAAGTGTTGCTTTATCAACTATAGGTTTCAACTTAAATAACGCTGTGGAATTTTCCTTTTTCGCACTATATTTGAGTGCCCTAAATAGGGTACTGTAGTGGAATAGTGAGTGCTGTATAGTCCCCTGGGGGACTGAGATAGGGGACTTTAGTGGAACGTGCGAAAAAGGAAACAAACCTACTATAAATATCTTTGTGATATTCACAAATACGATGCTTTTCATATCGTTTATATATAACGATATGGTTCGATCTACTATTCACTCAGCAGACCCCTCTTAATATACACTCGAGAGCAATGAATCCGGGTCACTTAAAGAATCCTAAAAATCTCGGAAACTAAAAATGCTAGGTTAATGCAATAAATTGTATTTAATAGACAATGTAATACTCCTTAAATGAAGGTATTAAAACTTCTTAGTTATTGTAAAGTTATATCATAAAAAAATCAAATTTGAAAAAGGGCCACTTTCGAAGATGGAACTACGAAATTACAGCATTTGGTTTTGCTTTTGTTTGTAATCTGTCATTTATGTGGGTACATAAACCATGTTGATAGTGCTCTATATTCATTATTCAAGCTGAAATTATGTCGCTTACGCCTGAAGAATGCACCAGAATACTTACAATGCTTAATACTTGCAGAATACTTACCTGGCTGTATCGCGCTGACTCCGGCCGGTTTCCAGGCCGGAGTCAGCGCGATACAGCCAGGACTGTCGGTGTGTCGCTGTCAACAGTACAAAGAGTTCTCCGACGTTACGAAGAAACTGGTTCTAACCTACGCAGACCAGGAACGGGCAGAACCAGGTGTACCACAGCACGAGAAGACCGATACTTGGTGAACACCATGCTTCGAAATCGCTTTCTCACAGGAACTGAACTCACCAATCAGTTTCGACGCCTCGGAGGAAGTAACCCAAGTGCATGGACAGTAAGACGTCGGCTTGCTGAATCTAACTTAAAACCCCTTAGACCTGCAAACGGCCCTAAACTGGAGCGTGGGCATCGTATTTCGAGTCTAAGATATGCCCAGAGCCACGTAAATTGGAGTATTGAAGATTGGTCAAAAGTTATGTTCTCCGACGAATCAAAATTTATGCTCTACAAGCACGATGGAAGACACAGAGTGTATCGAAGACCAGGGGAAAGATTCAAGCAAGCATGCATCGAAGAAAAAGTAGCCTACGGTGGTGGGTCTGTACTTGTGTGGGCCGGAATTTCTTCTGAAAGTCGCACAGAGCTGGTGATCATAGAAAACGGCTCTTTAACTAGCGTAAGATATGTGGAAGAAATCCTCAATGATCACGTTGGTCCATTTATGGTCAATTTAGGTGAGGATGCTATATTTATGCATGACAATGCCCGACCTCATACAGGTAGGATTGTGAATGACTACCTTCAAGAGATGAACATTACTCGTATGGAGTGGCCAGCGCGCAGCCCGGATATCAACCCGATCGAGCATGCTTGGGACGAGCTAGGCAGATGCGTAAAACGACGAAACCCTCCCCCAATCACGCTTCGTGAGCTCAAAATTGCTCTCACAGAGGAATGGGAGAATATTCCCCAAAATCGTATAAGGAACTTGGTGTACAGCATGCCAAACCGCGTAAACGCAGTAATGGAAGCACGAGGAGGCAATACGAAGTATTAAAATTCAAGAAAATCGTAATAAAGTTCAAAAATGTCATGTTTCCTATTTTTGTTTTAAGGAGAGATCAGCAGTTTTTTTCTTTATGTAATTTTGTGTTAATAAAATGTATGGTGACTCATATTTTTTTTACTTTCATTTAAGGAGTATTACATTGTCTATTAAATACAATTTATTGCATTAACCTATCATTTTTAGTTTCCGAGATTTTAACATTCTTTAAGTGACCCGGATTCATTGCCCTCGAGTGTATAACGTTACAAATGATTTTTTAACCACTAATTTAAAGATAAATGTTGTTTCGGTACGTATTTGTATATGTTTTGTATATTTTCTGTTGTTCGTTTTCGATGATAACTTTCCCACCCCTATCTCACAACGAGGTGAGATCGGTACTACGTTTCTTGGAATATCTTGTGTCGCAGACGCGTTAACCTTGCCCTCGCATGCTATCTATTCCACGTGTGTTTCTTGACACGGTTACCTTAATAGGTCTATTTATTGATTCTAAATTGTTTTTTTTTTGTCATTGTGATAAATTGCTGCAGCTAATTAGCTAATTATGGTAAGTCTTATAGTAATTATCATTCTTTGTACTGCCTATCCCGATAGTCGAAATGTTCAAGTGAACCTATCTATACGTACAGATACGTTCTTAGCAGAGCTTTCCTAGGCGTTGTTAACCGATCATGCAGCGAACATGCTGCGCTCATTATTTGGATAGATGACCGCTAGTGGTACCTATTACTACTGAGCGAACACCTGTTACGGAGGGCACGTTAAGCCGTCAGTCCAGTTGCTGTGTTGCCAAGCCACCAAGCACGTAACAGTTTAATCCGTCAGCTGTTTTTGAGAGTCAGTCAACGTCTTCGCTCGCTCCATCATGTACCGAAGATCCTGGTCAAAGGCTGAATCAGTTTTAATAAACTACCGGTACATTTTTATTTCTGATAGCCAAGCGTGTCCAAAAAGGCACGGCTCATAGTGTATAGAAGACTCCTCTACTAATAGTTAGTACCAAACGTGCCGATATTGTAGTGTGATAAGGTAGTGAAAGTTGACGATGGAAGAAGAAATATCAAATTACTTTGGATGAAAAAACAGAATACCGTCCTGGTGCATTTCCAATTATGCAATGGAAACGGGTGCTGGCCATTCGGATATTTTCCAACCGTATGAATGCACGTCTTTATGACGTTGGCGATTACCACCGGGTTTATTTTAGTGGAAGTTATATTTTTCCATCCGAAATTATTGGTATGTGTCCGTTTAGCATGCGCCAATGCTCTTTAAAATAATATTAGTCAAGAAAGATCAAAGTCGAAGAGTGAAAGTGTGTGGTGTGTCTTTGACAGATATAGTGAGGTGCAGCGTGATAAGAGAGCAATGTGGTTCGAACGAGAGTATAGTGACGTAAATCGAGAAAGGTTAAGATATACGGAACGAGATTGACAAAGCAGTTATACAAGGTCAGTGTGAATGGATTAGTTTGAAGAGGAAGACCTCTGTGAACGTATTGTGACCATCTTGATCAAAACAATCCCAAGCCATGAGTGCTCTTCACGGGCGGGAGTGTCTGGAGAATGGGTTTGTGAAGGAAGCAAGAGAGATATGCCAAGATCCTTGCAAGTAGAAATCCGTATTCACTATTTACGTTACCGAGATACAACCGTTATGCATGGCGTTATGTACCATTTGGAGTTAAATTCGCCAAAAACGATAAAAACGATCACACTCCCAAAAAGTTGTTCCACATGGGTCTTGGCATTATTTTCGCCGTAAACGCTATGAAGCTACTGGAACAGTTTGAATTACGTACATCTAATGTCAAAAGTGACAGAACTGGTAAATTTTAGTGGCATTCTTAGCGTTCTTATCCTAAATGGAACAGGGGAGAACAGTTACAAACGATCACAGTGATCACAACCATAGACGCAGAATGTGATCAAAATTATCGAAAATAACGAAATTAGCGTTAAATGGAATATGCCCCATGTGTGCGATAGGTTTGCCTTCGACCACTACATACATGCTCGTTAGGGATGTGTGATTGTAAATGGTTCGTTCACATCCTCAACAGATTATGAAACGTTTAGTGGACCTCATGGATCGCGATGAAACAAAATCCACGGCAAGTTCAATAAAATCTGGAGATTTTGTTCAATACCAGAAACAGGCCTTTTGTATCCTTGTTCAAGCTACAAAACCCAAGAAGCCAGTCTTAGTTGTCTGCGGCTAGATGGTACCAGTAACTTTAGAAGGTCGTAAATTCGTCTTGGTCGGTACCACCGTAGTGTCAGATATTCTGCCTCGAAGTGCAAGCGCTGCTGGGTATTGGCGTACAAAGCACTATAGCAAGTGAAGTTACTGAACGCACGGGATAAAAGAACTAAGGTATGGGAGTGAAGGGAGTTGTGCAAAGTCGAGCAGAACCAGAAAGGATTTTTTTTAACGTAATTGAGACGGATTAAGCACGAGGCCCACTTGATGTTAAGTGGATTAACCTCTGCCTATAACGGGTGCATTTCTTCATGTGACGAATTGCACTGCGCATGTCACACTGGGACATACAGTTGTTAAGTCTCATGTGCCTGTAATTTTTCTGGCTCTCAAGGACTGCTGCCGGAACACACCGGTGATTGGCCACATATTTTCTTCTTGAGGGTGGTAGCTACCCAGGCGAGCATTCGCAAAATGCCCTTCCACCATGCGGTGAAGCTCAAGCCGGCCGCTGGGGATCGAACCAGGAACCTGCGGCTCGGCAGTCCTTAGCTATCATCGCTCGGCCATCATTGCTTGTGACACTGCAACTGTTATGGACAAGTGTGGCCCTATACGTCATTGCAGGCGGGCCACTTGTCCCTCGCATCATTTCATATATATAACATAAATAACATAGTTCTTACTAGCATCCTTTTAGAGGTCATCTCCCCCAATCAACCTTGTTGGAAAGGTCAGCTACATGCGCAATTTAAGTTTCGTTCTTGTATCTTTTCCTAGTAGGTATATCAAAGTCACGTTTTTTATATAAATGCTACGACTTCCATGACTACTCGTATATACCAACTGGAACCACCTAGAACATACTACATACTATAACATTCTTAGATATTAATATTAATTTTGCGGAAAATAAAACTGGTATGTACTTACCTGATTTTTATGCTTGGTGTTGGACAGACCTGTTCCGCCTCAAAAAACAACTATGAAACTAGATATATTTCATACCTATACTTACTTGAAGCACAGAATAAATAATAGTCACGAGTATAAATATGGTACCATGAACATCTCGGAAATATATCTGCCATAAAAATGAATTCAATAATTTGTGACTACAAAATGACAATATTTTTTTTTTATGTTTTTTAATATGATCCTTATTTCTAAAAAATCTATTTATGATGTAAGCAATATCGGGAGCTACGCGTAAATCACATTTACAACATTTTTGTTCCGGGCGGGAATCAAACCCGCGTCCTCCGCTTTCGCGACGTATGCTTATCCGCTCGGCCACCGGAACATACTCGTTCGAGGCAAATCTAGTGTTATCCTTTGAGTGCAAAAATATGTGACAAACTTTTAAAGCAAAAATGTCTGACCGTCAATAAGATACCTAGAGAAGTTTGAGTTTTTATACATAACGCTGAAAAAATATTTGACAAGGTTTTAAAGCATAAATAAATATCATAAAATTTATTGTATCTGCAAAAGTTTGAGTTTTACAACGATATGTGACAAGACTTGCAAAAAATATACTGAAAGTCAATATTAAGAGACCTGGAAAAGTTTGATTTTTTACATAATATTCCAAGTTAAGTGACAAACTTTTTAAAACAACAAGATCTGACAATCAATATTAAAGGTCTGAAATGTAAAATTTATATAGGTTGTGAAATAAGGTACCTTATGGCTAGCTAGGCCTATGCGTGTGTATAGTGCTGTTAGAAAATATTTATTTGCATTACCTAGACCTTAAAATGAAATTCACTAAATAAGAACAAGCACGTGTACAAAAGAATGGTCTTATCAGTGTTTTATGTAATACATTTATGTGATTATACTGTCGCTAACGGTGGAGTTATGACTTTGATATCGCTATAAATAGCCCCGTCCTTAATGTCAAGGTTCACGAGACTCGATGGAGATGCGCCTCACTACAGAACTGTATTTGCAAATGCTGGATATGCTGACAATTCTGAGTCCCGATGTCGGAAAATTTTCTGAGACAGGTTACTAACGCTGTTGTTTAAACAGTCATTATTGTCCACCATTGAACAATTGTCTTCCCCATTGGAGGAGGGAGGGTATTACTATAAACCCCACGCTAGGCAGGCGACTTGGGGATCACAGTATAAGATTGCATTTCTTCATAAGACGCTGTTGTCCATGCACCTTCCGATGCTTTTTATTTCGTTGCCTGTCAGGACCCCCACAGGAAATTTCAAAATAGTTTCCATATCTATATATGGGTGGCAAATAGACTGATTTTACATATTTGGGGTCAGAGAATATCGCATAAAATAGGATTTAAATAGATTTAGATTCCTTTATTATGATAATTTACTATCTAAATATTAGGCGACAATTGCTCAAAGCAAAATGAAAAATTTCAAGTATTGGTGAAGGCATAAGTAAAATAATGTATTCGGCGTACAAAATTACAACAAGACCGCAGTAAAGGTCCGCCAAGTCAAATTTTACTCTATTACCTATCATCTTTAGATCTTCGGTTGAATACGAACAGTGGTAGCGTGGCGGTGCCATACCGGTAAAGAACATAATATACACCAGATACCGGCCAATCTAGTCTAGTTGGTGTACAGCAGGCCGGGACAGGCTTGTCCACACTAGGACGGCGCGGCTTGCCCTTCCCCGGCGGCGGCGGGTCACGGTCACTCGTATCAACAGATGCACCCACTCACAATGCGCCTCTCCTTATCGGGACGCATAACAATATCGACCACGACCACGAGCCACGGCGACGGCTTTTATTCTTTCTACTGTCATCTGACCGGTGCTGTTTACTCATCGTATGATAAGCGTCGTCGTCAACCACTGGGGAAACGAAGTTCTTCTATGTCTTAAAAAGGCTTTTGCTAGTTGCCGGAACTAAAAAAACAACATAAAACGTCTGTAGAAAGTTACGTCAATAGAATAAAGTTTCCAACTTTCTTAGTTTTTAAACTATATTTTATCGGACATTGGACACAACAGGCATGGAATATTTTATTTATTTCCTTCTCATAGCTGTCAACTAGCAGTAGCCGTTACTGGCCAAACTTACTTCGAAACTATTCCTTTTGCATTCAGCCTTACAACCAAGTCGTGTAGTTTGCTTTAGTTTCTTCTCACGTGGTTGAAATTACATCTTTGTTGTCAACATTACCTTACATTGCTTCTGACTTGAAAATAATGACCGAAGAGTTTGCTATTTTGTATAAGAGTTATACGTTTTTAATGGACATCATTTAATAATGATTGCAATGGATATTTAGTTTGTATATAATATGCGTGATGTTAATAAGTTCACAATGAAAGAAAACTCTCATAAACACGAAGTTTTAACAAAGAAAGCTGAAAAACTTAGTTGTAGGATTTAAAAGCACTGTTACCAATATAATGTTTCAGTACGAAGCAACAATGAAGTACCTATAAAGTGTTCTGCACGCTTCCTTTGTGATGTGCCTCCGGAAACAGCCGGAACAAAGAACATAACGCGTTTTATTGAATTTACTCTATACTACTGCTATAGGTATAGCAAGTATATTATCGCTCAGTTTGAACGACCTCGAATATCGATGCCAGGTTTTATATACACATTGATGTAGTAATATAATCAATCAGTCGGATTGTCCCCTGCTGAACATAGCCTCCCGCATTATGGGGGGTTTGCCATAACCTCCACGCTTGGCAGGCGTCTTGGGGATCGCAGTGTAAGATATCAGTTCCTTAGAAAGCGCTGCTGCTAACCTTCTGGTGTGTTTTTTTTATTATTTTTATTTGTTATTGTGACGGAACAAGCTCGAGGCCCACTTGATGTTAAGCGGACTAACCTTAACCTGGGACAGATGCATTTCATCACAGGTGACGAATTGCAATACGTCACATTGAGCCATAGTTGTTAAATCTCATGTGCCTGTAATTTCACTGGCTCTCAAGGACTGCTGCCGGAAAACACCGTTAGGTGCTTGGCAACAGATTTTCTACTTGAGGGTGGTTGGCTAGCCAGGCGAGCATGCGCAAAATACCCTTCCACCATGCAAACCCGTAGTCGCCTCATACGACACCCACGGGTACAGATTGGGGGGTGACATTCTAGCCCGGCACCCTACTGGCCTAGTAATGTTATATTACTAAGTTTGAAATCGGATATCATATGCAGGACTGTCAAATAAATAGCTCAGGTAAAACAAAGCGTGTCCGTGTAGTGTAAGTGGGAAACCGTACGAAACTAATCAATTGTTACATGTCTAGTTAGCTCAGCAGCCTCACCTGGCAACACTGCACGTATCCTAATTATGTATATGAAAAAAAAAACGGCCAAGTGCTAGTTGGACTCACATACCGAGTTCCGTGCCAACACAGAATGCACCATAAAAATGTTATTTTCTACATAAAGGGGTCCTTAACAGGGATCCGGCTTGTATTTCTTAAATGTAATACGTTATAAATTTGGCTAAAATCCATACTAAGTTTGACAGATATAAGAATAATACTGTTTTTAGAACGTCTGAGTAGGCCTTCATCCGTTCTCATAAAACCTATCCCGCTGTCTGTCAGATCGCCAAAATATAGACAATAATAATAAATAAACGAGCCTGAATTGAGCCTGCTGAGATCTTTACGGTCAGGGTCTTCCGACCTCTATTCAAATGAAATAAATGTTTTGTGTTTTACTGAGCTATTGAGTTGATCTAGGTATGCCGCAGCGCTGCGTACATTACTAAATGTAAAGGTAGTAATTTTCATGAAAGTTTTCTTTTCATTAACGTGAAGTTAGTCTCAACAAGGGAAATTTTGAACATGTGCCTTAGAAAGAGTGTAAGTCTTAAAATATATATTATTCTAGAAGATTTGACAAATAATATGCCTGATCTATATCTAATTTTTGTACCAACTATGTGATAAACTACCTGTTTTTTTCCTGTTTGTAAAAAGATACCTTTTACATGCATTTATTTTTTTAAAAAGCTCACGCCATTTACTTAAATATTCCGTATTTCTATTTCGGTCACTCGCATGCGAAACGAGGTCTCTCCGTCCTACGCCTTCAGTCTGACATTTTTCAAAGACCACTTCGTCTTAAAAATCGTATACCATAATATACCCGTATACAAAAAATAATATGACCCCATTCCATAAATTAAACTAAATACACCAAAGCACCCTTTTACGTTGCTAACCAATCCAAGATTACTCAAAGGATACCTAGAGGTCGTAAAACCAAAATCTAATTAGAGCTACTAATGAAACCCAATTAAGTTCACTTACTCGTAAACGGAATCACAGATTAGGCAATAGCTTTCAAGTAATAGTGCGAGCTCGCATGCCCTACTACTTGCAAGAGAGAGATTAGTTAGCCTTAACTAAAGGCACGTTTGTCGAGGCAAATAGCTTGAGTTGTGTGCCTTGAAATAGATACTTCAACTAACCATGGTTTGCTAAATTAACCCAATGAATAGGTTTTATAATATTTATTTCGAATTACTCGAAGCGCTCGTAGTGAAGTTTACTTAACTGTTCTTAACCGAACAACAAAGTTAAGCAACGTCGCCCGCGGTTATGAGTTGGATGGGTGACCGCTAGTGACATTACTACTGAGCGTGGACATGCTTCGGAGGGCACGTTAAGCCGTAGGTCCCGGTTGTTGTCTAAGGATGACAGTCGTTATAGTAAGGCTAGCTACTATCCTCAAGTAAAAAATCTGTTGCCAAGCACCTAACAGTGTGTTTCGGCAGCTGTCCTTGAGAGCCAGTACTTCTAAGTTAGCCTGAACAACATCTTCGACCACATTATCACTTACCATCAGGTGAGATAGTGGTCAAAGGCTAAACTACCAGGAATAAAAAAAAAAACATTCGTAAAACCCTCCGACGTATATACCCTCTACCATAAATGTATTCTATTTATTCCTAGTTTTAGGTGTTTTCTAAATTCTGTTTGTAGCAGGTATCTCGAACCTTTTGGATAGGCCTGGTTCAGGTGATGGAATATCTAAAATGCTTTTAATTGGGAAGTTACCGCAAATATTTACTGAAGGTCGGGACTCGGGTCCAATATAACTTTTTACGAGTTGACTTCGACATCTGTTTGCATTTTGTGAAATATTTGGGTTGGCGTGGTATCAGTTATTTTTGCACCCTATTTATAGAAAAAAAAACATGTGATCTGAACAATGTTTGAAAGGGTCACCGATACGGTTTTTGATACATATTTTAAGTCCATAAAAAAAAGGTTCATCTTCTTTTTCATTTTTTATTCCACTCTAAGTGGGGCCGTGACAGTATTATTATTTATTTATGCCTGATAGGTTAGTCTTTGACCACTATCTCACCTGATGGTAAGTGATGATGTGGCCGAAGATGTTGCTCAGGCTAGCCTCGAATGTGTACTTCGGCTCCGTTCTATTCACTGTCATCTCAGTAACTTAGGTTCAACATTCTTTGTTTAATCGGTTTAAATCGCGTATGTTTATCATTATTTTTGTCCTAATAATGTATCATTATTCATCATTTATCAGCCCATCGGTACCTTCTTCGGTTTTCCTCTACCAGTATATCCGGCAACATTCTTGTTCAACACTCTTGTTAGTTACATGCTTTTCATCCCTTCTAATAACACGCGTACCTATTATCCTTCAACTCTTCTATCACTGGTGCTACTTTCCAGCTTCCTCTTAGTATTCCTTCCTTTCTAATCTTGTCACAGCGTACATGGATGTTTTACAATTAAATTTTAGACAATTTCATCATTGAACGCTTGTGGATGTGGATGCGATTGTTGAGAAGACTCAACATTGCAACACGTATTTTACTTTTATTTGTCGCTCTTGTTGTCCAACACTCAGATCCATATATCACGGATTTTCAGTCTAGTTATATATTGGTAATTGTTGACTTGTACAATGTTATCAGTTGTAAGATATAAGATGAGGATATTGGGTTCGGAGGAAACCCATGCAAGCCGTTTGTGAAATATGGGGAGTCCACTATTCCAAATAAGCTTTCTATTAAGGCTATGATTAAGAAAGTGTAATTTGAACAAGATGAAGAATAAGAAGAAAGGAAGGATCAAAGAAGGTGTCCGTGTTTGAGTTTTAAATAAGTGAGTAATGATGGCGTTGTTTCTCTTTCCAGGCCGGATTCATGGTGGGTGTCGGCAGTACTGAAGACCATCCGCGCGGTGGCGCTGGTGTTCGACGTCATCACCTTCCCTGTGCACTTCGTGTTCCAAAGGCCTTGGCGGAAACGCGCGCTCTCAAGACGAATCAAGGTGAATAATATTTTAATGTTATTGAACATTATAGGCCCTTTTTGCTCTCTCTCTCTCATTGCAATGGGAAGTAATTTGCTTTACCCTGCGTGCAATATTGTTCTTTTTTTTTTTAACACGGGCAGGTCTCATATTCATATTTCAAAAGCCTTGATGGATCGCGTGTCCTCTCATAGGATCAAGGTGAATAACATTTTATTGTTATGTATCTTAGCCCTCACTTATCATCACAATATTTTTTCATATAATTTGTTAAAAGGAATGTAACACACCCACGTATCTCTTTAAAACGCAATGCAGTATATTTTTGAGCACCCTGTTTCATCAACAAAAAATGTCGAATAGTCTGAACGCCAACGCTTTCGTAACAGACATAATCGGCAGTATCAGACCTGCCCAGACGACATTTTACTTTCGTATTTGCTGACACAAATCGCCGAGTCTGACTTACACAAGCTATGATTTGTGGCTTTCATATGAAGTTTATCCTTTCTACGGGTACTACGGAAAAATTACTCAGCACTATTACTGTTCGAACATAACTAATTTCACGTCCCTATGAACCGTGTCTGTGGTTTTCGATTAGAATATAAAAGTTGTATTGAGAACGCGATAAACATTGTCTTCAGTTTAAAGTATTTAAATTAAAGTAGTTATTATTAGTTATTTTACTGTTCGATTTAATACCTGCAGCTCAATTTCGCCATCGGACGTCCCGACAAAGCATGATAATTCATCAATTTCATGTCAATGTCTGGAAGTCCACAAAAAAACAGTTTATTAATTAGTTTTTAGTAAATCATTCATTTCATAAACAAAATATCAAATATAGTTTTTAAACGATTACTGAGTCTACGCCGTGTTTGTCCTTCCGTCCTTAAAGGACTGTATCTCCTGAATAGTAATCAGAGACCAATTTACTTAGCATTGGATGGATTCACACCGTGCGGGTGCTGGGTCCATAGCGTTGCAGAGGAAGAGGGTCAAGTCAAGGTGCCTGGGACATGCAACCCAGTGAGTAAGGTTAAGGGGTATAATTTTTGAAATCTATCGTAAAATCTATAAACTTACATACAAGCTGCTAATTAATTGATTATAGTGAATGTGTTAATGTCATCTTGGACTCCTAAAAACTATTTTTTGGTAAATTATTGTTGGTACTCGGTGTGCGAATAGGACACACTTGGCCGGTTTTAATAAACGGATCCAAATAAATAATACATTTGTAATGATTAGATTCATGCGCTCTTTTTTGGAATCCATATATAATTAAAAAAATGTCATTTTGCGATTACCCGCCTGGCTAGCTACCAGGTCAAGTAGAAAATCTGTCGCCAAGCACCTAACAGTGTGTTCCGGCAGCAGTCCTTGAGAGCCAGTGAAATTACAGGCACATGAGACTTGACAACTATGTCTCAAGGTGACGGGCGCAGTGCAATTCGTCACTTGTGATGAAATGCACCTGTTACGAAATGCACCTGTTACAGGCAGAGGTTAGTCCGCTTAACATCAGGTGGGCCTCGAGCTTGTTCCGTCACAATAACATAAAAAAGGTACCCCTCACCTTGCAGTTAATTATTGATGAGTATATGTACGTGTATGCCTCGTCTGTACTCTACGTCTGTGTGTGGGTGTAAATCTATTGGTACATGCAGTAAAACAATAAAATGCAACATATGTTCGCTTGAGTAGGCAGTAGTAGTTGCAACTAAACGCAAAATATGCGGAAGGATTGCTACAGTTCTTTAGTGGTTTAGTAGCAACTCAACAAAGAACTCTTTGTACCAGTTCGTCTGGGGAAGTACTGACACCATACCTATTTCTACCGCCAAGCAGTAACGTTCACATTACTGTGTTCCGGTTTGAAGGGTATGGGTGCCGGTGAAATTACAGGCACATGAGACTTAACAACTGTATGTCTCAGGGTGCAGTGCAGTTTGCCACAAGTGGCAAACTGCATCTGTTATAGGCATAGGTTACCGCTTAACACCAAGTAGGCCTCGTGCTTGTTCCACAATGACAACATAGTCTCGGAAATTCCATTCCGGGAACCACACAAAACGTCGCTCTTTAAATCAAAAAGCGTAGAGGAGCAAAATTGTTTGAACCCTGAGTTGGTGGTGTGGCTGGGGTATTATATAAATGTCGTTATTTTCGGTTGACCTATTTTGAATTCTCTAATGACCATTGCTCGGGAGCACCCACGTGGATAACGTGCCTACTCGTTCGGTATGTTTTAAAATCACTTCTCATTTAACTGGAGCTCACTGAATGTGCTTTGTCAATAATTCTGAATTTTCACGAAAAAATATATTTTTACTATAATGATAGTCCCCATTCTTTGTAGGCGTCTTGGGGGTCGCAGTGTAAATAATGCAATTCTTCAGAAGACACAGCTGGGTGCTACCCACCTTCTTGGTGTTTTTCCCTTCTTCCTCTTACGACTTGCCTCTTACGACTCCCACGGGGAGATAGGGGTGTGGGGAGGGGTTGAAATTCTAGCCCGGCACCCCAAGGGGTATCAAATATATGTAAATGTATCTATACCAAATTAATAAAGCGGAAAGATTTGATGTTTGATTGCATTGAATAGGCTCTGTAACTACTGGGATGAAATTTGGTATGGAAATAGGTTGAGACACGGGGAAGGACATGGGATAGTTTTTATCCAACTGCACAAAAAGAGGTTAATGTTTTGCGCGATAACCGATATACCGGAAAGCTAGTAAAACATAAAGTTATAGCCTTAGGCCTTTGATTAATATTTCACCCGATGGTAAGTGATGCTGTGGTCAAATATGTTGTTCGGGATAACTCCAATCAACACAAAATTCATACCAAAAGATGTATAATATATTTTACATTAATATAATATAATGGTGTGGCATGTTTGGTTACCAGGCTCGAATAATCAACACGACGGCCAACAGCGTGACGGTGCGGTCAGTATCAGAGCCGTGCGCGCTGCACTTGCGGCTGGTGCGCGACGGCGTGACCTCCATGGAGGGCATGCTGCGGGCCGCGGCCGCACGCTGGGGCGCGCGACGCTGCCTCGGCACCAGGGAGGTGCTGGGCGAGGAGGACGAGCCGCAGCCAAACGGACGGGTCTTCAAAAAGGTACTTATATTGCTACACTGCTCTACATTACACGCTTAAATACAGTAATGATTGCTCCGAGGTGTCTGACACTGGTGATTAATTTACGCACAAATAACTATCAACAAAAAATTGTATTGATGTCTATTTGTGCGTGGATACACCCGTTTGTGATGTATAAACAGATATAAGGTATAATATAATTTTGCAATGCCTGTAAGTGTTTTGGCATTATGTAGGTGATAGGATTTTTGGCACTGGTGTATTTTTTGAAGCAACTTTCTCGTCGAAATGGGCACAAACTGTGTATATAGGCTTTTTATATTTAGAGAGTATACACAACAGAATCTTAACTTCTTTTACATTTATTATTATTATTATTTATGCCTGATAGGTTAGCCTTTTACCACTATCTCACCTTATGGTAAGTGATGATGTGGTCGAAGATGTTGTTCAGGTTAACCTAGAAGTACTGGCTCTCAAGGACAGCTGCCGGAACACAGCACCTAACGGGTGCTTGGCGACAGATTTTCTACTTGAGGGTGGTAGCTAGCCAGGCGGACCTTCGCAAAATACCCTACCACCATGCAACTAATTTTTTTCCTTTGCGGGCACTGTAAGGTTGGGTATCTATATACCAGAGATGAGCGGTGTAAGAGGAAAGAATTCACTATAGGGTCGCCTTGCTCAACGGGGCTACGAAAACGAAGTGATTCTATTGGTGGTTTTGTTTCTTTTTACACCGCACATCTCCCTCGGACGTCTCTATTGGATACGCGGCCTAATCCTGGAGGACTTTTACCATAAAACCGCTCACAGCAAGTCGGACTTGCTGAAGTGTTGTTTGTTTGGTTTCTTTCCTTGTATACCTTGTGTAAGTGTCGGCTGCACATTGCGTTCCAGTTCAACATGGGTGGGTACGTGTGGCGGTCGTACATAGAGGTGGAGCGCGAGGCGGCGCAGTTCGGCGCGGGGCTGCGCGAGCTGGGCTGCCGGCCGAGGGACAACGTCGTCATGTTCGCCGAGACCAGGGCCGAGTGGATGCTGGCTGCACACGGCTGCTTCAAGCAGAGCATTCCCGGTTAGTCACACCACTTACACTCTTACTGCCGCACACAGACATGATAGATACTGTCAAAGGGACCCGTGGAGATAATTATCATCAGTTGAATATGCCCCTCCACCATAGACCGCCACAATGTTCGTCTATTAGCCACTTGTACCCATCAGCTTCTCGCGACTCTTATGATGTCGTCAGTTCACCTAGTGCGGAGCCTACCAACTCTACGTCTTCCGGTGTGATGTGGTAACCACTCAAGAAGCTTTCTTCGCTATCCATTTTTGATTCATCGAACAATGGGACCAGTCCATTTCCACTTCAACTAGCAATTTTTAGAACTAGTCGGTGGCCCATGGTGTGTCAGTCTAAATTGCACCCTCCCATCTCTTTCTATGGAAGTCGACAGAGGCGACGACTAAAGGAAATACTAGAAGGTAGGCCAGCAACGCTTTCTGAAGAACATCTTACACTGCGATCCCCAAGACCCCCGCCTAGTGTTGGATTATGGCACACCAATGAGTGAGGCATTTGTTCAACAGTGGAAGTGTAATGGTAGCTGTTGATGTGACATAGAGCTGTTAATATAACAAACCTATAAATACTATGTATGTTAAACTGAAGATCTACTATAGGAATATATAGGATATTTTTTCTATAGGAATTCTAAGTTTTATAAATAAATGGTCTACTTTGACACATCCCATCCCCATAACTAGTATCTTGTATATTATCTTATTTAATATAAATATTACTGTAAATGGCATTCTTATAAATATATGATGATATTGCAAATTAGGTTATATTTATAACAATATTATAATTTAAATTTTGGTAGTTAATGAAAATAACAATAATTTATAATTTTCTTCTTAACTTGGTCTCTCCATCTCTAAAATTGTACACCTACATAGGCAAAACATGGTGGGACTAAATCTTTATATACATTCCATGTGCTTAATCCGATTTAATGTATCATGTACCCATGTTTTAAACAATAACATCAAACATCTTTATTTTCATCATAATGATCCCAACTTGTTGACCAACAGTGGTTACAATCTACGCGACGCTGGGCGACGACGCTATAGCCCACGGCATCAATGAGACAGAAGTTTCAACCGTGATCACCACACACGACTTGCTGCCCAAGTTCAAGAAGATCCTCGCCAAGACGCCCAAGGTGCACACCATCATTTACATGGAGGATCAGCTCAAGGTGACGGAGAAGGAAGGCTTCAAGCCGGGGACCAGGATCCTCGCGTACAAAGATGTCGTGCAGAAGGGAATCTCCTCTAAGATCGGTGAGTGATAAACCTTGATTATTAACTTGTAAGAATAGGCACAGAATAAACAAAACCAGAAGGATCTCTCAACAAAGACATGTTTTTAAATAAACAAGCGAACCTGGTTATTACGCAATAAAGAGCAATTCAGCTCGCACAGTACTGAGTACCTACAATTTATATTCACCTTTAAAGTGGAAATACCGATGTACCTTTGTACCACCGATGATGTAGTATGATTGTATCTATTGAAGTAGCTCTTTACATAAAGTACGGAGTGCGTCAGGCCTGTAATGGTGTAGTTGACTCTGCCAGCTAAATAAAATTGCAATAAAGTAACTTAATCGTTTTATTACATGTATTTTTGAGCATTTCATTTATATTTTCCGGCTGTACAGCTTCAGGCTCAATAATATAATCACTGTTTCATATCCTTCTGTTGGATTTCGTAAAAAGCTATTTAGGACCAAATGTTCTGCTATTTGTGTCAAACGATACAATTGTCTGCTATTAATGTTTTTGTTGACTCACTTATGTCTAGCTATTAGGCAAAACCAAAGAAAAGAGTTCAGAGACAAGAGTAGTAAACCAACATTGATAATAAGTTACAGATTATAAAACACGTTCTATTCACTAACTATTTATCATTCCAATTGAGTATTTCCATGTTCATTTTAATATTTTTAATAACTTATAGTATAGTAAAATTAATCTCAAAAATAAATAATGATGACTGCTTTGATTTGAGCGATATAAATGTCATTATGCTTGCACTACGTTTCTATGACGTTAGAGTACAAAGTATTTTACAATAGTCGACGTGAACGCTTGTGGCAATGGCTGCTATTGGCTGAACACGTGACGCCATCATGCGCAGCCAATTACATTGCATTTTGCTCGTATACAAATTCATTGCATATTTTACACTTTAAATAAGACACACTATTATACATACCTAATTGGTTATTTATTATACATAGTTAAAGAAAGTGTCTCCACAAAATAAAAGTTGGCAACTTTTGTCACCAACGACAAATTTTGAAGCTGGAAACTGTAAATTGGAACTTTGTCTTAAGTTACGTTGTTGGAGCCACAGTTTTATAAATATGAACCTATATATTACATGAATATACGCGTAATTAAATTGCATAATAAAATAGACCAGGAATTATGTGAAATTTAAGATAACAGTAAAAGCACTATAGCCATATTCGATGTCTCACACGCTCACACCCTATTTGCTGACTAAACACCATCACGTCTATATTATGTTGCGACCTCTACATTGGTTGTTCATATAGGGCGAGTAAGTGATGAGTAACGTTACTGGTTGCAGAGGCGACGCCTCCGCTGCCTGGCGACACGGCCATCATAATGTACACGTCGGGCAGTACCGGCGTGCCGAAGGGCGTGGTGCTCTCGCACCGCAACATGCTGGCCACGCTGAAGGCGTTCGCGGACGCGATGCCGATCTTCGACGGCGACGTGCTCATGGGCTTCCTGCCGCTGGCCCACGTGTTCGAACTGCTCGCGGAGAGCCTCTGTCTCTTCGGAGGTAACTATACTGTATTATACATAGTGCCGGCGCCTTCACGCCAAACGTTGTAGCATGGTGATAGGACATGTTGGGAATGTCCGCCTGGCTACGCTAGCTGCCCACCCTCAGTAGAAAAGAGTGACGTCACGGACGGTCTTGTAGCAGTGTGCGTTCGTACTTGTTTTGACCATTAAAAATAATAAATCAGATTAAAAATTCATATAAAGCGTATCGTTGTGTACCTGCTTTTGTGGGGTAACTGTGAGAGTGTTTACCTGAGGCTAGGAGCACGGAACTGTGAGTAATACTGATATAAAAACCTGAGTTATAATATTGAACCTACGATTTTATTTCATTTTTCTCAAAAAGTGGGTAAATGAACATTACATGTTACATCTAAGTCATACATAAAGTTTGAAGAAGACGCCATCTAGTGGCTACGCTGCTCACTAGAACCACACCTGCACCTAACAGAAGTATAGAGGTCGGACGAGTATCAAGTATTAGTCTAGCTAGTTACATTGCAACCATGCCACACAAGTGCAACGCTTGCGGTCGCTTTACAAATACGGCAGAGGGCGTAAAATGCGTAAAATGCGTGAACTGCATTACTTTTTACCATCGAGCCTGCGTCAACATACCTAAAGACGCCAAAGTTGCACCGACGTGGGTATGTCCGGGGTGCAAAGCGCAGACTCCTCGAAAGGATAATTCAGACAACCCTGTTCGCGGGGAGGGAGCAGACTACGGATCTCCACAGGAAAGCTCGCCGGATGTTACGTCCTTAGAAATACTTAAGGAGTTGCGACTTATGCGGGAAGAGATGACGTTCTTCAGAGGCGACTTTATTGCTCTGCGAGAGAGTTTAGGCGTGCTCCGTGGTATTGTCGAAGGCTTCGGGGCCCGGATGGACAGTATGGAATCACGTCTCGGGTGCCTCGAGCAAAGGTGCCTGGAGACGCAGGTTAGCCCGGAGGTTACCGGTATGCTCGCAAACATCGAAAAGTTAAAATCGGACTTAAACGACCGAGACCAGGAGGCGTTTCAAAACGATGTCGAGATTACTGGTATTCCCGAAGAGCAAGCTGAAAACGCAGGGCACCTTGCCATCGTCATCGCGGAGAAACTGGGCGTGACCTGTGATGAGCGCGACTTCGTTTCTGCGGAGCGAGTGGGCGTGCGCCGAGCGCCATCTAGCGGCGAGCAGCCTGCGGCGAGCGCCTCGCGCCCGAGACCTCTGGTTGTGCGGCTGGCGCGTAGGCACGTTCGGGATGCACTGTTGCAGGGTGCGCGCGTACGCCGCGGGCTCACCACAGAGGGCATGGCCATCGCTGCTGCCCCGACGAAGTTCTACGTGAACGAACGTCTCTCGAGGCACAATAAAATGCTTTTTTTCAAAGCGCGCGAGGAGGCTCGTTCCCATGGATGGAAATTCGTGTGGACCAGGGGAGGGCGAATTTATGTACGTCGCGAGACGGGCAAGGCGTCCCACCGGGTGCGGTCGGAAGACGATCTCGGGAAAATTTTTGGTGGCAAGAACAATTAGAGTGTTTCTCTTTATATCGTGTGTTTGTGGTCACGGTTTTTAAAATAATAAACTCAGTTGTTTGTTTAGCGTATAAGATTATTTCATGTGCTAGGGTTACATTGCTTTGGTGTATTATGTCAACAATTATGATTAAATTAATTAATAATATAAAAAGGTCGGTTACAAAATTTAAATATAACAAATTAGCAGTTATATTTGGGCCGAAGCATAGAATTATGTTTTGCAAATATTTTTGCATGGAGTATAAAATTATGTTATACAATTGTTTTCACTATGACAGTAAAACCATTAGATATTTAAAAAATGTGCGCTATGTGTCCTTTTTTAGTTTTGAAAACGTAACTTTACAGTTAATGTAATGGCTACCAAAAATCTCAAAGTTGGGTTATACAATGCAGGTTCCCTCGGCACTAACCACGACAACATCATAGCGTCCGTCACTCGGAGTGGTGTAGATATCTTGGCTGTAAACGAGACGTGGGTCCACGCGGGGCAGGAGGGGCGCGCCCCGGCCATCCCCGGGTTCTCGCTGCGGCACACGCCGCGGCCGCGCGCGCTCCGCTCGCGTGGTGGCGGCGTGGGCTTCTACGTCAGGCGGGGGGTCGCCGTGCGCACCTGGCGCCACCCGGTGGACCCATTGAACACTGAAGTCGAGCAAATGTGGCTCACTGTGAACCTTAACGGAAGAAAGTTAATGATTGGTACTGCGTATAGGCCGAGTTGGGTAAAAGCTGATTTATTTTTTGACGCTATCACGGATTCCATAAGCTCTATTCCTAAGTATGACAATATTATTTTGCTAGGCGATTTCAATATTAATTATTTAGATGATAATAAAACAGCTAAATTTAAATCGTTTCTGTCGTACTTCAAGCTGGAACAGCTCGTCACCGAGCCAACACATTTCACTGACACTAGTCAAACATTAATCGACGTAGTCTGTACCGATTTACTTTCACATAAGATTACTTTAGAGCTAGTAGGTACTCTCAATGGTCATTGTCTTGTGGTTTGCGAGTTTAAAATTAAACGTGCTAAAATCACTCCTCGTACAATAACCTACAGGCCTAAAAAGTATATTTCTATGGAGAATTTTAACAGTGATTTGCACTCCATACGATGGGATCTTATAGCGCAACATACTGACATTAATGAAATGGTTACATTCTTTAACCACTGTATCATAACTTTGTTTGACCTTCACGCTCCAGTTTCGTGTATAGTTGTGAAAGACCGTTCCTACCCATGGATAACGAATACTATAAAACTAATGATGACGCTGCGGGATCAAGCTGCAACGGAATATCATAAAACTAAATCGGACATTAAGAAAGATTATTATAAGAGTCTGAAATCAACTGTAAGTAAAGCCCTTTTGCAAGAAAAAATAGCCTATTACAAATATAATATAAATAACAATATTCGAGATCCTAAAAAACTTTGGAAAAATCTTAAAAACACTATACTACCAAAGAAAGATATTGAGTTGCTACCTTCTTTTAATGACCCTAACGTTATAAATAGACACTTTTTAGATATTCCAGGTAGTTCGGGCACTTCTATATCGCATTTGACATTTTTTGAGTATCATAGGTTTAGTGAAGCAACATTTCATATTGATCGAGTCAGTTTGGATAGTTTGATTAAAATAATCAGGGGCTTAAAATCGAATGCGGAAGGATGCGACGGGATTACGCTGGATATGCTTGTTATGACATTTCCACACACTATAGACAGCATACAGGCTATTATAAATACATCAATTGATACTGGGATGTTTCCGGATGTGTGGAAGCAAGCAATTGTACGTCCGTTACCGAAGCATTCTAGCCCGACGGAATTAAAAGATCTTAGGCCTATAAGTGTTTTGCCCTGTGTATCTAAAATTTTGGAAAAGGCGGTATGTACGCAGCTAGAGGACTATCTAGAAAAAAATAATATATTGCCTACTGTACAATCAGGTTTCAGGAAAGGACGTAGTACTGCAACTGCTTTACTCGATGTCACTGATAACATACTGAGCGCTCAAGACAATGGTATGTGTACTCTCCTGGTTCTGTTGGATTTCTCCAGGGCATTCGATTCCTTGAATATTAATCTTCTCTTGTCCAAATTAAGCTATTACGGTTTTGATCGCGAGGCCGTACAGTGGTTCGACAGTTACCTTAGTGACCGTTATCAGTGTGTCAGAATTGAACGTAATGATGGCTCGTTGGTAATGTCAGATAAAGTTGTCATAAATAGAGGCATTCCTCAGGGATCTATTTTGGGGCCAATTTTGTTTATTTTGTACTCTGCCGACATTGTAAAGCAAATCAGACATTGCAAGTTTCATGTATACGCTGACGACATTCAATTGTACATATCGTGCAGATCACTCGATATTAATGAAACAATTTCGAAACTTAACGAGGATCTTGCGCGAATAGCTACTTGGTCTACAGATAACTGTCTCCTGCTCAATCCAATAAAAACTAAATATCTGATTTTTGGCAGCAAGTATCAATTAGATAAACTCCGTCCATGTGCGAGTGTTATGCTCTCGGGTGAGGCTATAGAGCGCGTGTATGAGGCTCGTAACCTGGGCCTTAACATTGATTGCGAGCTTCGATACGAAAAACATGTACTTAATTGTGTGCGAGATTGTTTTTACAGGCTAAAGGTTTTATACAGGGTGAGACAGTTTTTAGGAGTAGAGCTGCGTATACAACTTACTGAGTCTCTGATATTGTCAAAATTAAATTATATGGATACAGTTATTGGCCCACGGCTACGGAGCAAAACAGTAAAGATTGTGCAACGAGTCCAGAATGCCTGTGCTAGGTTTTGCTTCGAAATACCGTTCAGGTCACATGTGACACCATTCCTGAATAGGCATTCGCTCTTAAAAATGCAGCATCGTCGTAAACTGCACTTAGCGTGTCTTCTTTTTGGTGTCGTAAAATACAAACAGCCAAGTTATCTATATGAGAAGCTGTCTTGGAAGGTGAGGCCCCACTTGTCCCGCCAATGCTCGATGCAGCTGGTTACAGAGCAACACAGCTCAGCCGCCTTCAGGGGCAGCTTCCGCTATGCTGCGACCAAATGTTGGAATAATATTCCGCCGCCGATAAGGAACCTGCAAAGTATTCATTCATTTAGAGCTAAGTTGAAAACATTTATTTATGAGCATCAGAAGGGTGAAGAACCTATGAGAAATGACACTAGCGCAATTTAGTTGTTATTATATAATATATGCTTACTCTCTTGTTTATATCTGCTCCGAATTATTATTGTTGTTATATATTTTCTTTTTTGCACTTTTATCTATTATTGAAACTGTATTTGTTGTCTGTTTTCTTTAGTAGAATTCGTAACCGTAAGATGTATTTTATTTTGTTTTTATCATTTGTTTTTGTTAGTTAAAAATAATATTTTTAGTATTAAATTTTTAGTATGCTGATCTGGGTGCACTGTTCAGATTAAGACGTGCGTGACGTCACCTGCCGGTCCCTACGGAAGATCAGCGCTGGTTGTTAACAGCCAGCATTATGCTGAGTTGGGGCCGGTTTGTGGCGGGAAACTATTGCTTTTGTTTTCTATTTTTAATTTTTAACTGTTATTTTTGTATGTGCTTAGTTTTAGTTTTCTGTTGCAAATAAATTATATTCTATTCTATTCTATTCTTCTAAAATATGTGATGTTTAGGAGTGAAGTGAAGGGCATTGTAGCAAAAACAATTAATGAGAGAACGATACATAAAAACTAACGTTTCGGAGTGACGGGTGCAGTACAGTGTCGTGCAGAACAAGAATGATGCACATACAATACAACTGTATTGTAATGTACAATGCAGCCCCTTACCATCCACCCTGTTTTGTTTTTTATTATACTTTTTTTTTATTACACATGGGTAAGCCTTTGACGAACAATCTCACCTGACGGCAAGTGATGATGTGGTCGAAGGTGTTAACAGGCTTAACTAGAATTACTAGCTCTCAAGAACAGCTGCCGGAACACACCGTAAGTTACTTGGCGACAGTTTTGCTATTTAATGGGATTGGGTGGTCGCTAGCCAGGTGGGCATTTTCAAAATGCCCTTCCACCATGCAAAATTTTACCGCTAATAACATTTATTTTTACTAATAATAAATAATAAGTAGAATGTACAACGAGTGCTTAAAAAATCATTTTAACCGAGGCGTTTAACAGCCAGATCCAAAGTGAAGGCTGCTATTAAGTGGAGACTGAAATGGGTTTTATGCACGAGTTATACACATATATTTTCTCTTCTATTCCAAGAAAATTAAACATAGATATCGTTAATAATATACATACGTATCTTTAAAATTCAAACTAATATTTGAACAATGTTCTATATTGACTTTCATTGTTTCGAAATAACATAAAATATGTTTCTTTAAGAGTGCCCTTGAGAATTTTTAAAGACCCAGACAAACTTCTTACATGTATTATATAATAAACTGAATCTCTTTGTACATTGTAAAATTTAATCAATTTTATGCATTTGTGCATAAAAAAATACTTATATGCACTAGAGCCTAAAATTTTGTCCGCTTACACCGGGCATAAACAAGAACTTCAAAAACATATATTTTAACCCATTTTAGCCTCGAGTTAATATCGTCTTAATAATATACTGAATCTCTTCTCTATATCTTCGAAATCTGACAAATGCAGATTTTTTGTCACCATCGGAGTACGTAGGAGTGATAGGGAGGGAACGATGGTGAAATCGCGATCAATTTAGGTATATGCAGAAAGAAAGCTTGACCAGTTTAGTGTTTATAAAACTAGTAACGTAAATCGAAAATGTAACATTTCTTGTCTCTCTTGATAAAGTTTTGCTATTTTATAAATATATTTTCATACACATTCATACGTAAATAATTAAGATATTTACGTTACAAACTTAATTTATAGTCCACTTTGCAATTTTAATTCTATAGAGAAAATTTTAAGGAAACGTGTTTCGGACACTTCTTGTCCTTAGATAATGTGATCAAGATTAATATATAATTTTCTTACTGCTACAAACTAAATACATTTTGCTAAAAATCTGTTCAAGTAAAGCTTTACTTTAAATCTGTTCAATTAGCACTTATCAGCGCCTTAATAAAGCCTCGGATTAAATGAGTTGTTGTATGCACTCGTTTTACAATCTACTATTTCTGTTTGTTTACCTTTCCACAGCTCTCTCATCACTGGCAAATTGTTTTTTTAACGAGAGACGTTATCTATTTATAAATAATAATAAAAATATTATTTATAAATAATAAAAATTTATAAATAATATTAATAGAGAATTATCGAATTTTTATTTATATTACGTGGACTTCACTATACTAATGTGCATGCGAGTGGTAATGGGATAGGGGGTAGAGGAACTTCTCGTTAAAAAAAACAATTTGCCAGTGATGATGTATATCCTCAGGCGTGCCGATCGGGTACTCGACGCCGCTGACGATGCTGGACTCGTCCAGTAAGATAATGAAGGGCACGAAGGGAGACGCCACCATCCTGCAGCCCACCTGCATCACCACAGTGCCGGTCAGTACATATCTGTTCTACTCCTCACTCTACTTCCTAAGAACCTCATCTACGCATGAATGGCTAAAAAAAATAAAAACATAAGCTAACGCTGCCGCTTTTGGTGCGAAATTCAAAATTAAACTTAGTATTTTCGCTCTTTAACTGTTGTACTTGATCACTTATTATTGCGAGATTTAAGAAATACATCTTACTTTTTTTTGACGGTTTTAGGGATAATTGATCTAATCTTGTGCTCATTCGTGTTCAATAATTTATCAAGATAATAAGACCAATATTATTTTACATTTGCCAATACCAATACTATGGCCATGTATTTGGTGGTTACTAAACCTAACTAAACTCCCCGTGGGGTGCCGGGTTAGAATTGCACCTCCCCATCTCATCCCGTGGGTGTCGTAAAAGGCGACTAAGGGAAAAATACTGGAAGGTGGGCAGCAGCGCCTTCTAAAGAACTGCCATCTTATACCGCGATACCCAAGCCGCCTGCTAAGAGTGGGGATTATGGCAAATACTCCTTTGATAGGAGAGACTGTGTTCAGCAGTGGACGATCCGGCTGATACAAACCTAACTATATATAAAAGAACAATTTATCGTTACTGTGTTTGGACTTGTCGCATTTGTCTTGAGATGCATTCTCGCCATCAATTTTCACTTTCTTTGCAACTAGTACTGATTATTTGTATCATCTATAAAAATAAACTATTAGGTTCTGCGCTTATCGATCGACAAACGTAGGAACTGTACTGTATCAGCCGGATGGTCAATTTCTCCCCCATTTATGGCGGGGAGTTTGCCCTTACGTTGGGCAGGTGTCTTGGGGAACGCACTGTACATTGCCTTAGAAGGCTACTGCGCATCTTCTGATATTTTCCCTTCATCGCCTCTTACGACTCCCACGGGAAGATACCTACTTGGAGTAGGCACTTCACCAATTGATTTAAATAATATTGTTTATAAAAAAAATTATATGTATAATAATTTTCAAAATACGGTGTTTTAAGATTGTGGTCTAGATATCAGTAATCATACGATATCTAGTCGATTTGTATATTGATGTGTATATATAATAATTACTATTAATTTGAGCGATACAACAAGTCCAAACCGCTCTAAAACTCGTTGACTGTCGTCCGCGGCACCATGTCCCGTTCTGCACCGTACATATTGGATGTCATATCGCGCATGTACAATAAGTGCGGTTGTATGTATTGCAGTTGATAATGGACCGCATCAGTAAGGGCATCACCGACAAGGTGTCCCGCAGCGGCGAGTTCGCGAGCGCGTTCTTCAAGTGGGCCTACACGTACAAGCAAACCTGGATGCGGCGGGGATACGACACGCCCATACTCGACAAGATTGTGAGTACACTACCTGCCTTACATCTTACTGTATTCTAACTAACAACTCGTCCAAAAAAAAATAGAATCAAAGATGCCGAAAAAATAATACTAAATATTCTGTATTGTTTTTTTATTACGCATTTATTTTCCTTTCACTGTTTTAATATATTTAATAATTATAAAGTTTTAATATATTTTAAAATTAGAGTGTGAATATGGCTGCGTACCTACCAGAGATGTGCGTGTGATACGCATTCTTATGCTCACTAATGACACAGATACAGTAAAACCTTAGTCCCGTTACCCGTATTCTGATACTAAACTTATGATTTAAGAGTACTCATTAGATTTGAGTAGCGAATGTATTTGCTACATTGCTTGAGTTTAAATTTCAAGCAGTTGAGTAGTCACTTAAAGTAAAAAAATATTATTTGATATATCTTTTTTCAAGAGGAGATGTGATCTAAGATTACGTGATCACGTAGATAGCTTAATCACGCTAAAGAATCACGTTTAAGAGCTTTCTTCAGAATTCTTATTGTCGTATGTCTTTGTTATTTTACTTCAGATCTCTTACAATGAAACGATATAATATAATTGTACGAATAAAGTAAGTTACATAAATATTAGGTTACTGTAGTAGTATAAAAATAAGGACCAGAAGGATACCTGTAAAGATATTTAAATAAATAAGCAACTTTACTACGCAATAAAAAACAATTCAGATCGTACACCGCTTAGAACCTAACATTATAAGTAAAGTTTAGTTTTACGAAATATTACCAGTGTTTTATTGTTTTAAAGGTTTTATAATAATAATAAAATTGCAGGCTCATGAGACCTAACAAATGTACGTCTCAGTATGACGGGTACAGTGCAATTCGTCGTTGACGAAACGCGTCTGTTATAGGCAGAAGTTAGTCCACTTAACATCAGGTGGGCCTCGGGCTTGTTCCACCACAATAGTATAAAAAAAGATTAGATTTCATTTAAATATAGTTTTGGGATGCAGTCCCTGCTCAAAAGGCTGGACTTGAGGTTAGATTAGGCGATGAAAAACCAAAATATTATTATTATTTTGTAATGTTACATTATTAGATGAATTATGAATTTATTATTATATGCTACTTTAAGTCGTTTGTGTCATAATTTTCGATACTAACATGCTTTTAACATTAAATTTTACCTATTGTTAAATTACTCGCTTAGTGTTACGTCTACTGTAGTAATTGTCAATAAAGATTTTTGATTCTGGTTCTGTCAATGCCCAAGGCACAATTTAATGTATTCACAAATTTAACCATTTGCTCTAAAATGGAGTATGTGTAAAAGATAACGGGAGTCTTATCATTTTACAAAGTGGTAATGGAGATGAACTTATTTTTGATATAATTTAGATGTAGTAATTAAACAACTTTAAACTGTTAAAATCGCGAATATTTATCATTATTTTTGTCCGGACGTTTCAAACACTTTGCATTGATTGTGGTCACGGTGCGTTAGAAACGTTGGGATATGTGTAATAATTGCGAAAACCTAAGACAACTATTATATACTTTTCTTTAAAAAGTTTTACCGTTATGAACTTCGAATTTGAAAATGACGATTATTTTCATTACCATTCGATTTAGACAGGATGGCCTCCGTTCAAAAGTTACTAACTATTTATCGATAGTAAACAATTGTATACACCGTGTCCCAAAATTCAACGATAAGCCGGCATCGGTGCATGGACCTACTCATGACGCCTCGGAAAAAAAAAAAAAAAATTATAACTGTTTTTTTTTATTAATTACAGAGACTTTTATAAATTTCATCGATATTCGATACCCATTATGCTATTTTCAACTACCATGACCACAATTTTTGACATTTTTTGTGCATTAGCAACCTAAGAAGGACGGCTATCTACCACAATCCTTTAAAATTACAGAAAGTCTGTAGTTATTTTACAAAAATCAGTAAAAAAAAAAATTTTCTTATAATTTTCATAGATTTTAACATTCTATGCACTTTCTATAGTCTGGGTTAAAAAAAAAAGTATGGACACTACCATGGCAAGTTTTATTAAAAGTTGGCGCAACTTTATAAAAGTCTCTGTAATAAAAAAAAAAAGAGTTATAATTTTTTTTTTTTTTTTTTCCCGAGTTGTCATGAGTAGGTCCATGCACCGATGCCGGCTTATCGTTGAATTTTGGGACACGGTGTATATTTTCATAATTACATACCGTTGTAGGTATGTAAAGTGGAAGAGGTGTATGTGAGTATAACATGCAGTGTTGTACGTGTGCAGATGTTCAGCCGTATCCGCGGGCTGCTGGGCGGCGCAGTGCGCATGATGATATCCGGCGGCGCGCCGCTGTCGCCCGACACGCACCTGCAGGTGCGCATCTGCCTGTGCTGCGACGTGGTGGCGGGCTACGGCCTCACCGAGACCACCTCCTGCGCCACCGTCATGGACGTGCACGACCGCTCGCAGGGCCGCGTCGGCGCGCCCACCACCGGCACAGACATCCAGCTGCTCAACTGGGAGGAGGGACACTACAGGGTCACCAACAAGCCCTTCCCGCAGGTACACACCCTACTTAACGTGGAGATAAACGGCGCGGGTCACCCTTCCGCACTCCGGGTGATCCATCGGTTGTCCGACACGGATCATATACGTGCGCGCGGCCTGAGGCGCGGCTTGCCCTAACCCTTGCCGTTTACCACCACTGACACAAGCGGAGCCTCCAGACGGTGCAGCGCGGCCCACGGACTTGTTGTTGTACGGAGGGCGCGGTGTGCGCTAGCACGCGTCGTTTATCAGCACAACCTCGTCCCCGGGCTAATACGAGCCGACCCTACACGGACGGCGATCCATCAGTACATAGCCGGCGACATCGCCTCACATAACTCTAAGTTACAACTGCATCCGGTACTCAGGCGAATGCAATGCAAGGCTATACACAAAAAAATAAACGAAGAGTCCTCCGAAATTTTTGAAATAATAATGAGGCTAACTCTAGTTGGAGCTATCTGACCTATTCACGTAAGCTATCCCGTATTATTTACTCAAATGCGTAACAGTGAAAACCGTGCTAGTTTTTATAATAAAACTACCAATTTTAAATCCCAACACGAGTGTTCGTTTCCTTAAAACCACTAAAATAAAATTTGGCACATCGGGGAATATCGATTTGTCCATCAAAATGGAGATTGTGCACTGAATGCATTAAACGAACCATTTTAGCCAAACCGTTTAAAAGACCAAGCCAACGGCTAAAGCGAATATTTAAGCCGAAGATATTATGATTGTAATTCATTATATATTAAGGCTGTTCACTGGAAATATGCGAAGAATATGATCAGTGTAAGGGAATAAACATAAATCAATTAATAAACACGACGTTAAGTGTTTTATCGCTCCATTAAAATTAAAACTGCGAGTTATATATATTTTTGCAACCCTTTCTAAAAGCCCTTCCCGTCTACCGAGTAGTTAATACACTACTCGGTAGGTTTAGGAGAAAAACATATTTTTTCTCACCAAATAACGTCTAAAATCCGTCAGTTTGTCTTTTTTACTTTTTAATGTACCTAATGTCACCTGCGCTATCAAGACGAATCTAATTATATATCGCACACTAAAATCAGTTATCCGTTTAGAAGTTATGTTGGAATAAAGAAACATACATACATACATGAACCCTGAAATATTAACACTCCTTTTTTTTGGGCAGTCGTGTAAAAAAGCAGCAATCCGATTGGTAGATTTTTTCCTTGCAAACTGCTTATTTTCATCGCATATATTTAGTGGACACGTAGTGTACGATGTAAGCATTGTACATTGCGCGCGGTCAGCGGTTTACGCATTCATGCCACATTTAGTAAACCGCGGCACCAGTGCACAATCGGACACCGTACCATCCGCGTGTATTCATCAACCATACCATTTACCAAATTAGCTTAGTTTGGGATATTAAAGTACCATTTATTCCCTCACTCTGCGTATCATTTTCATATGTACGGAAAACACCGTACACGTAGCCTATGGCTTGATCGTACCAAATTTAATCACGTTAATTCTTAATGAAACATTCCATATTCAACTTTATTCCCATGGGATATATATATATATTTTTCTTTATATGATTACGAATCAAGCACGAGGCCGAAGTTCGTAACAAATGACGAACTGCACTCTACCCATCACCTTGAGACATAATGTTGTTAAGTTTATTAAAGTCTTATGAGCCCGATCAAGCCTTCAAACAATTTAAAGTGTATTTTTTTGCATTACTTCATATAAAGCTACGAATTAATAATAAATCTATTTATTCGTAGATATAAACCAATTTTAGTCACAAGAACATTGTTTTTTTTTGGATATTATCTAAAAAAACATTACATTAATAATTTAACATGTTGGGAATGAATGTGTTCAATAGCACAAAAACTTGAGAATGGCTTGAGGCACTAAGATAATATATATATAGATAGACTAAGATAGTATATGCCACTTAAATTCCGTTAGCCCTTATTCTTTTTTAGTGTAAGCGTGTATAATGTAAATTGTTGTTGTTATAGGGCGAGGTGGTAATCGGCGGAGACTGTGTAGCAGAAGGATACTACCGCAACCCAGAGAAAACGCGCGAAGAGTTCCTAGATATTGACGGGCGACGCTGGTTCCGGTCAGGCGACATCGGCGAGCTGCATCACGACGGTTGCATCAAGATTATAGGTATGTCTCTCACTCTCTTCTTCAACTACTGAAGTATATATTTCATCCATCAGAATTTAAAATTCAATTTACATACAAAGGAGAAGACAACGATTACTACTAGAGAACGATTCTATTGAACATTCGCTTTTTACTACATTTTCATTAATTACTTTATTGTATGTATTTTCGGGTGGAATCTTGCAATTTAAATTACAGCACCTCCGATTAGTTTTATAATTAGAAAACTTTTATATCGACCTTAGTATTTGTTATTACTTAAAAACATGCTAGGTATCCATATATAATAACATTTTTTTTAAGAAATTTCAGTAACCATTAAATTTATACATTAGAAAAAAACACTTAAATAATATAAAAAAATATATCTAGTGAGAATTCCTTGTGATTGTTTCGATTAGAGCGTGTAGTACAAAGATGGTTGGTTGTTTGTGTTGTTCAGACCGCAAGAAGGACCTGGTGAAGCTGCAGGCCGGCGAGTACGTGTCGCTGGGCAAGGTGGAGGCGGAACTGAAGACGTGTCCCGTCGTCGAGAACATCTGCGTGTACGGAGACAGCACCAAGTCCTTCACTGTGGCGCTCGTCGTGCCCAACCCGCAGCGGCTCGGCGAGATCGCGCAGCGCGTCGGCTTGCCTGACGCTGACTTCAACGCGCTCTGTCACAATGCGCAGCTCGAGAAGGCCGTGCTCAAGGAACTCGCTGAACACGCCAGGAAATGTATGTATCCAACCCTCCAACCTTCGCATACTCACACGTTTATCTACTTTTAACTAGCATTCAGTCTCGTTCTCTTTGGTAGTATTTAATGTTATATTCTCAGAGACGTCAATTAACTTATAACTAGAATTGAATGTCGTTAGTTTTGTACTGATTTTGGAAATATTTAATGTTAAATTAGTGTTAGTAGGTGCCCCCGAGTGCGGCAATGAGACTAGCGTTCTAGCTAATCCTTCTTTATGTCTAGGTTAGTGCCCTGTCTAGTGCCTTGTCTACCCCCAAACAAGAATTGAACCCTTAACGATATGGTCTTCGTTTCACCAAATGTATATGATTCCATTATTAATTCGTTGCTTAACTATCAATGTCCCTCCAGGTGGGTTGGAGAAGTTCGAAGTCCCAGCGGCTGTGAAACTTTGTACCGAAGTGTGGTCCCCCGACATGGGGCTGGTGACGGCCGCCTTTAAGATCAAGCGGAAAGACATCCAGGAGCGGTACAAGGAAGACATCAAACGGATGTACGCCTCCTGAGGCTACCTCCCTACAGCTGTTCCGCCTCCGTGAGGCGATACGAACCGGCGGCATGTTCTAACTTACCTGCTCTACATATTGTGTGTTGGCTGACAAACCGCCACACATATTTCATACATATACTTACAAAATGCACCTTAACGCAATAGTAGATTTAGACGGTATACAATCTAAATACCGAGATATTAAATAATTCTCTAATACTGTCTGCATATAATAAGATTATAAAATTATTACGAAAACAGGATTGCCACGGGCGGAATAAGATCCTGCGATACAATAATGTCAAATTTAAAAATAACAAATATTGATTTATTTCCATTTTGCCTTGTAGTTAAAATGTTTAGGCAAATAATATTAGTTTATTGTTGTAAAGTACCGGCTAAATGGTATTAGTACGGTTTTATATTGTACCTCCCCAGTTTTTGTAGAAAATTGTTTGGATTGAGACTGATTGAATTTTTTTGTTAATCCGTCTGTGTATCATTTTAATGTAGTGCTGTATGTAGTTTACGCAGTATCTTTATTTAAATCATTTTTATAATTTAAAATTAAAAACGTGAAAATATTACAATCCATTACGATATATTTTTATTTCACGATAAAAATATTTGAAAAAATGGTATGACAAACGTTCAAACAATTTAATAGACAATTAAGACAATATTGGCTTTTTAAATCGTGCCCGAAACCCGACACCGTCATTGGTTTCAAAAATTAAAATTATTCGTCTCATATCTAATTTGTTAAATAGTTATTATATTTAAAAGTTAAATCGTCTTGTACATATTAGCGTGTACATCGCCCCCTGCCTTGCCGGTTCTCCTTAGTTAGTTCTCGGGCCGAAGTTGTATGGTTATCTGTATATCGAGCACATCACATCGTCCTGTACAAGTTAGTCCCGACCGCTCGCACCGATCAAAGTAACTCAACAATCATCTGAAGCTTCGATCGGTAATAAGTTTGTAATAATTTATATAAGTCCTGTACATATTTATTAATTTTTCGTCTCTTAATTAATTAAAATGTAGTTTGTATTGTCTCACATATCTTGCAAATGTCGAGCGTGTGCCTATTGTTAATTTTACCGCTAACTTCTGAGATGATTGTCAGTCAGATTTATTACTGACCGCTCATTGGTCAGTGTTAGCCGATGACGCGGTAGGCGACCAATGAGCGCTCAGTATTCAGTCTGTGAAGTAAACTTTGACAAACGTCCCATAAACTAGTAGTTAGTGAGTTATATATGTACAGACATGATCAAACACAATATTATATTAACGCGCACTCGCCACTTGCAAGATATTGAATATGGAAACGATTGGGGGAAGCTCTTCACTGTATAAAGTACATTAAAAAAAATCAAATTTTAAATTGAGATTCTTGTGTTAATAAAGATCTGACTTTTGAATGGTATTTACGAATGAATGTTTCGTGTGACTGAAAATATATTGATACTTTCGAAAGTCGTGTCGATATCGGCCTAGCGTCGCGTTACGTACTACGGTTGTCTGTTCGATCGTTACGTTCCTAGCACCAAAAGACAACGTTCAACGTTCCCCGGGGCACTATGTAACGCAAACTCGATAGGATAAGTTAACATTAGTACTTAGGGGACATGGGGGTAGAGTTTGTCAATGTTTATTATTAATTTTTGCAATAATATAGCGTTTTTAGTTTGTGTAAAGTGCGAGAGAGGATTGTGTGTTGAGGTAACTGCATAATCTTGTAGCCAAATGGTACGTTTAATTTGTTCTCGTATTAGATACGGGTTGTGTCGCCGTCGCGTCTCTCTCTTGAACATCAAATGACAGCTATAGATCAACTTTAATGTTACTTTTCTGTGATAGTATTTTATATATTTATTCTAAAAGGGAACTCTAAGGTGACAGCTACACTAGGCCACGCGAGTTGCTAGATAGCGACTAAACTTTATCAACAAACTGAACAGCTTCTACATACATACAAAGTTTGTATGTATGTAGAAGCTGTTCAGTTTGTTGTAGTCCCTCATGTTTAGCTGTCAATCGCGTCATTGTTTAATGTACCCTCAGCCTAACACAAGGTCCGTAAAAACAATCGATGAGCGTTGGACGACCTAAGCGCACTGTCAACCCTACCACACAACTAAAGCGCTTTAAGCAAGAAGATTCTTTGTTTGAAGCATTTTCGTTGCTTGTTGTTGGTAGTGTCTGCGCTAGCTAAGTAGCGTGTGACGCTCGTCGCTCGTTTCGTGGCCTCGCGCGAGACGCCGCCGGCGACGCTTCCTAAATGGGATTATAAATTGTTGATTAGTTTTATTTGTAAATGATGCGCTATGTTGTATACAATAGTGGCTGTAACGGCGAGACCGCAAGGCTAGTCAGTGCTGCTTCGAATGTTTGATATCAATCTTATTAAGGCATTTCTTATTTCTGCCGCATTTTGCTGAGCATTTACATCCCCAAATACAATTTTAATGTATTCGTAATTCAATCAATGTTTAATATGTAAATTCCATAGATGTATTTAAATGTTGGATCGGTGTGTGTTACTGTAATAGTAGCGACATACTCCTATTTTTCGATGTCATAGTTTTGGAACATAGCTAGTGTAATTATTGATTACAATTAGTGTTCGTAGGTGTTCTTTGCTCAGTTTATGTGACTGTATTTTGTTTTATTTTTTGTTTTGAATTCTTAAAATTGCAATTGAAAACCAATTTTGTATTATTTATTCAATAAATGTTAATAAAATCAGTGTGTATTGTTTTATTGTTGTAACAGAAAGTTTATCCATAAACACAGTATAATACCCTACTCATATCAGATGAATGGCTTCTTAGCTTAGGTACAGATTAGAGGAATGACTCGTACTGGCAGCTTTTAGCATTGAATGTGGTACATATTTGGTCTAGTGTATTAAAATAGTAGTAAAAATATGGAACCAATGTATAACTTTCATGTGTTATAGCAAATAAATTATTTACTAAGTGTAAGGAACCTATTACCACCCAATATGGTAGTAGGGTAGGTTAAAGAAAAAAATTATACTGCGTTCAGACGCGCACCCCGTATCTTGGCAAGCAGCACGGACGCGGCAAACAACTATACGCTTCGGCGGACCAAGCAACACTGCTCACACGCTCGTGCACTTTGACCGCGAGCATGAGAACGCAGCAAGAGATTTCCATATATTTATGGACAAGACAAGCTTATATAAATTTAAGTATTATCTTTTGTAGGCCAATTAATCGCGAATTACCATTTGCCACTACAAAGTACCCCCAAGCGGCGGTAATCCTTATGGCTATTGATCCCCGTTGGCAGGATGAACACAGCTAAAATATTTGTTTAACTTCATCGTATGTACGTGATGGGTTTCATTTTATATCGATAGTTAGGGTTTTAAAGTTGCAAATAGTTTCCAAAGTGAAATAACTTAATCTTACTGCTAAATTTTAAACCTCCACGTCAATTAAGCAAGCCTACATTCAGTAATGGAATCGCTTAGCGTTTTGATGACGTCAAAACAAATTGTTCATTATATTCGCGAACTCTGACGTTACAAATATTACTGTTACGACAAATCCGTCATATTTATCCATCTTAAAAAAGTTACTTTCTAGCAACGGATTTAAACTTGATTTTAACTTTGACTATTTTACGATAAAAATGGGTTTAATTAATGTGTAAATTACGTATAATGTGTTTATTTCTATTATACTTTAAAATATATGCAACAAAAATATTTGATGAGTGAAACTATAAAAACTACAGATAGTTGTTGTGCAGTAACAATAAAATGTAATACTATGGTAAAATCGTTCCATAACATCGTAGTTCGGGAGAGTGCGAGCGGGATAACACTATATTATAAACATCTCGTATCTTGCTTGCACATCCGTGATACATATTTCATTCGTTCTAATATATATAACAATAGAATTTCATTCATAAATTGGCCATAGTGGTCCAGTCCGATGCCAATTTATTTAAGTAGGATCAAACCAATATTGCTTGACGCGATTGTCGGTGATAGTTTGTTACTGCGAATGGTTATTTTAAGCATGAAACAAAACGCTCCTTTTTAATGATGGTTTCGTAAAAGGTAGGAGTAGGCCCCCAGTACCAATACTACCACGGATAATCCGTGGCTTCTTTAATCGGTTGATCCCCGACATCGCAGGTATAATAAGCCAAAATACCTGGTGGGTATTTTGGCTTACTATAACCCACTCTATTCTAAGGATACCCCTTAGCCTGTGTTTGTAGTTTTTATTTGATATTTTCTTGGTAAATAATAGACCCGACTAGATATTTATTTACGAAAAGCTCTAATTATTACAAACATAACGAAGTTTGCATGTGTTTAATTTGCACTGATAGGTTGACATCTGCCTTATCTGTTGGTACATAAACGATGATGTGTTAGATATCTAATATTATCCAGCTAAAACTGGAACTGGGTCACAAGAATAGCTACCGGAACACACCATTTGACGAGTTTGGAACATAATTTCTACATGAGAGATAGCCAACCAGGCGAGCATTCGCTTTCTGCTCTTTATACTGTGAAGCTGAACCCTGCCCAGAACGCTCTTTTCTCGTGATCCTACTATTTTTTTGTAGGAACAAACCCAATGCAACCGAGGTGCAGAACTGTGCAAAAATGGCGAGCATAACTGGAAAGTGTTTTAAATCAGCCGAACAAAAACTAAACACCTGCTCTGAGACTTCGATGGTGGACCATTTAAATTTTCGGTCTCTGGGCATAATAATACAAAACTAGCGGCCCGCCCCGGCTTCACACGGGTTTGATGAATAAAATTCAAAACTATAATAGTAGGTACTACATTGTACATCGAGGGGAGAAACGATCTATTTCTGTTCGAGAGTTTGTTAAGCCCGACGCGTAGCGGAGGGCTTAAGGGCAACTTGAGAACAGAAATAGAACTTTCTCCCGAGTGATACATAGTGCTTTATACTACACCTACGAGGAAAATAAAATCATAATAGGTACGTGTTCTAGTACTTACCTCGAGACTTCTCAGGCAGTAAGTTCATTATGACTTCTTGAGCTGCATTTCTTATTTCTGGTGGCGTCATCATTATAAAATCGTCACTTTCACTATCAGATGACATTTTGGAAAATTATTTGGAATATTTAAAAGCGTACTAATAAAATAAAAATATATGTAAAAATAATGATAAATATACGCGATTTAAACCGTTTAAAGTTGTTTCATTACTATGTGTAATAATCACGAAAACCTAAGACAATATTAAAAGTGTACTGTTAAAATATCAATTTAATAAAAAACAAAATTTAACCAAACATAACAAATTGCCGCACTTTTTTTCTCGTAGTGCAAAAAAAGGTTGCCAGGTTAAAAATCAAAAAATCACACCTCTTTTTCTTAATTATTTGATATAAAACCTTTTTGAGATTGAATTTTTTTATGTTAGCAGCTAAAAACAAAAGAACGTTACCAGGGCAGGTATGGATTTTCATACAACATTCCTTCAATGCTACCGAGTGAAGGAATGAAAATCCATATAACTTTCCACGCCGTACATTTATAAGGGAGAAATCACGAACTTTATAACATGTTTTTGAACGAGTAATGAGACGTTTTATGAGTGGGTGTGGTATAAATTATAATACACACATAAACCCTATTAATATAATACTAATTCTATTTGCGTCAGGTTAGTAAAAAGAAAGTTTGAATATTATTATTCGAGTTATAATACGATACATATATATTATCAGTGGCTACTTACTGAAAAATATTGGTTTAGATCTCAAAATAACTTTTATTTACTCTGTGAAAGTTTTTTTTTATCGAGTTTAATTACCTACTAAGCAAATTCGAAATATTCTCAAGCTAGAATTATTCGACTGCACACGACGCGACGGTTGCGCAGGGAGCACTTCATTTCTTGAATCCACTCCCGCACGGCCTGTACCCCAGTGACGACTACATTGCAGAAGGTGCTGCCTACCTTGCCGAGCAGGGTGAGCAGCTACCACCCAACGTTTTTCTAATACTTACATTTTTAAACCTGTGATATTTTTCAAATAGAATGTCTGAATTGACAAAAAAAACAAGGTATTGAAGCACTTTTGAAAACGAAGTAATTTATTTTGATATAGATTAATAATAAGATACATATAAAGAGCCTTTTCTAGCGGCGGCATTTCAATTATTTTTTTTTAATTAAAGAACACTTATTGTGCCATAACTATAATAGTTAGACTTATGCTGTCACGACATTTTTATAAAAATTGATGTGTTCTGCAAAGTTGTAAGTACTTAGTAGGTTCATTATTTTATTCTATCATCAATAATTTTAGCAGCGCAAGCGATTAAACAGAATATTTTATAATACCTTGGGTTACATTATATCATGTAGATATAATGTTGGGTTACATTATAGGAGTTTTAGTAAGGATCTCTAATGTTTTTGAAAATTAGAAGTAGCCTATGTCACCCAGGGATAGTGTAGCTTCCAAACAGTAAAATATTTTTTCAAATCGGTTCAGTAGTTTTGGAGCCTATTAAATGCAAACAAACAAATAATCAAACCCTTCCTTTTTATAATACTTTATACCACACCCACTCAGAAAAGGTCTCATTAGTCGTTCAAAAACATGTTATAAAGTTCGTCATTTTCCCTTATAAATGTACGGCGGGGAAAGTTATATGGATTTTCATTCCTTCACTCCGTAGCAGTGAAGGAATGTTGTATGAAAATCCATACCTGTCCTGGTAGCGTTCTTTTGTTTTTAGCTGCTTACAATGCGATTAAAATAGGATCGGCCTAGCGCCATGTTGTGACGTCAAAACTAGAACTTCGTACAGTGTGCAAAAAAGAAATGATAAAACATGTATATATTAAAAACGAAAATAAAAAACTCGACTGCAAATACTTTATTTTCGTTAAGCGTTTTATCGATCCATTGAAAATAAACTGGAAGTTAATATGTTTATGGAATCGTTTTTTATAGCCCTTCATTTTGATACACATCACGATGGCTTTGGAAGAAAAAATAAATAGTTTTTCTCACTATATGGCGTTTAAAATCCACCAGTTTGTTTTTTATTGTTTTATGTACATAGTGTCACTTGAACTATCAAGATAAATCTCACGATATCTCGTACATTAAAATCGGTTAAGCCGTTTAGAAGTTATGATGAAATAAAGAAACTCACAAACATACATACATTCATGAACCCTGAAAAATTAACACACGTTTATGTGGGTGTAAAAAACAAGCAGTCTTAGGTAGGTAAACGAAGTTGTAGGTGACTGTATGTACCTACAGCTAACACAGAAATAATTTGAACTGATTTTAATTGTTGGCAATATTTTGTATTTAGGTATATTAATTTGAACAGCTTAGCTCTTCGATGCCGCATGTCCTATGGGCCAACTGAGTTAAACTCATCGTTATCATCGTAACGGGTAATAAAAACAAATATAACAATCACCAAAAACAAATTAAACAAATCAATAAGTACTCGGAAACATGTCGCGTAGTAGTACACAGTCGGAGAAATAAGACCCTGACGCCCGCGTTGTCATCAAACCAAGATGGCGTCTGTGCTGTCAACCTTAAAAAAATGAATTTATTAAAATTATCAATTTCGGGTCACTCATTTAAAATTACGCATAAATATATGGCACTGCTGTATTTTTAAGTCTCTTCTGCTGATCGTACTTATTAGAGTGAATATGAGTGAAGTTAGCCGAGAGCCCGTCCTATTCTTATTTTAATCGCATTGTACATCAATCTCAAAAAGGGTTTATATCAAATAATTAGAAAACAGAGGTGTGATTTTTATTTGTACTCGATTTTCAATGAAAGGAGGTTGGCAACCTTTTTTTTCACTACGAGAAAAAAAGCGCGGCAAATGTTATATTTGGTTAAATTTTGTTTTTTATTAAATTAATATTTTAACAGTACGCTTTTAATTATTCTAAATAATTTTCCAAAATGTCATCTGATAGTGAAAGTGACGATTTTATAATGATGACGCCACCAGAAATAAGAAATGCAGCTCAAGAAGTCATAAAGAACTTACTGCCTGAGAAGTCTCGAGGTAAGTACGAGAAAACGTATAATGATTTTATTTTCCTCGTAGGTGTAGGATAAAGCACTATGTATCACTCGGGAGAAGGTTCTATTTCTGTTCTCGAGTTGCCTTTAAACAAACTCTCGAACCGAAATAGATCGTTTTCTCCCCTCGATGTACTATTAAGTGATAAGTATATATTTATGTACAGAGACGGCGACTAGACCGGCAAGTAAGTAACAGGCCACAAATGCAAGGCGGATGAAATGACTGCTGGTTTCCAGTAGAACTCAAAGTATCTCGCCGTATGCTCATAACGTTGGAAAACTTTACAATACCGTCAAAAGAACACTCGTAGGTACCTACTGTATGGATCTGGAAGTTGGAAACTTGGATGAAGGACTGATTGTAAACGAAATAGCAGCATGTGGCAGAGATGCAATTTGCGAATTTATGAGTGTAAAAGCCCCGTGGGGTGCCGGTTTAGAATCTCACCTACCTGGTACCCTCGTCAGTGTCGTAAGAGGCGACTAAAGGTAAAATACCGGTGATGTATATAATTGCTTTAATAGTTATAGGTACATATATATGTACATATTATTATATATATGTATAGTTGTAATAGCATGTGAGCAAAAGATCATAATTCATAACCCTAACCCATGTACCGCGTCAGAAGAGATGAGAACTCCGTGATAGAAAGAGAGGAGATGCGTCATAGCAGAGTTGCTTATTTATTTAAACACCTTTACGGAGAGATCCTTCTGGTCCCTTTTATTCTGTGCTTATATCGGAAAACCGATGATATTAATTTAATGTGACGCAGCGCAGGTATTTCTTTTCTTCATTGCCATCAATAAGATTGCGCACCGCTCTCCTTCGTCGCACCCCTCCCCACTCCGATCGCATTCATTACGGTCGACGATCCCGGAGCGTATGATATTTATTTGTTTATCTAATTCTTTTTTATAGCGAAGTCAAGCATTTGACCGCAGTCTCACCTGATGGTAAGTGATGATGCGGTCGACGGTAAAGCATGATTATAGCCTATAGGAGATACTTATTCACTCTACTACTGAAAAACTTCCAAATTGTAGCTCTCGGGGAACAAAGACGCTGGGAGGGTGTTCCATTCCTTCACTGTTCGTATTATAAAGGTGGAAAGAAAGTAGGTATGGGATAACATAAACCATTAGGTATACCTATTCCAAACGCTGATGATATTCCCTTGTCATTTGGTATGATACAGGAAATCAGCGTTTTCTTTTCATTATTTTCCACCCCAGCCCCTTTAGGTTTGTCGAATGAATAAGTTGTTTTGACAAAAACGTTGCTTCTTGATAAGGGTACCAAAAAAGTTATGTAACATTTTTGAAAATTCTTCCATATGGCACATGTACCTATGTAAGATATTTTAAAGTTTTTAAACCACACATCTCTGTCATTTTGAAATATTTCCAAAAAACTGCATCGACAAAAAATTCGATGGAGTTATTTATTTTTTTATTTTTATTTTATTTTTCAAGGATTTCCAACAGCCTTCTTATAAAATTATAACAGTACATATAAAACACCAAGGCCAATAAAGGTAATCACAAATAGAACAAATTGAATGCGCAAGAAAATGCAGATATTCTAACAATAGTTACACAAATTAACTAAACAGGTAAAAAATAAAATGTCAAAGCCATATAAATATATCATGCAAGTAGTAATTACTTTTTAACTTAATTAGACTTAAAAAAATTATCATAAATCAGATTCTGAATAGTATTTTTCCTCATAGTAAATAAATCGACATACGAGGAATAGTTTGAGTTAAAATTTCTAAATGTGCGTGGGAAATACGAGTTTTGACGATATCTAGTGCTACAGCGGGGGACACAAAGATGAATATAATCTTTTCGTGATGACAGAGACGGTACGACAACCTTGATTTCAGTGAGTAAGGTAGAACAATCTATTCTACTCGAGACAATATTATGCAGGAAGGAAAGGTCAGCTGCCTCCCTTCTTTTTTGAAGAGGTAAAAGGTGATGATGCCTGCAACTTACTTCATAATCAAAGTCGGAATTCGAAATGTTAGCTTTAAAGTTAATGAATCGAAGAAATTTCTTTTGAGGTTTTTCGAGGAGGGTTATATATTTGTCATAACATGGGCTCCAAACTTGGGAGCCATACTCAAGCTGACTTCGGACTAAGGAACAAAACAAAATCTTAAGGGTTTTAATGACCTTAAAATCCTTAGTAACACGAAGTATGAACCCCAAAGTTTTCATTGCTTTAGTCATGATACTCTCGATATGCTTGTCAAAAAGAAGCTTGGAGTCAAGAGTGACACCAAGATCGACAACAGTATCAGTTCTCGTAAGAGACTGGCCATTAATTTTATAGGCATAACTAAGGGATGTAGTTGATCGACTGAAACTTATACAGCAGCATTTACTTATATTAAGATCTAGTTTATTAAGTATACAATAGTTTTGAAAGCTGTCTAGATCCGTTTGTAGTAAATCTGAGTCCTGCACATTTTCAATAACTTTATAGATTTTTATATCATCTGCAAATAATAGATACTGGGAATTTTTAAAACAGTGACCAATATCATTGATAAATATTATAAATAGAAGAGGACCAAGAATCGATCCTTGCGGGACGCCGGATGGGATAGGTGATGAGATCGACGAGAATCCATTCAAAACAACAGTTTGGCAACGATCACTGACATAAGAGGTAAACCACCTGAGCAGATCCCCCCTTATTCCAGCTATGTATAGTTTCGCGAGCAAAATGGAATGGTCAATCCGATCAAATGCTTTGCTGTAGTCGGTATAGATCGCGTCAACCTGCCCCCCACCCTCCATCCCAGCAGTCACCGCATCCGTGAATGAGACCAAATTAGTGATTGTGGACCTGCCCTTCAAAAAACCGTGCTGCTGCGGTACGAAATAGTGCTTGAGAGCCACATATAATTGATCATGGATCACTTTTTCCAAGACCTTGGCCAGAACACAAAGCTTAGAGATCGGAGTTATCAAACTTGCTCACAAAATTTGACGAGAATCGGAAAGACGTCAACATTCACCTTAATAATATAAATTTATGTGTTGCACTACCCCAGATATTTGCGTGTTACTATATTTTTAGCTGTTTTCAATTTTCTAGTAGGTACCTACATATTAAATTGACTTATGTAATGTGGGAATTGTTAACACCGTCGACCACATCTTCACTTGCCATCAGGTGAGATTGTGAACAAAGCCTATTAGTATAGACTATAGGTTATAATAAATGTTGCAATGGTGTACACGCAAAAGCGTATGCACCATTTTAATCTATTCAACAAGTCGATTAATAACACGTCGCGTCTATATCCTTAAAGTTCGAGTAGACTAACTGAAGGAGTTAGCCTACCAGGGAGCGAGTCAATCGAGGCGACGCGAAAACTTCTGTATGGGTTATAAAATTGTGCTATTAGCACAGAATAACTATTAGTAAGATGGTAGATGGGTAGGAAATTAGCAAATAAAATGAGACTGCTTTATTGGTACTATCAGTACAGCACCTAAGTAAGGGAAGAAAATTCCCAGATATATAGACTACTACTGGCAATGGCCGGTTATTTAGACCCTCTACAATCGAGGCAAATTGAAAATGATATGAATTAAGACGCACCTAGCTGCTTCCATCTCGGGTTGCACGTGTGGTCCGATACGCGCAATTGGTACCAATCGGAGCTGGTCCGATTTGTACGAAGGGCACCAAAACATTGGCTTGCTTATAAATCTGTGGTTTGTCTCAACAAATGAAAAGTAAAAAATCTGAGGATATTTTACAGTTGTTTCACAGATCGTAATTGTCTAACAGTTAAAATATTTTAATATCTTGAGAAGGTAAAGAGGTTATGTTATTGTTTAGAAAGATGGATTATTTAGGACCAAGCAAAAGCGAGCATATGACGCTCGCTTTTGCTTGGTCCTAAATATTTGTAATGTAAACGGCTGTGAGCGTGCATTTGCGAATCGGATCGGTCCAATCGTTAGTACTGTTGGCACTGTTAGTGCATCGCATCTAGGACCGCACACTTGGTGTGATTGTATCTTTTTGTGTATGGCTCCATAGACATAACATTGAACAACAGAATCGGTACATGGATCTTATGATAAAAGGGGATAAAATAAAAATAGTTATTGTAATGTAGGTATATACTTTTTTTTATTATATTATACACCACAATTTTTTTTTTCATACTCTACAAATAATCATTCTGTTTAGTTCGTAATATGTCATATACATACTTAAACAAATTATACACATGTATTTAAAGATCACGATAAGTCTACGTCATTACGCGGAGCTAGCGGATAACTGTTTACAACACGGAAAAAGTACCGAAATATGCCTTTAGATTCGCAGGAGAGTGCGCGAACAGCGAAGTACAGAACATGATCAGTTCGATGGTGCACTTCAAGCGGCGGTCATCTTGCAGAGGTGCCGAAGCTGCATGATCTTGATGTCGTCGGTGCCGAACTTGACGACGCCCTCCTGGTTCTCTATCGAGATGAGATGTCCGACGGCCTCCCGGTCCTCCCCCGCGATCACCTTGACGCGATCCCCCGCGTGCGGCACCGCCGGCTCCAGCAACTCCGCCGCCACCGTCACCACGCGCTCCTCCGCCGCCACGTACAGCGCCACCGCGCCCCCCGACACGCCCCGCACCACCCCCGCCCCCACGCCCGCCTCCCCGCGCACGCGCACCTCCAGCTCCGCGCTCGCCCACTCCCCGTCCCCGGCCGGCGGCGAGCCCCCGCCCCCCGACCCGCCCGCGCCCGGCGACGGCGTGCCCGGGTACCCGGCGCCGTACGGGGCCGGCGACGGCGACGGCCGGTACGGGCTGTACGTGTGGTCCGACCCGTACATGGTGCCGGGCGTGGCCGGCGTGAGCGGGCCCGCGCCGTACCCGCCGCCGGGGGCCGGGCTGGCGCCGCCCTCGTACTCGAAGTCTGGCGCGCGCGCCGGTGTGGCCGAGGCCGAGGGGTCCCAGGCCCCGTGCGCGGGTGTGCGCCCGCCCTCGTGCGAGGGGGTCGCCGACCCGTAGTGCGGGGTGCGGTTGCCCACGTCGTAGATGGGCGTCTGCGAGCCGTGCATGGGCGTCTTGATGCCCGTGTCGCGGTACGTGGGCGTGTGGGCGCCCAGCGTGGGCGTGCGGCCCGGGGTGCGCGAGTAGAAGGAGGCTCCGCCCTCCCCGCGCCCCCCGGCGCCCCCGCCCGCGCCCGCGATGTGCCCGCGGTCCACGGAGATGGTCTGGCACGCCGAGTGCAGCTCCACGCGGGCCGTGCTGCCCGTCGCGTCCTTGACGATCCCCACGTTGCCCTTATACGGCCCGCCCGTGATCTTGATCGTCTGCCCGATGAGCTCGCGGTCTCTCGAGGCCCCACCGCCCCGCCCGCCTCCGCGCCCCCGACCTCGCGGCGTGCCCCCGCCCCCTCCCCCCGCGCCGCGCCCCCCTCCGTGTGCCGGAGACTGGATGCGAGGCGACATGAATCCGAGCGCGATTCCCTGCGGCGCCCCGTTAGCTCTATTGCCGCCCGCGAGCTGCAAATGGCGCGTCTTGCACACGAATACACCCCCGTTATCTAGATACATCCGCGATTGTAAAAACGCGAAATTCCGGTAGAGATGCTTGATCTCGCCGTTGCGACCGGCGTGCGGGCCGTCGATCACCTTGACGATGTCGCGCTTCTGGATGGTGTTCTGTTCGGAGTCGAGCGCCATCGTGAAGCGATGCTCGCGACGTTTCTGCAGCGCCTGCGGCTTGCACTCGATCACCTTGCCCTGCATGCCGAGGACGTGGAAGTTCTCCTTCTCGAGGCGCACGATCACGCCTACAGTCTGCGGGTCGAGCTGCACCATGTCTCCCCACTGGAAGTGTCCGAGCGAGTCGACGCCGGTGGCCATGTCGGAGCAGAGCTGCAGGTCGCGCGGCAACACTTCCAGCTCGTGCATGGTGAGGTCGGAGACGAGCACGGCTCGATGCGGCTCGACCCTGACCACGAGGCCCGTGTCGCCCTCGTATCTCCCGGCGACCACCTTCACGTGGTCGCCTTGCTTGAAGTACTTGCGCAGCTCGTTCGGCTTGAACACGAGCGGGTCCTTGAGCGCGTCGTGTTTGGGCATCACGGTGATCATGGACCCGTCGATGGCGATGATGCGAGCCTGCAGGTTCGCCAGGTCTCCGGAGCTCACTTCCACGTTGTCGCCCATAGAGAAGGAATGCAGCGCGGCAGGGTCGTCCTTCGCTGGCGCCGCCAGCTCGATGTCGATTCCTTCGGGCTGCTCTTCGAACCGCTCCAGCTCAGTGAGCGTCGGCTTCACGCCTTCCGCCAAGATCGCAGACATGGTGAAGTTCTTGTACAGGAACCCTTTGCGCGAGTAACGGTTGCCCTCGAATATCAGGAAGTCGCCATCGGACGTGACCTCGCCACCGATCGCGCGGATCGCCTCGGGATCGAACGGTTTGGCGGCGGGTCTCCGTTTCTTTTTTCTTTTGGCGGCTTCACTCTCGCTCTGCACCGTTCTCAGGGCGCCTCTGAGTCTCGTGTAATCTATTCTAGGTAGTAGTTTTAGATGGACTTGATTTTGAGCTAAATCTACATAGTCCACTTGAGCAATGTCGTCTTTGTAAAGACCCCTTTTTAGCCTGACCCACTGCTTTGGTTTGAGACCTGTCTGTTCCTTTACAACTCGCAGTACGTCTGTCATTTCTTTGATTGGTACCATGTCTTGTTTCCAAATGCCCATTCTTAGTGTGCCGACATTGTTTATGAGAGCTTTGACATGTGTCTGCTTGTAAGCCTCTATGTATATGTAACCCTTAACGCCTTCAGGTGCTACAACAGACTTGATTTGGAACGGTTCTTCTGAGAACTGATATGCTATAAACTTTCTCATGAGCAGGAGTACTGTGGCCTTTTCTTCTCCGATCCTGCATTTAACCATCCAAAGATTAGGGTCCTTGATTCCAGGTAGTAGAGTTTGTTGCGTGATTTCATCTGACATTTCCTCTCCACCTTCACCAAAGTGTCTGAGTGCAGCCGACTCATCAGCATACTTATTCCTAAGATACTCTTCTATCTCTTCTTCTTTCTGCGAGTCCCATAAATTAGTACCTCTCCTACGACCTTCAATTTCTCTAGCGGTGGGACCAATCTCATCAACTTCATTGCCAACAATACCCATCTCTTGGGCACCTTCCTCCCATTCATCATCTTCATCCACTTCATCATCCACCTGCAATATTCAAGCAAATTAGTGTAAATGCTTAGTTTAATTAGAATTACAGCAACTGGTGTAATTGAAGTATTCTTGGCAAGATATTTCTACAAAAATAACAACAAATGTTGGTAAATATACCAAATAACATGAATATGATGGCTAAAAAAAATTTTGTGTTATTACACACCTCAGCTTCATCAATAATGAATCCACCATAACGGCTGTCTTTCTTCCTTTTCTTTCGTAGCCTTTCTTCTTCTTCATCTTCGTCATATTCTTCAGAGTCCACCAAATCTTCTCCTTCTGGTTCTTGCTCATCCTAAAACAAACAAAGGCAATGCTTATTTTGGTGCCGTCTATTGAGAGCAATAATTGTTTTTTTTTTATACAGTAGAACTGCCATAATTCTATTGTGACACACTCGTATGGTCTGAACGGAATTAGCCTAGAGCGAGTTCTCACAATCCGAGACCTAGGTATTGTAATGAAAAAAAGCAAATAAAACTCATGGTTTTATATCTTGAACCTCTGTGCAGTTTAGATATAAATATACCAATTCTGCTTTACAACGCATATGTTCATTATGCTGTATATGGTGGTAGTGTGCTTGAATTTGCTGCAGTTGTATGGGACCCGAAGGAAAGAAAGTACACTATCATGTTGGCAAGAGTTCTGGGTAAGATTCCCAGGCCTCTACAAGAAAATGTACTGTTATTATCCCTTCCTTTTCCCATCCTTGTTTGTCTCCGGTATGGTAGGGCTTGTTACTCTAGAACGCAGGCGCAAGCTTCTACTGATTATGCATTACTGTATGCTGTTGCGAAAGGGGTATGTAATTTTTGTATGGAGCGTGGCATACCTACACTTCCCACACGAAAAAAAGTTTTTTCCTGAACATGAATGAAACTCGCACCAATCCATAGGGTTACTGATTACAAACCATTCAAATTCTGGGGCAACACGGTCTAAATGACCGCCCCGTTGAGATAAATGGCTTTGAAAATCTGGATATCTGACCACGCTATCTCGGAAACTATGCAATATTTCCGAGATAGCGTAAACAAGTGATTATTTTTGTGATATGTTCTGAAAAAGTTTTTTGCAGTTGATGGAGTTTGTTTTATCCAAACTGAACTAGAAATATCGGAGTTATAAAAGACCAGTACAACTTGAACTCCAGTATCAGTATAAATGTTCATGTCCACGCATTAACTTATGCTGGAAATTGAATTTAATGACTTTTTCATAGTCTTTATTGCCGTAAAGCTTAGGCTTAGGTGACTTCTGTACTGGTTAAATCGTCAAAGCCTTGAAGGCGAAGCTATCATAGATACTTAGAAAAAACTTTCTTTAGTATTTGAAAATGTTAATTGAACTATGCAGGGAGATGATGTTATGTACCTCGGATGTATGTGTACTTAGGACTCGGATAATATATCACCATATGATCATCGAGGTATCATCGTATGATACGGATTAAGGCCTCCTTAATTCGCACCATTTCACTTGTGCAATCCCCGTTTTTTTAGGGTTCCGTAGTACCTACAAGGAACCCTTATAGTTTCGTCATGTCCGTCTGTCTGTCCGTCTGTCCGAGGTCTTGCTAAGAGACCGTTTGTACTAGAAAGCTGCAATTTTGTACAGGTATGTAAACTTACAACGCCGACAAAATGGTAAAATAAAATTTTGAAAAATATTTTTTTTTAGGGTAGCTCCCATACAAGTGTTGTGGTTATGAATTTTTTTTTCGTCGTCTATCCCATCGAATGGGGTATCATTGAATAGGTTTTTTGAAATAATTTAGGGGTTGCTAATACTATTTTTCGATTTAATGCTCCATTTACGAAATATTCAACTTTAAAGTGCAAATTTTTGTCCCAGAAGGGCGTCCCCCCCCCCTCTAAAACCTAAACTACTGGCTTGAAGAGTCTGAAAAAATTCATGATGATAGTGCAGTTTATGAACTTTCAAGGAAAATTATAGCGGTTAAGATAACTTTATTACTTTAGCAGTAATAGTCGTTGTACTTGGGTATTAGATAATTTTACACCAAATACAAAATCCTTAGAATAAATCCTTTAAAGTTACTTAGATGAAGTACTGGAAGGACTAGAATCGGTATAGATAGTTATGTACTATAGGAAGGGGTGGAGGGGGGAGAGGGGGGGGGGGTTGTAGCATCCCTCCAGAGGGGTGGGGGATTACAATAACTATTTTCTTAAAATAATATTAATTTTAAAAAAAATGCGTATCTACACACATTAGAAGGACTTTAGGTATGGTATATATTAGGTCCTTACATATGAAATTGGCGTTTTTCGTACTGGCCACTTTAATCACGAATTTCTCCTCTTTGGTAAGGAATTCCAAATTCAAATTTGTACAGCTATAGACTCATGTATTTGTGCTTCGATGATCGTCATTCATTTGTTTTTTTTCTTCTGTTTTTTTCTGTTTGCGTCACTCATTTTACAAAATGGAAAACCTTAAATATCGCATTATTTACGAGTACGAGTTCCGCCGTGGCACTAGTGCTGCGGAAACAACTCGAAGGGTGAATGATGTGTATGGCGGTCGTGTTGCAAAAGAAAACTCAGTTCGTTTTTGGTTCCAACGTTTTCGTTCTGGAAATTTCGACCTGCAGAACAAGCCCCGTGGACGGCCTGAGACTCAAGTTGATAATGAAGAGTTGAAGGCTATTGTGGAAGCGGATCCATCGCAAACCACGTCCGAGTTAGCTGCAGGCTGCAATGTTAGTGATAAAACTGTTTTAATTCACTTGAAGCAAATTGGGAAGATTAAAAAGCTTGAAAGGTGGGTACCTCACGAATTGACTGAAACAAACCGGCAAACGCGCGTCGACTGCTGCGTTACATTACTAAACCGGCACAATAATGAAGGTATTTTAAACCGAATCATTACCTGTGATGAAAAATGGGTTCTTTACGATAATCGGAAGCGCTCAGCGCAATGGTTAGATCCTGGCCAGCCAGCCAAATCCTGCCCCAAGCGAAAATTAACCCCAAAAAAGTTACTTGTAAGCGTTTGGTGGACTAGTGCCGGTATTGTTCATTACAGTTTTTTCAAATCTGGCCAGACTATTACGGCTGATGTCTATTGTCAGGAATTGCAAACCATGATGGAAAAGCTAGCGGCTAAACAACCTAGGCTGGTCAATCGCTCCACGCCACTGCTGCTTCACGACAACGCTAGACCACACACTGCGCTACAGACGGCTACTAAATTAGAAGAGCTTCAATTGGAAAGTCTAAGACATCCTCCGTACTCCCCGGACCTTGCTCCAACAGATTACCATTTTTTTCGAAATTTGGATAACTTCTTGCAAGGGAAAAAATTCAACTCCGATGGGGCAGTCCAAATCGCCTTCAAAGATTTTATTGATTCCCGTCCGACTGGTTTTTTTAGTAAAGGGATCAATGAACTACCTATGAGATGGCAAAAGTGCATAGAAAATAATGGTTCATACTTTGATTAATTAAATATATTATATTAAAAAATATTCGACTTTTTGTTCCTCCCATACAAAACGCCAATTTCATATGTAAGGACCTAATATGTATATATTTTGTGCAACGAAGAGGGAGAGAGAGGGCGGAATATTCCCCATTGATGGGAGGGGTTACAGAAACCTATAGTTTTTTTTATTGGAAATTTGCTTCTTCTTCATGAAAATAATTAATCATAAATCGTTTTCATTCGAAATTAATGTCATTTTGTATATTTTTAAGAATTAATATATACGTGTAGTCATTATTCTGTGGTGTAGTATTGGTGTACGAGTTTAAGTGTTGTTTTTATGTTGAATTTGAAAGGTGTATGTGTCGGTGCGTGTTTCTGTATGTTTGAGTATACGTGCATGTGATTTGTAATGTGTAATTTTACATATGTGTTATGGGATTCTAACTTTGATGAGGTTCAAGTCATAAAGGATATATAATAATATTAGGAAGTAAATTAATCGTTAATGTAAATATTCAAAATATAATAATAGCACGTGGTTTAAAAATATTTAATTTTGTCATAAGGTGCTCTAGTAAATTCAACAACGAATTAACGTATTTATTGCATAATATTAAACCATTATGAAGAGCTGATAAACAAATATAAATTATTGCATTTAAACTCTAGGAGGCAACAATTAGATATTATGCTTCTGTATGACCTATATCATAAGTCATAACAGATATGACTGTACAGAGTTGATCGATTAGCTTCGATATAAGGTACTTTGTAGACCTCATCTCATAACCCCGTCTCATAATTATTATTATAAATTAGGATATTTTTACATTGGGAAAATATTGTGACTCTGTTTGTTGGTTCTTGAATATATATATATATATATATATATATACACTTCTGGACTCATCTATTGGCCCACCTTGTATTTTCAGTTTCGTTTGGTCCTAGCTAAAATTTTATATTAGGTCGAGCAAAAAGTTTTTATGCAGTTTTGAACCTGGCACATTTTACCATCTTTTTCGATCGTATTGTTTTAAATTTGAATTCAAAATACCATACGACATGGAGCTACGCCTAACAAGTCGGATATGCGCCTTGTTAAAGGCAATTGATTTTTGAATAAAAAACATGTTTTATCAAATAAAGGTTTAATTTAATAACGCGTGTTGCCTCCATGGGCATCTACCACAGCTCTCATACGATTAGGCATAGAGTTTATCAACCGCTCTATGAAATTTTGAGGGATCATCTCCCATTCCTCGGCGGAGCGGGTCAAGCGCGTGTCGGGCCACGCGTAATGTAGGGTTCCGTAGTAGCCCGTTATCATAATATAGAATAATTCTGTTGTTCTTTATCATTTTATCTCTCTACCTATAACTTTCTAAGCAATTTGTTCTTTTGTTTATAAATTGTGATTGCTTGCACGTGTAGAATGTTGTTGACCGTGACTATTAAGTAGGAATCATGGATTATCTATACATTTCTTAGTTTCTCACAAACTTTTTTCTTCTCACCATTTAACCACACCTCTCTATAACGCCATAAAAATGCACAGTCCCTTAAGTTTACACTGTATATGTATATATATCTATATATAGTGTAAACTATATAACGATACTGAAGGGACTGTGCATATATATATATACACTTCTGGACTCATCTATTGGCCCACCTTGTATTTTCAGTTTCGTTTGGTCCTAGCTAAAATTTTATATTAGGTCGAGCAAAAAGTTTTTATGCAGTTCCTAAAGTGGTGAAAAATGTTTTTTTTGATGTACTGTCGTTCTTAAAATACTTTGTATAAGTTACTAGTAATCTCGTATTTTTTAAAATAAATGTAAGATAAGAGAGCATGCACGTTCATTAAACGCCTTGTCGCACGTATTAGTTATTAGTTACGTATCATCAAATTGCGGCCGTATGTCGTATCATGTGACGTACTTGAGCTGTTCGAGTCTTCGAGTGATATTTTTAATTACTAAAGTAAGTACCTTCGGGCCTTCGGGGTGACCTTGGTAATATTAACGGTACAGAAGCCATATAAGCTATACAGCTATAAAGACGGTGAAAAAAGTAGTTTAATTAAAATACCAGCATAAGTTGGTACGTGGACACGAACATTATACTGATGCTGGAGTTGAAGTTGTACTCGTCTTTTATAACTCCGGCATTTCTAGTTAGATTTGGATAAAATAAACTCTGACATCTGCAAAAAAACATTCCTAAATATATTATTAAAATAATCACTCTAAGATATTGCATAGTTTCCGATATAGCGTGGTCAGATATCTAGATTTTCAAAGCCATTTATCTAATGTCATTTTGGCCATGTTGCCCTGGCATATGAAAGCTTTGTAATCACTAACCATATCGATTGGCACTAGCTTCATTCGTGTTCAGGTTTATTTTTGTGAGGAAGGTATGTATGCCAGTAACGCACTATGCCCTTTAGTAGATAATCCCTAAGCACTATCTCGGGTAAACTATAAATATGTTGCGCAAAACTATACTAACGTGTGTGAGCGTTGTCCGCACCATATAGCAATAGCAAATCGTTAACGAGGTCCAAAACGCCGACATCCATGTCGATCCCTTTGGAACTACTCATAAACTAATTATAATGTTGTCTAAAATTGTAAACGTCTTGGCTGTAAGTTTACTTTAAATAAATTAACCATCTAACAGTGAGTGGAATAGCCCAGTACTTCTAGTACCTAAAAATTCAGATGGCGAGAAAAAATGGGCTTAGTGGGTAGATTATAGTAAGGTGAACGCGTCGATATAATAAATGTCAAATTTCCGTTACCCAATATAAAAGAGATATGAGATTCAATTTCAGGATGTTTATACTTCAGTCACTTAGATTTACACCAAAGTTTTTATCAGGGAAATTTGAAGGCAGAATCATGTATAATAAAAAAACGTTGTGTAAATTTAGGTCCAACCACAACAGAACAATGGTATCGACCTAAATTCACATAACGTTTTTTTCATTATTACTATATTTTTATTTCGTATTTAAGGATGACAAGGAACATATACACGTCGACCATGAGTCTAACTGCGTTTATGATAAAAATAAAGAAGTCATGTCCATTATAATCCACAATAGTGTTAGTGAAATGATGCTAAGTAACTAGCAATCAGCTGAACTTGGGGTGGGCTCGTATTTATTTTACAACATGATTCTAGTGGTGTCATCTAGTCTTGAGTAGATTAACTACGGTGTTAACTATTTGGTTTTGTAACAGATGGCGTTAGTAGTACAATAACATTCTATGCAATAGGTAAACACATATGATTGTTAATTTTTTTTAATGGTTATAGAATTACATATTTTTTTTACAGATAAAACATCTAGATATGACGTCAAATTACTATGTATATCTATAGGCGTGATAGTTTTTCAGAAAAGGGGCCACAAAATGTACAAGTTGTGAGATCGATGGATCTATCGGTTTAAAATCAATAACCGATACACAGAGTCCATCTTAGCCTTTGCTGACGACCTTGCAGTAATCCAAAACAATGTCAGGAATTTTTACGAGAAGTGGATGAGTTCTGTGCATGGACTAAAGGATTGAGAACAAAACCAAGTAAATTCCACTCTCTGTGTCTGGGTAGACGGAATACCAAATTTACCTCTTACGATCCGGGACTCGTGATAGGAGGAGAATGTGTTTCCACAATTGCTGAATCTGTGCCATTTAAATTTCTTGGTAGGAAGATAGATTAGAAAGGACGAACACCATCTCTAGACGCAGTTGTCGATAGCTTTCTGAAAGATCTTAGTATGGTAGACCAACAACCAATAAGCAACGTTAAAAAAGCTTGGATATACGACAACTACTTAACATCACGAAAATCATCATCAAATCATCAAAAGATAAAAGTGGCTCTGATCTCGATTCGAGGTTTCAATTCCATAAACAATTTATGATAGGTGCACAGTCCTACAAAGCAGGTTTTGGTTCGAGAAAGAAAATTGAAGATAAAGACGTCGTAAAATCTTTTCTACAACAAGACGAAAATGATATGTATAAAGTTCATGCAATGAGCTTGGAAATGCATAGCAAATGGCTAACCTATACCACACTATTCAGTCTAATAAAATCACAGATTCCTGATTGGAATCCTTCCATTTATATTACTGATTTCGAGGAAGCCGTCATTCAAGCCTTTAAGGCTGGCATTGTGCCATTAATGAAACATTCAAAACCAGACCAGTGACTATTTTCCAGTTCCTGAAAAACAGAAGAAGATGCAATGTTTTCTTCTGTTAAAGCCTGCCCATTGAAATCAGTTAAACAAACACATAAACATTGAAAACAATGCTATGATCAGAGTGTACCAAATGCAATTGATTAATGGTAGCTTAGACATAGGTATCTTTGTATTTAGAGGAACTAAGGTAAAGTGCTCCTATTCCAAGTTAGAATTTTTGTATGTTTTTAATTTCTTCCCTGCATAAGTAAAAATTTTTTTTTAATATATTTCTTTAATTAATTAATTGTGTACAAAAAAAAGAAAATTTTTTTTTTACTTCAACCCCACGAAAGTAGTGCGCAAGGTGTTAGGTTAAATGTAATAGTGTTAACTTGCATGACAGAAACAAACGGAACTCAACACAGTCAGAAGTCTCATTTACAAGTAGACACTAGTGCCCTGAACATCACCTCCCATCCCCACAGTACCTATATATATATAAATTAAATAAAATTGAAACGAATAATTGAACAATCTTCTATGTTAATAGAAAAATTAAATAATGTAACTATAACTATGAGCAGCATTCGGGAAGTTATGCGACATCTTCTCGTCAAAGATCCCGCAGAGCCTGGAGACCAGTCTTCAACCAGTGTGTGTTGCCAGTGATGACATATGGCACTGAAATGTGGTTCTTTGCGAGATAAAATCTGAAATGTGGAGATTCCCCATAGAACCAAAGTCACCAACATAGCTTACCGAATTTGCAAGTTGAAGTGGTAATGGGCGGGCCACATTGATCGACAAACTGTTAACTGATGTGGTAGAAAGCTTCTCGAGTGGTTACAACATTACACCGGAAGACGTAGAGTTAGTAGGCCCCCCAACAGGTGGACTGACGACATCATGAAAATCGCGGGTAACCAGTGGTTACAAGTGGCTAATAGCCGTTCTTTGTGCCTTTATATGGGGAAGGCCTTTGTTCAACAGTGGACGTCTTCCGGCTGATGATGATGTAGATGATGATGACTTAACATCACGTCTGACTTTGCCTTTTCTAGTATACGACATAACTAAATCCCTTTTAACAAAGCTGGGTGTAAACATCATTAGGACATTGAAGTCGGCCACATTGATCGACAAACTGATAACTGATGTGGTAGATAGAAAGCTTCTCGAGTGGTTACAAAATTACTGCAGGATTGGAAGACGTAGAGTTGGTAGGCCCCCAAAAGGTGGACTGATGACATTGTTAAAGTCGCAGGTAGCCAATGGTTACAAGCAGCTAGAAGCCATTTTTTGTGGTATTCTATGGAGAGGCCTTGATTCAACAGTGGACGTCTTCCAGCTGATGATGATGATCATGATATCTATGACCTACAAATGTGATACAGTGGAGGTTCCTTATTCGCGCTTCCTTTATTCGCGTTTTCACTATTCGCGGATTGAAAAAATGCGATCCAATTCCTATATTCGCGGTCTAAGATTTCTTTATTCGCGGATCGAATCGAAATATCGATGCGTACATGTACCTACCTAAAAAAATGCATTCGCTATCCTTTGTCGACACGTCAGTAGAAGGATAAAAAATAAAATAGACCTTATTACAACGACGTCTAGATTGGTATTTCTAAAGTGATCGGCGTTGTTTGTTTTATGCGGCAGTTTCTTTGACGTAAGCCGCCTTCGCCGCAGTCGGTGTTTTTGAGAATACACAAACAGAATGTGTAGGTAAAATTATTAAATGTTGCCACAATAGGACGTTCTGTCCTCGGGTAAGAGCCGCATTGCGTGTTTCGTTGTTTTACTTTTCCATTCGTTACAAAAATTCTGATCGAGTAACACGTGTCTTTCGCTGTAATAATGTCCAACCAAAAAAAATTTAAAACGTGTTTCGATGCGAAAAAAATCAGTGTTACCACTTAAAGTGAAAATAGAAATGCTTGATCGTTTACGCCTTTAGTACACCTACGCATTCGTATGCGGCAGCGAGTCTCTGCGGAACTACTGCGTAGCGAAATATCTGCGGAACGTTAGTACACAGCAATGTTTACGCAACTTTTTCGCAATGATATACCATTGTAATTTTCGACGACTGCAGGTGCAGACGTAATTTCAGAATGTCATCTCAGTCATCGCTTTCAGATTCTGAAGAAGAAGAATTGTTATTGCTGGTGTCAGTACTAAAGAGAAAGCGTAGAATCTGGGTGCATGAAATAAATCAGAAACGACGGAAACTTGGAGAAAATAAACTGTGCTTAGAACGTGAACGTTTGAAGTTTTCTCCATGCTACCTCTTTTTTGTACGTATTTTTATAATCTGCGTGTCCAATTGCGTATAATACGGGATAATCTCGAATAGAATGCAAAAATAATTCAGTATTTTCGGCATCCATGGCGCGAAAATCTGTCCTCACTGACAGAACGCCAGCTGACGCTTTGCGATGCGAAACATCACTAGCGAAACGTATGCGTCTGTGTAACGGCCATTTCGCAGGTCCTTGCGAAACAATACTGACAGGGACGCAACTATTTCATCTATCTATGTGCTAGAGTGTGACATATCATATGCGAAAACCTGCCACACTACTTACAGTTTTTTCGTTGTTTCGCTACCGCATACGAATGCGTAGGTGTACTAAAGGCGTTACGACTTGGAGAGTCGTTTGCATCGATATCACGTTCATTCAATGTCAACGAATCAACTGTACGATCGATAAAAAAATCCGAAGATAAAATAAGGTCGTCTGTAGCTTCAACTTCACTGTCAGCGAAAATTGTTCGTGATCCAGCAATAGAAAAAATGGAAGTAGCGTTGTCATTATGGATAGAAGACCGCAATCAAAAAAGGGTGCCTCTAAGTGGTCCATTGGTACGGGAGAAAGCAAAGCGTCTTTACGCACATTTTAAGGAACCTGGTGGTAGTGGTGGTGGTGAATGTATAGATGGAGGATTTCAAGCATCGGAAGGTTGGTTCAATAAATTTAAAATGCGACAATCATTGCATAACATGAAAATCGTTGGAGAAGCTGCATCTGCAGACACTGCTGCAGCAGAAAGATATCCAAACGAATTTGCGAACCTGATAGCTGATGGAGGGTATAAGCCTGAGCAAGTATTTAATGCAGACGAAACTGCACTGTTTTGGAAAAGAATGCCAAACAAAACATTCATTTCTAAAAGCGAAAAGTCTGCCCCTGGATTTAAGGCAGCAAAGGATAGAGTTACATTGCTGCTTTGTTCTAATGCATCTGGAGATTGTGTTATTAAACCACTCATGCTTTATAGATCTTTAAATCCTCGTGCGTTAAAAAATCAAAACAAAGACGACCTGCCAGTGTTTTGGCGTGCTAATAAGAAAGCGTGGGTTACAAGCGCTATTTTTTGTGACTGGTTCCGGAATTGTTTTGTGTCTGAAGTTGAAACTTATTTGAAATCAAAGAATTTAGACTTTAAAGCAGTTCTAGTTTTGGACAATGCACCAGGTAATCCACGCGAACTTGAAACTATGCATCCAAATATAAAAGTGACATTTTTACCTCCCAATACGACGGCTTTGCTTCAACCTATGGACCAAGGAATAATCCAGGCCTTTAAGCTTTACTACATTAGACGAACCTTCAAAATCATACTGGATAATATGGAATGTGATCCTGATATGAATGTTATAGAATGCTGGAAGCAATTTGACATAGCGAAATGCATTGTAAACATAAAAGAATCATTGCAAGAATTGAAGGCATACACATTGAAATCATGCTGGAAAAAACTGTGGCCTGTTCTGACAGCGGACAATGAGGAAGAACCTGTGCAAATTCAAAGTTTAACTGCAAACATTGTCGAAATTGCGAGTGGAATAGGACGAGATGGGTTCGATCAGATAGAATCAAGTGATGTTCAGGAACTTCTTGGAGCACAAGATGAAGATTTGACTGAAACCGACTTGGAGGAAATGTTAAATTCGCAACCCATCGAAGAAGAGGCTTCAACAAGCGCTGAAAACGTAACATTTAATTTGAAAAATCTTAGTGAAGGTTTAAGAATGGCAAATGAGCTTTGTGATTTCTTTATGAAAATTGATCCATCTAAGGAACGAAGCCTTATTTTTAAGAGGCAAATTGCTAATGCCACTGCTGAATATCAGTCTAAGTTGAAGGAGCTTTTAAAAAATGCCAAACAAGAAAAAATTACTAAATTCTTTAAACCATTGCCTAAACCTGATGATAATATGTAATTAAACAACCTGTATGATCAGAAAGTTCAATTAAACATTTTTTTATCTACAATTTGCTTTTTTATTTCGTCATCTAGGCACGTATCCTCTATAACCCCATACAAATTACCATTCCATATTCACGGTTTCTGTACTCGCGGCATATTTACGGAACGCATACCCCGCGAATAAGGAACTTCTACTGTACATAATAATTGTGATATCCGTTTTCTAACAGGAACCATTCCTAAGTAGAAAAAAGAGCTCAGGTCACTGGCCACAGGTAGGGTACCCAAAAGGCTGGCAGCATTACGCCCTTGAATGGCAATATTGATTCTCTGGCAGAGGTATGCACCAGCCCTTTGGTTATTTGTCTATTCTATCAACTGCTTTGACAAATCTTTATGGTTATATAGATATATATATATATATATATCAAAATAGTTATACAATTCAGTACACACCTATTATTATACTCTCTCTACTAAATATGCTTTTCCGTCTAGGACGAGTGCAAAGATGCTGGATTCCTTCATATAAATAAAGCTTGTTGTACTATAGTAATGTATCATATATACCTCAACTTCTTCATCACCAGAGGCTTCCTTAGCTTCATCGTCTTTATTGCGGCTGGCACGGCTCCCATCAGAAGCAACGGAGCGGCTCCTGCCACGAGACAAAACACGTTATAGAAATGTAATACGAGTTTAGTATGGTAAACATATTTTATTAAAACCTTACCGAGACCTAGAACGTGATCGTGAGCGAGACCGTGAGCGGGACCTGGAACGCGAACGGGAGGGGCTCCGGGAAGGGCTGCGGCTGCCGGAACGAGATCTGGAGCCCGATCGCGACCTCGCCGATCTATTGGAAACAGCGCTACGCCGAGAACGGTTCGAGGCTACGCTGCCTGCCTCGGAACCGCTCCCAGAGTAATTACTAGCTTCTGAGTCGGACATTGTCACGATTTAGTGAAATTAACAAGGATTCTGACCCATTTAGAATAAAATATTTCTTATCGAAATTATACAGCGCGTAGCAAACATCCGTCACGTCACTTTTGTTTCTTTTTGTCTACTCCACAGATAACTAACAATAAAAAGACTCATAGATAATACATAAGGTTTACGGTTTAAGGCTACATAGTATAAATCGACTAAAATATTGAAAAGCTTAACAATGACTTGAATTGACATCTTATACTCGTATTTATGGCTTCTGTAGCCTATTGTCACAATTCTGCCAATGTCCGTAAATGCTACTAGTATCATAAGTTATGTGGAGAGTGTTTAATATTATGAGAACGGTTGGTGTTTACAAGGGAGAATCCTCCAGATGTTTTACAACCATTATGATTATTCATTATTAAACAAAAGGGACAATCACTTTGTTAGTAGAACACACAACATATATTACATTACATATAAAAAAAACCAGGGACTTTTAGGAATAAGCGGTTGTAGGTCTCTATAATATTTGCCTTTTTTATGTTATTGTGACGGAACAAGCCCGACGTCCATCTGATGCTAAGTGGACTAACCTCTGCCTTTATCATTTCGTCAACGACGAATAGCACTGTGCCCGTCACACTGAGACGTACAGTTGTTAGGTATCATGTGCCTGTAATTTTTCTAGCTCTCAAGGACTGCTGCCGGAACACACTGTTAGGTGCTTGGTGACAGTTTTTTTAATTGAGGGTGGTCGCTAGCAGGCGGGCATTCGCAAAATGCCCTTCCACCATGTGGTGAAGGTCAAGCCCGCGGCGGGATTCGAACCATGGACCTACTGCACGGCAGTCCATAGCCAATGCCTATGAGCCATCACAAAATTGCCGTTGTGTTATTTTGATTTTCCTAATATTTTGACTATGAATCTTGGAAGTGTCATATAGGGAGCACATGACTCTGCAGTTTCATTACCAGGAATTCCAAAATGTCCTGGAATCCAAGCCAGAACAACATTTAAATCCAGTTTATAGGATTCAATTAAGCTGTTATTCATTTGGAAAATTACAGGGAAACGAGAGGGAGAACTAAAAGGACGTAACACAAGAGATTGCTTCCAATATAACCAAGGGTTGGATGGACGGGGGTTCGAATTCCGCACATGACTTAAATTTTTTCTATCGTATATTTGTAATTTTGTGATGTAATTCGCATAGCAGGCATTATAGCAAACATAACAATATTAAAAAAAAAAAACAAGGCTTCATCATTGAATACCGAGGAATAGGAAGGTCATTTATAAGTTAGACAAATTTTACCAGAAGGCATCCACACTGCTGCACCATCAGCACTATCGGATGACAGCTACGACGCATCAGTAAATACATAGTACCAAACCTGTGCTAAAGCACTAGGGGAGTCTTTATTAATACCAAAATGTAAAAGAACTTTAGGTTCATAGGTAAGTACTTCATAGGTGGTTGAGTTTAAAGGGTTGATGGAAAGTTGAATGAGAGGTGCAGGTAGCGTAGTGAATTTAATGAAGCTGCAAAGAAGGCAAGGAATATTATATGGGTTCCGCCAATCTTTTGAGAAGTAAATAGACTTCCCAAAACAGGGAATCCTAGTGGGAAGCCTATTGATATAGATTAATTATTATGAAACAATGTCTTTGGAAATAAATTATTATTATTATTAATCATACAGGTCAGAAAGAAGACTCAATTTCGGGAGTAAGGGGTGATTAGAATTTTCGAATTAATTTAGAAACAAATCTATCTGAAAGGAATTGTCTGCGAATATCAAGAGGGTGTTCCGTGCATTCAACTTGCATGGCATGAATAGGTTAATACTTCATGGATCCAATGGATAATTCCAATAAATTATTTATTGCATGTATTTAAAAGGAAAGAACCGTAATAGAACGTCAATAAAACGAAAACCAAATTTTACTAGACAAGGTTGTTCAAAAAATAATTTCTGGAAATTTTGGCAAGAAACATCTAAGTTATGTAGTACCAAATGTGATGCTCCAGCGTCAGTGTATGTGGAAAGTGACAATAAGAAAATTGCAGAAAGCTTTAAGAAAATATTTTTGATTGCTACTTCGAGCTCGGGACAGGTGGACCGAACCTTCATCGAGGATGACCCTTCTTGTCTCAAAAAAGAGACTTAAACACATCTCGATGAGCGTCTGGTATATGATATACCACTTGAGCTAACATGACAATGACTCGTAACTCCAATTTTTCCTCTCGTTCTTTCCTCTCTTTTTATTTTGGAAGCGTGTAAATATGAGCAAAAACGGTAAAATGTTGAATGAATGGATGTAGTTGGCTGGACATAAAGGTAGAGTAAGTACCTACTGTGCGATTTTGTAAACGGCTGCTAGAACGAGGGACGGTAAAATGTATCATTTCGATAAGCTCAGGACTATCGATATTTCCTTAAATGATTTATTCATAACTATCTAGCTCACGGCAGTGATTATTTGCGTACGTGAGGTGGTTCAAAAACTTATTTTGAATCTTTTCTATTCTGTTGACGTGGACGGCATAAGTTGGACTCCTAATTTGACTGCAGTATTCTAATAGGCTACACACGTAACATTCAAAAAGGATAATAGGAATTTCGGGATCTTTAATGCCTTTGTTCATGTCACAAAACCAGTCAAACTAGCTCTCTTTTTAGCTATGTGGTCAATGTGGTCTCGAAATCCTAGTTTTTTGTCCACAATGACGTCGAGGTCACGAATACTTGAAACTTCTTTGACCAGAACTCCGTTGATAAAGATAAAGATAAAGATAATTTTATTGTTGTAACATGAGTAATTATACACTTTCATGCAATTTGTTGGTACATAATAAATAAAGGTTCATCATGTTTTGCCTATGAAGGCGTACAATATGGAGAGATGAAGCCATGTCTTAATTACAAACATTGAATAAAATACAAAATTCATTACAATAAAAACATTCCAAATATTGCAGTAGTTATACAGTTTAAAAATAAACATTTTTGAATATAATACATGTCAGGCAAAATTATTAGTAAGTAATTAGAAATAAATTATAGATTATAGAAATAGTAAATTTTTAACAGTAATGGTAATAATTATAAAATAAAAGGTCATCATTTAAAATTTGTCATTAAAAAAATCACGAATATCATAATAACATTTTTGAACTAATAGAGCTTTGAGCCTAGATTTGAATAAATTCATATTTAACTCTTTGTAACACTTTGGAAGTTTGTTAAAAATAATGAAGTAGCTTGTATCACTTGGCTTTGTTTTACGTCTGAATTATATGTGTGAGCATTTTAACGGATTGAGCACCATTTTATTTGCGATACACCAGTGACTTATGGAATTATTATCATTTTGTAACAATACTTTATCATTGACAGATATCCGTACGTAGTACGTTAAGTCATGGCAAGAAAAAAATATTTGTACTTTATTGTGGAACAAAACTCGTTTATAGATATTAAAATAATAGAGGTCCTAAGTGCGAGCCCTGTGGAATGCTGGAAGGAGCAGATTTTGTTGAGGACTCAAAACCACGAACAATAACCAGCTGAGAGCGATTTAGAAGGTATGATTCAAACCACCTCAACAAAGTTCCGCATATGCCAGCATGGCCGAGCTTTTGAATAAGAGTGTTATGATCAACCAGGTCAAACGCCTTAGAAAAATCTGTGTATACGGTATGGACCTCATTATGACACTTGAACGAACGCCTCAATTATATCGCTAACGACACCAAGGAGGTTTGAGGAGGTCGATCTTCTTGGTAAAAAGCCATGCTGCTGACTATCTAGTATTACAGATTTAAAATAGAAGTTAACTATTTTGTTTTACCATTGATTCAAACAGCTTGCCTAATGAAGACATAATCAAATATTTTTTTTTTTTTTTTTTTTTTTTATTTAGGTTCGCAAACTGGACGTTACAACAAAATAGCATAAACATAACATACACGAATACAGCAAGTTGAACGGCCTTCTATGAGCGAACACAGCCTGCGTACGAATAGTTTACACTCAATATAAAGTTAAAACTTGTAATCTTGTAAAATAAATAAAAACTTGTAAAATAAATAAAATTAAACAAAGTTACAAATTGCAAAGAATTCTCTTAAATCTGCTGACCGATGAATTGAATATGTCTGCTTCATGGCAAATATCGTTGTAGTAAGAACACATGCGAGATAGTGGTGAATTTCGACCATAGTTGGTGCGATGTGTGGGTATAAAGAACGTTTTGCGATTAATAAGCCGGCTACTAATTCGTGGAATACATATAAAGATATTTGCGACCATGTCAGGACAATCTATAAGACCGTTAACAATTTTATAAAGGAACAAGACATCTGCAATTTTACGTCTATGCTCAAGTGTGGACATCTTATAATGCGTGAGTCGGGATTGGTACGATGTTAAGGTTCGACAGCGGTTGTCAGCGAAAGCGAGGTGGTATAAAAACTGTTTCTGCAGTTTCTCAATTTTGGTGCTGTGTACTGCGTAAGACGGATTCCAAATTTGGCTGCAATATTCTATTATAGGACGGACGTAGCAGTTAAAAATTATAATAGGTACTTCTGGGTCCTTGAAAGTTTTGGTTTGTCTAATAACGAATCCAGCCAACTTGGCTGCTTTCTTGCCAATGTGTTCAAAATGTTGCTTGAAGTCCATCTTCTGATCCACAATGACACCCAGATCACGCAAACTAGATACTTCAGTGACCAGAACATTGTTAATGAAATAATTTGAATTGAACTCTATTGAATGTTTCCGAGAAAATTTGATATGATAGCATTTCGATACGTTCAGAACCATTTGGTTTTTCAGGCACCATGCGTATATTGCATTAAGATCACGTTGTAAGTATATAACATCTTGATCGGATTTAATAGTTCTGTAAATTTTTAAGTCATCTGCAAACATTTTGAATTTGGAAGTTATTGTGGAGCAGAGGTCGTTAATGAAAACGAGGAAAAACAGTGGTCCTAAATGTGATCCTTGTGGAACTCCCGACGGCACAACCTTAACTGAAGATTTGAACCCGCGGACAACAACGAGCTGAGAGCGGTTTTTGAGGTAGGACACACACCACCGCAATAAGGAACCACATATACCGGCATGTCCAAGCTTGTAAATAAGAGTGGCATGATCTACAACGTCAAAGGCCTTGGAAAAGTCAGTATATAGGGCGTGTACTTCATGTTCGCTCTCGAATGCTTCGTGTATATCCTGTACAAAACCAAAAAGATTTGATGCAGTTGATCTACCAGGTAGAAAACCGTGTTGATGGAGATTAATCAAAGGTTTGACGTGGAAACATAAAACTTTTTGCACCAAGCATTCAAATAGCTTCCCTAAAGAAGATAAAATTGAGATGGGTCGATAATTAGTCACGTCTGCTCGATCGCCTTTTTTGTGTATTGGTGTCACGTGAGCAGTTTTCCATTTTGTTGGAAACATGCCACATGTTAAAGATTTATTAAATATGATAAATAATGGTTTTACTAGTTGAAAAGCACAGTGTTTGAGAAAAATAGGTGGGATCGAATCAGGCCCAGGCCCTTTGTTAATATTGATATATTGAAAATAGGTCTGTAGTTAGCTATGTTGCTCTGCTCAACGTTTTTATCCATATGGATAAGAACGGTGATCTTTTTTACTTTAGGGTTTTGGGCTGGATAAACTCTATGAGAGCCACACAAAGATCAACCTCATTGAATGCTTCCAGGAGAGAAAGTCCAAATAAACTGGAAAAATGGAAGCCCCACATAATGTGGTGGGCATTAAAATCACCCATGACCATCTTAAGGGTAGGAATAAAAGAAAGGAGAAGAAGTATTTCAGGTATTAGGGAAGAGTTGGGATGGGGTATGTGTATAGCGATAAAAGAGATATCCAAGAATCTGATTCTTGGATATCTCTTTTATTCTCTGAACTTCCTTAATACAAATATTAGATACCGTGTGAGTTTTGACCGAATTTGATGGGTCTAATATAAATTTCTGCAGACAAATTGGGCTCACACGGGTAACGTGGACCACATAAGGGCCCTGCTCTTATCCAGAGACGTATATGCATGTCCGCCAACTATTAGTGAGGAATCTGTGTAAACAGTTTTAATAGAGGTCGATGCCAGCTCAGGCGCGGTAATAACCTTCTTGTCCGGGGATTGTTCTTCTCCTTCAATTGACCGCTTGGTTGCGGTTGGAGTAATATTAGGATCCGGAAGATTCGCAGGGTCGGGTGGATCGTAATTCACGATGGGTATTTGAGGTTAGGTGAACCTCGAACACAAAAATCAACCGCTAAACACAAAAACTACTGACTAATTACGGGTATATTCCATTTGACGCTAATAACGTTATTTTCGATAATTTTGATCACAATCTGCGTCTATGGTTGTGATCACTGTGATCGTTTGTAACTGTTCTCCCCTGTTCCATTTAGGACAAGAACGCTAAAAATGCCACTAAAGTTTGCCACTTCTGTCACTTTTGACATTAGATGTAGCGTTTATGGCGAAAATAACGCCAAGACCCATGTGGAACAACTTTTTGGGAGTGTAATCGTTTTTAGCGTTTTTGGCGAATTAAATTTCAAATGGTAGGCACCCTTTATTTTACCAACTCCAAAATAGGCCAACACAAATAATAAATGTTTTATTCAGTTATAAAGGTTACAAATAGACAACGTTTATAACAATCAATATGACGGAATATGAGCCACCCTCAACCGAATAAAAACGCAAAATTACTCACAAACTCATGGGACTCACTCACACTCACACTCGCCATCACTTCCGATCGCAGAATATTCACGCTCTAAGATCCTGGAGCAGCACTAAATGATGCATATTGTTCTATGTTGTCTATGACATATTCTTACAAGAAATAAGAAAAAAAGAGATTGTCTATTGATTGATTCGTCGTTTTGCATAGCGAATAGTAAAATTTTCAGAAGAAATCATCAGTTTGTCCTTAAAACTGTTTGAAATTAATGATACATATAAATAAATGTAAGAGGAGTACTTGTCAATCTGGTTATTTTAAGTAGATGGATAGGTATTCGTTAACGTCGGACGTCCGATCGTCGTGAAGCTCAAGTCGATCGCTACCTTTCGATCGAGTTTTGCATTTCCTAATATAAACAGATTTAGTAGTGCATCGGTACAGCTGATCGATCGTGCAGTAGGTGCGAGTGCAGTGACGTGCAACGAGCGTGTGAGTGCGATGTGTCAGTGAAGCAGCGAGCCTAGCGGCGGCGGCGAGGGGTGGCCGAGGGTTCCCTTGCTGGGGGTGTCATGCTGGAGACGCGGTCGGCGCGCGCCGCAGACTCGGTGTGGGCGAATAAGCCCCTGCCGGCGCCGCACGCCATGGCCAACAGTAGGCACGGGAAGAATGCCCAGGTGAGAACATATTCGCCTCTTCCACCTCCCATCATACAATACAATTGAGTATATAGTATATAGATGCGAAGTCAAGTGCAGTTACCAGTGCCCAACCCATGCTAGGCATTGGGCATTGCATTTAACTTTTCATAGATCTAAATAGATCACATTGCTTCCATTATTAAGTATGCCACAGGCACCAATTATTAGGATATCCTGTAGAAACTTCCTTTTTACAAATTTCAACACACAGCATAGAATGTTATTAATCATTCTTTAGGAGTTCTGCATCAAACCATATTCAAATAAGAATTAAAGTAGATACTTATGTTTAAATAACATTACTACAATACCTACCACCTCAACCACAACATGTTACTCAAATTTATAAAACAACCAAGTGGTTAATAAGAGTTTGTTAGAGCAAGCGCTCTAACAAGCTCTTGTCTAGTATCATTAGAATACTAAGAGCAACTTTCACTTGTAAAATTGGGACTAAAACATCTTTAATCAAAATATAGACATACTACAAAATTGTGATAAAAATAAGTACTTGATTGAAGTAAAGCATCTGATTTAAAATTGTGTGGCAGGAATCTGAATATCCGTCTTGACCACCCTGAGAATATGTTCCTGCTGTAGAAAGTAATTTAGTTGATGGATTGAAATTATAAAATGTTGTTGTGATAGAAAGTAAAATTACTTGGTGGCACTTACATATGACCCCAAGACACCTGCCAAGCCTGGGGATAATGGCAAACCCCCTCTTAATGAGCTGTGCTCAGTAGTGGACAATCGGGCTGATACAGTACAGGAGTGTGTTCAGAGGCTCAGAGTGTAGTTGTTTGGTTGTTTTGCAACTTACCCTGAGGTATGGAACGACCGGTTGTTTTATAACCTCAAACAAATTGTGACATTGACAGACTTACATCATTATCGTAATAATAATTGCTATTTAATACTATCACAAATTCGTTTTCCATTTTTATATAAGTTTTATATTATGAGAAATTATTTAAGTATTTATATTTTTTGAGATATATGGGTGAGCGCATCAGATAGAATACGATATAAACGTCAAAGTCATTTCATGTCACGCGTTTTATGGTTAAAAAGTTGCAACCTTCAAAGGTTTGGAACGGTCCAGTTGTGACAACCGAACGCTCTACTCGAAGGTTGTGAACGACGTTAGAGTGAAAAGTTGCACTCCGAGTGCGCTCTAACCAAGGTTCGGAACGCACCCCAGTACTTACACATGGCAAATTTGATCCTTCTTATAAATAGATATCATACTTCAAATTAATTGATGTTTCAGTCATTCAACAAACTATAAGTAAGATTACAGCATAGGTTTATAACCTTTGTATCATCAATATTTTTTTTGTTTGATATATCAGTTACTAGGTTTGTTTTTTAGCCTATTTCAGCTACTGACATAACAAATGATTGACTCTATTTCTACATAAGGTAAATGGGGGAGTAGTTGACACATAGGTCGGAATTGTCAACTTGAGAACAGTGTAGGGTGATCAAAATGTTTTAATGTAAAAGTGAATTATATATTCTAAAAGAAAGGGTTTCATGTAGATTATTGCATGTTATTCAATTATCTCAGAAGAGCAAGCAATAAAAAATGAAAAATACATGATTTCAAAGTATCAAATGCACCCATAGTTGACATGCTAAAAATTGATTTGTTTGGGTAGTTGACATTAGTTGATCCAATAGTTGACATCAAATAAAGAAACGAGTTTATTAATAATGAATACTTTAATACATATAAACATACATAAAATCACGCCTATTTCCCGTAGGGGTAGGCAGAGACTATAGATTTCCACTTGCTACGATCCTTAGATATCTCTTTCGCTTCATCTACATTCATCATTCTTTCATACATAAGCGTCGGTTTAGGGTACTCCTGACATGACCATTTTTCAGAACGTCTTCAATTTAATTTCGGAACGTTTGTCTAGGTCTTCCCCTTCCAAAACTTCCGTTCACTTGTCCCATGTAAACCTCTTTAGTCTCTCTAACAGCCGGATGAGCCTTCTTAAACATATTTTTTTTATGCCTGATAGGTTAACCATTGACCACTATCTCACCTGATGGTAAGTGATGATGTGGTCGAAGATGTTGTACAGGCTAACCTGGAAGTACTGGCTCTCAAGGACAGCTGCCGGAACACACCGTTAGGTGCTTGGCGACAGATTTTCTACTTGAGAGTGGTAGCTAGCCAGGCGGGCATTCGCGAAATGCTCTACCACCATGCTATAACGACTGCCATCCTAAGACAACAACCGGGACCGATGGCGTAACGTGCCCTCTTAAACATGGAAGCGCTCAGTAGTAATGTCACTAACGTTAGCAATTTATCATATCCTGGATTCTTACCTAATTTCATACTCGTTAACGCTTTCAAAATCTGTTCCATGTTTATTTCGTTTTCATCATCGCTTGTATGTGCACATGTAGGTTCCTGAAACCTAGTCCAGTGTTCCCTCTCTTTCAAATAAACTTTCAAAATACTCTTTCCATCTTTTCAACACATATTCTTCTCCTTTTATAATGCTTCCATCATGACTTCTGATTTGACGATCTCAGGTCATGGTTTCCTTGAGCTGTTCTTATGGATTTCCAGAAAAACTTTACATTTGACTTGAAATATTCAGAAATCCTTTCGCTCAGCTTTCATTCTACTTACAACTTCTTTAATCTCTTTTAATCCTTTCTTGCTACACGTAACGTATATCATGATGTATTGCCATTTATACATTTTGGGCAGCTTTTGTGGTTAACGAATCCAACCATGTTATTTTGTTTTCATTCACAGCCTTTTGTACATCTTGATCCATCTACGCATTCTTATGCATTTTTCCTTTTCGCTTTTTAGAAGTTCCGCACACATTGATGGCAACGTCTACAATCCCTTGCTTCAATTTTATCCACATTTCTTTAATTTCACTTATCTAAACCATCAAGTCCAACTTATTAACATAATCATTTTTAACATCCTTCTCTTGCAATTTTTTAACATTCACTCATTCCAAACAGTTCACACTTGTAGTATAGATGCACGCGCTCGGTGTCGCCATCGGTTGAAAAGACCATTTAAACGTCTCACCACCAGGTAGTGGTCTGTATCGATGCCAACTCCGCGGTACGCCCGAGTATCCAATACTTTCGTCCTCAGCTTTTCATCCACAGTAATAAAGTCAATCATACTTCTTGAATCACCTTCCCTTGTAAACATATGGATCTTTTTCTTGTCAAACATTGTGTTTGTTACGCAAAGACTCCATTCCAGACACAAATCAAGCAAACGTAGTCTATTCTCATTCGCTCGTTCATCCCCAAAGCACCAGGAACCCTTTCATATCCATCTCGCTTTCTTCCTACCCATCCATCAATACAATCCTTTCATTATCTTTACACATTTTTAAAGTATTATGCATACTGTCCCAAAACTCCTTTCTTTCTTTTTGTGCTTTTGGGGACCTTCACGAACCCATGTCCGTCAGCGCATAGACACCCGCCCCAAAACATCGAGTAAGCCCAACTTTAAGCCTCACCCAGAGAAGTCTTGGGCTACCGCATTCATACTTGATCATATTTTGTAATTTTTTTTTGTTTGTATTCATTTCTATTTTTAAAATTTTCAAAAATTCTACAAATCTTTACACGCGGGCCGCTATTTCCGATCGTTTCGCGTTTTTTTTTTGAGCACGATCCGAGCTATAGTTTTTAAAATACAACAAATTTTTGCATCTATCGTCTGGCATACTTCATAGTGTCCATTCCACCTCTTACATTCAACGGGTCGCGGTGGGACGCTTTCCGCCCCGCGAGCTACGGAATATTTGAATAAGGGATTATTAATTTAAACCATCAACAAAGAGTATCTTATTATTATCATAATCATACTTAACACTTATAAATATCAGTCTAGTTAATCTAAGAAAACAGTATTTAGTTACAATTCATAAATCAAAATTATTGCAGACTATAAAAATCCGACATCATTTAAAGTATAAAAAAATAACAAGCAGTCTGACACAAGAAATTCAGTACTGTTTTTAAGATATAAGTGCGGTGCTCTTGATTGTTTTCCGAAGGAAGGAAAAAATATATGTACTCAGTACTTGACACTGTATGCATGTGTAGTTGACATCCCTGTCAAGTATTGGTTCTAGTAATAAGAACTATACTCATTATATACAGAAACGATTGTCACCTTACACTGATCACTGACACAATGCAAACTTAACTTACACCTAAAAAATTAGTACTTGACAGGGATGTCAATTACTGGTCAACATTGAAAAAAGCGTAAGTAGTAATTGACACACACGAAATAATTGGCGCCATTACACACACGAGGTTAGGAGTGGAGTTCGGGTGATAAGCAGTGAACTAATAACAACATTATACATCACCTATGTGGATATCAGGAAAAGCAATGAAAAAATTTGAATAAATGTAAATATACTCACCTCTTTAAATTCTGTTAGATATATTTAAAAAAATATAATTCACGGACACGCGCGCAGTTAAACACACGCTATTATAAAATGGCTGAACCTATTTTGCCAAAATAAAAAAAATAATGTGTCTGGATATAATTCCTATCAATAGGATGCATTCACATGGTCTGTTCTATGAAAAAACTGTCTTTATATGTCTTTAAAGTTGAAAGTGTCAACTATTACCTCAATGTCAACTATACCCACTGTTACGTTACTATTGGTGACTAAACTCCTCTAAAACACATACACATTTGTAATAGCAGAACCTTGAAACCCACTTTATGAATTAGCCCAAATGCTTAACTTATTTTGGAAAACACAACATTGTCCTTACATCATGAACAAATTAAAATGAATTGCTTAATTTTTTTTGTTATACCTAATAGGCTGGTGTTTGAAAATTATCTCACCTGATAGTAGGTAAGTGATGATGTAGTTGAAGATTTTGTTTAGGCCAACCTTATTGGTTTCAAAGAACAGCTGCGAGAACAAGCCGTTAGGTGCTTGCTGACCAATTTTCAATTTGAGAATGATAGCTAGGCAGGCAAACATTCGCTAAATGCCTTACCTATAACCATGCTAGAAAAGTATATTTGAAACCATATTCCCTCCACTGGCATGAAAAATATGACTAAAAACAATTTTGGGCCTAAATAGGGTTTTGTGAGTTGATGAAGAACAACATAATATTGTAAAACATGTGTTATATATCAGTAACTTGTTGTTTTTACCATCAGGACACTAAACTATGAATATGAATCTATTCTTGTAGGATTTATGAGTTATATTGTCTCTTTGGTATTATAGTTTTTAACAAACATTTATACATTAATTACAGTTATATACAGTTGTAAAGCAAAGATTCAAAACAAAATATTGCAATGGCCCCTTATTTAAATGTTAATTTTCCAGGATGATGTGTGCTATGTGGTAGCTAAGTACGACTATGCAGCTCAGGGTGGGCAGGAATTGGACCTGCGCAAAAACGAGCGGTACCTCCTCTTAGATGACTCCAAGCACTGGTGGCGAGTGCAGAATGCTCGCAGCCAGTCTGGTTATGTGCCCAGCAACTATGTCAAGAAGGAGAAACCTTCTTTATTTGACAGGTCAGTACAGCATGTTACTCTCTTGAAGAGTGTTTAGTATCTTGGTTAGATTTGAACCTTTTTTATTACTTACAGGCTAACCTGTCGGCACATGAAGATGTCATTTCTTAAATTTTGTAGTCCTATATGTTACTCCCCTAAAAACTGATGACAGTTAAACTTAGTAATGAAAGGTTTTGGTTGACCATTTAGGCATGATTCAAAACATAGTAACCAAATCACTCACAAACTCAGGGTGTGTCAGCTAGTGTCAATATAAATGATTATTAAATCATTAACTCCAATTCAATATAATTATTATAACAAATAGATGTAAAATTACTACTCGAAACATCTCATAAACAAGGATGTGTCATAATTCTACTTCAGGAAATTCATCCATAATGTATTCATTCAACTTCTGAGGATACTTATATTAGAGATAAAAAAAACATTCACAATAAAATCTGAGTCTTTTGTTGTTGACAACATTGTTTCTGGGATCGCATGAGTAAGTCGAATACTCTACTGACTACTGTTACAGCACTAGTCTCAATGCCAGCTAGCTAATACTCACCGTTTTTCTGTTTTAATCTTGACTCCCAGAAGAACAAATTACATGTGAGAGTCAACACCTTATTTCAGGTTATCACTTGTCATAAAGGGAATCTGTTATGGACATAGTTTTCTGTCTAACACCAGGTGGGCTTCTTCTAACTTCTTCTCCTCTAAAAAAGTCACATATAAATAAAATATAATAACAACTTTAAATAATGAGCATAAGGACAATGGGTAATTAAAAAAATAAACAAACTTCAACACTCAAAAGTCTGAAATAACTTGTTGAAGTTGGTACCATGATCATTCTAAAATACCTATTATCACACAGTATTGTGCCCATAGTACAGACTTCGACAATTTATTTTGCACTTTTGAGTGTTAAGTTGGTTAAATTTTTTTGTACAATAATTTTTCTCCGTTTTTACCCTACTACTTACGAGATCGATTATCATTCACCGTCGATGATTATATCATCAAGATAGGAAAACCCTTTTCAGTTATTGTAGTGGGACTTAAAAATGCCTTGACCGATTTTAATGAAATTTAAATGGGACCACATGGGAAGCACCAGCTTTCAAATAAAAAAAGAATCATCAAAATCGGTTCACCCACTCGAAAGTTCTGACTAACAAACATTTAAAAAAATGTGTCGAATTGGAAACCTGCTTTTTTGGAAGTTTGCCTGAAATAAACTTATTAAAACTTTAAATAAGTTTGATACTAATTAAAAAATCTGGTAAATATCACAATCATCCTAATAAGTCCTGTATATTATTATAATGTAGGAATAAATAAAATTAAATGAAATTTTTAGTTTGCTCTTATAACTATATTAGGAATGTCTAGCTGATATATTCATGGGACATAACTAAATTATAATTGAACCAAATCCTATCCGAAAGTAGCCACTGCACTGGGTGAAGATAGTAGACAAATAAAGTCATCAAATAGTGGGCCACTTTAGCAAGGGTCCATCATGTTGGGTTGGCTGCAGATCTCATGCTTTATCGCTCATCACATTCTTCTTACACACTTTTCCATCTGTCTTGAATTTGCTTTACTGCAAAATGTCTCCCAATTTGGCACAGGAAGGGAGCTTTTTTCAGAATATGTACAGTTCTTCCCCTGACAAACTTTCCATTCCACTCTGGAATTTTACTGGAAAATGCCGGAAAGAAATCAATAATACACAAAATGTTAGTAATTCATCGAAATTTATTTTATCACCTTCAAAGTTTGCTCCTTTAAAAACGATACACTTAAGCCAACGAATAATCCAATCATCAAAACAGAATACGCTATTTCCGGAATTGAGTTCAGTTCTCGCCGCTAATTGTCCTTTGTCTTCTACTGATTGAAAACGGGTGGCAGGAAGTGGTAATTTGAGTTTAGGTAAAAGAAAGAAGTCGGCTGGAGCCATATCTGGTGAATAAGGTGGTATTTGTTGAGTTTTTGGTCAAAAATTCGTTCACAATGAAGGCCTTGCCGAATAACACTCAAATAACATTATTTGTTTACCGTTTGACCTTCCGGAAAGAATTTCGAGTGCAAAACACCACGATATCATAGTCAAAGGAAACAGTCAACATGACTGACTTCTGATCGAATTTGGCGTGGTTTTGTCGGTTTCAGTTCAATTTGAGGCGCCACTCCGAAGCTTGTTGACTATTTTGACATGTAAATTAGTTAAAATCTTAGAAACCATCTTCTCATCATTAGTAACAATGCGTTTCATGAATGTTGGGTCGGAATTGATTCATACTAGCATGTCCTCAGCAACTCTTACGTGATTGAGATTTTGGAGAAAATTCGTGCTTTTCGAAACTAGTCGAGCGGAAAAAATTTTCATACTCAAGTGATTATTAAAATGGACGGTTCGACTCGTGAGACAGAAAGTTCGGCAGCTATCTCTCCCAAACTTGAATGAGGGTTTTCAGTTACTGTTTCCTTTTCCTTTGCGATGTTAACTTTACTTGCAGACATTGATGGCCTACTATTTTTTTTTTTTTTTTTTTTTTTTTTTATGATATTGTGACGGAACAAGCCCGAGGCCCACCTGATGTTAAGCGGACTAACCTCTGCCTATAACAGACGCATTTCGTCAGCGACGAATTGCACTGTGCCCGTCACACTGAGACGTCCAGTTGTTAGGTCTCATTAGCCTGTAATTTAACTAGAGCGAGGAAAATCGCTCCATGATATCTGGACCGCTATTGAACGCTTTGTACCACTCATAAGCACGTGTTTTTGATTAAGGCGCTTCACCGTAAGCCTTCTGTAACATTTTCAGTGATTCAGAACACAAAATTAATTTAAATTTAAGGCGAACTCTTTGTTCAATGTTTTTAAAATTCGCAATACATATTAGATATGATATAACTAAAACAACTCTCTATTTAATCTAAATAACAGATGCTACCTAAACCCCGCGCTAAAATAGAAAACAGTTGTGCCAATCTAACAAAAAAATATTAACCTATCCATATCCAATATTTTTTGACTTAATGTGTACCTGGGCACTTGTGCTTTTTAGTTTGTATAAGTTATGTGTATAAGAACTAATAGTACGTAGAATAAGAACTTAAAACAATTTAAAATGTTTACAGCATCAAAAAGAAAGTGAAAAAAGGTTCAGGCTCGAAGACTTTACCTTCGAACAGTTCGCCAGTGCGCGGGGCCGCAGGGCCGGAGTCGCCGGGGGCGCGGCGCGGGGGCGGGGGCGGCGGGGGGCACCCCGTGGAGCCGGGGGACGCGCTCGGGACCGCCGTCGTCAAGTACAACTACCAGGCGCAGCAACCAGACGAACTCTCCCTCACCAAGGGTACCAGAATCTTGATACTCGAAAAGAGTAACGATGGCTGGTGGCGGGGGCAGTACCAGGGCCATACTGGATGGTGAGACACTTGCCCTAATACTGCATATAATATGGTTCATTTCAAATAAAACTCAGCTGTGGGGGGTGGCATATTCATAGAACTTTGATGGATAAACCATCGAAGTTCTTTGAATATGCCACCCTCTCACACTGCACTTTTTGAAATGCAATTGTTAAGTTCACTGTTATAGTCTTGAATTCCATGAGTTCAGATACATTGATAATGACAGTAATAGAATTCTTGTGAATGTCACACATATGTATATTGATTAATTAACCGGCAAGATATGCTTGAAATCCAGGTTGATGTATTCCATCACTAACTTGAGTGTTTTGCTGGTTAATTTATAATATTGAAATGTAAATAATTATACTGAATTTAAGGTAATTTTGTGAGTGAGTGAGGATATGAGTGTGTATGTTTATCACTCATTTACACTGCAACACCTGAAACAATTCGAATGAAACTTGGAATGTAGATATTTTAAGTCCTAGATTGACATACAAAATACTTTACATAATCATCACTCTACGTTTGTCTACCTGGTTGAACACGCTGGGCGCAGCAATCTTATGAGCTTAGTGTCATTTGTTTACCATAAAATAAGAAGAAAAAAATAACAAGTTATACAAATAAAGCAATTATGGCCGAGCGGTAATAGCTATGGACTGCCGCGCCGCAGTACCCTGGTTCGATCCCCACCGCCGGCTTGAGCTTCACAGCATCGTGGAAGGGCTTTTTGCGATTGCCCGCCTGGCTAGCTACCACCCTCAAGTACCCTCAACGGTGTGTTCCGGCAATAATCCTTCAGAGCCAGTGAAATTACAGGCACATGAGACTTAACAACTATGTCTCAAGGTGACGGGCGCAGTGCAAATCGTGACTTGTGACGAAATGCATCTGTTATAGGCAGAGGTTAGTACGTTTAACATCAGGCGGGCCTCGAGCTTGTTCCGTCACAATAACAAAAAAAATTTGTAATATTTGCACACATGAAAGCATAATTTGCATTTTGTCACTGCATTTGCAGAATGCTATTTGTGTTAATAGACAATGTCTGGATGCATCGAAAGGATACCTATTCTATTAGGGTGAGATAAGTTCTGCACTGATGTTTTGAAGGTGTAATTTAATCACCGCTTTAACATCTTTTTTTTTAATTCTACTTGAGGCTGATGTGTCCTGCACTAATGTCTCTCTTGGGGTCATTTGTGAATTTCCCTCTGCTAGCTTCCACCCAATCCATACCAACTTCTTACATAAATCAATAATAGTTGCTATCAAAACAACAAAGGCTGCAACATGCCCAGTTCCAGCCTTTTTACAAATCACTGCAAAATCTACTATCTGAATGATTATCTGCACAAAACTGGAGCATGAGACAGTCCTCTATGTAGTTGCTGTATGCATGAAGATGACACTGTGGACCACATACTAATGTAGCTACGAAAGAAATAAGATCCGCAAAGGGACTATAAGAGCCATTCTCAACAACAATATATGGTTTTTGATGAGTTTTGCTAAAAACTTGCTTTTGCGTCTCACCGCCATATTCATTTAGGGTCTACTATAATTTTTCACAATACATATTATCAGTAAATGACTTATTTTCTTTTGTTGTCAGGTTTCCATCCAACTATACCAGTGAAGAAGGAGACGCCGAAGACCCGGTCCACACTTATGCCATGGCTGAAAATGTCCTGGATATTGTGGTAAGTACACAACACATATTTATTTATGAATATAAAGTAAAAAGAGATATAGTAAGTTTCTAGGTCCACCTCATAATGTATGCCCAGTACTATTACTATATTTTAGGACTTTTTCTTGAGCTTGTATTAAACAAAAGTAGTTCAATGTGAACATTTCAATAATTTAATTTTATTATGTAATATATCTTGTTCTGCTTCTAATGATATTCTTTAAAGCAAATATTCACCATTTTCACTTCTTAACACAATAACTATCACATCATTTATACTCTCTACTCTGAGCCAGTCTTTAGTATTTTTTTAATGCATGAAAGTAATATTTTCACAATCAACCATAAATAAAAATTAGCAATACCACCTACAATAATAATACACCACTTATCAATCAACAGTTATCCATAGCTCGTATTACCTGGGGCTTAGACTCCAATAATGTTCCAGGTGGCTCTCTACTCGTTCACATCCAACAACGAACAAGAGCTATCCTTCGACAAGGGAGACCGTCTCGAGATCATCGAACGTCCCCCATCTGACCCGGAGTGGTATCGAGCCAGGGATTCGAGGGGCAATGTTGGATTGGTGCCCAGAAACTATCTTCAAGAGCTTGCTGACTATTTGACAATGCCGTTAGTATTATTTTTTGTTAACTCAACAAGCTGGAGCTATCAGTTAGAAATCCCTTTCTAAACCTTTACCTAAGGAAGCAGCGATAGCCCAGTAATAGCTATGGACTGGCGTGCTGTAGGTCTACGCTTCGATCCTCATTACTGGCTTGAGCTTGAATGCATGGTGTAAGGGCGTTTTGTGATTGCTCGCCAACCTCCCACCACCCTCTAGTAGAAAATCTATGGCCAAGCAACTAACAGTGGGTTCCAGCAGTCCTTGAGAGCCAGTAAGTATGAAAAAAATTACAGGTACATGTACCTTAACAACTGTATGTCTCAGGGTGATGGGCGCAGTGCAGTTTGTCGCTTGTGATGAAGTGCATCTGATATTGGCATGTGTTACCGCTTAACATCAGGTGAGCATCGTGCGTAAAATAAAGGCTAAGGCACCTTCTTGACCTCATCAAAGTCACTTGTACAAAAATCAAATGTGAGTTCCTTAATTCCCGAGTGATTCCTAGACTTTTTAACTTTCAATATGGTCTATGGAACATAGCAGAGTTACATACCCTGCAGAAATAGCAATTAATAGGCATTAACTTGTTAGGAACCGGCTAGGACCCGCGTTATATTTACCGGAAAGATTCCGACCAGTTTCGGACTGTTTTGAAGTCCTTCGTCTGGGAGTCACTATTGCGCTGAGGCCCGTGCCCGTCGCTACGCGCAATCGTGACTCCCAGACGAAGGACTTCAAAACAGTCCGAAACTGGTCGGAATCTTTCCGGTAAATATGGCCGGCTATTTTATGGTGTATAACTGAAATACCATTAAACAACAGGCCTTTACTCCGCGGGACATTTAACAGGAGATCTTGTCAAATGATGTGATAAACGCTGTTTAATCTGCTAACGTTGCTTAATTCACAAATAAATATGTCTGTGTAATGAGTAAATGAGAATTGTCCGTGTACAGACAAACCCAAGAGCGAGGCGGCGGCGGTGGGGGCGGGGGCGGAGGCCCGGGCGGGGGCGGAGGCGCCGCTGGGCGCGCCTGGTACTTCGGCGCGATAACCCGCACGCACTGCGACACGCTGCTCAACCAGCACGGACACGACGGGGACTTCCTCATCAGGGACTCCGAGACCAATGTCAGTACCATTCTATGCTATACTTCTATTTCAGTTATGTATCTTGTATCATAAAGATGAAGTCGATGCGCCTAATGAGAATCGGGCGGCCACACACACGTCTATGAGTGGGTTTTTGCTGCGTATCGGGTGTACAACTGGGACTTCTGGGATCATGACTGTTTTAACTAATATGGACGTATTTCAGTTGACTCTAATTTCGAGTAGCGGATATAGTACCAACACAAGCATTCCCAATGACGTCCGACAGTTGGCCATCAAAACTGATGCTAAAACTTTATACAATCACTGTTGTTGTTGTTCTTCTGTTGTTGTGAACATTATTGGTCTCTGATTTTGTGATGTAAGTTTACCGTTCCTGCTCACGAAGAACCCATTCGCTTTAGCCTTAAATGAGATCAAAGTTATCTTTTTCTTCAATCTTTTTAATATTTTTCTTGAAACTAACTCAAGCTGTGTTGTCATAATCAAACAAAATCAAATAACACTTGGACAAAATTGTTTACATGCCTGCTTGTCAAGAACAATCAAAGTTGAGCTGAGACGAGACGAATTTCTTAGCATTCCATGGATTCACCGTGCGGGTGCCGGGTCCATAGCGTTGCAGAGGAAGAGGCTCAAGTCAAGGTGCCTGGGACTTGCAACCCAGGAGTAGGATTAAGGGGCCCCTTTATGATATATATCAATGCTCTCCTTCACCACTCGAGCCTCCTCCCCTACCTAACCAAATTTGATAAGATCCTACTAATGCCGCCTGAGATACACGTTCTAGGATGGAAGTTACGGTTGTTCTTGGTAGGCCAAGGTCTTTAAGTAGGTTATATAGGGATTTCGCTGGTATACCCCTTGCTCCAACTTCTACAGCATATAAACTAACCACATAACCGTTTTTGGTTAATTCGTTTGTTAAGTCATAATATTTGTTTGTTTTTATTGTGTGGTCTTTAGGTATGTTTGTTTCCCACGGCACAGTAAGTTCTATAAGTACTATGCGTTTTAGATTTTTTGAGTATAGAAATATGTCTGGTCTGGATGACGAAACACCAACATCCTCAGGAATTTTGTAATGTTTTTCATACGTGTCCATCAAAAGAGTACAATCGGGAGCTGCGCCTAAGATGGAGTAAGGCTTGGATTTAGATTTTGTAGATGACCCTTCTTTTACAAAACCGACGTGTCGTTTATTCGTGGTCAGACCTTTTTTTGCTCTAGCTACCAAGAGACTCGCGGCTTCACGTATGATTTCGAGGACACTATCATGGCGACGTGAATAATGACCCCTATCAAGGAGCACCTTGCATCCTACCAGCAAGTGCCTAGCTGTACCGATCGCCTCCCGACAAATACTGCAAGACTTTTCGGTGGCTTTCCCCCATCTTACTAAGTTACTTTGGTCTGGGAGGGTCATCTGAAAGGCGTTTAGATAGAATTTTAATAAGGCAGGAGACCAGTCGTATATCAAGGTGCGCCACTTTAACGCCAGAGGGATACAAAATTCACCTATAGTTAGCCATTCACTCTGCATTTCTAAGCTCATTGCATGCACTTTATAGCTATCATTTTCGTCTTGCTGTAGAAAAGATTTTACAACGTCTTTATCCTCCATTTTCTTTTCCGACCCAAAACCCGCTTTGCTGGTCTGTGCGTTTAATCAACAATCAATCCACGTATATAGGCAAATGAACAATATAAAAACAGAGCATATTTCATTGACTCTTAGGTGTTGTATTTCATACTAATGAAATATGGCTTATGAAACAAAGTAAAATCACTCCAATTTTAAAGTCGGGGTCTACATCTGACCCTTGCAATTATAGACCTATTTCCATCTTACCTGTTCTGAGTAAAGTATTCGAAAAAATTATGCTCAAACAACTACTATCCCATTTTAATGAGCATAATTTATTGAATGAGAATCAGTTTGGTTTCACAAAGAGCAAATCCACAGCGGATGCAGGTGTTCAATTGATGTCGCATATACTGGAAGCCTGGGAGAGTTCACATGCTATTGGCGTATTTTGTGATCTTTCCAAGGCATTCGACTGTGTAGAGCACTGCACTCTGATTCGTAAACTTTCACACTATGGTATTCGTGGAAAAGCTCTCTATCTTATAGAATCAGACAGGCTACAGAAGGTTGGAATAAATGGCAGTACTTCTTCCGGGTCATTGGTAAAAATGGGAGTACCACAGGGATCAATTTTGGGACCTTTTCTGTTTCTAACATATATTAAAGATCTGCCTTGCATGGTCAAAGATTTCTGCGATATTGTTTTATTCGCAAATGAAACCTCTCTGATTTTTAAAGTAGATAGGTAAGACAGTGAACTGACTCATGTAAATAATGTATTATCTAAGATCTGTAAATGGTTCGCCGCTAATAATCTTCTCTTAAATTAAAAAAAGACGAAATGTTTAAAGTTTTCTTTACCAAATGTTCCTTATTTTGAACCAAACATAAAGCTTGGCCCAGATAAACTCCCTATTGCCAATGCGATAGTCTTCCTGGGAATCAAAATGGATTCCACCTTACAGTGGGATCCACACATACATGATCTATCCGATTAGCTTAGCAAAGACAAATAAAAGGTAATTCTTAGGTAATTGTGTACGGTTTTATAATAAAGTTCCCAAACATATTACAACGCTCCCAGAAAGGAAATTCAAGTTGCACGTGAAAAACATAATGATTAAAAAAACCTACTACGCAGTTTCTGATACATATACCTATAGTTGCATTCTGTTTGAAATTGTAAACAAAATCGGATATCTCAAAGATTTTTGACTGTTGCGACTCTTCACCGCTACTGTATCGCGATGCTTGACCGCTACTACAATTCAACGAAGTTTAGTTTTTCGTGTCCGAGCGACCTTATAGACAACGAAAATTGAATTTGCGGTACGAAGTTCATTGTTTGATATTGTCTATGGTCGGACCGCATCGTTCATCATAAATCTTGCCCACTATGGAATCTCCCATACTACTCTGCAAACGCTATTATGCTTCAATCAATTTTAAGAGAGAAATTAAAGAACATTTTCCCATGGTAAGACTGAGATCCTAGTTATGGAGCTCAGCGACAGGTGTCGCTACTGTTCTAGAAAATACAGGTAAGATATTTAGAATATACGTTAATGTCTTTGTTCTCCACAGGAATGTATATCCTCATTAGTATTTCTGTTCTTTCTGCATATTTAGAACTTGACTGACTACATATAAGGAAACGAGTAAATTATAATTTCATATTTGGAAAATGTACAAACCATACGATTCCGAAAAAATAAACAGAAAATGCTTGCAAGTCTATGCTACGAACGAGGTGAAGCAAAAGTAAGCCAATACGTGTTTTGCGGATACCTTACTTTCGGACCAGAAGTTCAATACTTCGTAGAATTGTAGTAGCGGCCCAGGGACCATTCGGAAAGACGCGACCAATAAAAAAAATAGTTATTCATACCGTTTTGCGTTTTAAACTTATTGCTTAAGCATTGAAAATTATGCGTTGCGTTGCGACGATTCGGACTGTATGCAGCTGACGTAAACCATAATATTGTTGTTTCGACAGGTGGGTGATTTCTCCGTATCCCTGAAAGCCCCGGGGCGGAACAAACATTTCCGTGTCCACGTGGACGGCAACATGTACTGCATCGGACAACGCAAGTTTACCTCCCTAGACCAACTCGTGCAGCATTACCAACGAGCTCCCATCTACACTAACAAACAGGTAATTTCCTTTTGTCACGAAGCATTGGTGGCTCAGAGATCATGTTTAAGGATTTGTTTTTGTTGTTTCATGTTTTTGATTTGTACTAATTTAGCCGCGGAAGCTGCACTTCGTTGTTGTAGAGTATTTTGCGAACGCTCGCCTAGTTTTAAGTACTTCAGTAGCTCAAATAGAAAATATGATATTTATTTTCGACTCAGTTTCACTCAGAGCGTCTGTTATTTTCGACTCCATAACAACTCGAAGAAATATTTACTTAGTGTGAAAGCTGAAAAAGTGCTGCCTGATCGTAAGAAACACGCCTACCCATTACAGTTACACTTAGCTCGTCACTCCGAGACATAAGTTCTGTTTTCGTTCGCCCAGTTATTGCACTTGCTATAGCGCCTTTCAAACCCAAACACATTTATTCCAACCTATTTTATATATATTATTTTATTTGTCACAATAAATATAACTGAATGAATTGAACTGAAGAAATAACTGAACTGGTTACATAATAATGGTAATTTTCTTTTATTTTTTATGACTGTGTGATGTTTTTCAAAAATCAGTTATTGCAATAAAATTATTCTCAGCTTTGAACCGATGCGATGTTAGGTTCTCATCAGTCACACCAAATGAGTCACGCTGCGACTCGTAGTCCAAAATCACACACTTAAAAATAAATTTTTCCATTGTCTCAACACTGTTACATACCTTTTTGCAAAACAAATTGTCGATCTCTTGTAATTTTTGACTGTCCTGCTAACCCTTGTTGCAGACTTACCTTGTACAAGGTTTGTAGTACGAGTTGAATTGTTTGAGTAAAGCATGTGTAGTAACAACATTGTGTTCGTTGTTAGGGCGAGAAGCTGTACCTGGTCCGGCCCTTGCCGCGCCACGAGCCGCCCTGCTGAGGGCCGCTCTCCTAAGGGCCTCCTGCCGAGGGCCACCTGCCGAGGGCCTCCTGCCGAGGGCCACCTGCCGAGGGCCGTCTGCCGAGGGCCACCCGCCGAGGCCGCCGTGCCCACGGTCCCAATCTACCTACTCTACCCCCTGCTACTTACGGGATATTTGCAATAATACAGGACATTGGCTTCAGTTCTCTTCAAATTTATTGGTTCGTGCAAGCTGTAATGTTATGTATTACAGTAAAGAGAATTAACCAATAGTCCGTACTCGCTCCTTTAGGTAGAAATTATCGAAGGTTTCGAACATTAATCGGCATATTCTACGCGTTCATTAAATTTGAAATAGTGCAGTATATTGCAAAATTTTGGGATAAATTGCACTTAACATGCAGCTTATGTATGTCGGGAAATATTGAACAATTTAAATTACATAATGTCCTCATGTACCACACATAACAAAAACTATTTACAGTAGCTGGTGCCTACTAAAATATTACAATATAATGTTTTTGAGCGGAAAATTTCAACACCCTCGCCGAACAAATATAATACTTAAATAGAGTTCAATACAGAATTTTATTGCATATAAAATTTGTAAATTTGATATTTGCCATGCATGCAACATTGTTTGAAAATGATTCTGAAAATACCTAAATATTGTCTAAGCACATTTCACGTTTATGTTATTTGCTCAAATATCCAGAACTTTAAACGAAAAACATTAATGTAAGCAAATAAAATATCCCGTAAGTAAATTCAATATTAGTGTAGTAAGATACGGATATAGTAAAACCACCAGTCTCTTAGTTTTATGATTATGACGCTTGCAGTCCCCATACTGCGCGTAATTTGATATTGATGTTTTTTTCTATTGAAAATATCTTTTTTACCATCAATATCGGATGTCCGTCGCGTAAATATGATAATATGATGGAAAGTGTCAAGCGCAATATTGGGTTAGAATAGCGTATCTCAACTCTGAATTTAAAGTGATTATTTGCAGTTAAAATGTTGTATAATTTTTTTGTTTTGGAGCTGTGTAAATTAAGCTCTTAAGATTTAGCTAATTTTATATCAATGTTGAGTAAAAATCAACATGCCATTCTAGCCCTAATTGTCTCTTTATTACTAAGAGGCACTGTATGTCACTTGTCAAACATAATATGATATAAGTTCTTACATGTGACATCTCTAGCAGGACGTTGTGAAATGTAATGTAGGGTTTTAGTATTCGATATACACACGAGTTATGTCAAAACTGTGCATGTTGATTTAAACTGAATATAGATAAGTGAAAAAATCCTTTTTATACTAATAGAGGTACCATAGCTACTCAAAAATTGTCTATGATGAAGCAGGAGCAATGACGGCAAGTTTTTGCTACTTCTACATAATAAGTTTTTAAACGGCAATAAAAAAATTAAATACCGAAGCTTATAGAAAAAGCACAAGTTAGGGCCAAAAGTCACATTGAACACTATACAATGTTTATGATTAAAAAAAATAACTAAATTTTTTAATTAATGTATTACTGACATGTTTTGTCTGATATTCGCGGAGTATAAAGTTCACATATAAACCATTTGAGCTTTTGTACCTACTATGAAATTGGAAGCTTTATTCAATATACATCAGTCATGCGATATTTAGGTTCGTGTTAAGGATCTGTTCAATTTATTAGTAAACCGTATAATATACTCTTATGTCTAGTGTAATTAGGCATTGATGCAATGCCTAAATTATTATAATTAATAATATAAATTAAATAAAAATAATAATAAACCAAATATTGGCTTCTTCGACGCATCTCTGTATTTGTATAAGAGCAATTTTCTACATATTATTTTAGGTAAGGACCCAGTAAGTAGTAGATTAATTTTTAAATGAGTTATAGATAATCTTATAGATATATCTAATTATATCATTGAAGTTAACCGCATTTCTTATACAATTTTCTAAATGAATACATTATTATTTTATAGTTTGGATGCTTCTTTGTGACCGGTGAATGTAGAATGGAACGGTATACGCTCATTACATGAATTCTTCACTTGGAATTCATTTTTTTATTTACCTATTTGCATATTTTTGTTTGATTAATAATCTAATCTTAAATATCTATGTACAGTACCATAAGAAGGAGAGAGTTAAGCGAACTTCTGAACAGTTATATTATTATTTACCAAACAAAATCTGATTGAAATATTAGAAAAATGGTGATTTCGCGAGTTCGTATTCACATCTATTACTAACTAAAGCTGTTATATACTGAAATTGTAGTAAATAACAGCATTAGTTAGTTACAAAATAAGTGAACGCGTGACCGCGAAACCGCCATTTTCTATGATATCAATAACATTTTGTTAGTAAGATATTACATAACTGGAACTTAAATAAACCAATGTTTCAAATTTCACAAGGATATGTGAAGGTAGAGTTGTACCTTGTACCACCTATGTATTTGTAAACATATTGCTGTCGCTCTCGCACATAAAGCATAACATCCGCTTTGGGACAGAGCTGAGTCATGAGCAACACATACGCTAAGTATGTCTACTATGAAATTCAATTTAATTCAAAAAGAATCTCTGAATACTTTATATATATTAAAATAACTGATGCTAAATAATTAATGCATAAGTCAACCAAACCATATTTAGTACCATACAATTGATAATGATATATATTTATGATGATTATAAGGAAGTGGGAATGTGTTTGCCCTTTCTTTTTCCCAGAAAGTAATACCTTGTAAATGTGTTCATTTAGTGAGTGCGTAATATCGTTCAATGACCCCGGCAGTTATAGACACACCGGTATGCATATATGTTGTGATGTTTGGCTATTGTAAGTTATATATAAGTCATTTTCATGGATTATCGTGGTTCGTAAGGGATGAAGTAAATGTGGGATTTTTTACATTTTTATAGTCGCGGATATCACGGTTTTTATAAATATCATAATATATAAGCGTGATACCAGTTTTATATGAAGTCTGACTAGTGTGAGAGCGTGTAGTCTTTTTTATTCACACTTCGTGGAATCTTTCCTGAAAAGTTTAGTCTATTTGACAACGAATTAGGTATCCCATGTAAGGAGTTAGGGTACGGCTAAATAATAAATGACATTTAATCGCGTATTGAAGATCTGCTTACTATATATTTTTTGTATTCTGTCTCATTTCCCATTTATATACATTTATAGCTATATAACTGACCACTTACCCCCTTATTCATAATCGTTTCATAACTTTATAATAGGTTTATCAATTGTCATTAGTACTGCGCAAAGGAAAACTCTTGAGGAGTACTAATGACGTTTTATAATCCTACTATAAAGTTATGGAGCGATTATGAATAAGACAGTTTTTCGATGGTAAGTTATATGCGACCAAAAGCTATGCAAAGTAATTACTCTGTTTTTGTATCATGAGATAGTATCTGTGAAATCATATTCACCCCCCCCCCAAATTAAAAGAAACATCACCACCGACTATGGGTTAATATTTTGTTGAATAGTAATTTTATTCTAGCAATGAACAAGTGACTATCTGGAATGTTTTTATGGAAGCGAATTCATTTTAGTTTGTTAACCAATGAATAGATGTCATTTATGTTTTAGCCGTGGGTTTGGAATCTCGTGTTGGGCGATTTCCACTGATTTGACAATTGCTAGTCATGTACGCCGACATCACAAGAAGCTTTCGCTGTACTATCCTATATATCTACACACTCAGTTACATATACACCGTGTCCCAAAATTCAACGATAAGCCGGCATCGGTGCATGGACCTACTCATGACTACTCGGGAAAAAAAAAAAAAAAATTATAACTCTTTTTTTTTTTAATTACAGAGACTTTTATAAAGTTGCGCCAACTTTTAATAAAACTTGCCATGGTAGTGTCCATACTTTTTTTTTTAACCCAGACTATAGAAAGTGCATAGAATGTTAAAATCTATGAAAATTATAAGAAAAAAATTTTTTTTTACTAATTTTTGTAAAATAACTACAGACTTTCTGTAATTTTAAAGGATTGTGGTAGATAGCCGTCCTTCTTAGGTTGCTAATGCACAAAAAATATCAAAAATATGTCAAAAATTGTGGTCATGGTAGTTGAAAATAGCATAATGGGTATCGAATATCGATGAAATTTATAAAAGTCTCTGTAATTAATAAAAAAAAACAGTTATAATTTATTTTTTTCCGAGGAGTCATGAGTAGGTCCATGCACCGATGCCGGCTTATCGTTGAATTTTGGGACACGGTGTATATAATTATAATAAAATTACATACTATTAACATATAGGGGACATCTTAATAATGATTATCTTTCTGACTTCATTTTTTCATATAGTTGCCAAACTAATAATTCGAAAAAGTTTACCATACATTTGAAAATTTATGTTGTTTGTATAACTTTACATTTCGCTATTGGTGTAAAATACTTTAACTGTATAGTTCGTGCAGTGAAATAATATAAATTACTAACAAATTTTGATTTTACATACAGAAAGATACCAATTGTTGAGGTTGTCCGTTTAAGGCGCAAACCACTCAAGAGCCGCGATGATTCCTAATATCTAATAGCGTTGTGTTTATCATCATGCGTCGCCCGAACTTCTGTGTTTTGCGCTTTATATTAGTTCACACAAAGTAACGCACAGTGCCCTTTGATTTTATTGCCATAGTGGGCCTGTGATACCCATGTCTAACACCTTGATCTCTTCCATATTATGTTTCCGAAAATGTGAAATGTATTTCTAGATAACATAATTAATTTTAATGTTTTGAAGTATGTTGACATTTTCGAGTATAGTATTGAAAGAGAGGGAGGGAGTTAGACCCATACTATGGGCTCAGAAGGGCTCAGTTTGTGTGAACTGTATGATGAACAATTTTTGTTGTGAAGTAATAACTACGGCAGCTGATTTGTTGTTATTTTTATCTATGTTTTTTTTTGTAAATAAAACAATATACTTAAAATAAAACGCGAATCACATCCATTGTTTTATGTATGTACTTTTTAAGTTTTCACGTCGAACAAAATATAATCTTATTTTCCGCTTTTTTAATCCTAAAATACTGAAAACATCGTCCATTTTTCTGTTTTGTGAATTTATATGACACTCCATTACGAAAAGTATTAAATAGCTTTTAATGAACGATTTATTTTTGTATGAACATTTTTTGTTTTACAGTGACAGGACAAGTTTTGATGCACCAAGTGTATTGGTTTTTGTATGCGAAACATAGTTGATAAGGGTAGGGTACATTACACTGTGTATTGAGGGTGTTTTCCGTATATATAACTAAGTATATTATTGCATTTATCTGTATGTTTATGTATTGAATGATAATGTTTGGCAGATACTTTCAGAAACTAAGGTATAAGGTATTTTATGTGTGACTTTTTTGTGAACAAATGCTTTTGATGGAAAACATCCTTGAGAATGTATGTCTTGACGACATCAGCGCCACAATCAATTACATGTGATACTGTTGAGATATGACTTTTGTTACTACAGCAGCTTTTACTTTCCTAGACATCATAGGAAACCAGATTTAGTTGGAAAGAAAATTGGATGTAGCTGGTGTGCAAATCGCCCGTGGTTGTACAGTTACTATAGTGAAAACTAGCAAACCGTTCTCTAAAACAACAGTTTGCAAGGGTACCTGGGTTAGAGGTACCTATGTAATTGAAGCGAAGAGTGGTCCTCTCGGCGTGCAGTGCGGCAGTGACCAATGGCACTCCATCACTGCAGTGGCACAAACTCTTGTCTCCGCTGCTGGCGTGGTTCAATGGTTAATTCGACATCGCTGCTCTGCACCTCCTGTGTCTTAATGTGCGCCCATACTATCTGTATACTCAGTTTTTTTATGCCTGATAGATTAGCCTTACGGTGTGTTCCGGCAACTGTCCCTGAGAGCCTGTAATTCTAAGTTAGGCTTCGACCACTATCTCACCTGATGGTAAGTGATGATGTGGTCGAAGATCTTGTTCAGCCTACTTAGAATTACTGGCTCTCAGGGACAGTTGCCGGAACACAACGTTAGGTGCTTGGCGACAGATTTTCTACTTGAGATTGGTACCAGGTGGGAATTCACAAAATACCATATCACCATGCTTTAACAACTGTCATCCTAAGACAACAACCGGGACTGACGGCTTAACGTGCCCTCCGAAGTACGGAAGCGCTCAGTAATAATGTCACTAGCGGTCACCCATCCAACTCATGACCGCGGCGGACGTTGTTTAACTTTGCTGATCGGTTAATAAGAACAGCTAAGCAAACTTCGCTACAAGCGCTTCAAAAACGTTTTGCCCTTATGTTATTACTTGGGTTAGTAACAGGGCTAACTTAATGAAAATAGATATTATGTTGTTGGTAATCATCAAGGTCTTTAAAGTCTGATCTATTCCATATTCTGACCATATTTTAAATTACTACATGACTTGAAATCGCAAAACATATGGACAGTGGTAGAGTAAAACTGTGACTAATAGCCACAGAAGCTATATAGCATAGATTTATTACAAAAGTTATCTTGTCTATTCCAAACTAAATCTGGTTTTCTATTGTTCATTTTGATTAAATTTTAGCATAATAAAAATGTGAATAATAAAACTTGAGTCATATTTCGAAGCGCACTTTGTAATATTACTAGATCTTTTTGATGTATTTAATACGTTTTATACTCATGTAATTAGAAACTAATGCGGGGCAGTCAGCGCGTAGTGTATTAATAGTCAAAATTTAGGAGAAATGCCGCGCCATAACTGTTGTAGGTACATTTTTTCTAGATTTTTGTACACGGATGTTAGATGTCTTAGCCTTTAATCCATACAACGCTTTTATAACATAAAACCGCTTTAATTATTGTTTAGTCTTCCGATATATTGAAAGGGCAGTTTGATTAAAGGACAATTCACATGAAAGCTGCAGCATACGCGCAGGTGCAACGCGTGCAATATGAATTATAACTTATTAATATAAATATTAAGAGAGAACGAAAGCAAATTAATGGGTTTTGTTGTAAAGCATCTGGGCGTTGACGTGCTTTAGCACACTTATACCTACCGGTATATAATTCAAATGAAGGTTATTTCAGGTTGCATGCGTTATGCCCTTTCACGAGTGTATATAGTGCTCTAAGTAAAAGTGCACAAAGAATCAAAAGGGTAGAGTTAATAACGATGGAATTATTGAATGAAAATTCTAGTGGGATATATAAGTCCACTGTTAAAAAAGTTTTACGTATAATTATTAGATACGTATCAATTAAATTTTTGCGATATAATTAATGAAGGTTTAACAGTGCTTATCACTATTTAATTCGCAAAGCATTGTTACTATCCCATATAGTAAACTATATGTATACACGGGATTTTTCACTGTATCTAAAGTGACATGATAAAGAAATAACGCGTTGGACGATGGCGTTTCAAGACCTCAAATTACATTAAATAGCGGATTAACAAAATTAAAACAATTTTTACTATAAATAATTTGCGGTTATAATGCAATAAAAAAACAGGGCTATAGAAACAGTTTCTATCTGAATAAGAATCAAACAACCTTGCCAATGTGCATGAGTTTTTATGGGATCACTTGATCATTTGCAATTATTGTAAAAAATGAAATTAAATTTTTTGAAGCATCGATATAATTTTGTGTCTATCGGTAGAAGGCTAAATGGACGTAAAAGTATTTTGTAACACTTAAAAATAACTAAAAATATGACTCAAACAAATTAAAACATTGCCAAAGTTAGGAAACAAAGCTGACTTACATTCCTGCGCTTTACAAACCTCTTGCTGTAACTTAAGTCTAAAAGCTAAAAAAAACGGGTACCAAAGTACCGACCTACCAAGATTTACTAAATTGACTAAGCTATATAACTGTATTTCTTTAGATATAATAGTTTTATAGAGTGATTCGGTTTTTTTTATTTTTATATTGCTCAAAGTATAATAATTTTTATAATTTGTAACCATGTGTTTGTACGTTTTCGTGTATATTATCTGATGTAACGAGCATGATATGATACCATTGTAAGTGCAGTGTATAATATTTAACAATATAATTTATTTATTAATTTGCTATGTGCAGTTTTATTTGATAATATCCATCCAAAATTTTCATTTTATGTTCGTTAGCACCAAAACGATAAGAACCCTCCCACCAAGCATTTCAGGGTTTGTATGGCGCCGCTTTGGATGTTGGATAACACAAAATTAACAAGAATATGGACACAGTAATGGATTGGTGATTTCGATCTTTGGATTACAGTTTAATGATTGAAATCAAAATTCAAAACCATGCATTTAAAAAAAAAAACGTTCAATAGAGCTTTTTACTTTCAATGAAATATTTTGTCCATTCCAAAATTTTATTCAATGTTCAGGTTCAGTTGGCTGAACTATATGTTGTGATTTAATTTCTCTTTTGTTCTGTTGATTGAACTAATGAGATATTTTTTTCGTTTTTTCATTTTAGAAATCAGAGTTTGTCCCACCAAAAAAATAATATAATTTCACAAATTTTCTTAAAACTTCTCAAGTTAGGCATGTAATATATAGATTAAGCTACCTCTGTACTATTTTTGAACTCCCTCCGACTTAGGGAGTTTAACATTTTACTGACCCTATTTTTTTAGAACTACGTGTGAATAAATTAATACAAATATGTGAAATTATGCGCCAGAGCAATTTTTATTTTGAACTGAACAAAAGAGAACATTTTGAGTTGGTATTCATAATTGCACAAAATATGCTCTAAATATTGGCATATTCAGAATTAAGAAATTTCGATTGTGTAAGCTGGAGACATTCACACCACATATATCACTATTAAACTTCCATTCACTTCTTTTTTCTTTTGAATAGTTTGAGTTTCCAGAGGTAAAAGTAGTTTCATTTACAAGTGGACTATTAATGTAATTGTACTATATTTACTGGGAAAAAATCTCACCAGTTGAGTCAACTGAATTGGATAGTAGGTCCATGCACCGATGCCGGCTTATCGTTGAATTTTGGGACACGGTGTATATAATTATAATAAAATTACATACTATTAACATATAGGGGACATCTTAATAATGATTATCTTTCTGACTTCATTTTTTCATATAGTTGCCAAACTAATAATTCGAAAAAGTTTACCATACATTTGAAAATTTATGTTGTTTGTATAACTTTACATTTCGCTATTGGTGTAAAATACTTTAACTGTATAGTTCGTGCAGTGAAATAATATAAATTACTAACAAATTTTGATTTTACATACAGAAAGATACCAATTGTTGAGGTTGTCCGTTTAAGGCGCAAACCACTCAAGAGCCGCGATGATTCCTAATATCTAATAGCGTTGTGTTTATCATCATGCGTCGCCCGAACTTCTGTGTTTTGCGCTTTATATTAGTTCACACAAAGTAACGCACAGTGCCCTTTGATTTTATTGCCATAGTGGGCCTGTGATACCCATGTCTAACACCTTGATCTCTTCCATATTATGTTTCCGAAAATGTGAAATGTATTTCTAGATAACATAATTAATTTTAATGTTTTGAAGTATGTTGACATTTTCGAGTATAGTATTGAAAGAGAGGGAGGGAGTTAGACCCATACTATGGGCTCAGAAGGGCTCAGTTTGTGTGAACTGTATGATGAACAATTTTTGTTGTGAAGTAATAACTACGGCAGCTGATTTGTTGTTATTTTTATCTATGTTTTTTTTTTGTAAATAAAACAATATACTTAAAATAAAACGCGAATCACATCCATTGTTTTATGTATGTACTTTTTAAGTTTTCACGTCGAACAAAATATAATCTTATTTTCCGCTTTTTTAATCCTAAAATACTGAAAACATCGTCCATTTTTCTGTTTTGTGAATTTATATGACACTCCATTACGAAAAGTATTAAATAGCTTTTAATGAACGATTTATTTTTGTATGAACATTTTTTGTTTTACAGTGACAGGACAAGTTTTGATGCACCAAGTGTATTGGTTTTTGTATGCGAAACATAGTTGATAAGGGTAGGGTACATTACACTGTGTATTGAGGGTGTTTTCCGTATATATAACTAAGTATATTATTGCATTTATCTGTATGTTTATGTATTGAATGATAATGTTTGGCAGATACTTTCAGAAACTAAGGTATAAGGTATTTTATGTGTGACTTTTTTGTGAACAAATGCTTTTGATGGAAAACATCCTTGAGAATGTATGTCTTGACGACATCAGCGCCACAATCAATTACATGTGATACTGTTGAGATATGACTTTTGTTACTACAGCAGCTTTTACTTTCCTAGACATCATAGGAAACCAGATTTAGTTGGAAAGAAAATTGGATGTAGCTGGTGTGCAAATCGCCCGTGGTTGTACAGTTACTATAGTGAAAACTAGCAAACCGTTCTCTAAAACAACAGTTTGCAAGGGTACCTGGGTTAGAGGTACCTATGTAATTGAAGCGAAGAGTGGTCCTCTCGGCGTGCAGTGCGGCAGTGACCAATGGCACTCCATCACTGCAGTGGCACAAACTCTTGTCTCCGCTGCTGGCGTGGTTCAATGGTTAATTCGACATCGCTGCTCTGCACCTCCTGTGTCTTAATGTGCGCCCATACTATCTGTATACTCAGTTTTTTTATGCCTGATAGATTAGCCTTACGGTGTGTTCCGGCAACTGTCCCTGAGAGCCTGTAATTCTAAGTTAGGCTTCGACCACTATCTCACCTGATGGTAAGTGATGATGTGGTCGAAGATCTTGTTCAGCCTACTTAGAATTACTGGCTCTCAGGGACAGTTGCCGGAACACAACGTTAGGTGCTTGGCGACAGATTTTCTACTTGAGATTGGTACCAGGTGGGAATTCACAAAATACCATATCACCATGCTTTAACAACTGTCATCCTAAGACAACAACCGGGACTGACGGCTTAACGTGCCCTCCGAAGTACGGAAGCGCTCAGTAATAATGTCACTAGCGGTCACCCATCCAACTCATGACCGCGGCGGACGTTGTTTAACTTTGCTGATCGGTTAATAAGAACAGCTAAGCAAACTTCGCTACAAGCGCTTCAAAAACGTTTTGCCCTTATGTTATTACTTGGGTTAGTAACAGGGCTAACTTAATGAAAATAGATATTATGTTGTTGGTAATCATCAAGGTCTTTAAAGTCTGATCTATTCCATATTCTGACCATATTTTAAATTACTACATGACTTGAAATCGCAAAACATATGGACAGTGGTAGAGTAAAACTGTGACTAATAGCCACAGAAGCTATATAGCATAGATTTATTACAAAAGTTATCTTGTCTATTCCAAACTAAATCTGGTTTTCTATTGTTCATTTTGATTAAATTTTAGCATAATAAAAATGTGAATAATAAAACTTGAGTCATATTTCGAAGCGCACTTTGTAATATTACTAGATCTTTTTGATGTATTTAATACGTTTTATACTCATGTAATTAGAAACTAATGCGGGGCAGTCAGCGCGTAGTGTATTAATAGTCAAAATTTAGGAGAAATGCCGCGCCATAACTGTTGTAGGTACATTTTTTCTAGATTTTTGTACACGGATGTTAGATGTCTTAGCCTTTAATCCATACAACGCTTTTATAACATAAAACCGCTTTAATTATTGTTTAGTCTTCCGATATATTGAAAGGGCAGTTTGATTAAAGGACAATTCACATGAAAGCTGCAGCATACGCGCAGGTGCAACGCGTGCAATATGAATTATAACTTATTAATATAAATATTAAGAGAGAACGAAAGCAAATTAATGGGTTTTGTTGTAAAGCATCTGGGCGTTGACGTGCTTTAGCACACTTATACCTACCGGTATATAATTCAAATGAAGGTTATTTCAGGTTGCATGCGTTATGCCCTTTCACGAGTGTATATAGTGCTCTAAGTAAAAGTGCACAAAGAATCAAAAGGGTAGAGTTAATAACGATGGAATTATTGAATGAAAATTCTAGTGGGATATATAAGTCCACTGTTAAAAAAGTTTTACGTATAATTATTAGATACGTATCAATTAAATTTTTGCGATATAATTAATGAAGGTTTAACAGTGCTTATCACTATTTAATTCGCAAAGCATTGTTACTATCCCATATAGTAAACTATATGTATACACGGGATTTTTCACTGTATCTAAAGTGACATGATAAAGAAATAACGCGTTGGACGATGGCGTTTCAAGACCTCAAATTACATTAAATAGCGGATTAACAAAATTAAAACAATTTTTACTATAAATAATTTGCGGTTATAATGCAATAAAAAAACAGGGCTATAGAAACAGTTTCTATCTGAATAAGAATCAAACAACCTTGCCAATGTGCATGAGTTTTTATGGGATCACTTGATCATTTGCAATTATTGTAAAAAATGAAATTAAATTTTTTGAAGCATCGATATAATTTTGTGTCTATCGGTAGAAGGCTAAATGGACGTAAAAGTATTTTGTAACACTTAAAAATAACTAAAAATATGACTCAAACAAATTAAAACATTGCCAAAGTTAGGAAACAAAGCTGACTTACATTCCTGCGCTTTACAAACCTCTTGCTGTAACTTAAGTCTAAAAGCTAAAAAAAACGGGTACCAAAGTACCGACCTACCAAGATTTACTAAATTGACTAAGCTATATAACTGTATTTCTTTAGATATAATAGTTTTATAGAGTGATTCGGTTTTTTTTATTTTTATATTGCTCAAAGTATAATAATTTTTATAATTTGTAACCATGTGTTTGTACGTTTTCGTGTATATTATCTGATGTAACGAGCATGATATGATACCATTGTAAGTGCAGTGTATAATATTTAACAATATAATTTATTTATTAATTTGCTATGTGCAGTTTTATTTGATAATATCCATCCAAAATTTTCATTTTATGTTCGTTAGCACCAAAACGATAAGAACCCTCCCACCAAGCATTTCAGGGTTTGTATGGCGCCGCTTTGGATGTTGGATAACACAAAATTAACAAGAATATGGACACAGTAATGGATTGGTGATTTCGATCTTTGGATTACAGTTTAATGATTGAAATCAAAATTCAAAACCATGCATTTAAAAAAAAAAACGTTCAATAGAGCTTTTTACTTTCAATGAAATATTTTGTCCATTCCAAAATTTTATTCAATGTTCAGGTTCAGTTGGCTGAACTATATGTTGTGATTTAATTTCTCTTTTGTTCTGTTGATTGAACTAATGAGATATTTTTTTCGTTTTTTCATTTTAGAAATCAGAGTTTGTCCCACAAAAAAAATAATATAATTTCACAAATTTTCTTAAAACTTCTCAAGTTAGGCATGTAATATATAGATTAAGCTACCTCTGTACTATTTTTGAACTCCCTCCGACTTAGGGAGTTTAACATTTTACTGACCCTATTTTTTTAGAACTACGTGTGAATAAATTAATACAAATATGTGAAATTATGCGCCAGAGCAATTTTTATTTTGAACTGAACAAAAGAGAACATTTTGAGTTGGTATTCATAATTGCACAAAATATGCTCTAAATATTGGCATATTCAGAATTAAGAAATTTCGATTGTGTAAGCTGGAGACATTCACACCACATATATCACTATTAAACTTCCATTCACTTCTTTTTTCTTTTGAATAGTTTGAGTTTCCAGAGGTAAAAGTAGTTTCATTTACAAGTGGACTATTAATGTAATTGTACTATATTTACTGGGAAAAAATCTCACCAGTTGAGTCAACTGAATTTGGATAAAAATTGGATATTACGTAAAATATATGGTTAACGATATATTAGTAAGTGTTTTGTAACTTGATTTATTACCCCAATTAAGTATTTAGATATTTAAAGTATGTTGTGTAGGTCTAGCGCTGCTACTGCTGGTATAGGTATCGTAGGTACCTACTATACATTCTTTTACCTCTACGATGACTGACTAAGGATCTGCGGCGGACTATTTCACCGTAGTGAATGTAGCTCAAAATTAAATCTTGAACTCCTGACTGAAAATACTGCGACTTTCTATTAAAAATAACAGTAGGTCTGAAACTGGCTAGTAGATGACAATAGTCTCGCTTCCTAATACATACACAATGGGATTCACCTGTCCTAACCCTTCCCCTTTGGGAATGTAATAAAATGAGAGGGCCCCGCGGGGTGCCGGGCGTAGAATGTTACCCCCCCATTGCTTCCTGTGGGTGTCGTAAGAGGCGACTTAAGGTAGGCAGGCTTACTGGAAGGTAGGCAGCAGCGCTTTCTGATGAATCCAGGGGTCGAAACTGGTCAGTAAAGTCAGTAAAAGTCAGTTTTTTTAAAGTCGGTCAGTAAAAGTCAGTTTTTCCTGAAAATGGTCAGTAAAGTCAGTATTATGGAATAGCGCTTTCCTACTGGACCCATAAAACTACAAAAAATTGCCCTGATTGATCGCCAAGATGAAGAAGAATGTCAATATTGTAGCCATCCACGTTATTTTTGCAATTTTTTCCCTGTGTCATGGTACCTAGCAGCGAAAGGAGATATTAATTAGGTAATGTGAATTAAAGACTAATGATGTGTCCAGGTTCTTTATTCAATTGCTTGTCCAGTTATTAATATTTGAGGACACGGGTTACGCGTTCCCGGATACCCCGAGCTATTATTGCAACGAACCTATTCATTCCTGTAGCAATAGCATCCCTTACCTGAAGAGCGGTACTCCGTTACCCCAGCACCGCCGTTTGAAATAAATAGATTGCACCAGGTCTCCTCCGACTAATTGCGGATTATCTTCGAGACCGCCAGCAGTTTGTTAGACTTGGAATATATGAATCCCAGCCCTATCACACGCGTTCCGGAGTCAGTCAGGGCTCTATCTTGGGGCCTTTACTTTTCTTGCTGATGGTCAATGACTTGCCGGGCGTCGTCGGCCATGGAAAGTGCCTACTTTATGCAGACGATCTAAAATTATACTCTGAGATTAGGTCTTCATCAGATTGTCAGCTCTTACAGAGAGATGTGGATGCAATATTTAGGTGGAGCGCCATAAACAAGATGGAGTTTAATCCTTCTAAGTGCAACGTGCTGACTTTCGGTCGAATGAGGCGCCCTCTAATTTTCCCATACAAAATTAACGGTGAGGAAATAGTCAGGGTTAATACGATAAAGGATTTGGGGGTCACTTTTGATAGGAAGCTCACGTTTCATGATCATGTTTGTGCGCTTGTGAAGGAGTCGTTCAGGAGACTAGGTTTCGTCCTTAGAAATGCACGTGATTTCAAAAACAACAATGTCGTCAAACTGTTGTTCAGTACGCTTGTCAGGTCGAAGCTGGAGTCCAGTGCCTGCATCTGGAACCCATATGAACTTACATACCACAAAGCTATGGAGAAGGTCCAGAAAGCATACCTGAGGTTACTTTACAAGCGCCAGTATGGATACTATCCTTATATGTACCCTACAAATTTTATTATGGGTTGTTTAGGGTATCACTCGTTACAGGTACGCCGCCTTAACGATCAGATTGTCACTGCCCTTAAGATTCTTCGGGGTACTATTGACTGTCCAGAGTTGGTCCAGGAATTGTGTAGGTTTCATGTTCCCGATAAATATACAAGAGGCCGACATCACGTGCTGTTCGCAGAGCCTAGTCACCTCACAGTGGCACGTGCTAATTCTCCACTGCCACGTAGGTATCCTAGCCGCGTTCAACGCTATCCTGGATCAAAATCCTAATTGTGACTTCTTTGTAGATGGATGGATGGAATTGTTGACTGTATTTTTAAGTTATTGTGAACGCTCTGAGTATGTAGCGTCTACTATTGCAAATTAACCGTGTGTAAATTATATAATTTTAATACCAAATGATAATTGACAAATGTTGTATTATGTTTATTTAATATTGTTTATAATCTATTTACTGAATGACTATTAATGTATATTTTGTGACCATGTATGTTTGATTATGATTAATTATTGTAAATGGTATGTCCGTTATAATTAATAAATAAATAAAAAAATAAAAATAAAAAAAAAAAAAAAAAAAAAATTCATTATTGAATTGGTTACTTACATTTTTTTACAGGTAGAACCTTCGTTTTTTTTACATTTATTTTTTAACAAATTCATTGATCTCTTATAGTTTCATTTAAAAAAAAGAAATACTCCGGTGCATTTTAGACCAGTGCAGAAGCAGATCAGCATCAAAAAATGGTGAAAAGTGAAAAAAAAATAGTAGCATGAAACTCGTTGAAAAAGGAAGAAAATATAACAAAATTGAAACGAAAAATAATTTACGGGCGATCTGAGGTCGGGAAGTGGAAGGGGGTGAGTTTTTAAGGGTAAAAAAGGTTTATCTATTCCCGGCAAAACTACAATTCCTATGGAGAAAAATTATATGACAAAGTTGTAGGTAATAAAAAGATCTACCACTTTTTTACTAACACTATTTTCCGTTAACCTCAAAATTTATGAGAAAATTCAAATAAAAAACAAAAAAGTTTTGGTTTTTAATTTATATCTTAAATTTTATTTCTTTTTACTAAATTTGTTGAAAACTTACCTCTTTATGTACCAAACACATTGTAATGTTTCTTGATTAAAAATATTAAAATTTTCACTTAATTTTGACATTATATCAAAAAAGCACCTTAATTTTCAAGCGAAAATTCTCGCGTCAAAATATCAGCCTTTTTAAATAGTAGGTAGGCTTCTTGTTTTGTAAAATCTCTTCTTTCTGATAATGTAAAAAAATTTATACATTACCACGGTAAAAAAGTTCTCAAAAAATGCAAAGAAAAGATAAAAACTCAGACTTTATATAATTATCGATAAATACTAAAGAATATTAAGATTAAAAAAGTTATATTACATTTATTTAATAATAATAATAATAATAAGTTTATTTCACAAAAACATATAAACCTAACAAAACATTTTATCTTGACTTAGGTATTTAAAAATATAAGTAAGTAATATTCCAGTACATATTACAACTAATAATAACTAAACAGAAAGTAAATATAAATTGTTGCAGAAAAATAAAATATTTTCGAAAGACAGACTATATATTGATCACTAGCCCTCATACTAGGATTCCCTGTGTTATAAGGGCTAGTTCTCCCAATCACAAGCTTATAATATTAAATAAGTGGATAACAATAGTACAGTGAGTATTAAAATTTAAACCTTGTTAACGTGTTCATTAATGTGGAGTTTGTATAGCAGTAAACAATAAGTATCTACGTATGCAATCATATTTAAATAGTTTAATAAATTAAGTTAATTAATCTAAACTAATATTATAAAGTTGACAATAGAGCAAAGAGAAGTAAGTACTACAATATTTAATTTATATACTAAATCAACATAAATATGTTATTTTAGCCACTACAGAGACAAAAAATAAGTGTAGTAACGGTGTGTTCCGGCAGCAGTCCTTGAGAGCAAGAAAAATTACAGGCACATGAGAGACCTAACAACTGTACGTATCAGTGTGACGGGCACAGTACAATTTCGTCGTTGATGAAATGCGTCTCTTATATGAAGGCAGAGGTTAGTCCACTTAACATCAGGTGAGCCTCGGGCTTGCTACGTCACAATCAAATAAAAATAAAAAACTAGGTATGTGTTAGCAAACATACTACATACATTCCAAATGATCACAGTTAATACAAAAGTTGTAGATCTTTTTATTACCTACAACTTTATCATATATTTTACTCACCTGGTGGTAAGTGATCACCGTCGCCCACGATCATCCGCAATACCAGAGGTATCGAGCCGTGAAAATCGCAAAGTTGTGGACTTCCAGACATCGACATGAAATTTATGAAACATCATGCTTTGTCGGGAAGTCCGATGGCGAAATTGAGCTGCAGGTAGTAAATCGAACAGTTCCTCAGAACACTCCCCGTGATAGATGCGGTAGAAGATGCAGAGTGATCCAACATCTCTACGTAGTGCCAAAGGGTCGAGCCGGTCGGAGAGAACTTGATCGTCAACGATTCGAGTCGCTCTGCGTTGTATGCGGTCAAATGGAAGAAGCTGGTATTGGGGTGCTCCCACCCAGAGATGAGAGCAGCAGTACTCCATGTGAGGCCGAACCTGAGCCTTATAAAGTTGCAGGCGATGGGCCGACGTGAAGTACCGCCTCGCCTTTCCAAGCACACCAAGCTTTTTAGAGGTTAATTTAGCCTTCTCTTCCAAGTGACAGCGAAATTGAACGACGCTCGATATGTCGACGCCAAGTATTCCGATGCTAGTTGATAGGGCAAGGGGAGTGTCGTCAAAACGGAGGGATACGACAAAGGGGGATAATTTAGCGGTAAACGCACAAACTTGTGTCTTCTTCGGGTTAAATTGAACTAAGTTCAGTCGGCCCCACTTCGAAACATTAGGCAACATGGTTTCGACTTCAGACACAAGTTTGTTCCGACTCTCCACAACGTTTTCCCGAGAAATTTTAGCACGGCCGGTGTAAGAGGCATCTCCGGTACTGTCATCCGCATAACAATGAATATTGCTGAGCTGCAGCATGTCATTGATGTGCAAGAGAAATAGTGTCGGAGATAGCACACAGCCTTGCGGAACGCCAGCGTTAATTGGCTTCAAGTCGGAGCATGCACCGTCGACAACGACCTTGATGCTCCGATCTGCCTAAAAACTGGAGATCCACTCGCACAATTTCTCGGAAAGCCCATAGGAAGGAAGCTTCGAAAAAAGCGCTTTATGCCACACCCGATCAAAGGCCTTCGCTATGTCCAAACTAGCCGCCAACGCCTCACCCTTGGAATCCACCACCTCCGCCCATCGATGCGTAAGGTATACTAGAAGATCACCAGCTGAGCGACCGCGACGAAAACCGTACTGGCGATCGCTAATCAGCTGGTGCTCCTCTAGATACTGCAAGAGTTGGTTGTTGATAATGGATTCCATTATCTTGGAGAACAAAGACGTTATGGCTATAGGGCGGTAGTTGGACGGATCTGAGCGGTCACCTTTTTTAGGGATCGGGTGCACCAAGACCGTCTTCCGTGTTTTTGGGACAACGCCTAATGTGTAGCAGAGCCGGAAAAGACGCGTTAGAACCGGAGTCAATTCTGGAGCACATGTCCGCAGCACTATCGGAGAGATGCCATCAGGCCCACTCGACTTATGAATATCCAAGGAGAACAGTGCTTTACGTACAGCACTTTGCCGGAAATTTATATCTGGCATCGAGGTATCACACCGTGGTATAGTCGGTGGTGAGTTCCCTTGGTCATCCAAAGTCGAGTTTGACGCAAAGAGAGTGCCCAGAAGATCGGCTTTCTCCTTTGCGGTGTGGGCCAGTGTGTCATTCTCTCTGTGCAGGGGCGGTAGAGATGACTGACAAAAATTCCCCTGGACAGCCCTGGCGAGAGACCAGAACGCACGTGTTCCCGAAGGAAGGCGGGCTAATCTCGTTCTTATTCCAATCTTTTGTTATGTTTTTAATCTCTGTCTCACATCCGGTATTTTCCCAACAGTTTTCAAAAACGCTATCGTGCACCCTATCTTTAAAAGTGGAGATAGAGATGTTATTCCAAATTATAGACCCATTTCTGTGCTTACAGTATTGTCAAAATTATTTGAGAAAATTATTAACAAAAGACTCTTGAATTATTTGAATCAACACAATATACTGTCTGACAATCAGTTCGGTTTTAGACGAAACAAGTCAACTGACGACGCTGTATTAGAAGTTTCGGATACAGTTATTAAAAACTTCGATAAAAAACTAAAAACTGTAGGGATCTTTCTAGATTTGTCGAAAGCATTCGACACCGTCTCTATTCCTATTCTACTGGATAAGCTTGAACGTACAGGAATCAGAGGTGTTGCCTTAAAATTACTCTCTAGTTACCTTAAGGACCGAACACAGACTGTCAAAATAGGAAACTATGTGAGTAATAAAGAAATCATTAATTACGGTGTACCGCAAGGCAGCGTCCTAGGGCCTACCTTGTTCTTAATATATATTAATGATCTCTGCAATATTACTCTCCCAAACTGTAGAATAATCACGTACGCCGATGATACAGTTCTGCTAGTCCATGGTCGGTATTGGCAAGAAACTAAAGATTTTGCTGAAAATGCTTTGAGAATTACTGTCATGGATTGGTTGAACTCCAACCTCCTAACGCTAAATTTATCTAAAACTAAAATGGTTCCATTCTCGATAAACAGTAGCTCTCAACCTCCTTCATCCTTTAGTGTTCGAGCTCACACCTGCACTAATGATACCACAGACAAATGTTGTAGCTGCGTAATGATTGATTGCACTCAGTTTATTAAATATCTTGGCGTCATGGTCGATAGTTCAATGACTTGGAAGCAACACATCAACTCCACAGTTGCTCGTATTCGTAAGCTTATTTATGTGTTTAAGAAGTTACGTAATGTTGCTGACTTCAAATGCCTAAAGACTGTTTACTATGCCTTGACTCAGTCCGTTTTGACCTACTGCATTGTCTCGTGGGGTGGTTCCTATAAAACTACAATGTTAAGACTGGAACAAGCTCAAAGAGCTGTACTGAAAGTGCTTGCTAAGAAACCTATTCGCTTTCCCACCGCAAAACTTTATTCATTCTTCGAGGTTCTCACTGTTCGACAACTCTTTATCATGCACGTAATACTACGCAAGCACAAGCAAATTTCCTATAATTCTGAAACAAAAAACTCAAAGCGCAGGTCCGATATTGTGTGTAAAATAGAACGTCGCCGAACGAAGGTCGCCAGTTGCCACTACTATCACAGTAGCTCATCACTTTACAACAGAATAAATAAAATTTTAAATATATACCCGCTTACTCTACACAAATGCAAAACTAAAATCCTCGAATGGCTTGTGACTATGTCATATGAAGATACCGAAAATCTCCTTATGAAACCTATTTAGAATACTATTAGTTTCTCTACTAAATAGACACCTACACACACACACACACACTCACATACACACACACACACACACACGCACATACTCACACATACACACACTATTTACCAATATATATATAACTACTTCTACAACTCAATTTCTTTACCATATCATGTAAATAATCTTTAATACACTCACTTTATTAATTAACCAAAAACTGTAGTGTAACTATTATATTATATTGAAATTAGAAGTCTTATAGCTTAATACAAAACTAAAATTATATATTCTATACATACTTTACTAACCTAATATTAAATATGGTAACTAAAATGTATAAAAAAATATATATTTAAATAATAATACTGTAATTTTGGATCACTGTATACTTCACTAGCTTAAGGAGGCGGGCGTTGCTATCTGCGACACAGTCTAGTACTATAGCAGGTAGCATCGTTTCACTGTTTATTGTTTCCTATGTTATTTTTGTTCCGAAATAAAGATTATTATTATTATTATTATTATAATCTCTCGCCAATTCTGCCGATATGCTCCGACTTCGCTCTTGCGATTACTCTTTTGAAGGACCTGGAGGCAAAATTATATTCCTTTTTGCGATCGCTGGTATTTAAATCCTTAGATGCCACTGAGTTGGCCCAAGCTTGGTATCGCTCTCGTTTTTGGCCAGAGGCCATTTTACAAGTACGACCAAACCAAGGCTGGGACCTGCCACCGATGGGCACTGCAAATATGGAATAAAGAGTTCCATACCCTGAAGCACTACATCAGCAACATAGTCGGCAGTGACATCTGGATCATCCGGCAAGAAACAAACTTGCCCCCATGGGTAGGATGCAAAAAAGGACCGCATCCCGTCCCAATCTGCAGACCTATAGTGCCACACGCGACGACAACCTACAAAACGGGGTCGAGTTGGGCGTGTAACCGGCACTGAACTCCGGATCAGGCAGTGGTCCGACGAACCGAGAGGAGCGTTCACGGATACTGAGTAGTTGTCCGGGTGAGAGGTCAGCAGAAGGTCCAACAGGGAAGGTATATGGTCATCCACATCTGGGATACGCGTAGGCGAGGTGACCAGTTGTGTAAGATCATATGCCAAAGCGAAGTTGTGAACAGATCTCCCCGCATGATCGGTGGTGCGCGAACCAAGCCATTCGGTATGGTGGGCGTTGAAATCGCCAAGTATCATGATCTCTGCGGTGGGGATCTGCTCAAGCACGGAATCTGTAGCCATCTGTATGTGCTCCATGAACTGATCTATTTCGGCATTACCGTTGCTATGGGACCTATAAAGGTACGCGTATATTCGCGGATGGTCATCGCAGTCTACGCGCAACCAAATGTCAGATAGGCCCCGTCCTTCAAGGCTACTGAGACTTAGGTGTTTTAATTTTGCCGAAAATCGAAATAAACCGATTTTTACCCTTAAAAACTCACACCCTTCCACTTCCCGACCTCAGATCGCCCGTAAATTATTTTTCCTTTAATTTTTGTTATATTTTTTTCCTTTTTCAACGGGTTTCATCCCACTATTAATTTTATTGGTTTCAGAAATTATCTACCGTGGTCTATTTGTGTGTTTTGTGCTGATTAAAAATAACATAAACTATTTTTGAATTGAAATTCTCGTGAGTTTCACACATATTTAAATATTATAAATTAAATCGGCAAAAAACACTCACGTTGAGGATCGAATACCTACGTCTCGCGGGTTTCGAGCATATCAGATGCTCATCATCAGGGCGAGTGCGCAGCTGCGTCTGCTAGCTCCCGGCGGGCACTGACTAAAAACTATGTATGGTATCTGCTGTAGTGGAGTGTTTTATGGCAATCCCGTACAAGACAATAATTTTTCCTCTCGTAAATTTCTAATTTTGTAATAATAACGTGTTTGTCTGCTTTTATAAATTGTTTTAACTAATTGAATAACCCTAAGATTTGATTCTTGTTACCTGCTTATAAATAAATATGGTGGTGCGGGTTGACTATGGGGATGGTGGAGGCCAAACAGAAAATAAAATATTCTTTTAATTAATGTACAACCCGCAAGAATTGACTATTACATGTGAAGTCTCAAGTTATCTTTTGCGAGTATTACAATGTTAGAAACCCCCTTATTTTAATACATATCCATAAAAGTTAAGACATTAAAAGGTCAGTATTTTTTTGGCTTACAGTCAGTGAAATCAGTAAATTTGACTGTACAATCAGTTTCAACCCCTGTGAATCTTAAAACTGCGATCCTAAGACGCCTGGGGATTATGGCAAATCCCCCCTTAATGGGGGAGGCTGTGTTCAGCAGTGGACAATCCGGCTGATACAGTAATAAAAAGGGCTTGGTCACCAGCTCATTGACAATATTATACCTGCTTCTTAAGTACCCACAATAGTTACTAATAGCAACGGTATTATTGATCAAACACTATTTATTTGGATCATAATATAGTTGAAGTTAGTCGTTCGTGATATTTGCAATTTAAAATTGATTTGTAATGTTGTCGCGACGCGATAAGCTGCTAGTTCAACCTTGGGAAGATAGGAGGTTCAAGGATCATCGCTCTAAGGTAGATACCGTAACACTTTCATCGTACATTATCTTAATAGAGTTTTTTTTATGTTACCAACCAGTTACCTACCTACGAGTATCTTTACTATTCCCTGTTAGATTGATTGTCTACATGTAGCTCAGTAGCAGTGAGTGTCGACTTCTGGTTTCAAATTCTGCTGCAGTCCTTGCCTTATTTTGTGAATGCTCGCATCAGTCGACGAGTAACTTGCTTGGTGACAGATTTCGTCGGTATACATGCTTACACAGTATGGTTAGACGACGACGCTTATATCGAAATTCGCGAGTTAGGTACCTAGTTACCGTATCATGGCTTCATGTAGAAACAAAATACCTTTCAATATTTGGAGATACATTTTCTACTTTAGAGCACTCAAGCATCCAGGGTATTTGCAAACTCTACCATCATGCAGATTTATTCGGATCTGGCATATTATCCACATACTGTTCAGAATCTCTTACCACGAACCAAAAAGTTTGGCAATTCCTATAACCGGAGTAGGATTCAAACCAGCGACTAATTCGCAGCTGACACTAATTGCTACGGCTAGCTTGCTTTAGATTACCGTCTTTTTTTTTACCGTGTGTGATATATTTCCCAATAACTAGTGCCTATTACAAAATTACAAATGGGCATTTTCACTTTCGGTTGCAGCGTGACGTATATGGAAGTGACGAAATAAAAAATCGTTTATTATGTCTTAAATATAGATAGTAACGTAGAAGATATATGTAGGATTCATAATATATATATATGTCGGCATAAATTTTTTAAAGTATTGAACAAAACTGTTTTTTTGTGGAAAGTATGAAACCCACTGCTCCGTTACGTCACGAAATGTTTTAGGCTGTAAATTGATAAGGCGAGTTTAAAGTAGGCAAAGAATTTATTATAAAAGAATACAAACTTAAACATTATTTTAAAATAATAATCAAATGAAAGAAAACCATTTAAGTACGAAAATATTACGTGCAATTGTTCCATAACGTCACTTTTCGATTCAAACCACTTCTTGTTTTTCTGTACGCTATTTATACGGCAAACTTTACACAAGCAATTACAATTTTTAAATATAAAGAATTAAAAGCAAATCCAGATAGAATAGAAACATTTAAAGTACCTGGAATACTCAAGCAATCACGTTAAATTTTCACTCCCTAAAATATTGGAACAGTGACGTTAATGGAATCTTATGTTACGTTAGTGGAAAGGTAAGGCACATTCTACATAGTGGTCAAAATGTATAGGTATCGGAGTCTCACTAACAGTCTTAAAATATGATATATAATGATAATGAGATGACGACTAACATGATAAATTATCAATAATTTAATGCTTCTTTGTGGGAAACTAATGTCGTCTGTGACGAGCTTAAACAGTCTTCTATACTAAAACAGTCTTACCTAAAATTATGTTATACATCTACACAAAGTAACAATATTAGGTTTCCTTTGGATACATCACATTATCAAAGAGATGTAAGCTACTTAGCTAATCAGTCTGAATCTTCTATCATGAGCTTAATAATTACACTTATTTCTTAAATCTAGTATAAAAATAACAAAATGAGATTTCTATAAGGCACTTATATCACTTTATAACACCAAATAACAAAATTAGGTTTCCTTGAGCTATCTAATCAGTCTGAATCATCTGTAACGTTAAATATATATATATATTTTCTTCCTCCCTTCTGAGGCAGTCGGGCAATAAGACTCGATTCTAAAACAGTCTCATGTCAGCAATGTCAAAAAGTAACACATTCCAGTGATATGTTTCACTATACTATTATGAAGAATAAATATACTGTGTGTTTACATTGAGATCACTAAGAAATCCCTCAATATTTATGTCCCTGTCCAGAACATAATTTATGTGTCATATAATTAATCAAATTATTAATTTAATACGAAATCCATGTATGTGAACTATGCCTTACAATTCCAATACGTCACTTTTTGTTATCCGCATATAAGTGACGTGACGTTGTGGATGTGACGAACTAGTCCACATTATTTTGAAAAATGATTTAAATATATAAATCATGCAATAGACAGTCAGCCTGCACTGTTTTGCATGCTGTATAGTGCAACATCGTAATAAAATATTGTATTACATGCATTAAGCACTACAAACTTTGAAGAAATGCGTAAATGCGTGGAATGTAGATTTTGACCCCGACGAAACACAAGCACTCTTCACCACATATTTTTGACACTGAACGCGCTAGAACAAAATGGCGGCTTGACTAGATCATATAAATGTTGCCATTATTATAAAACAACAATGTTTTGGTAGAAATCATAGAAGAAGTTGCAAAAATAGCCCGTGACGTTATTAAGGAATTCCACTTCATCCTATTTCGTGGGACAACGTATTTAAGTAATTTATCTATTTTATAGCCTATTTTATGATGTTTAAGGTTCAGAATTAAATTTTTAGGCGTATAATCCTCCAAAAAAATGCTACCAACTTAGCCTATAAAATCGAAAATATTTTGAAACTCGCGCTGAAACTTTAAAAATATGGTTGGGACATAAAAAAAAGCCAATCTTTAACACGAAAATCTGCATTTATTAATTGATTTTAAGATCAGAAACGATTAATTGTTACTGAACAGTTAGAAAATTATACAAATTATCAGAAATATCTGATAATTAGTGCACAGGTTTAATAGTTTTACAACAACAGTTGATCAAAGTCATGGGACAGCTAGATTTTTGTCTTTGCAACCGAAAGTGAAAATGCCCAAATATAGGTACGAGAGGAAAACTTTAAGTCATGTGTTCGAACCCGCGTCCATCCACATCTTTAGCCGGGATATGCTCTAACCAATAGAGCTAACATGACAATGACGTCATTACTGATTTTTTTTACAACTTAGGTTGTACTACAAACAAGACCAATTTTGCAATTGGTTTTATACTTGTAAATGATGACGCAGCATAGCAGGCGTTATTGCAAACTTAACAATAATTAAACTAGTATCTACACTTATTCCTTTTAAAATTTCATAGTTTTTACCTTTGACAACTATCTCACCTCACCTGATGATAATGTGTCGAAGATGTTGTTAAGGCTAACTTAGAATTACTGGCTTAAACACCGTTAGATGCTTGGTGATATTTTTTTACTTAAGTTAGTCCTGTCACCATGCTATTTTGCAAAGGTCCGGTCAGCCCTCCCTGCCATCGACGATAGGGCGCCCCCCGCGCGGCCTCACGTCGCCCTTAAGCTGAAGAAATGCCAGCGCGAGCTGGATCGCAAGAACAAGATCCAGAGCGACAACTACAGCCTGCTTCAGCGGCTGAATGCCATCATGAAGGTCAACCGGCTCGATAACCATTGGACCAAGCCTTTGCCCAAGTCAGTATACGAACTAATAGGGTGCATCACTTCGGCAGATTGAGGAACAGCGTGATAAGAGAGTTATGTGGAGTGAATGAGAGAATGGTGACGTTAGCCCTTTATTGTTAGGTAGGGTGTAATGGTTTGCACATGTTGAAAGGACAGCCAAAGAAGATTGACAAATTAACAATGCAAAGCAATTGTTGAGGAATGAAAGACCTCGGCGAACGTATTCTGATTTCTGACCAGATTGGAGACGTTCTCGAACATTGTCAGATCAGGACAGACAGGCGACTACGAAGCATGTTTGAGAGTGAAGGAAGCAAGAGATGTGTCCAGATCTTAGCAAGTGGTAATCCGTGTCCAGCATACCCCTAAGGGAAATTGACGTGGCTTTATACGTATCACATACCTATACTTATACTTTAGTGGTGACTGGCGAGATGTTGGCTATCGGATGTTCTAGTAGCGTATATAGCGATGCTATTCTGTACTGTAAAAAAAACGTAGTGTTACCTACCTTGAAAGTATACCGAAGGTAGGTATAGATTGATGTTTTGTTACTTAACCGGCTGTACTCCCGCGTATGGTCTTGGTCGCAACATTGTTTGCGCGGAGTCTTCATCGCAATTTAGACGCTTCCGCGTGTGCTCACCTGATGAAGGGCACCAGAAATGCCCAAAACCTAGTTTGACAGTCTGACCTCGAAGCCAGTTATTTACCACACAACAATGTCCTAAACTTTCAAGAGTTTAACATATTGATATGCTCAACATTATTTTCAGTCTTGCATTAAACCCTCTTCTAGAACTACGATTATGAACATTTTATAGTATCCCCAGCTTAACTTCTTCCCTCAGGACAAAACATTAATTTTTACACGACTGCCCAAAAAAGTGCTGTTTTCAGGGTCATGTCTGAATGTTTGTGAGTTTATTTATTCCCCCATAACTTCTAAACGGCTCAACCGATTTTAATGTATGAGATAACATTAGGTTTGTCTTGATAGAGCAAGTGTCACTGGGTAAATAAAAAATAAACTTTTTACGCTTTTTTTCTTCCAAACCCATTGAGTGGTGTATCAAAATGGAGGGCTTTAACAATCGATTCTATAAATGTATATTACTGACAGTTTTAATTTTAATTCAACAATAAAACGCCTAACGAAAATAAATAATATGCGGTCGGGTTTTTTACTTTTTAATTAATTTGTACTTGTGTTCTTTCTTTGGGTTTCAATTACCATGGGCTGTATTTTACAGTTTACTTTTTCATCAGGCAAGCATATTTTTTACAGGTAGGCCTTGACTATCACTATGTCTATAATATCATATAGGTGTGATGATGTGATAAAGGATGGTGGACTGTAGCCGGAACACACTATTACGTGAGGACAGATTTTCTACTTGAGGGTGGTAGCTAGCCAGGTGAAAATTTGCCAAATACTAACCACCATGCGGTGTAGCTCAAGCCGGCGGTATGGATCGAAACAAGGACCTGTGGCCGTCCACAGCTCCCATTGACACTCGGATATCGCTGCATCCATCCCCAAATAGAAAATATTTCGCAGAGCTTCTAGCGATGCGATCCGGTAGTCATAGTCGAGCCCATTCACTTACAAATAGGCAACATGTCAAAAAGTGGAAAAAAATATGAACAACTATTCAATATTTTCCAGCTTCCAACATAAAGTGGGTTTATTCTACGACGTGGAGTCGCTGAACAGCAAGATAACAGCGCGGTCCTTACTCGAGGAGGAGCCCGACGAGACCTACTCCAACGTCAAGTGCTACGCTTGCGATCTCAAGAAGGTATGGACCACTAGAGCCTATTGGTGGAACATATCATATATACGAGAAACTTCTGTAAATTTCGCGAATCCGTAATTTATACTATATAAAGTTTGCGGGTCACCGAAACGAATCATTAGCCACGAAAAGCGGCAGATCTTCGGATATAATTAACAATATATTATTTACAACGATTTACAAACCATTTTGCTAACTTTGGCCCATTGATGGATTTGTAACGGCAATAATAATATTTACGTAATTTACACTGAAACTAAACCCAAACCTAATAAAAAAAATGCTTTATTTTCAGAAAAAGTACGAGTTAAACCTCAAGATCTGCACAAACAAATCCTACCAAGAATCTCTGCCTTCACTATACTCCAACTAACAAACAACACTTTGTAATAAAACAGTAATTGTAATATTGGACAGAATTTTTATTGGTATAAGTATAGATACAATTGGGAGCGAACATAATTCCTTGACCGGAACGCGTCCACGCGCCGCCACGGAGCGGTCGCACTCGAGTTAAAAAAAAAACGAAACATAAATACTATGTTACCATTATCATATGAAGCGTCGATCGTCAAGCTAAGTAGGTACTATCGCATACGTCAGTACGCGGCACTTAACAGTTAAAGCTAACCTCATCGTCCTTCGTCTAACGTTCAAATATGAAAACAAACGAAAGATTTGAAACATCACAATGGAGGCGAATCACAGCGAAGCCGCGCACTCGACGAGTTCATTATTCTTGTTAAAAAACGGTGATGTGTTGCGGCGCGTCTCTACGCTACGCGACGCTACTCTCTCGCGGCGGAGAGAGTGAGTGAGCGAGAGAGAGTGGCAGCTAGAACCGGAAGCCTTCTTGCGGCGCGCCGCTACCCGCCTCGAATGTGAACCCGGCGTCTGCCGTCTGCGGGACTAGGCTGGCATCCTCCTCCTGAAAACAAATACATAACAGTTACTCCCCAATATAATACAAACACATCAAACAGAACTGGATTGTTGGTTCAGTACAATGGCATAATGTTCATTTCAAAACAGTGGAATCCCAGTCAGACATTTTATACATTTCTCAGGAATGGACGAGAGCATTTCACTGGACTTGGTTTATTATAACAATGGACTCATCACCTATTACACGAAACCTATGAAAGCCTGAGGAGTATTTATTTGCCACTGCACATAGGTACCAGGCATAGGCATATTGAGATAATATATGCATGATATTGATGATGAATTATAAGAAAAAAATTCTAGACTTACAACATTGAGAGCAATCCACTCATAGACTAAAAATAACCTAGTACATAAGATAATAAGGTAATAATTTAGGAAAGTCAATGTTCGCGCATCACGTGAAACTAACAAACGAATTTTTTTGTTATTGTGAAATTGTTGGCATTGGCTTATCCAAACATCCAACAGCTTGTTTTAGCGCATCTATCACTACAATATTTATGAACAGACAAAATATTTTAACGGCTAATAATCGAGAGCCAATAGGTGCCTGATAGCTTCATGAAGGAGCGATATGTGTCGAAGATAAGACATTTTATTTCTAAATATTATTACAAGCACTATCGCGTGCTTAGCCAAAATATATTTAACAAATTATTGAAGTACAAAAATGTATGCACAAGGCGGGAATCGAACCCGCGTCCTCCGATATCGCGTTGGATGCCTAAACCTCCTCGGCCACCTGGACTCAGCATTTCTATTTTGTGCTCCAATTGTATTACTTTAACCTTCAAATGGGGTCGGTGCGCGGCCATCAACCAGACTACTAGACTGCATCTGATGGAAAGAAGTGTTTTTTCAAACACTTCAAACATGATGTCGCTACCCTTCTATATTTCTAAATATATTATTACAAGCACTATCGCGTGTTATGCGAATATATATTTAACGATCGGAGGACGCGGGTTCGATTCCCGCCTTGGGCATAAAATTTTGAACTCCAATAATTTGTTAAATAAGACAATTTAGTTGTAAATGCACACCTGACACAGAACTATTACCTACATTGATGAATTTGTTTTTTTATGGTGTCTGAACTGATGGGCATTGTGGTACAGTAGCGATAGTACCATACCACATGAAAAAAGAAAGGAACAGAATGAAAGCTACGAAACCTTTGCCAGTTTACTGACCTGTTTCAAACCGGTTGAGTACCCGAGCGGGCGCCGCTGGGGCTGCTGTAACCCCCCGCACTACTCGTCAGTGACGCACACATAGCTGTGCTGTGCGTCTAGTAGTGAAGCTTTCATTCTGTACCATTCTTTATTCATGTGACCATACTACTTGACCATAAGTTTAGAAAAGGTGATTGTTTATATTGTTCTTTGTATTGTGAGATGTGAGGTGAAACACTTGAGTTTACATTACACCAAATATCACGGTTGGCGAACACATTGCAGCGCCACGCCTACCAATTACGTGTGCAGCAAGGGCTTAATACCCTTACCACCAAGCCGTCTTGATACATATGCCAGCAACTCGCGTGGGGTGCCGGGATAGAATGTTACCCCCTCAGTTCTCTCCGTGGATGTCGTTAGAAGCGACTAAGGGAAAATAACCGGAAGGTGGGTAGCAGCGCCTTCTGAGGAACTTCATTTTACACTGCGATTCCCAAGACGCCTGCCAAGCTTGAAGATTATGGCAAATCGTCCTTTAATGGGGGAGGTATTCTGCAGTGGACAATCCGGCTGATACAGACTGCTAGCATGCCAGTTTGTCAAAAAACTTAAATAATACTGACCTCTCCTGCAAAGTATTGTTCAATGATGTCATATGCCATTTTGTATATTTCTACTTTCTCGTGGCTCTGCAACGTTTCGATCTTGTCGATGCCTCCACATTCTTCAATCATGTTTGCCACTTGCTCCACATTGTCGCCTGCCATTTTCAGCATATTGCTGAGGCCGTCTAAGACAACCTGTCAACAATATTGCACAATAAATTGTTTGAGTGTATTAAAAGTTCATAGAAAGAGGGTTTCCTATCCTAAAAAAGTTAAAGAGCTCTTACGACACATTTGACGCAGCAATGCCAGCCCCATTGGAACATTCCCTTTGCTTACATTCAGCAATTAATTTTTTTTAAACAACCTGATTAGTATCCTGGCAGTATCTTGCTAATACATTCTGGAGTAAACCATTATCGAAATAATTTATATATAGTTGGTAGGCCCCCTACCAGGTAAACTGACGACATCGTTAAAGTCGCGGGTAGCCAATGGTTACAAGCGGCTAATAGCCGTTCTTTGTGGAAATCTATGGAGGAGGCCTTTGTTCAACAGTGCTCGTCTTCCAGATGATGATGATATACCAATATATTTCATAATTTTAGTGTATCTTAAAATGTATTGTATTGTATATGTAAATGAGTCGATGCTTAGATTGAACTTGTTGAGTATTAGCTAAAAATACTCAGCAAAATGAATATATAAATCTTTCTTCACTTAACAGATATCATCTTGTGAAGTCAGAAATTGCATAACTTAATCAGTTGTTTTTTACCGGCGGAATGCCTTTATTAACATACTACTAAGTATATACCCTACAGCTACTACAATAAAAGCATTTAGATCCCTATAAGTCATTGCAGACTCATAGGCAGTCCAAATGCTCTAGCCCACTACCAGTTGGCAGCGTGCCCAGCATGCTGGCAGCATTGCCCCATTGAATTGCAATGCTTATTCTTTGAGCCAAATAGGTGCCTTTTGATTACGCGTCGCATCGACCAAGCGCTCTGATAAGTTTTGGAAAATACGATGAGCTCCCGGTCCCCACGGACCCAACGTCTCTACACCAAACGGCTCAAATATAAACATATACCCATACCGAAGCATACTTGCGCCGCTTGAGTTGCTCCGCCGAAGAAGCCGCGGCGTCAGCCCTCACGTTGGTTTCAGGAAGATGTGACGGCGCTAAAGTGTCTAAGCATGTAGCGTCCCACACTAAGGGACGTCCTAACTTCCATTGAACCAGTCATGCCGTCAGGTCTTTTACCATCGTCACGCATCAGACCGTTCGGTTCGAGAACAGCTGCAACATTGGCGCTGGTAAAAGCCCGGCGAATGATATCGATAAGGCTGGCGTGGCGGGAAATTCGACCAGCACTTCGAGAGTAGGAGAGGCCATGGTGACCGAGTTGGTCAACTGCAGTACCAATTGATTAAGAATGATTATGCATGCTAAGCTATGAGCACTTTGAATATGGTTGTAGTGAGCTATCAGCAATTTTCTATCAAATTTTCACTTAAATTAGTTCATTTCATGACCTGCATATTGCATCTGAATATTGCAGAAAGTCATCAAATACTTACAGTAATAACTTGAGAGTCCTTGCAGCTAAGCAGATTACAGAATGGTGGTATTACTCCACAGCTGATGAGTGTGCCGACTTGCTCCTTTGTACCGCTTATACTGAGGTTTGAGACAGCCCATGCAGCTTCTTTTTGTGTTTGGAACTCTCCTCTCGTCAAGTTTTCTACAATCTTGGGGAGGAGGCCTGCATCAATAACAGCTTGGACTTGGTGCTTATTACCCGCTGTGATGTTTGATAAGAACCACACTGCTTCCTTGCAAATCTTTTCTTTCTGTTAGACAATATTTTGTTAAGTTTAGTGAAAATTCATATATACAATAATATTTTGTTACCTATACTGAAACATATAGCACTATAGAGGTAGGACAGATGAACTAAAAATAAAAAAGAAATAAAATTCAGTAATTTTAACATTTAATGTTGATTTCAAACAATACATAACAACTATCTTTTGTAATAGACTCTTTGACAATCACTTAAGAAGTGATCTCTTCACAATATTTTTCTAATTAGGTATTTTCCCATTTCTGTGTCGCCCTATGATGGAAGTATGCATGTACATACATGCATACACATATGTATAATGTGTGTTAAAATGAATTTGTAATGTTATCAAGAGTACCTAAAGAGGCATCTTCTAGTTTGGAACCTGGTGCTAATACTAGACATGATTATAATAAACAATTTCATGCCTTAATGCATAACTTATTTAATTGTAATACCTATTCTATGTGTAATTTCTTTAAATTCTTAATTATATATTAAACATGTTTTGCTAATATTATTAATCCTTATCTGACTGTTTTCTTTTTGTTTTTGCTTCTTTATAGGTTGTTTATACAAATGGGAACATTAATAAATAATATGAGATTATGTTGTACAACAACAATGTAGGGTTAAAATTGCAATACGTATTCTTATTATCTAATGATAAATTTTGGGCTACTTTGCACCATTATTATAAAATGCAAACAAACTGTTTGACATAAACGAAGTATAATCTAAAAAAAACATATACACTGAAGACCTGGAACCTGTTCATATAATAAAATAAGCTTTATAGGCATTGATAGTCTAGTGGCAATGACTACGGCCTGCCGTGCAGAGGGCTTGTGTTTCGAACTTAAGTAGTCACCCACAAGTAGAAAACTGTCCAGCAGCCATACTTGCTAGTCAAGTACTATTCTAGATTAAGCCTGTTTACAATATTCAAACACATCACTTTCATTTATCATGCAGGATTGTGATCAAAGGCTTGCTATAGGAAATGTGTATATGAGAGCCCCACAATACAATGTTTTTTGTCAAATGAATCCACAATAAAATTTACTTGTTGACAAAAAATTCTTTATACTTACTGGATGGGACAATAAGTCAGGGAAGTGTGAGAGAGCATCGCAGTTAAGAACAACTTGTGTTTGATCATCTGTTCCAGTAACAATGTTTCCAACTGCTCTGAGGGCTGCAGTCTGTACTTTGACCTCTTTGTGGGATAATAAGGGGATGAGCTTCGGCACGATGCCAGATTCTATCACCATCTGAATTTGCTCGTTGCCTCCGTCTGTTAGGTAGCTAATTGCCCAAACTGTGTCTACTAAAACCTGAAAATATAATTAAGTTAATTAACAGGGTATTTGGAATGTAGACACTTATAATATTTATTTATATTGTTGAAACTTGAAATAACGCCTGCTTGACGAATTACATTACAAAATTACTTGTATTGTAACTTATAAATTTTGTTTAGCCAAGATATGTTCTGTGGTAAATGTAAAACTTTAGGTTGATTATAAAAATGAATAATTAATAAGTGACCTAACACTATAATATATAAAAAATTGTTAATATGTTGGTACAATGAATTATTTATAGTTAAATGACTGTAGTTACACAAGAAACTGCCATTAGTTTCTTGTATAACTAGTTTTAAACTCTCATATCTTTAATGTTCTTAATGTTATGTTTTTATATTGCATAATTTCTATTAAGTTATTTTACGTGTTCTTATGTGGGTAAGTAAAGGACTCTTGTGATGTTATCTTAATATAAATAAGGTATCTTAATATCCATAATATGGCATGTTTTTCACCTAAACAATGGCATATCTTCAATGGGCAGTTGTAGTTATTAGTTAAAAAAACTATACGTAAATGTATTCTAAGATTGCAAATACTGTGTTTCCTGGACAGTACCTACCTTTAGTTCAATACCTGATAAATAGTGCAATTCATGGAAGTTAAGCCAGCATAAGGGACATTCTTTATTTTTATTGCATGTGGCAAGGAATACTTAAACCCTAATTGCATCTCTGTTGGTGCCTAATTGGCCGACAAAGGTTCCATTGACTCAATTCTTGCTGTTTAGGACCAATTTGACAAACCAGAAATCAACAAGATTTTACAAAACAGGAAATTTTTATAGACCCCTATAAGTTGAACATGTTAAGGATTATGTAGACGAGATCAGCTATAGCGCAAATTAAGTGACAGGTTTTGGGTGTTTCCAATAAACAATTTGCCTCAATTTGTGGATACTCTGCCATGGGTCATATACACTCAGTATGACAAATTATTGAAAAAGCAAGGATCTATCATCAACCTCTTACCTACTCTTTTGTCGATCAAAACAATTTTACTTTTATTATTATTATTTTACTCCTTGGAACATGAAATGATTTGGAAAGCCTTGAAAGAACAAGGAATAGAAGACAAATATATAGAGTAACCTAAAATAAATGAGGCCATTATGAAATGGCAAAAAAGAAATGTATAATATTGTTATGTTAATGACATATCCATAATATACAGTTTAAACTGAAAATTATATTAGTATTTAGTAATAATGTGTTGACATAAATGTATATAATGAACTCTAAATAAATACTAGTAATTTTGAAATAATAAATTCCACAAATTTAATCATGAAAAACCATAGGGGTGCTTTATGAGATTCCCCTAAGGTTGCACTTGCTCAGACATGGTAATTCTTTTCATTGTGGTATTTACATAACAGTTGGTGAGTTATTAACAGCACTAAATAATGTCATTTCACAAGCAATGTTTATGAGCAATATAGTAAACAAATGTAGATACTGCAAAAAGACCAACATGTGCATATCAAACTTATCTGTACAGTACCTTTAGTTTGAAATTGAGAATTTTTAATAAATTGAAGCATCTCAGATAGGTTTTTTCTATTGTATTGAATATATTATATTATGGTAGCCAAAGAGTTGATTCTAATTAGGTATCACAGTTACTAAATCCAAATATACAAATCAATTGGTTCTGGGTGGTGCAAAAATCTTATAGAGCAGTCATGACACACAAATTCCTATTTATTTTATAGTAATGTAATCAAGTTGCAGCAAGCAAACCACAACATGACCTTGACACACTTTTAACATGGACAGGACAGACCAAGCTGTTAAGAGAATAGTAAGGCTGTTATGGTCAGTAAAAGTGATTACCTTTAATTAATTTACTTAACATTGTAATAAGTATACTGTGTATTAACTATAGCCAAACAATTCAAACACTGTAAAATATTAAATCATTCAGTAGGTATACTGATTGCATCTAATCCGCAAAAAAAATTGTTTGATGAAACCATTACCGAAATCATATTATAAACAATGCTATCTCTTATCACTTTTATCATTTAAGTAAAACAAGATTGAGAGTTTATCAAATAAAGGTGGCCAGACATTATTTTATTTATAGAAAGCAATTCTTTTAAAGATCAACTTACATATTGAAAACAAGAACTTATCTTATAAGATTGTTGTAAATATTTGGGATTATAAGACAAATAAGTATATGTAAGCATTTTCAATAGTTTTATGTAAGTTGCTAAAATCCCGAACAAAATGCTCCTGTGAAGTCAGTTGGCTCACTGACTGATAATTAGATCACACTTAAAATAAAGCAGGCTCAAACAGTGTAAGATTATGCTACATAAAAATACTTACGTTTATGTCTGAGTGCATGATGAGTACATTGAGGGCTGGAAGAATTTCTTGAATAGTTTTTACTGGCGGAGGAGGGTCCTTACTCCTGCACAGGTTGACAATGACCCATGTTACATTACGGAGGAAGGAGATGGGGATGTCTGGCTTGATGAATCGTAGCAGGGGTTTGACCACTCCTAGCTCAATGACCAGGTCCCTTAGTACTGGTCCGTCACCAATGATGTTACCCAGTGCCCAGACAGCCTGTTCACACACATTTTCATGGGGAGACATGAGGAGCTGCAGGAAGACGGGCACAGCACCTGCATGCACCACCTTGTTGGTCTGCGCCGAGGTACCGGACGCGATGTTGGTGAGCGCCCACGCAGTCTCAAACTGCAGCGTGGGGTTGTCGACGCGCGACAGGCACTGCACAAGGATTGGCAGAATACCGGTCGCGATCAGGTCATCAATAGGCGGGTTCTTGTCGGAAGAAAGCAACTTGCGGCACTGTTGCACAGCTGCCAGCTGCACCTCGGGCTCCGCAGCGTTTGCCACGTTCATTACGAGCTCTTTCAGGTCGGTAGAAGCAAGCGTCCTTTCGATCTCTTCCTCATCCGTCGAATAGCTGATTGGGACATTGCGCCGCTTCTGTAGGGTTTCTTCTCTTTTGTTTTTTCTTAGCTCCACTGTAACTTCGTTCCTCCGTCTGCGCATTTCCTGAAAATAGCACACGAGCGAGGTAAGTGCACCATTTCTGGCGATGATCGGGTCAGCAGAGCAGTTGGAATGCGGGTTGTGATGGTTTTATACTTACGTCGACATCCTTTCCTGTGTTCTTGAAGACATGCATGCGGTTTTTCGCTTGATCAGTCGCCATTTTATATTCGTGTTGTCGGTGGAAGTTCTGTACGTGGTAATTACACAACGAAACAAAATATTAAAATAAAATAACACGCAAGCGAACTAATCGAACATGATTTAACGACACTGCAAACGTTGGTGATTCATTAACCTCTTTTAACACCGAATATTCTACAACACGAAATCGTCCGTTTCCACCTCAAATTATCTTTTTTTCTTTATTTTTTTCGTTTTCAATTAACCATAGACTATTTAGCATGTATTAAGGTTGCCACTAACAAACATAGTTCAATCGTCATTTTTTTTAATATTGCAATCTTTAAAATCGACTAAAACGTATCCATTTCAATTACATCTCTAAAATAATATCAATAAACGTTTTCAAATGTGGCAATACTAAATTTATCGACGAGTTTTGCGTTCACACATTTCCCAATCCGCAGTGGTAGCAGATTTTCGTATTTGGGTAATTGTGGAAAAATAAACAATTTGGTTTTCCTTAGATCAAGTGCGAAGGTGTTTAGGTGGTAATCATGACATTCCTGACCAAACCTAGCCTTGTGGTAAAGAAAACACCTTTAGTCGATGAGATATGCGATGAGGTATGTGAGAGTTTTTCTTTTATAATATTTTTTTATTTATGATATGATATTAGGCCTAAAACTGGCTATTTCAAAATCAAATAGTTCGTAAAATACTTTATAAATAACGTCATGTGAACGATGAATGTTGCAGAACGCAACCTACCTCTTACTGTTATTGATTTAGGTACCATCAAAACTTGCACTATGCTATGTTGGGCTGCAAGAAACACCTACCAGTATAACATACCTACATAGTCTTTAGGTAGGTAGGCAAGCCCTACATTGAGTGTATCGATTTTGATTGGAATGGTTTATTTATAACTCCTAATTGTGTAACTTATCAAACTAGGTAGGTATGTGCGTTCTGTGTTTATACTTCAAATATTAGCGAGTATCTAGAGAGCTTGCAGTAATCAGTATTTGTCCGTATATAATTAGATGTGTCCTGCCTACCTTTGACGAAGGCACATGGTAAGTACCTATGTAGGCTCGGACGACGTTACGATTTGGAAAACCCTGACTAAATGCCAGGATAATTTCGTTATTTTCGATAATTTTGATCACATCTGCGTCTATGGTTGTGATCACTGTGATCGTTTGTAACTGTTCTCCCCTGTTCCATTTAGGATAAGAACGCTAAGTATGCCACTAAAATTTGCCACTTCTGTCACTTCTGACATTAGATGTGTGAACTGTTCCAGTAGCTTCATAGTGTTTATTTTATTTATTTATTCATTTACAATTAAAACGGTTTACACCAATTATATTAATTATGTCAACAATAATGCCAAGACCCTGGTGGAACAACTTTTCGGGAGTGTGATCGTTTTTATCGTTTTTGCCGAATTTTACTCCAAATGGTACTTACCCTAAGGAACCACACGATGGGCGTCCTTAGTTCAAAGACCATAGATATCTACGTCATATATAGATAATATGGACAAAGGATAACTCTTTTCCCGTGCTGTACCTTATTAATTTGTACCGAAACCATAGTTGTGGCGGGGTCTCGTTAAATGGTATACACCCTTATGTTAAGCAGTAAAATTAAAAAGCGTGGTGTGACAGCTGTTTTTACGTTTTTATTTGGATTCGTAGGTTTTGTACATTTGGTAGATACTAAATTATAAGTTAACACCAGCTGTAATTGTAATATTGTGTTACAATATTACAATTACACACACATTATATTTTTATTCAATTGTACCATAAAAATTTAAAAGTAGAAAATACTTGTGTTACAATTTTACAATTACAGCACACACAGTAAGTATATTTTATGTGTAATAAATAATATTTTATGCATGCCATTACCATTATGAATATAGTCATATCGGTGATAAATCTGAAAATGAAGCTATTCAAGATTTGATAAACGTAACTCATATGAAATTAACCTATTCAAAATAGCCATTAGGTATACACTTATTTTGTATCTAGAGGTACATTTATCTTATATTATTTTCTTCATCAAAATATTAACTGCTTCAACCCTATTACTAACGCGCGCCGGTAGGTACAAGGTCAACGTCGCGCGATCTCACACGGCAGGCAGGACATAATATTCATCTAGGCTCACACGTGCGGAGTGTCACCTGCCTGTCTGCTATTGTGAAGCCGAAATATACGAGACATTACTTTTGTAAATACACTAATGGTCTAGAATTAATAGCTTCGGATAAAGCTATAAGATTGATATCTGGCTTCTGAAAAGACAACCGTAAATATATAATATCATAAGACATCAAGTGTCACGTTGACAGTTATCACGTCTAAAATATATTTATAGGTATTTTGTTAATCAATTGTCACCCAAATAGGAAACCAACATATACAACATCAAGTTTTTTTTTTAATTAATAACAAATATTTTAAGAAAAAAATATATTGATATTTTAATAAAACACTTAAAAAATATATCTAGTGACTATTCCACCTAATTTTCCTGTTAAGCCGACGTGACGTCATAAACGCCATGCAGCCAAACCCGAAGAATTTTCGACGCGTTTCGATTCTACACGGAGCCAGCCTCCTCAGTAGGTCTTGACTCTACGAGTGAACGATCGAGAAAAAAATCTCGCACGTGCGCTCGTAGAGTGAATTAAATAAGTATTTCTGCAAAGTAACGCTGAACCTATTCATTTTCTTTTTTATTATGCCTGATAGGTTAACCTTTGACCACAATCTCATTAGATGGTAAGTGATGATGTGGTCGAAGATGTTGTTCAGGCTAACCTAGAATTACTGGCACTCAAGGACGGCTGGCGAAACACACCGTTAGGTGCTTGGCGACAGATTTTCCACTTGAGGGTGGTAGCTAGCCAGGCGGGCATTCGCAAAATGCCCTACCACTGCTATAACGACTGCCATCCTAAGACAACAACGGGGACCGACGGCTTAACGTGCCCTCCGAAGCATGGAAGCGCTCAGTAGTAGTGTCACTATTAGCGTTCACCCATCCAACTCATGACCGCGGCGGACGTTGCTTAACTTTGCTGATCTCTTCAGAACGGCTAAGCAAACTTCGCTACGAGCGCTTCAAAGTCAAAAAGTCTGACAGCAGTCAAAACAACTGAATTATCTTTTACAAATATGCAGAACAAGTAACTGGTAGGTGCGAGTTGCATGTTATAATAACAATTACTTACTATACAGGTGACATCAAAATTTTGGATGGAAATATGTTTAAAAGAACATTAACAAACTGGCGTCTCAGTAGTTGTTTTTACAGTGTGAACAAATTTCAGGAATTTAGTTTTAGTAGTTACTTTATATTTACAAAGTTAGTCGGTAAATTCAATTTGCACGTCTGCCTACAGAATAAAATATTGTGTCCTGTATTAATTATAAAATATTTACATATCACGTGTTAAATAAAATGTTATATAAATGATTTGATTGCTTTTGATTTGATTTGAAGTGAAAAGTAAGAACTTGGTCGGCTGTAACTCTTCAACTAACATTTACGAGTATAATAGGAAATTTAAAGTGACTATTATATATACTGTCGTTACAATTACCTGATAATTAAAATAAATATTATATATTTTTGAAGCGCTAGTAGCGAAGCTTACTTAGCTGTTCTCAACCGATCAGCAAAGTTAAGCAACGTCGCGCGCGGTCATGAGTTGGATGAGTGACCGCTAGTGACATTACTACTGAGCGTTTCCGTGCTTCGGAGGGCGCGTTAAGCCGTCGTCGGTCCCGGTTGTTGTATTAGGATGGCAGTCGTTATAGCATTTGTGTATGTATGTATAATAACTTTATAATGTACAAATTAATAATAAGTGTAAATGGTGATGCCGTGCTTATTATAGTTAATAAATAAATAAATAAATGGTGGTAGGGCGTTTTGCGAATGCCCGCCTAGCTACCACCCTCAAGTAGAAAATCTGTCACCAAAGCACCTAACGGTGTGTTCCGGCAGCTGTCCTTGAGAGCCAGTACTTCTAGGTTAGCCTGAACAACATCTTCGACCACATCATCGCTTACCATCAGGTGAGATAGTGGTCAAAGTCTAACCTATCAGGCATAAAAAAAATGCAAAAGATCTAACTTTGCTAAACTCTAACTTTGCGTCGGGATGTATTTTGTAAGTCCTTATACCTTACGTCGGCAACGATGAAACACTGGTCAAAGACATATTTCAATTAAAGAAATACCTACTCATTTTACTTAACAATTGATTAATGAATGCTTCTGACCTTTTTAATCGATGACAAAATCAAGTTAGCGATAAATTCGACGTTTCACGAAAAAGTATTAAAATTGACAATATTTTCTTTTGTGCAATAGAGTATAAGAAGTTTAGTATTTCATGAGGTTTTTTCTCTTCTAAATATGAATACCCATTTACAAATTAGAGCCCGATAGTAGATTGTATCATAAGGGAGCAAAATAATAATTTTACGGCAAGGGCGGTTTTTTGAATCAAGAGTGTATTTCTAGAGTAGAATTCCGAGCGTAGCTTGGGGTCCTGAATATAACGAGGGATTCAAAGTACGTCGACCGAGCCAAAAATATATTTTGCACCCGAGTGATACACTCTATTTTTCATCACCCACTATGAGAAAATAAAAGGCGCCTCATATTTTATTATAATATTATAATTTAATGTAACCGCTCGACCGTTAAGTCCGCTCTAGAATCTGCCAAAAGAGTAGCAGAGTTTTGTATTCTTCTCGGTTTACGAAGGGTCGGTAATTTTTTATTTTTGTGTCTGTCAGCTTTTGTAACCGTATATCATCCGAGTGATATTCGACATCATCCACAGTTTTAAAAGTTCATTGACACGACAAGCTCCATGTACTCCGAAAATTAAAGCCTGTAACAAAACCATATGCACCATCAGACATCCTTTTCAAATACGCTATTAATTTCGAATTAGTGTCCAGTTTTACGCCGTTATTAGAACTGACTGTTGATTTTAGCATTGAGTAGGTACCTACTCCAAAGTGTGGAAGGTTGTTTAGTTTTGGCTAAGTACTGGAAGTAGGCCAAAAACACAAATTCTGAAAAATTCTTGAGCCTCTTTATTTTTCCATTCGATAAAATTATCATAGGCTTTCATATATTTCTCCCGGGATTTCGCCGGTATCCATCACATTTCTTGCGTCAGTTCTAATAATTTCAGTAGTTAATACCGATCGTATTTATTACGGCGAACGACCAAGGAGCATATGATATTAATTTATTTACCTATTTATATTTATACGTATTAATTAGACAATTGTTCACTATATTAAGCACATGATGCTTTAAAGAGAAAAAAAAAGTAAATAAAAGCAAAAATGGGTACCTAAGGGTTTGTAATGGACGTGGTAGGTATAGCCAATAATATTGGTTATTGTTTGGCGTCTTCTATAGAACAGGTCAATAAAACCATTAGGTATACCTATCCCAAAAGCTGATGAAACTCCCTTGTGATTTGATATGAAACAGGAAATTAGCGTTTTCTTTCATTCTTTTCCACGCCGGCCTCTATATGTTTATTGGTTGAATAAGTTGTTCTATTTAAAAGTTTCTTCTTGATAAGGGTAACGAAAAAGTCCTCTTTACGAAAAATGCGGGAGTACATCAAATAAATTGTATATAAAACATTACATAAGAAATATCGTTTTATGAAAGAAACAATAAATAATTCTGACCGAATGAAATTTCCAATGCTTGACAGGAGGCGAACGATCCATCGGGCAACGGGTACGCCCATCAGTACTATCGTCATAAAGCATCATCCTACCGAATGTCCATCAGCTCGCTGATGTGCATGTCTCTGGTGGCATTCTTCGTGACGCTGATGGGCGTCACCACCGGCTTCATGCTGTACCGGCAGTACCTCCGCGGGACCCCCGTGCACCGCTACCAGGGCTTCTGCACAATCCCCATCAATGTAAAGGTGAGTCACCACTGCTGGACCGATATCGTGTGACAGAAAATTTACAGCAGGTATCTAAACGTGCTAGCGAGATGATTGAATGAAGCAATAAAAGAAGTTTTATTAGAAGTTTCGTGGTAATTGTAAATTTGTGGTCACATTCCTACCTGTTGAATAATAAGTTTTTATGTTGTGTTCGTTAATATAATAAGTTTTTTTTTGTTAATACCGCCAATACCTGCAACGAAGACAGCGTAGTATAGTGTGATTCACGTGACGTAAGATAAATAAATCTTCAAGCATTGATCGAAACAAAATGTCCGATTGAGTGCTCGGAGTGCATATGATTACTTCCTAACAACTGACGATACTTTGTGGAGCGGAACGCGTGAATGATTGTTCGACGGGGTTTACTCGTATAATACATGTAATGTATTGTATATGTCGTATATTGTTACGTTTTTGAAGTCACTTCGATGTACCTGGCTATATTGAATGTTTTGGTGAAATATCACATAGGCATAGGACCTAAAAAACAACGTGTTACCTATTTGGAGAAATACAGTAGACGTGATTGTGTAGGTACCGATGGGACTTCTGCTTCAGCCACCGTCAATTTCTCAGGATTTTGGTGCGGTAGTGCAAACTTATATATAACTTATAACGGTTCGTTTACGAAGTCAGGGAGTCTAGAAAATAATTTAACACATTTTCGTTCAAAATTACTGCAGATGGGAAAGCTAGCATCTGCAAACATATTTGCTAATTAAGGTATTTGCAGCTGCTTGGCTTCAGAGAATGAGTCTTCTAAACATCTGATTACACTTGTTCTTGGTTAGAAAACGTATTAGACTGCCCTCGTTATTTGACCCGCGAGTCCCGCGACGTAATGATGCCCCCTAGCGACTACTGTGCATTCTGTGCCCCACTCCAATTATATGGAAGTGGAAGCGTTCTATTTCCGGCTGGAGGGGCCGATCGATGGTGCAGTATCTAGGTTGTCTAGGTAATGTAGGTCCCCAATGTGTACAAAGTATATGGAATTTTCTTTACCGATAGATTCATTTTTATATAATGCCTCGTTTATAAGCCTCTGTTCTCGGTTTGAGAATATAAGGACAGTTTCTTATCCTCCTGTTAGATGTCGTCTAAAGTAATGAAAGATACAGATGTTAAATGCACCTAATGAGCAGTACGCAAGATAGCTCTTTACAATCTTAACCAAAAAACCTTGATCTGTGTCTTAGCGCTCTGGTCACCAAAGTTAGCGGGTATACTATAAAACTAAGGGTATGTGGTGAGCTCGTAGCGTAGCTTGCTTGGTCGTTTTTAACAGATCAAGCATTAGCATGGTGGAAGGGTATGTTGCGAATGCCCGCCTGACTAGCGACCACCCTAAAGTAGAAAATCTGTCGCCAAGCACCTAACGGTGTGTTCCGGCAGCTGTCCTTGAGAGCCAGTGAAATTACAGGCACATGAGACTTAACAACTATGTCTCAAGTGACGGGCGCTGTGCAATTCATTGTAATGAAATGCATTTGTTATAGCTAGAGGTTAGTCCGCTTAACACCAGGTGGGCCTCGAGTGTGTTCCGGAATGTTAACGGATAACTGTTAGTGGCATTACAACTGAGCGTGCACGTGCTTTGGAGAGCACGTTATGCCGAGGTCCTGATTATTGTCTTAGTACGGCAGTCGATAAAACATGGTGGTAGGGCATTATGCAAATGCCTACCAGGCTAGCTACCAACCCTCAAGTAGAAAATGTCTCTCGCTAAACTACTAACGGTGTGTTCTAGCGGCTCTCTGTGAGTGCATGTAATTCTAGATTAGCCTGAAGAGCATCATCGTCATCATTTACCATCAGGTAAGATATTGTTAAAAGGGTAGCCTAACTGCTATAATGATACTACCTACTTAATACTACCAATGAGAATATTCGCTAAGAGCGTTGGAGTCAGATAGGTGGGCAGCATTAAACCGGATTTAAAACTTGTTAAAATGAACGATACAGCTACGTTTCGACCATGTATTACTAATGTACCCAATGTTGTTGGAAAACGTCAATGCATTATTATTCGTGATAAACATGTCTAATAATAACAAATATTTTAAGAAAACTTTAAAATAATATTTTAGTAAAACACAAAAAATTCAATACTTAAATTTGTAATTGACCTTCATAAGAGCGTCGTAGACGCCTAAATTGAATAAATGATTTTGACTTTGACTTTGATAAGAAATATATCTAGTGACAATTCCGCTTAATATTCCTTAATTTATCGATCGTGCGCTTGAAGAGTCAAGACCTCCTGAGGACGCTTGGTGTAGAATAACGTACATAAAAAACAACAACATAAAAAAAAACAGGCAATAATTTCCCGCTAAGGATCCCGGATTGATTAAAAAAAAATCAATTTTTGGTAAATTGTGTGTTTATACGGAAACCTCTGTGAGCGAATCCAATTCTCAGTTGGTCGGTTTTATTTTTATAATATTAGGTCCTTACATATGAAATTGGCGTTTTTCGTACTGGCCACTTTAATCACGAATTTCTCCTCTTTGGTAAGGAATTCCAAATTCAAATTTGTACAGCTATAGACTCATGTATTTGTGCTTCGATGATCGTCATTCATTTGTTTTTTTTCTTCTGTTTTTTTCTGTTTGCGTCACTCATTTTACAAAATGGAAAACCTTAAATATCGCATTATTTACGAGTACGAGTTCCGCCGTGGCACTAGTGCTGCGGAAACAACTCGAAGGGTGAATGATGTGTATGGCGGTCGTGTTGCAAAAGAAAACACAGTTCGTTTTTGGTTCCAACGTTTTCGTTCTGGAAATTTCGACCTGCAGAACAAGCTCCGTGGACGGCCTGAGACTCAAGTTGATAATGAAGAGTTGAAGGCTATTGTGGAAGCGGATCCATCGCAAACCACGTCCGAGTTAGCTGCAGGCTGCGATGTTAGTGATAAAACTGTTTTAATTCACTTGAAGCAAATTGGGAAGATTAAAAAGCTTGAAAGGTGGGTACCTCACGAATTGACTGAAACAAACCGGCAAACGCGCGTCGACTGCTGCGTTACATTACTAAACCGGCACAATAATGAAGGTATTTTAAACCGAATCATTACCTGTGATGAAAAATGGGTTCTTTACGATAATCGGAAGCGCTCAGCGCAATGGTTAGATCCTGGCCAGCCAGCCAAATCCTGCCCCAAGCGAAAATTAACCCCAAAAAAGTTACTTGTAAGCGTTTGGTGGACTAGTGCCGGTATTGTTCATTACAGTTTTTTTAAATCTGGCCAGACTATTACGGCTGATGTCTATTGTCAGGAATTGCAAACCATGATGGAAAAGCTAGCGGCTAAACAACCTAGGCTGGTCAATCGCTCCACGCCACTGCTGCTTCACGACAACGCTAGACCACACACTGCGCTACAGACGGCTACTAAATTAGAAGAGCTTCAATTGGAAAGTCTAAGACATCCTCCGTACTCCCCGGACCTTGCTCCAACAGATTACCATTTTTTTCGAAATTTGGATAACTTCTTGCAAGGGAAAAAATTCAACTCCGATGGGGCAGTCCAAATTGCCTTCAAAGATTTTATTGATTCCCGTCCGACTGGTTTTTTTAGTAAAGGGATCAATGAACTACCTATGAGATGGCAAAAGTGCATAGAAAATAATGGTTCATACTTTGATTAATTAAATATATTATATTAAAAAATATTCGACTTTTTGTTCCTCCCATACAAAACGCCAATTTCATATGTAAGGACCTAATATATAGACAAGTAATTGAAGCAGTCCCAAGGGAGACGATGAAGCCGACGATGGTGGAACATGATTGCCTAGAAGACCTTTTAAACCTCGTTGCGTAGTTTGCTTAGTCAATATAACCTATCTCAAGTCACGAGCCCGAGGGGTGTAGGGTTAGAATGTCACCCCCCCCCCATCTCTACCCGTGGGTGGCGTAAGAAGCGACTAAGAATAACACCCCAGAAGGTGGAGAGCAGTACTTTCTGAGGAACTGATATCTCACACTGATTGCAGTGTGAGATATCAGTTCCTCAATGCCAAACGTGGGGATTATGGTGAACCTCCCCCCCCCCCCATAATGGGAGAGGCTGTGTTCAGCAGTGGACGATGCAGCTGATACAGTACAGTATTGAATGAATACTAATGAATTATGTTAAGCATAACGTTCGCTGTGGTCATGACTTGGATGGGTGACTAGCTAGAGACATTACTTGGTCCTTTTTATATTCTATGCTACTGGGAGCTTCCATGCTTCGGAGGGCACTTTGAACCGTCCTCAGTCCCGGTTGTTGTCTTAGGATGGCAGTCGTTATAGCATAGTGGTAGGGCATTTTGCGAATGTCCACCTGATTCGCTACCAACCTCAAGTAGAAAATCTGTCGCCAAGCATCTAACGGAGTGTTTCGGCAGCAATCCTTGAGAGCCAGTGATATTACAGGCACATGAGATTTAACAACTATGTCTCAGAGTGACGGACGCAGTGCAATTCGTCACTTAAGATGAAATGCATCTGTTATAGGCAGAGGTTAGTCCGCTTAACATCATGTGCCCTCGAGCTTGTTCCGTCACAATAACATTAAAAAAAAGTAGAAAATATGCCGCCAAGCACCTAATGGTGTATACCGGCGGGTGTCCTTGACAGTCAGTAATTCACTATAATCAGGTGGGAGAGTGGTCAAAGGTTAGCCTGTAAGCTATAAATAAGTAAGAAAACCCAATTCATTTGAATTTATATTTGAAGATTTCTATCGATCACTAGAGTAATGTATATCTTAGCAGTACGCAGTATGAATGTAGGATATAAAAACGCTTCGTATGTATTTTGGGAATATCAATCGTGTTACGATGTTGTATGCCAATGCCGGATGCTGCATTTCCGTGAGATGATAGAACGGAGATAGAGGGGAATAAGGTTGTGTACATTGCATATTTTTCGAAATTAAGCCTATACAGTTATACCGATAAACTAGGAACTTTAGAACAATGCGTTTGATGCTCTGGAGTCTAACCATCGCTAGCGTTTCTTCACGAATAGGCGTCCTTGCTTCATTTCTATGTAGTCTAAGCATTCGAGCTGATATTTAACTGCCAGACAGGTATTGAGCCTGTATTGAGGTACAGGCCACGAAGTTGTTAGCTACGATGTGAAATACCGATGTGAAGCTACATAAAGCATATTTGGGCTCAATGTACGTATAACAAACTATTTGCCATCAATCCCTCAAACTAAGAAGGTACGCAATACAGGTAGAAAATCTCGCAGTGAGCAGATACCCCTTTTTCTGTAATAAACATCATCCGATCTCTCATAAGTATAAGTGTTGTTTTTGAAGCAGTGATGGCTCAGTGGCATTGGCTATGGACTGCCGCGCAACAGGTTAGTGGTCCCATGGTTCGAATCCTGCCGCGGGCTTGACCTTCACCGCATGGTGGAAGGGCATTTTGCGAATGCCCGCCTGGCTAGCGACCACCCTCAAGTAGATAATCTGTCGCCAAGCACGTAACGGCACGTTCCGGCAGCTGTCCCTGAGAGCCATTAATTCTAGGTTAATCCTGTTAACACCTTTGACCACATCATCACTTACCATCAGGTAAGATTGTGGTCAAAGGCTTACCTATAAGCAATAAAAAAAAATGTTTCACTAAAAAACATGCTGTGATAAAAAATTTAATGTTCGACGAAAATTTGTATCGGTTTTCTATCGCCATTAAACTTCTAGGAGACGTAAAGTAAAGAGACAATCGTGTTATTTCCAGGACCCTGCGTTCTACGACCCGAGCTACCGCGCGATGCCACTCCGCTGGTCCTCCGAGCCGGAGGTGCAGGTGTTCAGCGCCGCGGCCGAGGACTCCTCCGACGAGTTGGTGAACGCGTTGCGCGAGGAGTTCGACATCGGGGACTCCGTCGAGAAGATCTCCGTCGTCGACAATGGACGCCACGTTAACTTCATCCATGACTTTGAAGCCAATATGACTGGTGAGTTGACAAGTGCTAAAGCTTCCTACACTTTGCTGCAAAGACATATATTCAGTCTGTTCACAGTTATTTTACCTCTAGCTTTTTTTTTTCTGCCGTTACTTTGAATCCTGTTTGGCAAGACAAAAGCTAATAAAGACAGTTACAAAAAAAAAAAAAACTGAAGTACTTACTTGAAACGAGATCGGTCGGTACTCATTATTTCAATAAATAGTTATTTCGATCGTATCCTAGCTCAGTAACCTACCATACTCGAACCAGTTTACTATATATATTATCATATATATCTCTACTTTGTAACGCATAAAGTAACTCAAGCTGATACTGTTCCGTTCCAAAGGTGAGAGCAATACTCCACGTGAGGGCGGACTTGTGCTTTATAAAATAGAAGCCTTTGGCTTGATGTGAAGTAGTGTTTCGCCTTATTAAGCACACCAAGTTTATATAGTTATTAGATGCGAGCTTGACTTTAGATGAAATGTGGCGCGGAGCTGTAAAAGAGCAGATCCGAAATCTTGAGAGGAGTGTTCTGATATCGACGAGCCACGATATAAAAAAAATTTTGCAGTGAACGCAAAAATCTTTGAAGTTGCGGCGTTTAACTGAACCAGGTTGAGTTTCCCCTAATTTGAAACTTGCTCGAGAGGTCTTGACCTCAGACACCGGTTTCTTCCTACTGTCATTGACAATGGCGGTAGGCGTAATTTGCATTGAGTGTTATACATAGTTTGTAGTGTTTTGTTAATAAAGCTCTACCTCCAGTAAATAAATGTAGGAATGAGTGGACGTTGTATGTAAGGTAGTATATATAAGGTAGTTGTGCAGGTATAGTGGACGCGGAGCGTTGCTTCACGATGGAGCTGGACCCCGAGGTGGTGGTGCCGCCCGAGGTGCTGGTGCTGAGCATCGAGGGCGGCGAGACGTTCGACGTGACGCACGTGCGCTCCTCGCTGCGGGCGGCGCTCCCCGCCCTGCACCACCTGCTCGCGGCGGCCAAGGAGCTTGCCGACAGGTGCGCAGGCAAGCCCGTCTACCAGCTCGTCAAGGAGGAGGGCGTCATTAGTAAGTCTAACTATTTATCTGTATCAGCCGAATCGTCCACTGCTGAACACAGCCTCCCCTATTAAGGGGGTATTTGCCATAATCCCCACGCTTGGCAGGCGGCTTGGGGATCGCAGAGTAAGATGGTAGTTCTTTAGAAAGCGCTGCTGCCCACCTTCCAGTATTTTACCCTTAATCGCCTCATACGACACCCACGGGATGATATGGGGAGGTGCAATTCTAACCCGGCACCCCACGGGGTGCCAGGTACGGGGATTTATCTATCTTCCAACGATGAAACTGGTTCCAGAAGATAAATTTTTAATATAGATATACGTTGTCTAATGTTGTTTCGGAAAACCGAAAATAAATATTGTGTCTGGTGCCGATTTTACATGATGGAAAATAGTTTTCAAAGGTTTGTGACCAAAAGTCAGCTTGAATTATAAATCTCTGAAATTTTCGTTCTTCTTCCTCTCACATTTCTGCTTCTGGTTGAGTAATCACTATAGACTTCGGCTCCAACATACTTAACAAATATTACGGGGTTCGGGTGGATCAAGGTAATCTTCCATCCAAATCCCAACGCTTGGCAGGGGGCTTGGGATCTCCATGATTATAGCACTTTTTCAAAAGGCACTGCTGCCTACTTTCTGATTCTGCTCTCCACCTGAGTATGTTTCCTTTTGTCGTTTCTTACGACTCCCACTGAAAAATTTGGGGTCCCGACGCGGAAATAGCAAAACATAGTACAATAAAGCATAAAAAATAGACTTTTATGCAGTAAAGCATAAAAAGCCGCTTTATTCCGCTTACACCTGGCATAAACAAAAATTTTATGAGCAATAGAGGTGATTTTTTAAATATACAAATTGTTCTTTTACATTGTAAATTGAAAATATAATAATAAAATTGTTCTCTTTTGGCCATTTTTTGACGCTCAACTTCATCACAACATCTTCTATAATATGTACCATTTTCTCTATTGACCAACAAATATTAAAAATACCAATTTATAATATTATGGTTTGTAAGCTGTGATAAATACTATTTTTTACGGCCTGTTGCGATACAGAACATTGCGGATTATTGAAGGTATATGAAATAGTAGATAATAAAATAGAATAAAGTCACTTGACTTTCCATACTGCATTTTTTTTACACAGGACATAATTTTGATTTGAAAATATGGATGTCTAGGCTTGAAGAGTACTCATACAAATAGGCTATTTTAGAGTTCGTTGAGTCCGTAAAAGAAAAGCATATATATTAGGTCCTTACATATGAAATTGGCGTTTTGTATGGGAGGAACAAAAAGTCGAATATTTTTTAATATAATATATTTAATTAATCAAAGTATGAACCATTATTTTCTATGCATTTTTGCCATCTCATAGGTAGTTCATTGATCCCTTTACTAAAAAAACCAGTCGGACGGGAATCAATAAAATATTTGAAGGTGATTTGGACTGCCCCATCGGAGTTGAATTTTTTCCCTTGCAAGAAGTTATCCAAATTTCGAAAAAAATGGTAATCTGTTGGAGCAAGGTCCGGGGAGTACGGAGGATGTCTTAGACTTTCCAATTGAAGCTCTTCTAATTTAGTAGCCGTCTGTAGCGCAGTGTGTGGTCTAGCGTTGTCGTGAAGCAGCAGTGGCGTGGAGCGATTGACCAGCCTAGGTTGTTTAGCCGCTAGCTTTTCCATCATGGTTTGCAATTGCTGACAATAGGCATCAGCCGTAATAGTCTGGCCAGATTTGAAAAAACTGTAATGAACAATACCGGCACTAGTCCACCAAACGCTTACAAGTAACTTTTTTGGGGTTAATTTTCGCTTGGGGCAGGATTTGGCTGGCTGGCCAGGATCTAACCATTGCGCTGAGCGCTTCCGATTATCGTAAAGAACCCATTTTTCATCACAGGTAATGATTCGGTTTAAAATACCTTCATTATTGTGCCGGTTTAGTAATGTAACGCAGCAGTCGACGCGCGTTTGCCGGTTTGTTTCAGTCAATTCGTGAGGTACCCACCTTTCAAGCTTTTTAATCTTCCCAATTTGCTTCAAGTGAATTAAAACAGTTTTATCACTAACATCGCAGCCTGCAGCTAACTCGGACGTGGTTTGCGATGGATCCGCTTCCACAATAGCCTTCAACTCTTCATTATCAACTTGAGTCTCAGGCCGTCCACGGGGCTTGTTCTGCAGGTCGAAATTTCCAGAACGAAAACGTTGGAACCAAAAACGAACTGTGTTTTCTTTTGCAACATGACCGCCATACACATCATTCACCCTTCGAGTTGTTTCCGCAGCACTAGTGCCACGGCGGAAGTCGTACTCGTAAATAATGCGATATTTAAGGTTTTCCATTTTGTAAAATGAGTGACGCAAACAGAAAAAAACAGAAGAAAAAAAACAAATGAATGACGATCATCGAAGCACAAATACATGAGTCTAGCTGTACAAATTTGAATTTGGAATTCCTTACCAAAGAGGAGAAATTCGTGATTAAAGTGGCCAGTACGAAAAACGCCAATTTCATATGTAAGGACCTAATATTTTGATTGGTAAGTATATAAATGATCACTGATGCCTGCTAAGAGAAAACGTACATAGGATTTATTTCGGACGGAAAAAGATACATTCTAGCGGGAATTGATTGCAAGCAGCGATTGCGGGTTCCAGTCCCGCAGTACAATACAAGTCAAATTATAAAATGGCTTTATACATGATCGTATAACAACATACTAGTCTGAATAAATTGTCTCATTGTCTTTACTTTATCATGTGGGTGTCAAAAAACGTGCATTCAAACGAATGGAAAACTTCGACTGTCCAGCGCCCACTTTCATAGCATAAATGGAAATTCATCAGGATGGTATTTTGGGGTTACGGGTTCAAGTCCGGCTGAAAGTTTTTTTTTCATTCCGAAATAATAAATAAATGTATATTACCAAAAAGTCAATTTATAACTTCATGACTAATTAAATTACACTACTTTATACAATTTATATAACCACATTATAAGTCGACGTTTTTATTATTTAAATGTATGATACTATTGTACATAATGTACCCAAATGTGAGATTCCTAACTAGTTTAGTATTTGAGTAGATCTCGTATATGGTTTAAAACTGACAACTTATCAACTTATCTCACAGCCATATTTCTTTTATTTTCTGGTACTTTTTCAAAATGTACCCTTATAAGACCCAATGAGCCTTATAAGAGTAGAGGTCGTATAGAACGATGGCATCCAACAAGCTAAACATATTTTTTCTCGGCTGTCATCTCGTATATTGAAGCCCCCTGAAAAATAATAAAATTAAATTTCAAGTCCATTATTTCACTTTGAGTGTACCTAAATACACAGTTTTACACCAAATTTCATAATGTTAACTGTCAAATGATTATGAATGCTATACCAACGAACAAACAGCTGAGTCAGGGACAGTGAGTTGGTAGCAGCAAGTGAAGCTGCACAAGAACTTGTGTGGCTTACGAGACTGTTCAAATAAATCACTACATTAACTTGTACCACTTAGTGTTGATAATGAAGCAGCAGTTCGGTTAGCCCACAACCCAGAGTTTCACGAACGCACGAAACAAATAAGTATAAGGCATTTCTTTGTAAGAGAAATGGTGCTTCAAAATGCAATTAGGGTTAAGGGGGTAAGCACTTCAACCCAACTTGCAGATATTACGACAAAGGGTTTGCATAAGCCGAAGTTTACTGGCTTAAGAGAAGCGTTTGGAATGTTTCTTCCTCTGCGTATTATTTAAGAAATCTTCAATGAGGGACTGTTAGAGCTGGCCTCGAAGAAATCAGTACTGTCCATTGAAGTTTGAATTTAGATAATAAAGAAGACTGTTATGGTTTGTTGATGATATCTGTCAAGAGTTAATAACAATGAAATTGTGTGTGTAGTTATCAAAAAACTAGTTTTCTTTATATTTACTATCTCCATTTATTTTTCTATTATGTTTTCTGCTATTCAAAGCTTTCACTAAAGAGCACATCTCAACAAATGTCACTAGCGTTCACCCATCCAAGTCATAACCGCAGTGGATGCTGCATAAATTAGCCGATCGGTTAAGAATGGCTAAGCAAAATTCGCTACGACCACTTCAAAACTAAAGTAGATAAACGTTTTTAAGAAAAAGTTAAATATAGATCAATTGTACATATAAAGAAAACTACAATTTGTAGCAAAGAAAGGTAGCCAAGCAAGCATTTGCAAAGTTATCTTCTGCCATTTGCTTAAAGCTCAAGCTCACAGTAGTATTCAAACTCCTACGAGTCAGTTATCAGCTTACACACACAGAGCTATCATTGGTTCTTTACTGATATATGTTTTGTTGTACATTCCAGTCCGCAAACGCGGCGTGGACGCCCCCCCACACGACTACATACAGTTCGCGGGGCGCCACGTGCAGGAGATAGAGATCACCAACCTCGGGGAGCTGCTGCAGCAAGAACAGCCCAATAACGCTTAGACGTTTGGACATGCGGGAGGTGTGGAGAGCGACACGGAGATGCGGAGAGGGATATGGTGATGTGGAGAGGGATAGGGAGATGTGACAGAAGATTGAGGAAAATACCAGGATTATAGGATAAGCTGTTGTTGGAATAACACTTAACTTTCGTGTTGAAGTGTGTAGGAAATAGAGATTATTTAATTATATTCAGATATACTACTTTTGATTGTAGTGTTTTTGTGTATGCGTTTCAGAAAGGTGAAAATATGTAGGAATTAAATATGATACTTTATACCAACATATTAGTTTTACATTAGGTCTTAGGCATATATTGTCTATTGTCATATGTACCTGAAAGGGTGTAGACATAACACTAACTTTTCTATTTTATTTTTATGTAAAAGAATATTGAAAAATAACATTTAACTTGTAAAAACATTTTTCTAATAGAGTAGTTTTTATTTTCTTAAGAATGTGTACATTAAACAATATTCACCTACAACGTCAGCAGTTGAATCGCCAATGACTCAAAGGCTTTTTTTACGGCGATATGGGCAGGTCACGTTAATCCAAATATTATCTAGCCGACTTTAAAGAAAACAAGTCTATCATGCTACGTTGAAGAAAATTTAATAACGTTGCTGATCCTCATGCCTCAGCATTAACAAGTCTCACACAGCTCGATTTATGCGCTCCTTCTTACCGCATACTTGCAAAATGTGGAATAATCTTCCATCTAGCGTTTTTCCGCAGGGCTACAGTATGGATTTCTTCAAAAAAGGTGTTAAAAGAGTCCTACAGGGTCGGCAACGCATTGGTAACGCCCCTGGTGTTGCAAATGTCCATAGGCGACGGTAACCGCTTACCATCAGGTGGGCCGTCTGCTTGTTTGCCAACCCATTACATAAATAAAAAACACAACAATACTGGTAGCTGGGAAACACGAGCCTTGCGGGTGATGTGAAAGAGATTAAAGTATTAAAGTATGATGTTGGGATAGTTGAACTTGTTACGGATATTAATAGGTAAAAGAATATTTTGAGGGTGAACTGCCGGTCACTTCTCCACACAAATATCGAAAGGCGATCCATCCCTTATTTGAGCTTTCAAGTCCAAAACTATGCATGATATTGATTGATGATATCATTGTTTAGGCTTGTATCGTTACAATTTATAATTTATATATATTTTATCAAATTTTACGGCGATATGAGTACTCTTAAGTCAAAAGGTTTAAGAGTACAAGATTTAGATGGGGTACATTTCGTTGTTGATATATCTCAGAACAAGCAGTTAATGACGGACAGACATAACTTGAGGAGGATGTCGGGAGATAGAAAGGTGGGAAGGTGGAGAAAGATCATCATCATCATCAGACAGAAGACGTCCACTGTTGACCAAAGCCTCCCCCCATAGAACGCCACAAAAAACGTCTATTAGCCGCTCTTAACCACCCGCAACTTTTACGATGTCGTCAGTTCAGTCCTAGTGGACTGAAATAGGGATAAAATTTAATATAGTATTTTGGAAAGTAATCCAGTAGGTTAGTGTGATCGCATATAAAAATTTTTTTTACGGAATTGGAAATATAGGTTAGTAAAGAAACTATTTCTCTCCACATCGTCGTTAGAGGTATTTCAAGTAATTGTATAAATGTTAGATTTAGTTCAGAATTTATGATCCGTAGTTGTTAAGTACACAATACTCAAGATTCTATATCTCACTGAACAAGTAAGTCCACGGTAGTTTTTAAGATCACTTTTAGTGACATTATTTATTATATTTGTTATGTCATATTTTACTTCCAATTTTCTTAACATACGTATTTCATTTTATTCGTGGAAAGTGACGATGAAACGTAACAATAGGAAAACTTATGGAATTGCAGCTTCTGGATTATATAGGAAAATGAAATACATTTTTGCAAAATATCACGTGCACTCAAGTTTGCTATAATAATAACAAATATGCAATATAATTGTTATTATTATAAACGGTTTTAAGCGTAACTTATGTAAACTGGTTCACAAACGTTTATTAACGTTCTAATGAATATATGACCAATATTTTTGGTAAAGCGTGATGATCAAAGAGTCAAGACCTCCTGAGGATACTTTGTGTAGTAGTGAAACGCGTTGAAATTTCTTCCTGTTTGGCTGCGTGGCGTTTGTGACGTCACGTCGGCTTAACAGGAAAATTAGGCGGAATGTCACTAGATATATTTTTATATTTTATAAGTGTTTCTCTTAAATATTAATTAAATGTTTCCTTTAAATATTTTAGAAATATGTGTCATAATTAAATATATATTTCCGCAAAGTAACACCTGAATCTATTCATTAATATTTACTTTAAGTGATTTTAGATGAGTTCAATGCAATTTGGGTGAGGTTGTTTTAGATTTAACGAGTAGTGCCATGTTTTATTATACTTATAGTCTGTGTTATAATTTTGTCGTGATGTACTGTATTGTGCCATTGTTACACCATGCATGCTGTTGACACTTTACATATTATTATCTTATATAATGGAACAAAACAAAGGCGATTTTAATTAGAAACATTAATTTTATACTTTACCTTTTAAATCTATTTTAACGATAACTCAGATGCAAGAATGTTCTGTGAAATATGATATAAAATGCGTTTAAAACATTGCATATTGTTAACTGCCGACTTCAATGTTATCTACTACATGAAACTAATTAAAGTCAAGGAATGAATATGGAATAAGGTATAAATAATCGGAAAAATATATAGAACGTTAAAATACCTTAATATATTTACATTTACAGTATTATAACTACTTTAATGCCGTCTGCACTAAATTGAGCAAAGTCGATTCTTAACAAGAAATTCATTAACTAAAACTTCCTTTGTACCAAATTATTTCTTCTGACAAATGACATTTCGTAAGTAAGTGAAACAAAACGTATCTAGGAAACTTGTTAAGTTTGGTGTAAGTTGCAACACAATTTCTTGTTACGAACGCCATTAATGAGATTGTTTCGGTACCTAGATAAAAATCATACCTAAATCAAGTTTTAGTTTTCACTTAAGCTTTTGTTCCAAGACATCGTTTGAAATATGTACCCACTAGTTCAACGTACAAGTAAAATTGTATGTAATTATTTAAAAAAAAACCAAGTAATAAGTGTATGAAGTAAGTACATAATATGTAATTCACAATTTTTCTTCTGATAACGTGTAAGATTTATTCACAAATAAAGTGTCTAACGTCTGTGGTGTTTTATTTACATGCTCCCTGTTTAGATTACATAACAATATACCCGCAGGGGTGGTTTTGGCAGCGAGACGACGGTGAGTGGTGACACCACGAACCACCATTTTCTCTGGGGCTAAATTCAAATTCAAAATTGTATTTATTCATTTAAAGTACATCGTTCAAATTTGCGGCTCTACCTACCAAACTGGGTATATAAACACCCGTATCTTGATTGGTAGTTCCTTCCCTATAATATAACAGTTTTGTACGTATTAACATTAAATGGATCTAGTTTAAATAGAACCCCTGGCATGCTTTAATTGGCCGTCTCGGGGTGGACATGCAAGAGCTAGCTCCTCAAGCTACATATAATACCTAGCTCCAAGGCTGGAAATGTTTTCGGGCATAACGCCGGGAGTAGCTCTCATTGAAACTGCAGCACACTTCTCTGCACACTTTTTTTTCTTTTTTTGTTTTCGCTTGGAAAAATGCATTACGCATGCCCCCCCATCGGGGGATAGAGGGGGGATGTGGGAATCCCCGGTAGGTGACCGGTATACCCACTAAACGACCCAGTGGCATTCCAGCATCGTCTGTGTGGAGAAGGACTGGGAGACGGCCAGAGCCTTTGCGTCCAGTCCCCCTTCGACGACCGCCCGCTTTACAGTGGGGCCTACACGCCCCTCCCGGCAAGAGGGGCCCGGGAATGACCAGGAATGCTTGGCCATTCCCGCCCGACGGAGTTCTCTGCACCCTTTAGCAACCCACACTAACGTCGCCACTTCCGTCGCCAATGCTGGTGGCCTTTATGGGGGCCCGTTTAGTGGTTGGTGAGTCATCACTTGCCTGACAAAATATCTTCAAATAGACATACATTGGCAGATGCCATATTCTCACATGATTTAACCCATATTGTAAACCACAAACTCTTCATTACAATATCGTAGAATTAACTCATATTTGTAATAGTTTTCTTCATGATGTTACTACATCCAAATGTTTCTATTATTATATTCAAACAGGTGTTTTGTTTAAAAAAATCCTCAAGGTCTTGGATCCACTCACGCCTATTTAAAGGCCCGGACATTGACCTAGATATTTATTCTTCTAAAGGAAAATAATAATAACTTAGCGAAGAGCGTCGACCAGCAAGAGAACAAGAGTTACCTAACAATAAAATATTCATACGAGTAGGTACTTTATGTTCGGGTAGATTTATAGCATAGCAAATATACAAATAATAATATATTTTACAAGTGATGCAATCATTTCAAATCGAATGCTAATAGATGCGTAGGTAATGTTTCTTTATTTCTTAAGGTTATAATAGTAATTTTATACGATTACTTCACAGACCTATGTTGCCATTGATTGCAAGTGCTAACACTAAGTGTTTAACACTCCTGATAGTAAATCCAGCTGCCTGTGGATACCTAATAGTACTAGTCATTTTTGCCATAAGCTCCTCGATTAAAACTTCTGACTTTTCAAAAATATTATTATCCAATGATTGCAATACTGCCACTGACCTTTTAATTAAAATGTTATCACAAATAATAATCTCAAACTCTTTAACTATAGTGATCCCCAAAAGACAAACTGCTAGAAAACCTTGGATTACAATCGGCATAATAAGATGTATGAGAAACCGGGACCGTATGCATGCAAAACTTAGAAAACAACCAGGTAACATAATATTGAATATAACATATAAAAGGTACAGGAACTTTTGCAAATCCATTCTTAGAAAAGCTAAATCAAATTTTGAAAGTGAACAACTTCAGGAGGCTTGTAAAGCAAATAACTTAAAAAAAACTTGGCAGGTCATTAATGACATTACTCATTATAAATCTCCACCAAAACAGCTACAAGACCTCCTAAGAATTCAAACATCTCCTAAAAATTCCGTTAACGAAGTTAATAACTTTTTTGCTAATGTTGGCGAACGTTTGGCACAAAAAATAACTCCAGACGCAAGCATTTCTCATACTCATAATAGATTGGCTTCAAATACGAGTAGCTCTATTGTAATGCTGGACACTGATGAAATAGAAGTAAAAGCCGTAATTGGCTCGTTAAAACCAGATTGTGCAGTGGGATGGGATGGCATATCTGCTAGGGTTCTTCGTCAGAACAAAGAAACATTGGCACCTATTCTCACGAAAATAATAAACCAAAGTATTCAAAGAGGACGTTTCCCTAAAGCTCTAAAGCATGCGCTAATAATACCTATACACAAAAATGGCGATAAAAATGTAGTAGGAAACTATCGGCCAATTTCTATTCTAACATCACTGTCAAAAATTTTTGAAAAAATTATTAATAAGCGCTTTGTGGATTTTCTGGAGAAAAGTAATTTGCTTTCTGAAAATCAGTATGGTTTCCGAAGACATAAGTCAACAACGAATGCCGTCCTTAAATTAACTAATTTCATAGTAAAAAACCTCGATGATAAAAAGAAAACTGTCGCCATTTTCTTGGATCTGGCGAAGGCTTTTGACAGCGTGTCTCTTCCCATTTTACTGACTAAGTTGGAAAAGCTTGGGATCAGAGGAACCCAGTATGAACTTATAAAAGATTATCTGACTGAAAGGACACAGAGTGTAAAAATAGGAGATTTCGTCAGTGATCCGCTACCGGTAAATTTTGGCGTTCCACAGGGAAGTATCCTCGGTCCCACGCTTTTCCTGGCCTTTATTAACGAGTTGTGTGATTACCCTGTTAAAGATGGTGCAATAATCACTTATGCAGATGACACAGCTATACTTATTCAAGGTGATGATTGGAATGAGGTTTACCAAAAGGCACAAAACACGTTCAATGACATCTCGTTATGGCTGCGTAATAACTTCCTAACCCTGAATGTAGACAAAACTAAATATGTAGCTTTTACTATAAAAGCCTCTCCTGAAATAAATGACCACTTAAAATTAATTGGACACAAAGCTGCCGTGTGCACAACTGCACTAACCACTTGCAACTGTCATGCACTAGAACGGGTGAGTTCAATAAAATATTTGGGCGTCACCATTGATCAAAACCTCTCTTTTACACCTCATATACATCAACTCACCCAACGAATTCGTAAACTAATGACAGCTTTTAAAGCTATTCGTGATAGTGCAGATTGGGAGATTATTCGACTACTTTATTACTCCCTGTGTCAATCTATAATTAGCTACTGCATTACCTCCTGGGGTGGCTCTTATAAAACTCACATGTTGCCTTTAGAGCGAGCCCAACGAGGCATCCTCAAATGTAGTAGGAAAAGACCTTTTAGATACCCTACATTTGATATATACAAAGAATGCCATGTTCTCTCAGTAAGGCAACTTTATATTCAACATGTCATTCTTCATCAACATACAGAAACTGTTTTGGATCCTGAAATTGCTAAAAAACGTCATTCACACAATGTGTGTAAACAACCAATAGTAAACACTGGTTTTGCTCGAAAATTTCTTAATTTTACTGGCCCCTACCTCTATAATAACATAAATAAGGATAAAAAAATTTACTCTGTAAACCACTATGAAGTGAAGAAAATATTATTTAACAAATTAAACAACCTTAACTATAATGAAACGGAAAACCTATTATATCACGAAATTTAAATTTGATGCTAATATTATTTTTATTTTTAATTTTAATTGGACAGTGCAGGTATACACAACTTCATAAAACATAAATTAATTTTTCAACCACTAACACACCCTTACCTACACGTACAATAACTCTCTCACACTTAATCACGAGTACACACGCTTTTGTTCTGTTACAGTTACGTATTAAATTACAGGCAATTATTTTTGTTCCCCGACGAAAGAGACCTGGAACCTATCATACGGGTCTAGAGCCTAGTTTAGGTTCCAGGTACTCCACAACTTATGTTTTATACATTGTATCTGCCTTTTACAACAAATAAAGAATTTTATTTTTATTTTTTTATTATTATTTTATTTACAAAACAGTTTTGGCAAAATTGCAGCAGAATCAAAATTTAAAAAATATCAAGTACTCGTACACATATGTAATTAAATTGGTCAAAGAAAACCCGAGGAGCCGCATCAAGAAAAAAATATTCTAGAATTAGTAGAATTCCCGAGCAAGCGTAGTAGGTACATTGCATACGTCAAACGACATTATGTTGTTGAGAACTGAACCCATTTAAATAAATAATTATGGTAAGGTCAGCGCGGTAGATTACGAAGCACTGAGAGGCCAAGAAGCGATTACCCTTGGGTATGGATTCACTGATTCTGACTACAAACTTGAGAATAACTTATCAGAACTTCTGAAATTTACTGAAAATTCACGAATTCATTTCAGTTCACGAAGGTACTTATGAAGAGTTGTGAACATAGTAAAGATTTTATTAATCCAATGTATTGTATTGTTCGTGCATGCAATCACCACTCTAGTGCTTGTGATGGTGACTCTGGTGAGGCTCTACTGCACCCATCAGGTATTGTGGCCGTAACATTGTGAGCTACAATGCAGCAAGCGGAGGTTGAAATATCCAACAAGAAGAGAGTCTGGGTATTGTATACCTGTTAGCGTGTATATTGATTGGAAAAATCATGTGGTCGTACCAAATAATATTGAATTTACTGCGCTATCGATGTTATTTGGTTAGATTGACCGAGCTATGTGATAGGTATAAGACACGACACATAGATGCAGTTCGCCACTTGTGACGAACTGCATCTGAGGTTCACCCTGATAGATAAAGTTGTTAAGTGTAATGTACTTTCATCGGCGACTCACGCAAGGCATGAGGTGCGCCGTTACGTGTTGAATGTCATATTTCTTCTCAATAAACATTTCATGCAAAGCGAAACAACAATATGTATAGGGCCTTTAAAATGTATAAGAATGCACAATATAAGAATCCAGGTCGTATGTCCCGTTCATCAATTTAAAACAAAATGATGCGAGCGAAATCCTATACATCGTCGGCATTACTTTGCACAACAAAACTTCCAGAATACCTATGTAACCCGCGCTTTCTTCGTTCGGTTTTTGAATTTTATAGAAAGCGCGGGTACATCGGCACCGCGAGCGCGCCATTCACGAGCGAACGGCACTCGTGTGTGCTGCACTGCGACCATTGTGTACAATGTGAATGGGATGCCTTTGATTTTACCTCCTGAAATTTCCAATGCACTATTTGTGTGATGAATTTTGTACGAAACAAAACACGAAAGTAGGGCACGTTTAAAATTTCCTTTGCATAGTAATACTCGTATCTACATCTTCCAAACTCAAGGTATTTATGGGGGTGATGCAGATGAATTAGGAGTCTTAATAACGGAAAATATAAAATAAATACTATGTATAAAACAGCGCGCTGCGCGTGGCGCCTATAAGAGGCAGAAGGTAATGTTTCTTTTTATTGCTTATTGGTAAGCCTTTGACCACAATCTCACCTGATGGTACGTGATGATGAGGTCGAAGGTGTTAACAGGCTTCACCTAGAATTACTGGCTCTCAAGGACAGCTGCCGGACAGGTGCTTGGCAACAAATTTTCTGCTTGAGGGTGGTCGCTGGACAGGCGGGCATTCGCAAAATGCCTACCTACCATTCCCTACCACCATGCGGTGTAGCACAAGCCCGTGGCGGGATTCTAACCATGGACCTGCTGCGCGGCAGCCCATTGCCAATGCCACTGAGCCATCACTACTTCAAAATCTGGTGACAAGACCTTGCTGAAGAACTATAAACTCACTTCACTTCTGAGCCATGGTTATAAGTTGTTCTCGAGAAGAGAAGAACGAGATGAGCTTCATTAAGAATCTCTCATAGGTTTGATAACTTCCAGCCTCCCAAACAAGCCGGGTTCCGAAAAGGCTACTACAGAAATCTGAGCAGTAAAATCAGCTTCTAAGTCTAGCATTTGTGGACTATGAAAAAGCCTTCGATTTAATCGAAACCTGGGCTGTACTGGAGGTAAATCGAAGTGCTTAAGTGTTTCAAAGTCATTTATTAAATTTAGGCGTCTACGACTACGGTCATATGAACGTCAATTGTATAAGAACGCCACCATGTCGAACTGCAACTAGGCGAGAGGCAAAGAGATGCTATTTCTCCGAAACTGTTCACAAATGCCTTGGAGGACGCTTTTAAGAGATTATTAGTTTCATCTGTATCGCAGAAAAAATATTACATCCTAGAAGCAGGTTCGTGATTATGTAAGGAACTATTTAAAAATGTTTAAGTCTGTTAAACTAAAAATATGTTATTGAAAGTTCGTAAAAATTTGATTAAATTTAAATGAAACAGTGACAATCACTACTACAACACTAGGAATAAAGATAAAATGGTGGTTTTACATTAGCAAAAATATATAAAATGTCCTTCTTAGGTAACTGTATGCAGTTTTATAATAAAGTTCCCAAACATATTACAACGCTCACATAACAAAAATTCAAGTTGCACGTGAAAAACATTTTGATTAAGAAATCCTACTACACAGTTTGTGATTACTTAAATGACAAAAATGCTTGGACAATTCAACCCCTGCCAAGCTATCGCCTGTCACATATGTAATTTAAACAAATATATATTTACTCGTATAATGAGACTTTAACAGGTCCAATTCTGTACATTGCAGATATTTAGAAAATATTTTTTTGTGAGCACTCGATAGCTGATACTTATGCCAAAACTGTTTTATTTTTATTTTTGTCTGTCTGTCTGTAACATGGCCGCGCTTCACACCAAAACTACTGAATGAATTTCAATGAAACTTAGCACGATTTGAGTTCATACTACGAAAAAGGACATTGTATACTTTTTATCCCGAAATTCAGCACGGTTCCCTTGGTAAAGGGGATAAAAGTCATAATAAACACTTAGTTGTAATTTATTAACGCGTAATCCGATTTCAATAATTGTTTTTGTTAGAATAGTGGTACTTTAAAGATTGTCCCGTAAATATTTCAAAGTCATTGGTTTTGTAGTTCAAAAATTACAGACATCACAACCTAAATATTTCATTCTAAATAACTTGAACCGCGGTATGTTCAGGAACCCTTGAACGCACGGCTCATTTTAAGCTTTCATTTGCACTTAATCATATAGGCACAATAGATAGGTCTATTGTCAAAGTCGGACCTTTCCAAAAGTTGCAAATTAAGTTAACTCAGCCACAATATACGGACACATTACTGAAATGGCATACAGGGTATCAATAACCGGAATATGAACAACTTTAACCACGAGGGTAACCTTAAAATCGTGAAAAAAGTCATCTGTTCTATACTAAGAGTCCATTCCGTATTTCTGTGATGTGTGGTCCATTAAGGCGCACCTAAAGTAGGAAACAACTGTGTTTTTTGTTTACTCTCATTCGCCTTAGCTTCCTATGATATCTCTTTATTGACATTTTGTTGCAATCTTAGTAGGTACCTACTTAATATTATTTATGGTTTTTATTACTCTAGCAATATTTTTTAGGGTGTGCCATAATCCCCACGCTTAGCAGGAGTATTGGGGATCGCAGTGTGTGTTATCAGTTCCTTAGAAATCGCTGCTGCCCACCCTCTGTAGTGTTACCCTTAGTCACCTCTTACGACAACCATAGATCGAGATGGGGGGGGGGTAACATTATAGCCCGGCACCCCATCGCCAGCCCGGCATCCCAAGGGCACCCCGGCTCCCCACGGGCAGCCCGTTACCCTCATTTAGTTTTGCAAGCTTGTTAAGATAACTCTAAAATCTGGAACATTCACTCCAATCAATTTTTTATCTACCTTTTGCCGAATACATTTTGGAGACTGCACAGGTCGTTTTAAAATCGAAATTACAAGGAACACACAAAGTTCTTTGCTTCAAAATTTATTGTGCGTACCGCGAAGGAGCTCTCTTAGTTACTTAACCACTGTCTTCTGGAAAATACAACCCTGGAGTTATTAAACCCAAAGTAAAAAGCTCATTTATGAGGAGTGCTTCACCGCAGACCACAGCGTGTCTTAATATGAGATAAACAGTGCTCAAATGTGAATAATTAGTCTGCAGGTACGGCAATCGCCAACGAAGTCGCAGGTACAGCTAGTATTGTAATAATTGTATTATATAAGGTAGGGTGGGTGATAAACGCCCACTGTTTCATTACGCCTATGAAACCAAAAACACTATTTATGTTGTGATTCAGTTAACACATCTCGCACATAGAACAAACCAATAAGAAAGCGCATGGCGAACGGCGAATCACTTGCGCCGCAATTTTGCCAGTGAGGCCCTGTGTTCCAGCCAGATCGGAAACGTACCACGTTGTTGTAATAAGAGCCACGGAAAAATAGAAAAAAAAAATTGAATTAAAAATTAAAATAAAGTTCTTTAAGGAGTTCTATGAGGCAGGTATTTTTTCATCAGTGTACGTCTTCCATCTGATGGTCATGATGATGATTAGCTTACGCTTGGGTGCAAATCGTTGTGTTGCACATCACTGCCAGTGAGGTACTGCAGTTGATCAACTTGGTCATCATGGCCTCTTTTGCTCTCGAAGTGCTGGTCGAATTTGCCAGGTGGTATAACTTACTTGCCCTGATTGACCTTACTTCTGGTTCTAGGCAATACATCACGCTGCTGCAATAATCTGAATATATGTGTTAAAAGGACAAGCAACCATTTTTACAAACTTCTTTTCTATAGATATCTCCGTAAAGTATGGTATAAGCAGCTTAAACTACATACTGTGATTCTTAGTACGTAGGTTGGTACTTATATACTAAGAAAATAAAACTAGATTAGTGAGTATGTGCCTACTGAGAAAGGAAATTCATATCAATAGGTACATATTGTATTAATATATACTTAGTAACGCTCATCCTTTGTGTTGATCCCGGATCAAGCCTTAAATCCTCACAGTAAACACTAACAGCCCGCTAAGAGGAGCTCGATTTACATATTTCAACAATTACACAGCACCGGATCCATTATAATTAATCTGTAATTGCGATTCGCATCCTTATCCCTGCCCTGGTTTGTTTGTCTAAAACGTTCCACACACGCTACGACGACGTGCGGAGGCACTAGATCATTGTACTTGCACAGTTTAAAAGTTTAAGTTTGCAAAAAACTAGAGTCCGCATTAGTAAATATTATAATATACAAGTAAGGGTTGCTTTTGCTTCTAGTTTTACACACATGCAGATTGGATGAGATGACATCCAATCTCATCAAATCGTTATCTGAACTTATCATTCTTATTGGACGTTTGCATTGTCCATTCGAAAACCGTACTGGCCACTTCGATTGTTCTGTTCATAAAACTTATCCATTGTGTAACTTTTAAGCGTTCTTTGCATTAACATAATAAAGTTACAGTAATAACGTTAAGGCACATTTAATTTCTATCAGAAATATTCCACTCAAGAAAATTATTTTTCCACATTGTTAACGAAAACGAAATAAAAAGAGATAAACAGAACTAAAGAGTTTTTAATAAGCAAGCTATATTTAGATATTTTTTAGTATTGTAACGAAACACGCTCGAGGCCCACCTGAAGTCAAGTGGTAACCTCTGCATAATAACAGATGCATTTCATTAAACCGACGAACTGCACTGCACGTATCACACTGAGATATACAGTTGTTCAGTTTCTTGTCCTGTCATTTCATTTACGGGCTCTTAAGGACTACTGCCTGCAAAATGACCATCCACCATACGGTGAAGCTCAAGCCAGCGATAGGGAATCGAACCATGAACCTGCGGTACGGCAGTCCATAGTATATCGCTCGTCTATCATTGCTCCAAAAACTAGCTGCAGGGCTGGTTATCAGCATACCATTCTGCTACAGCTAGTGTTAATCGAGATGAAATGAGTTGCTGATAAGTTTACAAAAAAAAAAAACAAGAGGAACAGCTTAGGTACACAAAGCAGCCTAATTTAATCTAATAACTTATACAGATTAAAATGATGTATGGTGTGATGCGCAAAGTATGTACGTATAGTTTAATGTTGGTGTGTGTTATTGTGTGAGTAGTAGGGTGAGGGCTAAATTTGCCCGTGCTTAACTGTAAAGGTTGCCTTAAACCTTTCATGTCCATAGCTCTCCCCGGTGGCGCAAAACATTTACAATCGTTCGAGTGTTAATTTCCACCTAACAGTACCTTTCTTCTAGGTGAGTACGACATTTGAATCAGTAAGTATAGACATTTTCAGAAATCATTATATATATTAAACTATCTACTCGACGATTGACAATTGTGTATATGTGAGCCTATGACGTATTGTGCACTCACACATGTACAAGTTCAACTAACCTCTTTCTACGATGTCGTTACGTGTGTGACCACTTTTAGCGTATAACTACAGACTTGTCCCGTGTATTGTTTATTCTGCCAATATTAGTATCGGAAGTTCGGTTACTCGTATACAACGCGAAGTGTTTCAGCCCGCATTAAGATATGCAAATGTTATTAGGAGTCGGTATTATCTTTTAACTGGAGTCTGCGATACGATGTTTTCCCGTTTATAAGCCGTTGTATCGGAGATCATTCGAGATAATGCCATCATTAACGTTTACTCCGAGGCTGCGTGCTCCTCTCGACCTACTTGCCTGATAAGTAACTAGGCACTTCTACTTACTGGCTATAATCAACGTCTCAGATTAACAGAGTATAAAATATACAGTACCAGCTCAGTCCTAAGCTATATTCTTAAGGCGAATAAACAAATTGCGCGTTTGTTGAATAGGGTCTAAGAATATACAAGGTTGCTTACTTAACGTAAAACAAAGTAATACATAATATTCTTAACCCTTAACTAGGCTATGGATTACATTATTATATATGTATAAAATATACTTGAAATATGTCATGTTATAACAAACAGTAAATACATGGGAAGTATATGACTTTAGCCTAATAATTTGATTTAAGAATAATTAAAAAAAATTGTACCAAAATAATTTGATAATTAAAAGAAATTGTACCATAATAAATTGTAAATGTGATTTTTGCTTATTAAACGATAGTGCTTGTAGACATATTTAGAAATATAGAAGGATAGCGACATCATTGCAAGAGTTAAGGGTTTGTAAAAGTACTTCATTCGGTCGGATGAAGTCTAGTGTCTGGTTGATGACCGCGCCCGTCCTCTATGACAGTTAAAGTAATACAATCAAACGCTGAACGTATGTTCGTGTGGTTTAGCTATCAGGTGCGATATCAGAGGAAGCGGGTACAATTCCCGCCCAGGACAAATATGTCTGCGCAAAGAATTTGTAAATGTGTTAAGAACATTTTGAAACGTGAACCAATGACGTTTTTAGGTAGATATGTGGATCATAGATTAGTTAGAGTACATGCTATGGATCATAATAACATAACATAAATAAGCTTTCAACTCTTCTTTCTATACAAGTTTGTTTTTCGAATCTTTGGAATGGGTAAGGCTAAGTTGACATTCCGTTTTCCCATTTTTTTTATTTTTTTTTATAAATATGACGGAACAAGCTCGAGTCCCACCTGATGATAAGCGGACTAACATCTGCCTATAACAGATGCATTTCATCACAAGTGTCATGAATTGCACTGCGCCCATCACTGTGAGACGTAGCTGTTAGACTTAACTCCTGTGCCTGTAATTTCACTGGCTCTCAAGGACAACGGCCGGAACACAGCGTTAGGTGCTTGGCAACAGATTTTCTACTTGAGGGTGGTCGATAGCCTGGCGGACATTTGCAAAATGCAATTCCACCATGCCATATCCATCAAAGGGGTCGTGATTTGGTATACCGACGGGAGGGCTCGCAGGATCGACCAATTACCGCTCCAATTTGGTGGTGTGTGTGGCGCAGCGATAATATCGTCGGCTAATTAACATCCGAACTAACGTTCTTGCATGCCAGATACGGTCGTACATTGCAGGCTGTTCACACTGCACTGGAACTGCCTATCTGACAGCCATACAATAGACAGGTTTTATTATATTGTTATGTCTTATGATCTTATGATTAAGGAAGCTTTAAGGTCAATCTAGTCTCACAAAGGCAAATTTTGAACATGTTTGTAAGAAAGAGTGAACTCTTCACAGATATGAATATTTATAACAATATTCTATAGGATACTACGAATAAATAATGTAATAGGATATGACAAATACTATGCCTGATTCGATTGAACACGATTCCAATATTTCTCTTCGAGAGAAAAATACATGAAATTAGTTCTGAAATTTCGCGTAATCAAGTTTTGTATCTATCTAGTGAATCGTGTGAGTACAATTTTTATTTCTAATAATTATTGGTTGTTGTTAGGCTAACCTAGAAAGGACAGCTTCCGCAACACACCGTAAGATGCTTGGCCATGTCTACATGAGAGTGGTAGCTTGCCAGGCGGGTATTCGCATAATGCCCTATCACCATTTTTTTTGACTCTGGGAAAAATGCATTACGCATGCCCCCCATCGGAGGATGGAGGGGCTATGTGGGACTCCCCGGTAGAAGACCGGTATAACCTACTAAACAACCCAGCGGCATTCCGGCATCGTCTGTGTGGAGGAGGACTGGGAGACCGGCTTTGCGTCCAGTCCCCCTTCTGCGACCGCCCGCTTTAACAGCGCGGGGCCTGCACGCCCCTCCCAGCAGGAGGAGCCCGGGAATGACCAGGACGCCCTATCACCATTTTTTTTTTTTTTTTTTTGACCCGGGAAAATCCGTTATGGATATCACCCGGCTCCGGGGGGAGCAGAGTGGTTATGTGGGAGTCCTCGCCTGAGGGGATGAGCAGTCTGCCGCCTAGTCGGGGCGAGATGGGGTAGCGTTAGCATTCACCATCTCGCCCCGGCGGTTGGCCCGTCACCGGTGACGGGCCCCGGCCAATGGAGGGATGACCCAGCTCATTAGGGCCATCCCCCAGAGGTTTGGGATCGTGCAAGCCAGTGGAGAATCCCCCGACTCTCCACCGATGATCCGCACAACACTAGGTAAGAGCGAGAAGGCGCCCGAATCGCCTTCTCCTTCCCCCAGTTCGTCTACGCCGGAGCGGGTCTGAGAGGACGTCGTCCTCCCTTGCCCGCTCCGCGGCCTCTTTCTGCGCCATCACCTCTTCGCAGAAAGAGACCACCGCCTGCCACGATCCGTCGCTGCCGAGCATAGCGTTAACCACGCTCGGCAGCGACAGATCTGCGCCTATGACCGCTGTGAGGGCGTGCCGCATGGGACTCCACGCGGCGCACTCCTCCAGCGTGTGGAGCGCCGTGTCTTCTGGCGCTCCACACTCGTGACAGGCGGGGGTCGCCTCACGTCTTGCGATGTGATGCAGGTACATTCCGAAACATCCATGCCCGGAAAGCACCTGCACCAATCGGAAGGTGAGCGACCCGAATCGCCGCCCTACCCACCTCCGAAGGACCGGGCGAATGGCATCCACCGTCCTCTGTCCAGTGACCGGTGGAGCCAGGTCCTCCGTCCACCGCCGCAACAGGGCGGCCCGCGCCTGCCGTCGGATGCGCGTGACCTCCTCCCACGCTAGAGGCTCCCCGCGGGATCTCCTCGCCGCCACGAAGTGGTACACTTCGGAGGACGCCCTATCACCATGCAACGTCTGTCATCCTAAGGCAACAACCGGGACCGACGGCTTAACGTATACCCTCAAAAACTAAACAAGTAATGAATCCGAAATTTCATGTGGCTAAAGGATGAAGTTGATATTTCCGTGATATGCTACCTCTGTAATAAATATATTTAAGTTTACTTTAACATTTTCATTCCAATTATCTATAATAAACTTCAGCACACCACTGTATCATTGCGGTGAAAATTCAAAATTATATCAAATATCTTGTTCCAAGTGTAGACCAAGTGCCTCCGGTAGTTTCCTTGCAGTCTTTTCTGACCAGTACCTAGATTCGGAGAAGTATTAGGTGGTGACATACTAATTATGATGAGATATGCCAGTAATAGTTATTAGTTCCGTTATTTCATTGGTTGAAATGTTCATGATACTAATATATAATTAGGTAAAGAATATTTGTTCCACTCTTCTTGGTCACAATTCACTTGAAATGTTTGCACGCAATAAGCACATAACGCGGCCGTAGTTGGCATACGGCTCCGATACACTGTTCTGTGGTGATATGTGCAAATACTGGAGATGATTAGTTTTGCTAAATGTGCTTCTGAACGGATTACTGACTATTATCGCTGTGTGGATGATATTGGAGTGAATATAATATATATTATGTCAACTCGACATCAAATAGGTACAATAAATTTGTGTGTTCAGTTACAGTTTGGCGTCAGAATTTATAGTAAGAACAACAAGAACATGTTCGGTAGGTAATTTGTGGTGATAGCCTCAGTTATAGTACCACCAACTTAACTGTGCAGTTCTCGAGGGCGCTACTGGTTAAGGAAATTAACTACAAACTGTCACAATTTGATGGAATGTTGTAGTTCTTTTTTCTGCCGCCTGAACTGATAAGATAAGTTGGTGGGACTGTACAATTGAAGATACCTATTCGTCTTTTTTTATTACTAAAAAGCACACGGTGGCACCCCTGGTTTGGCGGGAATGCGGGAGTCCTATCCAAGGACATATTTGACTTTCCTAAGTCATACGTCATGTCATAACTTATTAAAAACTATTTGGAAGTGGCCTTTTTAGTTTAGTGTTTAATTAGAATGGTAATATAATAAGTATATTGTTTGTGTAATGGTAATAATATAATGGTAATATACTTTCTCAAAAATGGTATGTCATGTTGCCATAACATCTCTAAAACGTATCCAGAAAGTGAACTCTACCGACATAGTAGAAAGACCTTCTACTATGCTACTGTCCAGTAATAAGCGAGATTTTAAATTTGGAATTTCCTACTGTCCAGACAGTAAGTATGTAAATTAATTACTCGACAGTTTTTTATTTTTCCTATCTCATTATTTGGACACGCACGTATTGTGCATTCCTCTTTAGATTAGAAAAAAAAACGTAGTTCCTACTAGACACAGATTAATTTATAACCATTATAACATGGTTATAGGAAGGAGGCTCCAAATATATATCTATTTCTCTTTTTGAGATGACATTTTATAAGATAGATATATTTTTGGAGCCTTTAATAGCCATTTTATAGTCTGTGACAATTAACGCGACGCAGAAAAAATATGCACGTTGCGTTTTGTACTCAATATTGTTATAGAAGTATAGTGTAGGATTTTATGTTTGTATTAAGTAATTTCAGTTTATAAATCATGTTGGATTAAAACTTTCCATTATAAAATTAACATGGAGTTTCAAAAACAATATTTTTCTACTTAAATATAGTAAGAACAAGCATGTAAAAATAGAACAATGTTCAAAACCAAGCGCAAACTTTTTAGTAAAAAAAACAGTGACCGACCCGTGGTACAACTGCGATGTCCAACTGGTTCTACTACGGAGAAGTAAAGTTACCCATGGTTCAACTCTTTTTTTATATAGTTCAACTGGTTGTTCTATGGGGAAATATCTTTACCAATGATTCAACTCGAGTGAGTTATTCTTTCCTTGGTTCAACTAGTTGTACTACTAGGAATTGAATTTATCTATGGACTAGTTATTTATTTATCTATAGTCTAGGGCAAAGTCATATTTAGGTGCGACGACGAACGAAGCGAGGAGGAGCGTTAGGTTACTTGTGACTACAACATCGCCACATAAATTTAATTTCATATACTACTTTTGGTGATCATTTACTTCTTTATCCCCTTAGTCCAACCAGTTGGACATAATTCCACCGTTGTACCATGGATCATAATCATAAATATATAAAAAAAGAGTTGAACCATGGGTAACTTTACTTCTCCGTAGTACAACCAGTTGGACATTGCAGTTGTACCACGGGTCGGGCACGAAAAAAACAACGACTGGCGGGATTTCATATTCAATTGCGACTGTGAATATAGATAATCCCAAAAAATGAGTTCAAGCGAATCTGATTCGGAAATAGATGGAACTCCTCCTGATTTAAAATCTGTGGCATTCATTTTTGAGAAAAGCATTATACAAGCCTCAACCAGTAAAAAAGCCATCCTGGCCTCGTATATAACCGGACTGAACCACAGGTGAGGTAACTCATACTTGGCCAGGAAGGCTTACTTACTGGATTCTGTAGTAATGTACTATTAAATAGTATTCTATTACCAAATGGAGATGAACTTTATTTTAATACGTATGTCCAACATTTACCTTTGAAAGCGATGCCCATAGTTGAGTTCAAAGGTAAAAACGATGTGCATTTTCATTACTATTCTAATTTGTAATAAGGTGCCTTGTGCTCTAGGGTTTATCATATGAAAGCCGTCGAAGCTTAACTATTTTAATCGAACTTGCCCTTCCTCGGGATTTTTGTAAAATAACTTAGTATAAGATACGTCAGTGTCGGTGATGAATGTAGAGAGTTTGGGAGCGAACGGGATACGCGAAATTTCTAGTGTGGCATTAGCACCAGGTTTTTGGTGATCCTTACACAGTACCTACATGGATGGGTTTGTCCTAATACTGAATTCCCTAAGGTTTTATCCTCTCAGAGACAGTAAGATCGGCCCCTCTGCCAACTGGCAGAAAAGATCTTTTAGATCGTGCTCGTGTTCTCGCTTTTTCTGTGTACGAATCTGGTCTTTAGTTACAGGCCATCGGTTCTTTAAATACTGGTAACTGCGGCTATCGGCTTTGCGGCAATGCTTGGGTGCAAGGAGTGTGGTGATGCCCATCACTGCCACTGTGGTACTGTAGTTGGTCAACTTGGACACCATGGCCTTGCAATGTGTAATATCAATGTGTGATAAAATGATTAGCAGAAATTGCAATGTGCATATTGAAATTTCTGCTAATCGTTTTATATCAATGCTAATTTATATCATGAACATACATCGAAACCTAATAAAATTTCGACGTGATAACAAATATTTGAAGAAAATAATTAATACACCTAAAAAATTAATATTTTGTGACGATTCCGCCTAGTTTTACTGTTAAGCCAACGTGACGTCACACACGCAAAGTAACATCTGGATCTATTCATTATCTTAAAATTTTGGCAATTAACACTTCTATTCATAGACAAAGACAAATTCTAGAAGATTTTTTTCTTGAGGCGTAGTATTGACAGGTACCTACGTACTTATTGTAAATCCCGATACCTTTGAGTTTATTCTAAAGTTTTGGAAAACTATAAAATATAAGATACAGTCTATGTTGTCAACGTCAAGGACATTGATTGAGGGGACTAAGCATTTTGATGACAAAGCTCAGCGGGCCTTCGTGGTCAAATGCGTCTAATCTGGGCCTCAAACACCGAATATTTCAATGGTACTATCAAAATATAATTATGAGGATCCTTTCAATATGTATATTGGCACTTATTCTGGTTTACACCGTTTGAAAGTGTTTTTATGAGTCCGCTTTTTAAGTCCATTTTAACAGCTTGCATCAGTTCTTCTCATCAGGCACCAGGTGAAGCGAGTATAAAAATGTACGTATTATAGGCTATACCCGTAAAAAGTATACTGCCACCATATTTTGAGCGCGATGTTTGCTTCAATCATAAATAGTACCTGGGCAACCAAGCTCCACTTAGCGGTTTTATAGCGCCATCTATCGAAGTTCAGAGGTGTCAGTAGGCTAACATCTAGGACCAATAATGCAGTATCTGAAATATGTACGAGAGAGCGCTATAATCATATCGTAGAAAGTAATAGGTGATTGCGTTCTTTTCCTGGAAGGATATGCACATGTTTACCTTCCAACGGATATAGATACATGCAGTCTTTACAACTGCAAGGGTTCTGTGGCAGCACTTGCAAACTCAAATTTGAATGACGTCCTGTGCACATGCAACAGTATATTGCTTATACTAATAGGTATATTATGTATTATGTAATATTCCACTATATTAGTCTTGTATGAAGGAAACACGTCCTGAATATTCGGACTAAGGAGTTTAGAGAGCTCGTCGAAATGTGGATAATATTAATATATATATTCAGTAGATAGAAATATTATGTAAATTGTATCGAGCCGTCGGCGGTCCCCCGTCGTTGTTATATCATGTACGTCTTCGAGTTTAATGTAGTTAGGGGTTTTGAAATTGTGCGGGAGGGTTGCCGTTCGATTATGCAAGCAATTTGAAACGTGCCGAGATCATTTTTATATAGCCATAAAATATTTTATGTAGATGACACGTTATTGAAATGTGTAGAATACGCGCGCTTTCACGATTTACAAAACAGCAGCCGACGGTACGCCATTACAATACAATAATATAAAAGCTTCCGATTTTATTCCTATCACGAACGGAATGGCTGTATACAAACGTGACGCCCTGAAAATACAGTGATCCATCACAATGAAAAAAAAATCTCTGAAGGCGCAGTATAATTTTCTCTATTGCCTTAGAAACATTTAGTTGATATTATTTTAAATTAAGTATGTGGAGGGTTGCGGTGGCGGTGCATTAAAAGCAGCCATGCAGCCATGCGTGCATCGAGATGGGCATTGTTAATTGTATAAGAAAGGGCGCGGCGAGCGAGCCGACCGAGGCGAGCGAGGTGGAGCGACCGACGCGATACGATGCGCCGCTCGGAGGAAGCATAAAAATAATTTATATGTCGCACGCTGTCGCCGTTCCGCTACGTTTGTTCTGTACAGTTTTATTTATGTCACTGCAATTAGGGGGAGTACTTACGCGTGCGTTGTCTGTAAACATGGATCTGCTTCTGTGATGAATCAGTTTGAATTGACTGCTTATGTCTTTTGGTGGGGATTTTGATAAAAGGCTATAATTTTCCTTAAACATGACAGAATGGATCTGAAATATGAACGATGGTAACATTTTTTAGACAGAAGGCAAGAGATTTTAGTTCTTTTTAGTCATATAGAATTATAAGTCGGAGTTTTCTGTCTGTCTGTATCAAGGCCGCACATCACGCCAAAACTACTGAATAAATTTCAAATAAACTTAGCACGATTTGAGTTCATACTACGAAGAAGAACATTGTAGTCAAGTGTGACTTGTCTTGTGACTTCACAAGACAAGTCGCAGGTACAGATAATATGATCTACAGATGCAAGTAAATCGTGTCACCTTAAATGACATTTCCGTGGAAATATGCTCCTCATTCCTAGGAGGTGGGTGTACAATTAATATATGTATAATATAATCTCAGGTGCGTATTGTAATGTGCACTATGAGTAAATACTGTGGACACCTTCCATGACTTCATTACTTGCTATAAGGTGGCATAGCGGTCAAGGGCTCAATGGCCTACAATAAACTGACGAAGTTTATAAATGGTGGGTAGTTTTATTTTATACTAGCTGCGCCCCGTGGTAACGTGATGATGGAAAAGTATCATATGATGGAAAAAGTATCATATTTGTTGATTGTGTATCTAGCTCCTCATTTACCTCCACACCAAATCTGATAAAAATTAGTGAAATGAAATGAAATTTTATTAGGTTGTGATCCTAGGTTACAGGTTGTTGAAATATTATAAGAAAGTATCACTAGGTTCCGCTTCAAAGCATACAAGCATGAGAGTAAAGAATACCGTATATCATAATAATCTAGACACATTATTAAATTTTTAACAAATATAGAAAGAAATATATAAACATACCAATTTTATTAATTTTTTATTCTTGTATAGTACCACCAACTTAACTGTGCAGTTTTCGAGGGCGCTATTGGTCAAGGAAATCAACTACAAACTGTCACAATTTGAAGGAATGTTGTAGTTCTTTTTTTTGCCGCCTGAACAGATAAGTTGATGGGACTATACCTGATTGGCGAAGATTTTTTTCACGTCTACCACCAGGATTATATTTTTCAAATTAGTATTTGTCAGTCCAGCCGTTTGAGCGTGAAAAAGTAATAAACATACAAACACACTCGCAAACGTTCGCCTTTATAATATTAGTTCGATAAGGATCAATTTGTTACTACCAAATATGCATTCGAAATATATTATAATTTTTTATGGTTCGCTGAAAAATATTCTTTAATAAACTTTATTAAAGAATAGTATCGTATTTGTGCAATATATTTTTTTTCCTCGCAAGGGTGTTGAAAATGTGAGTATGAAACTGAGTGAGCTAAGTTGCACATTATACACTCGGCTGATTTACGCCCTCGCCTACGGCTCGGGCTACAACACACAGCCTCGTGTATAATGAGCAACTTAGCTCACTTGTATCATAATCTACCATTGTTGTTTACCTAGATAACATAATAATAGTAATTATAAGAAAATCACTTCTTTTTTTTTAGAGGTAGGGATAAGTGCAGAGTAAAGGTAAAGGGTAGGTTATACAACGCTGGCTGTTGCCCCGGTGGCGACACTCTTGGCCAGCCACGCGTTTTATTTACCACGATCTTCTAACTTTACATGTCAACACACTTACTCAATGTTACTGTTTTATTTTCCAAGCTGTAGTGTTTAGCCCTGTCTTCCTTTTTAAAAAACCGCAGGATAGCTCGTGCATTCGTAAAAACAGATATTTTACAGACACATATTACTATACTACTATGCGGTTTTATGAATGCAAAATGTGTGCGTACCTATATGTTGCCATTCTCTCAGATGATCAGTTGGTGATGAAACGCAGGTACTGTATTCTTATGTTCCTGAATGAAGAGAATATTATGTTGTTAACGAGTTGGTGCAGTATAACCGAGTTACATGCGGCCAAAGTCATTTCAGGTGGTTTATTGTGTGTGTATGATCGGGCCAGGACTTGGAGCTTAAACCAATCGTATCTTATACCTACCACACAGTTTGGTCAATCTAACCAAATAACATCGATATCGCAGTAAATTTAACATTATTTGGTCGTAACATGAATTATAGTTTACGGTAAAATATTCCCCTAGTACCTATATTTGTGCGAAGGTTTTCAGGGATCTCCTCATCTTTCCAAGTCCAACTCAATGTAGAGAGTAGATAAGGATGATTTGGACTTCGTGGTGGACTGTAAAATGTGAATGCTTAATATGTCGTGTATTTTTGGGTTAGTGAACTACACCCGTGGGTGTCGTAAGAGGCGACTAAGGGTAACAAACCAGAAGGTGGGCAGCAGCACTTTCTGAGGAACTGATTTCTCACACTGTGATCCCCAAGACGCCTGCCAAGCGTGGGATTTATGGCAAACCCCCCATAATGTGGGAGGCTGTGTTCAGCAGTGGACAATCCGGCTGATACAGTACAGTACATAACTAGACAAGTGCGAGTTATCTTGCAATACAGAACAAACCAAAAAAAAAGCAACCGTGCGTTTCTCGTGGTATTCCCTACCTTGCACTGACACTATGTAGAGCCAGCTACCATATGAAGTAATTCCGAACCTGTACGACTTGGGAGCCTTTAGTATAGGAGCATATTCCCTACTCAAAAGCCGGCAACGCATTCTCGAAACCTCTGGTGTTTCGGATGTGTGTGGTCACCCACACAGGTTATCACTTACCACCAGATGAGCTACCTACTTTACCCTTAACGTAAAACAATGTATTATTTGCATATCTAATCTTGGGTAGCTATCAAATTTGTAAGTTAGATACTAGGTAGGTACAAGCTAGATCCATATTCGGCCAGATTTGGGATCGATACAGAACTGCACGATGAAACCAAATATTATCAGCATCATCCCGACTCAGTGTGAACTAGCTTTGACCTCTGAGGCGTATTACATAGCCGTATTGTTCTCGTAGCGTTGCAGACGTGCAGTAATTGTGGACGGCCGAAGGCGTTCTTAGTTTAGGGCGTCTACCTAATGTTGGCCGGCTTTTGTGTAACATGAGACGTAACTTAGCTTCACTTGCATGAAATTTGGTATACCTTCAGCCTCCTGTTACGTAACTTGGCTTCATTATAAGCTCCAGGTGTTTGTGAGTTAGATACTAGCGGATGATTTTGGCTTAATAGTTTAATTTTGGGGTAAGTGCGTATTGCTCACGCAAACAAAAGAAAAACTTTCAGTGGCTATTTTATTATTTTAAATCGCTTATAAAACGAATAGCAAATGGTTTCAATGATAGTTTCTCTGTATTTTTCGTATTCCACATATATGCACAGGTACACATTTACTGTATGCTTCCTAACTGTACCAGTTAATTTTATGAAGATGGCATAACAGCAATTTATATAACAACTCAATTCACTTAAAACTGAAAAATCTTTCATAGCAACCGTTTATTTTAGTCTCCTTGTGACTAAATAAGTAACTAAGTATTGTACTCAGCAAGTCTACAATCTAATTCCTTCCCCGAACCGTAGGGCGGCATCAAAGGGCGCTCAATCAGATCTAAGTTACGAGTATGCAAATCCAACGATCGCGCCCGGGCCCTTTGCCCTTGCCGTTGACGATTTAACAACCGGACTTCTCATATTCACGTACACTTAATGTTCTAATATCAGTCATGCCACGGCCTTAGATTGTCTCGCACATGGAACCCAAAACAATGCGCAGCCTATTGACTCTTAAGAACGTAAGACGAATTTACTTAGCATTGGATGGATTCACCGTGCGGGTGCCGGGTCTATAGCGTTGCAGAGGAAGAGGCCCAAGTCAAGGTGCCTGGGACTTGCAACCCAGTGAGTAACGTTAAGGGCCCCTTTATGATGCATCAATGATCCCTTTCACCGCTCTAGCATCCTCCCCTGCCCTACCAAATTTGGTAAGATGCTACTAATGCCGCCTTGGATACACGTTCTGGGGGGAAGTTGTTAAGTCTCATGTGGATGTAATTTCAATAATAACAATGAGCAAAATTGGACAGATGTGACCCTCCCAGCCATGTGGTTGACCATGTCGAAAGGGATGTGAAGAGCCTGGCCCAGCTAACAATTACAACATGAACTCAGCCACAGCAGAACTTCCAGGTGCCAAGTAACGAGGAGGCCCGAACCCCAATATACTGGGACCAAGGGCTAGGCAAAGAAGAAGAGTAGTGAATAAATAAAATTAATATAAAAAATGTAGTAATAATCATTGATCTCGAAATTACATTTCTTATTAAAATTAATGAGCCTTTCTTATTTATTTCGCTTCCTTCTCGTCCCCGTAAATTGGTTTTTCCTCTCCACTCAGCTTGGAAAAGTGAATTGTATTTCTAAGCAGAAACTCTTTTAGTTTCTCCACTGGTTTTTTGGTCTCCAGCCTTTGCTCCGTAGTAAGGGCTCATCTACTCGTAAGGTAAGCAGCTAAAGCAGATGAACCGTAGGGATGAACCTTTAACTACGGAGTTTTGATGGAAAGCGGAGGGATGAAAGTTAAATGGGTGCTCTATAAATAAATGAAGATAGTCTTTAGACATTATTTTAATAGCTGTAGAGTACTGTCGCTAAGCCTGATAAAATATTATGTTTATACCACACCCACTCTAAAACGTCTCATTACTCGTTCAAAAACATGTTATGAAGTTCGTAATTTCTCCCAGTTATAAATGCACGGCGTGGAAAGTTATATGGATTTTCATTCCTTCACTCCGTAGCAGTGAAGGAATGTTGTATGAAAATCCATACCTGCCCTGGTAGCGTTCTTAAGTTTCTAGCTGCTTACATAAAAAAATTCAATCTCAAAAAGGTTTTATATCAAATAATTATAAAAAAGCGGTGTGATTTTTATTTGTAAGTACTCGATTTTCAATGAAAGGGGGTTGGCAACCTTCTTTTGCTCTAAAAGAATAAAAGCGCGACAATTTGTTATGTTTGGTTAAATTTTGTTTTTTATTAAATTGATATTTTAACAGTACGCTTTTAATTATTCTAAATAATTTTACAAAATGTCATCTGATAGTGAAAGTGACAATTTTATAATGATGACGCCACCAGAAATAGGAAATGCAGCTCAAGAAGTCATAAAGAACTTACTGCCTGAGAAGTCTCGAGGTAACGAGAAAACGTATAATGATTTTATTTTCCTCGTAGGTGTAGTATAAAGCACTATGTATCACTCGGGAGAAAGTTCTATTTCTGTTCTCGAGTTGCCTTTAAGCCCTCCGTTGCGCGTCGGGCTTAAACAAACTCTCGAACAGAAATATATCGTTTTCTCCCCTCGATGTACAATGTACTTTTATACCACACCCACTCAGAAAGCGTCTCATTACTCGTTCAAAAACATGTAATAAAGTTCGTAATTTCTCCCTTATAAATGTACGGCGGGGAAAGTTATATGGATTTTCAATCCTTCACTCCGTAGCAGTGAAGGAATGTTGTATGAAAATCCATACCTGCCCTGGTAGCGTTCGTTTGTTTTGTTAGCTGCTAACACAAATAAATAAAATCTCAAACAGATTTTATATCAAATAATTTAAATCAAGAAACCGGTTGTTGTCTTAGGATGGCAGTCGTTATAGCATGGTGGTAGGGCATTTTGCGAATGCCCGCCTGGCTAGCTACCACCCTCAAGTAAAAAATCTATCGCCAAGCACCTAACGGTGTGTTCCGGCAGCTGTCCTGTAGCCAGTACTTCTAGGTTACAGTACTTTAGGAACAACATCTTCGACCACATCATCACCTACCATCAGGTGAGATAGTGGTCAAAGGCCAACGTATCAGGCATAAAAAGTAAGGAAAAAAAGAGGTGTGATATTTATTTGTACTCGATTTTCAATAAAAGGAGGTTGGCAACCTTTTTTGCTCAAAGAGAAATAAAGCGCGGCAATTTGTTATGTTTGGTTAAATTTTGTTTATTATTAAATTGATATTTTAACAGTACGCTTTTAATAATTATACTATATAATTTTCCAAAATGTCATCTGACGCCACCCGAAATAAGAAATGCAGCTTAAGAAGTCATAAAGAACTTACTGCCTGAGAAGTATCGAGATAAGTACGAGAAAACTTATAATGATTTTATTTTCCTCGTAGGTGTAGTATAAAGCATTATGTATCACTCGGGAGAAAGTTCTATTTCCAGTGTTGCCAAGTCTATGAAACAAGAAATGGCCAAATACTTTTAAAAAAGTGCCAGAATGTACAAAATTTCGTACCCCTATAAGTTGCTAAAAGTGGCCAATTAAAATTATTAATTATTGGGTTAAAACAAAGTCCATAACTTTATAAAAACGTTTTATTACTCTAATCAAAGGTTAATTCTACATCATTTGACGTTGATGTTGATGATTCTGGTTCGTTAGAAACAAGGAAAAAATAATGTTTCTTGCTTTCCTATTTGATTCAGCACTTCCAACGGTATTTGGCAAGAAGCACACGACTGCGGAATCGAAGTACAAATTATTATGTTGTAATTTTTGCCTTTTTAATATTTAGCATTCTCAATAATTAAAAGTTGCTGAAATTGTGGCTAAAATGTTAAGCCGATATTATTTGATATTTTTGGCTAAATCGATCTTAAATGTTGCCAGATATAGCCAAAAATTGCTAACTTGGCAACACTGTCTATTTCTGTTCTCGAGTTGCCTTTAAGCTCTCCGCTCCGTGTCGGGCTTAAACAAACTCTCGAACAGGAATAGATCGTTTTCTCCCCTCGATGTACAATGTACTATTGTAAGGTTTCCATACCCAAAATGAAAAACGAAGAAGAAGAAGATAAGTTTTAATATTGTTAGGTTTGCAAAAACGCCTGCTATGCGGATTTTGTATTATTGTTTACATTTGTGATTTTGTAAAGAAGAAGATAAGCTCTATTAATGACACTGTGCTGTCTGGCTGTCCATCCGTATGTTATGTACTACGAATAAATATTTATTGGTAGGTTATGTACCTATGTCACGGTCTCTCGTAGGCAGGATGAGTTAAAAAAGGATATTAAGATACACAATTACAAAAAAAATTAACCACCTAAGACCTATCCGATGGAACTTCACTTCGTTGATGACAAAACGTAAGTACAAGACCTAGTAACGAGATTCCACTGTCTGTCTGTCCATCATCAGCCAGCCGTTATACTAGGCAATTCTAAAGTACTTAAAATCGTGTGATTAAATGTATAAATAATAATATTTATTTAATATAATAACAAAAATATATATTCAATATATAATAACATTTAATATATGTTAATATATATACGAAATAACATTGAAAATATTTTTTTAGACTATAGGGATGGATTTAGTATATGTACTCATCATACAAATAGACTGAAAATTGTATAAGCAGTAACCAAATGTTTTACAGCAACTGGAAGTGGAACAGGATGGGAATACAAAAAATGGCCCTGTTTTTTACCATTCGTGCTAATTTTTGGTATGATTTTTGTACATTTATTATGACAAGTTTTATTTATTTTGTAATTTATATCTAAAATTTTTGTTTCTATCTTATACCGTTTAGGAAATATAAGTGTGTGGCCACCAAATTTAAGCTTCAATGAGAATTACCCAAATATAAGTGTTTCCTTGCCTGACACACCTACTTCATGACTTACCTACGTCCGTTTGGTTAGAAACCCTTGGCTCAAGAAATTAAAACTTTAAATAAGTTTTTTTATGAAATGTGATGTGGGAACCTAAGCCTTTTTATCTAAAATCTCAATAAAAGACTGATGCATAAAATTCAGAAGGATGGCAGCAGTAGATCCCAAGTTTACAGACAACGTGTACTCGCAGTAAACTAAACGTTTGCATGGTTCATAAATATAACAATATACATGTTATAAGGTAATACTATAGGAATACTATAGATGTCGCTCCATCCCAATACGATGGTTAAAGAACGATAGCAAAGATTTGAGTTATGACGTCATGTCATGTTAGCTCAATTGGTTAGAGCATACCCCGGCTAAAGGGGTGGATGGACGCGGGTTCGAATCCCGCACATGACTTAAATTTTTCCTATCGTATATTTGTAATTTTGTAATGTAATTCGCATTGCAGGCGTTATTGCAAACATAACGATATTAAAATTATAAGGTTTCGTCATAATTTACATGTATAAAACCAATTGCAAAACTGGTCTTGTTTGTAGTACTACGTAAGTAGTACTATAGATGTCGCTCCATCCCAATACGATGGTTAAAGAACGATAGCAAAGATTTGAGTTATGACGTCATGTCATGTTAGCTCAATTGGTTAGAGCATACCCCGGCTAAAGGGGTGGATAGCCGCGGGTTCGAATCCCGAAAATGACTTAAAAAAAATAATCCTATCGTATATTTGCAATTTTGTAAAACATTTTTTCTCATACTGTGGCATCTAAAATCAGCCAGTTAGTTTATTTTTTACACATATTTATATACCTTGTATGACCTATACTATCAGGACGAATCTAATGATATTTATTAAAATCGGTTGAGGCGTTTTGAAGTTATGGTGGAATAAAGAAACTCACAAACATATATACATACACGAACCCTAAAAACATAACACTCTTTTTTTGAGCAGTCATGTCAAAAACGAATGATAGTAAACCAACGCACCTAGATAATATCATAAGAGAACACAAATACTAGTCTCATATAGGTGGTACTTTGAACTGCCATCGTTTTCCCCATATCTACTGAACGGTTTAATTTTATTCACATTTCTTTCTGAGTTCATATTTCGTCGTGAACTCCCTATTCTGAATATTCAGGGTCAATACGAAAATAGTTAAGGCTTATAGTCAAAATATTTGAGGATGTGTAGACCTCTATCTTCAGCCTTTCTTATTGAAGCTCTTAATGTTGCACAGGATATATGCAAATGTAAGCTTCGGAAGGGCTACCACAGATCTCTTGCAGTTTTAAGGGCTGCAGATATGTCTCTAACTCCTTGTTAGATGGTGCATGTGCCGGTTCTTAGTTCTTCTAGTCGATTCACTTAACGTTTCTTACGCTTGTATATATAACATTGCTATTATTTTTATGACTGTAACAAACTTCGCGTAAGGACCAAAATATGTCCGCAATATAATTTTTACGTGTATAGCCTAGGCTATATACATTTATATACTTCCTTCACCTGGTACCTGAGGAGAAAAACTTATGCAAGCTTTTAAAATGACTTACCTATATTCATTCGGATGCGGACTCATAAAAGCGTTTATAAATTTCGTAAACCATTAGGTACTATTTATGCAATAACAAGAACATAACGCGAAAACAGGTTTGTTAATTACCGCTCGGCCATATAGTCCAGTAGCAGTACGATCGTTACTTATGAAAATATAAGATTCAACCAATTTTTCACAGTTTATAAGTTACATGTTTACAAAGGTTTTTTGAAAATGTTAGAAAATTTTGACCGATGCGTTTGGAATTATTTAGGTATTTGTAAAAAAACTACATAAAATCGTGAATATAAAATTAGAATAAAAAATTCTGATTGTATTTGACTTAGGACATTGTTATCTTTGGTTTATTAACCTATTAGAAATATTAGAGACTTGGAACTTAGGTAAACTAAAAATTTCAAACCCTGCTTTCAATAAAATATTAGAATGGCTGGAAATCAGTTTAATGATATTTTTATGTATATTGTAACATGCTGAAAAAATATTAGAAAAATATACAATGTGCTTCCCGACTTATTTAGTTTTTCTTTAATAGCGTGAGTAATATAAAATTAGAGTCCAGAAGTAAATAGGCTACTGGATAATAATGATATACTCCATCGTCATACAAAAGATTAGAAAAAAAAGTTTATGGTTTTGGAAAATAGAACAAAACTTCTTACTAAAATCCGCGCAGGAAAGCCGCGGGCGGCCCTGCGCCGCGCCCTGGCGGCAGCGCCACGTGGTCGCTACGGAGTGCGGAGCGATGCGAATGCGAGTACGAACCTACTGCTATTTATCTGTGTCCCACCCAACACAGATATGCCAACTGCTCTTTGGGCGCGGGCAGTTTTATGCAGTTTGAAGTTTTAGATATTAGTTTGTTTTAGAAGCCTTATTATCGCGATTCAGTAGCACAGATGACAGACTACTTATCTTATCCTTCCACTGTTTTCTTAATCCTACCGACCTTGGTAGGAGTTATCTTCCTCTAAAAAGGTGTTGGTAGATAAAGCCTATGTAGAGGAGTTGCTAACACGTAAACACGTAACCTACCTATATATAATATATTAATTCAACAAATCATTTCTCTATTTATTGCTTTAATATTCTATTTTGGGTTGTGTAATTGAATTATAAAAAAATACTCATTTTTTATGGAATATAAAAGACAAAAAATAACTATACAATTTTACGTCCTTTGATGCCAGTTTTCGTCAGGTCTAACGAGTTTTCGTCGAGTTAGAATTGTGATCTAAAATTGTTTTTACATTTAGGGTTATAAAACAGGGTACTACCTATATTACTCTAAATAACTCCTCATCATCTTCCTAATTTTATTCCACGCTTGTGGGGTCGGTACAATAACATATTATAACACAAGTGACAAAACAAGAACATTTTAAGAAATATGTTTTCGCCCCTAGCACATAACGGTTAATGGACGTAATGAGGATCACTTAACATGATTTAAATGATTTCATACAATTAAGAAATGACGAAGTTGTTAAAGTTTTCTTTTTAGTTCGGCTATTTCAAAACATCCGCTCGGAGCATCGGTTGTATGATGACGTCAGGCATCGCGTCTCTCGCCCTCCGCCCCGCCCGTACAAAATCAATGGTTCGGTTCAGATAATTCAACGTTCCGCTCATGTCGCGGCGTGAAATGTTTTTTTTGTATGGTTTTTAATTATAATTATGTTGATGTTATGCGCTAAGTTATAATGACTGAAATCTCATTCATAGGATTCGTTTTGCCGTTTATTCTCTGATTGTGATCTGCATGTCCGTACGTCACGGGGCTCTAGCTCGTAAACTGAAAGAAATTACAAACCTGAAATTTTGGTGTATAACGTTGATCCATAAAAGTGAGAGGCTTGACTCGCAGTAGTTAAACCTACCTATTGTTACATCATGCATTCTAACTACCTGCCTACTTAAACTGTGTACTTTGAGAAGGAAATTTTCTGGACTATTTAAAACTTTCTGGATTAAATAATCTATGGATTGAACTTTTATATACCATTCAAATATAATTTTGATTAGATACGAACCCAACTACTTACCTAAATATGTTCACTTGAATAGTCGGTAATAATTACTGCTTTTTGCCAGGCTAGTTAGTACCTACAAATATCTACTATGTAAATGTGTTATCGCAACACACTTATATAATTAGTGCGAAAGTATGTCCTTCGCTCGATCGGTCGGCTTGACCTATTTCGGTAAAACATAAAATATAGATCATTTAAGTCCTGGATTAACACATAATACTTTTATTATCATCATCACGTTATAATATTGCCCATACAACTATTAAATTATAAATCAAAGCTAGTTAGACAGTTACATATATAGCTGTAGCTCATTGTAATTTATAGTAAGTACTATATTATTATGTACCCCTTTGTATGTTTCCATTGGAAAGGATTTAATTAAAAGGCCCGGACCAATAAAGGAAGTTAACAGTATATAAACCACTTTGGCTTGAAAGAGGAGTTTTGTCATCACTCCTCGTAACTTTATACCACTTTATTTTCTTATTTGTGCATATTTTGGCAATGTTTAAAACAGTTTAGCACAATGTAATATTTATCAGATTCATTATCACCACCAAAAATATATAAAAGAAACATAATGTTGTGAGGATTACCGCTTATTGAGCTGGCGCGCCGGCGCACAGTGGGCTGGGATTACAAGGTTGGGTCTTAAGAACTAAAATGTATTTTTTTAGTATCTAGACATGTATTTAAAAAGTTTTTACTCCATGACATTTTGTAATTGGACTCGTAATTTCGGAGATATAGCCATATCAAATTTGTATGAAGAGTCATGAAATTTTAGTTTAGCAATTTATTCCAATTAATTTGAAATTGAAAATGATGAAGTACTTCAATATTACTTAAAACTTTAAGTAAAAAAAAAAACGACATTTTCCACCACCATAGGTAATATAGGTAGGTATGGTGATTTCTGATTCTTCTGATTTTATTTCTGGCAGACCTGCACATGACAGCAGTCCGAGTACATGTGCACATGTTATATCATTTTAATACTTTTAATTTTAAGATACTATTGTTTTTTATTAATGTTATAATTTATTTGATGTTGTTGTGTGCAGTTATAACTGGAATAAATACATTTTCATTTTTCATTTTGTATGACGTAATTTGTTTTGACACTTATTTCCGGGAATCAAGAGATAGGAATGCGCGACCGCAACATCAAGTTATGACACGTGTCGTTACCTGATTGGTGCAACGATAATAGGGCACAAAATGTACTATTGCATTCAAACGTACTTCAGTGTTCTATTACCCACCATAATAGACGCACTACCCTAACATATTTATTACATAAACAAATAAGTGAAGTGAGTGTGAGTTATTTTGTGTTTGTGAAGATGTTTGAATATTTGGTGACCAACCTTGACCTTTTTATTATTTTAAAAAACAGTGGCAGTATTGAAAACGACCAAATCGCAACTTGAGAATAGGTGCTAAAATAGGACAAAAATACGTAGTATACATACGTAAAGTCAGTTCTTTGCAAAATTTGAGAATTTCTAGATTTCAAGTTTTTTGTTTTGCTTCATACAAAAATATTTTTGGTTATTAATAACTCCGAAAATACTCAAGTTATCTCAACAACCCTCATAAAAATAATTACTTATAATCAATAGATAAATCCAACGCACTATTTAAAATTTCAGAAAAAGTTTTTTTTTTAAACGCTAAGTCCTCTACCGGCCCGTTTTAGCCCACTGTGCGGCGACTCATCACTTTCGGGCAATTGGGGATTTGTTGACGTCACAGTGTGTCACAACTTGTGCTAGTTTTGTAGATTATTTAATTACAATCTCCTGTCATTTTTGATCCGATTAAAATTACACAGTTCTCCCGAGTGATACATAGTGCTTTACTACGCCTACGAGGCAAATAAAATCATTGTACGTTTTCTCGTACTTATCTCGAGACTTCTCTGGCAATAAGTATAAGGACTTCTTGAGCTGCATTTCTTATTTCTGGTGGCGTCATCATTATAAAATCGTCACTTTCACTAGCAGATGACATTTTTGAAAATTATTAAAAGCGGCCTGTTAAAATATCAATTTAATAAAAAACAAAATTTAACCAAACATAACAAATTGTCGCGCTTCTTTTCTCGTAGTGCAAAAAAAGGTTGCCAACCTCTTTGCATTGAAAATCGAGTACAAATAAAAATCACACCTCTTTTTTCTATTTATTTAATATAAAACCTTTTTGAGATTTGAGAGAGAGTTTTTTTATGTTAGCGGCTAAAAAACAAAAGAACGCTACCAGGGCAGGTATGGATTTTCATACAAAATTCCTTCACTGCTACGGAGTGAAGGAATGAAAATCCATATAACTTTCCCCGCCGTACATTTATTAGGGAGAAATGACAAATTTTATAACTTGTTTTTGAACGAGTAATGAGACGCTTTCTGAGTGGGTGTGGTATAAACGTATATTTTATACTTACCCTTTTATTTTTATTACTTTCATTAACTAAAGTATGAATTTTACTAGTTTCGTCCTAGTGTAGTCGTTAACTCAACTTTCTAAATTTGCGATGAACAAATAAATTACGGAATTTGGATACCATATTCATTTTATATAACTCTTCTTTTTTCTAGCATCACCACACTCATGTCTGGCAGGTACAATATATCTTCTCCTACACCACAAGAGCATAATTGTAAAAAGTTTTAACTTCGCTAAAAGCGAATCGGAAATTGGCTGGCCACCGGATTAATGCTAATACAAATACAAATACAAATACTCTTTATTGTATACCAAGCTAATTTACAATTTAAAGTAACTAACATAATTTTCTAAGGTAGTACAATGGGCGGTCTTATCGCTGTGTAGCGATTTCTTCCAGACAACCTTTGGATGGACAGAAACAAGAGAGGAGATCGACGGTGGTGCACAATAAATAATATAGTTTACATGAAGAAACTGTGTAATAAAATATATACTAATAATTTCATATTATATTAGAGAAATAAAACACAAACTTAATACATACAAGCATAATAAATATATAATAAACTAATATATAGTATACATAATAAATAACTACAAAATTAATAATACAATACATATTTATTAACATGACATATATACAAATAAATACAGTGCTATATACTAGATAAATAGTGATTTGTTACCATATTTTTGAATATTGTAATAGATTTGGCACGTCTAATGTCAAGTGGCAAACCATTCCACAGTCGTGCAGCCTGCACTGTGAACGACTTGTTGTAATACTGGGAACAATGTGGGGGCATTTTCAATTGGAGAGTGTTACAAGAGCGAAGTGACAAGTCATGGGTAAGATGGAGAAACATAAAACGCTCTTTCAGATATGAAGGGGTATTGGGAACGAAAAGGATTCTATATAGTAGATGTAGAATATGTGCATTTCGGCGCAGACGTATGGGCAACCACTTAAGCTTTATACGAAACTCGGATATATGGTCATACTTGCGAAGTCCAAATATGAACCGAATACAGAGATTTTGTAAGCGTTCAAGCTTATCAAGCTGCTCTTGGGTTAAATCAAGATATGATATGTCAGCGTAATCAAGTATTGGGAGTAGAAGTGATTGTGCGAGCGCAATTTTAGTGGTAATAGGTAAAAAGTTGCGCAACCTTCTGAGAGAAGAAGCAGAAGCAAACATTTTGCGGCTAACTTCAGCAAGCTGTGGCACCCACGACAATTTACTATCCATGATGATACCCAAATTCTTGACATTAGCGCTGTATTCTATAACTACTCCATCGAATATAACCTGCGGGAGGCGAAACCAGTCAATTAATGATACCATTCTCGAGCTACCAATGATGATTGTTTGAGTTTTCACCGGATTGACATTGATACCATAGGATTTACTCCAGTCAGAAATTCGTCGCAAATCAGAATTGACCGTCGCAATCGCAGCTGGCAATTCACTGAGAGGAGCCTGCGTGTAGATTTGTGAATCATCTGCATAAAGATGGTAGAAAGAGGAAAGTTGCCGTGATATTGAATTTATAAAAATGGAGAAAAGGAGAGGTGATAGAACGCCGCCCTGAGGTACACCAGCAGTCGTATTACACCACGATGAAAAAGTATCATCAATGCGTATACGCTGCCGACGTCCATGCAGGTAACTACGAAACCAAGCAATAACCGTTGGAGATATGTTAAGAGAACGCATTATGCCTAAAAGTACTTCAAAATCTACGTTGTTGAAGGCGTTACTAAAGTCTAAAAGTGCTAAAACTGTCAGTTGCCGGTTATCCATTCCTTCCCTTATATCGTCAGTTATCTTGACCAGTGCTGTGGTAGTGCTGTGACCGGGGCGGAAACCAGATTGGAAAGGGTTAAGGAGATTATTTTTGTTAAGGAAAGATGCGATGCCAATCCCCTTTGGGAATACTCTTGATGGTAGTTTCTCCGCTACCTTCAGGTAATCAGTGTTTTAAAAGGCTAAGTAGCGATTTTTAGCATCATCACGTGATTGAACATATTTTTATTATGTACATTCTGAAAAATATACATAATAATAATAAAACATCATACTAATACATATATATAAATTCTCGGATTTCGTCAGCGTTGAAAATCTTAAATTATTTTTTATTGCACATGATGTACTTAAGTTTAAAATATGTCAGTACTACCCAACGTAGGTTTTACAAATCTCGATAAATAGAAGTCAGTCCAAATATGGTATGCTTGTATCAGTTTTCGTCCAGATGGCCGACAATTTATATTGAAAACTGAAGATAACGTATTGCAACGTATCTTCCTACCTAACGGATGTTCAATTAAATTTAATCTAATAATAAAACTTTTAAATAGGTTCATACCATCTCTTTACGTTCGTTATTTACAAACAAGCTAGATAAGGTACCTACCTACAGAAAAGTGGTAAGTAAATTTAATACATATCATATACGTAATTAGAGTTAACTCTAGGCGTCAACTACATATTATAGGTATCTACTTATATTCATATAAGTAGGTAGGTACTAGCTAATTCGACAGACACCTAGTCCAGTTTTTTGGCCTGGAGTTTGTATAGAATTCACATAAGTACCTACACATGTTTTATAGAAATTTCATCAGTTGATTGACCATTTCCATAGAAACCTTAGATTAATACACTATGTGTGTGAAGGTATGTAAAAGAAACTTGCCGCTGTATAATTCTGAATAATCAACAAAATATAAATGCTTTTGGAACACTAAAATCTTATAACAAGGCGCGGCGTATGCGGCCGCGACACGTTGTGATTGTGTTGGGATTGGGACCCTTTGCGCTGCGTCTCACTCCTCGAGCTAATGCCGCGTAGGTACCTATATAGTTTATTCTATGGCCGCATTAACAAATCTTATGATATCTTAAAATACCATAAACTATTTTTTCTAATCTTTTGTATGACGCTGGAGTATATTATTATTATCCAGTAGCCACTAACTTCTGGACTCTAATTTTATATTACTCACGCTATTAAAGAAAAACTAAATAAGTCGGGAAGCACATTGTATATTTTTCTAATCTCTTTTCAGCATGTTACAATATACATAAAAATATCATTAAACTGATTTCCAGCCATTCTAATATTTTATTGAAAGCAGGGTTTGAAATTTTTAGTTTATCTAAGTTCCAAGTCTCTAATATTTTAATAAACTAATAAGTTAATAAACACAAGATAACAATGTCCTAAGTCATATACAATCAGAATTTTTAATTCTAATTTTATATTCACGATTTTATGTAGGTTTTTTACAAATACCTAAATAATACGAAATGCATCGGTCAAAATTTTCTAACTTTTTGGAAAAAGCTTAGTAAACTTGTAACTAATCATCTGTGCAAAATTCGTTAAATCTTAAATTATTAAAAGTTAGCATGCAATTTTAACGTACTGCTACTGGACTAATAATTGCTTAAAAAACATGGTTTAGAAACTAAGCGGTAATAGCTAAGGACTGCCGTACCGCAGGTCCCTGGTTCGATCTTCACCACCGGCGGTGAGCTTCAGCGCATGATGGAAAGGCGTTTTGCGAATGCCCGCCTGGCTAGCTACCACCCTCAAGTAGAAAATCTGTCGCCAAGCCCCTAACACTGTGTTCCGGCAGCAGTCCTTGAGAGCCAGTGAAATAACGGGCAAATGAGACTTAACAACTACGTCTCAAAGGGACGGGCGCAGTGCAATTCGTCACTTGTGACGAAATGCATCTGTTATAGGCAGCGGTTAGTCCGCTTAACACAAAGTGGGCCTCGAGCTTGTTCCGTCACAATAACATAAAAAAATGAGTTAATCGGGAAAACAAAAATTAAGAAAAATCTATTTGTTAGATGTCTAATAGTTAAGACGAAGTGATGAAGTCTTTAAAAATTGTCAGGCTGAGGCCTTCGTTTCTCGTGTGAGAGAGATAGGACTACACAATATTTAAAAAGCGTAAGAGATTATTTTATTATAAATTCATACAAAATTGACCTTTTTAAAGACGGAAAATGCTTCAGGATTTTTCCACATAATAAATACAAATCAAATTTGTATTGATACGATTTGATAAATAAACAAAAAACTTAATAAAGCGAAATTGTAGAGCTGTATTCATGATTTTGATGAAGATTAATATATAAAACTGTATTTTCGAATCAACATAGTGTTTGTAATATCCTCTAAAGTATTAAATAATTTAACCATATCTATCTGTAAGACGTACACTCTTTCTAAAAAAACATGATCAAAATTTCCCCTGTTCGAGATACACTTCTCAATAATTATTACTTGTAATTTCGCGTACTAAGCGAAAATCACACTTACTACTAACCCAAAAATGTAATTTTAATTATAGGCGTTAATGGGAAAAAAATGTGCTCTAATAATTTGTAAGCGTGTCAATATGTTCGCAGGATCTTCATAGATTATAAACACGGAATTTCTATTTTAAATGTGTAAAACATCTCTTTCAAATACTCGGAGATTTGAATCCCGGTACAGATTAGACGCGTTTGACCATAGAGGCCCGAAGAGCTTTATAATCAAAATGCTTAGGCCCCTCATAAGTAGATATCAATCGAGTAGGGTGAGCGGTCCGAAGGAGTAGAAGGGAGGTCCACGGTTGGGACCGGAGGCGGCGACCCAAGAATTTGCGAATGCATTGATGTTTGAAATCACGGGCTATTATGAAATGCTTGGATGTGCCGTAAGTCAAACAATACCATTTTTATTCGGTGACAATACACGTGTTGAAGATAGATTGTGAATAGAATAGTCAGGTGATTTGCTTAACTTAATAAAGCAGTATATAGTTTTTATTAAATACAACACATTAATACGTAAACGAATGAATACATAAATAAATGAAACTCGAGTTTGTTTGGTTGCGTCCTAGATTGAAGAATAGAAAACCAATGAAAATATACACAACTTTTAGACAAGGGTTTATGCGCTAATGCTGACACAAAATTAACGCGATTTGTCTGAGGAAGAATTCGGACAAGACGTGTTTTCACTTATCCCAGCGCTAAGAGTTCGCATCGAACTGCATGATGGTCAGTTTTTACGGATAAGTCAAAAGCACCCGTAAAACTGTCATGTTTGAAATCTACATGTCCTTCGACAAGTTTGTGTATAAATGATCGAGACATGTCGCTGATGTGTCCGCTAAACGAGTTGGGATGTCTACAATCATAGTCTTGTTGCGCATTAAAAATAGATCAGTTAGAATTTTCCCCTACCCACAGGTTTCAGCTAACCAGTTAATGTTATTATCACCAACTATTATAAAATCCTTACCGTTGATTGACCAGACGTTCAAAATGTTCGAGGATTTTTTTTCCACTTACCAAATTCGTGCGGCGCAAACACGTTCGACACGTAGGTGTGTTATATTATTTGGACTCTAATAAATTCACATACCATGACAATCTATTAGGGCTTCCAGACGAATACACATACATTTTATAGGTGTGTAGGTATGTAAGTAGGTATTTGTTTGTTATATTTGTCCATGCATTTCTGCGAAGTTGTTATTATTTGCTAACATTTATTTCAACTTAGGAAATAGTTCAAGTTTCATCAAAATCAGTTCAGTAGTTTTCATGATATGGACTATTACTTAATACTTTTAAATATGATGGCCTGATAAATTAATACGAGCGTCGGGTTGTGTATCAAAATGAAAACATCTCACACTTTGGTCAAATTCTGGTGATTATAGAAAAAATCTGAAACCAGACTGGCTTCTCGCGACAAATCCGTTTTTATAAAAACTAGACCACAGAAAATGTTGTACGAAATATCAACATTAAAGTATTAAACACTTATTGCAAATAAGTCATTCAGTTCGTACCAAATTCAAACTGAAAAAAAAACCTAATTAAAAATTAATTAAATCGAATTCAAAAGGAATTATATTCAAAATTATGATATGCCTATTAATGTTAATTAATTTCTTTCAAGTAACTTAGACTTTTGACTCATAAAATGAGTACAATAATAATCAGAGTAAAAAAAAAGGTAAGCTATAATATTTAACATTTTTAGTTAAATTCGTGTTTATTTTTAGTTCGTAATTACTTGATTCAATAAAGCTAATCGTAGTACCACGTCTTCAAGCACCATTTTACTATATCCAAACACATCGTCAAAGAGCTAATATCGAAGTAGGTACCAAAATTCAATAACAACAACCTGCAAAGTTTCGGACTTTTAGTAGGCCAACGTTTATCCAAATCTACACGGGAATGTAGGTCCTATGTCTTCAGTATAAGATTTTTTGTTGCTGGAAGGGCAAAACTTGGTTATTTATTAAGAAACGTTAAAGCGAACTCGTCGCGAATTTTATAAGAGGGTCGAGGAAGGGCAACTTAGATTAAAATAGTTGCGCGTCGATGGCTTTCATATGACAAGGCCTAAAATACCTGTTTGTTAGCCTTCAACAACTTGAGCTGATGTGTTACAGTATAGGTATCTACGGACTTCTGTATATTCACTAGAGATTTACAACTTTTTTTATTGCTGATAGGTTAGCCTTCGTCCTCTATCTCACCTGATGGTAAGTGATGTTGTGGTTAACGATGTTGTTCAGGCTAACCTAGAATTACTGGCTCTCAAGGACAGCTGCCGGAACACACCGTTCGATACTTGGCGACAGACTTTCTACTTGACGGTGGTAGCTAGCCAGGCAGGCATTCCCAAAATTCTCTACCACCATGCTGTAACGGCTGCCATCCTAAGACAACAACCGGTACCGACGGTTTAACGTGCCCTCCGAAGCACGGAAGCGCTCAGTAGTAATGTCACTAGCGGTCACCCATCCCACTCATGACCGCGGCGGTCGTTGCTGATCGGTTAAGAACGCCTAAGCAAACTTCGCTACGAACGCTTCAAAAGCTCCTGTGTGAGCTGTAAGAAAGAGAGAGGAATTTAAGTTTAGGATTATGCCAATGACCTTGAACGTCGTCTAGTGATGAGTGTGATATATTATCTAGTCATGAGCGGCACTAACGGCCCGTCCCTCGCACCGCGCAACAACTATGTATTTTTACTATTCAAAAAATATTCAGAAATCAAAAAATGATCTTGACGTTTTTTTACAAAATGAAATGAAATAAATACGTCTGTGAGTACCTATATGAATTCTAGCTCTAATATATAAAACGTAGGAGGAGGATCCCGGACATGTTGATATTTATGAGACAGCTGGCATTTCTTCTTTCTAGTTATATTTTCTTTATAGTATTTTTATAATAATAATTAATAAAAATATATATTATTAATTATTATAATAAAATTAATAATATATCTAGGTAATTGGTTGGACTTTAGAATCGTTATGTGTACATAGGTACAATGGAGAGGGGGAGAGAGGGCGAGAGAGGGCGGAATATTCCCTACTGAGGGGTTACAGAAAGCTGTAGTTTTTTACTACTATGTTTTTTTTTAAAATGACCTTCTCTTCATTAGGAATGCAAATAAAAAGTCACAAATCATTAGCTCTAAAAGTCAACAACAAATGGCGCCATTCTACTATTTGCGTTTTGTTTTTATCGTAAACCAATAAAGCAGGTCTCAAATTAATGTAGATCTATGTACATTAGATCAATACAGAGTGTTTATACCACTTCAGATTGTACAATTATGCACAAAGTTAGGTTTAAGACACAAATGTCTTATTAGAAGTGAAGTAATTTTATGACAGCTCCGGCGCTGTGGGTACGCAGCGCTCCAAGACTCCGGCTTATAAAAAACACTAGGGGTGAGGCATACAAGCCTGTTTGGAAGGTAGGCGCCCCGATTCAGTTCTATCACACCATTCAACCCAATTTAAACCACCTGAATAATTTGCGGTCAGGAACAATCTAACGAGTATTTTGAATCAATTAGGCTATGCCGTGTACATCATGTACGGTACAATATAAGCTGTACATCATTACGCGACAAATGTTACCTGAACATTCTGTGCAATATTTTGTTATCTGTAGCCTGTGTATTATTCGACTAGTCACCTGTGTGTGTAGTAGTGAATTAAAAATTATTAAAAGTTAAACACGAATAATCAAGGTTGAAATTATAACTTCAACAATTTATTTCTCAAAAATTATCGATTTCCGTGACATAAAATTTCGTATCATTGAGGTAACTATATCTATCATTTAAATAACATTGAAGGTGTGTGTGGTGTATATCGATTCTAAAGATTAGCCGAATAAAAAATCATAGGCAGTTAAATAATTTCTGGTTGTTGGTAAATAACCCGACTATCAACATACGGTTTTTAACTCTAACCATAAATAAAACACGACAGAGATGGCGCAGATTAGCTGTATACGAATTGAACTCTAGCTCATGTTGTCAGCCTCTTGGACCTTCTACCCTGCTACTCCAGCAGGCTGTTTTGGTCCATTGAAAAGAGCTTTACCAGTGACTATTATATTGCTATATACAGTGACGCAGTATCATCGCTTGGTCAAGTTATAAATCAAACCAAAGTTTATGTTTGCCGCTAGGTAATCCTCGGTTGACTGTAATAATCCAGTGATCGGTTATTGGGCCGGATTACGCAGTATTGTCTCGCAAACAGCTCTGGCGGTTTGGAGCGCCGCGATCGATGCACTAAGCTGCTTAGCCTTCGGTAGATAAGGATATTAATCACGACAAAATATACACAGTACCTCTTAATGTACATTATATTAAACTAAAAATTGTTACCTTACTTACTGTTACCTACTGTTTGCAATAATTGTTGTTCGGGAAGTAAATTATTATAACTATTTATATTAATGGCGGCGTATCACCTACTCGTAAAATGTACTTCGTTAGACCAGCGATTTGTAAGCTGCCACAAAACAACTGCACGTTGTAATTTTCATACGTGTGTTTCAGCTCTATCTAATTTTACACCGCGAATATTGGTCTGTGAAAACTATTGAATGTGTCAAACGTATGCGTGATTAGGTTTGAACGGTGTCATACACGTATATAAAAATGCAGCCCACCGATCTACGTACCTATCACATCACCTTGCCTCTGTCATCACCATTGCAAGGGGCCCGTTTAATGAGTGGGTAAGTTGCATTTGCCAATCAAATTAAAATACGACCAATACGTATGTAAATATTTCCATATTAGATTTTATTGAAATTTTAGGTCGTTTCTCCATAGAACTGTAATAACATATGCAACTGGCTCTCAAGGACTGCTGCTGGAATATACTGTTAGGTGCTTGATTTTCTACTTGATGGTAAATAGCCAGGCTAGCATTCATGGAAATTTTAATCAATTGTGATACTTTGAAAATCTTGTACATACCTCCAAGTTAGCCACATTTAAATTTTATTATGTTCGATTTAGTTAATAGAGTGAAAATTATAACTTACACTAAATTAACTAAAAAATACCTATTCGCCAATACGCCTAAATCTAGATCTTCTATAAATAAATGGCATCTATTGCGGATGGTGACCAGTATTGTGGGCGAGAAACATAATGGACCCTGTAAGCAGTATAACGCGAAACCGACTTTCAACACTCACTCGAAATAATAATTGTAGAAGTCGGACTATAAATACGGCCATCAATATATAGTATATAAGTATTGGGCCAGCAAAGCGCCACCTACCACTGATATTACATTTGTCTAGCGACGGCGGCTGAATAAGTTGGCATCGTCAGGACCACTACGTCCTAGTTTCTAATGAAATTCTATTGTTGTCATTATCGCCGATGCCAAAGGGTTAAGCTTAATACCAACCGTTTGCTTATCTGCCGAATATTTATTAATTTATATCCAGGCATATTTTTTGAAAAATATTTTAAGAAACCATTGTATTTCATTGCAACTTTTAAAAAAAAGTGAGCTTACAGTGCAGCTTGGTGCTGACATTCACTTGTTAATTACATCTAGTATGAGTAGGTATTATTATGTTTCATATAAATGTCACAGAATTAACATAATATTAGTTATATACACAAGTATACAATAGTGACTACTATTATACAAATTTATATAATGGACCCTATTGTATACACAATTATACCTAATGAAGATAAGAGTTTCCTGATTCCATGTTCTAAATCATTTTAGTACAAAATGTCTACAAAACACAGATCAAATACAAACATCCGCATTGTATACCTAGAAAGGCACCGTATTTTTAACGATGTATTTTTTACCTTCAAAGCACGCCACCTTTATTACCGTATGTCATTAGAAACCTCTGAACTAGAACGATCTACAGGCGAAATTCTGTATCATTCTCATTTCATGAAAAGTCCAATGTCATATCGCACCGCTCTCCTTCCCGGAGTGAGCTCCCTCATTGTGCCGAGAAATCTAATTTATTTCTATGAATAGAGTGAGCCCTTTTATGTAATATGCTCATTATGAGCCCCCGGAGTACATTTAATAGCTAACAATGAAGCGGTAGATGGATACAATTCCTCTTTAACGACATACCTCACCTTTTTGTATTATATTTCCACCTGAATTATTCACGCCGATATTTATTACAAAAACGAACGTGACGTTTGTTCTAAGAGATCATCAAATATATCACAGTTTGTATCGAAAAGTGTCGCAAAAAGGTAAAATACAGACATTCAGCTAACGGCCGTAACATACTCAACGCAAATTAACCATGAGTTTGTGGTCCAATAAACTAACAAGCAAAAACTGTAAAGACGTGGATGATAGTCTCATTAACGAGGTATTCAGGTGGTCAGGCTATTCCGTTATACGAGTTGACGGGCGTTGGGCGGGTGGGTGAGGTAACGGGCCCGTGGGCGGTAACTAGAGCCATCCGCGCATTAGCACCGCGATGTGAGGGACAACAATGATGGCGCCTACCCTCCGCCTCTCGCGAGATTATTCAACTAATGTTGCTTTTGTTTAATAACGAGCGAGCAAATTGTTTCGGAGGCTCCCTTTGTGCGAGGAACTTTAGTTTGACAGCGGATTTCAATATATCCGAGGTTGTTATTAAGACTCGCTGATGTGGAATCGGGAAATGTCGGGGTTTGAGTGGTTTTCATGTTAGGTATTTTCATCTTAATGACTAGTGGATTTTATATTTTGGACTATTAAAGCACTTTAATATGGGATTAAATATAATAACCAACATAAAATGCTTTGATACCCTTAGTTCTTTTAGCAAAAATTGTAATCGAACACTAAATGTAGTAAATGATCGCTAAATCTCAAAGTCATATTTAGGTGCGATGATGAACGAAGCGAAGACGAGCGTTAGGTTGTTTACATGTGACAACAACAACGCGCGAGGCGAGCGAGCAAAGAGAGCGTGCCGCGCAGCGGCCGGCGATGCCCGAGCAGTACAGAATACCCGAGTGCGCGGCCTGACAGACAAGTGGAAGGGCATTTTGCGAATGCCCGCCTGGCTAGCTAACACCCTAAAGTAGAAAATCTGTCGCCAAGCACCTAACGGTGTGTTCCGGCAGCTGTCTTTGGAAGCCAGAAACTCTAGGCTAGCCTCATCTTCACACAACATCTTCGAAGACATCATCAATTACCGTCTGGTGAGATAGTGGTCAAAAGCTGGTCTATCAGCTAGACATCTGTCTTAATTATTGATAAAAATCACTGTTTATATATTTTTTATACTCCTAGAAGTCACTAAGTCATTGGATTCTTGTCCCAATGTAGCAGAAACTCTGTTAAAACATAATTTTTCCCAGACTTTTCTTTCAGACACACGACAACATTTGACCAAGGCGTACTATACAATAGACAAATTTTTAAATGATAATATATTAAGTGGGACCACAATCTATTAACACTTCACTTCACTTCACATTTCATTTCATTTGCAGAACATTTATAAAGTTCATGAGACATATTACACATTATGCAGTTGGTTTTGGTAACAGCAGCCCACATGGGTGGATACACGAGTGGAAGGCTCAGATTAGTTCTGAAATCTGCTTACTGTTTTATTTTCAGTTATTAACCCAAATTCTAAATAACATTTACATAGAAATAAATGTACAAAAACCAGCCAAGTGCGAGTGGGTGTCGCGCATGTAGGGTTCCGTACCATTATTTGTTACCTAATCTTGCAAGTTAGAGACACTTTTCGCAGTGTCCGATTGAGCTGGGTAGGTACGGCAAAAACCTCTTTTATTGTATGGGAGCCCCCTTAATCATTTATTTTGATTATATATATTTGAAAAGAACGTAAAACTAAATATTCTGTAAATAGTTAAAGCGTCTACCTTTCACCGTTATTAGTATCGACATAGTAGAAGGAGTGGGAAGTAAGTTATCTTCATACAAACGCACCGCGCGCGGCTTGTTTGTGTGCGCCATAGTATCTATGCGTCCCGCACGCACACTCTAACACAATCTCGACCCGTTTCTCAGTGCGCCAGCCGGGGCTAACATCGAACAAGGTTCGCGCGTTACGGCTTTTTAGCACCGCTAAATAAATGAAAAATGTTTGATAATCGCATGAGAACTTATTGCTGTGTGTTCGGCTGTCTAAATAATTCATAGATTCCAGAGTTGACTTTGTTCAGATTACCTACTGAACAGGAAAGGTAAGCAAGTCACTTATTCTAGCATACCTATGATTTTTACTTGATGATGTGTGATGCCTACTTATTTTTTTGTTGTATTAGGTATGCCCCACATCACCAGTCGGTATTTTTTTCATCGTGAAAGGTGTTATCATCGTTTAGGTATAAAACCGACCTCACTAACCCTGAACCCAGACAACACAAGAAAAAAATAAAACTTCCCGACCCTTGCCTATTTCTAGGTACTGAATTAAAATTTAGCATATACGAGTACATACATTAAAAATAAGTAACAACCCTGAGACAGGCAAGTATGGTAGGTAATTATATCGCGAATTGGGTCGGAGATGGCCTACTTCCTCACTCTTTCTACTATGGTATCAAGCAAGAAACGGTTAAACAATCAAGTTTGTTGTATGGGAGCCCCCCTTAAATATTTATTTTATTTTTAGTATTTGTTGTTATAACGGCAACAGAAATACATCATCTGTGAAAATTTCAACTGTCTAACTATCACCGTTCTAGAGATACAGCCTGGTGACAGACAGCAAAGACTCAGTAAAAGGGTCCAGTTTTTACCCTTTGGGTACGGAACCCTAAAAATGAGTGTATTCTTACGAATTAATAAATATTCTTTAAGAATGCTATGAGCTTGTTCGTAATTGTCATTGTTAATAATTATTGCGTTGATGATCCCCACCATTAAACAATGCCTGCACCATATTACGGGCAAATAAAATAACATATTAAGAGCTTCCACACATCTAATAGTACACATATATGATTGTAACTATATCATATAACTATGAGAAAAGCTTGGCATTACAAGTTTTTCTCATAGTGACCCAAATGACATTTATAATAGCTTATTTTCTTTAGTAAACACTGAGTTTCAAAAAGTATGTCCAAAAATAAAAAAACAAATAGATGGAAAGTTGAAGTTCGGTGATTGGGCAACAACAGGTATTCGAAAAAGTAGAGATTATTTGTTTGATCTGTATCGCAGGAAAAATTTAACATCTTGCAAACAGTTTCATGATTATGTTAGGAAGTATTCAAAAATGTTCAAATCTGTTTGCTTGTGTGCTAAATCTCTTTTTATTAGAAACAAAATTAGCAAGTCTAAAAATAAAATAAAAACCATTTGGAAGACTATAAATAGTGAAACTGGTAAAAATAAACCTAGAGATTCAACATATGTCTTAACTATTGATAAAAATCATATCTCTGATTCAATACAAGTGGCGAATACATTTGAAATTTTTTTTTCTACCTTGCCCCTAGACGCCACTAAGTCATTGGATTCTTGTCCCAATGTAGCAGAAACTATGTTAAAACATAATTTTCCAAGCAAATCACCGGACTTTTCTTTCAGACACACCACAAGATTTGAAATTACAAAAACATTTCAAAGTTTAAACATAAAGAGTACTGAAGACTTGTGGGGTATGTCAGTAAAAGTGGTAGAGTCTATAATTTACATTATTGCACCATATTTAGAAACAATATTCAATCTTTGTGTTGATAGTGGAAACTTCCCCGATTTAATGAAACAAAGTAAAATCACTCCAATTTTAAAGTCGGGGTCTACATCTGACCCTTGCAATTATAGACCTATTTCCATCTTACCTGTTCTGAGTAAAGTATTCGAAAAAATTATGCTCAAACAACTACTATCCCATTTTAACAAGCATAATTTATTAAATGAGAATCAGTTTGGTTTCACCAAGAGCAAATCCACAACAGATGCAGGTGTTCAATTGATGTCGCATATACTGGAAGCCTGGGAGAGTTCACATGATGCTATTGGCGTATTTTGTGATCTTTCCAAGGCATTCGACTGTGTAGAGCACTGCACTCTGATTCGTAAACTTTCCCACTATGGTATTCGTGGAAAAGCTCTGAATCTTATAGAGTCATATCTGTCAGACAGGCTACAGAGGGTTGGAATAAGTGGCAATACTTCTTCCGGGTCATTGGTAAAAATGGGAGTACCACAGGGATCAATTTTAGGACCTTTTCTGTTTCTAACATATATTAATGATCTGCCTTGCATGGTCAAAGATTTCTGCGATATTGTTTTATTCGCAGATGATACCTCTCTGATTTTTAAAGTAGATAGGAAAGACAGTGAACTGACGCATGTAAATAATGTATTATCTAAGATTTGTAAATGGTTCGCCGCTAATAATCTTCTCCTAAATTCAAAAAAGACGAAATGTTTAAAGTTTTCTTTACCAAATGTTCCTTATGTTGAACCAAACATAAAGCTTGGCCCAGATAAACTCCCTATTGACAAAGCGACAGTCTTCCTGGGAATCAAAATGGATTCCACTTTACAATGGGATCCACATATACATGATCTCTCCGGAAGACTTAGTTCTGCTGCATATGCAGTTCTTAGGATAAGACAGTTAACAGACGTAGCTACTGCTCGCCTAGTTTATTTCGCGTACTTCCACAGTATTATGTCGTATGGCGTATTGCTGTGGGGAACTGCTGCTGAGATAGAGACAATCTTTATCATACAAAAGCGTGCAATTCGAGCCATATATAAAATGGGTCCTAGGGAATCTGTGAGGGATCTTTTTAAAGAAATTGATATTTTAACTTTACCAAGTCTGTATATATTTGAAAATATTATTTATGTTCGTAAAAATTTGAGTAAATTTAAATGAAACAGTGACAATCACGATTACAATACTAGGAATAAAGATAAAATAGCGGTGCCAGGTTTTAGATTAGCAAAGACAAATAAAAGGTCCTTCTTAGGTAATTGTGTGCGGTTTTATAATAAAGTTCCCAAACATATTAACAACGCTCACAGAAGGGAAATTCAAGTTGCATGTGAAAAACATATTGATTAAAAAATCCTACTACACAGTTTCTGATTACATAAACGACAAAAATGCCTGGACAATTCCGCCTCCGCCAAGCTATTGCCTGTCACCTACATAATTTAAACAAATATTGTAATAACTCTATTATATAGTATGTATGTAACACATTGTTAAAAGATGTTTAAAAGAATGGCCCCGAGTTTCTTGCCCGTTCTTCTCGCAGTGGCTCTATACAATTTATTTGCTGAACGTGGCAGTACAATGTAGAATATTTCAATACTAAAATTTGTAATTGACCTTCATAAGAGCGTCGTAGACGCCTAAATTGAATAAATGATTTTGACTTTGACTTTAACATATATCTGAGGTATGGTATCAAGATAGGTTATTTCGTGTTCTCGCCAAATCGGCGTACTTAGTTCAAGTAAATTATATTATTTATTTCAACCAATTTAATACAACATGACTTGATCGAAACATACGAATAAATATGTAAAGACATTTATTTTCAGTAGAGTTCAAAAACTGCAGAACAGAAATTTTACCGCGGCGGGCGTGGTTTAAAAAGTGTACCGTGATGCGCATCAACATTACCCTCACGCGACCTATTGGATGCATCATCATTTCTCAGCGCCGAATCAATTGTCTAATTCAATGATTGAATTTGGAAGACTGTGCGCGGTTTTGTTAATTGTGAGCTTCATATGAGTCCAAAATTAAAGCGGTAACCGTATGAGAGTTGCACCTCTTTCCATATTTATTCGTACCATGAATTTTACATGAATGGGGCTGAACTCTGGTTACTATTTTAATGGTTATTTAGTCTATGTATTCATATACAAAGGATTTTAATGAGATGAATGGCAAATGTAGAAATCGTACATAACAAATTGATTATTAAAAAAATGTGTAGGCAGATATAGATTACTCGGCTAAGAGTCATCCTTTTCACTGTAGAGGGTTTCGTATTAAATCGTACGTCTGTCTCTCTGATGTGATGTACCTCCGTGGTTATGGGTCCTCGGCTCGTAAATGGAATTAATTACATACCTGACATATAAATAGTGTGTGGATCATCGACACAAAACCAAATATTTACTACTTATATATTAATACCGATTTTAAATTTAATAATTATTTGAATTTAGTTAATCATTTAGTTCTTTTATTTGTGTGCATTTAATTTGATATTTTGCATAATTTGCATTTTTGCATTGATCAATGTTTAATTGAAAAGCCATATGCATATTCACGTATTGTAGGTAAGTGAAAATCGTTTAACCAGTAATTATAATAAATAAAATGGGCGAAGCCAAAAAATGGAATCGAATTATAACGCTGAAAAGTATGAAATAACTTTTTGAAGTCGGACCATGAAAATGAGATTTTAGAATGTTTTGAATCAGCATGGGATCGATATTTACAAGTTATTTCATACATTTCAGACTAAGAAATCAATTCCATTTTTTGTGAAAAATCTTTAAATAGTTACTAAATAGGAATTAAAAAGTGAAAACTAACCGCCTTTTTAATATGTGTTGGAGGAGCGGCCGTGTACCAGGTGACTGGTGCAAGGCTGTGATTGTGCCGCTTTATAAAGGAAAAGGGTCGCAACAAGACTGCAAGAATTACCGCGGAATCAGCCTCCTCAGCGTCGTCGGTAAACTATATGCGAAAGTATTGATTGAACGGGTGATAAAAGAGACAGATGAGAAAGTGTGGGATGCACAAGCAGGGTTTAGAAAGGGAATGGGATGTACGGATCAGGTCTTTTCTTTACGATGCATAGCCGAAAAATGCTTGGCGAAAAGCCAAAAGGTCTATTGCGCTTTCGTAGATTTAGAAAAGGCTTATGATAGGGTGAGTAGGCACGAACTGTGGTCAGCGTTGTCTATGCATGGGCTGAATGGTAACCTGATCCTAGCGCTGAAATCCCTTTATAAGGATTCCAGTGCTTGCGTTAGGATAAATGGGACATACACTGATTGGTTTAACATCGAAAAAGGTGTTAGACAAGGATGTGTAGCGTCACCGTGGCTGTTCAACTTATTCATGGATAACTGTTTGACAAACCTGAAAGACAGTGAATGTGGATTAAGAATGAACGAGTTACGCATCAAATGTCTTCTCTACGCTGATGACCAAGTAATACTTGCGTCGTCGGTAAAAGAGTTGCAGGAGATGGTAAATGTTATGCATGAGGCTTTAGAAAGAAAGGGAATGAAAATAAATGTAAGTAAGACGAAAGTTATGGTGTTTGAACGAGATGATAGAGTGACCGATTGCAATATTGTGATCGGAGGTGAAAAAGTGGAACAAGTGAAAGAGTTTGTATACTTGGGATCCATGTTTACAAAAGATGGTGAGTGTGAAAAAGATATAGAAAGGAGAGCGAACGCTGGAAATATGGTAAACGGAGCATTGCACGCGTTTATGAACAGTCAGAAGGTGTCTAAAAAGGCTCGTCTGGCTGTTCATGGGGGAGTGTTGGTTCCGACACTAATGTATGGTAGTGAAAGTTGGGTGTGGCAGAAAAAGCATGAAAGTAGAATAAATGCCGTGGAGATGAGAGCATTGAGGAGCATGATTGGAGCCAAACGGAGTGACAGGATAAGGAATAGTATGATAAGGGAACGACGTGGTGTGAATGAGGATGTAGTGACAAAAATCGAGAAAGGTATGTTAAGATGGTTTGGACATGTGGAGAGAATGAATGAAATAAGAATGACTAAACAGATATACATGGGACAAGTGAACGGAAGTTTTGGAAGGGGAAGACCTAGGCGAACGTTCCGAAATCAGATTGAAGACGTTCTGAAAAAAGGCCAGGTCAAGAGTACCCTAAACCGACGCTTATGTATGAAAGGATTGATGAGTGTAGATGAAGCGAAAGAGATATGTAAGGATCGTAGTAAGTGGAAATCCGTGGTCTCTGCCTACCCCTACGGGAAAGGGGCGTTTTTTTTTTTTTTTTTTTTTTTATGCTGTATAGGTTTGCCTTTGACCACTATCTCACCTGATGGTAAGTGATGATGTGGTCGAAGATGTTGTTCAGGCTAACCTAGAAGTACTGGCTCTCAAGGACAGCTGCCGGAACACACCGTTAGGTGCTTGGCGACAGATTTTCTACTTGAGGGTGGTAGCTAGCCAGGCGGGCATTCGCAAAATGCCCTACCACCATGCTGTAACGACTGCCATCCTAAGACAACAACCGGGACCGACGGCTTAACGTGCCCTCCGAAGCACGGAAGCGCTCAGTAGTAATGTCACTAACGGTCACCCATTAAACTCATGACCGCGCGCGACGTTGCTTAACTTTGCTGATCGGTTGAGAACAGCTAAGTAAATTTCGCTATGAGCGCTTCATAATCTTTTTATGTATGTATGTATAAAAATAACTTAATTACCTTCATATACAGAAATACAAGCGTAAAATATTTTAAGATATCACCGTTCAACTTTTCCAGAAACATCTTTCACTTTCCCATTGTATAATGACCGTCATCAATCACAATTTGACAAAACCCGGGTAAAATGGCGTCCAATTAAATAACCGGGCACACGGCTGCCGGATACCGCCTGCCTGATTGATCAACCCGGAGAATAGCTCGTCTTAGCGAGATTAATGAACGGTTGACAATCACTCGGCTAAAACGGAGGTGTGCTTTTTAATTTGATTACCTTTGAGACTACTGATTAGAGCTCAAGGACTTAATACATATTTAGAGTCCTAAAATTTCAAGAATTTTACTAGATTTTAATAACTAACGAGTTTTAATAAAAAAATGCTTTCACTATGATATTGTGCATAGTTGCACTTAAAATTGAAACTTCGCTTTGAAATTGAAACGTACAACTTTTGTTTATTAAATTGATTCAGATTTCAATTGCTCCCGCCAGAATCTCAACCCTCCATTGCTACCTGTGGGTGTCGTAAGAGGCGACTAAAGGTAAAATACTAGAAGGTGGGCAGCAGCCCCTTCTGAGGAACTGATATCTTAAACTGCGATCCCCAAGCCGCCTGCCAAGCGTGGGTATTATGGAAAACCCCCTTTAATTGGGGAGGCTCTGTTCTGCATTGGAAAATCCAGCTGAACAGTACTATTCAATTAAATTAAATTAACTGACTTCCAAAAAGGAGGAGGTTTCCAATCTGGCGGTGTTTTTTTGTATGTTTGTTAAGTGATTACTCCGATAATTATGAACTGATTTTGATGTTTTTTTTTGGTAGAATATACTTTCAAGTAGTTTCGATTTGAATTTTATCAAAATCGATTGCGTAGCTTTTAAGATATAGTCAATTTACTGAAAAACGTAGTTGCATACCTGTATGTTTTAATGGTAAATGCAACTTTAGTCGATGGTGAACACTATATTACATGGTAGAATGATCTTGTAAGCCAAATGCAAATTAACTTATCGGAATCTTTCCGGTATATATAACGCGGGTCCTAGCCGGTTCCTAATAAGATAATATGGATAAAACTCGCGAAAGATTCCAAAGTGAAGCCAAATGCATCACCAAACACTAAAAAAGAGTTTTGCAACTCTGGGAGTATGAAATAACTTTTGGAAGTCACACCATCATAATGTGAGGTTAGGGTTTTGTATCAGCGTGGTATCGATTTTTTATTTTTGTTTTTATGCCTGATAGGTTAGCCTTTGACCACTATCTCACCTGATGGTAAGCGATGATGTGGTCGATGATGTTGTTCAGGCTAACCTAGAAGTACTGGCTCTCAAGGATAGCTGCCGGAACACACCGTTAGGTGCTTGGCGACAGATTTTCTACTTGATGGTGGTCCAGGCGGGAATTCGCAAAATGCCCTACCACCATGCTATAACGACTGCCATCCTAAGACAACAACCGGGACTCAGTAGTAATGTCACTAGCGGTCACCCATCCAACTCATGACCGCGCGCGACGTTGCTTAACTTTGCTGATCGGTTGAGAACAGCTAAGTAAACTTTGCTACGAGCGCTTCTTTTTTTCAAAAAGTTAGATTTTGATGAAATTTATATGGAACCAATATGCAGACATACTTATTATATAGACTTTAGTGGTTTTCACTCATTTTGGTAAATAATACGGGATAACTAACTTGAATTAGTCAGATAACTCCGGCTATAGTTTCAACCACATCCATTGGACTTATTTCAAGAAGAGCTTGGGGTTCCCGCGTTGGCGTATTAGCGTGCTAAGCGAGATCCCGAACCCGGAACTATAATCGGAGTTATCTGACTTATTCACGTGAGTTATCCCGTATTATTTATTAAAACGGAAGCATACTAATGTATATATGGGCGAGAAACACAAGCGTACACCGTGGTAACTGGTATATTACTGCCGGCCACCCAAGCGCTACCGACGGAGGCAGCGCGGCAAACATACACATCACATACTCTACCTAACTAGAGACTAATAAAAATAATTTAATTAGCAGAGTAATCGCATAACTTATTTACTGTAGAGAGATTTTTCCGGTATGTTTTTAAAATAAACTTTATTATTATTAACAAACATGTTCTTTAGAACATACACTCTTATTGAGAATCTCTTCTCTTCTTATTTCTTCTTATGGAAACCGGTTAAAAACCAGCTTAGCGCAGGGCGGACTCGCAGTAGGGATACCGAATTAAATCACATTATAAATAACTTTGTTTTTGTAATTTCGGTTCGTGAGTCCTATTTGCACTTAGCCGGTTATGTATATACTGCACCAACGGGGTCAGGAGTACATCAACTAGTGTTAATAATGTTTTTATTGAGAGTATAGTATACGTAAATAAATAGAAGATGTGGTCCGAACGGCCGTTGGCTCGTTATTGCCCAAACGACCTCCATTACACCGCAAACTACTTCACTAAATAATAGGCTCTGCCGGCATTACACTACACTATGTGTATACCATTGTGTGTAACGCTAATTGTAATATATGGCTATATAAAAATGTTACGGGAAACTTAACCGGTGCCAAGTTTATGCTTTACGGACTATTCTATCTAAATCTTTATTTATATAAAGCTGAGAAGTAAAGAAGAGAAGTAAGTAGATACCCAGCTATTCCCGTGCGTGTCGTAAGAGGCGACTTAGGGTAACACACCAGGAGGTGGGCAGCAGCGCTTTCTAAGGAATTGATATCTCACACTGCGATCCCCAAGACGTCTGCATGCAACCGTGGGGATTGTGGCAAACCCCCCTCATATTGGGGGAGGCTGTGTTCAGCAGTGAACTATCTAGAAATCCATATTGAATTATAACAAATATTTTAAGAAAACTGCCTCGAAGCATCCTTCTGAGGGTGCTTCGTTTGGCTGCATTGATATATTTTTTAAATGTTTTAATAAAATATCTATTTGATGTTTTCTTAGAATAAATAATTGTTATAATTAACCTCCCCCTTCGTGTGACGTCAATTGGTTTGTTTTTCGACCAATTAAATTCTCATTGCCGTTTTTACAATAAACGATTGCTAGTGGAAATTTTAGGTCTGACATTGAATAAAGCAGAATATTTAAGCAATCTGAAACGTCAGTATCACCCTTTTGATAATAACAAAAGTGATTACTAGAATAGGATATTTGCTACTTTTTGACAAAGTTACATCATTGGAATTGAAAAAATTAAGAAATAATGAGTATTTTCTTATTCCTTGACGCTAACAAAAAATAAATTGAGGAGAAAGCTTAACAGCCCTGTGTAAACGGCGCCGGGACCTATTTAGTTTTAAAAGTAGCAATCTATTTAACGAATCGCCTCTCCGGGTAGGCACCTGCGTCTCTACCATACATCTCTACCTACTCTAAGTAGAGTCACTTGTCTTATTTCTATACAGTAGGCCCTTTCTTAACAGGTACAGTGTCCATTATAATTATGTTTGCTGAAACCTTAAGCCTTCGGACAGGTTTAAAAGCCTTTTCATAACTAAATGCTTTTTTCATTCAGTCGTTTTACATTGTTGTCGTATCGTTTTATTTGATTGCAGCTCTAACGCCACTGCTAAATAACTGCTGTGTGACAGTGCTGACATTTTGACGTTTGGACCAAAATTACACCAGTAGTCATTGTAGAACTGTGAGCTGAAAGGTAAATCAAAACGCATTTTTCACTTTCCATCCGTAAAGTTCTTGTTAATGCCCAGTGTTAGGGGATTAAAACGGCTTTTTGTGCTCTAGTGCACCAATCAATTTTTTTGCACATGTGCACAAATAAATTCTATGTTCTTTCATAAAGATACAGTAATATATTTCATGTAAGAACTTTGCTTGCGCCTAAAATAATACACCTAGGTCAGGGGTATTGTTATATACCACGATATATTTTTTTAATCAATGTAACTCAAAATATATCATTGTTCAAATATCAGTTTCAGTTTCAATGGAAGGTATACCTATGTACGATCAACAATATCGTTGTTTTAATATAGTCGCATTCGAAGTGTAAATTTTAGTGTAAGACTCGTCATAAAACCCAATTCAATTTTGAAGCGCAGCGAAGTTTAATTAGCTGTTCTTAACCGATCAGCAAAGTTAAGCAAAGTCGCCCGCGGTCATGAGTTAGATGGGTGACCGCTAGTGACATTACTACTGAGCGTGCACGTGCTTCGGAGGGCACGTTAAGCTGTCGGACGGGTTGTTGTCTAAAGATGGCAGTCGTTATAGCATGGTGGGAGGGCATTTTGCGAATGCCCGCCTGGCTAGCTACCACCCTTAAGTAGAAAAACTGTCGCCAAGCACCTAACGGTGTGTTCCGGCAGCTGTCCTTGAGAGCCAGTACTTCTAGGTTAGCCTTAACAACATTTTCGACCACATCATCACTTTCCATCATGTGAGATAGTGGTCAAAGGCTAACCTATCGAGAATAAAATATAAATAACAAAAATTCAGCCTCGACTTTAATACTAGCTCTCCCCTTTAGCTCAGGCTGTTAAACGTCTAGGCTAAAATTACTTATTTTACTAAATCGTCGATCACGTGGACTTCGAGATTCGCCTCTCTCTCTATCTTGAAGAACTGGGCGCGATTAATTGGTTGAGTACTTGTTGTATTTTTAAGAAATTTTAATTGTAAAATGGTATTTGAAACAGTATCGGTACAAGGCACTAGACTCGCCATAACGTGGTCGTAAGGCCACGTTTCACTTTCTAAAAAGCTTAAAAAAGCGTGAAGTTGAAGAAGTTTTTTGGTAATAACATTTGAGTTTTTATTTTCTAAAAACTATATACAACTACAAAAACCAAAGCATTAAAACAGACTAAAGGCCATTACATACTCACAGGCAGTCCAAATGCTCAAGCCCATTAGCATTTGGAAGTGAATTGCAATGCTTATTCGTTGAGCCTAATAGGTGCCAGTTTAAAATTTGCTAAATCGATACACAAATTTCATATTATAAGTTTCAAATTTGTTATTCAGTATGTTTACGAGCTAGAAACCGGACATACAGAGTAAGTCCGAACCGTCTCAAGTAGACGCTTCGGTGCACTACTCTAAAAAAACAAAAAGTATTTGATCAACGCAGAGTTACGAGTATTTGAATATATGACATCACGAGCGTAGATCCAAGATCTATGTGTACCAATTTAAAGAATTACCTCTCGTAAGCCCACCTGTGTCTGTTCCACTCTACATTTTCTATTTCTCCGTACAACGTTGGCATTTGTTATTCTATCCTCAATAAGTGCTCTAGGTACGAGTAGCTATATTCATATACTGTAGGATCTTCAACTAGGCTTCTGTGTGACCTATATCACTCTATGTTTCATATTTCGTAGAACTCTACGCTGCTATTTGTTGTTGTATTGAAAAAGATAGTTTGCATGAATACAGGATGGCACACAATTTTAATCAGATAGAAAAGTAGGTTTCACGTTACTTCTTTTATTTGACTTTTAAAAAAAAAGGAGAGAGTTTCTCAAGCCATCGCGTATAAATATGTAAAATGTTGTGTTCTTGTAATATTTTTTAATATGTTCTTTATATGTAACACTCACTTCACTACTTAGCACTGACACTCAGTTATACTAGCTCAAAATGTTTTGTTCCTTTTAACCTTCTCCCTACAGAATTATATAAAAAAGTATTTGCCAACGTGACTGTACCTGGATAACATTATGACAATTATTTCAACTCTTGTAAATGATGACAAATATTGCAGGCTAATGACAATCAGTCTTATTAGCAGTGAAAAAAGTAAAAATAAATAACAAACACAGAGCCGACTTCCACCACTCAACAGTATGAAAAAACTAGCAGAAGTCGACCCATGAAAATTTGAGTTCAGAGTATTTTGAATCAGCATACTACAGACTTCAAGAAGTGACTTTACACACTTCAGTGTTAGAAGTTCGTACCATTAAAAAAAAAAACCTATTGTTTCGTATTCATTTGAAACTCAACGACGCATCCTTGGCATCGAATTCTAACATTAGATGCTAGTTGAAATTTTGTTTAGTTTTTAGGGTACCGGGTTCCGTGAAAACTGAACGCTATTACTAAGACTCGGCTGTCCGCCCGTCCGTCCGACCAGAAGCGAGATTTTTTAACGTTTTTATCTTTTTACCCTATTGTACTATCATACATATTTCTACCGCCAAGCAGTTATGTTCACATTGCAGTGTTCCGGTTTGAAAGGTATGGGTGCTGGTGAAATTACAGGCACATGGGAATTAACAACTTTATGTCTCAGGGTGACGGGCGCAGTGCAGTTTGCCACCAATGACGAACTGCATCTGTTATAGGTAGAGGTTACCGCTTAACACCAGATGGGCGTCGTGCTTGTTCCATTACAAAAGCATAAGAGTAAAATTAAAATACAAACAAGCAACAAACAAGGTAGGTAATGATTATTTAGTAACCGAGCGCGGGGTTCAGCACGTAACATAGTAATTAGATGGTTTAAATCGCGTATATTTATCATTACTTTTGTCGCGACGTTTCAAACACTTTGCAGTGATCGTGGTCACGGGGTGACTAATGGTTTTATTTGTCACATGAGTTATTAAGAAATTATTTGTCCTACCGTCAGAAATTTTATATTATTAATCCTTTTGCTCCGGGGGTTAAAATGCATTTACCAATATGCCTACACAGAGAAGAGATTGTTCTTTATTCTAAGGCCTAACCTAGGTAACTTAATAACTGCAACTATCCCTGGTTGTGGTCACTATCATGGGCGAGTAGCACAATCGATCCTATACACAGCAGGCATCACTAAAAAGCGGCCATGTGTGAATTGGATTCCCACACCGAAGGTTTCGTACCAACACAGAATGTAGAAAAACTCGTTATTTTGTTTAGATCGAGATCTTTAGCGCGAGTCTGACTGCACTTGGACTACTTTTAGTATTTATTGTTGTACGTTAGCTATTGTCTTATTATCACAACAAGTTTGTTATAATTATTATTTAGTAACTCGCGTAATATATACCGAATATTTCTCCGACCAGTTCCGCACTTATTTGAAGTTCTGCGTCTGGGAGTCACGATTGTGCAGTGTCGAACGCGGGCATCAACACGTAACTGTTACGTGCTTAGGGATCCTGTTATCAAATTAATTTAATCCCACGGCCGACACATATTTGCAAGACCTCTGGACACTGTGAGCGAATACTGCGTGAATAGGGAACATTAATTTAACGTTTGCATAAGCGTATGTGTTGATCTGTGGCATCGTAGCTCACTAACGAATGAAACGACCTGGATTTTGATTCTTGTTCGAATAGTAACTTTGTTTCTATATAATTTAAGAAAATCAGTCTAGCGGTTTGAATATAATCGGCCATATTCTAGTTGGTGATGGAATATGCGTATCTTCCACAGGTTTAGCCGATTCAAAATTCAGCAATCTCTTTCTTTAATTAAATTGCAAGGACATAGTCCTAACCTGATGTTATATTTTTTATATAATCTAATTCTTTAAGTAATAACTTCTTTAAGAAAATTAAAAAGTTAAATTAAAGCATTATTCTCCTAACAAAATAATGCTTTAAAACATTTTTTTAATTATTAAGGTACAATGTGTCCCGACCAAGGAGGTTTCAATTCATTTTAAGTACACATTATCTGTGGAGAGCGAACTGCGCGCGCAACGCGCTGGTTCCGAGCCATAGACCAATAACAGACTTTTTCCATTTTGGCGCTATTTCGTACATACGAAATTGAGTAATATCTTGTTGGATAAAAATTTTATTTTATGTAGCTACCTATAGCCATGAGATTAAATAAAGTAGTGTATGCAATTGCATATAATTAGTTATTAAAACACTCGTGTAATTTTATTTTGAAACTACACATGTTTCGATACACTCTATTATATGACAGTTGCATAAACTACTATTATGGGATAGTAAGTGATCACCATCGTCCACGAACATCCGCTACTAGATTTCTCGAGGATGCACTGCTGGCCTTTGAGGAAGGAAAAGAGGGAGTTGGTTAAAAATAAAAGATACCAGATATAGCTTTTTAGGATTTCGCAGGAATGTTAGTAATCCTACGCTGTCCATTTTTCTGTCCTGGATATTGGACATCAATAGGTAGTCAGTTAAAATATTCACAGTATTTTGTACCATAATAGCGGATATCCTAACAAATCAATAACATTAATAAGTAACCACAATCACAATAATGAAAGAGTCTTGTGCTTATCAGTGGATGTTTCCACCTGAAGAGGATGATATAAACTTCTCCTCTTACAATATATATTCACACCAGTATATCCCCATAGAGTCAACGAGTTGTCAGATATTTTTTGATCCCAAATATGGCGCAAGCAGTTTACGACAGTGTCATGATAAGAACGTAAGTTAGGTGGTTAGTAACATATACTAACCACGAAAGGTTTATTAAAGAACATGGTTTGGCATAACTACATTCTGAGAAGTAAGTGAGGAACATTATTTATCCCTTATCAAAAATGAACATAGAAGAGGTTTTGAATAAAATTCAGCATCATATCTTTTTAACGAGGGTTAGTGTATCAGCTGGACTATCCACTGTTAAATACAGCCCAAGGGCTGCCATAATACCCACGCTTGGCACGCGTCTTGGGGATTGCAGTTTAAGATAGTAGTACTTTAGAAGGTGCTGCTGTCCGCCTTCCGTTATTTTACTCTTCGGGTTAATTTTAGGTCGGAACCTCACGGAGAGGCTTACAATTTTGCAACAACCTGTATATTAGAATATACAGACTCTTGAACAATACTTTGTCTAGTGAGGAGGGCCGTAAAGGTCCTACAATATAATGCTATATTGAAGAATCGAGACAAACTTCATTTATTATTGATGGAATGTTTCGCCGTTTATTATTTTTAAGAAAAACGATCAATAACAAAATATTATAAAACTCTTTAGTTTTATTAATTTCTAAGATATTTAGTGATAAACTCGCAGTTGGTTTATATTAGGTCCTTACATATGAAATTGGCGTTTTTCGTACTGGCCACTTTAATCACGAATTTCTCCTCTTTGGTAAGGAATTCCAAATTCAAATTTGTACAGCTATAGACTCATGTATTTGTGCTTCGATGATCGTCATTCATTTGTTTTTTTTCTTCTGTTTTTTTCTGTTTGCGTCACTCATTTTACAAAATGGAAAACCTTAAATATCGCATTATTTACGAGTACGAGTTCCGCCGTGGCACTAGTGCTGCGGAAACAACTCGAAGGGTGAATGATGTGTATGGCGGTCGTGTTGCAAAAAAAAACACAGTTCGTTTTTGGTTCCAACGTTTTCGTTCTGGAAATTTCGACCTGCAGAACAAGCCCCGTGGACGGCCTGAGACTCAAGTTGATAATGAAGAGTTGAAGGCTATTGTGGAAGCGGATCCATCGCAAACCACGTCCGAGTTAGCTGCAGGCTGCGATGTTAGTGATAAAACTGTTTTAATTCACTTGAAGCAAATTGGGAAGATTAAAAAGCTTGAAAGGTGGGTACCTCACGAATTGACTGAAACAAACCGGCAAACGCGCGTCGACTGCTGCGTTACATTACTAAACCGGCACAATAATGAAGGTATTTTAAACCGAATCATTACCTGTGATGAAAAATGGGTTCTTTACGATAATCGGAAGCGCTCAGCGCAATGGTTAGATCCTGGCCAGCCAGCCAAATCCTGCCCCAAGCGAAAATTAACCCCAAAAAAGTTACTTGTAAGCGTTTGGTGGACTAGTGCCGGTATTGTTCATTACAGTTTTTTCAAATCTGGCCAGACTATTACGGCTGATGTCTATTGTCAGGAATTGCAAACCATGATGGAAAAGCTAGCGGCTAAACAACCTAGGCTGGTCAATCGCTCCACGCCACTGCTGCTTCACGACAACGCTAGACCACACACTGCGCTACAGACGGCTACTAAATTAGAAGAGCTTCAATTGGAAAGTCTAAGACATCCTCCGTACTCCCCGGACCTTGCTCCAACAGATTACCATTTTTGGATAACTTCTTGCAAGGGAAAAAATTCAACTCCGATGGGGCAGTCCAAATCGCCTTCAAAGATTTTATTTATTCCCGTCCGACTGGTTTTTTTAGTAAAGGGATCAATGAACTACCTATGAGATGGCAAAAGTGCATAGAAAATAATGGTTCATACTTTGATTAATTAAATATATTATATTAAAAAACATTCGACTTTTTGTTCCTCCCATACAAAACGCCAATTTCATATGTAAGGACCTAATATTATTTATACCTCAATTTGTGACGTGATTATCAGTCTCTATTTTGTACCCTTATCCCATCTCTGAGATAGAGTAACTACTCGCTCACTTAACATGTCTTTAAATCAAGGTAGTAGCTCTCTCCAGCAATAGACGATCTTGGTGGATATCACTGTAACATACTCTGCTAAGCAATGTATAACGAGACATAAGAACTAATGGTTCGGAGTGATTAATGCAGTCTAGTGCCAAACAGAACGATGCACCCGCATATGTTATGGACAGGCGTAACCGCTTACCATCAGAGGCCTTGTGCGTCTCACTAATTCATTACATAAAAAATTTTCTCTTTATATAATAAATGCTTCCTAGGTTAAGCGAGACTGCTGCTTTCATTAGTTAGATGGGTGACCTCTAGTGGTATTTACTACTGAACGGCCTCGTGCTTCGGAGGGCACGTTAAGGCATTGGTTTCGGTACCACCAGATACGGCATTAATAGCCGCTTTCGTGAACAATTCTGACAAATCCTGTCGTGTTTAGTATTTGCGCTAAAGAAATAGGTATTTTAGCTGTGCGTCATACGTTAACACGTTTCTCAAATAAACCTGAGCATTGGCATGCTGCTTATTTCGCGTTTTTTTTTCTAGTTTTTAAAAGTTTATGCTCATTTGCCGCTTTTTTCCAAGTTGCTTTTTACAATCATTTAATGGGATTATATGGAACAGTCTTTTCATTGCTATGCCGGGTACTATACCGCTAATTATCATCTTGTTTATTACATTTCCTTATACCAACTGGTTTACACTTCAGTAATATAATTATATCCTAAATTTGATCAACAACGCACGTATACAATCAACACAGTTTTAAGTTTTATATAATTTACTTTTATCTCAGCGGGTAAAAATTGGTAGTCGAAAACTAAACAATAAGTTGTAATGAAACCTTTTTGATTGAAAATCGCCTTTGATCCATTTTTGTCATATTGAGAATTGCAACCTCCTTGTAAGACATTATGTTTTGACTGATTAAATTAAAATAGCAATTATTTTTTATTAAAAAAATATTTTTATTTGAAATGTAATGAAATATTATGCAATCATAATGGAGATTATGATTATTAACTTATTAGGAACCGGCTAGGAGCCGCGTTATATTTACCAGAAAGATCGGAACTAGTCGGAATCTTTTCGGTAAATATAACGCGGGTCCTAGCCGGTTCCTAATAAGTTAATACAGATAAAACTCACCATACTTTTCATTATGATTATTACTATAAAATTAATATTAGCTTATTCGAAAGATAGCAAAAAATCATACAAAAATACACACTGGTGGAACTTGCTCGCTTCTCTAAGTAAATAAAATATCGTTTTTATGATATTAAAGCATGTGTTTAATAAATAGTCTGATTGTCGCGGCATACCAAAAAAAATTAATCGTGTAAATGGGGCGATGCTGATTCGACTCAAAACTTGACTTGTTACTATAAATTTATTTACAGTAATGAATTCCCAAGAACGGTAGTGGCTGGATATAACATTAATTATTTTAAATGTGTGTATGTTTAAAATATTTCGATTACAGGTCGTCAACCTCTACATTCAAAAAACAATCAGTAAAAGGTCCCCATGATTAATTCAACCTTTCATATTTTGTCCGCAGTATACCGACTGAATAATAAATAATTAAAGCGGCTTCGTTTTAAATTCGACAATGAGAATAAAAGGCGGCAAGTCGTTGCAACGAGCACCGGCGACTTCGGTCGTTACTGACAACTCCAAATAAAATTATGTCGGCATAATTGATGGGAGTATTCGATCGATTAATTACTTTCATTTATATTCACGGGCTCGGGGTGAAAGGACGAAAAAGTGAAAAAATACTGATCATTTGTATTGCAGATTTGTAAAGACCGGTGTTCGCGTCTGATGTTTTAAATGTACATGGCTTATTGAAAGAGGGGGAAAACTTTGATGTGATTACATAAATAAGTGTTTCCTAGGACTTCATAGCGACCAGTGGTTCAGTCGAGGTAATATTGCATCTACGAAGTTCTTAGAAAGGTCAATTACAAACTTGGTAAATTTTACAAGATTTTTCTGCCACGTTCGGTAACTTTTAGATTTCCTGAAATTGCGATAGTATATGCAGTGCTTCGGCATTGCGCGCTACTACCAAAATATGCTACATGATGCTACGGAACTCGTAGCTCTTTCTACGCTATGCTACGTTATTTGTATACAATGACATCTCCTAAATCTAGTAACTCGTAACTAGTTATACGCAATGTATCGATACAATGTCGACCACATAATACTTTTTTTATGTTATTGTGATGGAACAAGCTCGAAGCCCACCTGATGTTAAGCGGAATAAGCTCTGCCTAAAACAGATGCATTTCATCACAAGTCACGAATTGCACTGCGCCCGACACTTTGAGACATAGTTATTAAGTCTCATGTGCCTGTAACTTCACTGGCTCTCAAGGACAGCTGCTGGAGCACACCGCTAAGTGCTTGGCGACAGATTTTCTACTTGAGGGTTGTAGCTAGCCAGGCGGGCATTCGCAAAATGCCCTTCCACCATGAGGTGAAGCTCAAGCACGCGGCGGGATTCGAACCATGGACCTGTTGCGCGGCAGTCCATAGCCAATGCTCTGAGCCATTACAGCTTCGAACAACTATTGAATAGTATAGAAACTCGGCAACATTAGCAACACACTTAATTATTTATTTCAATTTATTTCTTATGTATACCTAGAACATATTATTACATCACCATCATCATAAAATAAAATATATAGGAACTAATAATTATTGCAACAATTTATGAAAAGAGAATTAGCTATACACATGTACATATGAAAAAAATATTTCATTAACAGTAATGTTTTATTGCTTGGTATTTATTACACGACTGCCAAAAAGGAGTATTATGTTTTAGGCGTTCTTGTATGTACTTATGTGTCTGAGTTTCTTTATTTAACCAAAGTTTATAGATAGCTGAACAGATTAGTATGTATGGAGTATCGTGAGAATCCTTATATCATACTTGCTGTAAATTATTAGGCAAAACAGTCGCTTTTTATAATTTTTATTGCTTTACTTTATTTACTAGTACATTTATATCAGCCTTAGTATTATTAATATTAATTCATACATACTAAATATTTCAATAAGCATATTTTACGCGTGTATAAAATTAAACGCCTTTTAATTTAAATTTCATTCTGAACCTAGTCATAAAGATGTGTGTTTGTTGTCACTCATTTTTGTTTTGGCTGCTTATGATGTAGTTTAGCTCATTGATACCTTATTACTACTAATATATCATACCGCGTATGTTGTTCAAACGACAGAAGTATATAATAACTCTTCCCATTAAATCAAATCCATCCATTTGCTTTCAAATCTAACTAATGCAGTCAAAGCGCACGTCAGCATGGAAGCTTGTATTTCTAGATTAATTTATCAGTTGGTGTCTACAGCAAAAGTCTATCTTGGTGGATATCATTGTAGAGTCAGATAATCTGCCTTGAAGAAGTACCTACTGTAGAAACCATACTGTGTTTAGCGTGAAGGCCACCACTGTAGCAATTAAAACTACAACGGGACATGAGAACTAACGCCTCAGAGTAAAGAGCGCAGTGCAACTTTAATGAACATTCGAGACGCTTACCATCGTAAGGATGAATCGTTCATCTTATCACTTCGTAACATAAAAAGAACATATTATACTTGTACTTTTATCATAAGTTACGATAAGTAAAAATCTTGTAAAATTTACCAAGTTTGTAAATTGACCTTTCTAAGAACTTCGTTGATGCAATATTATCTCCACTGAACCACTGATCGCTGCAATAAGCTGCCACAAGTCACCTCTCTAAATACGTTAAAACAATTATGTTATATTAGAGTTAACTCTAAAATAACATAATTGTTTGAACAACCCACGGTTCCATAATACTTTGAATACGTAGCTAAATAATGTAGCGCAATCATCCGATTGGTGTGTTTGCATGGAGCAATAGACAATGTTGGTATTACCGGAACTTCGCTCCCGCGAGACCGCTGAGGTACACATGGAACAGAGAAAATACGGGGAAATACAAAAATACCCCTGTTAGTACAGTAAAGGGTATTTATTTGTGATTAAGTATTTGTTTTAGATAAATTAAAAATATTGTAGAGAGACATTTCCGAGTATGGTATGGGAAAATCGATTGTAAAATACACTTTTTAAATATTTTTGAACAGTCAGTTTTACTTATGATGGTCATGTAACCATTGTTGAATACAATTTCGTTTAAAGAAACTATCAAAATGTACACTACCAAAGAAATCATTTTCAATGAGGGTAAGCATCTAGCAGTTGACTGGCTATATAAATAAAACCAAAACTTTAACAGTTATGCCCTTGGGTGGTCAATGGTATTTATTTTGCATGAAAATATTCTTTTCTTGTTTTGTCCTTTGACTCAAAGTGAAGACATATATTAAGAGCAGACGCATGAGTCTGATAAGTTGTGTATGAGTTGCAGTCTGTTTGTTACCAGGTAAAATCATAATCACATAACTGCTCACTTCACTGTCATCGGAAAGGGTACTCAAAAGAAAAAGGCAATGCTAGACTTAAGATGTTTTAACAAGTGTTAAATTCAGTACCTACCTCGAATGTATCAGTTTTATAACTAAGATGACTTAAGAATTTAATTACTTTATAGCTTTTATCTGATAAAGATATCACTCCATCTTCATCGTAAGCGGCTATAAGCGCGTCAGCCACTTTAACAAGTATAATTAATTTAACTTACTAATCTAATTTAAATTTGAAAACTTTGCTCCAACTTTTGTAACTGTTATAGAAGTCAATTAACTTCGGCATTCTTCAATAATCCTTTCATTTAACGGCAATTAGAAAGTACCGATTTTTGGATAAGAAACAAAAGTGGTAAGTAAGTAAGTAGGACGTCCTAAACACACAGCTGGTAGCCACTTGGCAACAATAATGTATTACTGTCGAGTAGTCGATGTTTGGATACTTCCGATAAAAGTTATGTGTGCGTTCGACCGGACTTTCAGTTTTCGGAAGAAGTTTACCAACAAGTTGCGAGTTGGGTTGTCGTAAACACGTAGCAATTTTAAATACATAAATGAGTTTTAAAGACAAAAGCCGCGTGAATTTTCTTCGTAATTAACTGTGTAGTCCCATTTTGTCTATTCGCAGATTTTCTATAATTTCTTGCAACATCAAAGTATTCTGCTATCTTTTATAATATCCAAATATTGTTGAAATTTTTAGTGACTATTTCACTGATTGAAAAGTGACGATACAGGCGATGATAAACGGGCTAAATAGAATAGTGACTGGCTCAGGGACAGTTGCCGAAGCACAAGCTTAGGTGCATGGTGACAAAAATTATATTTGTGGGTGGTAGCGAGCCAGGCGAGTAGTACTAACAAAATGTCCTGCTATTATGTAGTGATGGACCCTCTGCGTGGCTGGCTCCTTACTCATTCTTACAAGACCATCATTGCATCGCGCTATGGACATAAAATTTTCATTTCCAAGCAATTGTTGTAAAATTTTATTTAGTTATTTTAATAAACAAAAACAAGAACAAAAGAAAAACAATGCTTTAATCAAGCATTGTTTTTGTGTCAAATACTTTATTAAACCTGTAATGGCTTTAAAATGGCCAAAAGCGCATAGAATTTGTAATTTTTCATTGATATATACCCATATACCACCTGTAATGAAAAGCGTAGGTTTCATGTTACCTCGTTAGTGTAATCGTTCGGTCCTGGGTTCGACCCCCATGTCAGACAGTAATGGATTTTTCTGATAATGTTCCAGGGCAGCCAGAGTCTGTAATTGTGCCAGGTAGATGGAAATAGTCTCACCCTAATTACATGGCGTAACGTGTTTAGACCTCTGGCTGCGCGTGTTGGCACGCAAACTCTGGCCTTCATCCGTCCACTGTTGAATACAAGATATATATAATAAAATAAAAGTATTGTTCTCACTTACTCCACCTGCTTAGCGATCCGAAGTGAGTCTTGGCCTCCTATATGAGATCACGCCACTGGTTCCGGTCCTGTGCAGTTTCACGCCAAAAAGAATTATATATTGTTTTAATTCTTAAAAAATATAACACATAATTCATTATTTATCATGATAACATTTCTAACATTAACATGGTGGCAACATGTTTGCATGTTGGTAGGGCATTTTGTAAATTGCCGCCTGGCTAGCTACCATTCACAAGTAAAGAATCTGTCGCCAAGCACCTAACGGTGTGTTTCAGCAATAGGCCTTGAGTATCAGTAACTGTAGGCTAGCTTGAACAACTTCTTTAACCGCATCATCACTTATATAATATATATATATAGATCTATACGAGACAGTGGTCAAAGTCTAGTCCATCAGAAATAACTGTTATACTACTGTTTCTAACATATATTAATGATCTGCCTTGCATGTTCAAAGATTTCTGCGATATTGTTTTATTCGCAGATGATACCTCTCTGATTTTTAAAGTAGATAGGAAAGGCAGTGAACTGACGCATGTAAATAATGTATTATCTAAGATTTGTAAATGGTTCGCCGCTAATAATCTTCTCCTAAATTCAAAAAAGACGAAATGTTTAAAGTTTTCTTTACCAAATGTTCCCTATGTTGTTAAACATAAAGCTTGGCCCAGATAAACTCCCTATTGACAAAGCGACAGTCTTCCTGGGAATCAAAATGGATTCCACTTTACAATGGGATCCACATATACATGATCTCTCCGGAAGACTTAGTTCTGCTGCATATGCAGTTCTTAGAATAAGACAGTTAACAGACGTAGCTACTGCTCGCCTAGTTTATTTCGCGTACTTCCACAGTATTATGTCGTATGGCGTATTGCTGTGGGGAACTGCTGCTGAGATAGAGACAATCTTTATCATACAAAAGCGTGCAATTCGAGCCATATATAAAATGGGTCCTAGGGAATCTGTGAGGGATCTTTTTAAAGAAATTGATATTTTAACTTTACCAAGTCTGTATATATTTGAAAATATTATGTATGTTCGTAAAAAATTGAGTAAATTTAAATTAAACAGTGAAAATCACGATTACAATACTAGGAATAAAGATAAAATAGCGGTGCCAGGTTTTAGATTAGCAAAGACAAATAAAAGGTCCTTCTTAGGTAATTGTGTGCGGTTTTATAATAAAGTTCCTAAACATATTACAACGCTCACAGAAGGGGAATTCAAGTTGCATGTGAAAAACATATTGATTAAAAAATCCTACTACACAGTTTCTGATTACATAAACGACAAAAATGCCAGGACAATTCCGCCTCCGCCAAGCTATTGCCTGTCACCTACATAATTTAAACAAATATTGTAATAACTCTATTATATAGTATGTATGTAACACATTGTTAAAAGATGTTTAAAAGAATGGCCCCGAGTTTCTTGCCCGTTCTTCTCGCAGTGGCTCTATACAATTTATTTGCTGAACGTGGCAGTACAGTGTAGAATATTTCAATACTAAAATTTGTAATTGACCTTCATAAGAGCGTCGTAGACGCCTAAATTGAATAAATGATTTTGACTTTGACTTTGATAAAAAAAAAACTTATAGCAACAATTACATAAACACAATTTTTTGAGGAAAATAAGCAGAAAGCATTTTTTTTTATCCTGTAGCTGTATCTAATACTATTGAGTAACGGCACGTAGACATCTTACCAATGCTTTGTTGAATAATCTTTTGAGTGTTAATCCTCAGCTTTATTATCTCTATCGTATCCAATCTCACAGTTATGATTGTAATATCTTCAGAAAGTAAAGCTAGGGAGCTTAGCACAAGGGTTTATCTACAATCAGTCGGCAGTAAACTCTCGCTTATCTCTCATTAGGCGATACAGCTCCAGCCATTAAACCAGTTATGGTCCAATAAAATTAGCGATAAATTCAGCTCAGCCCCTTTCGGTTAGCTGTATCGCGACTGAGCAACTTCGTGGAGTTAGAGGTGGAGAAGACTAAAGTGTGCTGTATGAATGAACGCCGGAAAACATTATTATAATAGGTGTACCATACAGTTTTGAGCTCAACTGTTGTACTGAGAGTAGACACACCGTGAAATTACACACACCTTCTCGCCTTATCAATTGCATTATCTTAAAACCTATAGGTACAAGTACCGGTGGTAAATATTGCACATCAGCAATCACTGCATTTCCAAATACAAACGAATGCTAATATCCATATTCATCAATTATTGGATTTATCGTTTACCGTAATTTGAATACAGAACTAGCTATTGTATGGTTTTGTTTTGATTCCAGCTTGAACTAAATATATCACTAAAATTAATATTGCGGATGTATAATAGTGTACCAACGATATTAATAAAAATATAAACAAAATAAAATGATTATTCAACATACTTCCAATAAGGAAGAGGTAGAGACAAAGAGACAATTATAGAGGTATGCAAATAAAATGAATATTTATCCGATGCCTGACGAAACACGAAGTTGGCCTAGAGACAGAAAATAGAAACGCTATAATATCATTTCTTCCCGTGGGGTGCCAGGCTAGGAAGTCAACTCTCCATCTCTCCAGTGGGTGGCGTAAGAGGCGACTAAGGGTAACACACCAGAAGGTGGGCAGCAGCGCTTTCTATAGAACTGATTTCTCACACTGCGATCCCCAGGACTCCTGCCAAGCGTGGGGATTTTATGGCAAATCCTAAACAACGACGCTAAGTTCAGCAGTGACCAATCCGGCTGATACAATTGTAGTATAATTTCAAAATAATTATTTGTTTAATTTTCGAGTTTTAACAACTCTATATATAATATATAGCTATATACCGTTGATATCCACTATATCTGCTGTTTTAATGTTAAATGATCGCCAAAATACCTTCTGGTCACCATTATTGGCAAAAAATGCAATGATTAGGTCACCCAGGTAAGGGCATATTGGAAATTTCTTTATCAGTTTATTGACTGTTACTTACGAGTATAAGCTACTCGATCAAAATTGATGAAATTTTAACGGGACCAACTTGAAGATATAGAATATCGAAAGCCTATTTTAAATTCTTGAATTTACCGTATGCCTTGGTTAAAGGGATTTAAGGGACTACCTTAATATTTTTAGTTTAGTTTTGGTATATATTTCTTGTGAGAAAATAACATTTTATTTCAAAAAATCCAACCATAGACAGATCCGTCGCCTGGGACGAGATTTGCTCTTCCAATCTGAACTACCCTGATGTCGAAGCTAAGTTTGAATACTCCTTTTGTTCTTGTTATTGAAGCGTCGTAAGAAAACATAGCGACACCTACGAGTATTGTCAATGTAAATGAACTTTACTTTCATTGTTATTTCGTAAGTTGAAGCGTTAATGCAAAAATTACAAAACTTATTATCATTATTTTTAAGATTCTTTTTATTCATATGACACTGAAGTCAGCAAAGTTAAAATACGAGTGAGGAAAACAATGAATGTTTGTTACCCGCTCGTGTTTTAACACTTTCGCAAGTTTTTTTCTTATTACCTCGTAGCGAGCGTGTATGACGATAATAAATCCACTAACACAAAGGTCCAGATATTCCCGCAAAAAGCAACGGGTTTTTGCCGAAAGTATTATTTTGAGACGACAAAAAACAGCTATTAGCCATTGGGCTTAGAGCGGACCGCTTTACTTTTTAACCCTTTTTAAATTCTAATGGTTCTGTTTGGTGGCGCAGAAAGTATACGTTATATAGGTTTATAAAAATGTACAGAATGCTCCAAATCAGTATGGGGACGTCTGAACATAGCACTTTGTTCAAAAGAATCACGTCAGTCAGTCAATCGTCAATCAGTCGACTAATTGTGAATAAAGTATGTAGCAATCATCATGCTTTGTTGCAGAAGCATAGTACTAAATAATTAAAAACAAAATTATTTACCTTTATTAGCTCTCTAACGTAGAGCTCCTACGTAGATATATTCTGCCACGTGTAGCACCCACTTTACACGTCACTCTTTTTATTCAGTTCAGAAACGCTGGCTGCATCTAAAAAATAAGTAACTTTTTAATTACTCACAAAATAGTTCAGTTTCCCGAAGTGGCACTATTTAAAAGAAACATTAACAGCAAGAGCGCATTAAACGCCTTCAACTTTATCCTATGGAATAAGAATCCGACGCCGGCGGGACATAATTAAGCACGACGGAGAAAATGCTCAAACACAACATTCCAACGGAAACTCGTGATATTACATTAAAATCTGCGAGGGATGGCCTAAGTAATGCACTTCCGGTACTTCATCCCCACAGAGTCCCATCTGTGCGGCCCTGACAAAGCAAATACGACCTTGTCGCAGTCACCTGCCTGGTCACAATGACGGAACTGAGGCAAAATGCAGGGAATTTTTAGAGAACTGAGTGAATTAAAATAAATCGAACCGACATTGAATTGTTGCTTTCCAGACCTTACACTGGCTTGTTTCTTTGTGCGCACGGGATGAGACTTTATTAACGTTTCTGTGCCCGTTCTTGATTTTCTCGTGTAGATTTTTAAGAAGACGTTTTCGTAAGAATTGAGCTCTGTATCAGCGTGTAGCTCGTATTGTATAATATGTTTTGGTCACATTTAAAATGGTGTAATTTTATTACCATGTATTCTGAGATTACAGTGATATTACTGCCGAGAGCTTCCGTGCTTCGAAGGCACGTTAAGCCGTCAGTCCTCGTGGTTTTCTTACGATGGCTGTCGTTACAGCGTGGTGGTAGGGCATTTTGCGAATGTCCGCCTGGCTAGCTACCACCCTCAAGTTGAAAATCTGTCGCCAAGCACCTAACGGTGTGTGTCATTCCGGCAGTTATAATAGAGAGTTGAATAGTCTGAACAACATCTTCGACTACATCGTCACTTACCATCAGGTGAGATAGTGGTCAAAGGCTAGACTAACAGCTATAAAAAAAAAACTTAATTGTAAAAATGTATATATATTTATAGATTACTGGCATAAGTATCACGAGGCTTGGAACTACTAACCAACGTTTAAAAAATAAAAGGAAGATCCTACGATATGTGCATGAAGCGCTTTCCATTCAAACGTAGTTTCGTCATATAATTAAATACCATTAATTACCAAGGGGTTCAAGCTCGGTGTAATTTTGCATGCATACCTTTGAACGTAATATCTACGTTTCTAGTTTGCCACATTTTTGTTTTATTATTTATTTTATCTCTAATTGTTCTTTATTTTTTAATCTAAAATTGGAATTCTTCCCAATATACTGAAAATTTATGAAAATACACAGTTTCACGGAAAAGTGGCAAATCAAAAGCATAGATAGGCTCAACGACAAGCATACAAAATTGCGCCCAATACAAACGCTTGTATTTTAAAATATGACGAAACTCTTTTATATGGAAAACGCTGCGTAAACACAAGCCTTGTGTCCATAAAAATGCTTTTTTAACAGAAAATAATTATTCATATAAACCGTGAATATCTGTAGCTCAATAGCCCAATTTTGTAATTTGTTTCTAATAAAATCGGATTGAAGTCATCGAAAAATTGTGGTTTTGCGATAATGTAGATGTAAATAGGCCCCAATTCACCAATGGAATGAATATGAACTTTCATCCGTGGGTGACAAACCTAATGCCAAGTAGAACTTAAAAGTCAGAGTTCAGGGATACATTATTTTTTTTTAAAAATCTGTTTCATGAGTAGTTACAAAATAACAGTTTGCCCACATTATGCTTGCTGGTGCAGATGTTTTTCAATTAAATCATTTTGTACGTGTTTTAGCGTTTAAGGAACGAGTATTTGTGATCCATTTTAGGACGGTAATTGACTTCTATCTCGCGTCTTTGGTCTCGGCTGACATCGGTTTAAACTTACCAGTAACCAGTTAATTGTGTTTACCATAGTAATTTCTGGTCTTCCAATATATGACTGTATTACGAAATGCAGACATCAGCATGTCTAAAGCATTTCTTTGTTGAAAAAGTTACATTTAATGTATTTGTAAATTACATTGTTGAATTTTCCAGCTTACTACTTTGCAAGGCATGGCGTATGGTATACGGGACCCCCCTCCAAACTATGCACTTGACTGGATTGCTTATGTATGTTTTGTTCAGCCAATAACAAGTTCAGTTCTTCAAACTAGATATAATTAGGAAGCATGGAAAACCCGTGCAGCACGTAAGAGTCCTGGTCTCCTTACCATATCGAACACTGAAATTGTTTAAGTTGCAAGTGGGGCCGTCGGCGCAACCAATCATAATTCTCCACTCAATGACTTACGCTACCGACTGACTCCCTGGAGTGTACCACCTCCACACGATGCTGAAGTTTTAAAGATAACTGTAACTATTATATGAAATAATATTTCGAAGGACTAATATTAGGGATATAATTTTTAATATTAGGTATTTATAGCGGTTTAAAGGTGAGCATACCATCTTCTCACTAATGGTATGTGATGATGTGGTCGAAGATGTGGTTTAGGCTACACAAGAATTATAGGCTCTCAAAGATAGCTGCCTAAACACACAATTACGTATTAGGTAACAGAAGTTCTTTTTGATAGAGATTGTAATTGTAATGCGGAGACAGGCAGGATCTGTAATTACTTTCAATGTTAACTGTCACAAGTTTCACTTCATAGTTAGGAGGTGTTCGGCGGCTGGTACAAGACTCACGAATCAACTGCTGCGTTTTCTGGCGTAATGTCATAGTCATAGTCTCTCAAATGACTGTAGACTAGTAGCGATTACATACCATAATAACGTCGATAAATCAAAGTATTGCCAGCTTCTGTTGCAGTTGGTCACTCCAGCTACTCCCTTGATGTTTTCTTAATGTAACTTGCTTGATAGCTTGATGAATGACCGCTTAGAAGAACCCGATGTGTAGTGGTCTGATCACGCTCCAGCGTTTATGTAAAACTCTATATAAGTATAATATATTATACTTTTCTATTGTAACCTAATAATCAAACATAAAAAAAACCTTTAACTTCGCTATGCATCGTGTACAATGATAGTTCATCAACCATATCGATCAACGTTATTGTCGTCCTAAACACACCTATCTTTGACGTCACGTCTTCATCCCCTACAGAAGTTGTCCCCAGACTACTGTTCCAATAAAAACTTGGCTTCCAGTGTATTACTGGCAAAGGATACGGCCAATAAAACACTTACCTATTATTTTTTTTTCCATTGATTTGAAACAATTTGTACTTATAATAACTTATAAAAAGGTAGTAAGAAAATGGTCTTTCAGGTCGAGAAGTACAGTCAGGGCCTCTGATATAATTACGGGTATGTAGGGTATGTAGGGTAGGCAGCGCCTGCATCTAGTTCGTTTTCGTCAGTCTTATGTAATTTCACAACTTTAATAGCACTAGAACTATTTGTGCGTTGTTGGTCCGGGGAAGTATCTAATGTCACCATACCTATTTCTACCGCCAAGCAATAATGTTCGCATTAATGTGCTGCGGTTTGAAGGGCAGGTGTGCCCATAATTTATTTATTTTTTATTATTTTAATTCAAGATTCTAAAGACTTTTTCATATGTTTCAAATTGATAATCGTAAAGACGACTCAGACCAAAATAAATTAGCGCACGAAAATGCTTTTAATCATTATTTAGAAACAAAAAAAACACCATGTTATTTTTTTCCTCCAGCGATCAGAGAAAACTTAATTAAAAATATTATGTTCTTGTATGGTATTTTGTGAAGTTAAATTAAACACTCTGTCCGGACACAATACTTGAAGGAGATAATATTCATATATTAGTTTAGTCAGAAAGATTTAAGTTGATTCTTCTTTGACATCTTAAGAACAAAATTAAAAATTATAAATTTAGTAAATTATGTAAAACATGGATCAAATAATTATAAAATCATAAAAAGTTCCACATGACGAACGCGTATAAGGTATGTAGGTATCCTGCTTATGACTATCCAAGTGTCCGGTAAATACTTAGATTTTTTATTTTTTTTTATGCTATTGTGACGGAACAAGCTCGAGGCCCGCCTGATGTTAAGTGGACTAACCTCTGCCTATAACAAATGCCTTTCGTCACAAGTCACGAATTGCACTGCGCCCGTCACCTTGGGACATAGTTTTCAAGTCTCATGTGCCTGTAATTTCACTGGCTCTCAAGGACAGCTGCCGGAACACACCGTTAGGTGCTTGGCGACAGATTTTCTACTTGAGGGTGGTAGCTAGCCAGGCGAGCATTCGCCAAATGCCCTACCATCATCCTATGACGACTGCCATCCTAAGATAACAATCGCAAAAAGCCCTTCCACCATGCGGTGAAGCTCAAGCCGGCGGTGGGGATCGAACCAGGGTACTGCGGCGCGGCAGTCATCCACCATCATACCACTTTCCAAAGGTAAATGTTAAAAAACTAGCATTTACGAGTATATATATAGCTTTGGCTTCAATTATTGATTGTGACCAAAAACTACTACAGTTTTAGTGTAGCATAGGGCATATTCTTAACAAGTGAAATAGCATCATAGCAGTTAATGTTATGGTCCCATGGCTGTGGTATCATAGCATTGTTGTTTGTTTGACAAAACATTTTGTGACGATGACAACTAATAATTACTACTTCATTTGTTTTGTTCGACCTTTACCACTCACATATTCATTGATGATATTATAAGAAAATATGACTGTAGATCTATGCTTTATACTCTAAGTGTAGAAAGATACACGTTCAGTCCTGTGCGTGGTATTATTGTTGTATAGTATGTATATAGTAAATACGTAATTCTGCAATTTGAATTTAATATATCAATACGTAATAATATATTGTAAACAATTCATATTATTATAAGATAATAAAGTTTGTTATATGATATTGAAAGTCGAAACAAGCGAGCAAGAAGGAAACGAGAATACCGCTCGCGTTATTGTAAACATAGTCGAGATTAAAGCATGCATTGTTAAAGGGTTACTGTTCAAGAAACACAAAATGTTCTGCAGAACTATTTTAAGTTGATGACGTTGTGAGAGCTAGACGATTCTTACGATTATTGCCGTGCATCATAGTATTGCCGATAACAATGAAAATACTATTAGTCACTAGTGGTGATTATAAAAAAACAGGTTTAAATAAGAACATACTTTGGTCCATTGAAGATTAGCACATATAACAAACAATCAACCAACACACACTGAGAATTGCGTCTCCCCCCCTCCCTTCCCTCAATTTTACACTGCCATCATAAAACGCCTGCCAAGCATCGGGATGATTTGTTTTTTCCGATATTAATAATAGTATTTCTTATCAAAATACATTTATCTGAAAGGTTACCAATCCTGTCCCTAAGCCGCCAATATACCTATACCATTATGAGTATAGATTATCAGTTATATCTTACAAATATGTAATGAAGCATAGCAAGCATTTGATTCTAAAGCTCAGTGTGTCTCGGACGGTGTATTCGAAACACTTAAATAATACACGACCCTTCACCGTGTGAACCTAAACTACCTTCTCCTGATACTATTGACTTACCTTCAGTTCAAATAACTATATTGTACATATATATATACTTACTATAATAAAGCTTTTGCATATAAACATAGTGCGTTTATAAAAATATCAATATGTTTTTTTAACAGAACATGAGATGTTAACAATACAACGTAGATATCTCTGCACATGTCACACATAATTTATTTTAAAACCGCGGCCACATTGATATATTACAACTCGCGGAGAATGTTGTAATGGCGAGTTAGGATTGCGACCGGATTTTAAATAAGATATGAATGTATATTCATATGTAAAGTTGTATAAACGACAGTATAACAGCAACGGACCTAAGCAACAGACTATATACTACTTCACAATCAAAAATGCGTAAGCACCATAACGCGCCATATAGTCACGGCTCTCTACCTTTAATGACCATACTTAAGTAGCAGTTATTACGGCCTCATTGTCACTATGTTGTCCTTACTGTAACGCCTGCTTATTTAGGATTGACCACAGTATCACTCAATCTGGGCCGCCACAGCCGAATCTTTTTCATGGAAGAAATATATTTATAAGTTTGGGTTAAAGCGAGCCGCTGTAGGAGAAAATCAGAGCATAAATTGTCTATCATATGTAAGAAATAAGATTAACGGTAAAAATATAATTTAAAATAGTACGTTTTTAATGTAAAAACGTACTAAATTTTTTTTTTTATGGCATTGTGACGGAACAAGGTTGAGGCCCACCTGATATTATGCGGACTAACCTCTGCCTATAACAGATGCATTTCGTCATAAGTCTCGAATTGCACTGCGCCCGGCACCATACGACATAGTTGTTAAGTCTCATGTGCCTGTAATTTCACTGGCTCTCAAAGACTGCTGGAACACACCGTTAGATGCTTGGCGACAGATTTTCTACTTGAGGGTGATCGCTAGCCAGACGGGCATTTGCAAAATGCCCTTCCACCATGCGGTGAAGCTCAAGCCTGCGGCTGGATTCAAACCATGGACATGAAAAGACTTTCAGATCAAGAGTTTCAAAGTTACAGAAATCAATTAAAAATGTGCCGGAAAGCCGTCATTTAACAATGATTTAAACATGAAACGTGTTTACGACAACCCAACTTGCAACTTGTTGGTAAACTTCTTCTTCCGAAAACTGAAAGTCCGGTCGAACGCACACATAACTTTTATCGGAAGTATCCAAACATGGACTATTTGACAGTAGTACATTATTGTTGCCAAGTGGCCACCAGCTGTGTGTTTAGGACGTCTTACTTACTTACCACTTTTGTCTCTTATCCAAACATCGGTACTTTCTAATTGCCGCTGAATGAAAGGATTATTAAAGAAATACCGAAGCTAACTGACTTTTATAACTGTTCCAATAGTCAGAACAAACTTTTCAAATTAAAATAAGATTAGTGAGCTAAATTAATTATTCTTGTCAAAGTGGCTGACTCGTATATAGCCGTTTACGATGAAGATGGATCATTATCAGATTATATATATAAGTAGTAAAGTTAGTAAACTTTATAACTTACTTAAAACATTACATGAAGTACTGAAGTTAAGTGAAACTTGTTTAATATCTTAGAACTAGATAAAAATTATTAAACTTGCAATTATCTCAAATTGTGTTTGCTTCTCAAATTAAAATTAGTTTTCTATTGTTGTCTTAGGTTTTCGCGATAATTACTATTAGTTTTCTATTCCCTAAGATAACTTAAGAAAATCGTAACACAAACTACAATATGAAGTGAAAAATAACTATGGTAGTTTTGCTTGTCAATCATCACACTTAACCTGTTTGAATAGAATTATGTCCATGGGGTCCAAAATCATTTCCTCATTTTAAATATTAACCCTAAAAAGGGTTATTTTTACAAAGATATTTTGAATCGGCCTGATAGAAATATGTCTGAAAGTGGCGATTACTTAGGCTAGAAAAAAAGCATTGCTTTTAACCAAGGTTAAACTGCCAACCTTATGGAGACTCTCCACGAGGACATAGACCTGAGCTCTGTTTTCTACCTGTGATTGTCTTCTGGTATTAAATAGAGTGCAACATATTGTTCATCATCAGATGATCACCCTTATCATTCAAGTGGAGTCCGTACAAGATGTCTTCCCAAAAATATTTTCACTTACAATACACAAGGCTATAACAGTTACGAGTTAATATTTTGGCTTCAGTTTTATAGCCGGCCACCTGTCAGACGCTAACCCTCGTTTGAAATGTAACCCGAAATCTTTAGGGTATATCGTAAGGTATCTATTATTTTAATTATAAAATAGAATAGACTAGCATTTCTAAAAGGCCCAGAACGAAACCAAATTCTCAAATAAAACAAACACCTGGATCGAATATAAATGGCCACTTAATTACTAAAACATAATATTTTTCTCGGTTTTGAAACTTTTCACGTATATATTAGAACTAGTATTGCGTAACAATCGTCCTAAATTTTGGAATATTCAGAATGAGACATAGACCCCAGTTACTATAAAATAGAAATGTATGAGAGTAGAACGAGTTAGCTAATGACATTCACACAGCGGCGAACGCGAGAGCGACCTTACTGAGTTCTGCCCAATAGAAACTAAGTTTGTAATGACTTTGTTTTTACAGACAGCGTTTTAAGCTAATTTATTCATGTTTTTCGTACATCGAAGGCTCCTTATCTACTTACTAAGTATTTGTTGTACATATTAGCCAAAAATAAGATATTATGTTCAATTCAGTTGGGAATATCTAATGTACAACAACAAATAATAATATCTGGCCAAGTGTAGGTCGGTCTTCCGCTAAAGATCATGAAATGAATTAAAAAAATAACAATTATATATGTCACCGTTTTAATGTACTAACCGTTAGTTTATAATAAATCTAGTGAGATTATAAACTGTCGATAGATTGTGAATGTAAACTAAAATTTACAATTTAACGTTTAAATTTTCGTAAGATTATAAACTGACCATGTCCAGCCGTCAAATTGTAAATATGTGGATAATATTGCACAGTGGTACCTGGAATTCGTCTGATATCCTCGTCTTCACGGGTCCTCCTGGTTGTAGCTTCTGGCCAGAGCTTCCTCACGTGCTTCACTATATTTCTTCAATTTGTGTACTATGATACGATCACAATGCGCGGCTCGGGTAAGAACATATAGTGCTGGTGGTATCTTCACCAAGCATCTACGTATGTGCGGTGAGAACGGAGCGTAAATCCAGACTGTCGTCCTTCACGAATGACGACCAGTATATTACTATGCAGCGAAATATATATAAAATGTGGGTAGGTGTGAGAAAAAGTTACCTATGAAATAATGTCTCAAGTGGCGCTTACACATATAACAGACAAAAATAGTAAATGATCACCAAAATTAAAACCGCATTTTAATGTAATTTTATAACCAAAGTTTTAACATCTCGCTATCCTATTTAAGCAAAATTACTCAAAATAAAACATTGTTAACCCAAAAGTAGTAAATGATCAACAAAATTAAATTCTTGTGGCACATCGCCGGCCGCTGCCGCGGCACGCTCGCTTCGCTCGCTCGGCTCACGCGTTGTTGTAGTCACAAGTAACCTAACGCTCCTCCTCACTTCGCTCGTCGTCGCACCTAAATAAGACTTTGCCCTAGACTAAATGATATTTAACCCCTCGCTAAAATATAGTGATCATTTACTACATTTGGTGTCCGATAAATTTTTTTGGTAAAAGAACTAAGGGTATCAAAGCATTTTCTGGTGGTCATAATTTTAAATCCCTTAGTTTTTTTAATGTACAAACTCAAAATGAATAATTTTTTTTGTCTGACTATTATTTTTGTTCTTAACTCTGTGAAATGAACTCATGGCACCTATAACGGCGACCAATCAGAGGATGGTTCACAATTTCGCGGGCGATTATAGATCGTTAGATTATAAACGCAAAAAATCTTTGCTGTAGAGCAAAACACATTATATTTACCACCCTACAGTGAACATTTAAATATATTTTTTTATACTATAAATGAAAATTAAAACTAGTAAAAAAACAGTTTTTTTTGCAGGTTTGATATTTATAAAACTTTTCCTCGCTATCGGGAAAAAGATACCTTTCATACAGATTTCAAATGACAAACAAAACCTTTTCGAGCTTCTGAGGTGAATATATTAATATTAAAGCGCTTACGATTCTATCTTGATAGTTTCTTTAAAGTGAGTTGTATTTAACAATGGTGAGATTACCATTTCTCTGACTGAAAAAAATATCTACTACCAATACCATGAGCGATCATAAATTGAGAGTAGATGATTGTTTCTTTATTTAGTAAATATGACAACAAGAATTGTTTGAAAACTATATCAGTGTCTTTTACCATCGAGCTCAGGACATACCATTCTCGGACTTGCCTCACTACAACTTTAATATATATCAAACAAAAATAATTGATCACAAGAGATTTTTTACTTGAGTATTTAAGTGCTTCGCAGTATTTTATCTTGTCCATGTGTACCAGAGCAATCCTGCGGGAGTGAAATTCCGGTAATATACCTACCAAATAACCAAGGTAAAAATACCAACATTTTCTATTGCTCCATGCAAACACACTAATTTCATGATTATCCTAGATTATCTGGCTAGGTATTCTCAGTAATGTAGAACCTCATGTTGTTCAAAAGATCGTGTAATTTTATAGTAGTTTTATAACGTATCTGAGGTCACTTATGGCGATATTTGCAGCGATTTAGTATCGATACAATCGCATCTACAACGCTACATACTACTACCAAGTTCAGTAAGTTTTCGTTGTATAATGATGTGGAAGAAACTAAAGAAGTTAAAAACAGATTGGCATGCGCAGTATGCTATTGGCAAGCTTAGAATATGATAGCCGCTTGCTTATCATTTGATTTTAGCCGTTGAAGGCCGTGTAATGGCAGTATTTTACGTGATAATGCTTCATTGTTTAGAATAATAATTATGGACAAAACTCGCGAAAGTTTTTTAGCTCAATAATAACTATGTACATTTCATGAAATTGCGATGGTTTATGAAATGTCATTGCAATCAACTGTTAAAATATACAGCTTCATTAATACACAACACACTAAACATGATGCTACGCACTTCGTAGGTATTTCTACGTTTTGCTACGTTATTTGTACAAATCGTCTACAACTGGCTACGGGCTTCGTAGCTAGTTCCACACGTCATATGTGTTCTACCATAGCATATTTTTACCCACTTTTTTATTAAATATTTTGTTCTTGTATTCAAAAACGTGGTATAATACCTCATTTTTTAAGTTTTTTTTAGAGACGAATACATTTTAATATTATTATATTGACTTTCTTCACATATTCAAAGATACCTTTGAATATGTGAAGAATTCAAAGACACCTTTGAATATGTGAAGAAAGTCAATATAATAATTTTAAAATGTAAAAAAGATACCTTTGAATATGTTAATTTAGCTGGCTGTTAACATTTCGCAAATCTTGACTGAATCCACGTGATAATTCAATAAGAATTATCACGTGGATTTTGTTTTCTTTAGTAGCACAACTTATTTGGTCCTTAGTTTGATAAATATAAGAAATTAATGTACGGCCTATGGAACATAACACACCTGTTCGACTCTGAAGAGGTAGGCAGAGGTATCTAAACAACTTACGCCAGTTTCAGATTCAGACTTTGGAAAGCCATTTCGGTCACTGTAATATCACGCTTATTATATTATAATATAGATACAGTTTGTGTCAGTTTGTTGCTTTTTAACATCTGGATAATTTTTGATGTAATTTAATACCCACGTAGATTTCTTAGGTTGTGAGTTATGTAGATTTCTTTGATTAACCACGTCCACTTTTTATATTTATTTACAGTATTGGCATGCACATTTCCCGAAGGAATACAATATAAACAACAAAAATACGTAGCGACGCCGCTTGCAGAATCAATATACTATACACTTATAACGTTTTCATATATCTATTTTCCTTCCTCTATATGATACTATGTGATCAGAGTCCTATTCATAAGTAATCACATCAAAACTCTCCCCTTCTTTCACCAAAGCCATGTAAATTAAGAAAAACAAACGCGAGCACTGCCCCATACAAACCTGCAATACAAATCAGTATTTTTTAACTTTTTCGTCCTTTCGCCCCGAGCCCGTGGATTTAATGAAAAGAATTAATTGATCGAATACTGCCATCAATTATGCTGACTTCATTTTATTTGGAGTTGTCAGTAACGACCGAAGTCGCCGGTGCTCGTTGCAACGACTTGTCGCCTTTTATTCTCATTGTCGAATTTAAAACGAAGCCGCTTTAATTATTTATTATTCAGTCGGTATACTGCGGATAAAATATGAAAGGTTGAATTAATCTTGGTGACCTTTTATCGTCGTTTTTTCTATTGTGGAGGTTCATGACCTGTAATTGCAATGATTGTTAAACGATACTTTGACAATCAACATTTGAACCCTTATGCCTCTCTAATTATGGAGTGGGGTTGGTACATCTTTCGTTCGCAAAAATACATACAGATTATATAAAGTCTTTGGTTTTAAAGCCAGCCATCACACCTTACACTTACCACACATTTTACCTTTAGTCCCCTCCTACGACACCCACAGGTAGCAATGGGAGAGTGACATTCTAGCCCGGCACCTGACGGGCATGGGCTAGACGTCATCCTAAGTCAGTATATTGGTATGCTGACGTCATTAAGATACATCCAAGTTAGAGGACACAGAAGATTCTTGAGTCTTAATTTGGGAACTGTAATGATTGAGAATGAGAATACAATATCTATTTTTGTTAGGACGGGTGAACGTAATCATAAATGTTTTTGACGGTTTTATAGGTAATTTATGTAATCACGTGCGTTATTGTTCAATTACATTATTATCACTATCCCATAACTTGAGCATTTTGTTTTGGCATACTTTACTACATACTTTACTGAAAACTATCAAGCCTAGAGATTTGGCTTTAACATAATAATTTAACTTCATATATAGATGGTTTGTCTGTCAAATAAAATTATAACCCTTAAAAAATTAACATTAACAATTTTGTATTCATTTGATATAGGTAATGTTATTGTACTATTAACGCTTTCTGTTAGAAAACAAAAGAGTTAACATCGCTGCAACAGAACTAAACTTAATACTCAAATACATCGTAGTTAATCTACTCAATAGTAGATGACACCACTAGAATCAGGTTGTACAGTCGCCTGCAATAAGAAGTATACACATTGTAATTTTCAAAATAGTGACAAAGAGTTCTGTGTTTCTCTATATAATCAGAAGTATCTTAAAATCAAAGAATAAGTTGAATATTTTTATGCATGTTAATATTAACTTTAATACCAATCTATCTCATATTTTTTTTGTTTCATGGGTCCATACCTCTATAACTGTTTGAACAATAAACTAACTATTTACCCCCAATCTAAGTCTCAATGTAATAAAAACGTAACAGCTTTTTTAAAAAACCTTACCTATGATGAAACTGAAAACTTACTATCTGTGCCTTCCTGATTACTATATCTTGATTGTAGTCTATTATTTAGTGATAGCCTGCCGACTAATCTTTTGTTTTTCTTGAAGTTTTTTAGTTGACATGCACGAGCGGGCCACTGAATAGTTGAATACTTTGATTTGAGTCTGATAGTTCAGTGAAGGTAAGTACTGCTGCCATGTAGTCATAGGTCACAGGTCACAGGCTGGGGATACCCAATAACAGTTTTTTTTTCTACCATTTACATGGGTACTGTTTAAACTGATTCGGACCTCTCAGAACTTATTTTTATCTTGTATTGTGTTCTTAATGCTTTGATACAGTTATACATTTTTTATTACCTACTCGTTATATAATATAGATATACATATGTATGTGTATGTATATATATATATATATATATATGTGTATGTGTACAACATATTGCAACTTACACTTGCTAACCATTTTTTTTTTGCTAATGTATATAATAATCCAATAATTTCAGGTTCGATTTTACCTTTGTAAAATGAGTCCACCTCTCTGACTATAATCACACAAATAATCACAACAAGCTCCTTACACATAATCTCATAACAATAACACACAAACATTAACGTCATTTACGTAGCCTACAGTCTATTAATGCGCATTACTGTGGCAAGTAAAAATAGCAAATCGATGTGTTCACGCACACGTTAAAAAAAATATCACTAATGTTACAATGTTATCAATGCGGTTGGCGCACACGCTTACAATAGTTACAAGACGTCAAAATACAAACTATGCATTCCGCAGTGCACACATTCATAGGTGCAACTTGTAGTTGACATAACACAACCTTTCATTCTATAAACATACTAGTTCATATTCACGCACACGAGCACCAACACAACACACGTACACCAACACAACACACATACACTACACTTTAAACTGTGAAATTACTCTGATAGCATTTTTATAACTACCTTCAAAATATGTTGTAAAATTTATATTTATTTTGTATAAAACATCAATCTACTAGTTATGTTTTGAGGTATAGTCTAATATTTAATTATTATGTCAGATCCGTTGAGTGGGGCCTGCTGACCTGTGATACAGACTATTTATGTCTACTTCAGGCACCAGTCCTTGCAATGCGGGTTTACATTAGACAACAATATTAGTTTTGCATGTATGATATTTATTATGAATTATCGTAAACCTATTTGCAAGGAAATAAACGTATTTATTATTATTATTAACTTCGATTATTAATAACTAGGCGACATAACACTATTTTGAAAATTACGAAGTGTATACTTCTTATTGCAGGCGACTGGTACATTAACGGCGGAGTTTCGGCAGGCAAGCGACAACGTCACATAGCCCTATTTGTTTTATTGGTTTCTTCGTGTTACTTCGAGAGTTAATAAGTAATTACGATGGATTTTTAACTGTTTAGTATTCGAAAATTATTTACCGAAACCCATATCAACAATCATATAAAAAAAGTAATAATTTCAAAACTGTCTTAAAAATCATTACCCGATAGCAAAACTAAGCGAGCCCTCACAAAGCTCAGCTTTTTGCTAGTTATATTAAACTCGTTAATACCGTTATCATGTAGAATGGCTACAAGACTGATAATACTGTTCACATTTTGAATTTCTGTCCATAGGCATGAGTTTCTACCTAAACAATGTCTTTAATACAACAAGTTTAAGGAATCCCTATAATAAATCAGCTTTTCAATTAAAAGCACTAACCAATACCAGTGATGTAACAACGTGGGCATCGAACTAGATAGAAGACACCATAATGCAGATATTAATTAATGTCCGACGCGCTAATACCGCTGCTAAATGGGATTTAACAAATGCTGAATGGGATCCAACAAATGCTAAATGGGATTTAACTAAATGCGGAATTAGGAATTTCAGGTACAACCTAAACTGAACGGAATTCCTGGATTACACGAAATTGCCTGCGGTAATGGCAACTGATTGGTTTTATTCATTACAAGTACGTACTTTAACGTATGACACTGATTGATGTTATGACTGATGCATACAAACAATAAAATAAGTATATCTCATAAAGTAAACAAGTTTAATTAGAAGTGAAATGGCAGATATTTAGTAATTTTTTTTCTAAAACGTAAGCGATCTGGGCTTTGGTTACAAACCTAACGATATTAACGTTTTTTGATTTTCATAAATATGTGGATTGGGTGAGCATATAAAATAATTAATTGTATATGTATCACAATAGAGTTTCGTTTAGTAAGTTAGGTAACCATATTGATCATAAACTAAACACGAGTAATATAACGATGTTTAATTTTATAGTTTATTAGAGGCCGTGGGGTACCGGGCTATCTCCAACACGCCTGACAAGTGTGGGGATTGTGGCAAATCCCCCTTAAAGAGGGAGACTGTGTTCAGTAGTGGACAATACGGCTGATACAGAGGGCAATCGGCCCTTGCGAAAATGGAGGATTGAGAGAGCACAATTATCTATTTGTACATTTTTAAATACGGCTCTAGGTAATCTGTCAATAGATATTTATACGCTTCACAAGTTTTACTAAAAACTGTATACAATTTATTTTTGTATACTCAATAGTTTTGAATATATCGACGGTTTTCTGTGAGGACTGAGTGAGCCCTTTATAAACGATTTATCTTCTATTTTACCTTTTTACAAAAAGGTCTATTGATTTTACAATTGTTTTAGAGCTTTTACTAAATTATCCTATAATTTTATGTGGGGGCTCACTCAATGCACACGCACATGTATTAAACCACTACTGTGTTGGTCTTGACGGCGCTGTAGCAATTGAAATTATTGGATGAACTTATGTGTCGGAGTGACGAGTACAGTGCAGTGTAATGAAAACCGTGACACTGAAATTGCAATGGGTAGGTTTGACGGTTACTGTCGTAGTATTTAAGAAAATACCAAATTAATATTTTAATAAAACACCATTAAAAAAAATTATCTAGTGACAATTCCGCCCAATTTACCTGCTAAGCCGACGTGACGTCACAAACGCCACGCAGCCAAACCGGAAGAATTTTCGATGCGTCCGCTTCTACACGAAGCATCCTCACGAGGTCTTGACTCTACGAACGCACGATCGTTTCTCGAAATGCTAGATAATCCAAGTTTGAAAATCTCTACTGAAGAAATTCTCACCTGGCTGGCTACCACATATAATAAGCAATTAATTACGAACATTCGAAACACCTTATTAATTTTTTTCTGCAATTAATGGTATTATTACACCTGGGTAAACGATTCGATTATTCACATTACGCGCAAACATAATTGATACTTCTATGCATATATCGGAGAGCTATTCTTTGTCTGGTGATACCATATTTCGTTCGATACGAGTAACCAGTCTAATGCGAACCCTGCATGCGACGACGGGGTAAGCCTTCAAGGATTACTGCAGCTGCTGATCAGGGTTGTACCTTCGCGTTCGTTCTGCTGCAGTTACATCATTCGGTTCCTGTTGTGTGACAAAGTTGCTTCTAGCTCGATAGCTACCTTGATTTGAATACAATGATAATGTTGTGCATTGAAAATTAAAATATTTTGTATTGATCACGTACCACGCACAACCAATGTCATCCCTATATGAATTAAATTCAATCGTTATCTTTATCTATCTTGCGCATGAATTAACTCGAATAAATAAACGTATAATAAGCTTCATTGTAATAGTTATATCAAAAGAGCCTAAAATAAGGTTCGTTATAGCAATTGCGGCGATAATACAAAATTTAAACAACTTTTTGGGAATATAAAACTGTGTTCATCGCCTCACTACAAAAGCAGACATGCTCATAAAAACACAAAGCCGCTCAGTAGCAACGTAAACTATTTTTCATAATACGAACAAAAATTATTTGAAATGCTGCTACTAGTAAAATAGCTGATAGCTCACGTCAAACAAAAACTAGAACGTAATTTAAACACAAAATACACTTCTGGACTCATCTATTGGCCCACCTTGTATTTTCAGTTTCGTTTGGTCCTAGCTAAAATTTTATATTAGGTCGAGCAAAAAGTTTTTATGCAGTTTTGAACCTGGCACATTTTACCATCTTTTTCGATCGTATTGTTTTAAATTTGAATTCAGAATACCATACGACATGGAGCTACGCCTAACAAGTCGGATATGCGCCTTGTTAAAGGCAATTGATTTTTGAATAAAAAACATGTTTTATCAAATAAAGGTTTAATTTAATAACGCGTGTTGCCTCCATGGGCATCTACCACAGCTCTCATACGATTAGGCATAGAGTTTATCAACCGCTCTATGAAATTTTGAGGGATCATCTCCCATTCCTCTTCTATGGCAGTTTTCAACTCCTGCATCGTCTGGGCAACTGGCTGACGAGCCCTAACACGTCTTTTTAGCTCGTCCCACATGTGCTCAATAGGGTTCATGTCTGGGCTTCTGGCTGGCCAGTCCATAACTGTGATGTTCACATCCCGAAGATATTCCCTGACGATGCCGGCCGCATGGGCTCTTGCATTATCATGCATAAAAAGGAAATTTGGGCCCACATAGTCCGCGTATGGTATCACGTGAGGTTCTAAGCACTCACGAATGTACCTTTCAGCATTTAATGTTGGCAGCCGTGGTCCTGTAACAACCTCAAGTTGAGTTTTGCCGCTCGCGGATATACCGCCCCAGACAGTCCATGAGCCACCGCCATAAGCAACCCTCTCTTCAAAGCAGCATTGTGCGAAACGCTCTCCCTTACGTCGGTAGACCTTCTTCCTTCCATCATTGCCATGTAACACAATTTTAGACTCATCAGAAAAGAGTACACGGCTCCAATCTTGCTGTGTCCAATTTAAATGACTGCGTGCGAAATGAAGGCGCGCTGTTCGGTGGGCTCGCGTTAGTTTGGGCCCATTAGCTGGCTTGTGTGGTACCATATCGCGATCTTTTAACCTTCTCCGAACAGTTCGAGCGCTCACAGATACTCCGTGGAAGTCGCGAAGTTGGTTTTGTATCTCAATGGAGGTAAGGTGACGATTTCTCAAGCTGGTCGTCACGATGAATCGATCCTGCCTTTCAGTTGTGACCCGAGATCGTGGCCTTCCTTGGCGACAAACAAAGCCGCCAGTCTCTAGGTACCTCCGATAAACATTTCGGACCGCAGATCGACTTAAATTAAGTTGAGCACTCACGTTTCTTTGGCTGTGTCCGGCCTGAATAAGTGTCACAGCTTGGGCGGCGACTTCAGGTGAAGTATCCATAGATTATTGATAGAACCTTACCTTAATGTTAAGAATAAGTAATGTTTGTTGCAAAACCAAAGATATCAATCACTTTTTCAAGAATTAAATCCAAGTAAACCAATAAAACCAAGTTTTCTTAGTATTCGATTGTTTGATATCAACAAACAGGCTCCAAATTGTCTTTTGTTTCTTTAAATTCTGTGTTCGAAATTCAAAAAAAGACTATTGAATGAAATTGTGAATGTGCCAGGTTCAAAACTGCATAAAAACTTTTTGCTCGACCTAATATAAAATTTTAGCTAGGACCAAACGAAACTGAAAATACAAGGTGGGCCAATAGATGAGTCCAGAAGTGTATAACAAAATATATTAAGGTAACGCAAAAGTTCTCACTGTAGTTCATAGACTTTTTTTAAACATGAAATACTTTAGTTTTACTTTTGGATAGTGTTTATTAGTTTATTAAGTAGGAAAAATAATGGCGAACAAGTGTCTGATAACAATAGGAGCCATAGCCCAATTTATGGCAGACCTGACGGATATTTTCTTGGAGGTATTTTTATTGCCGATATGTTAGCGTCAAATGTTTAGACCTAACTTGATGGTAAGCGACGTTAACGTCGAAAGTGGTAAACAGGCGTATTTTATTTCCTAGGTAGCCCTCAAGAAAAGTTGCGAAACCTTTGTCAACAGTTGTTGGCTTTAAAAAATATCCTACCCACGTGTTATAACGACTGCAATGTTGGTTTATAGTACTCTCCAAAGCGTAAATGCTACTAGCGATCATCCGTCTAAGTAATTACCGCAGTGGACGTTGTTTCAATTGATATGATGAGTATAGTATAGGTAAAAAAAACTATACTGCGAATCCTTACCAAGCACAAGAATGTTGGGCTAATAATGTTTGCTGTTTGTTAATGTATATCCAGTCACATTCCTAAAGTTGGGAGATTTCTATAACTGAGAAACTGTTATATTCCTCCTATGAATTAATTAATTTTTATGATCATAAATGTACAATGACTGTAATTTGAAAACCTATTTATCAAGAGACAACCCTATTTAGATGCAGTGCAGTCTGTCTATATGACAAAATGTTACCGTTCACCCCTACTGCCTTAGCAAGCTATATTGATATAACTGCATTGGAATCGACAGATTCTCATGATACCATTTGTATTTCCTTCAGAGTTTTGTTTCATCGCAATATTGTAAAGAGATTGGAAAAGTGTGTGCAACTTATATATGGAGAGGTGCCTCGATATTGAAGTGTAGATTACGTGTTCATAGATTCGTTTGACTGGCCAATAAGATGGTCCCTAAATTTCTATGCTCAGTTCTTTCATAACAATTACTTCACATTAATTCATCATAGTTTTTAATAAGTCGTGCATGTCACTAGATTCATGAGACGTTCGATATCCAGCTGAAATAATTTTGTTTTGTGTTCATAAGAAAACATGACGCGTGTGTTTGTAACTATTATATCTCATTCCGTCTATTTGTAGACTTTCTATGAATTTTGGAAATAAAAAATCTTCTGTCAACTGTAATATATAAACGTAGATATAATAGTCTGATCACCATCTCACCGGTTGGTAAGTGATGATGCGATCGAATATAATAAAAAGGGCCAAATATGGAACTGGCTGAGGGATAGTTAAACCGGATTACAACTTGCATGGCGACAATATTTCTATTTGCGAGTGGCTGCTACCCAGGCGAGCAGTACTAACCAAAAGCCCTACCACTTTTATCATACGCAATATCTATGGACTGCCGTGTTGCAGAACCATGGTTCGATCCCTACCTCCGGCTTGAGCGTCACCGTTTGGTGGAAGGGCATTTTACGAAATCCTGGCTAGCTACCACCCTCAAGTAGAAAATTTATCACCAAGCACTAAACAGTTTTTTCGGCGACCATCCTTGAGAGCCAGTAAAATTAGAGGCACAGGAAATTTACAACTGTATACGTCTCCGGTTACGGGCGCAATGCAATTCGTCACTGGTGACGAAATGTATCTGTTATGCGTAGGGCTTCCCGCTTAACATCAGGGGCTAGCCTATCTGCTGTAAAAAACAACCTCTGGGCAGCAGGTAAACTCAATGCTACAAGGTTATTATTGCTTTCCAATGAATACAAAATGTTTTGTTTTAAAGCAACCGTTGCCGAAACTTGTGGAATAATTTTCAATAATCAAGTCTAGCTATTTTATACCCTATTTAGTATAACACTTTATTTAAAGCTAAGCGTAAGACGTACTGCCCTTTTGGTTGTCTAAACGCTTTCATTGTATTAGCTGGTATGGTTGTATATTGTATATATATATATATATATATTCACTGTCTGTACTGGGGCTCGAATACAGGACCATGTGACTATGACACTTATGCCACCACACCAACAAGACAGTAAAAGTCACTCCTTTGCTTTTTATTACCTGCGGTATGCCTTTATACATGAAAAACTATATATAGATATATAGTTTTTTATGTATAAAGGCATACATAAATGTACAATGACTGTAATTTGAAAACCTATTTATCAAGAGACAACCCTATTTAGATGCAGTGCAGTCTGTCTATATGACAAAATGTTACCGTTCACCCCTACTGCCTTAGCAAGCTATATTGATATAACTGCATTGGAATCGACAGATTCTCATGATACCATTTGTATTTCCTTCAGAGTTTTGTTTCATCGCAATATTGTAAAGAGATTGGAAAAGTGTGTGCAACTTATATATGGAGAGGTGCCTCGATATTGAAGTGTAGATTACGTGTTCATAGATTCGTTTGACTGGCCAATAAGATGGTCCCTAAATTTCTATGCTCAGTTCTTTCATAACAATTACTTCACATTAATTCATCATAGTTTTTAATAAGTCGTGCATGTCACTAGATTCATGAGACGTTCGATATCCAGCTGAAATAATTTTGTTTTGTGTTCATAAGAAAACATGACGCGTGTGTTTGTAACTATTATATCTCATTCCGTCTATTTGTAGACTTTCTATGAATTTTGGAAATAAAAAATCTTCTGTCAACTGTAATATATAAACGTAGATATAATAGTCTGATCACCATCTCACCGGTTGGTAAGTGATGATGCGATCGAATATAATAAAAAGGGCCAAATATGGAACTGGCTGAGGGATAGTTAAACCGGATTACAACTTGCATGGCGACAATATTTCTATTTGCGAGTGGCTGCTACCCAGGCGAGCAGTACTAACCAAAAGCCCTACCACTTTTATCATACGCAATATCTATGGACTGCCGTGTTGCAGAACCATGGTTCGATCCCTACCTCCGGCTTGAGCGTCACCGTTTGGTGGAAGGGCATTTTACGAAATCCTGGCTAGCTACCACCCTCAAGTAGAAAATTTATCACCAAGCACTAAACAGTTTTTTCGGCGACCATCCTTGAGAGCCAGTAAAATTAGAGGCACAGGAAATTTACAACTGTATACGTCTCCGGTTACGGGCGCAATGCAATTCGTCACTGGTGACGAAATGTATCTGTTATGCGTAGGGCTTCCCGCTTAACATCAGGGGCTAGCCTATCTGCTGTAAAAAACAACCTCTGGGCAGCAGGTAAACTCAATGCTACAAGGTTATTATTGCTTTCCAATGAATACAAAATGTTTTGTTTTAAAGCAACCGTTGCCGAAACTTGTGGAATAATTTTCAATAATCAAGTCTAGCTATTTTATACCCTATTTAGTATAACACTTTATTTAAAGCTAAGCGTAAGACGTACTGCCCTTTTGGTTGTCTAAACGCTTTCATTGTATTAGCTGGTATGGTTGTATATTGTATATATATATATATATATTCACTGTCTGTACTGGGGCTCGAATACAGGACCATGTGACTATGACACTTATGCCACCACACCAACAAGACAGTAAAAGTCACTCCTTTGCTTTTTATTACCTGCGGTATGCCTTTATACATGAAAAACTATATATAGTATATAGTTTTTCATGTATATGTATATATATAGTATATATATAGTATATAGTTTTTCATGTATAAAGGCATACCGCAGGTAATTAAAAGCAAAGGAGTGACTTTTACTGTCTTGTTGGTGTGGTGGCATAAGTGTCATAGTCACATGGTCCTGTATTCGAGCACCAGTACAGACAGTGAATATATATATATATATATATACAATATACAACCATACCAGCTAATACAATGAAAGCGTAAAGCGTAAGCGACAGTAAAAGTCACTCCTTTGCTTTTTATTACCTGCGGTATGCCTTTATACATGAAAAACTATATATATATATATATATATATTCACTGTCTGTACTGGGGCTCGAATACAGGACCATGTGACTATGACACTTATGCCACCACACCAACAAGACAGTAAAAGTCACTCCTTTGCTTTTTATTACCTGCGGTATGCCTTTATACATGAAAAACTATATATAGATATATAGTTTTTCATGTATAAAGGCATACAAACTATATATAGATATATAGTTTTTCATGTATAAAGGCATACAAACTATATATAGATATATAGTTTTTCATGTATAAAGGCATACCGCAGGTAATAAAAAGCAAAGGAGTGACTTTTACTGTCTTGTTGGTGTGGTGGCATAAGTGTCATAGTCACATGGTCCTGTATTCGAGCCCCAGTACAGACAGTGAATATATATATATATATATATATATATATATATATATATATATATATATAGTTTTTCATGTATAAAGGCATACCGCAGGTAATAAAAAGCAAAGGAGTGACTTTTACTGTCTTGTTGGTGTGGTGGCATAAGTGTCATAATCTCATGGTCCTGTATTCGAGCCCCAGTACAGACAGTGAATGGGTTTCTTTGTCAAAGTATTACCCAGTAGGAGTCTGAAGCCTGAATTTTTTCTAGGTAGATGGCATTAGGCTTGCCCCTATTATATGTGACTAAACGTGTGCGGTGAAACGTGAGCATTTGATACCTCTGGCTTCCTATTGAGGGTTCCAAACATGTTGATATGTACGTTTACTTTACAAACAATACTATTAAGTAACGGCACGTAGACATTTCAGCAATGCAAATGCTTTGTTGAATAATCTTTAGAGTGCTAATCCTCAGCTTTATAACCTGTATCCTATCCAATCTCACAGTTATGATTGTAATATCTTCAGAAAGTAAAGCTAGGGAGCTTAGCACAAGGGTTTATCTACAATCAGTCGGCAGTAAAGTCTCGCTTATCTCTCATTAGGCGATACAGCTCCAGCCATTAAACCCGTTATGGTCCAATAAAATTAGCGATAAATTCAGCTCAGCCCCTTTCGGTTAGCTGTATCGCGACTGAGCAACTTCGGAGAAGTTGAGGTGGAGAAGCTTAAAGCGCGTTGTATGAATTAGCGCCGGAAAAGATTATTATAGGTGTCACACATATTACGGCTGTAAGTTCAACTATTGGAATGAAAGCCGATACAATATGAAATTGCGCATCCGTGGTGAATCGTTAGAGTTTAAAATTTACTTACCTACGCTTTTTTACTGACATCATGCATTTTGGGGCCATGATAACCGAGCGGTAATAGCTATGGACTGCCGTGCCGCAAGTCTATGGTTCAATCCCTACCATCGCTATCACCCTCAAGTAGAAAATCTGTTACCAACAGTGTGTTCCAGCAGCAGTTCTGGTTAGCCAGTAAAATTACAGGCACAGGAATCTTTACAACTGTATACGACTCAGGTGGCGGGCGCAATGTAATTGAAATGCATCTGTTATGGGTAGAGGTTACCGCTGAACATCAGGTGGGCATCGTATTCCGTCACAAAAACATAAAAATAACATGCAATTTTATTCTCTCATGAAACCATACCGTCATTGGCTGTTGCCAGTAATGCGTCGTCATCTATATTCTGCTGTTATTTGCGGCAAAAAAGATATGATTTATGATTAATGTAGTATTCTCATATCTATGGAAGAAAAAGTTTTGGAATTGCAGTAGTAAAACGATTTTATTAAAGTCAACGCATTAGTAGCAATTCAACTTCCTCCAGCGCAATTCGAACGTTTTCATAATATTACTAACTGGTGTAACAGACTTCACGGGGGGTGCCGGGTTAGAATGTCACCCTCCCACATGTGACGCCTCTTCGTCTCAGGTTGAAAACTGCCGGGTGCCTTAAGAGACGAGTAAAGGTATACCGGAAGGTGGGCAGCAGCGTCTTCTGAGGAACTAATATTTTAAACTACGATCCCCAAGACGCCTGCCAAGCGTGGAGATTATGGCAAACCCCTCTAAATGGGGAAGATTGTGGTCAGCAGTGGACAATCACGATTACAATACTAGGAATAAAGATAAAATAGCGGTGCCAGGTTTTAGATTAGCAAAGACAAATAAAAGGTCCTTCTTAGGTAATTGTGTGCGGTTTTATAATAAATCAAACATATTACAACGCTCACAGAAGGGAAATTCAAGTTGCATGTGAAAAACATATTGATTCAAAAATCCTACCACACAGTTTCTGATTACATAAACGACAAAAATGCCTGGACAATTCCGCCTCCGCCAAGCTATTGCCTGTCACCTACATAATTTAAACAAATATTGTAATACCTCTATTTATAGTAAGTATGTAACACATTGTTAAAAGATGTTTAAAAGAATGGCCCCGAGTTTCTTGCCCGTTCTTCTCGCAGTGGCTCTATACAATTTATTTGCTGAACGTGGCAGTACAATGTAGAATATTTCGATACTAAAATTTGTAATTGACCTTCATAAGAGCGTCGTAGACGCCTTAATTGAATAAATGATTTTGACTTTGACTTTGAATCCAGCTGATACAGTACAGTGACAGACTTGCTAAAAAACTTCTGCAACGTTTCTTATTAAACTATGTATTTTTTTCTTGTTTTTGCGGCGTAGGCAGCTTTGCCTTTTTTTTTAAAACGGTGGTGCGTTTTATGGTTTAGTATTTCGGTAAATTTTAACCCTACTGAAGTGTACCACCATCTTCCTCCAGCCGTTACACAGTTTAGGTTTGATACATTATATTTTTTCAGCTAGAAAACTGAAACTAAATCATATACGCAGAAGATTTTTCCCTTACAACGTTATAGACGAGAGAGGAATATATTGGAAAAGTTTTAAATAACTTTAAGGTCTGTTACCAACGCTCTCGTAATACCCAACTCATGGCGACGTGAGTTCTGGCGTACTGCTGAATCGATACAATCATGCCTTCTTGCACCTTACGGCATCCAATGACGTGATTATTTCAAACTCCTAAGGGCCTGTTTCAGAATGTTCGAGTAAGTTCCGCTTATACCTACTACCCAAAACATAAAATAACTGAATGATAAAAATGACAGTTAACATGCAGCGCGTTTCAAGCTTTAACCGATGGATAGGCTAAATCGATAACTGTGAAACGCAAAGATTGTGTTTTATTTATTAAATATGTTCTGGGTAGTATAACCGGAACTTACTCGAACATTCTGGAACAGGCCCTAAGTCTACCATCTGGTTTCGAAAAGCCAGCACGACAGCTCCTTATTCTATTTCAACCTCTACAATGAAGATATGCATAAGCTCACAATACCCCGAATCGCCTCAACATCGTTGAAGCAGTCGTAAAGCCATAACCGACTCACGAGGCCCATAAACTGCTTTATCGATGACAGAAAGAATTCAATTTTAGTTTAACGCGTTTCCCGTTCCCGCTGCTACGTACCAAATTCTGCATGATTTTATTTCAAACTTTACTTCTCCCGCTACTGAGTAACAGTTCACCTTCTTTGTAAAACTAGATTGAAGTGAATAAAGTAAGATGAGTAATTTATTTGTTATGCCAATCTTTTACATTAGAGGTTCTTGTAAACCGCAGCGTTGGACACGTAAACAACCCGTTTTTGGCCTGTGATACCATAAAAAAGCGACAACGACTTCGTACACCGAAAAGCACAAAATAAACAACGGAAGTCGGCACCACGGTAATTTTAAGCACTAGCACTACCCTAACAAATTATTGGAGCACAAAATTATTATCCCGAGAATCGAATCTGTATCCCCCGTATTCGTGCCGGATGTGCACTTACATCTAAACTATAGGAACATACTCGACAGAGCCAAATGTTGTACTATAATTTCATTATTTCCACCATCATGGGTTACGTACTCTAAAACGTTAAATTTAAAGGACCGCGGGCCATTAGACCATAAACAGATATCGAATACGTGCCAAAGGATTGTTGATGTTATTTTGTAAGAAATTTCAGCGTTATACAAATATTGGATACACTCAGGTGTAATAATTAAAATGTTAAATCAAATGATCATTAAATTTTCTTCGTTTATAATTATCTTGTTACAAACATCATCAAATACCGTAAAGTATTGTTTTTTTTGGTAAAAAGCTCTGCAAAAAAGTTTTATTATATATATTAGTCCTGTTTCGAAGAAGTTAATCAATGATCAAAATGGTCCTTTCAGAGTTAGTACCCTGTCATAGGGGACGGATAAAATTCGGGTGAGAGGGTGAAGAATTTTGTGCTACAATAATGTTTATATTTGATTTTCGCTCAGCACGCGGTAGTGCTTGTGATCAATGTTAGAACTGTCTCTACCTGCTTACAAAATCAATTGTGTCACTCCCTACAATACCTTCTGGTCACCATTATCAACAAGAAGAAAAATTTACAGGAAGATTAACATCTGTCAATACTTAATCAAATTTGGTGAAATTTTAACCAGATCAACTATAATATATAATTCACCCAACAAAAAAGAATCATCAAGATAATGCAATCAAAACCATGGTACTAATACATTATTCATATTCACTTATAATAACTATTAACTTAATTATTTTTTTGGAAATCGTTTGAAAAGGGGTTCGTTTCATTCAGCTGGGTTCTATAGGTTTCCTTATTATTTTTAATAATCTAATACCTAATTATTATTTAGTAACCGGCTAGGACTCGTGTTATATTTACCGGATATTGCTCCGACCAGTTTCGAACTTATTTGAAGTTCTTCGTCTGGGAGTCACGATTGTGCACAGCAGCGAGCGCAGGATGAAGCACGTAACTGGCGTTGAGACGGTTGCGCCGCAGCTGTCAAAGTCAGAATTCCTCCATCTGAACTTCGGTCACTATCACTGTGATTGTCACTGTCATTTTGAGAGGTATAGGATTGTTGACACAAAAGTTAAGCTTGTCATTTGAAGGCCTTGGTAAAGTTAGTTATGTTTTTTAGATTAAAGTTCTTGTGAGAAAACGAATAACTATATTTTGTTTTACAAAATCCCAACAAAAGAAAAATTATACTCAAAAACAGTTGATTGACGGGATGCGCTCTTCTAATCTGAAAAACCCTGATAATCAAGCAAAGTTTGAATACTGCTTTTGTTATTGTTATTAAAGCGTCATAAGCAAACACAGCGACATCTACGAGTATAGTTCATGTGAAGGAACTCTACTTTCGTGTTTTTTTAAATATAGCTGATAGGCTACCCCTCTACCCGTACCTCAACTGATGGTAAGTGATGAATTGGTCGAAGATGTTGTTTAGGCTAACCTAGAGTTGTTGGCTCAGAAGTACTGCTGCTGGAACACACTGTTACGTTAGGTGCTTGAGGTGCGACAGACTTCCTACTTGAGGGCGGTAGTTAGCGGAAATCCGCAAAATGCCTTACTACCATGCTATAACGACTGCCATCCCATGACAACAGCCACGACCGACAGCTTAACGTGCCCTCCAAAGCACGTAGCGCTCTGTAGTAATGCCACTAGAAGTCATCCGTCCAACTCATGACCGCGGTGGGCGTTGCTTAACTTCCTGATCGGTTAAGAATAGCCAAGCAAACTTCGATACGAGCGCTTCAAAATATAAATGTAAAGAAACATAGAAATAATAATATAAATTATTACACCCGCTTTACTTACAAACAGCAATAATGTAATACATTTCCGATTGCTATTTAGGAAATGTATAGATTTCCTAGAAAAAGTGCATATTACAAAATATATCATACATTTCCTAACTATTTTAGGAATTGTACACATTTCCTAGGCATTGTATACAATGACGGATTACACACTTTTCCGGTAACATATAGGCTACCACGCCTACGAGGCAGTCATATAATCATATGACTGCCTCGTAGGCCAAGTGGCGTTAATCGTCACTTTGGAATACAAAACTCCTTGTTTTGATTCCTATGGTCAGTTATCGGGTTTGTCTGACAAACACACTTTCAGTAGCAATCTGGAGTTAAGAACTGTTCGCGGAAGATGGTAACAGGCTTGACACGTGGGTGTTGATATATCTCTGACTAAGTTTAAGGGATATAAAGGAGTGTTTTTTTTTATGTTATTGTGAAGATACAAGCGCGAGGCCCACCTGATGTTAAGCGGTATCCTCTGCCTATAACAGATGCATTTCCTCATAAGTGACGAACTGCACTGCGTCAATCACCTTGAGACATAGTTGTTAAGTCTCATTTTTGCCTGTTATTTCATTGGCTCTCAAGGACTGCTGCCGGAACACACCGTTAGGTGCTTGGCGACAGATTTTCTACTTGAGGGTGGTAGCTAGCCAGGCGGGCATTCGCAAAATGCCCTTCCACCATGCGGTGAAGCTCAAGCCCCCGGCGGGATTCGAACCATGGACCTGCTGCGCGGCAGTCCATAGCCAATGCCACTGAGCCATCACTGCTTCAAAATAATATATCATTGTTATATTTACCAATGTAACTGAAGAACGGAACGATTCAACAATAAACAACAGTCGTTTATTTCACATTAAAGTGGACCTTAATTAGCGGCACCATTTTAAATAAGCTTTAATAATTCCTCAGAGAGCCGCAGCGCGGCAGAATGCAGCCTCGCAAAATGGCTCCCTGACAGAATGGCTGGCAGACGTTCTCCTACAATGATTTAGGGGTTGTGTTGGCAAACCGTGTTCCCGTTGTAGTAACAGTGATAGTTTTTAAACACATAGTTTTTGAACAAAATGAATTGATGTTTATTGCTAGTGACGGCAACACGCATAGCGCCGGTTACTTAAAAAAATCGCAATCACTTTTGTAACCACATAAAGTTGTTCAAGCTTCTTAACTTACACATATAAAATATAATTCTTGAACACATTCGCTCAACCTTCTTGATTTCTTATGGTTTCGCACATCAAATGGAAAATCATGAGCACCCATTGAATGATTATGTTGTCTGTCCGTCTCTCAGCGTTCATTTTCTGTGGCATCATTAGAAAAATAATAAACATATTTTATGTGAATAATTATAACTCCAAATAAAACATTTTAGTACGTTTTCCACTTTTCTGCTGTCAGATATTGCTTCTTGCAAATTTTATGTTATTTAGGTTAGTTTGAAAATAATAAAGACATAAATGACCGGGTTTGATTGTGTTTACAAAAAGGCTTGAAATTTTGTACCTCTAGAAAGAGTGGGATTTTTCTAATTTATCCATCCACGCGAAAATTGTCGCTAAAATTCAGCTGTAATGTATTAAACTGATCGCCGACATCAGAGATGCCCCAAGACTTTATCATTATTTTTATATAACTAACTTCATGCTTATCAAAGTCCTTCACAGACAAAACAAATTCATAATGTCGTCCCTCAAATACTACTCCATAACTAGCATCCACATTACATCGAAAGGTACATACAGTTTCTCTTTTTATTCAGATTATGAATGCTCGCTGTAACTTTTTTAGCAAAACTAACTTTTTAATTATTCACAAAATATTTCAGTTTCCTGAAGTAGCACTATTTAAAAGAAACATTAACAACAGGAGCACATTAAACACATTCAACTTTATCCTATGCAATGAGAATCCGACGCCAGCGGGACATAATTAAGCACGACGTAGAAAATGCTCAAACACAACATTCCAGCGGAAACTCGAGATATTACATTAAACTCTGCAAAGGAAGGAGCCAAAGCAATGCACTTCTGGTACTTATCCCTAAGGAATCCCATCTGCGCAGAGCTAAGAAAGCAAATACGACTTTGTCGCAGTCACCTGCCGGTCACAATGAAAGGACCGAGGAAAAATGCAGGAAAATTCGCAAGTACCGAGTTAATTAAAATAAGTCGAATCGACATTAAATTGTTGCCTTTCAGAACTTTTAGTGGGCCGTTTCTTTGTGTGCACGTGATTAGACTTTATTTCATCGAGCTTATTGCGATAAAATATGAAAAACTAATTGTTAAATGATTGCTTTATTGAACTACCAAGTTGCTATGCTTAGACTGACAGATATGCAATGGTCTCGTGTAAAAAGGTGCGAGCCCTCTAGATACATCTACCACTACAGGTCCAGACTAAAGAAAGCTGCTGATGATTTCTTTGTCTGAATAACCCAATAACTCCTCCGTCACAGGGATCGAACCAAGAATGTATGAATATATTAATCCTAATTAAATGCATGGTCGAAGCAAGGCGATACTGGTAAACAAGCTTTTTAAGCGGTGGAAGTTATGAATGAGTCCTAAACACATAATATATCCGTACTAAAATATTTTTGATACTGTACTGTTAAATAAATACTTTTAAATTATATCCTAATAACCAAACATCGTCCAAGTCGCCCATAGAACCGTTAAAATACCTACAAGTTCGCTATCCATCATACAAGCACAATAATAGTTCATCAATCATGTCGAACAACGTCATTGTCGTCACTAACACACCTATCCATGACGTCACGTCTTCATCCCTTATATAACTTCTCCCCAGACTGCTGTTCAAATAAAAACTTTGGATCCAGTGTATTACGTATTACTGGATATGGACATTAAAACATTTACCCATTTTGTTTGTCTTATGCCTTTGTTATGAAACTACTATTATACTAAAGTTGGCATGGCATATCGCCAAAGTCACAGATACCAGGTTGAGTCAGTATATCGTTCATTGGCACCCTAGAGATACAACAGGAGGAAGTGGACCACTACAGAACTGATGATGGTGCGACGATGTGGTAAAAGTCCCAGGCGTGACATGTACACGTCCAGCACAAGACCGCAGGACATGGCAGAGCTTGAAAGAGGCCTTCTTACATTTTTGTGTTTAGTTATATTTCTTCCCCATTAAGTTGTTAGGTATATATTTATACAGATAGATATATTATTTCATAAACGTGTTACAAGAATAGTTTTGATAGTCTTTCAAGTTTTAACCTGTCTGTAATATCAAAATTAAGGTTATTAGAGGCTATTTTATTAAATTATTTATAAAAAATGGGTAACGAGACTAGTAGTAGACTCTTAGGATCGAATAGTTGGTGCCACGGATATGGATTTGGAGAGCGATTGCACAATATACGTTATTGGCTGTCGGTATTTTCAAATTATAGCTCAATATGCCATAGAGAGTCATTTGTAGTGGTAGAATAGAATAAGTATCAATTTGTAACGTAAGATTATGTAGACAGTAATAAACTTATTATTCACTTGAACGGACGTTTCGTCTTATCTCCCCTCCCGCACCCCAGCACACCTCATGGCGACCCTGCCATGCGCCGGGCGCTGCTGGTCTGGGTTGAGGCGCGTCGGCGTATATTATATTTTTCGTGAATAAAACCTTAAAAATAAAAACTGTATAAAAAGATGAACTTTATAAAGTGGAGCGGACTATATATATTTTTTATTGTGGAACATTTTGTGTAACGTTGCGGCTTTTTATGGTTGTTTTGTTTCGTGAAGATTGTGCAGCAAGATGTGCAACTCCAAGATAGAGAAGGATGAGGTGTTCATCAACCAAAATGCAGCAGGAGGTACCAACGACTCTATTTTAGAGCATATTAAAGGTCAGATGGATATGTTACATATTATGATTATCGTAATCCTATCAGTGTTGGGGGCTACCATAGTTTATTTCCTGATTCGAAAATATAGAGCACTACATAAAAAATGGATGCGTGATCAAATCACTCTGCACGCAATTACTAGAGTTCGGGATTCATTTCGGAGGATCCAGCCTAGAGGAGAAAGTAACGAAGAACATGCGTAATTGTTTTGTAGAAGAAAAGTGAAGTGAATTTAGAGTGAAGTGTGGTGAATAATCATACCTAATTATCTCAAGGTAATTCAATTATTATGTTAATCGAAACAATTGGTAACGCGGGATAGGTAATGCAGGTGTGCACGGTAACTTGATCCCGGTATGCGCATCGCGTCATCCGTTCGCCCGGTCACACCGATAACGCTGTGCAGTGTAATGTAATTCTAAGAACTTTGCTTGCAATATGGACTTGTTACGAACATTGATGATAACTTTTAATATGCTTTGATTAACTTGAATCTTTGTTTTGTACTTTGAATCTTAATGTAATTACGAATGTTTTAATTACGGCCATGTTTCTCAGTTGATAATCATGAGTGTTTAATTTTGTTAATGATGAGATTTAGGTTTAATGGATAGATTAAAAATATTATTTGATAATTTGCAAGAAATAAGAACATATTTGATTAAAATAGGCCCGAGTAGACGTAAGGGAAATATATTGTTAAAGAAACAATCTGAGGCAACTGAGTTGATAGGAAGGTTTAAAGAGTTATTAAACTTATTAGAGGTACAAGTAGAAAAAGGGGACCTACCATTGGAATTTAAGAGTTATATTTTAAATTACAAAGAAAATGTCGATGAAATATATACGAATATATTAAGCTTATGTGAATTCCAGGAGCGTAACACGGAGTCTGACTCTTTAAATATTTTATCGAACGTCGCTAGTTGTGATCAATCATTGGTGAAGATGGCGAAGGTAAGTTTTGATTTAAAAACTGCGGTGAGTTTGCTACCGATTATGACCGATCGAGAAAATGACACATATAATTTGATTGATGCTATAGAGTTATATAGTTCTATGATTACAGACGAAAGCAAGCCGTTATTAATAGATTTTATCTTGAAAACTAGGCTTTCGAGAAATGCCAAATTAAGGTTAGCTACTTCTTATAAAGATGTATCTCTACTGGTGACGGATATGAAAAAACATCTGCTCACTAAAAAGTCTGATACGTCCTTACAGTCGAAATTACAGTGTGCAATTCAAGGTCACAAAACAAATCAACAATTTGGGACAGAAATTGAAAAGTTATTTGTAGATTTAACTATATCACAGGCTGACGGCGATAGCAGTAAGTTTGACGTTTTACGACCGATTAATGAGAGGAATGCAATCAAAAGGTTTGCTGACGGTTTAAAAAGCCAACGATTAAGTACAATTATTTCTGCGAGAAATTTTTCAAATCTTAAAGATGCTATAAGGGCAGCAGAAGATGAAGAGATAGCAACTACTTCTCAACAACAATTTTTGACATATAGAGGTCGAGGTAATTACCATAGAGGTAGGTATAATAGTAATTATGGCTATAATCAGCGTGGACATTGCAGCAATAACCAGCGAGGTAATTATCGTGGTACAGGTGGTACACGAGGCAACAACGAAACGCGTGGCACAAGTACACACCGTGGTACGGGTAACTATAGTAGATGGCAGAGAGGAGCATTCCGTGGACGTGGACGAGTTAACTATATGCATAACGAGGTAAGTACTCAGGAAGAGGTAAGTACTAATCCGGTATCAGAATTTTTTCGTGAATAAAAGTATTTTTACGGGAGAGAGTATAAATTGGGTAAATTCAACCATAGATAATAAACATGTTGATTTTTTGGTAGACACTGGAGCGTCTATATGCGCTATAAAGGAAAAGGTTTTGAGGAACTTTAATTACAAATTTTATAACGAAATTTTTGACATTGAAGGCATAGGTGGTACTCTCACATCAGATGGATACGTACTTTTAAACATTAATATTGACGATATTCAGTTTAATCACAAATTTTACGTTTTTAAAGATCTACCTTGTTACACGTCTGGAATTTTAGGACAAGATTTTATTTTAAAATACAATGGAATTTTGGATTATCAAAATTGTACATTAACTTTAACCAATCAAAATCTTACAACAGTAACACCTTTATTTATAGATCAAATTATTACTTTAGAACCACGATGTGAAACTATTAAATATTTACCAACAGATTGTAACTCAGATTGTGTTGTGTTATCTAAACAATTAACTGATCATGTATTTATGGCAAGTACAATATCTAGACCTGTAAATGGAAAAATACCAGTAAAGTTATTGAATACAAGTGATAAAGAGTTACAAATAAATATTTTTAAGCCAGATGTACACAATATAAACGACTATGATATAAAACAATTTTGTGAGACCAAGGTAAATGCTGAAAGAGTTAAAGAACTATTTTCTTATTTAAAATTAAATACATATTTGAGTAAAGAAGAGCAAATTTCAATTGAAAACATATGTGCTAAATATAATGATGTTTTTCATTTACCTAATGATAAACTTTCAGTTACTAATGTATATAAACAAGAGATAAAATTAAAAGAAAATGTAACAGCAGTATATAGTAAACCTTATAGGCTACCGTTTTCTCAAAAGAAAGAGATAGAAAAACAAATTAAAGAGTTATGCGATAGTGATATTATAGAGGAAGCGACAAGTGATTGGTCAAGTCCTATTCTGATCGTACCAAAGAAGCTAGATAGAACAGGAGAACGTAAATGGAGGATTGTTGTAGATTACAGACGTTTAAACGATAACATTAAAGATGATAAGTTTCCATTACCTAATATTACTGATATACTAGATTCACTTTCAGGTTATGTATACTATTCTCATTTAGATTTATCCCAAAGCTACTACCAAATTGAATTAGAACCACAAAGCAGAAAGTACACATCTTTTACTACAGATCAAGGTCAATTTCAGATGAAAAGATTGCCGATGGGACTGAAGATAAGTCCAAGTGCTTTTTCAAGAGCTATGACTGTTGCTATGGCGGGATTAAATTACGAAAACTGCCTAATATATTTAGATGACCTTGTAATTTTAGGAAGAAATTTATCAGATCACAATAAGAACTTAATAACAGTATTTAACAGACTTAGAAGAGTAAATTTGAAGTTAAACCCATCTAAATGTGAATTTTTGAAGAAGGAACTTCTTTATCTAGGTCATGTTGTATCAGAAAAAGGAGTATCCCCTGATCCAGAAAAAATTGAAGTTTTCAAAAATTATCCTAAACCTAAATCATGTGACGAAGTTAAGCGTTTTGTTGCTTTTACAAATTATTACAGAAAGTTTGTAAACAACTTTGCTTTAATTGTTTTGCCATTAAACAAAATGTGTAAAAAGAATGTAGATTTTCATTGGACAGATGAGTGTGACATTGCTTTTGAAACACTAAAAAACTGTTTAGTTAACCCACCAATTCTCGATTATCCAGATTTTAGCGAAGACAACGAATTCACTCTTCAAACTGATAGCTCAGGATTTGCAGTAGGTAGTGTGTTATCTAATAAAAATGGAAGACCAATAGCATATGCAAGTAGAAATTTAAACAAAGCAGAATTAAATTACCCAATAATTGAAAAAGAACTTTTGGCAATAGTGTGGTCCGTAAAATATTTTAGACCGTATTTATATGGACGGAAATTCCTTGTAAAAACAGATCATAAACCATTAATGTATTTGTTCAGTATGAAAGATCCTTCTAGTCGTTTGACAAAGTTTAGGTTATGCCTAGAAGAATATGACTTCAAAGTGGAGTATGTACGAGGAAAAGAAAATGCGGCAGCTGATGCATTATCTCGAATAATTGTGACATGTGATGATTTGAAGAGAATGAATGATGAATGTATGTATGTAATGACGCGAGCACAATGTAAGAAAGCGAGAGAATGCGAGAAACCACTTAATCCTCAGGATATGACGATGAATGAAAGCAGCGAAGGGGATGGCCAACCTAACGTTGTTGAAATTCTAAAGAAATCCAATAATGACGTTGAATTTACTATTGTTGACAAGCAGAATTTGAAGAAGATTGTAATGAATAAAAAATTAGAGACCAAAGTATCAAGTAAAGAAAGTTATGTATATGTAGGTCGACCTCTACAAGTAATATATTACGTGAATAATGATCCGAAATCTTTACCAGCAAGAGCGCGAGTCGACTTGTTGGAAGAGTTAGGAGAGTTCTGTAATGAATTGAAAATAAACGAGCTCGTTATAATAAAAAAAGAAGAAAATAAAGAATTAATAAAGGGATTAATAAAAGATATAAAACATGATACTAAATGGAAAGGTCCTAGATTTTGTGTGATTAATAAAGTTGAAAGAATAATTGAAGAAGATATGAAAAAGGTTATTATGAATGACTTTCATTTGTTACCGACGAGTGGACATGCAGGAATTAGAAGAACAGTTAATAACATAAAGAAATATTACTATTGGCCGAGTATGGAAAGTGATGTAAAGAAATTTATTACGAAATGTATTAGTTGTCAGAAACTGAAACACCATAGAAATGTAAAAGAGCCTATGACTATTACAACGACAGCATCAACTTCATTTGAGAAGGTATTTTTGGACATTGTAGGTCCATTAGACAGAGATGATGAAGGTTATATTTACATTTTGACATTACAGTGTGAATTAACAAAATATGTAGAAGCTTATCCATTAAAATCAAAATCAGCTAGTGAGGTAGCAAGAACGTTTGTAGAAAATTTTATTTTAACGTATGGAGTTCCTAGAGTAATTGCAACCGATAGAGGTTCCGAATTTATTTCAAGTGTGATGAAGGAAACCTGTGAAATTTTAGGTATTAAGCAATTATTTTCAACAGCGTATCATCACGAGTCAATTGGCGCATTAGAAAACACTCATAAAGTATTAGGAAACTTTTTGCGAATACAAACAAGTAATAATCAGAGTTCATGGAGTTCGTGGATTAATTATTGGAAATTTTCATTTAATACAACAGTACACAGTGAAACAAAATATACACCTTACGAATTAGTGTTCGGACACGTATGTTTGTTACCAAATAATTTAAAATCTCAGGTAGAACCATTATACAATTTTGACAATTATCCTAATGAACTAAAATTTAGACTACAGAGAGCTCAGAATGATGCAAAAAACAATTTATTAAATTCAAAACAAACACGAAAAATTAACTACGATAAATCAATTAATCCTATTACGTATTCAGAAGGTGATTTAATTTTGATAAAGGAAGAAGATAAAAAGAAACTCGAGAGCATTTATTCTGGTCCATATCTTGTAATTCAGGACGTCAGTCCAAATGTAATCATACTAAAGAATGATAAAAACTATATCATCCACAAGAATAGAACAAAACTATTCAAGAAAAATGAGTAATATAGCGAAGTAAGTTAAGGTAACATTAGCATATATAAGTAAAAATAGATATTAAGAATTTTTATACCGTACATGTTTATGTTTAAGATTATGCTTTTGCTTTGCTAATATTTTTCTGTTAACAATTATGAGTTTTTTTTTCTATATTAATATCTTTGAAACTCAAAAATAATTTGAATATTTTATCTTTAATAAGACTAAGAATTTTAACAAAGATTGTGAAAATTCTTTTAATTAAGGGAGGAGATGTAGTGGTAGAATAGAATAAGTATCAATTTGTAACGTAAGATTATGTAGACAGTAATAAACTTATTATTCACTTGAACGGACGTTTCGTCTTATCTCCCCTCCCGCACCCCAGCACACCTCACATTGCTTATTATAACATTACTTATTTTATTATACGCATAATCATTATGACTTTTAAAATATTCTGATAAAGAATCTAAATACCGTTCCATACGCTTTGGCGACCATAAAATCCAAATTATATCAAAACCCATTTAGCTGTCATAGAAGACAATAACAAACTTTAGCATTTACGAAAATATTTGAAACTTTGGCTACAACATCAATTGGAGCCAAAACTTACTACTGGTTTGGAGTATTATAGGGCATATTCTTAACAAAATAGCATCGCTAACATTATGGTCCAATGGCTGTGGTATCACAATATTGTTGTTTGTTTGACAAAACATTATGTGACGATGACAACTGATAACTACCGCTTCATTTATTTTGTTGGACCTTTACAACATAAATAATTTAATAAGAAATTATGACCATACGACTACGCATCGTCTTCTACGGTTGAAATTAGATGCCTCGGGTAAATGTCTATGTGATTTATTTTGAAAAAAGTTCGATGTGTACAAAGATGTGATCACGTTCAGGTGTGATGCGGGTTCAGTACTGTCCTTTGATTGAATAGAATTTAATAGATTGTATATCAATAAATATTTTGTTATGTAAACTAACGTAGTTTCCACTAATTTCAGTAAATAATACGGGATAACTCACGTGAATAAGTCAGATAACATTTATTTTATTTATTTATTCAAAAACACTTACATCTACCATTACAGGTTATACCTAATGCGATAGTGTAGTTAGTAGGAAGTAACTAATAATTAATTTACGTAAATTTCTTAAACAATCTTAGTGCTAACATAAATAATATTATATACTAGTACATAATATTATTTGTGTATGTTTATCTATAGTGGTAAACCTGTACTATATACCACTATAATACTATACTAGACTATAGTTTTTGTACTAGACCATCGAATGTGGTTGAAACTATAGTCGGAGCTATCCGACTTATGCACGTGTTAGAATCATATATTTGTTAAGCTTAGATTCTCTTAAGTAAATAAGTTACGAGAAGTTACTCATTATGTAATTGTAGAATATTCTAAAACTTGTTGATATTTGTCATTTTTAATAACCGCCACACTGAAACCCTTTATGATCTGTATTCATTCTAGACTAGCCAATGACGAACCATCCTGTCTTATTTCGGGTTGGCTGATACGTTGTGGCGGGAACTTTCATGTCTCTGATTGGTTGTGGTAAATATGGCGGGAACTTTAATGTATATGCGACAGACACTTGGCGTCAGTCAAAACCAAGATCTCAACTTGCTGAGCTCTCTTTATTCTTCACAAGTGACTGCTGCATCGAGACTTATTGAGTTAAGTACTGTACTATTGTATTTAATGTAACATAACTGATATTCACGTGTTGTGTGTGGGTCTATGTTTGTTGGCTTCCAAAATGGTTTGCCCTTATTATTATATTATCGCTGTGGAATGTGACTATACAATATTACCTTTGAAGTAATCTATGTGACCCTAATGATGTATTATTCTTATTAAAGTGTTGTATGTGTCCCTATAAATGCTGTCTTTTGAGATTTCCTTATGATTCCCTTTTGCGTAGAAAACCTAGTAAGTTAGATAGTTAAGTACTGAACTAGTAGAACTTAATTCCTTACATTAAGCTAAGACTAGATTATGGCATCACCACCTGACAAACATCTTATAATTTAATGAGCCTATATTATAGCTTGAATAAATGCTCTCTATCTTGACAAATCTCACATCAGAAGTGGGATCACTCAAATTGCCTACCTTCATTTTTTTTAATAACTTTTATTAGTTTCAGAATCGATGCAACTACTCTCAAAGACTTGGGCGCCGCGGATTGCGGGGCCGTGGCTGCATCCTGGCGACAAGATGACAGCACCGTGTTACCAGTTTTCGTATCTGCTACCAGCGGCAGTGGAACGCCGTGGTTTGCGAAGCCGTCGCTGCAACCTGGCAACAGGATGACGACACCGTATTGCGAGTTATCGAATACTAGCGGCAGTGGCACCGAGTTTTTATTCACTGACATCGGTATATTGGCGAAATAATTCATCTGGACAAGTACTATAACAGTGGCAAAAGCAGGTAAAGCCCTCCAAAGGGTCTGTTTTATAATGATTACAATCCTGTAACCGTGTAGTGGCAATGTGAAGAATAACCTCGACGAAAATTTTCTCAATGTTATAACGTTTAAATCTGAAACTGACGGTTCTTGCTGCATATATCCCTCAAGATAAAGGTGCTTTCACTGAACCTTATTGAATTAGTGTTTGCTAGCATATGTAATGGAAGTTTATGAAACTTGTTATGTCATTGTGTATTTTTTTTATATTATTTACACTAATAAGTACATATTATAACGACGAACGTAATTAGATTTCTTCAAAGTCAAACTATGTTCTCATTTTATACAGTGACTATTGGTATTAATTGAGAATACATTTCTATAAACCTAGAAACCTAAATGTGGAAACGCATATCGAACAATAAATAGCAAAGTTACAACCATATCTGAACTAATGTCGCTATTACCTTATGCTTAAAATTTTCTTAATTTTATTTAAAAGCGATCCTTAAAACTTAGTGACATATGAAATGTTTTTGAACATCTGAGAATATCTTATGTAATATTACTTGCTCAGTGATCTTATGGGCATTAAATAAATTCACTACAGATTGCTAATTCTATAAAAGTAGTCATGACAAAGTATATAGTATATTTACTTATGCTTTTGCTTGATATTTGTAAAAGCAGTTTGGGTCCTAAGCAAGGGTTATTTTATCCTATAAAGAAAACTCCTTAACTGTTTCACACTAATCAACTCGATTGTATAATATAGGATTTTGAATCGATTGTATAATATAGTAACTGGCGATGGGTAGAAATGTTTTAATTGTTGGTTTCGCAAAGTATTGTTTATTAAATCCACTTTAAACTTTGAATTCTTATACATAGGTTGTCTTATCCTACATAAATACGAAGATAACCTATGACAAATGTTAGCACTTGGCATCCCTGCAGAAGTCATTACTGACTGTCACGCAAACTTTGGCTCAAACCATAATCGATCCCTTTTTAGAAATTACTAATTGACAAACATATGATTGTTACTGGAACACTTTGAAGTGACGGTTAGATGGAACGGTATGTCTATATTAGGTAGAATGTTCTATAAATTGTCAGATTGACCGAACGGATTCTGGAATGTTCAACAAACAATCTATGCGACAATACAGAGGTTTACAGGGGTTTTACCTCTGCGTTTATTGATTGGTGTAGACTATAGATGGTTTATCATGAAATATTGTAATTCACAAGGATATATTGATACTGGCCACGAGAGTGGGTGTTTGAACAAAATTTATTTAATTATTGTACCTATTGTTTTGAAACAAGAAATACGATAATTATGTACGTTTCAGTTAAGAATATTAATATGACATGCTACCCTACATATTGTAGAAATAAACTACTTGTGTTATATTATCAGTTATCATCACATAAAATGATAATATCAAATTACTCATATCTACATGTACTTATGCTCTAGATTAAATATTAAATAGAAAGACACTGCTTACCTATTTGATTGGTGCTGGTTGATCTCACGAGCAGTGTGTGAATGCAACCAGCATGTCTATTCAAATGGCAACTACTGTTTAAATTGATTACACTGCATACCCATTTGATTGGTGCTTGTTGATCTCACGAGCAGTAAGTGAATGCGACCTGCACGTCTATTCAAAAGGCAAACTGTTTGATAAAAGCCGGTCGACCTTTTACTTGGCAATGGTTGTCTCACATGGCGGCTTGTGAATGTAATCATCGTGTCTAGGTAACTGGTAATTATTAAAATGAGTAGGGTTTTTCATGAGAATTTAAAGTGTTATTTTTACTGCTACATAAGTACATGTAGGTAGACTGCCTGTTGTTATCAGAAAAGTTATTTTACGTGTACAAATGATGATCCTATTATTCTGGATAAAATACTTAAGCCCTGACGTCAAAACGTCCAAATCATAAAAGGAAGACCCAATTCTGTCCTTATAGATAATACTTATGTCGTGAAGTCAAAAGGTCCAGACGTTTTTTGTCAAATGGAATATGTCCAAGGTTTAGTGGTACATTTTGTTATTGTCTAAATAATGCGTGGACGATAAAACGTCAACTTGATAACTAAGCAAGTTAAAGTTGCATTGCAGAAATTTACCACAGTCGTTTTAATCAAATTTTAAACTCCCTATTGCTTAATATGTTATCAAATATGTAGTTGAAACTGGATACTATCTATGAAACTTAGTATCAGTATTTACTTCATATATATACCTGGTATACTTTACGAATTATGTACTTGCACATAATATTTATTCGTGACACTTATATAACAACGTAAATGGGAATGTTGGTTTGTACAACATTTTTTTCACAAATGTATTGAATGTATTTTGATTCCATTCCAATGATATTATTTTCCTTTCCTGAGATAGCAAATCACAACAGTCAACGCGTAGAGGGATAATCTACCCTCCACGCCCAATACATATACATTGTAGTCCACAAATATGTACTATGAACATTTTATAATGATTTTGTAGATAATCGATAGCGGTTTTTCTTTTTGGTGACTTCGAACCAAATACTGTTTATGTGTTCTATTTATTACTTATTACATAAATTCTTTATCAAGCAAGCTTTGTGCAAATAATTGTGGGTTGCCATACACGGTAACAATATTTCCTACATATATACTATTATCACTAAGTTATACATAATTATTTTAAAGTGAAGTTTGCCTGGTGTTATTTTGTACTTCGTGGACGAAGTACTGTCAGTATGGCCGTGTTAGAATCATATATTTGTTAAGCTTAGATTCTCTTAAGTAAATAAGTTACGAGAAGTTACTCATTATGTAATTGTAGAATATTCTAAAACTTGTTGATATTTGTCATTTTTAATAACCGCCACACTGAAACCCTTTATGATCTGTATTCATTCTAGACTAGCCAATGACGAACCATCCTGTCTTATTTCGGGTTGGCTGATACGTTGTGGCGGGAACTTTCATGTCTCTGATTGGTTGTGGTAAATATGGCGGGAACTTTAATGTATATGCGACAGACACTTGGCGTCAGTCAAAACCAAGATCTCAACTTGCTGAGCTCTCTTTATTCTTCACAAGTGACTGCTGCATCGAGACTTATTGAGTTAAGTACTGTACTATTGTATTTAATGTAACATAACTGATATTCACGTGTTGTGTGTGGGTCTATGTTTGTTGGCTTCCAAAATGGTTTGCCCTTATTATTATATTATCGCTGTGGAATGTGACTATACAATATTACCTTTGAAGTAATCTATGTGACCCTAATGATGTATTATTCTTATTAAAGTGTTGTATGTGTCCCTATAAATGCTGTCTTTTGAGATTTCCTTATGATTCCCTTTTGCGTAGAAAACCTAGTAAGTTAGATAGTTAAGTACTGAACTAGTAGAACTTAATTCCTTACATTAAGCTAAGACTAGATTATGGCATCACCACCTGACAAACATCTTATAATTTAATGAGCCTATATTATAGCTTGAATAAATGCTCTCTATCTTGACAAATCTCACACACGTGATTTTTCCCGTATTATTTACCAAAAATCAATAAATATAATTATGCAAACAGATAATTGTCATAAAATTGAAGACTATGTAGTCAATATAATTAGATTCTGTGTATTTAAATTGAAAGTTGAAACAGAACAAGCGAAATCATAAAAGTAACAAGCTGCTCTTGATATTGTAAACGCTTTCGAGATAAAAGCATACCTTGTTAAAGGGATAAAAATTTTAATCTAATTTAACAAAATTTTATGAAATACGGTCTGGAAAGAAAAAAATACTGGGTTTGAACACTTGGTAATTATAATTTTTAACTTTGTTTTTATTGTTGGTAGTCAGGTGAGATTCTTACGACAGAGTCAGGTGAGATTGTGCTTAAAGGCTAGCCCAATCTCACCTGATGGTAAGTTATGATGTGGTCGAAGGTATTAACAGCCTTAACCTAGAATTACTGGCTCTCAAGGACAGCCTGCCGGAACACACTGTTAGGTGCTTGGCGACAGATTTTCTATTTGAGGGTGGTAGCTAGCCAGGCAGGCATTCGCAAAATGCCGTTCCACCATGCGGTGAAGCTCAAACCCGCGGCGGGGATTCGAACCATGGACCTGCTGTGCGGCAGTCCATCACATAGCCAATGCCACTGCGCCATCACTGATTCTTAAGGTAAATATGAATATACGCCGGGCCAATACACGCATATAATAATACGTGAGTGAATATATTCACTAGGTGACCAGTCAGAAGAGTCACTAGCTCACTATTCCACGTCTAAAATGCTCGCAAGCTGTAAATTAGCTGAAGACCAGCTAATTAGATTGTAGTAATAAGACGCGCTACTCTGTTAAATTTCCGATATTAATGATAGAATAAATCTTGCACTGTATTATAGGTAACTTAAAACCAAACTTGATTGTTTTGCTTATAAATAATTATCGAAGCAAGAAATACTTTTTTATCCGAAAGCTATCAGTGTACTTTGGAAAGCTGCATTTGAGATAATTAAATAATACCTTTCATCGTCTGAACCTGATTCCCTTCTCCCGACATTACCATGTTATCTTTATCTTTGATGCAGTGATAACCGAGTGTAATAATTCTGGACTGTTGCGCTGCAGGTTCCTGGTTCAATCCCCACCACCGGTTCGAGCTTCATCGTAATGCGGAAGGGCATTATTCGCAAATGTCCCGTAACAAGCTTGTCTAGGTAGCTACCACCGTCAAGTAGATATACAGTCGCCAAATACTTAACAATGTGTTCCAACAAAAATCCTTGAGAGCTAGTTATATAAGTAAACAAATTTAAGTAAATATTTTTAACCTATTTGCTTTTTGATTGGAAAAATAACAATTTGTATTTGTATATTTGTATTTATGATCATTGCATAAGTTTGAACAACTATTGGAGTTGGTCTCAATAAAGCGCCGTTCCAACTTGACAATGTCGATTATAAACCATATATTTTATTATATTTTTAATGTTCTTATTACGAGTACAGATGAACATAATTTTGTACAGTGCAAAGAAACCTATTGTGCCGAATAATTAAAGAATTTTATATCTTACTTAATCATGTTTATAAGTAAATAAGCTTTCAACTCTTACCACCCCACTTTCACCATTGAGAATGATGTTTACATAAAAAGATTATATTATAAACCCCCGATATGAACTAGCCCTGATAACCATCTATTCTAAACTAAAATATTAAGTCAATTTCTATGAGCACAAGCACGATACCTCTGCTCTAAGTTGGAGTTATATATCCTAAAGAGTCCAGGTGTTGCTGCATAATCAGGCTATGTTCTTGTTAAGATATTAATTAAATAACAAGATATTAAATTGTGCACTGATAAAATCTGTAGAAGTTGCTAGCATTTATGCATTTTAGACAAAAGGTAACTAAGAGCAGTCTCGTTACCCACATTTGCTGTTTCAGAGCTACGATAACACAGACAGAGCGCATCACACATTAAACTTATAAACGCCTTCTGTTGCGGCACTTGTAAACTCGCACAATTTCTGTCAAGAACGGCTAAGCCGCAGTATATTTAGAGATCCTGTTGGTTCTGTACTATTTATATATGTATGCTGTATGCGAAGCTACGGCTTTACGACGTCCGCGTCACCGCCAGTCCAGTGCAATGCCGAAGTTATGGCGATTGCCAAAGTAAAAAAATATATATTTGATAGCGTGCGCGTCTGTGTTTGATAGGCATGCGACAAATAAATTATGAGTTTAGATGACAGTTTTATTACTCTGTCGTATAAAAATTCAGTGGCAATAAAATATAACGAGTTTACAACATAAATTTTGAATTATTCAGACTCTTTTTATTTCTGATCATATCAGTCGGTTTAGTAAAAATATAGTTTATCTAGTAATCATCTTTCTACCGTTATCCCACTTATAGAATATCCATATAACTACACATAGGAGTCGGTGCAAAATACTCGTATTTTCTAACAACACAATGGACATATTTTTTAATTAGGGTGAGCTAGTTACTGAATAATTTACCCAAATGATTCAGATTTTTGTAGGCTTCTTTGCTTGATGTTTGATCATGTATAACATTTATTTTGATTATATTAATTTATTAACTATTAATAACAAGCCACTAAATTACAGAGATCAAAGAATCATTAATGTCAGTTTTATAGGTATCAATGTTTACGCAGTATTGTTATTGTGCTGTCGTCAGCAAATATTGACATTTGTTGGGTCGTAGCGTTGAGTAAATTATTAATATGTATTGTTCATAAAAGTGGACCCAGAACGCCGCCTTGTGAAACCCCATAAGTAAATCACTTTCAAATATCGATCTATCACTTCGCGTCTCGTTTTTAAATAAGTAGAGTAATAGGTCTGTAACACTCCAATCGATCCTTGCTTCCCTTTTTATACAATGGTTTTATAATAGCAATTTTAAGAGATAAAGGAAATGTGCTTGTAGTAATACACAGGTTGATTATATAGCTTACGGTTGTAGTAGTAGTATGTAGCTTTATTATTTTGGTTAATACCTGGTCGTGGTCTAGGTGTATTAGTGTTTTCAAGGTTTCCAATATGTTTTTCAACATCATTCTGTATACGTATGTAATAACGAAGGCTGGCCGCACCACGATGTGGAATAACATAGTCTAGAAGCGAAAAGAAATTATATGACTTTTAGATTTTGCTTACTTTCATTCAACCTCGTGTTATTTTACACATTTCCGATACCTTGATTGATATGACTATGAGCATGCTACTATCATCACCTTATCATTTCTTACTAAACAACTTAAATATATTACTTAGTATTTTGTTAACAAAGGCATACCGCCGGCAAAAAAAAACTTAAATATTGTTAAATCTATGAACATTAAATAAATAAACATTCTGTTAAAAAGGTAAAATTTAAAGTACTCTAATTATCTTAGATTGAGATTGAATATATTAGATATTACATATCCATACAAGGCCACTTTTGACGATTTTTGAAAATTTGATGTGATGAGATGTTCCACCTCAGCAAACGCCACGGTGACCCTATAGCACTGACTATCAGTGCTTAATGGCCAGTAATGCGAACCTGTGAACACGTTTACTAGAATTCAATAACCAGGCACTTTTCTGTATAAGTTGCACACAGTTTTTCAGTCTGTGTACAATATTATGATGAAATAAACCACTGAAGGCTACAGAAAATTCAAATTTTATCATGAGAATCTGTCGATTCCACTGCAATTATATCAATATAGCTTGCTAAGGCCATTAGGCTTTGTTGCTTTGTTATTCTTAACCGATCACCAAGGTTCAGCACAGTCCACTGCGGTCATAACTTGGATGAGTGACCGCTAGTGGTACGACTGAGCGCTTCCATGCTTCGGAGAGCATGGTAAGCCATCATGGCAGCATGAGTGTAAGGTATTTTGTGAATGTCCGCATACTAACCTAACCGTTTTACGTAGTTTTTTTTGTACGTGTGGAAAATGCGCATTCCCGTCCACCTCGGGGATATATATATATTTATATATATATATAGCCCGGGATATGTCGAGCTCGACACCAACTACTTCCACAGCAGCAAGTGTGAAAATAATAAATAATACCGACTAAAAATCAAACGATGTTCCTGCTGGACGCCTTAATGCCAGGGCAACGGGAACGCTTGTGCACTCTACGTTGCCCAGACAGCGTTGGCCCCTGGCAGGGCTCCGTACCGTTGAGGAGTGGAGGAAGATTAACTCCACTTCTTCATCTATAGTGATGCGCGGAAACACCGCACGTGCCACCACGAGGTCTTTGGTGTTTAGTGTAGCGAAGGACGGCTAACCTAACCTAACATACTTTCTGACAACTGTTCTTGAGACCTGGGTAGGATTTAGGATAAGCATATTTACCATGCGACCACATCATCAGGTGAGATGGTGATTTAAGGTTAACATACCGGAAAAAAAAGAATCAGCCTCAGAGTTGAAACATTTAAAGCCTGTTTCAGAATGTTCGAGTAAGTTCCGGTTATACTACCATACTCTGCGTTTCACAATCATCGATTTAGCCTATCCATCGGTTAAAGTTTGAAATGCGCTCCATGTTAACTGAAACGGACCCTTAACCATTGCATTTCTGCTTTATAGATATAACATTCTTGTTGAAAAGTACATAAACAATTAGAATTAATATTCTAAGATGTTAATCCCTGGTAACTCTTTTATCTTTTGTGTTTTAAAAGCGTTTATGTGTTTGACATGAGTACTATGTTGTTTTATTATATCTGCCATTTATTAATAAAAATACTTTAATACGAGCAGCGGCGTATCATCTATTTAATATTAAAATTATGAAAAATAGTTTACAAGGGACTTTGTGTTTTTATGAGCATGTTTGCTTTTGTAGCGAAGCGTTGAACTCAGTTTTATGATGTCAAAAAGTCGTTTACATATTAATATTGTCATCGCAATAGCTTTTAAAACAAAACTTGTTTTCGGCTCTAACTTTTACTATAATGTAGTTATTACAACGAACGAGACGTGAGAGAGTTCAGTATACGATACGATTATAAATTCGTGTCAATTTGTTTGGTGAAAAATACTGTACATAATGTTGTCATTTTGACCGCTGAGGATCGGCTGTGAATATGTTATGAATAAATGATATGTATAAATGATATATATGATAAAAATAAATTTATATATTGTTATGAATAAATAATATGGTAATTTATTTTTCTTTTTTTTACCGGTATATGCCTTAATTGACACAACACTACGAACTATATACAATACTACAGCTACTACAATAAAAGCATTTAGACAACCTATATACAGCTATAAGTTATTGCAGACTCACAGGCAGTCCAAATGCTCCAGCCCACTACCAGTTGACAAGCATGCCCAGCATGCTGGCAACATTGCCCCGTTGAATTGCAATGCTTATTCGTTGAGCCAAATAGGTGCCAGAATTTTGATCACGCGTAGCATCAACCAAGCGTTCTGATAAGCTTAGGAAAATGCGATGAGCTCCCGGTACCTATTTAAATTACGAATCATACAACATACTTTTAGATTTCCACTCACCATTTCGTACATTCCGTTTAGATTCGGATTTACATGAAACTCCTAATTTGCCGCATTTAGCAATTGTGGAATCGTATTTACCATTTGTTAGATTTAATTTAGCAGCGGTGTTTGCGCGTCGGAAATAAATTAAAATCAGAGTTATATGGTATATTCTGGTTGTTATATAATTGGTGTTGGATAGTGCTTTCAATTGAAAACGTGTATTATAATAGAGTATAAGAAGTGGTCTAGTTTGCTATTAGACTTATTTGAGCTGTTTGCGTTTGCAAGTGTGACGTAGTTGCCTGTCTAGGGCGACTACGACGTACTTGCCAAGTTCATAAACTTCGAAAATATATTGAACATAAAATCAAAAGCTCGCATGTTCATATATGACACGAACAAGAGCACGTTAATTTTACCTTAAACATTATCATGAAACATCTGGTGCCTAGACAATTGTGCCAGGAGGACTAAAATATATTTATATAATCTCATTCGGTAATATTCTAATTATGAAATGAAATACAGACTTTTATGGCCATAGACCGATAACAGACCTTTTCCATATTGGCGCTATTTCGTACATACGAAGTTGAGTAATATTTTGTTGGATAAAATTTTGATTTAATGTAGCTACCTATAGCCATGAGATTAAATAAAGTAGGTATGCAACTGCATATAATTAGGTATTAAAACACTCGTGTAATACCCACTATTATATGACAGTTGCATAAACTACTATTTTGGAAATATTGAAAAAATATACAGTCACAAAAAGATTGCATCGGCCGGGAATCGAACCCGGGCCGCCCGCGTGGCAGGCGAGCATTCTACCACTGAACCACCGATGCTACGTAAATTGTGGTAAAATATTCCATGTTATCACAAGCTCGAACCTAACATAAACGAAAACACAGATAAATGATTGAAGATCTATCATTTGGTGATTCTTAGCATTTTATAATTTATTTGGCACAATTATTGAAATAGATGATATGAACCTATTATTTTGATTTATATTTTTCACATTTAACATTATAATTTATGCAGTTATATAACATAATGTATAATCTTTGCATATAAGTAGGTATGTTATGTGTTATTACGTAATTTGTTAACCTTACCTAATTTGTAAACCTTATTTTATATTTATACATGTATTTATTTATCTAATGTAAGTTATAATGTCGATGTAAGTATATTTTGAAACAGTGATGGCTCAGTGGCATTGGCTATGAACTGCCGTGCAGCATGTCCAAGGTTCGAATCCCGTCGCGGGCTTGAGCTTCACCGCATGGTGGAAGGTCATTTATCGAATGCCCGCCTGGCTAGCGACCACCCTCAAGTAGAAAATCTGTCGCCAATATTTCGCTGTCTATATTTTGTCTAATACCAGTCCACAACGTTTTCCTTTCAATTCAATATAATCTTAACGACCTTAAGAGCGATAAAAGAGCTAAATAGACCATTATTCCAAACGTCATAAAGTCTTTACTAGAGAATAGATAACAAACTATCAAAACTTGGAATCCATTCTTCGCTCCAGAATCTTGTTCGACGTTTTGGAACAGAATAGAGTTAGTGAAGCAATTTATGGGTTCGTTTTAGTACTGCAGAGTTGCCAGATTTGTAGTTACCCTACAAAATTGGTGTTTTAAGGTAAACGTTGTTGATTATGGCGGCAAAATTCTATTTATTCGCTAAATCGTTTTACTGTTGTACCTGATTACATAATGCGTGAAATTCGGAAAATATATGTTATTATATCTGACGTATTTTGTTAATATTAATTTATTTTTATATATTAAAGATGTGATTTCTGGAATCATTGTATGCATTGGTGCTCAAAAATTTGTGAAATAATACAAGCACCATTATTTTAAGTTCGCTAATATCATAATCATGTAGAATTGTACCAAACCTAGCTACAGGCGTGATAAAACTGTTTTAATTTTAATGTTCCACCACATACGTACGTTTCCACCTTAATTAATGAGTAAAGTGTTAAGGCAGCATCTATCCTATCCTAACCATGAGGTTAGAGTTAGTTCGTCGGGATAGCAATGCCACAGAAGGCAGAAATCTTGGTCTTTTTCTATACCTTGGAAATTCTCAGTAACTTGGCAAAGTTTTGATCACAATAGGATTGTTTCTTATTACACGTTACTTCGTTACGTGGGATCGTTTGGTAATGTGTCGTTGTTAACATATTTCTGCACCGGTGAAAAGAAAATTATGTCTCAACAAAAATCCAAATAAAATATTTTATTAAAGTATTTGTAACAAAGAAATTACAATTTATCGTTACCTATTTATATTATATATAAAAAATCTTAACCTTCATAAAGCCCCATCTAAATAATACAAATAATGTATTTTAGATAAACCTTTCCAATTCTTTCACTGCTGGTAAATTTTAACAGTTATCTGGCAATACCGTTACAGTTTAAGGTACGTAGGTGGGATAAATGAAAAGTTGATGGAGTTAAAAGACGTAACTGTTTCCAATAGGACTCGAGGGTGTTGAGTTGAGAGTAACCAGCTGCAATCTACCCTTATTTAGGATTGCTAGTAACCTGAAGATTTAATAATTAATAGAATTAAGCATAGTATTTATAGTTACATGCTACTATGGAGTAGTAGAGTGCTTAGAAACATTTAGGGAATTATTTTTAGTATGAAAATTATGTACTTTTTTTTGAAAGAGTTTGTCAAAGTTTACTGATTCAGTTTTTTTTATTCCGACGACATATTTCATTATTTAATTAGTTGAACACAATCACCATTTTATTGAAACAAGTGAGTAAAATAAACGATAGTGTACACAAGTTGAGAACTACAAAATATAATGTCTAAAATGTAAAGTAACGTCTAAATATTGCAATTAAATGCAATTAAATTTTAAGGCGCGAACAATGAATATGACTCATAACTCTTATTTGTACTCTTGTTCTTATCCATCGTATGGGGACTCGTATCGTTGTAATTTTGTATGTAATCTGCGGAGCATGCGTTATTGCAAAAATAAAAGTATTAAAATTTAAGGGGTTGCGTCATAGTTAACAGGTTTAAAGCTATGTGCAAAAAATTGTCTTGTTTGTAGTACAACGTAAGTTGAACTATAGGTTTTTTTTAATGTTATTGTGACGGAACAAGCTTGAGGCCCACCTGATGTTAAGCGGACTAACCTCTGCCAATAACAGATACATTTCGCACGAGTAACGAATTGCACTGCGCCCGTCTCCTTGAGACATAGGTGTTAAGTATCATGTGCCTGTAACTTCACTGGCTCTCAAGGACACCCGTTAGGTGCTTGGCGACAGATTTTCTACTTGAGGGTGGTCGCTAGCCAGACGGGCATTCGCAAAATGCCTTTCCACCATGCGATGAAGCTCAAGCCCGCGGCGGGATTCGAACCATGGACCTGCTGCGCGGCAGTCCATAGCCAATGCTACTGAGCCATCACTGCTTGAACAGGTGTCGCTCCATCCCCATACGATGGTTAAGAACGAGAGGACAAATTAGAGTTATGTGTCTTATCCATGTTAGCTCAGCGTTCAGAGCATACCCCGGCTGTAAAGGTGGGTGGCGTGAGATCGAATCTTGCACAATTTTTCTTCTCGTTGTAATATTGTAATAAAGATGTTATTTTGAAAACGGACAAAATATCTCTTATTACAACAAATATTACAATTCAGCCAAGGGTGAGTCAGCATCTCGATAAAATACTTCATTAAACAATATTGTTTGATCAGTTGGTATGAATATGAATTGAACATTCATATAATTTTGGCATGCCTCTCATTTGACGTAGTAATAAGACATTGCACAAGAGAAAAAGGGATTAGGATTAAAAATCCTTTTTTATGGTGTATCTCCTTTTATAAAAACCTTATATAAATATCGTATAAATACCTTACACGACGACTTCACGAATTAATATAAGAATAATATTTTTTACTTACACTTGTTTTTCTACATTTTTCTCGCCCAATTTGATTTCACCGACCTTAACATATCCTATATAGTGCCATTGATGTATGAGAATTGCATGGAGTTTGTTGAAAGAAATTGCTGAATAGAGCATCCAAAAATTATACATGTCCGGCAAACAGAGCTACGTTCTGGAATTCCATCTTATGACTCGGGTGATATTGACTATATTGAAACATATTTTACTAGGGAAAGGTTGAAAATTTTTTGTGTTTATTACGTTGCAAAATTATTTTCAATGGCATATTTAAAATAAAAAAATCACATAATTCTCCTCTGGCCATCCAGACTATTGCTATTTATGTAATTAAAAACTTGTTAAAGCCTTATAAAAGAAAATATGTTAAAAAGCCTTACTGAGCTCCTTATGCCTCAAATCAGCATGAATATAGGCTGCCTGCCCATTTGGCGTATTTTTCCTAAGTCTCAAGGTTATAGACAAAGACTGTCGGTCGAGTTGTTGCTCTACTGTCTAACATGTCTTCCGAAGCCGGAAGCGCTCAGTAGTAATTATCACTTACAATCGCCTATCATATAGTGACCGAACAAAATATTGCTTAGTTAAAATCGGTTAAGAACGATTCTTAACTTAAGCATTAGTCATTTTACAATTGATTTATAGAAATATTGTTACAATTCCTGGGTTAAGAGCAAATCGTCTCACTTGGATGTTCCTAAATTACTACTAAGGGAAGAATGTGTTACATGTATGTCAGCATGCCAATCCTAACGTAGACATACATTATAGGGTAATGTTCAATAAGCACAACACAGGACTACTTACTGTCTGTAAAGCTTTTAGTCAACTGTTAAGTATATTATACTACAGTACTACTATTAACAACGAAAATGTTCAGGGGGAGTGCTGGATGGCGTTCAAAAGAAAGATTTTATAATGTGTGCCTTTTTCAAAAAGCACCATTACCACCCCATAAGGGGAGTGGCATGAGGGTAAGAATGTTGATTTGATGATCAACATCAAAGGATCGTGTAACCATAATCATTGCATTCACAGGTCCTGAACCTCTACAGTCGAAAGAAAAGGTCATCATGATTTATTCAACCTTTCATATTTATCCGCAGTATACCGACTGAATAATAAAACATTAAAGCGGCTCCGTTTTAAATTCAGCAATGAGAATAAATGGCGGCAAGTCGTTGCAACGAGCACCGGCGACTTCGGTCGTTACTGACAACTCCAAATAAAATTAAGTCGGCATAATTGATGGCAGTATTCGATCAATTAATTATTTTCATTAATATTCACGGGCTCGGGGCGAATGGACGAAAGAGTATAAAAAATCTGATCATTTGCATTGCAGGTTTGTAAGGGTCAGTATTCGATTTTTTTTTAAATTTACATGGCTTTATTGTAAGAGGAGGAGAGCTTTGAAATGATTTGTTATGAATGTTTTCTAGAACTATAGATAACGTTGTAGCTTATAAAAAAAAAATGATGATAAACTAGTGGAGAACAAGTTCTCGCCGGCAGTGAGAGTGTGATGCCTGCCCCTACGAGAAGAGGCGTGATGTTTATTGTTTTATTAGCAGATGATACCTCTCTGATTTTTAAAGTAGATAGGAAAGACAGTGAGTTGACTCATGTAAATAATGTAATAAGTGGTTCGCCGCTAATAATCTTCTCCTAAATTCAAAAAAGACGAAATGTTTATAGGTTTCTTTACCAAATGTTCCTTATGTTGAACCAAATATAAAGCTTGGCCCAGATAAACTCCCTATTGACAAAGCAACAGTCTTCCTGGGAATCAAAATGGATTCCACTTTACAGTGGGATCCACAAATACATGATCTCTCCGGAAGACTTTGTCTGCTGCATATGCAGTTCTAAGGATAAGCCAGTTAACAGACGTGCTCGCCTAGTTTATTTCGCGTACTTCCACAGTATTATGTCGTATGGTGTATTGGTGTGGGGAACTGCTGCTGAGATAGATACAATCTTTATCATACAAAAGCGTGCAATTCGAGCCATATATAAAATGGGTACTAGGGAATCTCTGAGGAAGCTTTTTAAAGAAATTGATATTTTAACTTTACCAAGAATCAGAATCAGAATCAAAATCATTTATTTGTCAAGTTTGTATATATTTGAAAATATTATTTATGTTCGTAAAATATTGAGTAAATTTAAATTAAACCGTGACAATCACGATTCATTTTTTTTCATTTTTATAGTGTCTTTATTAACAAATAAAGGTTTACATTATGTACAAACTAGTGTAAGTTTAAACCTATAAGTACATACAATAAAGTAGATGGTGTTTAGCAAGCAATTATGCTTATATTAAACTTATGGCTATGTTTATAGTGTTAGAAATTGCTTATACATTTTTTTAATACGTTTTATACAATCAGATGAGTTATTAATATTATATTTGTTTTAGAACAAACAAACATTTGCTAAGATTGGAAATCAATAAAAATGTATTAATTATAAGGCGAAAGCAAACTAATACAAAATAATTATAAAGCGCGGGTAGCGCTCGCAGGCGCTGCGCGTACGTAAAGTGTAAACACTCAATGAGACCCAGCCACAATAACTGGTCTATCAGGTAAGCTAATGCGTGCACACAGGTGCAGACGGCGCAGCAAGCCGCGCACGCCACACCGCTCCTCATATCTCCAGATAATACGGGCGGATATCGCGCACGCGACTGCAGCCCACGTCATGCGCCGCGTACCTGCACTATAAGTTGTATCATCGCACTCGAGAAACAGGTAATTTACTAGGGTTGACTTGTATCAATCAAGGTGACTTATCGATAGGCGATTACAATTTTTAATATTCTTGTTATTTTATTATTTTAATATGTACTTATGACAAGTAAATTTTGTATTTGAGTTTATAGTTTCGTACGAAATTTTTCAGAGAGTTTATATATATAGACATCAATTTTTGGTAAACCTATATTTAGATGAAGTTTTTGAAGGTTAGTCCGAAACGGAGTATTGTATGAATATTTAAGTGCTTTGTTTTGGACAACTTGAATTTTGTTCAAATTTGTTTTGCATGTGCTGCTCCAAACAGGACAAGCATACGTTATGCATGGTCGGACTAGGGTGCAGTATATGCGCAGTTTAGTATGGCAGCTGAGTCTGGAACGTCTATTTAGTATCGGGTTCAAAGCATTAAGTGCTCTAACACCCTTAAGACAAAGATGTGTGGTATTTTCTGACCAATTTAGTTTGCTGTCGAGCATCACACCTAAGTATTTGACGGAGCGACTCCATGGTATAGATATACCTTCAACTTTTAAAGTACGCAAGGGCAATTTACGTTTTTTGGTGAAAATAATTGCTTCTGTTTTTGAGGCGTTAATTTGTAGTTTCCATTTACTAAAAAAAGATAGCAGTAAATCTAAAGACAGTTGTAGGCGATCTATAATGAGGTCAATGTCAGGAGATGATGTAAATGACGCTGTGTCATCCGCAAAAAGAGCAAGTTTTGTTCGCGTCTGTATAGGTATGTCATTCAAATATAGCAAGAACAGGTACGGTCCTAAAATTGAGCCCTGGGGCACCCCTGCAGGCACTGGCATTAATGCAGAGTAATAATGTTTTATGGAAACTTTGAATTTACGATCTGATAGGTAAGATTTTATAATTTTGACTAAATTAACTGGTATTTTGAGCATAACAAGTTTATAAAGAAGCGCATCATGCCAGACTGTGTCAAATGCTTTCTCAATATCGAGGAGAAACATGCCGGTAGAGTTCTTTAGGTTAATTTGATGTGACACAATTCTAGTGACTCTAGCAAGTTGCTGGACTGTTGAACGGCCTTGTCTAAAGCCAAATTGTTCGTCGATGAGAAGCTCATCAGACACGCGACGCAATCTCTTGAAAATTATTTTTTCAAATAGTTTCCCTAGCGATGGGAGAAGACTGATTGGTCGGTAACATGTGGGGTCAGTCGTATTCCTTCCAGATTTGTGAACCGCAATAACTTTAGCCGTTTTCCATGGTAGAGGGAAGTAGTGTAGAGTGAGGCAAGCATTAAAGATTTTCGTTAATTGTACTATACCTTTTTGAGGGAGATTTTTAATGAGAAGGTTTATAATCTCATCAACACCAGGGGCCTTCCGAAGTTTCAAGGTAGTTATAATTTTCTTTATTTCGTATGGGCGAACCATTGAGACGAGGTCAAAGTTTGTGTGATCGCTGAGTGATTTTATGATAGGATTGATTTTAGTGGTCTCATCACTTTGCCAGTTATGTGTCAATAACATATTGTTAAGAAACGTTTTAGCTTATATGTTACATTGCTCTTGATGCGTAGCAGTCAAGGTACCATTTTCGGTTTGTAGGGCGGGAATGATAATATCATTGGAGTTTCGCAAACCCTTCACTAAACGCCAAATATCAGAGCTGGGATTATCGACTTTTCTAAGTTTGTTGTTCCATACCTTGTCATTATGTAATTGAAATGCATTGTTAATTTCAAGCTGCAGCTTATTAACACAAGTCCTCAAGGTTTTACGTACTAGAATATCTGGTTCATCTATAGCATATCTTCTTAGGCGGTTTTTATACTGGATAAGTCTTTTTAAGCGTCGTGGCAATGAATACTGACAGTTCCATGGTTTTAAGATTGACATAGGAACAGCAAAATCTCTACTTTGGAGCAATGTATCTTGAAAATCGATTATGACTTGGTCAATTTCGTTAGGTGTTTTATATATTTGAGAAGAGAGATTAATATTATTATTAATATAGTGACGGAATTTAGCCCAGTCAGCCTTAGCATAATTAAATTTTTGGATAGGATTGCGACTAATCTTACTGTTAAATTGAACGAATACGGGAAAATGGTTTGAGGATAAGGCTGGAACGGTTAATATTTTATTTAATAAGTGGAAGTTCTTAGATAAGAGGAGATCCGGGATAGAAAGACTGTGCTCAACACGATAATGAACGAGCGTTGGATCTTTAGGCGCATATATATCGTATTCCTTGTTGAGCATATGCTCGTACAATCGTTTTCCGTGACCATTTCCCACTCCTGGGGACCATAATGGGTGTTTTGCATTTAGATCACCCATGACAAGGACCCTATCACCAGACGCCAAGAGAGAATCGAAATCACTACAGTGGAGTAAGAGATTTGGTGATTGATATACGGAGAATATTACAACACTACTATTAATTAACTTAAGGGAAATACCTACAGCTTCCAAATTTTGAGTAGAAGGACAAGGAACAGTGCTGTGGCTTAGATCTGCCCGAACTAGAAGAGCTACCCCTTGGCCGACACCATTACTATTTTTGTCAACTCGATAGCAAACATAGCCAGGGATTTTAATAATAAGACGATTAGTCAACCTAGTTTCACAGAGTGCGATAATATGTACTTTTAACTTACTCACCGCCAAGTCAGCAAGCTCCTTCTGTTTATTGTGAACACCATCAGCATTCCGATAAAGTACCCTGAGCTCATGGCAACTAAACATAATGACCGAGATGAGTGAGTATTAGAATAACTTTATCCATAAAGGTGCTACATTTGGTAAATTCTTGTTTAATTGATCTTAATGTAGTAAGAATTTTTAACATTTCCGTGGTATCCAGATCGTGAGGGTGGGTATTTTCTGTTGGTCCAGAAGTGCTCAATTTGAATGGCACTTCACTTAATTCTTTTGAAGTTTTTGTTAGCGGTTGTGGATTTATGGATATGTAATCAGGTTTATCATGAACAACTTTGGATTTGGTTTGCAGGGCATCTTTGCCAGTATTGGTTACTTGAGCCCATGTCACATTATTTGATGTAGGTACATGAGCATCTTCAATCCTAAAAGCTTTTCGTATGGTATCACGTTTCGTTTGGATTCGATTTAGATACTTAATCCGCTCAGTACAATGGGCATAGTTTGCGGGATGGTCTTGCTGGCAATTGCAACATACAGCTGGTTGTTTGCGGTCTTTTTTTGAACATTCCCAGGTAGGATGGGCCATTGCACATTTGACACATCGTGCCTGTCTGTTGCAGTTTTTAGATGCATGTCCAAATCCTTGGCATCTATAGCATTAAGTACCTATTTTCTTATTGGGCTTATATCGTTGGATGTCTACGACACATTGCAAAATGTACTTAATTTGCTTGAATTTCGCCATGTCAGTTCCGTTTGGTAAGTGTGCGATAATAGGTGGGCACTCAGATGGATACGCAGTTTTTAGGTTTGAAATATTTACACCTTCAAAGCCAAGTCTATCAAATTCTGCGGGGAGATCAGCGTGGAGAAACTTGGGTAAGCCTTTAATTACTGCCTTTGGTAGCTTTTCATCTTTGCGGGTGAATGTATGGAATGCCACATTTTCTTTGCGTAAGTTTTCTTTTATGAGCTGATGCGACTCGCCTGTATGACATTGTATCTTTGCAGTATTTCGGCCTCTGAATTGCACGTAGAAATCTTTGCCGAGCTTATCCAATGACTTCTTAATTTTTTGATGGGTCCAGTCACCCTGAAGTTCTATGATAATAGGAGGTACTTGATTTGACACCTTCTTTCTTGATGCCTCTTTATAATGGTCTTCAGCTACCTCTTCGACCGGAAGTTCACTGAATCGGTTGTTGGTTGGAAGTACATTGCTCTCGGGGGCTTCTCTTGAGTTAGCCACAAACCTCTTTGGCTGCTACCATTGATCTGGAGAGGTTGGATTTTCTCTCTGCCTTTTGCTGACTGGGTTGGGCAAAGTCGAAGATCTAGTCAGGAACTTTTCCATTTTTATCGATGTTTTAGTCGATAACGGCTTAGTCCATCTCTAGTTTGTGTAGAGAGCCGTGGAACGGCTTGTGGGTACGTGCTGTCACATAGACTGCCGAACGCGGTATGACAATCACAATGACAATCACGATTACAATACTAGGAATAAAGATAAAATAGCGGTGCAGGTTTAAGATTAGCAAAGACAAATAAAAGTTACTTTTTAGGTAATTGTGTACGGTTTTATAATAAAGTTCCCAAACATATTACAACGAATTGAATTTCACAGAAGGGAAATTCAAGTTGCACGTGAAAAACATATTGATAAAAAAAATCCTACTACGCAGTTTCTGATTACTTAAACGACAAAAATGCCTGAACAATTCCGCCTCTGCCAAGCTATTGCCTGTCACCTACATAATTTAAAAAAATATTGTAATACGAGTAACTCTATTATATCGTTAGTATGTAGCACATTGTTAAAAGATGTTTAAAAGAATGGCCCCAAGTTTCTTGCCCGTTCTTCTCGCAGTGGCTCTATACAATTTATTTGCTGAACGTGGCAGTACAATGTAGAATATTTCAATACAAAAATTTGTAATTGACCTTCATAAGAGATTGGTGTGTTTGCATGGAGCAATAGACAATGTTGGTATTGCCGGAACTTCGCTCCCGCGAGACCGCTGAGGTACACATGGAACAGAGAAATTACGGGGAAATAGTAAAATGCTGAGTTAATACAATAGAAAGTATTTGTGAATAGGTATTTTTGATAATAATAATAATAAATCTTTACTTATAATATAAAATTACAGAGCATTGACAATAAACACTTACACATATAATTATATATAATTTATATATCGTGATACCACAAAATATGTTGTCTTTTTCCTTTCCTTGAATAGGCGGTATACCATCCTTGCAGGTCAGAAGTCTGGTGTTAGGAACTTCTTGGATTGACCTGCTGGGACTTGGATGGCATAAGACTTAAAACTACTCCAACTGCATCAAATTCAGTGAGATTTACTTCTCACATCGGATCTGTCCTGGATGTAACGCAGGATATTATCTCCTTTTCCAGTCGAAATAGGTAGATTTGATCGGCATTTACCGATGAAATATACCTCGACCCTACCTACGACCCTTAGTGTAAAGGTATAAAAGCTGTGCCACACTGCTTGCGGTTCTGCTGAAGTTGATTTCTTTTCTTTCTCATAATTGAGAATCCATTGTTATCTTTAATGCTGTACAAAATCTGTTTTTGGGTTTTAGCAGCTTAGCAGTCTTCAAAACCTATGCTGCAGACTGCTTTTCATCCGAGATGGTGTGGTTGGTCGATAAAATTAGAAAATATTGTAGTGAGACAAGTTTGAGTAAGGTAAACCGTTAGCTCAAAGTAAAAGACACCTACTTATGTAATTTTCAAGTAATTAGAGAAACAATGAGTTGTTTGTATTACGCATGTATCTACTCTCAAGTTATGGTAGCTCTTGGTATTGGTATTAGAATATATTTAGTCAGAAAAATGGTCATGCAACCATTATTGAACATAAATTTGTTAAAAGAAACTTTTTAATTTCAATTAAAAGCCTTTTGAACCTAATGAATAGATTCAGGCGTTACTTTGTGAAAATCCATTTTTAATAATAACAAATACTTTTAAAATATTTTAAGAAAACATCAAATTAATATTTTAATAAAACACTCAAAAAATATAAAAATATATCTAGTGACAATTCCGCTTAATTTTCCTGCTAAGCCGACGTGACGTCACAAATTCGCAAAATCGCAAATCGCCTTTTGAACCTGTTTGAACAACAAAAATTATGGTACGCAGTTCACAGTGCGCAACAAAACAAAGCAACGTACCTATTTAATGAAAATGAAATCCCACCAGTCGGTGTTTTTTTACTAAAAAGTTTGCGTTTAGTTTTTACATTGTTCTATTTTTACATTACATAAATGTTTAAGTATAAAAAAAAAATGTTTTTGAAACTCCATGTTAATTTTAGAATGAAAAGTTTTAATCCAACATGATTTATAAACTGAAATTAATACATACATAAAATCCCACGCTATAATTCTATAAGATTATTGAGTACAAAACGCAACGTGCATACTTTGTCTGCGTCGCGTTAAGTGTCACAGACTACGAATAAATTCATATTTATTCGTAGGTCACAGACTATAAAATGGCTGTTAAAGGCTCCCAAAATATATGTATCTCATAAAATGTCATCCCTCTTATAACCATGTTATAATGGCTAAAAACTAATCAGTGTCTGGTACTACGTTATTTTTCGAAGCAGATCTAAAGAGGATGACCTAACTGTCCAGTATATAACATGACACTGTCAAATGCACAATACGTGCGAGTCCAAATTACGAGGTTGGAAAAAAAACCTCTCCAGTAACGAATTTACCTTACTTACTGGACACTAGGAGATTCCAAATTTTTTTTTTTGATCTGATAGGTAAGCCTTTGACCACTATCTCACCTGATGGTAAGTGATGGTGTGGTCGAAGATGTTGTTCAGGCTAACCTAGAAGTACTGGCTCTCAAGGACAGCTGCCGGAACACACCGTTAGGTGCTAGGCGACAGATTTTCTTCTTGAGGGTGGTAGCTAGCGAGGCGGGCATTTGCAAAATGCCCTACCACCATGCAATCTCGCTTATTACTGGACAGTTGTGAATAAGTCTCCGGTATAGTTCCCTTTCTAGATAGGTTATAGAGATGTTATGACAACATTACATACCATTATTGTGATAAGTAATTTACGACATTATTTAGGGCTCTAACACTGCTTGAAAAATAAAATGTTCGTTTGTATGTATAAAATATAAATTAAATTAATATATAATTATATCTTACAAAATTACAAATATACAATAGGAAAAATTTAAGTCATGTGCGGGATTCGAACTCGCGTTCATCCACCCCTTTAGCCGGGGTATGCTGTAACCAATTGAGCCAACATGACATGACGTCATAACTAAAATCTTTCCTCTCGTTCTTAAACATCGTATTGGATTTTGATCGTTAGAGCATACCCCGGCTAAAGGGGTGGATGGACGCGGGTTCGAATCCCGCACATGAACTAAATTTTTCCTATCGTAAATTTGTAATTTTGTAATATAATCCGCATAGCAGGCGTTATTGAAAACATAACAATATTAAACATATAATTATATCGTTTACAATGAATGTCAAAAATATTTGTTATACGTCAAACTTATTAAGATTAATGTACAAAGTCTAAAGCAAATCATCAAATAATAAAATTTGGCCAAGTGCGGCTAAAGATTCCCAACTGAATGGTAATATACTTACGTTTAGTAATTACGTACATTACAAAGTATGTACATTGTGTAAGTATATAGTAAACTGTGGTAAAGAAACCTCGGTGTACGAAAGAAATAAATAATTTAGCTTTTTACTGTTTATAAAGACAAAGCCATAGCAAACTATGTCTCCATTGGGCAGAATTCGGCAAGGTCGCTCTCGCTATCGCCGCTCTGTCAATATCATTAGCTACCTCATCTCACTTTAGTAAATTTACTACAGAGATTTTAGTATTGCTATTTCTAATTTTGAATATTTCAACAACTAGGCACAGGACGGTTGTTGGGAAATTCTAGTTCTAAAATCTACGTGCAAAATTTCATAACCGTTAAAAATATAGCGTATCAGTAATATTGGGTCAAGCTATTGTATTGTGTTTGAGGATTTGATTTCATCTGGGATCATTTAGAAATACTGTCACATTGACAAAACTTAAATTCGTTAAGGAATACCCAAGAGATAGCTCGTTACCACCATTTCCAAAAAGGGTTAGCGTCTGGCAGTTGGCCGGCCATATAACTGAAGCTAAAAACTTTGGTCAACAGCTATGTTTTTGAGTTGCCCATGTCTTAATTATATTTCCGATACGTACGGAACCGATTTTCAATCCTGAAAAGTGAAATAACTTGTTGAAATGCTGATTCGAAACACTGACCTCATATTGTCATCGTCCAACTTCCATAACTTATTTCATACTTTTCTTGTGTTGGAAGGCGGTCCGTTAAGTCCGTATTAATTTGAATATATTTTTTCACTTTTTATAGATTACAAGATCATTCAATTCCCTAAAATACTGTTCACATTCGACAAGGGTTGCAATTAATTACTATAAAGTCAAGAACATGCAAAAACATTTTTCGGTTAATTATTTATAACCTAACAATTTCTTAACCGAGTTTTGATGAAATTGAGATAGGACCGATTGGGAAGTATACTTTACCAAACAAAAAAGAGAATCATCAAAATTAGGTCATAATTGGTGGAGTATTCGCGTAACAAACATGTTTAAAAACAGACCACCGAATTAAAACCTTATTTTGGAGGTCGGTTAAAAATATTATTAGGCGGCCAATTATATTTTGTTTTGTCCTTTGAGTCATATTGTACAGACTCTACACATACCTACGGGATAAGGAACGGCAGATGACGCATAATATGTCACACTGTATTTTCTACCAGGAGATAATCACAGGTAAAAACAGAAATTAGTTCTAGTCCTCAGGAAGTTTTTTTTTTTTTGTTTAATTTTTTTTTTTTAGTTTTTGTAATGGAACAAACCGAGGCCAATTGTGATGGAACAAACCGAGGCCCACCTGATGCTAAGTGAACCAACCTCTGCCTATAACAGATGCATTTCGTCAACGACGAATTGCACTGCGTCCGTCACAGTGAGACGTATAGTTGTTAGGTCTCATGTGCCTGTAATTTTACCGGCTCTCAAGGACTGCTGCCGGAACACACTGTTAGGTGCTTGGCGACAGATTTTCTACCAGACCTGCTGCACGGCAGTCCATAGCCAATGCCGCTGAGCCATCACTGCTTCAAAAAGTATACTTAAAAGGCAGAGCAATGCTGATTCTGTGGGGAAGGTAACGCCAGCCGTTTGGAAATTTGTTGTACAAGCTGCATCGCTATTTTTTTTAGACCTTTTTAATATAAAATGAGTTTTCGCGTTTGGACATGATGCTATTGACAAAACAAACTAATTATTTTTCACTCTAACTTGTATTTTTTATTGCGGAATTTCTACGCTATATTTTATTCTTATTTAATAGAAAATTATTTTTTTATACCAAGATGAGAGACGAGTACAATGTTGTAGAGACATGGAAATTCTATTGTGGGCCTAAAAATAAAATTGATATAACTTCAGTATTACTTTTTAAGTTTTATTAGTAAGAATACTTAATAAGTTTTTAATACTTTATAGATATAATCTGATTAAGATATCACTTCATTTTCATCGTAAACAGCTATAGGCGCGTCAGCCACTCCGACAACCAACTAATCTTATTATAATTTGAAAACTTTGCTCTGACTTTTGGAACTGTCTTAAAAGTCAATTCTATATTATCTTTTTAATAGAAGTCTTATTTCTTAAGTTTGATAGTCCATATGCTTTGATTTTATTCTATATAGTCTCTCATTCTGCTTTAATCCAAGTTATGAATATAATTATTCCACGACAAAGATTTGGATGTGGCGATTCCAGATTGAGTGTTCTCGTGGTATAACCGCAATAAGCAGGCGATGCAGTAAAGACAACAATGTCTCGATCATGCGCTCGTAGAGTCAAGACCTCCTGAGGATGCTTCGTTTAGAAGCGAAACGCGTCGAATACTCTTCCGGTTTGGCTGCGTGGCGTTTGTGACGTCACGTCGGCTTAATAGGAAATTAGGCGGAATTGTCACTAGATATATATCATTTTTATAAAGATTTTTTAAGTGTTTTATTAAATAATTAATTAAATGTTTTCTTAAAATACTTTTAAAATATTTGTTATTATTAAAAATGGATTTCCGCAAAGTAACGCCTGAATCTATTCATTACAACAATGAGGCTTTGATGACTGTTCCTCACGTATTAAAATGATAGAAAGAGCCGTGACATTTCAATTTAAAGTATTCACTTTTATTTTTGTGACAGTTCGTTAGAATTTGCTAAATTGAAATAATTTAAATTACTCAGCATCATCATAAATAAAATATTATTTACTACGTGTCGGGCCTATAAATGCTATTTTGACATCCGTCAGCGCGGTAGGTCAGCACTGGACACTCGACACCCGGCGTGCAATGCCGCGATGCGGTTAGCCTGCGGATGAACGTCGTCAGGAATTGTTTATGGTGGCTGTTATTGTCCTTTCCACCAGATATACTGCGGTGATTTACATTTCGACGAATTTAAAATTAAGCATTTTTGCATTGCATGGTGGTAGGGCATTTCGCGAATGCCCGCCTGGCTAGCTACCACCCTCAAGTAGAAAATCTGTTGCCAAGCACCTAACGGTGTGTACACAGTTTTCGTTGGTAATTTCATCGCTACCATTCTGTTATTTATTCTTGTCTTAGTAACAAAATAAAATAAAAAACCTGGACAAGTTTAGTGCTGATCCGGCTGAAGTGGGGGATGGTTTTTTTACCATAAATCATAGCATTGCCTACATTTTATTTAATATACATAAACATATTTTTCTATTAAGTAAATTATCTTAATAATTTTATTTTATGTGCAACAGTTTCTGATATATGGGGTGGAGGGCGTGCTCAGTTTACCTAGATTAAAAGATACTAAACAATTTATGAAAAACATATATTCTTATATAACACTTTTTAATTACTACATAATATTCCTTCTCTTATCCTTTGTTAATATATGTATTATCTGACAAACCGGAGGACCATGTCTCATCCTGAGACATGGTCCTCCTCCTGATCCGCATGACATGCGATGATTTGTTCGAAACCAACCAGAAGGCAATCGAAGTGGCTGCTTTCTGGTCAAGCAAATTTAATATAACGGTCGCGCCGACTCAAAAAAGAAGAAGAAGATTATGTAAAGAGGATATTGATCAGTGAATTCAACATTAGCAGCTTAAAATAAACTTGCCGCTTGCAACCGTCATAAATGGGAAAATACACAGTCATACATAGGATTCATTTATGACATGTATAGAGACGTCTACATTGGAATGGTAAATTGTAAAAATAACTATATATACACATACCGTGTATATATGCAAAATCACATGTCATTGAGGTTAATATTACAATATACAATAGTTGTTTGAAATGGAGATAAGACGGTGGTATTGGGAGGAGAGTCAGGTTCGCACGGTGAAGGGTATTGCATTATTTAAGTGTTTCGAATGCAGCCTTCCGGGACACACTAAGAACAATTCAGTGAAATATTTTCTGTGTTATATAATATTTATAGGTAAGATAAGTTGTAATTGAAACGAAGTGTCATCCTGATCGGAGTTCATGAAAGCTTTAGATAAATTAATGTGATTAATTAATACACAAAATAAGGATCTGTAAAAAAAAACTTATCTCGAGATAAGTACATTTTTTTTTACAGAAATTCCATAATTATCCAATGAACTCGTACTCAGTTGAGTTTTGACTGGGTGCACCACCAACACGACCGGTGCCATAGAACCATCAAGAGCTTACTGAAAGCTTGGTACAGAAACGTGCAACCTAAGTACATGCAAGGGAAGAATAAATTTAAAAGAACATCACCGCCAGTAGTATCATTATATTCTTAAATGATGATGGCATTGCCTTGTTGAACGGCAATGCCGGCATTGAAAATAATCGATTCGCACCCAGTATGTCAATAACCTACGGTAGTTCAGAACATTGTATGTTTCTTGAACAGTTAACCCTTTAACAATGCATGCTTTAATCTCGGCTACGTTTGTTTCTTTCATGTTTTCGCTTGGTCTGGTTCAACTTTCAATATGAATACAATGAATATAATTTTATATAAATTACTCATACATCACAAACTATTTATATATATATATATATATTCATTTATATATATATATATATATTCATTTATACATCAATATTTCAATTTCAATTCATTTCAGTTGCATAGTAAAATATCTAAAAATATTTAAAATATATTTTAAATATTTTTAGATATTTTACTATGCAACAACAATATCTCGGACAGTATTAAACCTGCATCTTTCAATGAATCAACGCACAGGATTTTTTACACAAAGTCATCGTTTCCCAGGGACATCAATTTTCGACCGTGGAGGACGACGCGAAGATGTACGGTCATATTTTGTTAGTATATCATCAACTAATTGGAACGTTGTGAAGGTAGAACAAATGAAATGCAGTGTTCGTTATTAATTGTTATCGTCACCTACGAATTTGTCCAACAATCTACAATGTTGTGATACCGAAGCCATGAGACCATAATGTAACAATGCTATTGTTATTACTAAGAATATGCCTTACGATACTTGAAAACCTATTATATATATATATATATAATATATAATTATAATAATGTAATAATTGTATAAATGTAATAATGTAATGTAAGTTGCTCATTATACACTCGGCTGATTTACGCTGCAACACACAGCCTCGTGTATAATAAGTAACTTAGCTCACTTGTATTGTATCATAATCTACTATTATTTGACATATTTCGTAGGTGGTAGGTACTTACAAAACATTAGATTTAAGTTTAAATACTTAAAGTCTAATATAGTATATTAGACTTTAAGTTGTACTTTTTGTACATAATATGGACATGAGGCATTTCTTAGTCAGATCGCTGATGCCTGTTGTAGTATTAAGACTGTAGTACAGACAACAACGTCCTCCGTTTATAGCAAGACATAACTAAACTATAACTAGGGGTTTCGGTAGGTATGTAAGTTATCTAGTTAACCGTATAATATTTCATAATTAATAATATATAAAGGGTGGTATACCTATATAAAATATGTGTAGTGGGCTGGAGCATTTGGGCTACCTGTAGGCCTGCAATGGCCTCTAGATTGCCCAAACGCTTTCGCTGTAGTGGCTAGAATGTTAGATATAGTTTGCAGGGTATTGTAAATAAAGGCATATCGCCGATTAAAAAAAATCGTAGATGCTTCAGCTTTTTACCACTTTTGTAACGGCTAAATAGATTTTGCTAAAATTTCATTATACAGTCTTAAAGTACCAGACATAAACAGACATTGATTTAAGTACATATTAGTTACTAAGCACGTATATAAAATATATAGGTAAATAATACGAGAACGTTATTTAATTAACAATGATTTAACAATCATTTGATGCATGTTTTATGTAAGATTTGTCAAAACTTTTGAATTTTAGAATATTTGATTTGTAATAATAAAATGTATAACGATATCAAGATATTAAATAGAGAATCGACAATAGTAACTGTAATTATAACAAATAAGTGAAAACAAATATTTCAATTCTTATCCTATATGTGTAGAGCCAATACACAGGCACATGTTTTTAAGAAATAGTTTTGTTTCTGTTTTATGGCCGACCGTCTGAGTAACGCCAATCCTCCTTGGGTGGTGCTATTGTTGATTGTACACAGGCTACCTTCCAGTCAACTGAGGCTTTTAGACGTTAAAGTGAGTTGCGCGGGTAACACCCTTCTCTTCGTTGAAGTGAGTAGTGGCATGCTGCTCTTTAAGTGTTTTTTTCTCTGAGTCGTCTGATATGATCATTAATCAGGAGCGTATGGAATGGCATTTAGATTTTTAATCCGATAACTATAAGGATCATTATGCGTATGCGTACATATGTATAATATAATTCATCATTTTATTATTACCTGTGACTCTGTGGTCCAATGTGTTAATGCGAATTATACTCTTTGTATTTATTGTACATCTACTTAAAACGACAGCCGAAGAAGGGTTGCAAAGAATTATATCCTTTTTTTTTTTTTTTATTACAATCTTATAAAACAGTTTTAATGCAAGTTTAAATAAAACAAGTGAAAAACAAAAGAAATCCTTTGACTATATATTTATATTTGTTATACGATTATACGAGATCTCTAGTTTTTATCTGAGCAGCAGTCTGTGGACAAGTTCTGTATATGAAGACGTGACGTTGACGTCATAGATAGGTGTGTTAGTGACGACAATATCGTTGTTCGACGTGATCGATGAACCATCAAAGTGCTTGAATGATTGATGGACAGCAAAGTTGTGAATATGATTTAATGAGCGACTTGGATGTAGTTGGATTATTAGGATGTAAATTAAATTACAAATTTAATATAAATAGCATTTTTTTAAGCATATAGGTAATATGTGTTAGGACTAAAGAACACTTTCCAATGGATTCCAACGGTTGGTAAATTTGCTTACCGTATAGGCAAATGAATAAATAAACGGTTCTTTATTCATGGGGTATAGGTGTCGCACTTCGTCAACAACTTATTTAATTATGATAAAAGATCCTGATTGGGTTGGACATATTCAGTTTTATTGATAAAGATATTTTCAGTAGCATTCCGTAGTCTGGTAGATGTCACTATATGGCTCGCCCCATGTGCAGGTGATCAAGATGTCTGTCGAAACTCGGGTTCTAAAACACATAAAACAAATGAAAACCTTACTCTTCACGAAATTAGGCGTTAAAACAAGTACTGTTTTATTACTGTTTCTGCCTCCGGTTCACAATAACAAGCTAGTTCTATGCGACATTAAATACAACAAAAACAGGTGGGTAGAAAAACTTCTGTTCCCATCTCTAACATTAGCAGGAATCCTTCGAAACAGAACTTCATTTGCTCATAATGGTAAAACACAGTTATTTTTAAAAACCTTGGTAATAGTATCGGTTACACACTCGAGGGAGTCAGTGGGTGGCGTTAGTTATTGAGTAGAGAGTTATGATTGCTTGAGCCGACAACCCCTCTTGCAACTTGATCAACTTCAGTGTTCGATAAGGCAACGGGATGAGGGCTGTCGCGTACTGCACATGTGGTGTTTTATGATTCCTGACAGTCTTTGAACTGCTTATTTGTTTATTGTCTGCCCAATACATACATACGTAATAACTCGTAGCTACCTAAACAAACTGACTAAGTGTAATTCGGACTCGCGTGGATGCTCTTGGAGGGGATCCGTGCCATAAAATATAGTTTCATCATTATAATTCCCATATATTATAATTATGATATCTTAACATTTTTATCACAAAAAAGCTACAAAAGAATGCCAATTTATTCAAACAACCTTTTTATTCATTATAATTATAGTATTAGTTTAATATCTTCAAATTAATTAGTTCTCAAGCTTAATCCTTATTGAATGTGACAACTATACAACTGACGATACGAGAATACCAAGGTACGACTACCTACCTCTTCGGTGATTTATAGATGAGAACATATCTTTGCAAATACTTTTTTTTGTTTGGTTACTCCAAGCTTGATAATGTATTCTTACGAAAACATCGCTTAACAAATCTTTACGAGAAAAATAAAAAGAAGGCATAAAACGTTTATAAATTCTTATCCCGTACGGCCAAAGAAACGAGCCATTACAAGGTCTGAAAAGCAACAATTCAATGTCGGTTCGATTTATTTTAATTTTAGTCAGTACTTCCCTGCATTTTTCCACGGTTCATTCATTGTGACCGGGCAAGTGACTGCGACAAAGTCGTATTTGCTTTCTTAGCTCTGCGTAGATGGGACTCTGTAGGGACGAAGTACTGGAAGTGCATTACTTAGGGTCCTTCCGTCGCAGAGTTTAATGTAATATCTCTAGTTTACTCTGGAATATTGTGTTTGAGAATTTTCTTCCTCGTGTTTAATCTGTCCCGCCGGCATGGGTATAAGCCATCGCACCAGTAATGTTTTCAGTACGATCTAATAGGGTTCTTTTTTAGGCCTTTGGCCATCTACCGGGAACTGTTCTAGACAACAACTGATTTTTTTTTAGAAAAACCCTAATTCTGGCCTACCCCAGGTGCCAACCGGAAGAATTTTATATGATATATCATATATATCAAAATAAAGAATAACTATTGCTATTTAGTTAATTACTTACATTTTAACTTTGTTAAATCCCGACACATAAAAAATTTAATGCCAAGCAGCAATTGCAGGTCGCGTGTGTGTTTTCTGCATCCTGGGATTTACCTAAGTCTTAGAGATTTAGCGATTCGATCCCCACGCCGCCTGCCAAGGGTGAGGATTATGGCCAGCCCCCTTAACGGAGGAGGATGTGTTCAGCAGCCGATCTGGCTGGACAATACAAAACAATTCATTTTAGATTGAGATCTCCCCATACTGACTCATATATCTTTTCAATACAACCTGTATATGTATGGTTCGGATCCCGCCGCGGCCTTGAGCTTCACCGCATGGTGGAAGGGCATTTTGCGAATGCCCGCCTGGCTAGCGACCACCCTCAAGTAGAAAATCTGTCGCCAAGCACCTAACGGTGTGTTCCGGCAGCAGTCCTTGACAGCCAGTGAAATTACAGGCACATGAACCTTAACAACTATATCTCAAGGTGACGGGCGCAGTGCAATTCGTGACTTGTGACGAAATGCATCTTTTATAGGCAGAGGTTAGTCCGCTTAACATCAGGTGGGCCTCGTGCTTGTTCCGTCATAATAACATAAATAAAATATATATATATATATATATATACCTGGAAGAGTTCGCTCTTAGTACTTAGTTTAAATATTGCATGGAATGTTTTTTTCTCTTACAAATGTTTTGGTATATCAATAAAGAGCTCTCTAAGTATCTTAATTTCTAATGCTAATTTAAAAAACGTAATTTTTTTTTCTTAGCGATAACGTATTGCGTATAATATAAAAGGGTAAGACGTGGTTCAATTGCCATTTTTTGTAATTTTTTGCCGTCTCAAAATAATACTTTCGGTGAAAACCCGTTGCTTTTTGAGGGAATATGTAGACCTTTGTGTTGGTGAATTTATTATAGTCATACACGCTCGCAGAGATGTAATAAAAAAATAAAATAAAAACTAGCGACAGCGTTAAAAATGCAAGCAGTACACAGATATTAATAGTATATCATTAAAAAAAATACTTATAAATTACTTTCATTTTCCATTATCGTTTTTAAAGAAAGGAAGTCCTCCTCCTGAAGAAGGTTTTATGAAATGAAAGGACTAATTCAAACCATGTCTAATTATCAGTGTAGTTCAGATTAGAGGAGCGTGCTCCGACTTAAGCGACGGATCGGCCGCGGGTTTGACTCCTGCTTGTGGTTTAAATTGTTTATTTTATTATGATTTGAAAGTATATTCGCTAAGCAGGCGTTAACTTCTGCAAAATGTACAATATTAGATTACGACACTTTATTCACTTCACTCTATTTGTACAAAGAAGCAGGAAGTTTACTAAGTAGCGGAGAAAGTAAAGTTTGGAATAAAATCATGCAAAATTTTGTAGGTGACGGGCGTGAACGGGAAGCGCGTTAAACTAAAATTGAATTCTTTCTGGCGTCAATAAAGCAGTTTATGGGTCTCGTGAGCCGGTTATGGCTTTACGACAGCTTGAACGAGCGACGTTCAGGCGATTCGGAGGTATTGTGAGTTTATGCATAACTACATTGTGGTGACTGAAAGATGAGTTGTTGCGTTGAGCTGGTTTTTAAGAACCAGATGATAGACTTTTCAGAATGAAATATCTTCCTAATTGGATGTCGTAAAATCCTATATCCAAGGCGCGTTGAATAATTATATAACTAAATGAGACAACATTACTAACGTGATCTTAATAAGTGAATGATTGCACCGATTGAGCAGTACCCCAGTACTCACGTAGCCATAAGTTGGGTTGCACATTAGCCGCACTATAGCGAGTTCTTCTATTGTAACACCCTTACCTAGCTAAAATAAGAAAAATAACAAATGAATTTGATTTATAATATTTAAATATCAGTGAAATTCACGAGAATTTCATTTAAAAAACAACTAAAGAATTTGCAAAAAGATTGGTGACAGACAGACATGGGGCCTGTTTTGACAATATAATAGTGCCCTTCTTACTCATTGCTAGAGAAAAATATTCAAGAAATATGTTCTAGTCTCGCGATGTATACCTACAGTTAGAAAAAATATGTTATAATACAATATACTAAACCAAAACCGCGTATGATTGCATGGTGCATGGTTGTAGGGCATTTTACGAATGCCCACCTGGCTAGCTACCACCCTCAAGTAGAAAATCTGCCGCCAAGCATCTAACGGTGTTTTACGGCAGTTGTCCTTGAGAGCCAGTAATTCTAGGCTAGCCTGAACAACATCTTCGACCACATAATCACTTACCATCAGGTGAGATTGTGGTCAAAGGGCTAACCAGGAATATAAAAAAAAGGATAACGAGAGAGGATGATGCTTGTAGACTTAGTATATTAGCGTAAGTATCTTTAATACGTTCTATTTACTAGGTCAGTAGGTATATGTAATTTCACATTGAATTGGCTCGATTTCGCAGCCGTATGTGTGACACCTATAATAATCTTTTCCGGCGTTCATTCATACAGCGAGCTGTGAGCTTCTCCACCTCTAACTCCACGAAGTTGCTCAGTCGCGATACAGCTAACCGAAAGGGGCTGAGCTGAATTTATCGCAAATTTTATTGGACCATAACTGGTTTAATGGCTGGAGCTGTATCGCCTAATGAGAGATAAGCGAGACTTTACTGCCGACTGATTGTAGATAAACCCTTGTGCTAAGCTCCCTAGCTTTACTTTCTGAAGATATTACAATCATAACTGTGAGATTGGATACGATACAGGTTATAAAGCTGAGGATTAACACTCAAAATATTATTCAACAAAACATTGGTTGGTGAGATATCTACGTGCCGATGCTCTATAATAAGAAACTGCTAAGAGATTTCGAAAATAACAAAATGACTGCTATAGATTTCCTATGAACCATTGTGTTTGTTCAATTGTTGTTATACATTTTAATGTTAAATTATCAGGAATTAATTGATTATTATAATTGCTAAGAAATCAAATGTTTTTGTTATTTATTTTGTTTGAACTTTTGGATACACTAGCCTTTGACCACTATTTAACCTGGAGCCCGTTGATAATGAGGTAGGTGTTAAAATGCTTTACCTAGAGTTACTGTCTCTCAAGGACAGCTGGTTTTGCAAGTGCCTACACCAACAAGGCAGGACAATTATACCTTTGTTGTTTTACCGGTGGTATATCTTTATTTTGAATAAAAAAAACTATTTAATGTATGTACTATTATACTAAGGGCCTATTTCAGAATGTTCGAGTAAGTTCCGGTTATACTACCCAGAACATAAAATAACTGAATGATAAACATGAATGTTAACATACAGGACGTTTCAAGCTTTAACCGATGGACAGGCTAAATCGATGACTGTGAAACGCAAAGATAGCGTTTTGTTTATTAAATATGTTCTGGGTAGTATACCAGGAACTTACTCGAACATTCTGAAACCGGTCCTAAATATAACACTTTACTAGAACTCAATATGCTGGACACGTTTCCGTATAAGCTGTACACTCTTTTCCTACCTTTTACAATATTGTGATGAAACAAAACACTGAAGGAAATACAATTTTTATCATGAGAATCTGTCGATCCCACTGCAATTATATCAACATAGCTAGCTTAGGCAGCAAGAGTATTATCATAAAGCAATTATACAGCAGATGGTATAATAAGAAAACCTTGATTAAATCTCACTTCAATTTTGTCTAACCAGTCCACCACGTTTTCTTTTCAATTCAATATAATCTTAACGACCTTTAGAGCGATAAAAGAGCAAAATAGACCATTATTCCAAACGTCATAAAGTCTTTACTAGAAAATAGATAACAAACTATCAAAACTTTGAATCCATTCTTCGCTCCAGAATTTTGTTCGACGTTTTGGAACAGAATAGAGTTAGTGAAGCAATTTATGGGTTCGTTTTAGTACTGCAAAGTTGCCAGGTTTGTAGTTACCCTAAATGTCGGTAGAGAATCGTGAGGTTCCCAGTTCAATCTTCGGGTTGGCCAAGTCACAGATGACAGAAGTTTGGGGTTTGTAAGTATTAAACAATTTATTAAGCTTGAGCTTCACTGCATGGTGGAAAGGCATTTTACAATTGCCCGCCTGGCTAGCTACCACCCTCAAGTTGAAAATCAGTCGCCAAGCACTTAATGGCGTGTTCCGGCAGCAGTCCTTGAGAGCCAGTGAAATTACAGGCACATGAGACTTAACAATTATGTTCATAGTGACGGGCGCAGTGCAATTCGTGACTTGTGATAAAGTAAGTGCATTTGTTATCGGCAGAGGTTAGTCCGCTTAACATTATGGTGGGCCACGAGCTTGTTCCGTCACAATAACATAAAAAAACTGCATAGGAAAATGATGTTAATACAAAATGTAGAATACATTTTTTTTTTTTTTTTAATACATTTTTCGTTTGTTTTTTTTTGTTTTTTATAAATCATTTGAACAAGCAGATTATTAAAATTTTCAATGGATTAATAATATGTAAACACTAAAAAATTATTACAATATATGGCTTGCAGGGAGTGCTTAGTGGAAAAATCTTCTTTTAATATTAGGTATAAGACATATTTTATAGGCTATTAAGCAGGATAGGATATCTATATATTAATGATATCATATTATATAATAAATATATAATATATTTGTTTATGCAATTATAGATATTTATATATTATTACTTAAGTATAAATAAATTTAGGTATTATAGTCTATATATTTTATAAAATAATAATATAAAACTTGTATGTGTGTAGTATTTATTATAATATATAATTTACATTTCAAAATAGTACATGATATTATAGCGCGTTCAATTAGATGGTTCGTAAGAATCTTTTACGTATTGGTTTATTTAACGCAGGATCGTTGAACACAAATCATGAGGATTTCATTGTCAGTATGGTTAAGCACGATGTGGATATAATGGCTCTCAACGAGACTTGGATTCGAACCGGTGAGGGCGAATGTGCACCTTGCGTCCCTGGTTATCGTCTGCGTTATATAGCTAGATCAACAGAACTTCGACGAGGTGTTGGTGGTGGTGTCGGATTTTACATCAAGCGTGGCGTAAATGTGCGAACATACCTACACCCTGCTGACCCTGAACATAAGTCTGTAGAACAAATGTGGCTCACGCTTTCAATAAATGGCAAAAAAATTGCAATAGGTACGGCCTATCGAGCCCAGTGGGTAAACGTGGACCTTTTTCTAGATGCACTGACTGATTCTATTAACTCTGTTGCATGCTGTGATAATACTGTACTCTTAGGCGATTTTAATATTAACATGCTCGACATGAATGACAGTATGACTAAAAGACTTGTTACAACCTTATCTTGCGTAAACTTGTCACAAATAGTTACTTCACCAACGCACTTTACAGACCACAGTCAGACGCTAATTGATCTTGTGTGTACAGATTTGCACCATAAAAGTGTTTCTGTTGAACCAGGAGGATCTTTAAACGGACATTCATTCGTGGTATGCGAATTTAATATTAAAAAAGAAAAAACGCTTCCATTTACTTTGCTGTATAGGCCTTTTAAAGATATCAACCCAAAATATTTTGACATGGACGTAATATCAATTCAATGGGATTTCATTTCAAATCTCAACGATGTAAACGAAATGGTTCATATATTTAACAGTAGTGTACTAAATTTGTTGGACATCCATGCTCCTCTAAAAATGTTAATTATAAAAGAACGAAGTTACCCTTGGATAACAGACAATATCAAATTGATGATGCATCTTAGAGATGAAGCTCTGGCGGCCCATAGACAAACTAAATCAGATTCCAAATTACAGTACTACAAGAGTCTTAAGGGATTGGTAAACAAGTCGATATTTTACGAAAAGTCAGCATATTATAAGTACAATATTAATAATAAAGTCACCGAACCTAAAAGGCTATGGAAAAATATTAAATCAACCTTAATACCATACAATAATAACTCAGAACTTCCATCTTGTTTTAATAACGCAGATGCTATAAATAAACACTTTCTTAATGTACCCGGTGAAACTGAGGTTACCTTATCACATCTCACCTACTTTGAATTTCATCGATTTTCCTTTTATCACACATTCAGTATTAAAACCACTAATTCAAATAACATATACAAAATCATTAAACAACTGAAATCAAATGCTGAAGGTATCGACAAAATTTCCCTTAAGATGCTAATAATGACATTATCGCATTCATTGGAAGTCATCACCGCAATCGTGAATTCCTCTATTAGTAGTTCAATCTTTCCAGACCTTTGGAAAATAGCAGTTGTACGTCCATTGCCTAAAAATAACAACCCTTCCGACGTTAAAGATCTCAGACCCATTAGTATTCTTCCGTGTCTCTCGAAAATTTTAGAAAAAGTGGTGGGTCAACAGTTGACGGAGTATCTCGAAAAGAACAATGTCCTACCTGAATTACAATCCGGTTTCAGAAAATTTCGAAGTACAACCTCAGCGTTGCTCGATGTTACAGATAACATTATCAAGGGCCAGGATGAAGGTATGTGCACGTTATTAGTTTTATTGGATTTTTCCCGGGCTTTTGACTCAATCAATATTGCTCTGCTCCTTTCCAAACTTAGCTACTATGGATTCGATCCTGCGGCACTTGAGTGGTTTAGTAGTTACCTCAGTAAACGATACCAATATGTTGAGCTATGTCAAACTACAAGTGTTTCTCATAATTCATGCCTAGAGGAAGTTACAAGAGGTGTGCCTCAAGGTTCTATTTTAGGCCCTATTTTGTTTATTCTCTATACTGCTGATATTATAAAACAAATTAAAAACTGTAATTATCACATTTATGCGGATGACATACAAATATATATACATTTCCTCCCGGAAGAACTAAACCATGCTATAAACAAAATTAACGATGACTTAGCTAGAATCACTTCTTGGTCTAACGCTAACTGTCTTCTGCTTAACCCACTTAAAACCAAATTTATGATATTCGGCAGTAGGCAGCGACTTATCACACTGCCTGATATTGTCAATATTTCGATTATGGGTGAGCCAATCGAGCAAGTGCACGAAGCACGTAATCCCGGTATTATCATGGATGTTGAACTTAGGTTCGAGAAGCACGTGGCAGCTGCAGTGCAAAACTGCTTTTATAGACTTAAGACATTGTACAAAATGCGACCTTATCTTAGTGAAGAATTACGTATCCAGCTAGTTGAAACTCTTGTACTATCCAAACTTAACTACGCAGATACTGTTTTTGGATCTAGGCTGCTTTCTCGGACTAAACGCTTAATACAACGGGTGCAAAATGCGTGCGCTAGGTTTTGTTTTTCTATTCCTCCTCGTAGCCATGTGACACCATTTTTGAACAGACATTACACCTTGAAGATGAAGTCTCGTCGAAAACTTCATCTGGCGTGCCTTCTTTTCGGAGTTATTAACTTCAAAGATCCTTTTTATCTATATAATAAGCTTAAATTTGTCTGCGATGATAGCCAGCGTTCACGTAGACATGGATCTCTTCAACTCTCTATACCACGTCACCGCACAACGGGGTTCAAAGGTGGATTCCGTTATGCGGCGACAAAATGCTGGAATAATCTCCCACCACCAGTGAAAAACCAAAAAACCATACAAACATTTAGGCTAAAGTTAAAGAAATATCTAATAGATGAGCAGGTAAAACACGGTAACATTAATATAGATTTTTCATTTATTTAATTGCTGTTATCAAACAGTCACCAAATTAATTTCAGCATTAACACTTTGGATTTATTATTTTTACAGTTTTTTTTTTTTTTTTTTCACATACAAGTGGACAGTAGTTGTTTCCTGTTCAATAGCATTTTTTTAAATAATTATCTGCTAACCCGATAAGCTTGTCTTTCCCAAAAATGATTTTATGTAATTTTTATTAATTAATTTGAAGTAAATATTTTCTAATTCCATACCTTGTAACGATACTGCCACATAGATTCAAGTTATAGTCAATAAATATATACTTAAGTAATGATATCCTCATTTATACTATGTTTATATCTTATTAATCATTTTATATATATATAATGTATATATATATATATATTTCATATTCTATATATGTATTCCATATTATAAATTATGTATATAAATAATATTTATGTAGGAAAATTTCTAAGTAGGTAATAATGTTAGTGATATACAGCCTTACTTATAAACGCTACTTAAATTTTAAGCATTACTTAGCCGCTGATTAGCAAAATTCTTTACTCATAAACGCTACATAACTTTATCCAGTACCTAAGTACTGCTTAAATCAGCTGTCAATTTAAATACCGTCCCACCCATGTTTAAATATTTAAGTAGCAAGATGGCGCCGATATTTCGGATCAGCTGATTTAGTTACTATTGAGGTTATTGTCAAGGAGGCATACAAAACTATAAACACGACATACTCTGTAAATAAATCGTAAAAATATAGCAAGTAGAAACATACATTGGATGATGAAATAAAATATTATGCGTAAACTTATTACTTTTCTTGATCTTATAGAAGAGTATACCGCAGGTACAGTTCCTGAATTAAGAATATAAGGATTGTGCTACACTCGTATATTCCTATTGGATGTATTAAAAGGCAACTTGGAAAACGATGCGCTCAATGAGTGGTGTAGGTATTTCAGTATTATACCACTATTCACGTTGATATATATGAGTAGGTGTTGCTGAACATTGGGTGGAAAACAGTTCTCCATGTCACGATTATGGCCGGAAAGGTAGCGGGTATACTATACCTGCTACTAATAAAGTTGGTTGTCGATTATAAAATCAAAGCCAAAACATTTTACGTTTTTGTTCTCATGTTGTTCTATGCATTGTTAACGAGTATTTTAAATATATTGTTGCTTTGTATTTTGTATTGATATAGCTGAGATATAAACTGACCCTACATAAGGGGGATATATCTCCCTAGCCTAACAATTGTAAGTAAATATAATCCTGTAGGACGATTCAATATTACTCTATACCTACTATAGTAGGTCTAGAATACCGGTAAGAAGACGTAAAAAATACTAGTGATTCAATTTAAAAGCAGAATTGAGTACTTATTTGCTTAGTTCAGCAAAAAAATATATTTTAGGAGTTGAAATATTCTTAATTGTATTAAGAATCTCATTTAATAGGGCGCGAGTTTATTACCAAATGGTAATAAACTGGTCCAAATTAGACGCCGGACTGTTACTGAAAATCACTATCTCATTAAAACCCCAACATCTGATCCGATCCGGTGATCAAACTCATTGTAATTTTCTTATAGCCGCGCCACGCGTTTTCACCCGCGTAGGCAATGATGATGAAAAGTAAGGAGAACCTAAACTAACTATTCTGTTGTTTCATTCAAACTTTACATATTATATTACATATAATCACGCCTGTATTCCCCGAAGGGGTAGGCAATGTTGTGTAAACACCCATGTTTCGGCCAATTGGGTTTTGGTCCCATGTAATAAGGGGCGAGCCTATTGCCATGTTTCTCGAGCACACTAGACGAAACACAAGAACATATTACGTCCTTTATAATTCCTTTGATAAGCGATACATTAAATTACACTTACTGTGATTTAAGGAATCGCTATAAAATGATTAAAAATAAATAAGGATTGGAATCTTGGCTTCATAGAAAAAAACGTAGACATAATTGGGCATAGGTATTGTTTGGGATGGAAAAAGATAACTTCCAGCGGGATTTGACGGTATTCTGGGGTTACACCCGTAAATTCTGGGGTAACCCCATAATGCATTTCCAATAATGCTATGGAATAGGTTGTTATTCCATAGCATAATTGGAAATTTATTAGGGCACTTTTGAATTTACCTAATTACAAAATTAAAACTCACTAAAAATGTCTCCAGTACACCTAACCATATGTACAAAAATACGTACCTACAAAGAATAGATATTTTTTAACTTTTTAATTTTAATATTTTTAGCACTAGATACGTGCTTTTTGGCAATTTGGGTCTTCCATAATACCTTTTAGTTCAATGTTGTCAGTTTAAAATACGTTTGACCTCATTATCCATTGTTTAGCTAAATAGTTGCTAAGTAGCGTTTATAAGTAAGAAATATTTAAGCATTACTTAAACACTGTTTAGTTATGCATTACTTAGCAACTACATAGCGGATATAATGTTTAGTGTACATTTATTTTTGTTTATTTGTATATTATTTAAGAAAAAAACTATGTCAGTACACTTTTTGTGAACGTTACCCGCGAGGCTTTGCCTGAAAATCAGCGTCGGGTGTCTTAAGACATCTGACACATGTGCTGAGGCAAGGCCTTTTTGACAACAGCTCATTCACTTTGTTTCTATTATTAAGTACGTTTTTATGTTGTGTCAAATAAATGTTTTTCTTTCTTTCTTTCTATCTTACAATGTTTTGTTAAAATATGCGTTGCAAAAATTTGCGGTGTGTTCGCCTTACACATTACTCATACCTATTCATTATGTAACAAATTGTTTTAAGAAGTTCAATGCATTTATTTTACGTATAATGCTGGTGAAATTTAACACAGACAGCTCTGGCAGTACCGTAACACTTTAACGTACTTAGGTGGGATAAATGAAAAGTTGATGGAGTTGAAGGACCTAACTGTTTCCAATGGGACTCGAGGGTGTTGTGTTGAGAGTGACCAGCTGCAATCTACCCTTGGTTAGGGTTGCTAGTAACTTAAGAGTTTTATATTTTCTAGAATTACATAGTGGAGTATTGAATACTTGTTGAAGTAGTAGTGTCATATTGGGAATTTTTCATTATAGTAATATTTAATTTTAAAGAAGTTTGTCACATTCTGTTTTTTGTTAAATTTTACACCAGCGCAAGTAATTTAATTAAAAAAAGATCAATTAAGCATAACAATAAATTTTGTATAAATGAATATAAAGTAAGATAAAGACGTAAAAATAATCTTAACGCTCAGTTTATAAACTATTAAACGGTAGTGTTCTGTTAGTCGAACATGCAAACATTACGTAGAACTAGCTACGCTACCAATCCCGTTACCAGATGTACGCGATGTCTACAAATAATGTAGCAAAACTTTAAAAAGCTACGAGGTGCGTAGCAGCTTGTTAAGTAAAATTATTATATTCTAACAGCTGATGAAAAACAAGCCAATGTCATGTCGTACAAAGAAGAAAACAGGCCTTCTTAAATGGAAAAAAATGGAGAACATTGCATCAGCTGCACCGACAAGAGTCTAACTCTTAAGTTATAATAATTACCAGCTGATAGCATTGCGAGGCATTAACATGGTGTATCTCAATTTCATAAAATTAACTTTAATTAACCTCTTTAATATCTTCGACATCATTATAGACAAAAAACTAAGTGAACGTGGCAGTAGAATTTGTAGTATTTTTTTTTAATTGAACTTTTGAAAGTGCTGTATTACATGTACCATAGAAAATATGGTAATTCTGAGTATGTTATGCTGTTAACTCGATGGCAAAAACACAGCTTAAATATCTATTCAGTCGCTAAACTAAGACAGGGCAATCGTACGGGGTGACAGGGACCAGACGTGAAAGCTCCGTCCCAAACTTTATACATCACAGCCCCCGTACTTGATTTTTAGTCAAGGACAGATCATTCAGGGCTAACGCATATTTGTAACAATAAAAAATAAAAGCAGGTACGTATGCCGCACTAGACTACACGTCATCATGTCAATTTGCAGGTATACTAGCGATGTAAAGGTTGACGTCAGTCAGGCCAACGGAAGCAAAACCGAAGCTAAATCTTTTTACGATTCTGTCCGTATATTGTCCTGTTTGTTGATAGCGAAAAACTGTTTATTAATTTCTTCTTGTTTAATCCTTTGTGTTGTTTGAGAAGGCATATTGCACAAAATCTACAAATGTGGGATGAGGGAAGCAAGATGGTAAAACCCTTTTTTAGGAGAGAGAAAAGGAAGGACATTTCTAGGTATACAACAGAGCTCAGGACATTCCCTGGCTTGCCGAAGGTAGGGTTAGCGACGTCGCTAATAGTCTGGCCGAGGGAAGCACCACCCTTTTCGTCGTTAATTTGTTGTATCTATCGGTTGCTTTGATAAAATATATTTTATTAGAAAAACCATGCTGTTGAATCCCACGAACTTACTTTTCCTATTCAAAAGGATAAGTGATACGATGGGCAAAATTAGTGACCGAAATTATTAACTTATAAATTAAAGTTGTAGATTGTATAACAGAATTTCTTTAATTCACGTTATACAATTTATTCTATAACTTCCGTTAAAAGGAGCTAAGGAACAAGGTGGTTTTGAAGTGCTCGTAGCGAAGTTTACTTAGCTGTTCTTAACCGATCAGCAAAGTTAAGCAACGTCGCCCGCGGTCATCGGTCATCAATTGGATGGGTGACCGCTAGTGACTTTACTACTGAGCGCTTCCGTGCTTCGGTGGGCACGTTAAGCCGTCGGTCCCGGTTGTCGTCTCTGGATGACAGTCGTTATAGCATGGTGGTAGGGCATTTTGCGAATGCCCGCCTGGCTAGCTACCACCCTCAAGTAGAAAATCTGTCGCCAAACACCTAACAGTGTGTTCCGGCAGCTGTCCTTGAGAGCCAGTAATTCTAGGTTAGTCTGAACAACATCTTCGACCACATCATCACTTACCATCAGGTGAGATAGTGGTCAAAGACTAACCCATCAGGCATAAAAAAAAGGTAGACTTTTAGAAAAGTTGTTTCGTGTAGGGGTAATATCTAGTCCATAAATGCTTAGACAAGAAAGATTTAATCTAAGTAACAGTTATAGTTATCAGAATAATAAGTAAGACAGCTAAAAGTTGTAGTACTATCTTTATTAAATCTGTAAAACATTTCACTTCATCTTAACCGTAAATAGCTATATTATAAGGGCGTCAGAAACTTGGATAAGTAAAACAATTTAGCCAGTAGGCTTAATAAGTAAATCTTATTTTAATTTGATTACTGTACTCTTTTGACTTTTGTAACTGATATAGAAGTAAATTAACTTCGTTATTCTTCAATAATCCTTTCATTCAGTGGCAATTAGAAAGTACCGATGTTTGGATAAGAAACAAAAGTGGTAAGTAAGACGTCGTGTCCTAAACACACAGCTGGTAGCCACTTGGCAACAATAATGTATTACTGTCGAATAGTCGATGTTTGGATACTTCCGATAAAAGTTATGTATGCGTTCGACCGGACTTTCCGTTTTCGGAAGGAGAAGTTTACCAACAAGTTGCGAGTTGGGTTGTCGTAAACACGTTTCATATTTAAATCATTATTAGATGACGGCTTTCCGGCACATTTCAATTGGTTTCTTTAAATTTGGAACTCTTGAGCTGAAGGTGTAGTTACTTAATATGAATTCAGTACTATCAATATCTATACTTTTATGTTTATTGAGATTATAAACAGGAAAGATTTTATTTTTGTATTTTTATATTTTTGTATGTATCCAATAAACTGAATAACTACATGACCGATTTGAAAATTTCTTTCACTCTTCGAATTCTGCACTATCTCTGAATAACATAGGCTATAGAATATTTTCAAATACGGATACGGATATGTATGAAAATTTTGATAATGTAACCCAACGTGTGAAAAAATTACCAAAAAATTAGTTATATCGCGTACGCTGCGGAATTTGTAGAAAATAGAGAAAAGTGATGTACCAAATTTTATAGATATCTAAATAAAGACCACAATACCATATGTCTAAACTATTATACTTCGTGAATTCTGACAAAATGCATCTGTTTTAGGCAGAGCTTAGTTCGCTTAACATCAGGTTGGCCTCGAGCTTGTTCCGTCACAATAACATAAAGAAAAGAACTACTGTGTTTTAATTTATCATTTTTGATACATATCCGTGCAAAGCTGGGTCGGGCCGCTATTGTTATTTAGAGTAACAACTTAAAGTAACGATGACACTATGTATCCCACATGATGGTGGGGTCAGGATTACTTAGTCCTCCAGTGCGTTCAATCCTCAACGTCGCTCTCGGGAACCTTGCACTCTTTCATATCCTTTACACACTATGTCTTCAACCATATGATGACATAAAATAATGATTTTTTACTTCTTTTTTATATATTATATAAATCAGTCTTATTTCCCAGAAATAAAACAATAAAAATATCTTACTAGAGAGATTTATAAATATTAATTTAAACAATACTGTACGCGCAAGGTGCTAAGCATGGCTGATTGTGGATCAGCTGTTCACAAAAATCGCTGCTCGTGTAAAGACCCTGGCAATAAGCCTTAAAAAGCGTTATTTTGACTTGGTCAGTACAGCGAGCAAACCTGCGAGCCAACACGTTCCCTCGAACGGCCAGTCCCCTACGCTCCCTCTAAACATCCGCACTATATTCATGACTGTGTCCTAAGTATTTAAACTGGTAAACCTGCTTTAGGTTTACGTAACCTGTTTACGCCATTGAGGGTGATATTTGGAATTCATTCAGGACATTTACCGATGGCCTTAAAATCATGAACTCGCTTTTTTTAACATTGGACACCAGTCCATGTGATGCAGCATAGGTCACGCAGGTATTAAGGATTTGAAGGAGGATTTCATAGTCGACTGGCCGCTCCTTTGAATTTGGCCCTTTCAGACTAAGTACCGGTTTATAGCATAAAAATAAGCATATATATTTTTCGTTTACATGTACTGCCTTGTTGGAGTGTATGTGAAAATATAAAAGTAAAGAGAAGTCCAACATGACTGTGAGCAACATAGCATTCTTTGTGTTCGACGCGTATAGATGAAAAAGCGGGCTTCGATCCCCGTTAGATTTGAACATTTTGTTCTCTAAAAAGAAGGTTAGTCATACTAGATAAAAAGATCCATGTATTTTATCTCATGAAAATTTCAATCACTTTAACCTGAAGTTTATAAATCTGGTTACACGAAAAAGATTCGGCTGTAGCATTCCTTGATTGAGTGATCCCATAGTCGATCCTAAACAAGCAGGAGCTCCAGTAAAGACAACATAGTAACAATGACGCCGGGATAATTGCTTCTTACGTTCGGATTATACCTATGTACCTACTTTTAAAAGATGCGTGATTTTTGGTTTTGAGTAAGTTGCTGGGATTGCTGAGGTCAGCAGCCCCATGTTCTAAAAAGGGAAGAAAGCCTTTAACGCGTAAAAATGTTAGATAAATGATATTGTTTTTGACCGCGAATAACTTTTTACGGGATCATGCAATCAGGATGATTACATTTTTCTTTGTTAATATGTACTAATAGGTCCCATATAAATTTCTTTATATTTAAAGGAATAGTTTTAAGTTACACTCCATAAGGTGACAGCAGTATTTGCCAATATGCTTATACACTAATGGAGTTTACAAATATAGCAATTAATTATTCATATATTTGCAACTGTTGTCTAATGTGTAGAAGTGATTCATACTACTGAAGCAGAGTATTTGTTATTGTACTGTCTTAGGTGTTGTAAGAAAAACACGTTAAGGACAGATTACACTTAATGTGGGATAAAGGCAGGAAAGAAGTTACTAGATAAACTAGATTTCTTCGGAACTGTGTTTAAATGATGCCTTTTTTGATAATCAACCAGCTTCTGATCATAATGATCAAAGCTACAAGTAAAACCAAATAATTTTGTCTAGGACGCCATAGGACGGTTCGTTAGGAAGGCGATGGTTGCGACACCAAAAGCCATCCATGATTACAACCTCAAAATGGCGATCAAAGATCGAAACAGCGTGGTGGAGACCCTGTTAGAAAAACCCTGTGGGAAAATAACACAAAAAATAAATTGAATATTATTTTATTGTAGTCCCTAATTATAAATCTGTATATTTATTTATTTATTAATAATAACAATAGCTAACTTCCAGTACTAAACCAAAGTGCTAACTATTTAAGATTTATAAACATGAACTTTAAACATATTTGCTATGGTCCGTATTGTGTCAAAAAACACATCCACATCCTGGATCTGCGTGGTAGCGTTAAGAAGAGCCAGCGCGCGTTGTGTGGGAGCATTCCTGGCATAACTCGTTCTTGAGACAGGACAAAGAAACAAATTATGCCTACGACGTTCACCAGAGCGGATATAGGTTTCGGGAACGAATAATTTAATAGCGCTTAACACAGTTGGATCGACTATCTTACCGTGCAGTATCATACAGTAGTGAACGACAATACGCATATGCCTTCTGAGTTCCAGCGTCTCTAAGCTAACCATACCTGATACAAATAAGGATGGATACATAAACGGATAGTATCCATACATTCGCTTATAAATATATCGCGCAAATTTCCGCTGAATTCGCTCTATCAGTAACGTATACTTTTTATAAGGCGGATCACAGACTATACACTCAAATTCAAGCTTACTACGCACCAAAGAATTGTACAGTGTTATTGCGACATTAATGTCCGGGAACTGAGATGCAGTCCGCATAATGAAACCCAAAGTCTTGTATGCACTTCTGCAAGCGGAAATGATGTGGTCCTTAAAATCTAGGTGTGGATCAAGTATTACTCCCAGATCGCGAATGCAATTGACTTTCTGCAATGTAACACCTGAGAGGGTATATGGGAACCTTATAAGAGTCGTAGACCAAGAGAACATCATATGGCTGCATTTTGAAATGTTAAAGGAAAGTCTATTATCTGTGCTCCACCTTTCCAAAGACTCGATATCCCGCTGTAAACCCATGCAGTCAGATACACACTTCAAAGACTGATAAACTTTCAAATCGTCGTCGAGTGAGATACCAACTGATAATGATCTCAAACAGTTTATTAAAAACACCCAATATCGCTATCGGCCTAAACGTCGATACATCTGACGATGATCTAGTTCTTGGTACAGGCGTGACCCTAGATATTTTCCATTTTAAGGGATAGCAACCAGTGCGAAGAGAGAGATTATACAGGTGCAGAAGTAGAGCTTCCAAGGCAAACAAACAGTCCTTAACGAGAAAAGGAGGGATAGCGTCAGGTCCAGCTGCCGAAGATGCTTTAAGGCGGCGAGCTGCACGGCGCAAGTCAGCTACGGTGACGCTGTCGATGCTCACCAGGCGGGAATCTGCAGATGCAGATGAGCGCGCAGCTGCTTCTGGGTCCAGAACGGGAATATCAGGTAAAAAAACAGATCCAAAATAGTCAGCGAATGCATTAACGGCATCTTGCCCGACAACTGTTTGGCCATTCAGTGTATATTCTTGAAGCTGACTCCTATCACTACATCTCTCTTTGACATATTTCCAGAAATATTTCGGATCGCTGCTTACATTAGATCCGACCGATCGAATATACTGTTGATATGCTACATCAATCAATTCCTTGACATGACTCCTATAGTATACAAAAACTTAACGATACAATTTATGTAGACCTTTTTCTTTAAACTTAAGGAAATGAAAGTATTTAATTTTTATCTTCCTAATAATTTCAGAAGTAAACCATGGGGGATAGTCCCGGCTTACTGTATTACGACATTTCCTAACAGGGACTTGACTACTAATACATTCATTAAGTTTCAAGTAAAAAAGGTCTGTAGCTAAGTCAATGTCCTGATGCTGGATTACCTCAGACCAGTCGATATAAAGAACAAAAATCTGCCTTGCGAAAGTTCCAATCAGGAGCATACAAATCATTTACGGAAAGGACAGTAACACCATCTGTAACCGTACTGGTACTGCGCGGCAAGGAAATAACCACCTTAAGCGTTGGATGGTACAAATCCTCCTTTACAAATGGATCTATGTCACTGGAGACGGCCACGCTACACGATCTTATATTCGCTAACACGAGATCCAGTATGCCACCGTGGCTGTTTGGTAAATTATTGTACTGGACCAATTTGCAAAAATTAATAAACATATCATATTGTATCTTAGAATTCTTAGTACACGAGTTTAAATTAAAATCTCCGACTACAATAACATCTAGAGATGAATATTTACATACAGCATTTTCAATGCAATTTAACACATCACGATATTGCTTATCATTATATGATGGTGGTAAATACACAAATCAAATTAGGATTTTCACATTTTTACATACAAGTTTTGCAAATATTACTTCTATATCGTCTGTCAAGCAATCAATATCAGTAATTAAGTTGACTGAGTAACAATTACGCACCCCCCGCAATATGTCTCCCCAGCCTTTGTCTTTTTGCGGTCCGCACGTAGCACGACATACCCTGGCGGGAAAAGCTCGCCATCAGACACCGAGCTTGTCAGGTAAGTCTCAGTGAGCGCGATGATGTCACAGCAAGCCGCCGAAACACTTTTGTAAAATTCTGGTGTTTTTGTTCTGAGACCGCGGACATTCTGATAAAGCAGGATAATAAGACTTTACCGAAAAAAAATACTTTTTTTTAAACTGTTCCCCCTTAGAATGTTGTATGTTTCCTATTTCTTGTTTTAAATAAAAAATGGTCATAATTAAAAAAGTCACGGATCTGGAGTCTGTGGAGTGTAGATTTATCAAATATAAATAAAAAAAATAAACAATAATCTAACAATTATATTGTTAACTCGTCATTTTTGGCCTGAGACATACTAAGAGATTTAGGATCAAATAAAAATATATATTTTGTGTTGTTATTTCACACTTATTTATAATTTTAATATCAATCAGTGCAATGCGTGACGTTACTGCAAAGGTCCTGAACACTCCTCCAATAAGACCACCATGCGGTCATAACTACATTCGAATTTATCTGGGTTATATACGTGATTTTATATAAGTGTGAATTTATATAAGTGGATTATATAAGTGACTTTTATGAATTGTTTTAATTTGTTTTACTTTCGAAAATAATACCTCAAGAAAATATAACTTTTTTGGCTTAATAGTCAAAAAAGACTCATTTATATTACAAACTATGTATTTATATAATTATATTATTGTAATTGTTGTAAGTCACATATTTGCTATTCTACTAAAATCCATTCAATTCTATATTTGATTTTTTTGCTGATTGTACACCTTCGCTTGGTACCTTTTTTATTGTTGATGGGTAAGCCTTTGACCACAATCTCATCTGACGGTAAGTGAAGATGTGGTCGAAGGTGTTAACAAGCTTAACCTAGAATTACTGGCTCTCAAGGACAGCTGCCGAAACACATCGTTAGGTGCTTGGCGATAGATTTTCTACTTGAGGGTGGTCTGTAGCCAGGCGGGAATTCGGAAAATGCCCTTCTCCCATGCGGTGTAGCTCAAGCCCGCGGCGGGATTCAAACCATGGACCTTCTGCGCGGCAGTCCACAGCCAACGCCACTGAGCCATCACTGCTTCAAAGCTGTCAAAGAAGGTTTCAGATTTACAATTAAGATTACTTTTTGTTCAAACGGGAATCGAGCCCGCTTTGTCCGATTTCACGCCGGATGCCTATTCCACTCAGCCACCGGAACCTTACTCTTTCAAGCCGAAACTTTATGCTCCAATTGTATTACTTCAACCATCATAGGGGACGGTGCGTGGCCTTCAATCAGCCAACTAGACTTCATCTGACCGAAAGAAGTGCTTTTTCAAACACTTAACTCTCGCAATAATATCGCTACCATTACAAAATGTACTTTAATAATTTGTTAATGTGATTTTCGCTCAGCACGCGATAATACTTGTAATCGTATACCTTTAGAAAAAAATACTAAAAATAAGGCTTTATAAGATATTCGAAGCGCTCGTAGCGAAGTTTACTTAGCTGTTCTCAACCGATCAGCAAAGTAAAGCAACGTCACGCGCGGTCATGAGTTGGATGGGTGACCGGTAGTGACATACTACTGAGCGTTTCCGTGCTTCGGAGGGCACGTTAAGCCGTCGGTCTCGGTTGTTATCTTAGGATGGCAGTCGTTATAGCATGGTGGTAGGGCATTTTGCGAATGCCCGCCTGGCTAGCTACCACCCTCAAGTAGAAAATCTGTCGCCAAGCACCTAACGGTGTGTTCCGGCAGCTGTCCTTGAGTCCTTGAGAGCCAGTACTTCTAGGTTAGCCTGAACAACATCTTCGACCACATCATCACTTACCATCAGGTGAGATAGTGGTCAAAGGCTAACCTATCAGGCATAAAAAAAATAAGTTGACCAAATATAATGACTAAATAGCTCTCTATCACTGTCCACAGAAAAAATTGGCAGGAAATCTGAAATCCGATCTACAATGGTTTTTTTGAGTTGTAGAGTTTTGTTTACTACTTCTGTCTAGCAGATATTTGTATTAACCCTTGAGTTCATTTGATTCAGATATGGATTTAACGCCTGATTTCCTGAATTTACCTTCTGGCTAAAGCAGTAATGGAAAACCTTTTACCGCCTAAATCAAAACAAAACTACCTAAAATTGTCCAACTATTTTATGAAATGGCGCGCTGAGAAAAAAGTGAAATCGTTATCAGTAAACTTTTAGTTAAATTATTTCAACGAATTATCAAAGACTTGCAAACCTTTAACATTATGGAGCGTGTGTTCTATGTTAAAGGCAACATTAAATATAATTATTTAATGTTGCCTTTAACATACACAATGTACATTTAGAGTAACTTTCTTTTTTCTTCTTCTTTCGAGAGACTAACATCGTTTCTTAAAAGGTAATCTGATGGATTTAAATAAAAAAACCAAAGTTTTCTCGTCTCTAGAGGTAAAAAACTTCTTAAACCAAGAGCCTCATGAAATATACCTAGTAATGAATTTTATAAGAAAGTTGTATCAAAGTGCGCGCCGTGCGATTTTGGTTTAAACGCTTTCGTGATGGAAACTTTGATTTGAAGAACGAACCACGTGGATTTTTTTTGATCACACTTGATCAGTTCCTGTATACACATTTTCTTTTCCTTTTTTTTATTTGTTTATGTGTATTTGACGGAATAAGCACGAGGACCACCTGATGTTAAAAGTCTCTTGTGTTTCAAAATTTAATATTTCGTATAAATTACGGAAATAGCACGCTAATTCCGTCAAATACACATAAACAAACAAAAAAAAAATTTGGCTTATACTAGATTTAACCAAGAGTGAATGGCTATATCTAGTTCTAACCGTCTAAAACTAGACGTAGCCACGCTCGTAGCGTGGGTTCTAGCCGTAACATATACACAGAAAGTTCTTTCTCACTACGCGCACGTGCCTTAATAAAGTTTCATCCGCCCACTAAAACGATCCATTAAAAAGTTTGAAGGCAACAATTCAATATACGAACATTGAATTGTCGGTATATTTTAATTCACTCAGTACTTGTAAGATTCCCTACAATATATTTTCTCGGTTCCTTCATTGTGATCGGGCAAGTGATTGCGACAAAGTTGTATTTGCTTTTTCATCGCTGCCCAGATGGGACTCTGTGGGTATGAAGTAGTGGAAGTGCATTACCTAGGCTCTTTCCTTCGCAGATTTTAATGTAATATCTCGAGTTTCCGCTGGAATTTTGTGTTTGAGTATTTTCTCCGTCGTGTTTAATTATATCTCGCCGGCATCGGATCCCCGCTCCAAAGGATAAAGTTGAAGGCGTTTAATGTGCTCCTGCCTTAATGTTTCCTTTAAATAGTGCAACTTCGGAAAAGTGACATATTTTGTGAATAAATAATAAAAATGTTTTAATTATAATTTGCAGCGAGCATTCGTAACTTGAACAAAAGAAGCATCTTATGTATATTTGAATAAAACGCGGATCAGTGATCATGGCAGAATGCGTGTTAGAAGGACTTTACTTTATATTAAGATTTATAGTTTATGGTTCCAAAATGAAGCTTTGCGGTTGCCTCACCCTATGTTTTACACCTATCCCAAAAGACTTGTAGCCAAATTAGAATTGATTGTTCTATATTAAAAAAAACAGTTGTATACCTGTTGCCTTTATCAATAACGTTATATGTGTTTTTTTATTTTATTAAAAGACTTATTTTGATTAGCCTGGGCCTTATAATTATACCGAAATTATTGTAAAGTGCCAGGGGCATGCCTGATGTCAGTCAATACATTAAAGCTTAATTTCAGCGTTATTTACAGTATATATACCACCCGCGTAGTATTTATATTATGGTGTAAGTATTGCCGTGTGTATATTAAGACTAAATCGAAATCCAAACTTACGAAATTATCAATCTTTAGATTAATTACCAACTCACGTGTTTTGGAGATATTGTTAGTAAAATATTCACCGTTTTATGTTAACACAATTAAAAGACACTTTTTTTTGTTTATTTAATTGTGACGGAACAAGCCCAAGACCCACCTTATGTTAAGTAGACTAACCTCTGTCTATAACAGACGCATTTCGTCAACGACGAATTGCACTGCGCCCGTCACACCGAGACGTACAGTTGTTAGGCCTCATTTGCGTGTAATTTTTCTGGCTCTCAAGGACTGCTGCCGGAACACACTGTTAGGTGCCTGGCGGCAGATTTTCTACCATTGCCATTTATGTCAGACGTTTTGATACTCACATTCTCATTTATCATAACTTACAGGGCACCTACTTCCAACTAACCTAGAAACATGAAATCTGGCAAGAAATAAGATATCTGGGCAATTTGTATTCATAATACACATTTAATAAAGAGTGCCGCTGGTGCCTTAGACAAAAAACTCAAAGCACGGATCAAACAAATTAATCATTTTTACCGACTTCAAAAAAAGAGGAGGTACTCAATTCAACTGGTTTTTTTAATGTTTGTTATCTCATAACTTTTGACTGGGTGAACCGATTTTGATGACTCTTTTTATTATTTGACAGCTGTTGCTTCTCGTGCAGTCCCATTTAAATTTCATCAAAATCGGTTCAACTATTTCCCGTAAGTAGCAAGGGTCAATAAAAAGGGTGTTTTTTTTACCTAATAATAGAATGATAGTCCAAAAGTACCTAATATCACAATATTGTGTGCATGGTACCGACTTTATTACACTTAAGTGTTGAAGTCGGTTCTATTTTTAGGATTTTTTTTCAAAGTGAGGTGATTTATCTATGTGAGGTCTTTTTTTTTTTTTTTATTGCCGATAGGTTAGCCTTTTACCACTATCTCACCTGATGGTAAGTGATGATGTGGTCGAAGATGTTGTTCAGACTAACCTAGAATTACTGGCTCTCAGGGACAGATGCCGGAACACACCGTTAGGTGTTTGGCGACAGATTTACTACCTGAGGGTGGTAGCTAGCCAGGCGGGCATTCGCAAATTACCCTACCACCATGCTATAACGACTGCCATCCTAAGATAACAACCGGGACCGACGGCTTAACGTGCCCTCCGAAGCACGTACCGAACAAATATCAATCAATCAAACAAAAATGGTTTAGTACTAGGTAAGTAAAGCTAGTATATTCAACTTTATACGTGTTACTTCCGAGCTCTGTAGTTACAAATGCTTATGCAAAGTTAGTAAGTTAGTAATAGTTTGACATCAATTTTCCTCTTCACCAGTTCACTTTGTAGCATATTCATTGTAAAGGTAAAGGAGAGAACACTGTTTGCCAACATAGCCTCTAAATCTTGTCGGAAAACGTCTGCTAGCTATTCTGTCAGGCAGCCATTTTGCGAGGCTGCATTCTGCCGCGCTGTGGCTCTCCAAGGAATTACTAAAGCTTGTTTAAAATGGCACAGCTAATTAAGTTACACTTTAATGTGAAATAAATGACTGTCGTTTATTGTTGAATCGTTCTACAGTTGCATTCGGAAACTTAACGTTTTACCAGTGAAGGTTTGAATCCGATGTAATAAGGGGCGCGCCTGTGTCCATCTACCAGGAACAGTTTTATATTCCAGACGGCCACTGAATTTTTTTATTCAGAAAATCCCAATAACTGCCTGATCCCAGGGACCAAACACAGGAATTCTATATACCAAAGTAACCATTGAAGCAAATCGACCTACGACGCCATCATGGAATATACACCTGAACAAACAGAACAATTGCCTTTTACTGTCAGGATTCTTCGAAACAAACTGCCACGCAGCAGTTGCAGATCGCGCTTGTGTTTTATGCGTACTGGTTGGATTACTTGACTAACGTTCACTGTTCCAAGTGATGCCAGCGCTAGGCGTTTACTGATGAGCGCTTTTGGGCTTCGGAGGGCACGTCCCTGTTGAAGTCACACACCTAACTAAATTGAATGCGATTTAAACTGTGCAGTTGAACAGTCTCGACCAATCGCATCGAATGTTTGGAATGTCAGTACGATTTTTCGAATCATCGAATAAATACATCGATCCGGAGGAACTGTACTGCAATCGAAGCGTGTGTGCCAGTTATGATCTCGATGGCGCACTGCTTGGTCATGTATCTACTTGCAGTTAAGCTACTAAATTATTAGTATTATGGAAGAAAATAATCAGGATTTTAATAATATTTTAAGAAAACATCAAATTAATATATTAATAAAACACTTAAAAAATATACAAATATATCTAGTGACAATACAGATATATTTTATATTTTTTAAGTGTTTCATTAAAATATTAATTTGATGTTTTCTTAAAATATTTTCAAGATATTTGTTATTATTAAATATGGATTTCCGCAAAGTAACGCCTGAATCTATTCATTAATCAGGATTTTATTAATTTATAATTTTATAAATATGTTTTTACATATTTTCGTATCCATTGTCGTCGTTTTCATGTTTTTCCTTGCACTAAGCCGACAATCGCTGACGTCATCCTTCGTCGCCATCGTGGAACCAAATGAAGATCGTTCTAGATTTGTTAAAGCATGAGTGATGGAAGCAAAACGGTACAGTTTTAAATGGAATCAAATGCATAAGCTTGTTTCGAACAGCGTTACATGAGTTCTATGTATTCAAAACTACCCACGCTGACTCATCTTTCCGGATCGCTCGTATATTTGTATGCTCGAAAAAGTTCGCTTCTAGTATTATTTGTTTATGAGGGCGGACCTCAAACTTGCATGGTATATTTTATTCTTACATGAATTTTAGCTTTAGTGTAACAATAAAGAGTTTAATGTATATAATAATCTATATTTTGTAATGCAAATTTAATAAACCTATATTTTTTCTTAATGATGTTGTATCCTCTCTACGCCACCAAACAGTACCATTAAAATTAAAAAAAGGTTACATAGCAGCATTAAAGCGGTCTGAGCTGAAACGTAATGTCTAATTGCCTTTTTTTGTCGTCTCAAAATAAAACTTTCAGCGAAAATCCGTTGCATTTTGCTGGAATATCTGGACATTTGTATTGGTGGATTTATTAACATCATATACGCTTGCAGGTAAGTAATAAGAAAAAACTAGTGAAAGCGGCGAGTAACACATTCATGGGTTTCATAACTCTTTGTTGAACTTGGTTGTATTGGGTGTCATAATGAAAAGGAATCTTATTTTTTTTCTGTATTGGTGTGGATAAAAAAGCATACGTTGAAATTTTTTACTCGAAAAATTGCTGTACGCATTTCAAAACTCACTATACCTACTATATTATATCTCTAGGTCCCTCAGTCCGACAGCTTGAATTTGTCTTTTTGCTCTTATAACGAAAAGACAAACCTGTGATCGATCTGTCAATTGGAAAGGAGCATGCTCTTCTTATCTGAACTACACTGATAATGAGTCGCTGTTTGAAAACGTTGTTTCCTTCTTATTTTATATGTACTCGTAAAGGATTATTGCGAAAATGCTAACAACCTCTAAGGGTTGACTTCTGCTAGTCAAGTAGTGTAGTAGAGAAACATTTTGAGTTTTTTTTTTTTTAATGCTTACTCCGAGCTAACAAAAAGAAACTTTTCAAAATGTTTCTTAGGACTACTAGAAGTCAACTCTAAGAGGTTGTTAGCATTTTACTAATAACCCATGTATATGAGCAAAAGTTATATCAGTGTAGTTCAGAATCAGATAGGAAGAGCATGCTGTTTTCCAAGCAACGGATCAGCCGCGGGTTTGACTCATGCTTGCGACTCAATTTGTTTCTTCATTACGATTTGTAAGTATATTTTTTCAAAAATGGTATCTAATGTTGCCGTAACATCTCTAAAAAGTATCCAGAAAGTGAACTCTACCGGAGACTTATTCAGAACTGTCCAAGAAGCGAGATTTTATATTTGGAATCTCCAACTGTCCAGTAAGTACGTATGTAATATACTTACTGGATATGAGTAGGTCATCCTCTTTAAATCTGTTTAGAAAAAAAAAACAAAGTACTAGACACAAATTAGAATTTAGTCATTATAACATGGCTCTCTCTATTGCATCTCTCTATTTGGTATGACATTTTATGAGACAAATATATTTTTGGAGCCTTAAACAGTCATTTTATAGTGTGTGACACTTAACGCAACGCAGAAAAAGTATGCACGTTGCCTTTTTTACTTAGTAATGTTATAGAAGTATAGTGTGGGATTTTATGTTTGTATTTAGTAATTTCAGTTAATAAACCATGTAAGATTAAAACTTTCCATTCTAAAATTAACATAGAGTTTCAAAAACAATAATTTACACTTTTTTACTACAACGTGTGACCATGTTGTTTGCATCAACTCATGTTGATGCAAACAACGTCAACTTGTGATTCTAAAATTAATTCTAAAATAAAATCTTCGGGAAAGTAATTTCTCGATGAATAAAGTATACAAAAAATATTTACAGATGTCGCTAACTGCTCCGCACCTGGATGATAGGTTGAGAGTAGCAGGTATTAATTATAAGTCGGATACAATAAAAACTTTCAAAATTCAAGATCAAAACAATCAAAATTAATTTTTATATGAATAATTACTTATGAATGTTGAATTTTTATTGTCTATTGTAATGTAGGTTGGTGCGGCCCGCCTGATGTAGCAGTCAGACTTATTTGGCCCAAGAAAAAATAAGGTTGAGTAAGGCTGCTATAGAGCTATGCGATACTAAAACTATTTTTAGTGCTACCTATACTTGGATATAGTTCTTCGACTTTTAAACACAAAACAGCAGATATAGTGCACATTGCATTCATATGGCAACTAACTAATGATGGCCTGATTTCGGGAAAGAGTCACTTAACTTAGCGTTTTTTTATTACTGATAGGTAAGCCTTTGACCACAAGTAAGTGATGATGTGGTTGTAGGTGTTAACAGGCTTAACCTAGAATTACTTGCTCTCAAAGACAGCTGCTGGAACACACTGTTTGGTGCTTGGCGACAGATTTTCTACTTGAGGGTGGTCACTAGACAGGCGGGTGTTCGTAAACTGACTCTCCACCATGCGGTGAAGCTCAAGCCTGCGGCGGGATTAAAAGCATGGACTTGCAGCGCGGCAGTCTATAGCCAATGCCACTGAGCCGTCACTACTTCAAAAAGCCAATCATTAATAATGCTGGTATATTTTTCACAGCGTTTATTTTCCTTGCTGAATAATAACCCAATATTTGCTCCTTATTCTGACGTAAATTTTTTATTGTACGTGCCTTTACACAGAATTGACACAATTTTTAGCTTATCGCAAGGCGAGTGGCCCTCTGGGGGGTTCTCACAAGACTGCCTTGTCCCTCCCGTCGTCGCCCACGCGTTACGCAGCGGCGGAAAAGCAAAAGTGAAGGCAGCGCAACCAAATAAAATAAAATTAAATAAATTAGCGCATCCTATAATTAATTAAACCAGAAAAGAATTATAGTATTATAAACATTATAACTTAAATCTTATTAAATGTTCCACTTCAAATCAACTACTTTTGACCGACTTCAAAACAAGGAGGATGTATTTTGAATATTCTTATGTTTGCAATAATGCCTGCTTGGGGAATTACATGACAAATTTACGAGGGAAAAAAATATAGTCTTGAAGGGATTCGAACCCGCGTCCATCCAGCCCTTTAGCCGGGGTATGCTCTAACTAATTGAGCTAACATGACACAATGACTCATAACTCTAATTTTTGCTCTCGTTCTTCAACCATCGTATCGGGATGGAGCGACACCTATAGTTCAACTTCCGTTGTACTACAAACAAGACCAATTTTGCAATTGGTTTGAAACTTGTAAATGATGACGCAACTTTATAATTTTAATATTATTCTCAAGATGTTTGTTGTAACTGCTCTTAGATCACTTCAAGATCAGATTGAGGTGTTGGACAGGGTTGTAGATGATCAGGAGATGCGAGGGCGGCAGAAAATCCTTCTTTTTCATGGCCTTCAGGAACACAATAATGAAGACGGAGCTGCTGTTGTTGCAAAGTTAGTTGTAGACAAGCTCAAGGTTCCTGACTTTGTCAAAAGTAATATAGTTCGTTGCCACCGAATAGGGCGATCTTCTGTTCCCGGCAAGCCGAGACCTATGCTTGTAAAATTCTGCAATATGGCAATGCGTAGTCATGTTTGGTCATCAAAAACCAACTTTAAAGGCTCGGGAGTAACTGTGTCGGAGTTCTTGACAAAACCCGACATGAGACCTTTATGGCTGCTCGGGAACGCTTTGGCGTATCAAAATGCTGGACCCGTGACGGTACGATCTACATCCATGACGGCGAGGGAGCAAAACATCGCATACGGTGCATGAAGGAGTTGGAATGTGTCATTTCTGGGGCCACAAATGTTGCGATATCACAAGCGTCAGTTGAGGTCGTCAGAACGATCGCTACACCACCGCAGGCACCGGTAACGACCAGGCACAGACGAGCAGCGGCTACAGGAAGAAAGTAATGTACGAGTATATTGTTGTTTTCGCATTCATCGCGAGTCGCACTTGTGGGTAACATTTGTCTATGTGCTAATTTTTCTTCTACCTGACATACTTTTATTTTATACACAATCTTTCATTTTCCATGCAGGTATTAGAATTTATTTAATCTTTTCTTTTATTTTCAACTTTATCAACATGGCAAATGCACAGAACAATAAATAATATTATGAAATGATACGACTGTCAACTTCAAATCAAGCGCTGTCATGATTGTATGACGGTTGATGGCTGCTAATGGTCCAGGGCTACGTTCCTGCAACTCCTTAGCTAAACATTGGCCGAGCTAGATTTGCTCGATGCTCCTGAAACAACCTTTATAGCTACTGTCAAGATGGTTATGAGCTTGATGGCGATGTTTTTAAGTGGTAAAATATTGTCTGCATGTTTTGGAAATCCGGCTTATAATGATAAAAAATGTAATTTAGTAATCGCTAATCTTTGTCGTAGCTTGTAAATAATTTCCTATGTATTGTATAATCTGTCACATTTGAAATTGAATTTAAATTGTTACGTTTCTATTGGTATCTTTATCTGTGGTCATATATATTTTGTTGGTGAACCTAACAGTTACTCCAGTTTTATACTGATGGCACATGCGTCACGTCGCGTCACGCCGTTACTCCTTAAGTACTAAATAATGTAATGTTACTGCATATGTACTCGCGATTAACATTACTTTACTCGTGACTAACTTTTGTTTTTTTTTTTATATGGTTTATTTTATTTTTATTTGTGGCGTGTTTCTTGTCTTGATTGTTTTAATATATTTTATTTTTAGATATAGACATATGGCAGGTAAAGATGCAAATAATTCTTAAAGTTTATTAAGTTTAATTTTTAGGTTAGTAAGTTTATTTATATATATATATATTTATTTATTAAATTAGTTACTAAAATGTTACAATTACTAGATAACAATAGCGACGACGACTACGTGTCGTTTTCTTCTGCCCACGGTTCAAGTGATGATAACGATAGCTATGTAAGTATTCCGTCTCTTTCCGACTCCCTATCATCATATTTCTCTGATGTGCCTAGAAATTTCAATGTTGTTCACATTAATGCGCAGAGTATTCCAGCTCATTTTCCTGCCATGCTGGCTGCTTTCGAACACCAAAAGAACATTCATGCTATACTTGTCTCTGAAACCTGGCTAAAGCCATCCTTACCTTCAGTTTGTTACCCTTTACCCGGTTTTCACCTCATCCGTAATGACCGTACTGGTAGTCGTGCTGGTGGTGTAGCAATCTATCTTAGAGCTCATATTCCATTTTCAATAATTCATATGTCTGCTCAACCTCCGCCCGAGGACTCTGGTGAAAACCTCTTTATTGAAGTGCTTCTTTCTCACACAAAAATTCTTCTTGGAGTTTATTATAGCCCCTCATCCCTTACTAATTTCTTTCCCTCCTTCGAAAAAATCTTAGAAGATCTACTTCCTTCTTACAGTCATTCCATAATAATGGGTGACTTCAACACTTGTCTCCTCAAAAAAGATAACCGTTCATCTAGGCTGGAGTCCATTGTAAATTCAAACAACATGCATATTCTTCCGCTTAGCGCAACTCATTATTTCCCAAACTGCTCACCTTCACTCCTTGACTTACTTATTGTATCTTCTCCAATGCATGTTGCTAAGCATGGTCAATGTTCGGCTGATTCTTTTTCGTATCACGATTTAATCTATCTATCATACAAAGTTCGTTCTTCTAAAGCTAAAACTAAAACTATATTGCAACGCAATTTTGGTGGCATGGACCTTGAAAAGCTTCGCAGTGACGTAGAAAATATTGACTGGTCATCATTGTTAGACACTGTATCAGTCGACCATAAAATTAATATTTTTAACAACATTATTAAACAAATTTACGATATTCATGCTCCTTTGAAACCTGTAAAGTTGAAACATTTTCCTGCACCTTGGTTGACAGCTGAAATTAAATTATTGATGCACAAAAAAGATGTTGCTAAGTCTAAATATAAACACTATTCTAGCGAAGTGAATAAATCGAAATACAATTCAGCTCGAAATAATTGCAATAGGGTGTGTAGGGATGCCCAACGCCGACATATACATGAATCCGTTGATAATGAAGATCCAGCTAAAGTCTGGAAATTTCTAAGGTCATTGGGAGTGGGTAAACCAAGACAAGATTCTATTCCTCATAACTTAGACATTGATGCCCTTAACACACATTTTTCAACCACTACCATTATGGATGTAACTGCTAAAGTCAATACTCTTAAACTTCTTTCAACCACGACAGCTCCCGCCTTTTCTCCGTTCAGTTTCACTCAATTTTCGGCTTGTGATGTTAGGAAGAGCGTACTCTCTATTACGTCAAATGCTGTTGGCATCGACGGTGTTAGTCGTAATATGATAGTCCCAATCCTTGATCTTATCCTTCCTGTTCTATCTCACATCCTTAACTACTCCGTCACGTGCGGAGTTTTCCCGTCATTATGGAAGGATGCTCTTATCATTCCATTACCTAAAAAGTTGAATCCCAAATGTCACTCTGAGTATCGTCCAATATCTATTCTCCCTTTCCTATCCAAAGTATTGGAACGCCTTGTTCACAACAAACTTAGTACTTTCCTTACCAGAAACAGCCTTCTTAATCAATTTCAGTCCGGTTTCCGTCCTGCCCATAGTACAGTTACTGCATTACTTAAGGTCACTGATGACATACGTGATGGTATGGATAAGGGCAAGTTAACTGTGCTTACCCTTCTTGACTTCAGCGACGCGTTCAATAGCGTTGATTTCGATATCCTTTTGAGTCTTCTGCGCTCCATTAACATATCTCCTTCCGTAATTGACTTTTTTCACAGTTACCTGTTTGGACGCCGACAGAGGGTTCGCCTTGAAGATTCATTTTCTTCATGGTGTAACACGACAGCCGGCGTCCCTCAGGGAGGCGTTCTCTCTCCTCTTCTTTTTGCTGCTTTTATAAATTCAATTTCTCAAAATTTAGCTTCTTCCTATCACCTCTATGCTGATGATCTGCAAATTTATTCACAAGCTAATCAAGATGATATGTCTGTTTGTGTGGAAACCATCAACAGTGACTTAAAACACATCGTTGAATGGAGCAACGCCTTCGGATTAAGGGTCAATCCAACAAAAACACAAGCTATTATAATAGGTAGCTCCCGCATGCTGGTTAAGCTAGACTGGAATAGAATACCTCCAATAATTTTTGATGGTGTCACAATTTTATACAATAAGGAAGTAAAAAATCTTGGGCTTATTATTGACCAATCACTGTCTTGGGCTCCTCAGTTGGAAGAAATTAGTCGTAAGACGTTTGCGTCTGCGGGTTCTTTGAAACGACTTCGGAACTTTCTTCCGACTGCCACCAAAGTTGCGCTTGCTCAATCTCTGTTACTTCCCATTTTGGACTATGCTGATGTTTGCTACCTAGATCTAACGGAGGACCAGCTAAATAGACTTAAGCGTCTCCAAAATTTCTCTATTAGGTTCATATTTGGTTTGCGCAAATATGACCATGTTTCCAAATTTAGACATAAGCTCAAGTGGCTTCCTATACGCCTTCGCCGGAATACTCATATCCTCTCCCTACTTTACAATATTTTGTTTAATCCGCTTTCCCCGCGCTATCTCAAGGAACGTTTTGAGTTTCTTGAATCAACACATTCTTTGTCATTAAGGTCATCAGAAAATTTACTGCTTAATTTGCCTCCGCACAGAACTTCATTTTATGATAAATCTTTTACTGTACATGCTGCACGACTCTGGAACAGTCTGCCAGTGTTAATCCGTAAGTCGCAGTCGCTATATATCTTCAAAAATAGAGTAAAAGAACATTACTTATCTAGTAATAGCTAGCTTTTATATCATTAGTTTCCTGTACTTGTATATTAGTAGGCATCTATAGTATTTAGGTATATGTATGTTTATTTTTTATTTAGTATATATATAGGTATTCATATATGTGTATTATTTTACGTAAGTTTATATAATTATGGTAGATTTAATATAGGATAAATTCCTTGTATGCAGTTCCTACTTCATGGTAATATCAGTAAGTTGTATACCTAATTGCGGAGAACTGCCTCCCATATCAAATATGCATAAATCCTTTGTTGCTGGTTGTCTGGAAGAAATCGCTATAAGCGATAAGGCCGCCATTTTGCACTAGTGTATTTTGTTTGTTTTTTATTGTAATGTTAATTTTAAGTTCTTGTGCAAATAAAGTGTTTTCTATCTATCTATCTATCTCTCTTAAATTTGTAATGTTGTAATGTAATCAGCCAAGCAGGCGTTATTGTAAACATAACAATATAAAAATATTGAGCTATCAATTGGTTAGAGCATACCCCGGCTAAAGGGGTGGATAGACGCCCCGGTTCGAATCCCAGACATGACTATAATTTTTCTCTCGTAAACTTGTAATTTTGTAAGGAGGAGATACTCAATTTGTCTGTATGTTTTTTTTATGTTTGTCACCTCAGAACTTTTCATGAGTGGACCGAATTTGTAATTTATTAGTTTTTTAATTTTATGAGCTGATTTTTGCCGTGTATTTATATTTAATCAAAATCGGTAAGCCGTTTTTGAGTTACACTCCAATAACTGAATAGTATTTTCCTATCTTGATGATATAGTCATTAACAGTGAATGACAATCGATCATACATTGATGGTCACTAAAATGAGTGAATTTTTTTTTAACCAAAAGTAGAACTAAGTTCAAATTTTTTTTTATTGAATTTAAAACACTAGTCAAATCCTGTTCCACCTTGTAAATATTACCGTTCCAAATTATTGTTAAATTAATAACTCTAACATGATGTCAGTACATTAGAGTAAGCAGGTCAAATAACTTCAAACACGTGAGGAAGAACTATGTGTAATATCACATTGTATTGGCTCTCAGTCCAACAGTTGAACTTACAGCCGTATGTGTGACACCTATAATGTTTTTCGGCGTTCATTCATACAGCACACTTTAGTCTTCTCCACCTCTAACTCCCCGAAGTTGCTCAGTCGCGATACAGCTAACCGAAAGGGGCTGAGCTTAATTTATCGAAAATTTTATTGGACCATAACTGGTTTAATGGCTGTAGCTGTATCGCCTAATGAGAGATAAGCGAGAGTTTACTGCCGACTGATTGTAGATAAACCCTTGTGCTAAGCTCCCTAGCTTTACTTTCTGAAGATATTACAATCATAACTGTGAGATTGGATACGATAGAGATAATAAAGCTGAGGATTAACACTCAAAAGATTATTCAACTAAGCATTTGCATTGGTGAGATGTCTACGTGCCGTTACTTAATAGTATAAGTAACTGCTAAGAGATTTCAAAAATAACAAATTAGCTGGAAATACTTCGAAAAATGGTGTTTGTTCAACTGTGGTACGTTTTTATGTTAAATTATGTTTAATTTAATAATTAAGTGGAAAATGCAAATCATTATTATGTTATAATTTTACATAATATGTAGGTTAAACTTTGACCTCTATCTTAACTGATGGTAAGTTAAAATATTGTCGAAGATATTGTTCAGGTCAACCTACGAATACTGGATCTTATGAATAGCTGCCAGAACACACCGTAAGGTGCTTGGTGACAGATTTTATACTTGAGTGTGGTAGTTAGCCAATTGGGCATTCACAAAATGGCCTACCACTATCCAATATTATACACCATATCTTTTGTTCAGCAGTGGAAGTATGTAGGCTATGGATTGCGTTCCTATACTTTGGTTGGTTGTTTTGCCTGTCATTGCCACCTTGGCGTAATAATGAGTTTTGGTCATTTTGCGTATTTAAGAAGGTAACCATTATTGTTCATAACGCGTATTAGCCAATGTGCATCTGAACCAATAAGGTATTTGTAAATCACGCCTATATATCATTACGTCTGTATTCCACGAAAGGGCAGCCAGATATGTCTTAACACGTACGTTTTACCATGTAATAGGATCGAGCCTATATCTACCTGGCCTAGTTCCAGACTTTGGACTGCTTTTGGGGATTTGTTTAAACTGGCACTGGAACCCACTTCCGACGATTTCGTAAGTACACCAATAATGCCGAATGAAATTAAATTGCGTTTTTTTTATTACCTGAAGTGGCGGTATCTTTTTAAAATCAATAAAAGTGGTCAAGCGCATGTTGGGCCACGCGCAATATAGGGGTTCCGTAGTAGCCCGATCTTAATATAGAACGATGTTCTTTATTCTCTCTGTAACAACAACACAACAAAAGAACACTTTATTCTCTCCACCTTCTTCCTGGTAAAACTAAAGAATAAGAGTACGATTGCTGCCAAATTATTATTTTAATTGAAATTCGAAAATTAAATAAATCTCATTTGTGTATTCTATAGGTACTCGAATGAAAACGTAACAATAGCGCGATTAAAAATCGGCTGGTACATTGCCATCTAGCGGCAGCTTTGTGAAGCATGTTTACGTAAGCACAAACAAACAGAGTTTAATTTTTTTCTTAATGCAAAAGTATTCATATTCATAATAATAATTGTGAGACCAACACCGTTGACTACATATTAAGTAAACATTTTTGTGACTTAGACATAGTTTAAATGTACAAAATTTATTTAACCTTTTAAATAGTTGATATAGGTACATACGTAAGAAAAATAAAAAGTATACACCGATAAATGCAGTTAAGCTTATATAAGAGCTATCACACTATATATAGGTTAGCAGTTATACATATTATATGGCTTCCAGTCTTTGTATTTAAACGAGCAGGGCAGGGTTGAGTTGATTTACACAAGTAGGTACAACAAGGAGCATCATCACGAGTGATCATTGACGCTACTTTCCTTAAACAACTCACCCGCTCGTGAAATATGTCTATACAATTGAAACGAGTATTATAGGATTGTGTTATACGACACAGCGGTGATCGATGACCAGCCTTGGTACGACAGGCGGGAACAGCAAACACTTCTTGTGTACGACGAGGATTAAAAAAGTAAAAGGTCTAAAAAGTACCTTATATGGAAGCTAATCGATCAACTCTATTCAATCATATCTAATATGACATAGGTCATACAGAAGCACAACATCTAATTGTTGTCTCCTGGAGTTTAATTCCTACAATTTTTATTTGCTTAGCCGCTCTTCATATGTTATAATTTTATGAAGTAATACATACAGCGTAAGAATTTCTTATGAATTCTTTCAATATCATTAATATAATATTTGTAAAGTGGGTTCCACACTGCCACAGCGTATTCCAACTGAGATCGAACCAGCGACTTATATAACAATAAATACGCTAATTCGTTATTGAAGTTACTAGAGTACCTTATGACACAATTAAACTTTTTAAAATCACGTGTTAAAAACACGAAACAGCGTGGTAATAGAGACCCTGTTACAATGTGACGTGGGGGAATGACACAAAAAAGTAGAGTAATCCCAAATTGTAATCGTTGGCACGGGTATCCAGAGCGGTCAAGCTCACATAAAGGTGTTGTCTAGCGGCGGTGTTGTGTGTCGGGTCGCCATCTTCCCTCAAAAATGGTTGAGGAAGGCGATGGCTGGCACATGCGTCAACTCGTGAACGGGTGCTGCTAGAGGACACTGGTCTGCTCTGGATGCAAGTGATAATGACATTTATCGAAAAAAAAAACTGTTCTTTTAACACTGTTCTCTTTTAGAATGTTGCATGTTTCCTATATATTGTAAGTATCTAGTTTGTAAATAAAATATGGTCATAATTAAAAAAAAAGGCACGGACCCTGGAGTCTGTGGAGTGTAGATTTATATAATAAAAAAAAGAAAAAAAACACGTGTTACATTTTATATTTGTAATATTTACATAAACGATTAATTTACTATCTAATATTGTTCCTAAATCCTTTACATCGAGCAAGTCTAAAGCTCGAATTACATAACACATATGTTAAATTACTTATTTTTGTCTTTTATTAATTATTTAAGCTCATTATATTTACATTTAGTTATATATACCTCCGTGCTATTTTGCTCCGTGCTTCGGAGGGCACGTTGAGCCGTCGGTTTCGGTTGTTGTCTTAGGATGGCAGTCGTAATAAAATGTAGGTAGGGCATTTTGCGAAAAAAAAAAACTTCTCTACATCACATGTATCTATCCTAAAAAAAAATTTTTCAAAATTTTATTTTACCACTTTGTCGACGTTATTAGTATAACCCATTCAAAATACAGCTATCTAGTACAAACGGTCTCTTAGAAAACCCTCGGACAGACAGACAGGCAGACGGACATGTCGAAACTATAAGGATTCCTTGTCAGGACTACAGAACCCTAAAAATTACCAACGACATGCAGCACCATACTAGAACTCAAAACCCAGGCACTTTATTGTTTAAGTTGCATACACTTTTAAAATCTCTACAATATTGCGATAAAACAAAACTTGAAGGAAATACAAATGGTATCATGAGAATCTGTCGATTCCAATGCAGTTATATCAATATAGCTTGCTAAGGCAGTAGGGGTGAACGGTAACATTTTGTCATATAGACAGACTGCACTGCATCTAAATAGGGTTGCCTCTTGATCAATAGGTATTTAAACTGTGTAAAACACTCCAAACTATATAAGAAAAATTGTCGGTGCTCGTATGACAAATCCAAAATGGCCACCATACAATGCACTTTGACCCTACTGGATTTAATTATTGTTCTTAAGTTGTAGAATTTTCTCTACAATAGGATGTGTGTGAATGACACTATTACATACATATGTATAAGTCCAATAATATGGTGCTTGGGAAGGATTCCTGGCTATATTTCTTTTTAATCTTTACTATGGCATAAACATGTAAAAATTCTGATAAATTAGGTAGTCGCTCCCCTCTCCTCTTATAAAGGACAACTTCCACATTCAGAGAGCTGGAATATAGTCGTTTTTAATTGATTGACTATGATAAGCAATGTAAGCTGCAGACATTACTTGGATAGGTGACCACTAGTGGCAGTCACTCTATTAACCGCAAAGTGTACTTCTGAGCTACGGAGGGCACGAGCCTTCGGTCATTGTTGGTTGTTGTCTAACAGTTAGTTGTGTACAGTTACGGTGATATCCCTATCACCGTGTAATAACTAATATTGGCGAACGCCCGCCTGGTTACTTCAGTAAAATCTATCACCGAATACCGAACACTACGTTTTGGCAGCTGTCTTAGAGATTCAGGTCTTAGTATAGATTAAACCTGTAAACTATCTTTGAGCACATTATCGCATACGTGAGATTGTGGTCGAAGGTTACATAATAGTAAAATAGTCGCTCACATAGACATCAATAAAATAAATAATACACATGCTTCAAAGGTACCTATACCGTACTGTTTCAGCAGGATTGTCCACTGCTGAACACAGCCTTGGCTGTATCATGCCATAATCCCCATGCTTGGCAGGCGTCTTGGGGATCGCAGTTCAAGATATCTGTTCCTCAGAAGGCGATGCTGTCCACTTTCCGGTATTTTACCTTTAGTCGCCTCTTACGACACCCACACAGAAAAAAAAGACTTCTTTAGCCAAGAATATACATTGTCTTAATAAATTCAAGACAATTCTGTATTACAACAAGAATATATTCTGAACTGAAAAATAATCGAGTCTTGATATTACACTCGAATATTCTTAGGAATATTGTTTTGACCCAAGAAATATTTCTTCACATAAAGTACTCAAATTATTATTTCAAGATAACGAAAATATTCTTCTAACAATAAAATAGGAATTCTTCTGTTAACATTATATTCTCTAAATAAAATTTCTATATTCTTTCTTGAAATATTTTTAAATATTCTTGTTGAATGTAATTAAGGTGCTTCAGTTACGAATATTTATGGTAAGATTCTTGGATTCAAAACTAACCATATTCGTATTTAAACACTTTAACGATATCTCCAAAGAAGAATGAAATATATCCTTTGATTCAAGAATATATTACTAAAAATATTGTGTTCTGTTTTAAAGAATATACTGTTTTCAATATATATGAATCACAAATATTCTTGAATAAAAACACACTGCTTTGGCTCAAGTATTCCTTTTTTTCTGTGCACATATAGCAATGGCAGGGTGACATTCTAATCCAAACCCACTTAAAGGTGTACCTCGTTAAAAATTAGATAATGTTTTTTGTTGTTATTTGGTTTTAATAAGGGCTGCTTTCACCAAACTAGGATAAAACTATACGACGATAACTTTAATCTCTGTAACCAACACACTGAGAAAAATCTAAAGTCAAAAGCGCCCTAATGACGGCCAATTTATATGGTATATGGCGAAAAACCGACCAAACGTAAATACGTACAAAAACGCCTTCCAGCTAGAAGGCGTTAAACGAGGTCAGTGAAGGCGAATGTTTCTTTTCGTCTTCATTTAAGGTGTATTTTTTGGTCTGTCTTAAAAATTGACTTTCGATGAGGCTGGTTAAGTCGTACGTTATAGTGATAATCACCGTATATAAACCGCCGTAAAAGTAAGGTATATTTTATGGTCAATACTGCAATTATTATCTATTAAAAAGTTCATTTCTGAAAATACTTTACAGAAGGTGTTTTTGACGGTTTTGTTTATTATAAAACATGGTACATTTTTATTGATTGGTGAAAATCATCTTAAGAGTTGTGAATTCATCTTACGTATTTACAATTCAACGGTAAAAGGTCAAATTCGATTTAAGCCTTTAAGTCGTTTTTCTCAGTGCACCTTTAGCACCATAGACGTCCAATGAAGTTGCAGTATTTTTAATATGCGAACGTATTGACTTTTAAGAAATTTGATATTATGCTAAAGCATACAAAATAATCTTATCTAACATTAAACAATTATACGGTAGACAAATATGGCCACTTTGCTACAGATGACAGTGAACTTACTGTCATCTGTAGCAAAGTGGCCATTTCTGTCACATGTCATGAAACACCATATCAAGGAGTTTTCTTTTTTCTATAACTGGACAGCACTGTATCAGTCCGAGTGTCCACTGCTGAACACAGCCTCCCTTATTATGGGGGAATGCTATAAACCCCTTGGCAGGCAGGCGTCTTAGGGATCGCAGTTCATAATATCAATTTCTCAGAAAGCGCTGTTGTCCACTTTCTGGTATGCTACCTTTCGTCGTATAATGCTGCTAGGTTTGAAGTTCTATGACAGCAATGAAATAATGGTCTATAGACTTAATAGTATAAAGTTAACCACGTATTAAATTAGAACCTTGTTTGTTGAAATAGGGCCTAAAACGTTTATGCGTTTGACATGGCCTATCAGGTGCTTTATTCTAGGTACCTGCAGACTTTATATTAAAAATATTTCACCCTAAAGAGAGCATTTCGCCTATTTTTTCATATTTTAATTATAAAGTATAGTTTAAAAGGACTTTGTGTTTTTATGAGCATGTTTGCTTTTGTAGTGAGGCGTTGAACTCAGTTTTATGATGACAAAAAGTCGTCAAATTTTAATATTACTCTAGCGATAGTTTTTACAATAAAAAATATTTCGACTAATTTTGCTATTATAACAATTAATGTATGACGTATTTCAAATACAAGAGATGACTTTAAAGAAAAAATAGTTTTTTGCAAGAATTCAAGAATAGATTTTGATACAAATATACATTAACATGTGAAAGGAAGTTTTGTTTACAAAATGAAAGTATTAATTGTTCATACACATATAACTTTTTGTTATAGTCTGGAGAAGACACAACATGAGCACGGTGATTGTAATGGAGCTAAAACTATAAGTTTTCGAAGCGCGGTGGCAAGTCAAAGTAGCGAGTTAGAAGCAATATTGACACATAACAGGAACCAAATGATGTAATGGTAGCGGAAATAACGCGTAGGTACAACCCTGACCAGCAGATGTAGTAATCCTTGAAGGCTCAACCCGTCGTGGCATTCAGGGTTTGCATTAGACCGGTCACTCGTATCCAAGCACATTATGGTATCACCAGACCAAGAATAGCTCTCCGTTACCTATTAGCATTTTTTTCTTTTATTGGATTGTGACGAACTGCACTGCGCCCGTGCTTTGAAATAGAGTCAAGTCTCTTGTACCTGAAGCAGTGATGTCTCAGTGGCATTGGCTATGGACTGCCGCGCAGCAGGTCCATGGTTCGAATCCCGCCGCGGGCTTGAGCTGCACGGTGGAAGGGCATTTTGCGAATGCCCGCCTGGCTAGCTACCGCCCTCAAGTAGAAAATCTGTCCAAGCACCTAACGGTGTGTTCCGGCAGCAGTCCTTGAGAGCCAGTAATTCTTGTTAACATCTTCGACCACATCGTCACTTACCATCAAGTGAGATTGTGATTACCTACCAAACTAAAAATATAATAATAATAATAGGAAAACACTTTTTAGCTATTGGAGTGTAACTCAAAAACGACGTGACTGATTTTGATGAAATTGAAATGGGACCACACGGGAAGTACCAGATTTTAAATAAAAAAAACATCAAAATCGGTTTACCCAGTCGAAAGTTATGAGGTAACAAACATTAAAAAAAAATGCAGTCGAAATGAGAACCTCATCCTTTTTTTAAACTCGGTGAAACATCTGGCGACAAGAACTTAATGGCTGGTACTGGAGTCCGACTTTCTTGATGATATAGGCATTGTTAGTGAATGATAATTGATGTCCTAAGTATTCACTAAAAAGGGCGAAAAAAATGTTTACCTCCAAATTCTCAAATCATGGTTCCGACTTTAACAAGTTATTTCACACTTTTGAGTGGGGAAACCGGTTCCATTTTGAGGTAAAAAAAATATACTTAGAGATGGTTTTTGTAATGAAATATTTGATACACAAAATATTATTTATAAGCTTACGCGAGAGTACAGCCGGTTATTGAAAACATTAATATGTCTTACAATCACGGGAACTTTCAAACAAAAATAAGCTTATTCTTTAGTTATAAAAAATTTAGTGGTATACTATAGTCGATAATTATTATTGATTATTGACCCGAATAACTTTAGTATACATTTGTAAGTTTTACCAGTGTTACATACATAGTGCGCAACTTGTAACATACTTGTGTAAAACCAATCAGTTGCCATTACCGCAGGCAATTTCGTGTAATCCAGGCATTCCGTTCAGTTTAGGTTGTACCTGAAATTCCTAATTCCGCATTTAGTTAAATCCCATTTAGCAATTGTAGAATCCCGTTTAGCATTTGTTAGATCCCATTTAGCAGCGGTATTAGCGCGTCGGACATTAATTAATATCTGCATTATGGTGTATTCTATCTTGTTCCATGCCCGCGTTGTTACATCACTGGTAATTGGATAGTTTGATTTATATTGTAAAAGTGCTATATCATAGCAATTCCTCTAACTTGTTTTAACTGCATTTTTGTTTAACACAGCGGTATTCTATTATTATGTATGCAAGTGTGACGTAGTTGCCTATATACGGCAAACTGCAAGTACTTGCAGCAATTGCAGCAACTTCGAAGTCATATAACTTTGATAAAATCATGTTCATTTTACCTTCAATATTACCACGGAACTACTTGTAGATCCTAGCAGTTTGTTACGAGTAATAAAAGTTATTCTTAAAATTTATGTAAAATATAAAAATACAAAAAGACTGCATCGGCCGGGAATCGAACCCGGGCCGCCCGCGTGGCAGGCGAGCATTCTACCACTGAACCACCGATGCTGCACAATGTAGATTAAAATACTCCACGTTATTATAAGCACGAGCTGACACCACGTGAGTTGGTGAACCTAATTAAAACATATGACAAAAGATAAATTATTGAGCAACACTTTATACATAAGTAGTTATTTATCGTTTCGTGATAATTAGATCGATAAGCAATTTTTTAGTATATTGCACACTTATTTAAATTTGAAATTGAGGATAGGAATTGATTATTGATATTATTTGTTTATTTATGTAATATTGCAATTATATGTATTAAGTAATTTGTTATACGTGAATATTAGTAGGTATTTTATATATTTGTATGGTTTATTTTGTAAATAGCTCTGTATTTATCTAAAGTATGATATACTTATTAAAGACTTAAAGTAATATCTTAATTTTATCTGTTTAATTAATCAATAAATTTGGGTTTTTTTATTTATTCACCAGCGTCTATCTATTTTAATGTTTTTGCATATTCAAAGGTTTCCTGAAAGAAATAGCTGCATAGTGATTATAGCTCCCATTGAACTATCATATAATAATTGGTATATAAGGTTCGTATTTATACCAATAAGTTTAATGTTTTGCTTGGTTAACAATACATGATTTTGAATGGTATCGTATACTATTATCAAGTTAAAGGAATCATTCCGTGATTCCTATGAGAAGATTTTGTGTTATTATTTACTTGTTGTTAAATCACAGGCTAAAACATACATTTTATAAATTAGCTTAAGCTAATATTTGAAATAGGTATCAATAGACAAAATTTAGAATGAATTTCTCCTCACTTTGCCTAATACTAGTCTACCAATTTTTTTATACAATTCAATATAATCTTAACGGCCTTAAGAGCGATCAAAACCTAATTAGTAAATTTTTTAAGCACTCGTAGCGAAGTTTGCTTAGCTGTTCTGAACCGATCAGCATAGTTAAGCAACATCCGCCACGGTCATGAGTTGGATGGGTGACCGCTAGTTACATTACTACTGAGCGCTTCCACGCTTCGGAGGGCACGTTAAGCCGTCGGTCCCGGTTGTTGCCTTAGGATAGCAGTCGTTATAGTATGGTGATAGGGTATTTTGCGAATGCCTGCTGGGTAGCTACCACTCTCAAGCAAAAAATCTGTCGCCAAGCAGCTAACTGTGTGTTTCGGCACCTGTCCTTGAGAGCCAGTAATTCTAGGTTATCCTGAACAAAATCTTCGACCACATCAAACTAACAAAACTTGGAATCTATTCTTCGCTCCAAAATCTTGTTGGTCCGTGAATCAGTTTAAAGGTTCATGTTACTATTGCCAGAATTGCCATGGCATAGCAGTTACCCTAAAAAAATGGTATTTGAAGTTGAACGCTTTGTATGAGGCGGGATATACATTTTTGGGATATATTTTTTGTAAATTTTGTAGAATATTTATTACAATATCTTATATTTTTTGATAAGATTTATTAAGTTATTTGCATATTTTTTTAATATATTGACGGTTTTACGTGTTATATGATATATTTTAACCTATGGAAGGATGATATCTCATGATGATGATGACCTGGGACTGGGACTCTGAAAGTCACTAGCGAAGAATTTCTGCGTAGAAACGCATATATGGAGCCATGTGCATTGGTGTTCAATCACTTGTCAAAATAATACGAACAACATTATATTATCATAATCAGGCACAATTGTTACAAGCTAAAGGCGTGATAAAACTGTTTAAATTTAGAATTTCCAGCCACAGATGTAAGTTTCCACCTTACATGGAAATCCGTGAGTACAGTACCAGGAGTAGCACTTCCTTACCGTGAGGTTCCAAGTTCGGTCGTCGGATTCCACATTATTCATACCTGTTTATAATTTAATTGAATATAATAGATAATTGAACCTACCTAAACCCCTATCTAAATCCCAAATAGTTTTTAATAAATAAATGTTGAAGCGGTTCTAAATCTTTTACTCTTGGATGAATTTTAACAGTTATCTGGCAATACCGTTACAGTTTAAGGTACGTAGGTGAGATAAATGAAAAGTTGATGGAGTTGAAAAACGTAACTGTTTCCAATGGGACTCGAGGGTGTTGTGTTGAGTGTGACCAGCTGCAATCTACCGTTGGTTAGGGTTGCTAGTAATGTAAGAATTTTATAGTGTCTAGAATTACATAGTGGAGTTACTGGCTACTTGTGGGAGTAGTAAATTGTTTAGTATAAGAGGTATATTACAGATTTCCATTGTGAATTTCTATTTAAAAAGTTTGTCTCAGTTTGATGTTACCGTATTGTTTTTGTAATCAGACTACTTGATATAAGATTTTTGAATGCGATAGTTTTTCTTATGGGTGTAGGTATGTAAAATAAAAATATTCACGAGGAACAAGTAAATAACCACCACTGAAAAAGTCAGAGACCATATCTGCAGGTAGACGTTTCCCACCGCATATAATTTTGTGCCGATATTATTAACATTACGAGCTGTTTTTAAATCGATATTGATACTGATTAAGTGTTAATATATCTATGTACTATCTAAATGAAAAAAATTAATAAAAACCTATATTAGATGTTGATGTCCCGTGGGGTGCCGGGCTAGAATGCCACTCAACCCATTGCTGCCTGTGGTAAGGTGGTCGTAAGAGGCGACTTAAGGTAAAATACCAGAAAATGGGCAGCAGCGCCTTAAGAGGGACTGATATATCTCAAACTGCATTCCCCAAGCCGCCTGCCAAGCGTGGGGGTTATGGCAAAACCCCTCTTAATGTGGGAGGCTGTTTTCAGCAGTCGACAATCCAGTTGATATATTATATGTAATCAGGAAAATAAGGTACCTATTTAATGATGATTTTGAAAAGTACTGCACATATTTAGGGTTCCCATCCAGAGCGCAAAACGAAGCTGTACCTACATCTGTCCGGTCAGCTGTTTAACAATGATATATAGCTCGATAAATTTAAACGGATTGAGTTAAGCTGTCAGGATGTGACTAAAACAAACACTTTATATATCTTTCACGGTTGCTGCGATGCGGCTTCCTAACAGCCGGGCCTCACTCGTATTTAGTCAGTTTCACATACATTCACAAATTCTAATAAATACCTTACACGATAACATATTAAACGAATAACACATTATTGTATACCTACATCTGTTTTTATCTTACCTAACTACATAACATGCTACATATTTCAACTATTATATATATAGCCAACATAGTCTCCGTATTGCTGTTGCTATAATAAGACCGATGCATGAAGCTTGTTCAGACTAGCGTGTCCCGCGAATTATTTATGTCCCACAAATAGAGCTACGTACCGGGATCCCGTCTTCTAAATACCGTCCACTAGTTACCCGACTAACTTGTATTTGAATAAAGGCTAACTGAAGATGTTAGTGGCCATTACGTTGTTTAAGCATTTATATAATTATACCTGGTTTGTTTGTTGTCCGTTGATATTGACCTTTTCGGAATACTTTGTGACTCTGTGCCTCGAATATTTTCTGCATTGGATATGTTGTACATGCAATAAATAAGTGCAGTATCAGTAGCATGTCTGGTTGCATAAATCTCATGATTAGATAAAAAAAATTTCTCGTATTTTTGAACCTGTGATTGCCTTAGCTATGGATTGCCTCGTATATAGGGGCATTCAAGATTTGAATTCTGTCGGAGGTGAAGCTTCACCGCATGGTGCCAGGACATTTTGGAAACCTAACACCTAAATATATTCTCTAATAACAGCTGTCCCAAGATCTAGCATCTATTCTAGGTCAAGCCTACCACCATTGACCACATTATCACTTGCGGCCACAGGTGGGATCGGTGGTTTAGTATAAAAAGAGGGCCTGGACATACAACTTTCCTCTTCCATATAGTGTATTTGGTCTAGTTCAGAAAACCAAGACCAGAAAATACATTGACCAAATACATAGGTATTGATATCAAAGTCTAAAACAAAATATAATAAAAAAAATTAAACATAATGGCTAATTTAGTAAACTACGTGTGTCATCAAAATATAAGAGAGAAGTACGAAAACAATGATAAGAAAGAATTAATCACTGTCATTCTTTAAACAGTTGTTATGAATTTAATCTGATAGGTACAGCCGGGCACAGTTCCATACGACAACTGTGAATGTACTTGTCAGAATAAAAACCCAATAATTGTCCGACCTGGTAGTCGAACACAGAACTTCGAGATTTCAAAGCTATAATTTCTAATATATTATATTGCAGTACCTAACTTAATTGAAAATGATTAATTATTATAATAATAATAAATCATTATTCGGAATTTCAACATATGGATATAAGCAGAAGAAAAATGATGATACTCGCGAAAGTTTTAGATAAAAAAACTGTGTCACGTATGTCAACGCTCCTCCTTAGCAACTAAGGTACAGTTAAGTCCACAAAACACATATACATCAAAAATTGTTGTACTTATTTAATAAATACAGGAATCTAAGCTAAAATGTATTACTTATGTACTTTTTTATGTTAAAGGTTTATTATTGATACCACCTAAAGTTTAACCATTTTCAAAAACAGGAGTCTCTTTTATGGTCCGCGTTACACTGCTGGTTTAGACGACAGCTTCAAAACTACTTATATACCTACATTATTAATTGGCAAGACGTGTTCAATTTGGTATCCCCACACTTATTATAAAAGTGAAAGTGTGTTTATTGGTTTGTCTTTCTTTCACATTGACGTGATTTAGTTTAGAGTAACTAATGTAAATTAATTTGTACTTCCTTATCCGTCTATGAGTTGCTATTTTAAGCAAAATATCAATATTTCAGGTTTATTCATTCCGTGTATGAGCTCGAGACCCGTGACATACGGACGGATGAAAGACAGAGGACACCCTAAAAATACAATAGGGTCTTTCTAAAAATACAATATTTCTTTATATTTAAAATCTTTGAATGCTCACAACAAAATTTTTATAAAATTTGAACAAACCTATTTATTACTTAAATAATACGTAATACGTCAAAATACGAAATAACAACTATTTAATGATGATTTTGAAAAGTACTGCACATATTTAGGGTTCCCATCCAGAGCGCAAAACGAAGCTGTACCTACATCTGTCCGGTCAGCTGTTTAACAATGATATATAGCTCGATAAATTTAAACGGATTGAGTTAAGCTGTCAGGATGTGACTAAAACAAACACTTTATATATCTTTCACGGTTGCTGCGATGCGGCTTCCTAACAGCCGGGCCTCACTCGTATTTAGTCAGTTTCACATACATTCACAAATTCTAATAAATACCTTACACGATAACATATTAAACGAATAACACATTATTGTATACCTACATCTGTTTTTATCTTACCTAACTACATAACATGCTACATATTTCAACTATTATATATATAGCCAACATAGTCTCCGTATTGCTGTTGCTATAATAAGACCGATGCATGAAGCTTGTTCAGACTAGCGTGTCCCGCGAATTATTTATGTCCCACAAATAGAGCTACGTACCGGGATCCCGTCTTCTAAATACCGTCCACTAGTTACCCGACTAACTTGTATTTGAATAAAGGCTAACTGAAGATGTTAGTGGCCATTACGTTGTTTAAGCATTTATATAATTATACCTGGTTTGTTTGTTGTCCGTTGATATTGACCTTTTCGGAATACTTTGTGACTCTGTGCCTCGAATATTTTCTGCATTGGATATGTTGTACATGCAATAAATAAGTGCAGTATCAGTAGCATGTCTGGTTGCATAAATCTCATGATTAGATAAAAAATTTTTCTCGTATTTTTGAACCTGTGATTGCCTTAGCTATGGATTGCCTCGTATATAGGGGCATTCAAGATTTGAATTCTGTCGGAGGTGAAGCTTCACCGCATGGTGCCAGGACATTTTGGAAACCTAACACCTAAATATATTCTCTAATAACAGCTGTCCCAAGATCTAGCATCTATTCTAGGTCAAGCCTACCACCATTGACCACATTATCACTTGCGGCCACAGGTGGGATCGGTGGTTTAGTATAAAAAGAGGGCCTGGACATACAACTTTCCTCTTCCATATAGTGTATTTGGTCTAGTTCAGAAAACCAAGACCAGAAAATACATTGACCAAATACATAGGTATTGATATCAAAGTCTAAAACAAAATATAATAAAAAAAATTAAACATAATGGCTAATTTAGTAAACTACGTGTGTCATCAAAATATAAGAGAGAAGTACGAAAACAATGATAAGAAAGAATTAATCACTGTCATTCTTTAAACAGTTGTTATGAATTTAATCTGATAGGTACAGCCGGGCACAGTTCCATACGACAACTGTGAATGTACTTGTCAGAATAAAAACCCAATAATTGTCCGACCTGGTAGTCGAACACAGAACTTCGAGATTTCAAAGCTATAATTTCTAATATATTATATTGCAGTACCTAACTTAATTGAAAATGATTAATTATTATAATAATAATAAATCATTATTCGGAATTTCAACATATGGATATAAGCAGAAGAAAAATGATGATACTCGCGAAAGTTTTAGATAAAAAAACTGTGTCACGTATGTCAACGCTCCTCCTTAGCAACTAAGGTACAGTTAAGTCCACAAAACACATATACATCAAAAATTGTTGTACTTATTTAATAAATACAGGAATCTAAGCTAAAATGTATTACTTATGTACTTTTTTATGTTAAAGGTTTATTATTGATACCACCTAAAGTTTAACCATTTTCAAAAACAGGAGTCTCTTTTATGGTCCGCGTTACACTGCTGGTTTAGACGACAGCTTCAAAACTACTTATATACCTACATTATTAATTGGCAAGACGTGTTCAATTTGGTATCCCCACACTTATTATAAAAGTGAAAGTGTGTTTATTGGTTTGTCTTTCTTTCACATTGACGTGATTTAGTTTAGAGTAACTAATGTAAATTAATTTGTACTTCCTTATCCGTCTATGAGTTGCTATTTTAAGCAAAATATCAATATTTCAGGTTTATTCATTCCGTGTATGAGCTCGAGACCCGTGACATACGGACGGATGAAAGACAGAGGACACCCTAAAAATACAATAGGGTCTTTCTAAAAATACAATATTTCTTTATATTTAAAATCTTTGAATGCTCACAACAAAATTTTTATAAAATTTGAACAAACCTATTTATTACTTAAATAATACGTAATACGTCAAAATACGAAATAAACATGTTATAATAACACTATCTTTTCACTAGACTTCAAATAGAGCTGTAATGAAATCATAAAAATGTGAGCTCGGAATATGTTGAATCAGTTTGGCATAGACTTCCACAAGTAATGTGGGTAATTCTTTTTATTATTTCTTATTGCTGATATGTAAGCCTTTGATTAATTAACAAAATACTACGAACTATATAATACCACTACAGCTACTACAATAAAAGCATTTAGATACCCATAAGTCATTGCAGACTCACAGTCATTATCTCTGCTCAGTTACAACCACAAAATACCTAGGTGTCCTACTAGACAATAATGTATCTTGGCATGATCATATTAAGAATCTCTCTGCGCGTACGCGTAAACTTATTTACGCATTCAAATCTCTACGCCATGTCTTAGATTTTAAATCATTAATGTCAGTCTACAAAGCATTAGCGCAGTCATTACTCAGCTATTGTATTGCAGCATGGGGATCTGCCGCAAGAGAACACATGTTAGGTCTTGAGAGATCCCAACGAGCTCTCTTGAAAGTGATGAGTTTTAAGCCTCGTAGATTTCCGACATTAGATTTGTATCGGCGAGCAATGTCCTCACAGTTAGACAACTTTTTATTAAATCAATAATAACGAGACAACATGCGCTTGTAGATATCAATATTCTTCTAGTAAATAGAAAGAGGCGTAGGAAAGACATGTTTGAAACCCGGACTTATACTACGAATACTAAATTCGGTAGGAAAAGTTTCAAAAGTATTGGTCCATTTCTTTACAATAAAATAAGTAAATACATCACAATCGCACATCTAAATCGATATAAATGTATGTCATTATTAAATAATTATCTAATCGATTTAATATTCAAAGAAACGGAAAATCTCTTAGCTACGATTGAATAAATATAACTTCTCTTTAACTTTCTCGTTTCAATATCGTAACTTCTATGAAAAATACACGAAAACACAATTTCACATACCTATATACATTAATTTAATACACTCAACACAAAACACTTTACAAACAAACTCACACACGTTTACCCAGTTAAGTCTTTAGTTACAGTTATTTAGTTAAATATCGGAAAACAGATGCTATCACAAAGTATCAAAGATAATGGAAAAAAAGAACTCCAAATTTTTGCGGTAAATGTATGGAGCAAAATATTAGGTATATAGAACATCACCACCTAAGAACTGTCCCATTCGATTGCCAATGTACCAACTTATATGACGACAAAATTTGCTTGGAGGTACCCGCAGCTGCACGGAATATATTTTATCATTATAAAGTGCTGTACCGTTTTGGAATTTGGCGCGGATGGGTTGACGACGTTAGTGCATGGCCTATTTTTTGTTGACGATTGGTTTAAAGTGACCCCGGAGAGTTAATGCAGGCCCACTACACAGGCTCGAATGAGACCTAGTGTGGGGTGCAGAGATTCCCAAGGGTACAAATAAGCTAACTCAAGAATTTGTAATATTATACTGTAATATACCAACTACGATATTTTTAAGCTTATGCACCCAAATTTGTTTTTGAGCTACGAATAAATTATTATTATTATTATTATTTTTATTACAGGCAGTCCAAATGCTCCAGCCCACTACCAGTTGGCAGCGTGCCCAGCATGCTGGCCGCATTGCCCTGTTGAATTGCAATGCTTATTCTAGCCTTTGACCACAATCTCACCTGATGGTAAGTGATGATGTGGTCGAAGGTGTTAACAGGTTTAACCTAGAATTAATAACTCTGAAGTACAGGCGCCGGAACATACCGTTAGGTGCTTCGCGACAGCTTTTCTACTTGATGGTGGTCCCTAACCAGGTGGGCATTCGCAATATGCCCTTTCACCATGCGGTGAAGCTCAAGCCCGCGGTGGGATCGAACCATGGACCTGCTGCGTGACAGTCCATAGCCAATGTCACTGAGGCATCGTCTCAATTAAATACCTATGTTAGGTCATGATAATATTTTATGACCTAACAAAGGTTTGAAATAATATATATAAACAACCTTCGGTATATATATTTCTAGTGGCCAGTCTAGGGCCAAGTCGTATAAAAGCGTTAAATGGCACCAAACGCATAAAATATACAATATTTTTTCTCGATCGTGCGCTCAGTATCAATACCTCCTGAGGATGCTTCGTGTAGAAACGAAACGCGTCGAAAATTCTTCCGGGTTGGCTGCGTGGCGTTTATGACGTCGTTAGGCGGAATTGTAACTAGATATATTTCTTTATATTGTTATTATATTTCTAAAATTTTTTTTCAAAAATATGACTTTAATGGTTTCTTAAAATATTTTGTTATTATGCATAGTTTAATATTATGTTAAAGGTGACCAAAATATCGCGCGAGCCCAGCGAGCGAAGCGATACCCAATTTGCTAACCCAAGTTATAATTACATTAAAAAGGACAATCGAATTTAAAACAAAATATTAACAGAAAAAAATTAACGTAACAACCAAAACTAAAACAATTAACAATTACTTCTTTGATAAAGATCTTAGTACTAAGTTACAACATTATTTATCTACGTCACAGGCTTTTTTGTAGGACAATTGAAGATAAACATTACGAGTATGTACGTAGATACTAAAGGTTTTTGCAGCGCACGCGATAATAGGTCGCCTTTGGCATTTTAAACAATTCACACAATATCTTTATAAATTGTGGCCTTCGAATTATTCTGATGTGTAAGCTATATTATTGTAAAGTTTCATTAAAATCCATTCAGTAGTTTTTGCGTGAAAGAGTAACAAACATACATCCTGCAAACTTTCCAATTAAAAATATTAGTAAGGATAAAAATTACAACATTACCGTCGCATATATAACCAACGAAGATATAAACTGCTTAATTACTGGTAAAAAAACGTGCAGCTTCTGCAATTTAGATATCTATCCAGCTTCAGAGATTAAGGGGTTTTCATAACGCCGCCACCAAGTTGATAAGTTATCCATATTAGAGCTTGGCCGATATGTAAATCAGGTGGTAACTGAATTATGTTAAGCCAGGGTCCGTAAGTCTGTGGTGGCTTCATTAATTCAATATTTTTCTGAATTTGCACACTCCGTGCATAAAAACCTTAATTTCATTTCTTTAGAATGCAAGACTGGCTGCGCGTTTCTAATTGATTGTTTTGTGTTTTAACAGTAATGGACTTTTAATTGCATTTTTTTTTAAAGCAAACACTTAAGATTCAATAAAATATTATGCTAATTATAATTATTATTTATGCTTATACATTATAATAATTATAATTAACATCATGGTTTATATCGTGATAACTATATACTAATACTCCGAACAAGACACAGGTTTTTTTATGGCTGATATAGTCTAGCTTTTATTCAACAACAGTTGTCTTACTCGATGTAAAGTGATTATGCTACCAGCAGGGTAACTGACAGTTACTAAAGGTCTCCATTATATGTAAAATAAAAAAGTTTTTGACGTTTTGCATGGGGACTTTTGACCGGCTTATTCGTCAACTGGCGAGCGAAAAACTTGCGAGTTCGCGCGTGTTGCCTTCCGAGTTTGACCTAGTGCATGGAGGTACAGTGTAAGTATAAGTCAAGTTTGCACGCCACCTCGCGGTCAATAATAGGTCGCATCACGTCATATTAATAGATATGATTATAGATTGTCCACCGTGGATCGGTTGATCTTGGGATTTGCAGCATAAGATGCCAACGAATGCCCGCCTGGCTAGCTACCACCCTCAAGTAGAAAATCTGTCGCCAAGCACCTAACGGTGTGTTCCGGCAGCTGTCCTTGAGAGCCAGTACTTCTAGGTTAGCCTGAAAAACATCTTCGACCACATCATCACTTACCATCAGGTGAGAGTGGTCAAAGGCTAACCTATCAGTCATAAAAAAAAGAAAAAAAAAAGATTTTCAAAATGCCCTGCTGCCTACCTTCTTGCATTTTCCCCTTCGTCACCTCTTTCAATTCCCACACGAACATATGGGGGATGCCATTTGAGTCCGACAACCCACAGTGATCTGTGACGGGACTACACATAATATAATCAAACCATAAGTAATATTCCCATAGTGGTAGGCATATGAGAAACACTCAAGTTTTTGTCAGATAAAGATGTATATGTTTTTAATCCCATGCGGTTTGGAGGCGACCCAATATTGGGCACGGTTTCCAGACTACTGAAAATACCTTTGTCAAGAAACCAGTTAATTATAGCCAGGAATCGAACCTAAATCTTAAGCTACGCTTATGCCTCCTCAACAACGAGAGGGTTGCATCAATATCTTACATTCTTCTAACCACATAAAATAATTTAAGCTTACATTCAAATTCAAAAACTCGCTTCGCTAGATAAAGCAGTCGAATGGGTTTCAATAAATCGGTCGGCGCGAGATGGCCCCACAGGGCGACCACAAGTCTTTTAATTAAATTTATCGCAAAACAGCGGCTGAACCGGCGACATTTTTAATTGACAATAACCAGAGGGTTCGGATTCGTTGACAGATTTAAGGACCCGCCTTTTTGCGATGACGAAGAGAGAAATTTGTAGGCGGTGAATTATAATTGGTATGGTTGAAAGATGCTATTTTTGTGTCGTTGTGCTGAGTACCATTGATAATATGTAAGTAAAATCAATTATAAATAAATAAATATATTTGTATAGCTAATGCTGTTAGACTATAATTTAGTGTAGAAATCTTGAAGAGCTGATTCGTGGTGATTATCGGTGGGGATTTTTTTTAATTTTCTGAAAAATAATGTTTGGTAATTATCCTTTCATGAGTCAGGGACTGGCTGGGTGGATGTCAGTAGTTTCGTCCCCTATCACATGTGAACGATATTAAGTGAGTCTGGCTTTGGCGGGGGTGTTATTAAATTGATAATTTCCCAAATCAACATTCAATAGTTAAAATGTACAAACCTTACATCACACAAATAAATTATTTCATGTTATTATTGTAATTTATTATATTGTTAAAAAAAAGTTACTTGATATGATTACCAAGGCATAATTTTTTTTTTCATCTTTAGTACGGGCTTTATTGTTTCAGCTGCGTGGCGAGCAGCTAAAGTAATGAAAACAAACCGTCATTATAAAGGCCTCTTTGCGGAGTATCTAGTCAGAGTAAAGTCATGTATATACGCAGACGAACAAAATGAGAAAGAGCGTTAGGTTTCATGTTTCGAAAACAACGCGTGAGCCGAGTGAGCGAGCCGAGCGAGCTCTAGCTTGAAATAACATCAAATAATTAGAAGGAGGAGATGTTACTATCTAATCCTGTCTAGTGCTGTATTGATTCACTGGATGATACCACAAATCCAAGATCCTATCTGCAACCACATATATTAATAAATAAAATGTTTTTTTTTTATGCTATTACGACGGAACAAGCATGAGGTTCACCTGATGTTAAGCGGATTAACCTGTGCCTATAGCAGATGCAATTCATCATGTGACGAATTGCACTGCGTCCGTCACATTGAGACTGATACTGTGCCTGTCTCTCAAGGACTGCTGGAACACACTGTAAGGTACTTGGCGACAGATTTTCTACTTGAGGGTGGTAGCTAGCCAGGCGAGCATTCGCACAATGTCCTTCCACCATGCGGTGAAGCTCAAGCCAGCGGTGGCGATCGAACCAGGGACCTGCGCCATGGCAGTCCATAGCTATTACCGCTCGGCCATCATTGCTTAAGAGGCAAAGGTTATCTTGCAATAAGAATTCAAAAAATGTTTAAAACTAGCGCTTTCTTCAAATGAAATATGCCCCGCGTGGCATAAGTTATTATGCCTCACAAGAAAGACATAAGGTGGTACTCGAAGCGATGGGTATCAAAGGCGACATTAGAGCTAGAGAGCTAGGGAAGTAGGGAAGCTCATTGCACCCGCTTCCGGGAGCTAATCACTTCCGGTTCCTTGGGCCCGCCGCCCCTGAATACTTATTACTGGAAACCTGACGTTTTACCTGTTAATGGCTTGGGAATGTGAAGCTTCTTTTAATGTTCGGTTTGGGCTTAAATAGTCTGGTTTTTGTAAGTTCTAACTCTTATCTTTGTTAGTCGTTGTGTATCACGAATGTTGGGTTAGTAATATCTAGGTTTTAGTGTGCTTAAGTAGTTAAGTAACAAGTTATTTTGATATAAGCTTCTGCCTGCGTCATTGTTAGTGTGGTTTTGTTATATTGAACTTCTAAGTGTTTGCGGATCATTTTGGTATTGTATTACTATATTTAAATCATAATTTAACCACTATCCTAAGAACCTATAGCTTCATTCCATCCGTGCAATAAAGTTAATTTATTTATAGCTGATATGCTTTACGGAACTACGCATTACAACGTACACTTATAATCGCTATATTGGCATCGCCTCAGTTTGGGACAAACTTGTGAATGTGACAACTATTCGTTGTTCTTACCGATGTTTATCTGCGTTGTTCTTTAGTTAGATCTGTTTATTATAATTATTAATCTATGAATTATAAGTGAAAATAAATTACATAAAATATATATAATTAAAATAAATATAATAAAACATTTATAAAATAAATTATATAAAATGTTTTTATTTAATTTGTTTGATATCTATAAAAAACACTAATTTCATAAGTTATTTTGCAAATAGTGGCATTTGCAACGGTGGCGTTCCATCTGATAGTACTTATGTAGTTGCCGTTATTGAAAGAAGTTTTCATAGCACCTTCGATATAAACATTTTCGTCATATTTTACAAGTAGTAGTAACTAAGAGTTCAAACTTGGTGAAATTTTGTATGAACTGGCCTGATCCGTGCTTCTGAAATGTCAGTTTTTTCGTTATATTAGAGTTTTTAAAATATTTAGAGAATATCGTATTCCTATCTTGAAATTTAGAGATAAAATGAATAATAAAAGTAAAAACAAACAAGTTGGCAAGCGTGCAACATTTCATAGACTAAGAACATTTTTACAATGTTAAAGAACGATAGGAAAAATTTGAGTTGTGACGTCATTGTCATGTTAGCTCAATTGGTTAGAGCATACCCCGACTACAGGGGTGGATGGACGTGGGTTCGAATCCCACACATAACTTAAATTTTTCTTATTTGTAATTTTGTAATATAAACATTTGATAGCTAAAATATGCCAAAACTATGTTTGTATGAAAAGCGCTATACATTCGTCATAAAGACTGCAACGCCAATGAAACAAAGCAATAGGTGGATAATTTATTGTGTCAAAATATAATATCGACATTACATACCTAGTTCAGGTAACTGCGATGTTTTCTGAGGCCTTACACCAGCCACCGATGACATCCATAAGGTATTTTTGAAGAAACTCCTCATTAGAAGATCATAGTTTGGATTTAGAAAAAATATACTTACCTATACTAAATATACTATATACGAACATTTTGGCAATAAATCCATGCTGAAAGTTTATTTACATATGTATGTTTTATTAATATGTAAAAAATATTTGAAGTGCAGCTGTTTTGCATGGTGGCATTTTGAAAATACCCGCCTGGCTAAGTAACTACCACCCTCAAGTAGAAAATCTATCGCCAAGCACCTAACAGTGTAATCCGGCAGCTGTCCTTGAAAGCCAATAATTCTAGTTTAGCCTGAACAACATCTTCGACCACATTATCACTTATTAACACTTATGTGAGATAGTGGACATAGGATAGCCTATTAGCAATCCAGATATATAGATCTATCCAGAGTGGTTTACCTTCATATGATAATTTTTATTTTGTTTTTTAATTGTAGGTGCCTAAATTGAATAAATTATTTTGTCTTTTGTTTTGACTTTATGCGAAGCCCTAAGCGATCTGTAATTAACACCCTTCAAGTGTGTCGAGTGCTCACTAGATCACAAAAAACTGTTAAACTTCCACGTTTATTATACGAGTACAACGAACATGTAGTATAGGATATGATATTAATATGAGGAAACAGAATATACGTATAAAATCGATAGATGAGATATTTTGCCTAAAATTCGTATTAAACACACCTGCCCCCAAAATTTGCGAGTCGAAGCCATCCTTATAGATGCGGATTTGTCTAGAAATGGTGGAAACTTTGCATATTTATTACTTAACCCGCGGGAGGCCACTCGGGGTCAGCGCGACCGGGCATTTGTCTTGCGTTCATAGTTGGACGAGTAAGGCTTAGGGTGAAATATGGCATCGTGTTTGCTTTCCCTTTGACGTTGGCGATACAATATAGCGTTATTAAGTGGTATTGTCTTATAAACCTTTGATTTTAGCTCAGTAAAGTTAAACAAACAAATATAAATAGTGTGCGATTTAGTGTGTATTTATATATTTTGTATGAACATAATTCACGTTCGTACAAGATATTACGTTTTTTAAATGGCTTACTCTTTCCACATTCAAAAAGATTGTTAATAAGTAGACGATAAACTTGAAATATTATATTTACGACGGCTTATTGTTTCCTGATAAGATACGAGTTTTATCCCAATTCCCAATATGCTTTGATGACTTAATAAACCAACAACAAAAAGAAAATCTTTCATTATTAAAGATACTGTAGGTACGCCAAAACGAATTAATTAAACGCTTATAAATTATTTCATAACTTTTCCTCAGCGAACGATGATAATTTTTATTTTGTTTTTTTGTTTATCCTCGGACGTCGGCCGTCGGGTCCGGGTTCCGACAGCCCGCGCGCCCCATTTGCATATTTAAGAGAGTCGCGAGCGATAGAGGGTTGATCGTTGTAACTAGCGTAAAGGGAACTTTACTTTAAATTAATTAATTTGCGTCGTCGGCCGCGGCGCGGCGGGGTAATGGCTCTCATACGACGTTGATTGTCGTACCAGGCTTGTTTTGACTAGTTTCTCTCTAGTTTTGCCGCCGTTTATCACGTCCTGAAACTTTCTACTATAAAGACATTTAAATTGTTGACTGCATTGTTAGAAATAGGTTTACATAAAGTTAATACATGAATCTAACATTAAGTTTTCTATTAAGAATCTGTGTCTGTGAATACTACCAAAGTGATCAAAAACTCTTATTTAAAAAAAAATATAACAAATACCGTCGTTTTAGCTGTGAAGGGCAAACATTAAAATATAGGCGGAGAGTGTAATATTACAATGTGTTTTATTTTTGGGCCTGTATAGGTTATTTGTAGGAAGTATCACCTTTGTTTGGATATGTACCTAACAGCGATTTATTCTGCCTTCTTAAAATTAAGAAAAAATCTTATTCTCTTTATCTGGAGAAGATTATCAAGTCTTATACACCTGATTACTAAGCTCACACAGAAATGTAATTTGTTATATTTTAGACAGTTTCCTGTTGATAATATATTATGTAGGTATACTAACAATAAACATTTATAATTGAGTTACTGTCGTAATATTATGAACCACAATTGGTTTGTTTTTATACCGCATATAAAATATGATTATATCCTGTATTAGCCCGTTTTCTATGTTATAAAATGACATAGAAACAATGTTCCCTGAAACATCAAAGATTTATAAGGCCATAAAAAGTCTTCAGAACTCAATGATTTGCAATGTATTACGCCGTAGGCGGATCCTTTTTTTCCAAAATCAATAGACCGACGACGGCCAAAATGTACACTATTACGCGCCGCACAATATTTCACTGTGTGTTTAGTCGAGGTACCTAAATCAACATTTGTTCATGTGAATTTACGCGCCCACCTCCTGCCAAGCTATAACTCGGAATTAATTAACAAACTCTGTGTTATTACCTCAATAGGGTGTTGAACATCGCTTGGATTATTGAATCATAAAAAATAGTAATTAGCTGAGTACATTAGTTTTGGTATAATTTTCTGTTCAAGCGCAGAAAATGGCAAGTAATTTTAGATAAGTCTAAACAGCATCGACAACCCATCATGAGATACCAAAGCAGTCAAACTCTAGTTTATCAGCAATCATAGTAAAACTTGCTCTTAAAACGAAGTAAGTTTGCTTCCAAACACAAAAATAATTATGAAATATAAACATAAATTGTTAGTAAGGATTAAGAAAAAACGTCCTGCAAGTAACGTAATTACATAGTACCAGACTAAGTAGGTTGACTTTCATGGTATTGTACCAAACGCGAGTTGTACGTGTGCGCGTCCGTACGTACGCGCCACAATATCTAGCGTATGCAGAGTGTGTAGATATGTAGAGATAATATAATTATTAACAATCATAAAAATCTTATGTGTAGGTAACTACGCTTTGATTTGCTATAGTAATTATATCTATACAAATTTCATAGATACCTATAAAATTTAGAGATATTGACAACACAGCGTATCGAGACTAGAGATGGCATTTGAATCTCTTTTGAAAAATTTTAGTCTCCAGTCAAACTACTTAACTGGTTTTACTATGGTAATTAGGTTACTGCTTTAAGTAGATTGAATAGAACATAGATACTTAAAATAAAAACTAAATTATACATAAAGGCTTCAAAATTATGAATTCTATAATAATTATGAATCTTCAATAATGATTTTTACGTTTTAATTACAAAAATCCCCTCTAAATATCCTACAGAGTCCAGGTAACGCAGCTACATCAGATCAAGATCACTCAGGTCAGGTTCTTCATATCAAAAATTTTACATTTACTAGGATATAGAGATTGATTGATGATCTTCAAACGGATTAACAGATTTTCTCATCATAATTCTAAATGAATCATAATTAAGAAAACTTTAAATCAAGTCATCATTAAAAAATATATATTTAAAATGAATATATTATTCGGGACTTTCCTGTTTAAATTTTGAGTACACTTGCAATATTTTGTTGCATAAATCAAAGTTAATTTATGAATAAAAGTAATTAAAATATCAAGAGTGAGTAAAATACTGCCTCTGCAGTGCAGTAACATTTAGAATGTTTGATGTAAATAACACTATTTGTTCAAGCTGATTAAAACAGATTGATGAAAACTAATTTGTATTCGTAGCGCACTTTATATTAATTAGTTCATCGAGCAATTCTATTTAAAACGAACTGTTTGAGGTTTATTTTCACACGGACTGGCTCCACATTTACAGTTTATGTTTTATCAGAAAAAAGCTGGATTGTTCAGTCATCCTGACAGGCACTATGACGTCACTCCATAATGTCTGTAATAACATATAGTGCGGGGTTACCGAAGCTGTAACGTTAGGTTTATCTTTCCGGTACATTTGTCGGGAGCCGGTCGGCAGCTCGCTGATCCGACAAAAATGTCCCCTGATGTGCCCGACGGCACCCGAAGTATCCCGAATCGGGCTCATTGTCCCGGTGGAATGAGGCCCGGGTATGATTGTCCGGGCGGTACGTTACTGCCATCCGCGCGGCCGTGACGTTGAACGGGTTAATGCAGCTATTATTAATTATGGCTGCGAGATATATTGCCGAGTCGTATTATGTGTTCTGTTTAATTTTATTTGGATGTGTTTTGGAAGGAAAATTTAATAGTTTCTTTATTTTAAATATTTTGATTATTGCAATAACGCATGCTATGCGGGTAACATTACAAAATTACAACTTTACGAGAGGAAAAGTTATAGTCACTAATATAAATCTCGTAAATTTGTAATTTAGATTTAAAATATAATTAATATTTAAAATTACAAATTTACGAGAGGAATAATTGTAGTCACTACAATTTTGTAATGTAACCCGCCGAGCATGCGTTATTTCAATAATAAAAATATTAAAATTATAGGATTGCGTCATCATTAACAAGTTTAAAACTAATTGCAAAATTAGTCTTGTTTATTAGTCAACGTGAGTTGAACTATTAGATGTCGCTCCAATTATTTTCTTGTTGTGTTGTTCTAATTAAATAGTACTGATCATAGCAATAAACATTTGCGAGTATGTAATATTGTGATATAAAATAAGGTCTCAGAATAGATTTAATCCTTAATTTATGTATAAGTTTTCTTTTGTGAAGATTTTCATTAATATCAATCATTCCATTATCTTTTGATATATGAATGTGTTTTTTTAGCATACAACTTTTGCGGGTTTTTTGTATGTCCTGACACTTCAGTTGATGAGACGGCCAAGTTGCAAGTGTCGTTGTCTTGATGGTAAGCGTCACACCTCTCCATAAAATTTGTAGTATCAACATCTTTGCTTTATTTGACATTGTACTGCGCTCATCACTCTGAGTTGTTAGTTTTTATGTCTCGTTTGCCCATCCATTCTACTTGCTACAGTGCCTTTCATGCCTTATTACAAAAATGTTCGCATATAAATGCATTGAGGCAGCTAACTGACACTGCGCTTGGGCACACCAAGATGGACTCTGGCTGAGCTGTAAAATGTTAGTTATATATAGTATAACTAACATTTTACAGGTACATAGAGCCAATAGTCCAGATTTAGGTTGGCACCACATTTATATTTTCTTCATTCTGTTATGTTTCTTGATATGTCACTACGCACGCATTCCCACACATACCTACTTCTCTTAATGCATAGCCGGATTCCTATAGTCGGCCTTCCCTCCATAGTCGGCCCCGTGCTAGACCTGGGACTTGCTCTGCTGTGCATAAAATGGATAAGATACCAGTACTTTCTAGATACTCTCTTCTCATTAAGAGTTCATCACAGAACACCTCAAGGACGTTTACACAAGCGCCTTTTGTACTGAAGTTAAGTCTTTTTAACTTTAACGACCACCTTTCCAGTTCTTGTGTCCATGTCGTCAGCATTTTTCGCATAGTTTCAGTAGAGAAAATTGTGGGCGTTGTCCCACCTCCCGGCATAAACCCAAAATCGTTCTGCGTTACCTTATTCTCTTTTCTCACTATTTCCACTACTGTATTCTTTCAAATCTTCATAGTGCGTAATTTAAGTTTTATGTTTCAGTAGATTTTATAGTACTGTACTTTATTACTTATTTTTCAAAGATGAGTAGTAGCAAACTGTGCATCATATATTTGGAATTTCGTCCCTTCTGTAACTATATTATTATTTATTCTGTATTGTATATACTTACATTATTCATTCGCAAAAAAACTATGTACATGAACAGGTTTAGACCTCACCAGGTAAGACCCGTTATGCGGCTTTTCCTTTCTTCATGTCATGCAGTTTTTACTGTTTTTACTTTTATAAAAAGCAAGTGCAACTTTTGTTGGTACCTACGTACGTCAACACGGAAAGTATAAGTATAGATTTTAATGATAAAAAATGATAAATAAATATCTCTGAGCTTCTTTTTTTTTTAATTGTCTTTCTTAGATCCGGATACATTTTTATCTAGCATCTAATTTTGTTGCAAGAACGAAAGTACAAATTAGATTCATGCGTCATATGTCATGTTTGCTCAGCGGTTAGAGAATACCCCGGCTATAGGGGTGGATGGACAAGTTCTAATACTGCATATGACTATATTTTTTCCTCTCGTTGTAATTTTATAATGAAAACCTAATAAAAAATGCTTTACTTATTAGGACTCAAATCTACGTACCTACTTACGACATTGCACAGAAAACAGACAAGACATCGGTTTTCAATCACGTAAATTTTTATTTTTGGCTTCTGCAGCATTGCCACAATTTTGCTCGTGTCATATGACATTGCCTTAGCTGTTTTCTGTGCATGTCAAAAGTACGATGATTTGAGACCAAATATGTAGGTAGCATTTAAAATTACCTGTAGAGATTGGTCAGTAAAAAACCACATCTAGGATGTTTTCTTAAGACAAAGATTTACATTATCTTAGAAATAGTTTTGCCATTGTAATATTCTCTTTTTTATACTGCGTTCAGAAATATTTGAATTCATTTTGCGTTACCATATGAACAAATTAAGATTTTTCAGATCATAGTGGTGGAAGAAATGGCATCCAAAGCTTAAGAAAGGGAATTCATAAATACTACATACGCCATGATCCATAATAAAAGCTTATCGGTACAACACATTTAATGTGAACTTTATTTCAATCGCAATTAGTTTGATATTTGTACTCTCTAACAACGGGCCATTATCTAGATGAGCATCATTGTTCATCAGAATTATCAGTGATTTTATACGATAACTCTTTATTTACAACAATAACAAGAAATAACAAATAAAAAGATATTACAGTATAAGAGCTTCATTATGAACACATATATAGCAGTATATTCCAGGCAATATTAATCATTCGCAAAAAAGTAGTAGTATAACTACTTCCTCAGCGCTTAATTTCTCCCCAAAAACTATAGAGAAATGCAATTATTGTTCTGAAGTATATGTTTTTTGTTTCTCCTTTGTTTCTCCAGCAGAACAAATAAAGCAGACAAACCAACAAGCTCACGAATAAAAAAGAGCGTACAGCTGGTCGGTATGTTAACACGGAAACAGTAAAAACAATCGATTCCTAATTCGGATTAAAATCTAGCAAACAAAAATAAAAGAAAGAAACGGGTGCGAGGGAAGTTGCGACTGGCAATAAAAGAAACAAGAGCATACGCGCAAAGCGTTACTTGAGCTCAGAGCCTGGGAGTGCACTCGCCCAGTGTGTTTCCGGCTTTATTCTGTACTAGAATGGGACAATTTCTGCACAATTTTATTATTATATACAATGACAGCTAGGGCATGGGATGGTTACTAGAAACAGTTATATAAATTTACTTTCTAGGGGGGCCAGAAAATGACCATAATTTCTCTACAATACCTCAAAAAACATTACCGAGATAAATTAAAATGGCGTGCAAATCATTCAAACAATTTAGAGTCCGTAAATATATTTCACGGCACGGCATTTACTTAAATAAATAAATGCTTAAATACTGTCAAAGCTATGTATATAAGCTTACCATCAGCTCGATCACCTGCAAAGATACTGCAGTGCTGCCCGTACCGCATCTCGACATTTTATTATTATGATGATAAATGTATACTGTATCCACAGGATTGTTCACTTGTGAACACAAAGGGGGGGGGGGGGGGGATTGCCATAATCTCCATTCTTGGCAGACGGGATCGTAGTGTGTGATATGAGTTTCTCAGAAAGCGCTACTGCCCACCTTCTGATGTGTTACCCTTAGTCGCCTCTTACGGCACCCACCGGTAGAGATGGTGGGTTAAAATTCTCACCCGGCACCCCACGGGCTAAATGTATACTGCCACTGAATCTGGAGTACATTAAAGCAATGTTTTGTTTTGTCTGTTGACGGCTTACTATGATACAAAGCAGTGTGTTTTTTAGCAAGAGCAACCTTTGAGAAAGTCATAAAACTTAATATACACAATAGTCTTTAAATACTTTTGGCTTGGCGAAAATGCGCATAATACTCTTAGTTATGTTGCTTGAATCACACTCGGCCTGCACTGTACCCAGTAAACCCAAAGCTTTATTCGATTCGACATAAAATCTTATAACAAATAGAATTCACATAAAGCTGAAAGCGATCAAAATGCAATAGATCAGAATAAGCAGCGCAGCGCGGCGGCATGCAGCACCGAGGCATGCGAGCCGCGCGAGGTGGCCGAGCCGGGCGAGGTGGCCGAGCCGGGCGCGTCCACCGTGCCCGTTTTTGTTCTCGTACATTTATTGTTTTAATGGCGCACTCAACTCATATTTCTCCCGCCTCTTTGTTAGTTTTTACTTATTACTACGTCGCTGCAGTGGCCGTATGAATAAATTCGTAGTACCGTTGGTGTTAGCGCCGCGATCATTTCAGATTAAATTTTCATTTGGCTTTTGGCCTTTTGGCTGTGGATTTGCCCTGTTGCCGGGCAGAAGGGGGTTGGCTGGGGTGCGGGGGAGGATACAAGTAGATGCAATATTCATAATACAGCCGCGGAGAATCTGCATTTATGTTCATCTTCTAGTTTTGATAGTGCCAGTGTGGCCGGGTTTACCTCTTTTAAGATTAAACTTTTTAAGCTGTATTCGGCTGGTATTAAATAATGAAAAAGCGCGTGTGGGTGCTGTTGTGTTGCAGAGTTCATTGTACTGAATGAAATAATTAATCAGTACGCAAGTAAGTACTTACTTAAATCAGCATTTCTGTTCGAAACACTCGGAGTCATTGTTTCGAAATAACACAATGAAATGAAGACAATATGAAGTCTTAAGTTATTTCTAGTTTCATTTAGAAAATTTTTCTTCGAATTTCTAAGAATTTGGTATGTTTACTTGTATTGTAACGGAAACTTTAATTTTATTCCCACAAGATATTTGTGAAAGTCAAGCTCATATGCTCATATTTTTTTAAATTAAGACGAAAGAAAAATATCTTTTCTTAATTCGGGTTTAAGGTCTACGTTTTTTGATTATACGCACCGAACGCCTTAACCATGTAGCCTGCGAGACGGTGGTCAAAGGTGAAAATGTTAAGCTTCTATAGTTCACCAGTACCTATCGCCATCTTACAAAATATTGTGGTACCAATAGCTTAACATTCATGAGCAACATTATAAGTACCTCAAACATTTATAAGGTGTATCTATATACGACATTCTACAATAAAGTTTTTGGTTTATAATACTTACAATAATATAAAGATGTTATTTTCAATGAAATCGCAACAAACATACCTTGGAGCAGCATTGTAATAATAACAATGTTTATATAATAGTTATTAAATATGGATTACCGCAAAGTAACGCCTGAATCTATTTATTATCAAACCCATATAATTAAAGCTGATTCTAAAATGTTCGATAATATGTGTGCAATATATATATACGAAGTCCAGTAATCAGGCTGATGGCCGCACCATACTCTATGACGATATCTAATCACGAACAGCTGTTCGTATGGTGCGGCCATCAACTTGGTTTTGGTCTTTCAGGGCTAGAAGAAGCAGGTTTGGTTCCTGATGTGGTGAAAATTTTACGTACCACAAATTTTTGTATGTATAACATTCGCAAGCTAGGTAATGCTTGTATATTATGAAAAAAAATAGGTAGCATGTAGGGGAAAAATCTCATAATTTAAAGGTGAAGTTTCCACAATTTAAGGCCGAGCGCTTAAAGCTGTGCAGTTTTTGCCAAACGTTTGTTATAATAGGCGCGGTGCTAAAAGGATAATATCCACAAAAAGTCGCTCACACTCGTTATGACCGTTTAACTGAGCTAGGAAAAACTGGAGAATAAGGATCGTTGTATACTTGGAGGGTATGCAAAAATACGCAATATGCATACCAAAATCTTCTCAGTAGGTAATGCACATACAACTATGATAACTATGCATGGTGCTTCAGTAGGGTAAATTGCTTTTAAAGTGTCAGCGTTATTAAGAGTGGTTTGATACTTATTTTATTTTTTATGTGTTTATGGCTGTGCATGGTGGTAGGGAACTTTGCTAATGCCCGCCTGGCTAGCTACAACCTTCAAGTAGAAAATCTCTCGCCAAGCTCCTAACGGTATGTTGTTTTTTTTTTTTTATGCCTGATAGATTAGCCTTTGACCATTATCTCACCTGATGGTAAGTGATGATGTGGTCGAAGATGTTGTTCAGGCTAACCTAGAAGTACTGTATGAAGTATGTAGAAGTATGTTCCGGCAGCTGTCCTTGAGAGCCAGTAATTCTAGGTTAGCTTGAAAAAACACACCATCACTTACCATCTGGTGAGAAAGTGGTCAAAGGCTAACCAATCAGGCACACAAAAAAAATTTTACTGATTTTGAGACATGTTGCTCCACAAATACTTAGATAGAAATGAAGTAAAATCAAATCGGCCAAGATCGAGTCAGACTAGCGCACTGAAAGTTCCCGTACCTACCTACCTACACGCAGTTTACCAAAAATCGGATACAAATTACATGGAGAACCCGCTTTATTATTTAATTTTCTTTGTTTGACAATCCAAATAAAATTAAATAAGAAAATTACATATCTCTGAAAATATCCATTGGCTACCTATTACATTACAAACAGGTGGACGGATGCTTGATAATACGATTTTCTGATACGGAAAACTATAAACATGTCACTTAGATTGTTATTAACTAATATTGGTACATATAAATTAATTCATTATTCAGTGTAATATTCCTGTTCTGTTTTTAATGAAAAAACATACGTTTTCCAGTGCTCATTCTGATCTTAAACGCTTTGTCTTATCGTCTATAAAGAAAGTTTAATCAAATATGACAAAGTTACTCACACTTGGTTTATTCCAATCACCGTCAAACTAATTAGGTACCGTTGATTGGTTCTCTCGGTGTGCCCCGGCCGGGTGAGGTAGTGGTGTGTGTCCTAATTACCGGCCATTTATAACGCGCGGTCGGTCCAGTCCCCGGCGATTTTACACTTTTTGCACTACACGTTATATTTTAAAGAAAAACTCATATTACACGGTGCTCTTTGTGCGCCGCACTACCTGCGAGGGAATTTTAATAATCGTCTGTGAAATGAGATAAAAGTTCTTGTTTACACGCGCTCATGGTTATGATAAAATGAATACTTATTAGTAAAACGACCGCGTTGGCTTACCAAAGACAAGAGAGATTTATTTCTTAAAATATACATGTTGCCAGTACAATTATTTTGATACACAGATTATACATATACTAATACCCCCACTTATCAAAATACTATTCTAAATTTCAAAATGACAAAAACAGAGTATGCTTTATTGCAAACATAAAATATTGAAAAATACTACTCTAAATAGCCCATTTTATAATAATTTTGAACCTTTACTTAATTTAAATATACTACCCCTAACATTTCCATAAACTTATAATGCTTGGTGGCAGGTAGTCCTTTGGTTAACAGATCAGCAGGCATTTCCTGAGTTGAAACATAGAGCACTTCAATTAACTTATTATTTATAGCGTCTTTTACAAAATGGTACTTCACATCTACATGTTTTGATCTACTGTTGTGTGACAACTGATGACTTGTTGCCATTTTCAGGGCACTTTGGTTATCACAGTGTAGCTGAATCACCGAAAGGTTACCTGTTATTTCATAAAGTAAATTTCTTAGGTATATAGCCTCCCTAGAGGCTTCTGAGAGTGCTACATATTCGGCCTCTGTACTGGATAAGGCAACTGTTCTCTGTTTTCTGCATTGCCATGAAATGACAGACCCAGACATGGCAAAGCAGTACCCTGTAAATGATTTTCTATCTATTATATTACTTCCAAAATCAGAATCAACAAAGCCTTTTAGTTGTACAGAGTTTTCTTTTCTAAACATTAAACAATAATTTTTAGTCTTTTTTAAATATTTCAATATTCTTTTAGCATAATTATAGTGAACTTCATTATAACAATTATTATACTGACTTAAAAAGCTCACTGAAAATGCAATATCAGGTCTTGTTAAAACTGATAGGTACATTAAGCTACCTATGAGTCTTTGATAAGGAATTTTTGTAACACATTTTTCAGATTTTTCAATGCTTAATTGACATTCAATCGGAGTATCAATATGCTTACAATTTGACATATCAAATTTAGATAATAATTCCTCTATATACTGTTTTTGGTCTATTGTTATAATATTAAAACTTTTATCAATATTAATGTTCATACCTAGATATCTCCTAACACGACCTAGATCTTTCAATTTAAATTCTGAACTTAATGCAGTTTTCAATTTTTCAGTTTCTTGTTGATTATTTGAGAATATCAAAAAATCATCAACATACAAAGTTATAATGACTTTAACATTTTTTTGAATGAATGTAAATAAACATGGCTCATATTTGCTATTTTTGAAACCCAATTTACATAAACAATCTTTAACTCTTTCATACCATACTAGTGAGGATTGTTTCAACCCATAGACTGCTTTTTTAAGTTTTAAAACCTTCCCATCACACTGGTTTTTGAAACCTTCTGGTACTGACATATAAATATTTTCTTTTAAGTGACCATTTAAAAAGGCAGTTGTTACATCTAAATGAGTAATGTCCATACCTGATTGTACACTCAATGCAAACAACATCCTTAATGTAGAATGTTTCACTACTGGAGAAAAAGTTTCGTCAAAGTCAATTCCAGGCTTCTGAGTAAAGCCTTTTGCTACAAGTCTAGCACGGTACCGCACATCATTATTAATGTCAAGTTTTTTATTTAACACCCACTTGCACTTTACAATAGACGCACCACTAGGAATATCCATGAGTTCCCAGGCCTCATTTATCTCAAAAGATTGTAACTCTTCTTCCATGGCTTGTTTCCACATCTTGGATTCAGGACCTTCCAAAGCCTCTGAGAGAGTAATAACCTCCAATTCTGGAACAGCGCTTGGTACACACAAGTTACTATGAGTGTACCGTTCCGGGGGTCTTCTTATTCTTTTGGGCATTACTGGTATTTCCTCTGGTACCTCAATTGAAATATCAGTTTCCTGGATACTGGTAGACATCAATGTGTCATCATTTTCTTCATTTTCAGGGTCGGTATATGCACTGCTTGAACTATTCAGAGATTCATTTTCCACAATATCCCCCACTGAATCTCTGTATTGTTTTGTACAGCTTTCTGCAGTGTTCTCATCATAAACCCATATCACGCTTTCTTGGTTACTGTTTATACTGTGCATTCCAGTCCGCTCCTCCATAATTATTACATCTCGGCTTGTAGAGACCGTGTTCTTTTTTGGATTGTATACTCTGTATCCTTTCACATTTTCAGAAAATCCCACAAGTATGTGTTCTTTAGACTTTTTATCCCACTTTAATCTTCGTTCCTTTGGGATGTGAACCATTACAGGGCTTCCAAATAATCGGATATGGCTCAAATCTGGTTTCTTATTGTACCATATTTCATACGGTGTTTTCTCAAGTCCAGATGTAGGAGATCTATTCTTTAAGTAGACAGCAGTATTAGCTGCTTCAGCCCAATATTTTTTTTCTAACTTTGCATCGAATAATAAACATCGTGCTTTTTCCACTATAGTTTGGTTGGTTCTCTCAGAAAGGCCGTTTTGTTCAGGTGTATAAGCATTTGTTTTCTGATGCAAAATTCCTTCATTCTTGAGGTAACTTTCAAATTCACTACTACAGAATTCTCCACCATTGTCTGTGCGTAGAGTTTTAATTTTTTTATTCTGCTGGTTCTCAGCTAATGATTTAAATTCTTTAAATTTCTGGAATACTTCACTTTTATGTTTTAAGAAAAATATAAAAGTCATTCGACTGTAATCATCAATGAATAAAAGAAAATATTGTGCACCTCCGATGGATTTTGTTTCCATTGCTCCACATACATCGGCATGAATAATGTGCAATATATCTGAACTGCGTTGACCAACATGGCTAAATGGTAATCTCATCTGCTTACCTTCACAACAGGTGACACATTTAGTTTTAGTCATGTCAAAGTTCTCAGGAAACGATAGTCCGTCCACAAGTCCATTCTTCATTTTATTCATATCACAGCTATTGATATGTGCTAATCTTCTGTGCCACAGCTGGCCACTTGCTATTGCTGATGTTACCAGCAAGCACTCTGCCACTTGAATGTCCAGTTTATAAACACCATTGGTTAACTCAGCAGTTGCAACCAATTCATTTTGCTTGTTATATATAAAACATTTATTTTGCTTGAACACTACATTGTTTCCTTTTCTTATCAGTTCACTCACTGATAGTAAATTTGTTGTCAAGCTTGGCACGCAAAGCACATCAGTAATGGTGATGCTATAATCATAGTTAGTACTGATATCTATGTCTCCGGAGCATACAACTGGCACTTTCATTTCATTTGCAACAACTATTTCAGGAAGACTCGGAGTAAAGTTTGTATTCTTTATCCATTCCTTGTTTGCAGTCATATGTGCACTTGCACCGGAATCCACATACCATTCGGTTTTACTGTAATGTCCATTCAAAAATACAGCACTGAAAGCATTTGAACTTCTATTTTTTTGTAATAATGGGCACTGACTCTTATAATGACCATTTTGTTTACATTTGTAACAAGTTATTACTTTATCGTTACTAGTCGTCCTTGACTTTTGATGCGCTTCGTTTCGGAAATTTTTACTGAACTTTTTCTTTGCAGCGAATGCAGCGCCATTGGAATTCGCGTCTGCTGGATGTGAGACTTCTAAATCAAGTAACTTCGATTTAATTACGTCCGCCGTAATTTCAATTCCCGAATGTTCTATGGCAAGTGTCATTGGAGAATACTTTTCGGATAATCCTGCTAATAATAACGATCCCAACCATACATCACTGATAGGAAATCCAGTGCCATTCAGTCGATTTGCTGTTTCGACCATTTGTGTCACGTATGTAATCATTGATTCACAATTTTCAAGACGTATCGATATCAAATGACGAAGTAGGGTTATTTTTCTTGTCAAGCCGGAGTCATCGAACATCGATTTTAAGCGCTCCCACAAGTCTTGACACGTTGTAGACGTCTTTATATGGACGTACAACGCAGGATCGATAGTTAATATCAGCTTCGCTTTCGTTTTTGCGTCATCTGCTGATTTTTTTTCAAAGCCGGAGACTGGCTTGATGTAACTCACCATGCCCTCCAACACCAACAAATTCTCAGCAGCAAAACACCACTCATCGTAGTTTTCACGCCCTCTTAACTTAGGCACGTTTTGTATATAATTTGAAGCCATATTCTACGCAATACAGGTCAATCTGTTACTTTTATTAATAAAATTATCGCCCATAACCTATTAGTAAAACGACCGCGTTGGCTTACCAAAGACAAGAGAGATTTATTTCTTAAAATATACATGTTGCCAGTACAATTATTTTGATACACAGATTATACATATACTAATAATACTTACCTCTGTAGCTAATTTATTGTTGGTTATTTCCTGGGGGTTGTTGGAACTGCACCCACCAATATCTTCTAGTGGGCGTTGTAAGAGGTGACGAAGGGAAAAATACAAGACAGAAGTGCCTTCTGAAGAAGCGTTGTATAACGTAAGGAAGCCATTACATTGTTATTTGTATAATTTTGTTTTTACTGTTCAATTGGTAAATATTACTATCAGGTTGCCTTGTTTATTTTCCCGAGAATCGGGGTAAAAAGTTCTTATTCGATTTAAATTAAATAATTTTAATTCGACCATGTCATAAAATACAAACGTAATAATATAGGTCCGAAAAATAACTTCATTGATTTTTTATGTAAAAATCTCATTCATATCGTCGTCATCATCATATCATCATCCATGAATAAAGTTTCCCCCATTAGGAGCGTTTGCTATAGTCCCCACGGTTAGTAGGCGTCTAAGGAATCGCAGTATAGGACGGCTTTTCTTTAGAAAGCGCTGTTGCTCACCTTCAGTTATTTTTCCTCTCGTCGCCACTTACGACTCGTAAAGAAAGATAGATACAATTCTGTCCCGGCATCCCACGTTGCGCCGGGGTATAATGGAAGTTCCCCATATCTTCCTGTGTAAGAAATACTACAGTACTACAGTTGTAGGAAATTGAAAAAGTCCCATCACCATACAAAAATCAATGGGGCGCGACAGATATCAGTCAACAATAGACAGTAGAACTCCACCGTTGATCAAAAGCCTCCCCAATTAATGCCACAAAGAGCACTTAGCCTTTGTTCTTGTTTCCGTCAGCTCCCCGCAAAACTATCTAAGTCGTTTGTCCACCTAGTGGGGGCCTACCTGCTTTTCGTCTTCTGACGTAATGTGGTAACCACTCACCACCTTTCTTCCCTTTCGGTTATGAAAGCATCAACATACTTTAAATATCAAAATAACAGTTCCTAGCAATGTAAAATACGAAATTTCGGTAGAAACCCACCATCGCTGACGCAGGCCCAAGAATAAGCAAACGTTAACAGCTACCACGGAAAGTTTAAAATTATGTAACGGCATATTTGAAATTTGATTATTGAATACGTTTTTCGTCTTGTGGTGAAGATTGTTTGTTTCCTAGCTAGCTAGGAAAAGAAGTGGAAAATCTTTTGCCTCAACAACAAAATCTTTCGCCAAGCACCTAACAATGTACTCGTTACTCCTCTTGACTGTAATTTCATAAACTAATATTTAAAACAGTGATCAGAACCTTTTTCCATTTAGCTTTTCAACGTAATGGCCCCTTAGCCAAAAAAATAATCTCGAATTTTCATTTTATGATGTAACAATAAATAACAGTAAACAAAATTCTTACGAGTGTTTCACAGTGGGCAGATTGATTTGACATCTGCTGTGACAGAATTTTACACCTTAGCAATAGTTCTAGTTTCTGTGTCTCGTAGTAAAGCCAATGCCTACTCCTAACCAAGAGCGCCCGCCGTGGCAACACTGGACCGCACCACGCTCCCCTTGTACAGAGTTTTGAATATTACGTCAGCAAAGTAATAAAAAATATGAAATAATAAATTACAAGCACAAGAGACTTTTAAGATTAGAAGATTCTGATGCTGATTCTGTCCAACCAAAAAAAATATATTTTAAAAACATATTACTTACACTCATACACTTTACTTACACATACACACTTTACTTTCCTACAGCGCAAAGTAAATATTATAAGCACCGGATAGTTAATATAAGACGTAAGTGCCAGTATCATAACTAAAGGGTGGTTAAATTTCAAGGGCCGATGTTGATTTTGAATAAAACACAAACTATTTAGGAAATTATTGTAATTTTATTTTATTATGATATATTGGTATTACTCAATTATGTATGGAATAAAATATCGGTCAAATGGGCGCCGCGACCACGGCGGCACACCTCCATCCGATGGTCCAAATTTTCGATGACCCTGAGGCATAATGGAGGTTCTATGCCGTTAATGTGCCGAATTATCTCATCCTTTAGCTCTTGAATTGTTGCTGGCTTATCGACGTACACCTTTTCTTTCAAATAACCCCAAAGAAAAAAGTCCAACGGTGTCAAATCACATGATCTTGGCGGCCAATTGACATCGCCATTACGTGAGATAAGATAACACGGCCATTGAATTTGTTGCGCAAAAGAGCCATTGTTTCGTTAGCTGTGTGGCAAGTGGCACCGTCCTGCTGAAACCACATATTGTCCACATCCATATCTTCCAATTCGGGCCATAAAAAGTTCGTTATCATCTCACGATAGCGAACACCATTCACAGTAACTGCCTGACCGGCCTCATTTTGGAAAAAATACGGCCCGATGATGCCGCCAGCCCATAAACCGCACCAAACAGTCACTCTTTGTGGGTGCATTGGTTTTTCGACAATCACTCTTGGATTTTCATTCGCCCAAATGCGGCAATTCTGTTTATTGACGAATCCACTGAGGTGAAAATGTGCCTCATCACTGAAGATGATTTTCTTCGAAAATTTATCATCCACTGTTGCCATTTCTTGCCACCATTCTGCCCATTCACGACGTTTGGAATGGTCAAGAGGCTTTAGTTCTTGAGCCAATTGCACCTTGTAAGCGTGTAAATGCAAGTCTTTATGCATAATGTTCATCAACGACGAGCGTGAGAGGTGCAATTGTTGGGCACGACGACGAGTTGAGGTGGACGGCTCTTCAGCCACACTATCGCGAACAGCAGCAATATTTTCTGCAGTACGAGCTGTACGAGCATGCACTGGTGTTCTCACATCTTCTACAGACCCGGTTTGCTCGAATTTTCTACGATTTTTGCGATTGTACGCACATTTGGACGATCAAATTGACCAAAAAAATCACGAAGTGCACGATATGCATTTTGATTTGAACGCCCATTTTCATAATAAGTCTGGATAACTTTAACACGTTGTTGAATTGTGTATCTCTCCATGGTTCAAATTGAGTATGTCTGAAATAGAGAAATGTCAAATAAAATTCGGAAAAAACTTGGCGTTTAGGTGTGGTTCATATTCAACATCGGCCCTTACAATTTAACCACCCGTTATTATGGGAGAAGCCTATGGTTCCTGAAACACAGCTGACGCTAGTTCGGGAACCTATGGATTCATATTTTCTTTGTACCTAATATAACTTGTGTCAATAAAAACTATTTGTATTTGTATATTCAAAAAAAATACCAAGAAAAATATATATTCATATCAATGTTGGTTAGGACTAGTAGAAGTCAACTCTAAGAGGTTGTTAGCATTTTTCCAATAACCTTGTAACGGGTCTTACATGAAGCGTGTCCTATCTTTAAATTTTAATAAAACAAAGTGTGAGTGAGATATTATCAAAATTATTTATTTATTTGAAAGATGTTGTGATGCCATTATGTGTGGAATATGACATCATTCAAATGTCCGCCACGGCTTCTCTGGGTGGAGCGCATGCGAGATATCTAATTTTCCATGACTTTTGCGCATAAATCATTCTGAATTTGACCTATAGCATAGGTTATGTTAGATTTGAGGGCCACTGTGGTTTGTGGTTAATTTGCATAGACCTGCGACTTAGGAAAACTCCACAAGAACCATCATCAATCATCCAGAAATGGGCCTCATCGCTGAAGATATATTTTCTGTGAAAATTACGGTCAGTTGCTAACTGCTCCAGTGCTCATTCAGCGAACACATGTCGTTGTCTACGCTCGTTACATTCAATTCCTGGGTGAGTTGAATTTTATACGGGTGCAGGTCCAAGTCACGACGCAAAATTCGCCAAGTTGTGGTCTGTGAAAGGCCGAGTTCTTGTGAGCGACGCGAAATCGACTGCCTCGGATTCTCCTGCATACTCTCACTGACAGCGGCAATGTTTTCAGCAGACCTTGCGTTTCGTTAACGTATGGGTGTTGATCGATCATTTACCGAACCAGTGGACTCAAATTTATCCACTACACGACGAATAGTCCTCTCGGTAGAACTATTATGGCGAGCGTAAAATGGGCGAAGCGCGCGGTGCGTTGCCCGAACAGAACACTCATTTTGATAAAACAATTTTATCATTTGCACGTGTTGTTGAATGCTATAGCAATCCATGATGATTTAGCAAAACAGAATGAATAAATGACTACCAATTTGACAGATGTAGCTTAAACAAGATGGCCGCTACCAACTGTCAAAGTTCGAACGTGCCTATTGGAAGACCCTTTATAATAGATTGAACCAAATTGTAAATATTTACCCACTTCAATTAAATAAATCAAAACTGAAAGTTACAAACTGGCTAGAATCTCTCACATTTTTTTTTTTATACCACTAAGTTGGCAAACAAGCATACGGCCCGCCTGATGGTAAGCAGTTACCGTAGCCTATGGACGCTTGCAACACCGGGGGTATCACTCGCGCGTTGCCGACCCTGAAGAAATCTCTTCACGCCCTTTTTGAAGAACCCCATGCTGTACTCCATCCATACATATGACGAAACTGAGCAAATTGTGAATTTCAAACTTTCATTTTGAGCTAGGTACCTACTTCTACTTTTATGTGACACTATATAACACCTAACAACCTTTTACATACGCACACACACAAAACACACCCTCATAAATACACACACACCAACCAAACTAGATTATCAATATGTTTAAGACTTTTTGATTCTATTATGGCCAATATTGGTTGTTGGTCACCAATGACGAATGGCCAATTATGCCAATATAATTTGGCCAAGGTTGGTTGTTGGTCACCAATGATGAATGGCCAATTAATTTATGCACTTATAGGTAGGGACTGGATGTACTTAGCTGGTTTTAGTAGGCGGGGTTGCGAAAGAAATCCAAACGTATAGTCCAAATATGCACATATAATTTCCAGTCACAATTGCACATATACAGTTAATGAAGAAGGATGACGAGCACAGCAGAAAGAGTATATACACAAGATATGTGGATAGAAATAACACAATATGGAAGAACGGATACGAGAAGTAACAAATAATGTATAATAGTTAGCGTAGCGAGAGGCGCGAGCGTAGCAAAGAGCATAAGGCAAACAGGCGTGCGTCCAGCGTCAAAAGGTGAAGCGGACTGAGGAACGCGAGCTGCGCGTGAGTCTATATAATTTACCGCTATCGAGCAGCGGCCGGTTGATGTTCAGTAAATATTAATGAATAGATATATTGTGCTTGTGTTATAAATATAATGTTTGTATGCTGTGAATGTTGCAGTATGTGTGAATGTATGACTGTGATATGAATAAATAAATATGTTGAATATATATTAATGTGATATATAATGTTGTTTTTCATATAGATAAAAATATACAAATGTGGGATTAGCCCACATCACTCCCCCCCAGAGACCTGGTTAGGGTCGATAAAAATCGGGGAACCTGACTCGCCGACCAGAACGTGTGGTTTTGGGAGCAGGTGATGTAACGGGAGGTGTGTTGCTGGGAGTTGTGATAGGAGAGGGTGCAGTGTTTCTAATGGGTGTGACAGGCGGAGAGATGTCACGTGACAAATCCTGTTCGTCTGCCATCATGAAGGCGGGTTTCAGGCGGTCTACAGAGACGGTCATAGGTTTTCCTTTGACTAGGAGTTTAAACACTTTCTCTTGTCTCTGTAGCACTTTGTGTAGACCTGTGTAGGCTGGTTGTAGAGGGGCACGTGAAGCGTCTTCACGCAGGAAGACAGTTCAGCAGTGGTCAGCTCTTTAAACACAAACACATTGTGTTTGCTGTGGCGAGAAGTTGGGACCGGTTTCAGCTTCTCGGCGAAGGACCGCAAGCGCGCTGTAAAGTCAGTCATGTCAGACGTAGTGGGCGTGCTTGGGTCAAAAAATTCACCGGGAAGCCGTAACGGCTCGCCGTACAGCAGTTCGGCTGAGGAACTTTGTATGTCCTCCTTGAAAGCACTGCGGATGTAGCACCAAGTAGCATTAGCCAAGTAGCACTAGTGGTAGGACTTCTACCCAGTTGCTATCTGCGTGCCATGTGATAGCGGCCTTGAGCTGTCTGTGAAATCGCTCGACCAGGCCATTACAAGCAGGGTGGTAGGCTGTAGTGCGCTTATGCTAGAATCCAGATGATTTAGCCAGATATTGAAACAGCGCGGACTCAAATTGTCGGCCGCGATCTGTGACAATATCTGTTGGACACCCGAATCTTTTTTTTTTTTTTTTTTATTCTGATAGGTTAGCCTTTCACCACTATCTCACCTGATGGTAAGTGATGATGTGGTCGAAGATGTTGTTCAGGCTAACCTAGAAGTACTGGCTCTCCAGCACAGCTGCCGGAACACACCGTTAGGTGCTTGGCGACAGATTTTCTACTTGAGGGTGGTAGCTAGCCAGGCGGGCATTCGCAAAATGCCCTACCACCATGCTATAACGACTGCCATCCTAAGACAACAACCGGGACCGACGGCTTAACGTGCCCTCCGAAGCACGGAAACGCTCAGTAGTAATGTCACTAGCGGTCACCCATCCAACTCATGACCGCGCGCGACGTTGCTTAACTTTGCTGATCGGTTGAGAACAGCTAAGTAAACTTCGCTACGAGCGCTTCAAAATTCTGGATCTGGATCTGGATATCCAGCCGGTGATGAGCGCCTTGGCTAACGTTTCTGCCGTGATGTCAGGTATTGGCATGACCTCCGGCCACCGTGTGAACCGGTCTATGGCCGTGAGACAATACCTGAAACCTTGCAAAACAGGCAGGGGCCCTATGAGGTCGATATGGACCTTCATAAATCTCGCACTTGGCAAGTCGAAGGTGCCTAGCGGTGCAGACACATGTCAACTCACCTTGGCGCGTTGACACGCTAAACAAGTTCGAGCCCAGTCTCGACAATCCTTTCTCACCCCAGGCCACACAAACCTTTCAGCTACCAGTTTGGCAGTTGCTGCAGCGCTGGGGTGACTTAGGGAATGGAGACTTTCGAACACTTGTTTGCGGAATTGTTTTGTGATGAACGGCCTGGGCTACCGACTGGTGTGCTGACATCGCAGTACAAAGGGCAGCGACATCCAGAGAAGTTCATCTTTTGCAGACGGAGTGATGACCCGTCTGTTAAATAATGTTCCAATTCGGGATCAGCGTCCTGGTCTTTAGCAAGGTCAGTAAAACACACTGGAGCGCCCAGTTCTTCGACACGACTTAAAGTGTCGGCAACGACATTGTCTTTGCCGGAAATATGCTTTAAGTCTGTCGTGAACTGGGAAATGTAGTCCAGGTGTCTAAACTGCCTTGGCGAACAATCACGTTTTCTTTCGTGGAAGGCATAACAAATGGGCTTGTGATCTGTATAGACCGTAAAATGCCTTGCCTCGACCATGTGCCGAAAGTACTTGATGGACTCGTAGATCGCCAGGAGCTCGCGATCGTACGGAGAGTACTTCTGCTGGGATGGGCTTAGTTTTCGGGAGAAGAACGCCAGTGGCTGCCACACGTCATTTTGGAGCTGTTGTAAAACAGCTCCAATGGCCACGTCCGATGCATCTGTAACCAATGCCAGCTTGTTATGACAATCCGGATGTGCCAGAAGGGCGGCATTGGTTAGGCTTTCTTTGGTGTCTGAGAAAGCCTTCAGAGCATCGTCGGTCAAGTGGATGGTTGTGGAACCCTTGACTGCCCCAGTGAGAAGAGCGTTGAGAGTGAAAGAGCATAAGGCAAATAGGTGCTTGAATTTGGGCAGCATTTGGTAAAAATCGCCTATAAAAGTTGGGCATGCCCAAGAAGCGTCTCAACGTTTTCACGTCTTTTGGAGGGGGGAAGTCATGTATGGCCTGGACTTTATCTCTAAGTGGTTTTGTGCCACTCTCCGAAATTGTGTCACCCAGAAAGGTTACCTCGGGAGCTCCGAAAACACACTTAGAGACGTTTATGACCATCCCATAGACCCGCAATCTGGTGAACACTTGGCGGAGGTGTTCCTTGTGCTGGACTTCATCCCTGCTGAAGACCAGGAAGTCATCAAGGTAGCAGTAGATGAAATCCAGCCCGCGCATCATCTCGTCGACGAACCTCTGGAACGTCTGACCCGCATTTCGGAGACCAAACCCCATAAAGGGGAATTCAAACATTCCGAAAGGGGTAGAGATCGCCGTTTTAGGAATGTCCTCCGCGCAGACTGGAACCTGATTGTAGGCCTTCACCAGGTCGATGGTGGTGAAGATCCGACATCCAGAAATGCTGCGGGTAAAATCATGGATATGTCGGATCGGATACCTGTCTGGGATCGTTCGGGCGTTGAGCTGTCGGTAGTCCCCACAAGGACGCCAGCCGTTGTTCTTTTTCGGCGCCAGGTGTAATGGGGAAGATCAGGGGCTATCAGAAGGACGAGCTGTGCCATTAGCAAGCATAGCCTCGAACTCCTTTTTAGCTACCAGCAACTTGTCCGGAGCTAGCCGCCTTGGTGTGCACGATACCGGAGGGCCAGGAGTGGTGCGAATGTGGTGCTGTGTGTTGTGTGGTATGACGCGTTGAGTACCAGCTGGTCGCGTAATCTCAGGAAATTCGCGAGATAATAAAAGATGGTAACGCGAATCACCAGTCAGCACCTTCACCGATTGAATATCCCTAGCACTATAAGCCAGTGAAGCTGGGGTAGATAAGGATGTAGTATTATCAATCAAAATCTTATTTTTACAGTCAACAATTAAATTGTAATAGCACAAAAAGTCTACACCTATGATAGGCTTTGTAACATCGGCTACAACAAACTTCCATGGATATGTCCGACGAAGGCCCAGGTCCAGATTGAGGTGCGCGTAACCATAGGTGCTGATGGTCGTCCCATTGGCTGCGGTGAGCTTGTACTCCGTAGACGCATGACGTTCTCGGAGTTGAGACCGGGGGAAAACGCAGAGGTCGCTACCAGTATCGACCAAAAACTGGGTTTTCGAATCACGGTCTGTCACAAAAAGGCGACCTGGAGAGACGGGACAATCTTCTGTCGCCATTAACGATTGCCCGAACCTTTTCCCGACTTATTGAAGTCGCATGGCTTCTGACACTTATATGCCTTCGATCCAAACTTCGAGTGGTACCAACAGAGGGGGTACTTTGTATAATTCGAAGCCGATCTGGTCCTGCTGCGTGATGATGCACGGCGCTGCTGCTGTCTGGAACGGTCATGGGTGCGTGAATAACGTGTATGCTCGTCTAGCTTTACCGCGAGATGTTCAACCATTGTTTTAAGCTCAGCGATCTCACTAGAGGAGCTGCTGTCAACTGTGGTTCTCATACTAGACGAGGAAGTTGACGCCACGTTGCTACCAGGTGCAGATATTTCCTGGATGCGATCAGCTAATTCAGCTAGCTGTTCCAGGTTGTGCGTGGTCTGCGAAGCTAGTACTGTCTGGATACTACGTGGTAGCCGATTGCTCCATATTGACTGCAGGAACTCCTCCGGCACGTTCGGGCCTGCTAGTTCTTGAAGGTGTCGGAGAAACTGAGAAGGTTTCCGATCTCCAAGTTCCCCATGAGTGAGGAGTTGTTTCACCTTCTTCTCGAGCGATGCAGTAAGGCGCCTGATTAACTCGCTTTTCACCTTTTCGTATCTGTTACGGGACGGCGGATTAACAATTATGTCCTTTACAGTCTTCGCGTGACTTATTTCCAAATTGGTTATCACGTTATTAAATTTGACGGCATAGATAAAAATATACAAATATGGGATTAGCCCACACTATGTATTCTGTGGAACTAACTGTACCTTATTTGCTAATTCGTTGCTACACAGTTTAATGTATCTGTATCGTCGTTTTTCATTTGCTTTTGTGTATAGGTATAGACATATCATAATGTTGAAGTTCCGAATAAAGAATTATTATTATAATCTCTATTCCAAGCTTCATCAAAAGTGGTTCAGCCGTTAAAGCGTGACAAGAATAAAAAGTATGATTATAGTATTATTATAAACATAATCTCTTAAAAAAACATTTACATGGCTCCGTTTTGTCCGTGGAGTTTGGAAGCCTAAATCAAACATGAACAAATCATTAATTGGTTGTCTCCTAAATTACTAAACCGATTTCAAATCTTTCGAAGTTTAATACCCAAAATTAAAAAAAAAAAATACGAATAAAATGTATATATATATTACGATATATAAATATCCTTTCGATATTTTTATCAAGACATTACGTACTATTTATTAGAATTATCACATATGAACATTTTCATATCCATCATATTATTTTCACATACTTTCAATACTTTGACTACGAACAGAAGGCCGTTCTTACTATTTACCGAGTGTTTTCCTATTCCGTGGAAGTCGCCTACTTGCCAACTTTGCCAATTTTCCACCTTCTTAGCCGAATTCCGGACTCAGCTCATCCTAATCCGGAGTATTCCGGACTCGGAGTTTTTGCTAATTATAATTTTGCCGGCCCTTAGTTGGAACGGAGCTTAGTTTTTGCTGATTTCTTGTAATTAACTGAGGTATGCCTCGGATGAGCCAGACAGAAAACTTGTCGAGTTTCATTTGAACGAAGGGTTTTTTCAGAATACTGTTTATATTTTTGATTTTTGTTGAAAGTTACTGTATGTATGGTAAACATACATAGTACATCATTACTTTGATTTTGAATTTCATTAAATAGACCCGATTTTTCGTTCAAAATCTAAATATAAAGTAGTTTGTGTCTGTTTCCGCTCTGAAAATAGACTTTCTGTGCCGTTAGACGTCAAATTACATAGCTACGGTAAGTAGTTTAAAAGTGAATATAAGAACACGCAGGCAGGCGAACATGGTTTCTCTTTAATAATATGCAAAAGGTAAGACAAGAAACACAAATACAAAATAAATATACGTAAATGCATTCGATAAAAAACCCGCCAAGTGCGAGTGGACTCGCGCACCAAGGGACAAACCTGTAGGCATATAAGTAAAAGTTTTGGTATTTTGATTGCTTAGTGAAATCCATAAATAACATTTTAAAATTATTTAAAATATTTTTATTTTATAATGTATCTAAAACTGTATGCTTTTCGCAATTTTTCTTTTATGTTGGCTATAAGACAGCTGTAAGAAAGCTGCTTCGTACCGAATATCCAGATTCTGAGTTCACGGGAAGTAGGCACCATGTGGGTTTCGATTCTCTTGCATTATTTTGATGTTCTTGTGAGGGAACATGTTCGAGGCCCACCTGATGTTAAGCGGACTAACCTTTGCCTAGAACAGATGCATTTCATCACAAGTGACGAATTGCACTGCGCCTGTCACATTAAGACATAGTTGTTCAAATGTTCAGTCTCATGATTGCCAAGCCGCAGGTCCCTGGTTCGATCCCCACCGCCGGCTTGAGCTTCACCGCATGGTGGAAGCCCATTTTGCGATTGCCCACCTGGCTAGCTACCACCCTCAAGTAGAAAATCTGTCGCCAAGCACCTAACGGTGTGTTCCGGAAGCAGTCCTTGAGAGCCAGTGAAATTACAGGCACATGAGACTTAACAACTATATCTCAAGGTGACGGGCGCAGTACAATTCGTCACTTGCCATGAATTGCATCTGTCCTAGGCAGAGGGTAGTCCACTTCACATCAGGTGGGCCTCGAGCTTGTTCCGTCACAAAAACATATATAAAAAAAAAGAAAAAGAAGTCAATTTACCTCCTTCATGACGTCTAGATTTTCAGTTTTTTCGTTTATTTTCAGAGATATTCATGAGATGTTTGCCAAACTTGCGTTGAAAATATTTCTTTTGAGTCATTATATAAAGTCTTCAACTCCCTGTTTTGACTCGAGTAAAGTCTAGAATCTTTGAAGATATTTACATTCCTCTATTTGTTCTGTTGTAGGTTTTTTCGGGGTACCCAATTTTACAGAGTACTTCGTTGAATAATATCTGAAACTCGCATTGAGTTTATTTCTGATATATTATTGTCATTCGTTTAGTTCATATTGATTTTATTATTATAAATGTATCCTTGTATATTAATATGATCTTTTTAAGATGCCGTTCCAGAAATTGGCACGCTATTACGAAGATACTCTGTCTGTCCTTCCGTCCGACGGCATTAATAGGCTTAAACCGTATCAAGTAGCTGATAGGAGTTTAGTATAGTGGATGAAGAGGGTGATGCAGTTCAATCAAGAGCTTGTTACGAAATATGAAATGAAATATAAATATAACAAAGGTATATCTAAATACGCGATGCGCGAATCGGTTACTCGGCGCGACCTTTTGTTTTACCAAAAAGCGCGATAAATTTAGAAAATGATACTTTTAATATAGACGCGGATATCCGATTTACATTTTTCAACACGGATTGGTTAGGTATATAATTAGTTACTTTTTGGTGAAAGTAAGATGTGAAAATTCAATTGCGTTAAGGAGGAGTTCCTAAAATATTATTTGAAAATAGCTGCATATAAATATTTATTTTACCCATAAAGAAATATGTTCTTTTTTTTTTTTTTTTATTCTTGATTGTTTAGCCTTTGACCACTATCTCACCTGATGGTAAGTGATGATGTGGTCAAAGATGTTGTTCAGGCTAACCTAGAAGTACTGGATCTCAAGGACTGCTGCCGGAACACACCGTTAGGTGCTTGGCGACAGATTTTCTACTTGAGGGTGGTAGCTAGCCAGGCGGGCATTCGCAAAATGCCCTAGCACCATGCAAAAAAATATAAAAGATATAATTTATCTTATCTTTGATTTAACCTATTAATCAAGCAGTTATAAAAATACCTATATAAAGCCAAGCTAAGTGCCAAGATGGTATAAGAAAATATGTTTCCAACGTTATTTTTTTAATGAGTTATCTTAAAAAACTATTATTTATATAAAATGTATGTGATAACGCTATGAGGTAATTGGAAAAAATATGTGTTGGTTCGAAACCCACAGCATGCGAGTTCAACTGGTCCTTGCACAATTTGTTTAAGATTTATATACAAACTAAAAACAAAATCAAACATGATTTGTTAAATTGTTATTATATACCAATATTTATATACATACCTACATTATACAAAATAATCGAGTACAAACAGCAAGATAAGGGTCCCAAAACTGATATAGATCAAAAAGAGGGATTAAAATTGCACACTTGTGCTAATGAGAAGTCTAGGACGCGTTACCACAGAGCCTCACAGTAATCTCCCAGATTATGTACTAAGTATACTTACTGTTGAATCTGTGCTTATCACATCCCGCCGGATTGTCGGATTATGTCAAAATAAGCACTTATTCTGAGCTGTAAGCTAGACGTCAGTAAAATTAAAACATTCGCAGTAACTTGAAATACAGACGAGTTTCAATTTCAAATGCTTATTTATGTTCTTTTCTCAATAAAGATGTTTTGTAACAAAGCTGAACTGATATTTTAAACGTTGCAGTACTTGATATAAAGTTGTTTTTTGGTGTAGTTTTGTTGTTGACCACTATCTCACCTGATAGTAAGTGTTAATATTGTTATGTTTGCAATAACGTCTGCTATGCGGGTTATATTACAAAATTACAAATATAGGAGAGGATTTTTTTTTTAAATCCCGCATATGACTTAAAGTTTTCCTCTCGTATATTTGTAATTTTGTAATGATAGTAAGTTAAGACTGATGATGCAGTTGAAGATCTTCACCAGGCCAACACATTATTACTGACTGTATAGTACGGCATAGCAACTTGGCAGGTGTCTTAGGGATGGTGGCGTTAGATGACCTGGTATTTACCTATTGTCGCCTCTTACGATTCCACGGCTCCTCACAATGCTCGCGGATAAACTAAGCTTTACGGCTTAGTTTATCATTAGACATCTGCGTGGAAAAGTTCATTTTTTACCTGATACCGGTAATATATACCGATAACAGGTTTTTAAAATTCGAACGCATGTTGATAATATATACAATTGGTGTAAGAATGTGGTACATGTAGGGAGTAGAGATATATTATTATAATTTTTATTATAATTGCACTTATTTACCATAATATTATTTTAGCACTAAGCATCGCTTTAGTGGGGGAAAATTGTGTATTTGCTTGGCAGTAAATTATTTTGTTTAAGTTAGTTTTTGATTTTAATCTTAATATTTTACTTTCTTAGGTTGAAAACAAGTAAGTAGTCACGCCAAAATAATGCTTTGCAGCCTTATATTATTATAGCATATTACTAATTGTATAAATATGGATGCATTCTATCTTAATCTTAGTTAAAAGTGCAGTAGTAACTTTATATGATACTATGTTGACCCCGTCAGTAGAACTGAAATATAATGAAACGTGTTATTTTGACATCCGTCATATATTTTGAAGGTAATTGATGTCATACATTCATGACGGTACCGATAGCAGCAAAAAAAAAAACGAAGTCATTGACATAAGCCATCTAATTAGTAGCTATCCTATTGGTACGGAAATCAAAACAATACAACCAAAACATAAATACCTATAGCTACCTTCTCCTTAATAAACTCGTTAAAAAATAAACTCTCATTATTTTAACAAAATAAAACCATAGAAAATTTGAAAATCCTCAAAAAGTCAGTTAATAAGTTACTCCCTTTTTATGTGATTTACTGTTTTAATACATTTGTCACTGGGTTAAGACGTCCCAAGAATGTCCCCTCAATTTAAAGACGCTTCATTTGCCTCCGAAAACAATTTAAACGGTAAACATCATAAACAAAATAACGCTGGCTGAAAAAATGCACTTTCCCGCGAAGAAAATAAACGTTGCCCGTTCATGGTTCTCTGAAAGGGCAGATGTCAGCTTTAAAACCATTAGTGAGATAAATTATAGCGGGCTCCGTGCCCCTTGCCCCCGCGCCCCACGCCCGCGGGGCCCCGCAGTCTAGGGCCCCCCGCAGGACGCCGGTGTCTTCTAATCCCCGGATAAAGATTTTATTTTTGGTGTAAAATGAAGAGACATCTTTATGCCGGTGTGGTACGAGTTATGAGAAATTCCCAATTTCAAATGAAACATTATAATAATGACAACAGTTTCTCAAATAAAACACATATGTAACTGAATAGATTTTGTATTTGTTACTGAATAGAATTTTTTTAACACCAAGAATCCAATACCTACTGGTAATTTTGACTTCTGGTTTGCTTCCTTTGAAGTAAACGATCAAAAATTATCCTCAAACAATAAACAAAATGAAAGTTAAGATGCCATTTCACTTCAAATCATAATCAAATCAAATCAAAGTTTTTATTGTCGGACAACAACGATCCATTCGGAAACTTATCAGTAAAAAGAATATTGACAAATCAATTGCCGGTTAAAACGTCAATGGGCACCTAATGAGGAATCATTGTTTGCACGAAATGCGTAAATGCGCATTATTGTCTTCAGCTACAATTTTCAAGATGCTGTTGTTACTCCCCCTTGATTTGCTTTAACAATAAGTTGTAGCACAACAGTATGGCAAAGTATATTATGTCGTCACTTTGGTGTCTTCCGTTCTATTTTCACAAACCGATCACTGATCTTTGAATCCGTGATGGCTCAGTGGCAGTGGCTATGGACTACCGCGCAGCAGGTCCTTGGTTCGAATCCCGATTGTGGTCAGATCGAGATTGTGGTCAAACACTGACCTAACACCAACAAAAAAATATAAAAACTGATCGGTATTTGACTGCCCTGGTCGAAAATTCCTATGTACATCAAACAGGATAGGTAAGCAAATCATATTCATTCGTTTATGCTTTTAACTTAAGCCCGCTGGAGAGTTGTACGGGCTCCGCCACAGCTAGAGCCGCATCTATATGATTTTTGTTCAGCAGTCAACCAGAACATGATTATATTCCTGTAAAGGTGGGAAGGAACTTTTGTAGTGACTATGTGAATTCTGTGAATTTACCTCAAAACACCTTTTCATTCCTGTTGTTACATACTTCCTAGGTCAACATTACATAATTTTGTTAAAAGCGACCAATTAATATGTTGAACCTCGAGAGCGTTATTTTGAACTTCCATTATCACTGAAATTATATTTTATTCCTCCTTACTACGATAAAAAAACATATCTAATCTATATTCTAATTATAAAGGCTTCTTATCACTAAAACTGAACAATTTATATTGCCCTTAAGCAAAAGGGGTAATGAAATCGTTAACGGAGAGACAAAGAAGGTTAAACTATAGTTTAGAAGATATTATTAACGTTATCTGTATTAAGATCTCAAATACTCTTAGCAAAATCTGGTTTATATACTTGATTATACAATTTAGAATGTAATGAATTACCCTTAAAAAAACCACTCGTATTTTAGATTGTAGATGTAGCGTATCTTTGTAGCACTTTCCATAAAAACGAGATATCGTCATATCTTAAATACCAAGTGTTCAAATTCGTTCAAACTTTATGCTTCAGCAGCAGTTGCAGTTTTTTGTTTTAGTATTTATTTTATCTCTAAATGTAATAATAATTCGCATACAAAACTACATTATTTGAAAATATTATGTATGTTCGTAAAAATTTGAGTAAATTTAAATTAAACAGTGACAATCACGATTACAATACTAGGAATAAAGATAAAATAGTGGTGCCAGGTTTTAGATTAGCAAAGACAAATAAAAGGTCCTTCTTAGGTAATTGTGTGCGGTTTTATAATAAAGTTCCCAAACATATTACAACGCTCACAGAAGGGAAATTCAAGTTGCATGTGAAAAACATATTGATTAAAAAATCCTACTACACAGTTTCTGATTACATAAACGACAAAAATGCCTGGACAATTCCGCCTCCGCCAAGCTATTGCCTGTCACCTACATAATTTAAACAAATATTGTAATAACTCTATTATATAGTATGTATGTAACACATTGTTAAAAGATGTTTAAAAGAATGGCCCCGAGTTTCTTGCCCGTTCTTCTCGCAGTGGCTCTATACAATTTATTTGCTGAACGTGGCAGTACAATGTAGAATATTTCAATACTAAAATTTGTAATTGACCTTCATAAGAGCGTCGTAGACGCCTAAATTGAATAAATGATTTTGACTTTGACTTTGACTTTGACTTTGACATATCCAAATATTAAAAAAAAATTGTTTATTTAATTAATATAAATAATAAAACAAAAAACTGGCAAACCAGAAGCAAATATGCTACATAATATGCTGAATAACTACATTTGTATGGAAAGAAAATTCTAATAACTTGTTTTACCCGGAGATCAAACCTAGGGCTTCGATAGTCCAAAGCTGTGACTGAACTTTTCACTACACACATATGTGTAATAAATACTAAGAATAAGTAATGATAGACGATAGCCGCTCAAAGTATGCTAGGTTGGTACAAGCAACGGTGTGCTCCGCAGATGTCCTTAATAGACAGTAACAACCATTATCTACAATATCATCACTTAGAAATCGTCGGTGGCAAAGAATAACTTATCAGCTTCAAAAAAAAAGGCCTTTTGGTATCCGTTCTTGAAAGTTCTACCTTATTTTGGAATAACACGTCCTCGTAAATAGAGTCATGCTGTTGATACATCGTGGTTTTTTTGTTAGTCGTAATGTAAGAACCCCAATAGGAGGAAATAGAACAGCCCTGACAATAAACCGTAAAATGTACTAGAAAATTACATTCCTTGACGACATCCCAAGGACGTATTTTACATACGTATATTTTCATAGAAATTTAATGAATTTATTTGGAACCTGGTTAAATAAAAAAACGAATTAAAGATGGCGCTGCAAATCACTACATCTCACTTGCACTTAATAGACTATAGTATGGTGATTAGAGTTGCTGAGCGATTTTTAATTCGTTTCTTTATATAACCGGATTATATTATTATGAAGCTTTGAGGCTCCGCCTTCCTTCTCTCCAGACGAATGAGCGGTTCATTGATATGAGCGTGCGCACTTGTATACGAGGCTATAGATAACTGTATAAAGATGGTACCATAGGAAAGACTTTCACGCTACACAGTCAAACACCGAGCTCGCCGGCGAGCTCGTGGCAAAAATGAAATCCCGATTAGTGTCCCTCCAAATAGTCACAGAGTATTATTCAGTAGGGCCCATTCTCAACGGTACAACACTGCAGTTGTAGGGGGGCATTTAGTTCCGATTCCCCAATTGTCTCTCGGCAGCGAGACAAGCCGAGGTTCGAACAACAGTGGTGCCCTTGAGCTCGCTGTCACCCTTCCCGATAGTAGCGGAGCGTTTTCGGCGCCCGCAGGAGACGGAGGTGTAAGGCGCTTTTCGCTTTATGCGTCCGTCTCAGGAGAACTGCCTTCGACACTTCTCCCTCCCGGGCTATAAGAGGGCCTTTCCACGCCCAAAACCCGGTGGAGCTGGACATCCGCTTAGCGGTAGTCAGCATCTATGTACTCCCTAAAAAAAAAGCCTTTCACGCAACGAACTTTGAAGAGCAACACATAATAGTTCCATGTAACGCACTTCGGGTAAGCCCGCGAGATTTCATAGGGTAATTTCTTTCTGTCGGTTTATAATCCGCGTATACTGAATCTAAAATGAAGTTTGTATACCCAGTTCAGTTCACTTGAGCACCTACTCAACCTGAGAACTTGAAAGTTTTGGTAAATGAAAAACAGAACTAAAACCTTGATTTGCCTTGTATTCCGGCATAAGAGGCGTTAAAAATTATCATCAAGCTTTACTCTACTACGCTTTTATGATGGGATAATACTACTACTGTCTATAAGATTGTTCATAAGAGCGTCGTAGACGACAACATTTAGTAAATGATTTTGACTTTGACATTGTCTTCAATTTCGTCTCGACGGAAGGTCTAGCGAGACCATCAATAACCCAGGGATGCCAAGGCTAAAAGAAATGTACCTAAGGTTGAGGCGTTGAAAACGCATCGCGCGCCATCACAATGTGAGGAGTTGACCCACTGGTCCCCTTGAGTCAGTACTCAAGGGCACCACAGTTGTATCATGTACTTCGACTTGAACCTTGTCACCAGGACTATTTAGGAGAAATCGGATGTAATGGTCTACTGTTGAGAGTATAGCCCACCTGTGCACATTTACTGCTGTAGTATAAGCAGTACATGTGCCCATAAAATATATGTGTTCATAAAATATATGTTTTGCTAATTTTTCTTTTAGGTCTTCTAGTTCTTATGAAAAATAGTATATTGTTATCCAAGGGTTCAAAATAACAACTGAGCTAGCGCAGCAAGCACGGACACTTAGATTTAATTAAGTCAATAATATTTTTTTACACTCTAGTTAAACACTATATTTTCAGTATAAACACGAGAAAAGAAAAAAAAACTGACACAATTTTCATAAAATGAAACCCTTATTTCACAAATATTTCACTTCATTTTCAGTCCGCCACTTTATAAAATAGACATATTTTATGTAAGAAATCTTTAGAAATCGAAGGTAACAGGTTTTCTACAACTACTTTTGCCTCTAAATTCACTGATTCCGTTGTGAAATACAAATCATTGTCGCTTAAGCGGATCCTTTTAAATTAAATACTTTGGGAAAACTTCAAGAGTAGGTACAGTCGCCTGCAATAAGAAGTATACACTTCGTAATTATCAAAATAATGTAATGTCGCTAAGTCATTAATAATCGAAGTTAACATTAGCATGAGTAAAAATATTCAAATTATTCTTTGGTTTTAAGATACTTCTGATTACATAGAGAAAAACAGAACTATGTGCCACTATGTTGAAAATTACAATGTGTATACTTCTTATTGCAGGCGACTGTACAATGTACCACTCAGATTATACTGCTTTCTGATATTAATGACACACACACGATCCTAGAAATTTACCCACACCTTTTTCTTGTCGCAGGTTTGTATTTTGAAAATCTATGTAAATTGTTTTCCCGCCAAAATCAATTCGCAATAGATATCAATATAAATGTCTTATCACGCCATAATTATTATATTACTAGCTGTACCAGCGACTTCACATTTGAGCACTGGTAATCTCGTATCAAGCAACTCTGTGGTGTGCGGTGAAGCACTCTTTGTAAAGCTTAGCTCAGAAAGGGGCGTTTTCTTTTGCGGTTTTTTTAACCATCTTTTGCCGGAGACATTTTGGAGACTGCGTTATGGACTTCCATTGCGATAGTTAAAAACTGATTGTGGCGAATGTTCCAGATATTTGAGTTTCATCTTAGGAAGTTTTTGAAGCAATGATGGCCGAGCGGTAATAGTTGTGGACTGCCGTGCCGCAGGTCCCTGGTTCGATCTCCACCGCCGGCTTGAGTTTCACCGCAAGGTGGAAGGGCATTTTGCGATTGCCCGCCTGGTTAGCTATCATCCTCAAGTAGAAAATCTGTCACCAAGCACCTAACGGTGGGTTCCGGCAGTAGTCCTTGAGAGCCAGTGAAATAACAGGCATATGAGACTTAATAACTACGTCTCATAGTTACTGGCGCGGTGCGATTCGTGTGATGCATCACAAGTCACGAATCGCACCGCGCCAGCCATGAAATGCATCTGTTACAGGCAGAGCTTAGTCCGATTAACATCAGGTGGGCCTCGAGCTTGTTCCGTCAGAATAATATAAAAAAAAAATAGCTTGCAAAACTAAATGAGAGTGCCGGGCTGCCCGTGGGGTGTCGGGCTGCCCGTGGGGTGCCTGACTGCCCGTGGGGTGCCTGACTGCCCGTGGGGAGCCGGGCTCACTAGTCAATATTCTAACAATAAAAATAATTGAAATCGGACAAGGCGTTAATAAAATACAACTAAGTGTACATTTTGACTTTCCCTTTCCCGAGGGAACAGTACTGAATTTCGGGATAAAAAGTATATGATGTCCTTCTTTGTAGTATGAACTCAAATCGTATTATTTTTCATTAAATTCCATTCAGTAGTTTTGGAGTGATGCGCGGTCGGGTTACAGACATACAGACAAAAATTAAAAAAAATATGTAGTTTTAACATCAGTGTCAGCCACAGAGTAATCTCAAATTTCAAATTATTTTTCAAAATATCTGCCATGTACAGAATTGGATTAGATACAGTTTTATTATAAGTATGGATATCCAAGGATTGTTATAGAAACTCATTATACGAGAACGCGTGCTGCGGTAAAAAACTGTAGAATCGATCTATTTTGGACAACGCATGTTATTGTATGTATGGATAGGAAAGTCTTCATTTTATTAGAAATAAACAACATACATCCTCTGATATAAAATCATGCAATATGGAAGATTCCGAATCTCCATATTAACCGTTCTTATACATTTATAGCAAATAATCCCTTATTTACTACTTGGTAGTAAACTATTAAGTTTGGGTGTCTAAACTCCTTGGGTAGAAGGTACAAATTTTTTTGTGCAATATTCTTGCAAGCATAGACCAATAAAATTGAGATTGGTTTAAAAATAAATACCAATGTATATACTATGTACTAGTAGTATGTTTATTTAGCATTTTTTTTATTCTTGATAGGTCTCACCTGATGGTAAGTGATGATGTGGTTAGGTGCTTGGTGACAGATTTTCTACTTGAGGGTGGTAGCTAGCTAGGCTGGAATTCGCTTAATGCCCTACCACCATGTGTTGGAAACATCATTATTTTTACAATGAAACGTCTATGACCAATTCCATTATATTTCGAATTTAACAGCCTATAGTACCACCAACTTAACTGTGCAGTTGGCGAGGGCGCTGCTGATCAAGGAAATCAACTACAAACTGTCACAATTTGAAGGAATGTTGCAGTTCTTTTTTCTGCCACCTGAACAGATAAGTTGGTGGGACTGTACCGATATTCAATGCTTACATCGAACACTAGACTCAGATATCGACTTTTAACATCTTACATAAGATTCTAATGAATGCTCAGCGAAAATATATTTCAACAAATTATTGGAGTTCAAATGTTTATGCCCGAGCGGGAATCGAACCCGCGTCGGATGCCTTAACCTCCTCGGCCACCTAGACTCGGCATTTCTGGCCGAAATTTCGTGCTCCAATTGTATTACTTTAACCGTCATAGGGGACGGTGCGCGGCCATCAACCAGACTACTAGACTTCATCTGATCGAAAGAAGTGATTTTCAAACACTTAACTCTCGGTATGATGTCGCTACCCTTCTATATTTTTAAATATGATTACAAGTACGCTCGCGTGCTAAGCTTCAAAGCTTAAGCTTCTTCATAAGGAGTCTAATGCTTCACAGTACCTTAGATTTAGGTTTTAAATACACACACACTCGTAATTTGCTTCTTATTCGTCTACTCCATGGATCTACAGATATATGTCCATGGTCTACTCGGAATGACTCGCATCCGCAGACTGGTGGTATTGCCGATAAGAACAGAGTATCAAAATGTATTCACGTCACTTACCCACGTTACCGTTTCTTTAATTGTGTTGCCAGTAATATAAGACTGAAGTCTACTAATAACTTCTTAGGAGATTGCTAACACATGATATAACGACTGTCCTCCTAAGACAACAACCAGGACCGACGACGGCTTAACGTGCCCTCCGAAGCACAGAAGCGTTCAGTAGTAATGTCACTAGCGGTGACCCATCCAACTCATGACCGCAGTGGACGTAGCTAAGCTTTAAGCAAACTTTGCTACGAGCGCTTCCGGTACAGTTCATTCGTACACTTCACGAAGGTGCACGCTACTTGCGTTACGGAATTTGTAGTTCAATATAGGCAGAATTCGTATAATTTAATTTAAAACTTTATATGGCTTAATATTCACTGTAAGTGTTTATGTGTTACGTAGCTGTAAATACATAAAATCATGTAGTCACTCGTTATAAATTAGTTAATGTATGTATTTTGTGCGTTTTTGTTTAATATACAAACTATAATATTGCCACATTACGAATTTTATTTCAAGGTACCAAAACATACTTACCTCCCTAGCCTGATTTCATATCTCCCGTGGGCTACAAAACCAAAACCCCATGTAATTTCAATTATATAAATAAAACACATTTACCGAGCATGAGTCATGAAAAAAATTATAGGTAAATAACATAATATCTTTGTATTTTTTTTATTATAGACAGATATTGTATTTTATTCAGGCAACGAAGTAGAATCTCTAGAGTGGAGACTTTACTCGTTTACTTACTAACTAGTATGGAAATTCTAGACTTAAGATATTCAGTGAGTCTTTGTTTTAGAGCATTTTAAAGTTTAAAGATATCGTTGGAAGAAAGGATTAACTTAATGACTTATTGTGACTTTAACTATAATAGGGACGAGAAGAGGATCGTGCGATGTTTGTATGCTTTTAGGGTACCACAAGTAGAAATGGTCCTCATTATTAATTCATTGGCATCGGCAATACTGATAACAATTGATTTAATTCATAACTAGGACGCCGGGGTCTAATTTGATAACACCGGGTAAAGCCTACATTTTCAATCCGTCTAGCCGTCTTATCCATAAAGTGTATATTTTTAACCAAGTTCAAAAAAAGGAGGAGGTTCTCAATTCAACTGTTTTTTTATGCCTCCTCAGATTGTTTCGACTGGGTGAACCGGTTTTTTGATGATTCTTTTTTATTTTAAAGCTGGTGCTTCACGTGTAGTCCCATTTAAATATCATCAAAATCGGTCAAGCCTATTTTGAGTTAAAAATATAACTGAAAAATGTTTTCGTATTTTGATGATATAGCCATTGACGCTGACTGAAAATTCATCGCCTTAGTAGCAAGGGTCACTAAAAATAAATTGTCTCTAAGTAGTTAGGGGGTCAGTTGAATGTATGTTGTGAACTTGCGGGATTTTTTCCCCTTTTTTCAACCTTTTCATTGTACAAAAACTTCAAACTTAGTGATTATTTTTACATAGGTAAATCCGTCGAAGCCGATGCATACATCCATAAAAATATATATTGTTAAATTATATGTTCACAGTATTTTATACCTGCTCCAATGTATTTACTATAAATGTTTGATTGACTTTCAACATTGTACCTATACCTTTACTCAAGAGGTTAGTACCTAACAATTTCCAAGAACAAACTAAGTTAAAGTCAAACACACACCGTTCCCTAACCTTTGTAACTTGAGAATATAAAGACGTAGGTTGCAAATAGGTACAGCAGAATCACTTAGCACTAAATCACCGATGTTTTCCTTAAATTAACGTCTTGGGAAAACTCGCGCCAGTTTAAAATTCGTGCCGCTTGCCCTTGATTTTCGCGAGATCCAAAAAAGGCGGAGAAAACAGCTCGAGCCATTACTGAGATAAATTACTGGTGCCGCGAATTTCTTGGTAAACCTCCCCCCTCCCTCCGTAATCCTCTTAAGGTAAGCACTTTGGGGAAAATCCGAAGCGTTGTCCTCTATTTGTTGAGATGTAGCGTTTTGTCAATCGTTTGTCTTTTCACTTGTTGATGGGTGCTGATGGGAGTAAATGTGACGTGTACTGCGGCTTATTGTGGGATGAGACAGTGTTTTGTGGCTGATAAATCGCGAAGTTTTATTTTATTTCTGTGTTTATTGTATAGACGCGTGTGATTCATTAAATATGTGAAGAAAGTATTTGATACACAAGAAAATAGTTATCAACTTTACACGTTTGCATCATGTCTGAAGCAGTGATGGTTCAGTGGCATTGACTATGGACTGCCGTGCCGCAGGTCCATGGTTCGAATCCCGCCGCGGGCTTGAGCTTCACCGCATGGTGGAAGGGCATTTTGCGAATGCCCGCCTGGCTTGCGACCACCCTCAAGTAGAAAATCTGTCGCCAAGCATCTAACGGTGTGCATCTCGATCGAAATGCATCTGTTATAGGCAGAGGTTAGTCCGCTTAACATCAGGTGGGCCTCGTGCTTGTTCCGTAACAATAAAATAAAAAAATAAAAATGTCATTGATTATATTAAGTTTGGTAAAATATAGAATAGAATAATTAAAATATAGAATAGAATAATTTATTATTGCTAAAGAAAAGAAAATAAATAACATACAACTTATAGCAAAAGGAATACACTCAGTTTGAGTAATGGTCACACCTGTTAAGGTGCAACCATTACACTGATTTTCAGTGAATTCCAGAACTCAGGCTAAGATGTTCGCCGAGAAAAATGAGTAAAAAAGCGAGTTCAAGAACTACCAATAAACATTAATAAACAAATATATCTAGGCACAGACAAAACAGCAATCTATAAATAAGATTTTTTAAAAACAATTGCACTTGTTTTCCTATAATGCTAACAAATATTACAAATTATATAAGAAAACATTATATATCAATTTAATAGAAACACTTTGAAAATATAGCACCATAATATTTTAGTTACAATTGAGGCTGTGAGTACCAGAGTTGCCTATATTTTGCACACACAACTGATGTTCATTATGTCTCAAAAATATAGGTTACTGTGGCGCTCACAGCATCAATTCTACCTCAAGCAACACCTCCTGATGATGCTTCGTAGAAGCGAAATGCGCTTAAAATACTTTCGATTAGGAAACGTGGTGTTTATTTTATTACTATTTTATTTGTTATCTAAACTAATATAATAATGAGGAAATATTTGATTGTTTATTTATTTGCATTGAATAGGCTCTGAAACTACCGGACCGATTAGGATGAAATTTGGTATGGAAACAGTTTGAGACATGGGGAAGGACATGGAATAGTTTTTACATTGACCTATATACTAGAAGTGACATCTCTAACGAGGATAGTCGGCCAGTGCAAGTTTGCCGGCATACTCTCCCCTACACGCAACTGGGCACTCGTAGAGATTACACGCGCTTTGCATTCGAAAATTGTGTATTATCAATTGTGTATTTTGAATATACATGTGGTAGCTAGCCAGGCGGGCAATTGCAAAATGCCCTTCTACTATGCGGTGAAGCTCAAGCCGGCGGTGGGGATCGAACCAGGGTACTGCGGCACGGCAGTCCATAGCTATTACCGTTCGGCCATCATTGCTTCAATATATGCGGTATAGGTATACGGCCGCAGCAACCACAAGTGCTGCCACCTAGCACATCAGAAACAAGACACTTTTACGACATCCGTCTTCCCAGTTCACCTCGTTCGCTGAATATTTCGCGTGTGACACAAACCGCAGAGTAATATAACACTATCTTCTCCAAATATTCAATTACTTGTGAATAAGCATAATAAGAGACGAGTCTCATTATGCTTTTATCGAAAATAAGTATGTGTTGTTCTTTGTGTGGTTAGAGAAGATATACAGTACCGACTCTATATGATCGGGGTAAGGGTCGGAAGAATGAGGTGATTATCATTTTCCCTATACCTAGATATAACAAAGCTGTTCTCCAAAGCGCAATACATCTCAATCCCCGATATGGCTGTAATACCATATTGACGGATAATGCTTTAATAACATCCATTATTCCCAACCCCTACGTCATTAAACGTTATTTATTACACGTTCTCTTTTTGTGAAGCCCTCGTTAAATTCCACCGGAATATTCTCTCCATGTTGGCAGCAATTTTTCTGTTAAAATTCACTAATTTGAATGCATTCAGCGTCGCTCGTCGAGTCAATTGCGCCGCGCCATCTTATCGAATATCTCTGATAACTTTTATATCAATCGAGAGAAATGTGAGAGGATTTTAAAAATATTCGGCTTTTAACAAATCAGCTGAGAGTGATAAATATTCATAATTCCACGTCGAGTTCATTTCGCTCTGCCAGACAGACCCATCTGAATCAGCATAATGTCAGTCTATAACGGTTTTAGAGGTGATGCCTTTCCATCTGTGTATCGACCGAACGAAGCGAAGGTTTCTTTGGCACGTTTACCAACGTTGATTAATCGACGTGTTTAAAAGATTGATTCTAACTTCATTCAATTTTGCAGGATAGTAGCAAGATATTATTAGCCCTGGCGCGATCCTGGAGTGTTGGAATGAAAAGAAACCAAATTTACTTTCAACACTGAAATGTATAAAATAACTAATTGAAGTCCCCTGTACGTAGGTGTGTGTACCCTGATAATTCAAACCACATGACCTCACATTATCATAGTCCGACTTCCACGAGTTCTTTCATACCTAGTGTACGAAGTCGGTGACGTTATTTCGAATATATTTTTTTTACTCGTTTTACGGATCCATACTGCTTACAAGATCATTTATTCGCCTAAAATACTCTTCACAACAAGGGTTACAATTACCATAAAGCATCCAGGTATGCAAATTGATTATTCAGTTAATTGACTATAACTAAACACTGTTCATTGAAACAGATGATATTGCACCCAATCGGGAACTATACAAGATACCCTTTGTTCTAGTTTCGGATTGAGATAATAATTGTCTCAAGCTTAATTTAAATCCCGTCAGCTGATTTCAAGATGAGTGGCGGCAATGGCAACACACACATACACTTACATTCGCATAATAATATAAAAGTTTAGTGTTATCAAACAGTTAGGAGTTCGTTATCAGACTTTTTTTATGCCTGATAGGTTAGCCTTTGACCACTGTCTCTCCTGATGGTAAGTGATAATGTGGTCGAAAAATGTTGTTAGGCTTACCTAGAACTTCTGGCTCTCAAGGACAGCTGCCGGAACACACCGTTAGTTATTAGGTGCTTGGCAAAAGATTTTCTACTTGAGGGTGGTAGCTAGCCAGGCGGGCATTCGCCAAATGCCCTACCATCATGCTATGACGACTGCCATAAGATAACATCCGGGACCGATGGCTTAACGTGCCCTCCGAAGCACGGAAGCGCTCAGTAGTAATTTCACCAGCGGTCACCCATCCAACTCATGACCGTGGCGAACGTTGCTTTACTTTGCTGATCGCTTCAGAACGGCTAAGCAAACTTCGCTATCCGTATTCACCGACGTCGTGATTTTTTCATTGAAAATCGTACAACGCTTCCTTCTTTAACCTTTTTGAATACAGAGAGATATAACGGCTGTATATATAAGACCAGCTTAGACTTCCAATACTTCGAAATGCTACCGTTTACTCGGCTCGGCACAAGGGAAGTAATCCAGGAGAATTCCTCCTGGTTCGTTCGTGGCGAGCGTCAGGTGCGAATCACACCCACAGAGAGTATGTATGCAAACTACATGCATGGAGGAATGCTGCCGCAGAATGTCCTGAAATATTCAACTTTCGATTTGCCTACAAACGAGCTCTAAGTGTGTGGTATCGTGGTTTTTACTATTGCTGAGAAAGTTTCTCTATTTTAAAATGCTGAATATGAGACAACTATACGATTTGTGTACCTATGTTGTCCCAGCTCACAAAAGTCATCAGATATTATAGCTGTAAAACAGTGATATGATATTCGATAGCACCGTTAATATCACTGGAAAGTGGCCGCAATACACAGTGACTTGAATTATTTAATTTCTAGATGGTTTACATCATGCAATGGACAAATATCAAGTCGCCCGCCTTATAGTAAGTTCCACGCCTGCCCAATACATGCACAGTGTAAAGTCAATGTTCTGCGTGACATTGTTCACATGTTGATTCTACTGCTTAGTCACTCTGAGTCAATCGTTGTTATGTCTGGTTCGCCCAGTTATTTCACCTAATACAGAGCCTTTAGCGCCTATCCACCGTAGTGTTTACACACCACTCACTGCTTTTATGGAAAATATCTGACACTGCAGTGACCCACTACAACTACTTTGTAGTATAGTACCGTCAATCACAATTATAATACCCATCATTGGCATTTCAGTGTTTTATATTTCAATAATTATCACCAGATGTTGTTATAACACATATCGTGACTCTTAATTATGAGGTATCTGATGCTATTGTGGTGATTTAGATTTTATCACATATGCAGTTATTTGACTTAGATCAGTCGATTATCCGACTATATAGTGCGATGTCAGAGAGTACGTTAACTAAAGCGTTCCGAATGTTCCTTGAAACAGACCACAGGAAATTGTTAAACCTATATAGAGAATCTTCTGTCTTATCTACGTCGGTTAAAAGAACACCACACTGTTGGACGAATTCACTGGAGTTAGGATTGAGTGCTTGAAAAAAATAAATGAAACATTATTTCATGTGATACTTGCATTTATTCCTGAATCAATTATCTCAAACAACAAAATGACTAATACTGGTCATTATCAAGTTATAAGCTTTGTAAAAATACCTACTTATAAGACATCCAAAATTCGCAAATATTAAATATCTTTTTTTGCTACCGGTGTCTTTATTGCCAACCAGTAGATACTATATACAATACTACAGCTACTACTACGAAACCATTTAGGCAAACTTAAAGCTTTTGCCTTATTTGGGTTGGTATAGGATCAGGGTTGTTCATCAATATGTTTATTCTAATAATGTAGAAGAGCGAAGACGCCTGACACAAGTACTAGCAAAATATTTAAACATGGTTTTCAGCCATGGTTGAAGCAATTTGTAACATTTATTATTGAATAAAACATTTTGGTATTTTGTACTTATTAGTGCTGTTATGTGTTATGTTTTGTTTTTTCGCCGTTTTTGCCAGAAAATAAGAAATATAAAATATTAAGTGAGTATAATGTAAAATTTAAATCTGGCTGGTGCGTTTTTATAATGTTTCATTAATTTGTCAAAGAGAACACAACCGTAACTGATCACATTTGTTCTAAACAACAAATGCTGTAAACTATAAGCAATGAACGATACCCGCTCGGATCTCCAGCCAGCCAATCACAAAGCTACCGAGGACCACTAACAAAAAGGGTCTTGTTAAACGATACAGAAATACAATAAAGCCAGTGTACGTGCCTCGACATTTACGATCGCAAGTAACGACATTTTAACAATCGGGATACTGTTTATACGATCTCCCTTTTCGAAATCAATGCGAGCTTTCTTTTACTGAGTGACGTTTGTACAATGTTGTGTTGTACGTTTGGATGATAAGATCAGGTGGTCTACCTAATGTTAAAAAGATGATATGACATGATAAGCTGAAGCCGCTTTTATTCATACTTGAGTAGTGTGCCGAGCCAACTCTTTCTACTATGGCCGAGTGGCGAGGCGCATATGTAAACAACACGCTCGTGACCACAGCTCATGACCCACCTCGCGACGCGACGCTAGTCTCTGTGGCGGTATTTTGAGCATGAGTCAAAAGGACGAGTGGTTTACGCAAGCTGGCGTTAAAGCATTCGCGATCTCACTCATTTCAACAGCGTTTATATAACAACGTTTGGTCTTTTTGTATAGGAAATGGTTTGGATTAAAACTAGGTATTTTTTTTCAAAGCATCACCATGTTTATTTAACTATTTAAATCTCTACGCATATTAATCACACATATTTGTAACGGATATCTATTTAATGCTGCATATTTTATCATAAATCGATAGACCTAGAAAGCAAATGTGTTTTACTCGTAACCACTTATTGTCATTTACACGTTTGCTCGCAACAATAACAATGTTTAAGTACATTTAATTATAATAATTATTATATACTTAAATATTGATTTTCGTAAGGGATTTATTATCTTGAGCCGCGGATACCTAGTTTATTAGGATTATTAGAAGATGAGAACTGATTTGTTGGTAGAGGGTCCAATGTCAAATTAGTCTCACATTCCTTTTATCATGACAAAAGTGCCACGGTGGTCAACCAAAAATGTATATTACAAACCCATATTATTGGAGAAACTGTTAAGCTGAAAATATATCAAAATGATGAGACATAATAAAAAGTTTCATGATAGAATTATTTATTATATGATAGATAGTTTCAGGATAGTACAGGTGAATAATGACTTAGTCTCTTTTACATTCGAGCTCCCAAGCGGTTTAGAACCCCTTAGTCGGAGGAGAGACTTTATAATAATATTATATAATAAATATTTATTTCAGGTAACAGACACAAAAAATTAATTTAAAAATGTACGTACCCATAAAACATAAATACCTTAATCAAAAATATATATATAGAACAAATTTAAATTATTCCGTGACACTACATAACAGGTTGACTCTGCTTCCTCTCCCTGTACAAGCAGTATACCACCCCTGCAGGCCAAAAGTCCGGTGTCAGTAACATCTTGGATTGAGCTGCTGGGACCTGAAAGGTATAAGACTTAAAGTCCGTGGCCCTAATCTGCTCCAACCGCATCTAATTCAGTGAGATTTGCTCCTCACACCGGCCCTTTAGTCTCTCCCGGACGTAACGCAAGATATCTTCTCCTTTTGCCTCCTTGTCCAGTCGAGAAAGGTATATTTTAACGGTTGGTGCTACGACCCGTAGTGCAAAGGTCGTAGCAATACCTGTGCTGCGATGATTGCGGTTCTGCCGAAGTTGACGGCTCTTCTTTTTTACATGAGTGAATCTATTGTCATCCAGATCCGCACTGGGTACAGCACGCTGTACATCCACAATCTGTCTTTGTGTTTTTATATCAGTTTGACACGTTTTCGAAACTTGTGCGTATGACTGCTTCTGATGCCGTGTTATAGGTGGTCGTACAGTTGCAGTCGGAGTGGACGTCAAAGGCTGTGACGATGGCGTGAGGTCAGCTGCAGGTCGAGTTACGTCGGTTTGAGCCCGTGGTGACTCAGTAGGCGATATTGTCGCTGAACTGCAGAGTGGCGATATTTGTTGTCGAGTGCCACCTCGATGTAGGTTAACGTTTTGCAGACTATGCGATTGTGAAAACGTTTTACTACGCAGATCACATATTTCCTTTCTCAACTGGTCAACTGTCTGCTCAGAAATTTCCAGCTTAGTGCGAATTTCCATAATACTGGACTTTGCCTCCTTATGTGTGTTCTACCGTTTGTACAACGGAGAGTGTTCTAAGGAATTGTTTGACTTGATGCCCACGGCTACCTTCCACCATCGCAACTGTCGCCATCGACGGGGAGTCCAACCCCACACATTGAAGCCAGAAGTGTCTCGTACTGTGCGGGCTCAAAGGAGCTTCCTTCCGCGGACGCTCAGATTGTGGAATGAGCTCCCCGCCGTGGTTTTCCCGATGGAGTACAGCATGGGGTTCTTCAAAAAGGGCGTGAAGAGATTTCTTCAGGGTCGGCAACGCGCGAGTGATACCCCTGGTGTTGCACGCGTCCATAGGCTACGGTAACTGCTTACCATCAGGCGGGCCGTATGCTTGTGTGCCACCTTTGTAGTATAAAAAAAACATAGTATTTTATGCATTAAAGAATGCTAAGGGAGTACCTTACAACATTATACCAAAAAATTTTGAAGCACGTGCGGAAGTTGAGCCCACAACTATCTGTCACTGTATTAAGTATTAAGGGAACGGCCCTTATTACGAAAGGATAAATTAATTTAAGCTATGACTCACCACGATAGTACGATTGGCAGAGCAGAAGCATGTTCCGGGTAGGGGTCGATGGTAGCGGGTTCGAATCCCGCTCGTGGGTCAAAATATCCCTTCCGTTGTAATTAAAAAAAACGATGTAGAATTTTTAAATTGTTTATGTTGAGTTTATTTTGAGTTTCGTTTCTTCTGATATTAGAAAGAAAATAAGAAAGGTAAGTAAACCTGTAAATGTCACTCTGCTATATATATGTCTGTTCGTTCATCAACATGCATTGTTATCTGGAATTACTGTATATTATATAATTAAACGATTCAGATTCATTGCGGAAATCAATTATTAGTTTTTTTTTGTAACTATTGTAAAAATATTTACGTAAACAGTAAATTATTATTGTAAAAATATTTACGTAAACAGTAAATTATTATTGTAAAAATATTTAAGAAAACAGTAAATTAATTTTGTAAAAATATAACGTGACAATTTTGTCTATTTTTTCTGCTTTGACATCGTGACATCATAAACGCCACTTAGCGCAACTGGAAGACTTTTACACGAAACATCTTTAAGATGTCTTCGCTCTTTGAGACTAAGATCGAAAAATCGTGCGCTAGTGAATTCTTCCGGTTGAGCTACATGTCGTTTATGTCGTTATGTTGGCTTTGCAGGAAAATTATGCGGAATTGTCACTAAATATACTCGTAACTTCGAAGTGTATTTCTTATAATATACTAATTTATATTCCAAACATTATTTTTCAATATTTTTTTTAAATATTATCAAAACGTTTATTGAAATTGTAGTTTTTGAGCTGCAAACGAAACAAGCGTATAAAGGTTGTTTTGATACAAAATCCTATTAGAGCTAGGCCGGGTTTACACATGGCCGGTTTTTTTCCAAGCACCATAATAATATAAAATACTAATTGGAATGTTCAACATACAATATTCAGAGTAGGTTTCTTTAGTATAGAAACTTGTTATGAATCTGTCGCGCATTATCTTGGGTACTTTGTAATTCATCCGTTGTAGTAATCCTTATCAGAGTAAAGTTTAGAGTCCCGAAGCGGAACGGTAATCGCCGAACGGAATGGGAGATTACGGAGGCCTGTAGCCAGGGATGGATTTCAATCAGTTGAGTGTAACGGGCTCATGGCTTCTTCTCGTATATTCTTCTTATTAATTCCTCGAACACATGCCCTAAGGTAACAAAGTAACTATACTTGATAATACTATTAAACTGATTATAATGTTAGATATTACCTGCCATCTCTTTGCTACTTACTTATTATATATATTTATGTTATTCATACGAGTACCTAGGGACAAGTCTGCTAATTACATGTTCATATTCAGCATAGATTCATTCAAGACAGAATCGGTAGTCTGCTGATCCCTTACGAATATATGAATCTATGATGAATCTAGGCTGCTTTGACGATATTGGCAACAAAAAATAAAAATAGAAGAGTAAGGTAATTCAGAAAACAATTTCGTTATTAGTTATTATTATTTAATTATTTCGTTTCGTTTTCATATGAAACCGAGATTGACTCAATATGAACGATATGAATTTAGTAAACTACCAAAACTGTCTAAATTGGCCAGGTCGAGTCCATTATAGATATCATCATATATACATCATATTGATTAGTAAACTTGACGCCCTGTATGAATACGATGAACACAATCCGTGGGCAACAATTTCACCTCCCGTATAGGTGTCGTACGAGGCGAACAAGGGTAACACATCAGAAGGTGGGCAGCAGCGCTTATTGAGGGACTGATATCTAACACTGCGATCCCCAAGAGGCCTGCCAAGCGTGGGGATTATGGCAAACCCACCTATAGTGTGGGAGGCTGTGTTCAGCAGTGGATAATCCGGCCGATACAGTACTGTATGAAATTAAGCTATTTTTGTTATCTATTTCTTTTGTTATTTTATGATCCGCTTTTATTTATCGGATATGTCTCTCGGGAAACATCTGCCCGTACAGGGACATTACTGCTGAACAGCGTAGCGCACACCCATCTAGGTAAGTGCGGATTATTTTTGCCATATGACTGTCACGTATTAGATTATATATATATTTTTTTATTAAATACCTTATTGCACAAAAATAAGTATAATTACAATAGATGGTATTCGTTCACAGCGATTTCTTCCAGAAAACCTGTCATTAAGGGATATTGTTAAAACATTGGCGGGGTTTCAAATTTCATCACCATCGAATCAATCTACTTTATCTATTATTAATTTAAAAACGAAATAATAATGCATATTTTTGGGTATGTGCTTGTCATCTCTCACCTGCGAAACAGCGGATATAATTTTATTTATTTTTTTAATATTGTTAGGTTTGCAATAACGCCTGCTATGCGGATTACATTACAAAATCAGAAATATACGATAGGATTTTTTTTTCCCGCACAACTTAAATTTTTCCTATCGTATATTTCTGATTTTGTAAAGCGGATATATTATATACACAATCGATTTCAGCACGAGCAAATCCGAAACCAGAAGCTAGTCTCTTAAGTAATATATGGGTCACAGTGTATAAAATTACTGCCGTGGGTAAAATTAACAAAAAAATATTTAGATCAATAAATTGCGAGTGTGTCTAAATATTTTGCACGTTTATAACATTACCAAAACGCCCTTCCTGTGCCATTTGTGGACACACTACTGGCTTTTACCGCGTGAAACTATTACCGGCCGCAAATTAGCCCTTTATGTCACCACGGAGGACTAAATTGTGGACACCGTGAAATTTATAGCGAGGCCACAGGTTGACAAGGGTGGTCAGAAATAACTTTAAATTTAGGCTTTTACCAGCAGTTTTGTAAATGCTCGCAAAACCCACGGTTATTTAGTTGATATTTACCTGGTAGTTGTTTATGTGTAGTACACATCCTCAGAGTGAGGATGGACTAGCTGGTCGGGCTGTTACCAAACTCCACAAGAGATTAGTTCAGCGTGAGATTTAGTTCTATAGAAAAACTTCATTACATTTCTATAGCGATAACGAATTATACATCGTAGAAATTATTTCAGATGGAAAATATAACTTCTCCGGGGGCTTGAACCCGCAACCCCAGAATACTTACAATCCTGATGCGTTTCCAATGTTATGCTATGAAAGCAGGTGCTGGACTATTATATTTTTTCAATATATTTGAATGCACTTCTTTTTGATGATAGTGACATCTACCTAAGTAGCATAGAACTATTTACCTTGGCTGGTAAGGAGGTACGATCGATGGACACGTAACACCAATTCGATGAAGCCGTGTTTTAAATTCATTACTTAGTATTATTTTAAAGAAGATTGGTGCATGCTAAACGAAAACATAGAAATTATTTCGGATGGAAAAATATAACGCTCCGCCCGATTTTCACTTAGCATGTTCAATGCGCTTTAAAATAAAACTAATCAAATTTCATCGTGTAAGGTTTTTTTTATTATTGCTCATATATTGTTGTATCTATTGACATGTATCTCAGAAAGCGTTATTGGGATCAAAGTGTTATTAGACTAAACCTAGAGCAACTAGCTCTCTTGAATAACTGCAGAAACGCACTGTTGTGTGCTTGGCCTACTCGATTGAGCATACTAAAAATGTCCAGCTATCATGAAGTGATAAATTGTTGTGAAGCTTGTGGTAGGTATGCTGTCGAGCTGAGCTTCCATAGTTCAAAACCGCTCCTCGACACCCCACACTCGACAGTCATTGCCAATTGGCCATCACTTTTAAAAAAGACAAGTAGCAATATCTACTATATTATAAGATCTTGTATTTACTTATGCGTATCTCTGAGTCCACCCCTGAGTATAAGGGTGCCATCAGCGTCGGAAGCGCGTTGATATTTCACTTGCGCTGTAACGCCTTCAAAATGTTTTCAAAAGTGAACATCGCCTACACCACGTGGTTTTTACTTGCACCCACACGTTGAGTTTTGTTTTACAAAATACCTAGTTGTTAGCTTTAAACGGAAACTCATATTTTAGGTAACTACAACTATTCTCAAGGATCCGGGGACAGGCCACCACAGAAGATATTTGAAACTAGCATATCATTCGATCAAATGAAGTCTAGTAGTCTAGCTGTGGGATCAGTTGACGTACGAGTCTGATGACAGTGTTGTCCCAAAAACCTTTAAAATAATATACGCAACTATAAAACAATACGTATAATTTACACTTCCTTTTACCGACTCGGAGCCACTTTTGGCTCTACGCACTGGGTGGTTTTTGGATAGAAGTATCCAAAGTGCGTCGTACACACCCGGCGGCGTAGACTCAAACTCGAGTTTTACCCAAGGTAAAATTATACTTTGCGCAAATCTTCACGAGGCTTAGGGCGCGATTTTTGAATGTCATCTACTTTTTTTTTTAATTCTGCGGTGACTAAAAGGTCGTCAGTGACTTTGATATCAGTGATATGCGATTGACGTATTTTTGAAGGACATATCTCAGTCTACCAACGCGCAAATACTTCATTGCTTCATATGTAATGAAATGACGAACTTATGATTGGATTCCAGTTTAGGCAGCATACTTTTTTGTCAGTACAGTTTTTGTTATACTAAGTATTTTCCGCACTCACAGACGCCTAACAACACTAATTAGAATATAATATTTTCAAAATCAATGAAAAAAAATATGATTCAACACAAGTTAAAAGTTAACTGAGGCCTGAGTACAGTAGGTGCAAATTATTATTAGGATAGTATGATCATTCTACTACAGAAATACGGAACAGAACGTAAACTATAGTTTCACATAATTCTCCATGTTGAATATAGATGGAGTTAATTCACAACCAAGATTAATTATAACAATAAAGTAAGACTTACATGTATCTATTTGTTTGAGTGTATTTACTTATCATCATCATCATCATCATCAGCCGGAAGATGTCCACTGTTGGGAACAAAGGGCTCCCCCATAGAGCACCACAAATAACGGCTATTAGCCGCTTGTAACCATTGGCTACCCGCGACTTGTCGTCATGTCGTCAGTCGACATAGTGGGGCCTCCCACTACGTCGACTATGTAATCACATAAGTTCGACAAGTTTTATATTCGTTTTTAAGACGAAAGATAGCGTAACAGGCGTTATCAAAAGAATACAATGAAGGGATATAAAACTTGTCGAACTTATGTGATTATATGTTATGTTATTATTATTAGCATTTAACTGCCAGTGAGTCTGCAATGACTTGTAGATTGTCTACTTGTACAGGTAGTCTATTGAGACAATGCTGCCAGCATGCTCAGCATACTGCCATCTGGTAGTGGGCTGAGGCATTTGGACGGCCTGTGAGACTTGAGCTAGAGTTACTACGAGCGAAATAACTAATTATAGTAGGTCAGATTTGCAGACCATGTTCCGGCCCCAGTTCAAATTCTGCCTTTTGATATAAAGCAGATAATTTATTTGTGTATTGTGATAAAATCTATATGGAATTATCTATCTAATAATCTTTGCTCTTGCTAAGTCTCCAAAATAAATAAAAAACAACAACCCTTTTGTGGGATTCGTAAAGCCAAAGCATACTAAACGTCTTTTCACTGAGCAATATACTTTGGTAGTATGTTTAGGTTTAGTGGGTAGTATGTTTTTTTGTATATTAATGTACTTTCATGAAAATAATTGGTACATTATTTTACATACATTATTACTATATTATATTATGAACATAACTACTCATCTACGAGACCATCTTGATTGACATTTGTTACAAAACTGTGTACAATGTAATGTTTCTACACTTCTGCCATAGAAAATATGTTATAAAAAATACCGGTGAAGGGCAAGTTGGCCTGAATTCAAACACCGAGGGTACTAACACAGAATGAACGATAAAATCGTTATTTTTTAAATACAGTCGAGATTCTCCGTGGATGTACTTACTATACCCACATATGGCCGCTGTTTATTATTTGTTAGGCAATCCGCCATACAAACACATATTGTATGAAAATTTCCCTCGTCTATATTAGATACTATTCTAAAGATACAGCCCATTGAAGTTTGGACTGAAGGACAGCTTAGTTACATTTATGATCATGCTGCCTAGAAATCAAAACGTCTACGCAGCAAAATGCCTAAAATGTAATAGGGTACCATTTTCTAGAACGGGACACTAAAAATAACATCACGCCTGTGTTTATATTCATGTATGCATTAACATTATAATATTTCCAAGTAAGTCGGCTAGATTCAACAGAGAATAAAATGGCGTCATTCACATAATACAATATGAAGTCTTTTGTAGGCTAAAGCAAAACCTTTCATCCATAACATCGGAATATCAGAACGGCAATTCATCAGCGCTTATCATTTGTTTCGGAACGCGATTGTCGCTCGCAATGTCGTACGACAAAAACCTCTTGAGTAAGTACTCGCCTGAAAATTAGAGCCGTAGCGACTATATGATGCCTGGTATTTATTAACTGAGTTGTACTGCATATCATTCCGTAATTTACATACAGCGAGTATGCCTCTTTGTCCAGGATAGTCCGTCTGTTTAGGTACCATCGCAGTTTCAGGTATTCTGGATGCATGCAGTAATGTGTAAACACCGAATTGTATTGAGGTTTGAAATCACTGCAAATTACATAAGAATTAAAAGGGAATGCTGTGCTGACACTGCACTGCATTCCAAAAACTTAAGTGGTTTGTACAACTGTTCTACAACTTTTTGTATCGCGTTGTTGCAAGACACGAACTCTCTCAAGTAAAAACTTGTTCGCATATTAGCATCGAAATTACTTATGCTGAGTTTTGAAACGAATTCACGACGTAACCGTTTCGTTGTTTTTTTTGAAAACAAAACCCTTAATACCTATAGACATGCCCAGAAGAGCCAACCTATTTCTCTTTAAAAAAATAATTAATATATGTGTTTTATCTCTAACTTTTTTGCAGCACTTGCTTTCAAGCGTTTTATGCTATGTTTTTGTGAAGTTATAAACAAATTTATAAAATTCTCATTGTTAATTTCTTATCTTGTAATTTATTAGTACAGATAACATCAATCTCAATATTCGCATCTACAGGGTTATTGGTAAAATGCTAACAAACTCTTGACTTCTGCTAGTCCTATATGATATAGTCCATTTTGAGATGTTTTTTTTTGTGTTAGAGCCTAGAGCGCCCGCCACGGCAACACTGGACCGCGCCGTGGTGCCTTTGAATAGAGTTTTGAATATTTACATCGAGCAAGTAATAAAAATATGAAATAATACATTACAGGCACAAGAAACTTTTAACATCAAGTGGTCTTCGTGCTAATTCAGTCAAAAACATATAAAAAAAAAAGAAAAAAAAATAATAATAATAATTACATTTCTTTATAATATTTCTTAGGATTAGCAGAAGTCAACCTTAATAGGTTGTTAGCATTTTGTCAATAACTTTGTATACTCATAGTGCATTGCTTGACACTGCGTCCTCTGATACACAACACTCGGGTCAAAAAGCTTGTAAAATTACAAAATACATTAACAATCCACTAATAACTATTGCAATTATTTTATTTTCTTATTTTTAACGTCTAAATCTGCAGCTTGTGAAACACGATTCCATATACAGGCACGTAACTATAGACTTCACGTTGTCAGTGTCGCACGATTTGCACCAGTGAGCGGTAAACGCACAGATATTTCCAGTGTGCGGTTGCACGATTGTTGTTTACAAATCGCGCGATCAAAGCTGCGTCGTCAACTTTACTGCCGACAGTAAAACAATTACGACTCCTTACTGGAAGACGTGGCGAAGATTAAATATCGCAAAGCTAACAAGTCAGCTCTGTTTACAAATTAGCATTTCGCGTGTTGTACGCTAGCGTCTCCAATTTGCCGAGTTGCTTTATTTAGTTATAGTCTTTTGTGACAATGAGTTAACGAAAGCACCGTATTGTATTGTAATGAAAGTTATGTTACATGTATTTTAGGGTTTCGTACAAGCTAATGTGACATACAAAAATGCCTACACAGTCTTCCCTCTTTGATATTTTGTACCCGTGTCTTTTAGCCTGATATCCACGCTTCCGTATTATAAATATTCAAAACTAAAAATAGCAAAATACCGTGGAATTCTTATGAAAATATTTAGAAATAAAATACATAAATAAACAAAATCGTTAAAACATCAAAATTTTACGAAACTGCTTTTGTATGAAAAGCGCTACGAGCATTACATTTAAGGTATACCTTAACCCATACCTTAGCTGGTTGACAGCACAATCGTTCTCAAATGTGATGATGTAGTATAATAATATGAACGTCATATTAATAGTTGCTTAAAAATATAATTGGCTGGCTAGATGTAGTAAAATACTGAAAATAAATTTAAATTAACTACAATTGTGGACTTCAACACCTATCAACCATTATGATGGTTAAGAACGAGATGACAAACTGGAGTCATGAGTCATTTGGCTTATCGGTTAGGGTATGCCCCGTTATAGGGTTGGATGGCGGGGGTTTGAATCCCGCACATGACTATATATTATATTTTCCTCTCGTTGTAATTTTTCTGATGTAATCCGCGGAGAATGCGTCATTGCAGCAACAAAAATATTAAAAATGTATTTATATATCTGCATTTATCAATTTTGAAGCAAGTGATGGTTCAGTGGCATTGGCTATGGACTGCCGTGCCGCAGGTCAATGATTCAAATCCCGCCGCGGGCTTGAGCTTCACCGCATGGTGGAAGGGCATTTTGCGAATGCCCACCTGGCTAGCGACCACACTGAAGAAGAAAATCTGTCGCCAAGCATCTAACGGTGTGTTCCGGCAGCAGTCATTGAGAGCCTGTGAAATTACAGGCACATGAGACTTAACAACTATGTCTCAAGGTGCTCGGGCGCAGTGCAATTGGTGACTTATGACGAAATGCATTTGTTATAGGCAGAGGTTAGTCCGCTTAACACCAGGTGGGCCTAGGTCTTGATCAGTCACAATAACATAAAAAATAGACATAAATGTTTCATCTCAGGCAGGAAACAAGTCTCTTTTGGTCAGATGAAGTCCAGTAGTCTGGTTAAAGGTTGCAGCGTTCCCTATGACAGTTAAAATAATGAAATTAGAGCATAAAATGCGCATCTCGTTCCATCTCAGTGCCTAAGAATCAGGAGAAGCAGATTCGATTCCCACCCGAGACCAACATTTTGTGCATGAGTGCAGTTCTAGTGTAAATTTTAATTTCCATAAGCAATAAAAGTGCGTAAAAACATCTTTGACACCAAGGTCGAGTCATAACCCAGTGTTTTAGAAGCTCCGTGTGTAATTATTACTAAATAATTATTCTAAAAGTAATTTATTTGCTATAACTCATCCTACAAGACTTATATCACTCACGTCTATCATATTTCAATAAGTTATGTGATTAAATAACAAGAATACATACAAAAACAGCGTAAAAGTGTTATTGCAATAAACTGTTATCGAACAAGTGAGGGCGGCCATTGTTTTCTGAGTGCACGGTATCTTCACGGTTACGCGGAACGCAGACGATTCGAAATCACGTGCATCGAGCGTATCACGTCATAGCGAGGTAACTTGCCAAAGATTAGAAAACCAGAGCGGCCACTGGTGTGGCTTGTAAATTACCAACCAACCCACTGCTTCTGAGAGGTACATTTTTGTCGTGTATTGCAAATTTTATATACGAGTACCAATATGAAGTGCGCAGGTTGTTTAAAGACGACAAAAGAGGCAAACGCTACTAAGTGCACTTCTTCTTCGTGCGAAAAAATTTTCTGCTCGCTATGTATTAATATATCGTCACTTCCGGCCGATCGTAAGAAATTATGGAAGTGCCCTGAATGTGTTGCTCTGGAGAAGAAGGGGGGCGATAATACCCTAACCCCAGTGCGCACTGCGTTGGAACCCCAAAACGTGACAATGCGCAGAAAGGCTGTGTCGGACTCAGACAGCAAAGAACCGGACTTGAAAGAGCTTACAGCTGCTATAAATCGCTTAACTAGCGAATTTTCATCCTTCAAAAATAAACTAAACGAGGTCACCAACTCGGTCTGCCACTGCCATGACAGGATGGATGATCTTGTGCGTACTCTGGAATCAACAGACTCTCGTTTGGTAAACCTGGAAAAGCAGACCCATATCGTCACTAACCTTCAAGCTTCAGTACAGCATCTCCAAAATGAGTTAAGTGCACACGCACAGTACATGTTACGCAATGAGATCGAAATAGTCGGTGTACCAGAAAATGACAGCGAAAACTTGGAGCACATTGTGAAAATTGCGGCTCAGAAAATTGGAATACAGTTGGAAGATACTGACGTGGACTGGGTTACCAGAGTTGGACCACGCCGTCCTCATGTGCCGTCCAGACTTCCAGAGGATGTTGGAAAACTGCCACGTCCAGTAGTCGTAAGGCTATTACGGCGTTCCAAACGTGACCAGTTATTAAGAGCAGCAAAGTCAAGGAAGAATTTAAGCAGTGCTGACTTGGAGATAACTGGAGCTGCATCTCGTGTGTTTTTCAATGAAAGGCTCACTAAAGATAACAGGGTTCTTTTTCGTAATGCAAGACTCAGGGCCAAGAGCCAAGGTTATGCGTTCTGCTGGTGTAACCAGGGTGCCATTTACATCAGACAGCGTGAGGGAAAGTCTGCTCAGCTCATCCGGTCGCAGCACGATCTGGAACGTATTCTTCCTGTTACATCGGACGGTGGCAGCTCATAATTGTTATGGTCCTTTATTTTCTACAATGAACGTATGTATACATAGTTATTCTAGAAAAAATCTATTTTCAGCAGTAACTCATAACACTGGTTCTTGGCCTGTGATGATGTGGTTACTATTACTGGCTTGTGTAACAACAACATGTACTTTATTCCAATTACTCACACTAGTACTGAAAAACAAAAATAGTTATTTAAGTATAGGAATAGATATAAGGGAAAAGTTTTTAGCTAATATTTATCTAAAATACAAAGTTTTAAACAAAAATAATATAGTAATATTACAGTTATATTTCGACAATCAATTTAATAAGATTAGTATTTTTGTACTCTGGAAGATTTTCTTGAGGACGATTTGGCTTAGGACAACTTTACAGAATCAAAAATGATGTTCCCTGATGAGTTACAGAATGATTTGGATGCTATAAAGTTTAACTGTTATATTATTAAAGAAGTGGAACAATGTAAAGACGTTTTCACAATAGACCACAATTTTAAATTACTCACTCTTAATATTAGGAGCATCCAAAAAAACTTCGATTCTTTTCTTGTTGCTGTGAAACGTTTGGATACTGAATGTGATGTTCTCATTCTGACAGAATGCTGGTTAAGGGATTCCATAAATATTCCATCGATTCCAGGCTATAATTCTTTTAAAACAGACCTAAATTACAACCAAAACAGTGGTGTTGTTGTTTATGTTAAAGAAAATTGGCCTGCGTCGGTTTCCGAAGTTTCAGCTGATCAAGCTAATTGTTTAAAAATTCGTATCAATAAAATGGTTACTATACTCGCCGTGTATCGACCGTCACCGTCTGCTGGAAATATTGAAAATTTATTACTTTCACTAGAATCACACATAGATACCACAGATAACCTTCCTGTAATCTTTGCTGGTGACATAAATGTCAACATTTTAGATTCCAGTGACCCTGAATCACTAGTATACCAATGTTTTATGGCAGAAAATGGTCTATTACCAGCTATAACGGAGCCTACAAGAATTCGAAATTGCCTCGATCATATCTTTGTCTCTAGCACGCAACTCAGCCGGGATCCTGTTGGTATTATTTGTCAAACAAAAATCACTGACCATTATCCAGTACTGATTGGGTTGAATCTCAAAAATGCTAAGCCTACTCGACTCAGTAGAGTGGTTTTAAAGCGGGACTTTGATGAAATAAAAAGAGAGCTGAAGAGCGTCGATTGGAGTCTTATGAGTGACGTGTGTGGCGTTGATAAGGCAACAAAAACTTTTTCAGACATTTTACAAGGCATCGTTACTAAAAAGTTTTGGAAGACGATTAAAAACATTTGCGGCTTATCTAACAATAAAAAAGAGTCTACTGAATTACTTTCAGCTAATGAAAACTCTAGCGAAACACAAAAATCCTTGGACCTATGTAACGAACATTTTTCTTCTATCGGTGAACGGTTAGCTGATCAAATTCTTTTAAAACTTAACAAAACTCAAGACGATCTTGCCAACATAGCAAGAACAAAGTGTACACCTAAAGATTCTTTTTTTATGTTTCCCACGGACCATGTAGAAGTTAAAAAAATTATTATGAGTCTTCAGAATGATAAAGCACCGGGAATAGACGGCTTATCGAACTCCTTGATTAAGCACATTAAGGAAGAAATTGTCGAGCCACTTACCTTGATTTTCAATCAGAGCCTAGCTAGCGGAATTTTCCCTTTGGAATGGAAAGTAGCATCAGTCATCCCTATTTTTAAGGGTGGTTCAAAACATAAGATCGAAAATTATAGGCCAATTTCGCTTTTGTGTGCGTTTTCAAAAATGTTAGAAAAGCTCGTAAGCAACCGGATAACTCATTTCTTGGAAACCCGCAATGTATTATCGTCCAAACAATTCGGTTTCAGAAGAGGAAAGAGTACAGAAGACGCGGTATTGGCTTTAACATCGGTGGTGTCATCTAAGCTAGATAGCAAACATAATTGTATCGGTGTTTTCTTAGATCTGGCCAAGGCTTTCGATACTGTGTCCGTTCCCATACTTTTGAAGAAACTAGAAAACATTGGCATCAGAGGCAAAGCCTTGGGTTGGTTTAGAAGCTATTTAACGGAACGGAGACAGTGTATAAAGATTAATAACAAATTGAGTAACTTACAAGCGATCAATTTTGGAGTTCCTCAGGGGAGTATTATAGGTCCTACACTGTTTTCAATTTACATAAATGATTTACATGAACTTTTGATTGAAAATGCTGAGATTGTTTGTTATGCTGATGACACCGCCATAATTTTTCATGGATCCACGTGGCAAGAAGCTCAGTCGTATGCTGAAAAGGGTATGAAACAAGTGTCTGAATGGCTTGTCAATAATCTGTTGACGCTTAATACCAGTAAAACTGTATATATGCATTTCCACAAAACGGCCGCTTCAGCTCCAGGAAATTTAATAAACATAAAAATTCACGATACATCTTGTTTACGTAAAAATTGTAAATGCGAATCATTGAACAGGGTGAATGTTATTAAATATCTTGGTGTTCATATAGACGAGAAACTAACGTTTGATAAGCATATTGACGCTCTTTCGACTCGTATACGACGAGTTACTGGCATTATGAGAGAACTCCGTAATGTGGCATGTTTTTCGACACTAAAATCTGTGTATTTCGCCCTATGCCAATCCCTCATAACATATTGCATAAAATGTTGGGGCAGTGCAGCTAAGACTTTTATCATTCGAGTTGAGAGAGCACAACGTTCTATCTTGAAAGTGTTGTTACATAAGCCACTCAGATACCCAACCTCGGAACTGTACAAAAATTGTGGAGTGCTCACGGTTAGGCAGCTGTTTATTTTGAGGACATCACTTTCAGTTCACAAAACAGTTTTGGCTTCTCCTGAATATTCCGCTATGTTGAAAAGAAGAATTTACCGTTTGGCTACCCCTCCCGTAAAAACTGTACTTGCTGTAACATATTGTCTGCGGGTATGATTATTGTACACAATGGGTAGTTACGTATCTACCTGCAGAGACAGAATAAAGGAGTCTGTGTCAAGCAAGCTGTTGTTTCACTTCATGGTGGCAGCGGTGATTAAATAAAAATTGAAATTGTGCAGTTAGAATCAGTTTTTGCAAAAGATTATTGTTTGTGGAATCAGTGCGAGTAGTTATTGCAATGGAGCATGCAAGACCACCGCCGGAATTACTTTTGGAAGGCGGGCCGACGTGCCGCGCAGATGCATGGAGAAAATGGCGGCGGCAGTTTATGATTTTTATAAAGGCATCGGGCGTCCATAAAGAATCAACTGACGTCCAGGCGAGCTTGCTTATCAACCTAATTGGTTCAGAAGGATACGACATTTATTCCACTTTTAAGTTTATCAAAGATCAAGATCGTGATGATGTCAAGAAATTGATGGAAAAGTTTGATGAGCATTTTACAACGAAGCCAAATACAACAATGGTTCGTTTTAAATTCTTTACTCGTAATCAAGAAAAAGGTGAAAACATTGGTGAATACGTAACCGCGCTGAGATTACTGAGCCAGCATTGTGAATTCGAACACTTGGAGGACGGTCTCATTAAGGATCGTATAGTTTGCGGTGTGCACGAACCATCTTTACGCGACCGGCTACTACGCGCCGACGATTTAACCTTGGACAAAGCTGTCAAGATATGTGAAGCTAATGAGATGTCAAATGAAGAAAATCGGCAAATAGAAGTTGCAAAAATAAGCGGTAACGGCTTAGCTACTTCGTCATCAATTGCCGTGGACGCGTTGTTCGGTGCAAGCGCACAGCGGGGACGCGGCGAGGTGCAGCGGGGCCGCGGTGGCGGCGGCGCTCGTCGAGCGTACCTACGTACGGGTGGAGCCACCGGTACACAGTATGTAAACAATGCTGCCAAGATCTGTGATAACTGCGGTTATGGACGTTGTGATAGTGGGGTACGTTGCCCGGCTAGATTCGCGAAGTGTTTCGAGTGTAACAAATCGGGTCATTTCAAGAAAATGTGTAAATCCAAACTACGTGACAATAAGAAGGTGTATGAAATTAATGAAGACGAGCACGATTACGAGGACGAGAATTTGTATTTCATATCTACGCTAGACGAAGTGTACACGATTCTTAGTAAGGACACTAAAAATAGTAAGTGGTTTGAGACTTTAAGTTTGGCTTGTAATAATATGCAGTTAACGTTTAAATTAGACACCGGGTCCGATTTTAATGTTCTTTCCATGAAAAGTTTCTTGAGTTTAGGTTGTAACACTAACGATATAGAACGCAAACGTATCAAAGCTCAATCCTTTTGCGGAAATTATTTACCTATTGCTGGTACTTGTATAATGTCATGGTTATTTAAAGGCAGACCATACAACATCAAATTCGTAATTGCAAACTTTAATTGTCAAAATGTTTTAGGTAAATATACTTGCGAAGAAATAGGTGTAATTAAACGTGTCATGTCATTGTGTATGAATGATTATGATGATCTGTTTCATGGTTTGGGCAGGTTGCCCGGTAAGTACAAGATTGTTTTGGAACAGGACGCAAGCCCTACTGTGTGCCCCGTTCGTAAAATACCGATAGGTATTAAAGATAAATTATTAGATTCCCTTAATAAAATGGAAGAAATGGGTGTCATTCGAAAGGTCACCCATCCAACGCCTTGGGTTAACGCGATTGTTTTAGCTGCTAAAAAGGATGGTGATTTGCGTGTTTGTTTAGATCCCAGGCCGTTAAATCGGGTTATTCGTCGGTGTCACTATCCTCTGCCAACGTTGACAGACATTGCCACAAAACTTGAAGGGGCGACTGTGTTCAGTAAACTTGACGCTAGGTCAGGTTTCTGGATGGTTGAAATTGACAACGAGAGTGCGGACCTCTGCACGTTCGGAACTCCTTTCGGGAGATATCAGTACCTACGTCTTCCGTATGGAATCAATTCTGCATCAGAAATTTTTCATGCTAAGGTCAAGCAGCTGCTGGAAGACCTCGAGGGTGTAGAGTCCTTTATCGATGACGTCATTGTCTGGGGCCGGACAATCGAAGAACACGACTCGCGGTTGAGAAGCTTGTTAGAAAGAGCTCGGGAGGTAGGTATGCGTTTTAATAGGGAGAAATGCGCGTTCCGCGTAAAGGAAGTTACCTATCTAGGTCACACGTTTAGCGCCATGGGCATGCAGGTTGACAAAAATAAACTGAAAGCCATTTTAGAAATGCCGACACCAAACGACAGGTCGTCTCTAGAACGTTTTTTGGGCATGGTTAATTATCTATCAAAATTCATTGCTCATTTTTCAGAATTAGCAGCGCCTTTAAGATGTTTACTGAAAAAGAACACCCAATGGACGTGGGACTCGGTACATGACAAGGTGGTTTGGCAGCTGAAAGAAGCGCTGTGCAGTGCGCCAGTGCTCGCACTGTATTCATGTGAGAAACCGGTCTTGATAACAGTGGATGCCAGTTCAATCGCGCTTGGGGCAGTCTTGTTACAAGAAGGCCGCCCAGTCGAGTTTGCGTCTCTAACACTCACTGATACCCAGAAAAGGTATGCTCAAATCGAAAAAGAGATGCTCGCGATTGTATTTGCGCTCGAGCGCTTCCATCAATATACTTTCGGCAGAATAGACGTTACCGTGGAGACTGACCATAAGCCTCTCGAGGCGTTGTTCAAAAAGTCTCTGAATGCAGTGCCAGCGCGTCTGCAACGCATGATGCTCCGCGTGCAATGTTATGATTTTCAAGTCGTGTATAAACCAGGAAAGTATATGTTTCTAGCAGACACTTTGTCTCGCGCCGCGCTTTCAGAAGTATTAAACGATAATGTGTCTCAAGAGCTCGACGAACAATCATGTTTTTTAATAGAAGATATAGCAAGGTTCAGCGTAGATAGATTACGCTGCATAAGGGAGGCGACAGTTAAAGATGAAGAGTGCCAAGCGTTGATAAGATATATAAAAAACGGCTGGCCGCAGCATAAATACGATGTGGAACCTGCTGCAAAAGTTCACTGGGCCTATAGAGAATGTTTTGAATACGTGGATGGAATAATATTCAAAAATGACCTAGTTTTTATTCCTAAAGAGCTTCGGAACGAAATGGTGGAACGCGTGCACGAGGGACACCTCGGCATCGAGCGCTGCAAGCGTCGCGCACGTGACGTCATGTTCTGGTGCGGGATGTCGCGTGACGTGGAGGCAGCTGTGCGCCGGTGCCGCGCTTGCGCAGAACACGCTACGCGACCTCCTCGGGAGCCGATGATACCGCACGCCGTGCCGAGACTACCATGGACCAAGGTTGGCTCGGATATCTGTGAGTACGCTACCAAGTACTATTTAATTCTTGTAGACTATTTCTCGAATTTTATCGAAGTAACCACTCTGAATGACATGAGCTCCAAGGTGGTGATTCGAGCACTTAAGGAGCAGTTTGCCCGTCACGGCATCCCTGAGGAGCTGGTGACAGATAACGGACCGGCTTACTCGTCAAAGCATTTTCGAGAATTCTGTAACGAATGGGGTCTAGTTCATACTACGAGTTCGCCTAATTACGCGCAATCCAATGGTTTAAGTGAGAGAGCGGTGCGCACAACAAAAAACATTATTAAAAAGTCTTTATGTACCGGTACAGATTTTTATCTTGGGCTCTTAAACTTACGAGCCACACCCAGGGATGGAATCGGTTCGCCGTCACAATTGTTGATGGGCAGGAGATTGCGCACAAAGTTGCCGGCACATGACAACAAATTACAAGCTGACCGTGACAATAGTACTGACTATTTTAATATAATTAAAAATAAAGAACGCAGTAAGATAAATTATGATCTGCACGCGCGCTCATTGCCCGAGCTACAGCCGGGTGATGAAGTCTTCGTGGAAGATGGCTCAAAGAAAAAGAGGATGTACATTACCTCAAAATCGAAACAACCACGGTCTTACTTCCTTACTAACGAGACTGGTAGGGTTTATAGACGAAACAGGCGTCATATTACCAAACTGGTGCCTAACGCAATAGCTACAGGCACATCATCCTCTGCTTCTTCTGGAGAGAAGGAGATGGATGATAAAAGCTCTAATTGTAGCGAGCAGAGTTGCGAAGGTGATTACAAGTCGGCAGACGAGAACGATCGTGAACCACCACTGCATCAGGTCAAAGGGCGCTCAGAGCGCGTTCATAGGGCAGCTTCACGTAGGGCTCGCGACCTAATCGAATCTATGTTTAAACAATAAGATGTAAACTACTGTTTATAGCTACACAATTAGTTTGTAAAATTTTGTATGCTGATTTATATCATAATATGTGCACATTTGTTTAAATTAGTTACGTTGATCTCTAAGAATTCAATAGTTAATTTTCATTTTTAAAGGGGAAGATGTAACATATTGTCTGCGGGTATGATTATTGTACACAATGGGTAGTTACGTATCTACCTGCAGAGACAGAATAAAGGAGTCTGTGTCAAGCAAGCTGTTGTTTCACTTCACTTGCTAGACGTTTCGGAGAGTTCGTCAAAGCATATGTCTACAATTCTGTGCTGAAACATTGTAACATAAAAGATATGACGGTAGTGGAAGCTAAACACACTATTCATAAATGGTTATCCATGTTGACTTATGATGGTACCGAAAAATTACTACACATTCTCACGTAAACCTGTAATGTAAATATATATATATAAATATATTGCTGTATGTTATCAATACTAGAGCGTGAGTGCTTAAAGTTTCATACGTAGTTCATTAATGTATTTTTCTTGTTAAAGACTTAGGTGTCATTATTATTATTATCATTTAGTTAATCGTTAGAGATCTTCACGATACAGGCTTGCCTAGTGTGAAGATCATAAGCATCTGACAAATGTATTTACCACCTCAGCATTATTTAGGAGATGTGTTTAATCATTATATAAGGCAACAATTGTTTTTGTAACTTTTCTATTTAATGCTGTAAATAAATATTTTTTCATTTTCATTTTTCATATCTAGAAAGTCGTTATATAATTAAACCGGTAACATTGTTTTGGCAGTAATAAGTAAAGGTAATCTCCAAACTTTATATCTACAAAGAAAACAATAATGCAGTTGAGTAAGTTTAGGATATTAAAGGACTTAAGCCGTAGTTTGGGACTTCCGCGCCTAAACCAACAGTGCTAGTGTCGTTGCAGCTTCGATAAGCCAACTATAACTTCTTATTACCAGGCTTATGAACTTTGTTATTCTATTTGCTTCACATTCTGCATAATATCGTACTAGATGAGATTGTAGTGAATAAGTCGTGTGCCTGATGGCAGGCGTCACCCCCGTCCATGATAGTTGCACTGCCATTCAGCAATAAAAAAATGAAAGTTCTGGTGGCACTGCACAGCGCTCGTCACCCATTGACACTAGTACCAAGATTTTAGTAATTTAACTTGTTACAGCCATCGATTTAAATAAAAAGGAAGATAGGATACGCTCTAGTATCACGACAACGCGAACGTAGAAAAAATTTAACACAAGCATGTAATGCACAAACCTGCACTTCTATAGTATATGATACGTTTTAATAAATGTATGTAGTAGGCGCACATGATGCACTGTACTAAGACTCAATCAGGAGATGTGGCCTGATTTGACATTGCCATGGTCGAGGTAAGTAAGGGTGCCGTTTTTTCCGTTTTTTATAAGTTTAAGGGGTATAGCGCTAATGAAACCAAAGCATAGCAATGCTTTCACTTTATTGCATGGAGGCAGAATATCTGGTACTGTTGTGGTACCAAAACGGCCTCATTGCAAAAGTTGTCTTATCAACAGCCCTATAGAATCCCCCTTATGGAGTCGTGGAGATCGCAATCGCAGTGTTAGATGGCAGTGCTTCGGTATGCACTGCTGGCCACCTTATGTTAATATTTTTCCCTTCATCGCCTCTTACGAATCCCACGAGAATTCTTAAGAGTGACGAGACAAAAAAATTCATAATATTATCGATCCTGCTCACGAAGTTCTTTTTTTTTGTTTTTTTTTTATGTAATTGTGACGGATCAATCACGAGGCCCACCTGATGTTAAGCGGACTAACCTCTGCCTATTATAATCATATCTGCCTATAACAGATGCATTTCGTCAAGTCACGAATTGCACTGCGCCCGTCACCTGAGACATAGTTGTAAGTTGTTAAGTCATGTGCCTGTTATTTCATTGGCTCTCAAGGACTGCTGCCGGAACACACCGTTAGGTGCTTGGCGACAGATTTTCTACTTGAGGGTGGTCGCTAGCCAGGCGGGCAATCGCGAAATGCCCTTCTACCATGCGGTGAAGCTCAAGCTCTGGGCGGGATTCGAAGCATGGACCTGCGGCACGGCAGTCCATAGCCAATGCCACTGAGCCATCAGTGCTTCAAGTTTCATGAGAATCACTTAAGAAATGCGACTTGTAGAGGAGAACAGCCGGACATACATATACACAGTTTAGTCTTCTCGTAGTCAAAGAAGTTCCCCGTGGGGTGTCGGGTTAGAATTGCACTTCACCATATCATCCCGTGGGTGTCGTAAAAGGCGACTAAGGGAATAATTATACTGGAAGGTGGGCAGCAGCGCCTTCTAAAGAACTACTATCTTACACTGCGATCCCCAAGCCGCCTGGCAAGCGTGGGGATTATGGCAAATACCCCCTTAATAGGGGAGGCTGTGTTCAGCAGTGGACGATCCGGCTGATACAGTACAGTCAAAGAATGACTACGTGGACTGTGCTTCGGCTGCTTCAAACTATTCAGGTACTCTTATATTACAAATGTACACGGCCTTTGTGATGCTTTCTAGGCACACGTTCCTCGTGCAGGAATTCTGAAAGGCTCCACTAGACCATATTAGCTTGCTAATTCGGTTTTGTATAGTTATATTATGCCTCCCCGACCGACCATTGTCACCTCCGTCGGGTTGTTCCGCAAATTTACGTGTCGGACTAGCTACGAAACCGATAATTTTACGCCTATGAGTACTTCGGAGTGTATATAAGTTTCTAAATTGTTTTATAGTAGGTATTTTGTTAATTTTGTGTGTGGAACATTCTAGGTAAAATGATTTATTTTGTAGGGGTGAGTGGACCTGTACTGTACTAGGGTTGCTGAATATAGTTTATTCCTCTCTAAGTCGGTTTTTAATGTCACGGTCATTTTATTCACAGCCCTAAAATCTACGACGATGGAACTCGGTACAGACATTTTTTTTTTAGTTTTTGGGACGGAACAACCTCGAGGTCCACCTGGTGTGAAGTGGTCTAACATCTGTCTATAACAAATGCATTTCATCACATGTCACGAATTGCACTGCGCCCGTCACTTTGAGACATAAATGTTAAGTCTCATGTGCCTGTAATATCACTGGCTCTCAAGGACATAGTAGTTCAACAACTTTAAACGGAATAATTATTTTATTGTGACGGAACAAGCTCGAAGTCCACCTGATGTTAAGCGTACTAACCTCTGCCTATAACAGATGCATTTCATCACAAGTCACGAATTGCACTGCGCCCGTCAATTTGAGACATAGTTGTTAAGTCTCATGTGCCTGTAATTTCACTGGCTCTCAAGGAAAACTGCCGGAACACACCGTTAGGTGCTTGGCGACAGATTTTCTACTTGAAGGTGGTAGCTAGTCAGGCGGACAATCGCAAAATACCCTTCCACCTTGCGGTGAAGCTCAAGCCGGCGGTGGGGATCGAACCAGGGTACTGCGGCGCGGCAGTCCGTAGCTATTACCGCTCGGCCATCATTGCTTCAAACTTGTTTAAATATATAAGTTATAATATATGAATGTTTTTCTCAAATAACAATTAATTACATGATTGTATATGAGTAGGTCGGTAAAAATACGAACTTACTTAAACGTAACACTATTTGGTTCTGACATTCTAAAGCAGTCGTGGCCGAGTGGTTAAGGCGTCTGACTCGAAATCAGATTCCCTCTGGGAGCGTAGGTTCGAATCCTACCGACTGCGTCTATTTTGTTAGCACATAGATTGTTACTCTGTATCAGATAAGAATGTCTTGATACGTTCTTTTGTTAACACACAATCACACAGTTCGTGAGAGATCTCAAAGCTCGTTCATATCGATTAAAAATATTATCATATACTGAAAATAACATATTATTTTTAAATAATTATTTCTAATTTTATGTACTATGGAACTTATTTTCCATTAATTTTATAGTAAGTTACCTACCTACTGTTAATTAATGAAAATTAATATTTCATTTAAAATTACAAATGTACGAGGGGAAAAATTATAGTCAAGTGCGGGATATATTAGTAATTATGTAATGTAATCCGCAAAAAATGCGGTAATACAAAAATAAATAAATAATATTTCATTGCCAGTTGTCATTATTTTTACTAACTTCTTCAGTTTCAAATTAATTCTAAATAAGCTAGCCTTTGACTATCTCGCCTGATAGTAAGTGATAAACCAATAATTACTGGCTCTCAAAGACAGCTTTCGAAACACAGCGTTAGGTTTTAATATTGTTATGTTTGCAATAATTGCAATTACAGTCGTAAATGTAAAATCCGCAGAGCAGGCGTTATTGCAAACATAACAATATTAAAATTATAAGGTTGCGTCATCATGTATTAGTTTAAAACAAATTGCAAAATTGGTCTTGTGTTAAGTTAAACTATAGGTGTCGCTCCATCTCAATATGATGGTTATATAAATAAAGAACGACAGGGAAAATGGAGTAATGAGTCGGTCATGTTAGCTCATCCGGTCAGAGCATACCCCGACTGTAGGGGTGGATGTACGCGGATATGACTATAATTTTTTCTCTCACAAAATTTGTAACAGCGTTAGGTGCTTGGCGACAGATTTTCTACTTGAGGGTTGTAGATAGCTAGGCGGGCATTCGCAAAATGCCCTATACTACAATTCAATAAATTTCGTCAGTCAAACAGGGGGCGTTATGGAATTATTTTGTGTTATTTGGGAGTAAGAGCCTCAAAACGTTTAAACAATATTCCAGTAAAGGTACTCTTTATTATGAGTCCCTAGTGCAACTGTAGTACCAATAAGCTTTCTTCTCATGTCCGTTTCTTATTGCATAATTTTCGAGACACCAAAGGACCGTTATTGACAGCGGAACATAAAATATAACGATAATAGCTAAGCGATACGCGTTACCATAACATGGCGCAACAAATACCGGGTATCGGTACTTCTACAAATATCGGGTATCGATACCGGTACTCATTTCGGGTACTTGTTGCCAACGCGCGCTTTTAATATTGGAATTGTGTACATATCAAGAAAATAAAAATACGTTTCTGGGATTCTTGATATAAATTTGATAATAAGGTCTTCATTGCAAAAATACGGTTAGGTACTGTAATATTTTCTTGGACAAATATTTAATGTGTATATAGACCTATTATTAATAAGCGCGGAATGCCAAATGAATTAGTTTTTGAACAGCTTATATGTATTTATACTTAGACCACATTTCATCTGATGGTAAGCGATGATGGAGTCGAAAGTGGATAATAATTCTAGGTTAGCCTGAAGAACATGTTCGACCACATCATCACTACCATCAGGTGAAATAGTGCTCAAAGCTATAAATAACTAGGTTTAACCAACAATAGGGAAGATCTCAAACGCACCGTTGGGTGTTTGGCATCTGGTAAGTACTACTTGAGTGGTAGCTAGCCAGCTGGGTATTCGCAAAATGCTCTACTACCATGCACTAATGACAGCCATCCCTTTTTTTAACCAACTTCAAAAGAAGAAGGAGGTTCTTAAGTGACTGTATTTTTTGTGTGTTTTATCTCATTACTCTTTATAGAAAGTATCAATTTTGGTGCTTTTTTTTTACATTCGAACGCTGGTGCTTGTCATGTGGTCTCATTTAAATTTGAGTGAGATCTGACGAGTCGTATTTGAGTTATCCCTAATAATTTTATTACGTATAAAAAATATTTTTCGCTACTCCCATAGCACCAAGTGCCGTTATCGACTACGTCACAAACGTGCTTCGACATCTACTGCTACTCGGCGGGAACGCGGGGACGCTTTCGCACATAACAACAAATCCACCACGGTTGTTAGTTGCCGGACCCTTCCTGGGACCCCTCACGATGCAACAAAACACATGGCACTTCGCTTCCACCACAGACCATTACTGCTACTGGTCGAAGACACACGACCCTGTCCGATGAGTAGCCCCGTCGCCCGCTACTTTGGCCGCAGAGGATAGGGAGAGCGGTACCTTGCTATACTTACCGACATTCCTCCTCCCCTGCGGCCCCTCCGCGTCCACTATCCAACGGTAGCAGTCCCGCCGTGGCCACGGAAGGTGGGAGAAAGGTGCACCGTAATACCGGCACTCCATCCCCTCACCGTCAGCTGTGGTATCTCCCATACAACACTGCAACCAGCCTTAGATGCAGGGCCGCCCCTACAGCACCGTAGCCTTTCCTTTATCGTTTCACCTTGGACTTACGAAACAATGCCAACTTGGTCGGTAACAAACTTCTACGCAAGTTCCGCTACGAGCACTTGTATACCTACCTAAACCTATTCTGTCAATAAGCCTCGTTCAATTTCCAAACTCCCTACGGCAGTAAATCAAATAGTTCTTCCGCAATTTCGGTTTTAATATGAAATAATTCCCGAGAAAGTGATGAAAAAAATATTTGTTTAATGTAAGCCTTGATCTTGTAAACCATTATTTCTGTAGAGGTACGTTATAGATAAGGGTTATCGGTAGTTGTTTGTAAGGCATTGTTCCAGCGCCTAATGGCCTATTATTTTATGTGCGCCGTTTCAGGAACATTCGCCCAAGGGTGAAATAGCTAATTTTTCGCTCTTTGAACATCTGCTCAAATCTCTGTGGCCATGATGGGAGTATTAAAATTGTTAACAAATAGCTTTTTGTACGTTACAAGTTAAAGGTTACAAAAGTTGATATTATGTTTATAACTGCAGTTATTTTCTTAGTTGATAAGTAGGTTAGGTAACTGTCACAAACGAATCGTCACTGCAATCGTTATGTAACTGTAAGCTGTCAACATGCCTTTGGAAAATTGCTCGAGTTTTATACCACTTACAGTTTTGTAGACCAGTTGCGGACTGTTTTGAAGTCCTTCGCCTGGGAGTCAAGATTGCGTGGAACGACGAGCACGGGCTTCAGCACGTAATTGGCAGTTCCTTTCGGTAGATATATCGCGAGCCCTAGCCGACTCCTTATAAATTTATGTTGCTTCTGCCTAATAATGTACTCTATATATCAATTTGGTTGTGATCTCACTCACGCATTTATTTTTAAACTACAATTTATGAAATTTCTGTCACTTTTACAATTTGTGATACTCAGGTTACTAATTCTTCTTTCAAATAAAATGGTAATCGAACCGAAAAAAAAAATGATTAGTATTTATTATTTACATGATTTAGACGGATTAATGGCATTCGTTAACACTAATATCTGGTTCCAGAGTACCTACCTCTATATTTGTCAAGTGTAATGCGGCATTTATATACTGTACTGTACTGTATCAGCTGGATAGTCCATTGCTGAACACAACCCCTCCCAATATGGGAGGGTTTGCTATAATTCCCACCCTTGGCAGGTGTCTTGGGAATCGCAGTGTGAGATATCAGTTCTTCTTTCTATTTTCTTCGTTATTTTCAACGCTAACTGAATCATTTTAAAATTGTATTTAGTCAAGGAGTTAAAAATTTAAGCTCCTTCTAACACTCAAAAACGTGACATTGCTTAGATAATATAAATAACACAAATAACAACGCGGTCACAGGATGAACCACAACCGCTGCAATGTGTTTGACACGTCCCGCCGGGAGAAAAATAACGTGAAATATAAATGTGAAATAAACCGTTTAAAGTTGTATTATTATTTGTGAAGATCAAGGACACCTATGCATGTACCAGGCATGGAACTAACTTGTACAAGTAAATTTATTGTGCCGATTGTAACAATTCATAATTGGCACATTGGGTTTGCCATAATCCCCACGTTTGGCAGGCGTCTTGGTGATATATTTGGTAATATAGTTCCTCAGAAGGCGCTGCTGCCCACCTTCCGCTATTTTACCTTCAGTCGCCTCTTACAACACCCACAGGTAGCAATTGGGGGTGGCATTCTAGGCTGGCACCCCACTGGGCAATGGCATAACACACATGCAGACGAATTGAGTTGGTAGTACCCCTTTTTGAAGTTAAATTAATGTTGTTAAAAACATAAACACACATAATATATACATGACACAAACAAACTGTACAATTCCTGAAGAACTATCTAGGCAGACCACTACATCTTGCAAGTTTTGTCTTGTCGGTTCATATATTATGTTCGGTAAATAAAGGTAAACAATACATTCTGTTTCTGAGCGCGCCGGACGCGACGAGAGCGGCGCGCGCGCGCTTCGCTACGGTGGGGGCGCCGGCTTCGCGTGATTCCGGTGTTTGCAGTTGGCTGAGGTGTTTAGGCATTCCGTTGTTTGCAATCGTCCGAGGCGGCCGCCGAGTTCGTGATACAAGACGAGGTCACGGCGACCTAGTGATAAAGCAACGGTTTGCTAGTTATATTTTGTGACGATCAACATTGGTGCTGTGTGTGATAAATTGAGGGATTGTTATTTGGGACACCAGGCGTTCAGCGTTAGTGAACGGGAGAAAAAAGGGATTGCTGTTCAGCGTGAGATGCAGAACAGGGGAAGTATCGCACTCTAATTCCGTATTGTTAGCTGATTGATCAATTATCTAGCTTTAGGGTGTTTAGCGATAATCCCCTGTCGACGGAGCGAATAGCACGTAGTCCGAAAGTAGGTTCCCGCCGTTTTATACACACGTGCCTAGTAGCACCTATATCGGCTGATGTCTTCCTGTGACATTCCAGGAGCCCAGTGGAATACGCCACGACACAGTGGTAAAGTATGGGACTACGGGGATTAACAAGGGCCCCTGTCCATACATATTACAAGGGAGCGAATGTGTTATTAACTTAATTGCACTGTTTCATAGTCAAAATTAAATATGAGAATTTCTTGTTCAAAGAAAACAATTACCCTGCCCCACCTAGAAAAATAAATTATGTATAAATTAATCAGATGCAATAAAAATAGCTCATTTTAATTTTTCTTATTTGTTATATGATATGTTATTTTTTTTACTTAAATGGTATAGTGAGGGATCAAGCTAAAGGCCCACCTGATGCAAAGCGGTAATCTGCCTATAATAGATGAATTTCGTCACAAGTGGTGAAGTGCACTGCGCCCGTCATCCTGAGACACTCGTGTGCCTGTAATTTCATCCATACCCTTCAAGCCGGAACACAATGCGAACACTGCTTGGCTGTAGAAATAGGTATCTATATATTTTACTGGCTTTCAAGGATTGTTGCCGGATCACACTGTTAGTTACTTGGCAACAGATTTTCTACTTGAGGGAGGTAGCTAGCCAGGCGTGTATTCGCAATATGTGTACTTGTATGTCTCTTTTTATATTCTTTGTATGTTTTTTCTAAATTAAAATATCAAATACACTGAGAAAAATCCTAAGTCAAAAGCGTCCTAATACGGCCAATTTATATGGTACCTTTAAGGCGAAAAACCGACCAAACGTAAATACGTACAAAAACGCCTTCCAACTAGAAGACGAGGTCGGTGAAGGCGAATGTTTCTTTTCGTCTTCATTTAAGGTGTATTTTGTGGTATTTCTTAAATATTGACTTTTCGATGAGGCTGTTAAGTCGTACATTATAGTGATAATCACCGTATATAAACCGCCGTAAAAGTAAGGTATATTTTATGGTCAATACTGCAATTATTATCGTATAACAAGTTCAATTCTGAAAATACTTTACGGAAAGCGTTTTTGACGGTTGTGTTTATTATAAAACATGGTACCTACATTTTTATTGATTGGTGAAAATCATCTTAAGATTTGTGAATTCATCTTACGTAGTTACAATTCAACGGTAAAAGGTCAAATTTGATTAAAGCTTCTAAGTCGTTTTTCTTAGTGTAGCTACTTAAAATCACGCCTCTTTCCTGTTGGGGAAGGCAGAGACCACAGATTTCCACTTAGGTACATATCTCTTTCGCTTTATCTACACTCATCAATCCATCATACATCAGCGTCGGTTTAGGATACTCCTAACCTGGCCTTTTTTCAGAACGTCTTCAATCAGATTTCAGAACGTTCGCCTAGGTCTTCTCTTCCAGCAGGCGTCTTGGGTATGGCAGTAGAAATTTCCAGTTATTCAGAAGGCGCTTCTTTACCTTGTGGTATTTTTTACTTAGTTGCCTCTTACGACACCTACGAGAAGTAATAGAGGGATGTCATTCGGACTCGGCACCCCTTGGGGTTCAGAATTGAAAAAAGGAAAAAAAACACCACGAGCGGGGTTCCGAGAGATGGATGACGATGCAGGTTTGAATCTCACTCAAGGTCCAAATTTTTCGCTCATTGTAATTTTGAAATCTTAAGCGCTTTGCAGGCGTTAACGCAAATACTAAAGTATTAGGACTAGAGATAAGACTTCGTATCACTGGTATGTTCTACAAGACAAACTATAAAGTCTTAGCTGCCTAAAACTTCTTATTAATTAACTCTAATATAAAGTATACAACGTAATTAGTGTTGTTTATACTTAGTTAAGATAAATAACATTTTAGGATCGTACCAAAATAGCTTACGTAGACTACACAATCATTAGTAAATAAGGCCGGGCTTACACGGATGTCACGAGCTGCAGAGTTTATAAACTTGCTTCGCTTAATATAATGAACTTAGCCAGTTGCCTGCACCTGACTCAAAATATTGTATGAAATGGTGTTAAGATATTTTTCTGAGAACGATATCAATATGAATAAGAATGAAAAAATTGTGTATGATGTTGCGGCAAGACTTTTTTTCATATGCGAATCATATATAATCGATATGGATCATAGAAGGTAATGTTTATTTACATATGAAAATGTACCTACAAAATAACAAAATCTAAAAAAAACTTACCAAATTAAAGCCATTCAACCAAATTATCTATTGTATTTTTAGTTTGCAGTATCAGATATCTACTTAAATTTCGAGCTATATATATATATATATATACATATATATATATTATAAAAACATAAAGTGATGGTTCCGTGGGCAGTATACTATCTTAGTACCCTGCCAAGATTTCATACAATATGTTCTTGTCTTATATTATTAGCGTTAACGTATTATTCGTAATATGTTCTTGCGTTTCGTCCAATGTGTTAGAGAAAACATTTTGTACGAACCTGAAACTGTGCCCGGTACGGGGCAATAGGCTCACCCCCTATTACATGGGACCAAAACGCAATTGGCAAAATGTGGGCGTTTACACACCTCTACCTACCCTTACGGAGAAAACAGACGAATATCAGTGTTTGCAAAATCAGACCCACGTCTTTTAATAAATATATTTATAATGTCTTAACTTAGTATGCTTTCCAGTAATCCAGCTACATTACACGATGTTTAGCGAATAAGCCCGCTTACACACGTGACAAGAGGCGTGACACGCGTCGCAGTGACACGGCGATGTAAACAGAAACACGCCGAATGAATTGTGGCTCCCACCTGCCGGCGACAGTGCGTCCTGGGGTTTATAGCCTATCGTCCTCGCCTCCACTCGACTTATGGGCCTAATATGTAAAGTTTGTGGAGGCTGCCTTGTTTACGTCACTTTGAGGTGTGCACGACGCTTTTTCGCGGTTTATTTTATAGTGAGGAAAAACGTGAAAGAAAATGTTGTTATTTCTACAGCCAACGTTAGTAGCTGAAGTTAAAGGGGTACCATATTCAGAGACGTCAATCCACTTTTAACTTACATTATGTCATTCTTTTTGAACTGAATTAGATAGTTTTTAACGGGTTTTTTAATTGATTGGCGTCGTTTTTTTTATGTTATTGTGACGGAACAAGCACGAGGCCCACCTGATGATATGCGGTAACTTCTGTCCATCGTCTGAACCATTTCGTCACATGTGACGAACTTCACTGAGACATACAGTTGTTGAGTCTCGCGTGCTTGTAATTTTACTGGCTCTCAAGGACTTCTGCTGCACTATCAAACCTCCCTATAGGAAACTTACATTAGAACTTAAACGTGAGAGCGAGCTGCATGCATTGAATCAACTTATCTGTGCGATAGAGATAGCACTATCAGAACATTATTGTTTCGTGACGGCCACGGTATCAATCTTAGTTTCAATATTTTAAACTAGAAATAATGACGTTCGTGTTCTTGTATAGTTTTTAGATGGTGGCAGTTGGGCCTCTGTATTACGCCGCATTGACGTATATGCTATCCCTATACCTACAGGATATTATTTTATTTTTACAACTTGGTTAGATACTGAACTGCCCAAGATACTAATATCTATGTACCAAATTATAAAAGACTTTGTCAAGAAGCAATGATAGCCGAGTGGTTATAGCTATGGGCTGCGGTTCCGCAGGTCCATGGCTCGAATCCCAGCGCCAGCTTGAGCTTCACCGCATGGTGGAAGGGCATTTTACGAATGCTCGCCTGGCTAGCGACCACCATCAAGTAGAAAATCTGTAGCCAAGCACCTGACAGTGTGTTCCGGCAGCGGCCCTTGAGAGCCAGTGAATTTACAGGCACATGAGACTAAACAACTGTATGTCTCAGTGTGACGGGCGCAGTGCAGTTCGTCACTTGTGATGAAATGCAGCTGTTATAGGCAGTGGTTACCGCTTAACATCGTGCTTGTTCCATCACAATAACATAAAAAGGCATAACTAATATAAAATTAAAATAATTTATTGAAAAATCAGCAAAGGGGCGTCACTGTTACTACACATATCAAAAGAACAAAGAGTTCGGTATTTATGAGAGCTGCATCGAACTACTTACATTTTACGTGGTTTGAACGATTTGTAGTTTGTTGTCACGCACGCGGCCGCCTTACTCAGTCTTACATATTATTAATTTTTAAGGTTTTGTTACCAAAGGGGTAAACTTATGACTTAGACCCAATAATTAGTGATATTAGTGACTCTGATGTCTGTCTGTCAGTCCGAATGTCGTTTGTCTCTAGCTGGTTAAAGAAATCAGTTTCAAACCAGAAATTTTGTAATTTATGAATATTTTTGACCTAGCTTAGTTGAATGATTAGGTAGAAAAAGGGTTTTGTATATATTTTATTGAAGCAGTGATGGCTCAGTGGCAGTGGCTATGGACTGCCATGCAGCAGGTCTATGGTTCGAATCCCGCCGCGGGCTTGAGCTTCACCGCATGGTGGAAGGGCTATTTTCGAATGCCCGCGACCACCCTCAAGTAGAAAATCTGTCGTCAAGCATCTAACAGTTTGTTCCGGCAGCAGTCCTTGAGAGCCAGAAAAATTATAGGTACATGAGACTTAACAACTGTACGTCTCAGTGTGACGCGGCACAGTGCAATTCATCGTTGACGAAATGCGTCTGTTATAGGCCGAGGTAAGTCCACTTAACATCAGGTGGGCCTCGGGCTTGTTCCGTCACAATAACATAAAAAAATACTACATTATATATTATATATTCTTATCAGAAATATATACTTTACTATTTTTTAAAATAATTATAACAAAAGTACCCGATTCATAATGGAGTGTTTAATCTAAGCACGAAAACAACTGAATTCTCCCTATACATAATAATAGGTATGGAATATATGTTATAATATTTATGGAATATGTATTTATTCAGTGTTATGCTACGAATAAAATATTTATTCGTAGGTATTATGAGATGAAAAAACTTATATGGGAACTCTTATAGGGCATAACAATTTATCTAAATGTTGCATGCGTGAACTAATTGTCATTTGATAGTTGTATCACAGCAAGGCAATCTATAAAGGCAGATCAAGTTCCCAACAATCTGGTTGAGGAAATAAAACAGATTTACTGTCGCCCTCATTGATCCAATTCAAATTAGAAGCAATTAGTCCTCCCTCAATAATCAATTAGGACGGCTCTTGTTGTTTACATTAATGATTAACGCAGATGTCACTTTAAGGGTAGTAAAACTAAAGGGTTGAAGTTTGCATCCCTATATTGATCGCACATTTTCGAAATCATTAACGGCTGTACTCAGAGACGTAATATAAAACGTGTTGCATGGTGGTAGGGCATTTTGCGTATGCCTGCGGCTAACTACCACCCTTTAGACGCTGACAAGGCTGAAATTCTATCACTGTCGGATTGTAGAGGAGTGAAAAAGAAGCAGCGATAATGAAATCACGATTAGTTTTGATGAAATACAAAGAAGAGAGCTTATTAACACAAAACTTGGTCAAGAAATTGGAGCGGATGCAATAGTTTGAACGCTTTGAGGCATAACGATTAAACATCTCCAATCATCATTTTTGCTAGGAAATAAACTTCCTCCTATTAACACAAGTTACAAGGTAATAAAAATTGTTTTAGGACTCTTTGCTCTAATAGTACTATAAAAGTCTTTCAAAAAGTAGTACCTTGGATTTTTAGTGTTTCGTACCCAAAGGCAGAACAGAACCTAATTAACCCTTTAAACATCAGTATCTAATTCATAAAAATATAAATTTATTGATATCCTGTCAACATGTTCATTGTCGATCCTCAGCGGCTAATGAGGCTCCACTGTCTGACTGTCCGTCCATCCGCATGCCAAGGATCTTGAGTTCGTAAACGGAATGAGATACAAACCGGAAGTTTTCATATTTTGTGTGAAAATACAGAACATTGACCCAAAGATAAATACATATATAACTAAAAAAAACATTTGTATTATTTTTAGGCACATAATAAAAAAAAATGTGTAAAAATAAATAAATGGCCGTCAAGATTTTTTCATATTAGACCACTTTCGTTAATACGGGGTCTATCTTAAGAACTAACCCCCTTACTTATAAAAAATCCGCTAAGTAGTTGCTAAGTAATGCATAACTAATCAGTGTTTAAGTAATGTTTAAATATTTCTTACTTATAAACGCTACTTAGCAACTATTTAGCTAAGCAATGGATAATGAGGTCGAACGTATTTTAAACTGACAACATTGAACTAAATGGTATTATGAAAGACCCAAATTGCAAAAAAGCATGTATCTAGTGCTGAAAATCTTAAAATTAAAAAGTGAATAACATACTATTCTTTGTTGGTACTGATTTTTGTACATATGGTTAGGAGTACTGGAGATTTCTGTAGCGAGTTTTTAATTTGCAATATGGTAAATTCAAAGTGCCCTAATATTCTATGAATTCGATCCAGCAACCTATCCCATAGCATAATTGGAAATACATTATGGAAGCCAGAATACCGTCAAATCCCGCTGGAAGTTATCTTTTTCAATCCCAAACAATACCTATGCCCAATTATGTCTACGTTTTTTTCTATGAAGCCAAGATTCCAATCTTCATATTTTTTTAATCCTTCTATAGCGATTCCTTAAATCACAGTAATATTATAAAGGCCGTAATATGTTCTTGTGTTTCGTCTATTGTGTTAGAGAAATGATTGAACGGTGAATGGCAATAGGGTTGCCACCTATTACATGGCACCAAAACCCAATTGTCCGAAAAATGGGTGTTTAGTTCAAGTTGCCTTTTAATACATCCAATAGGAATATACGAGTGTGGCACAATCCTTATATCCTTAATTCAGGAACTGTACCTGCGGTATACTCTTCAATAAGATCACGAAAAGTAAGTAGGTTACGCATAATATTTATTTCATCATCCAATGTATGTTTCTACTTGCTATATTTTTACGATTTATTAACAGAGTATGTCGTGTTTATAGTTTTGTATGCCTCCTTGACAGTAACCTCAATAGTAACTAAATCAGCTGATCAGATATATGGGCGCCATCTTGCTACTTAAATTTTTAAACATGGGTGGGACGGTGTTTAAATTGACAGCTGTTTTAAGCAGTAATTAGGTACTGGATAAAGTTATGTAGCGTTAATGAGTAAGAAATTTCGCTAATCAGCGGCTAAGTAATGCTTAAAATTTAAGTAGCGTTTATAAGTAAGGCTGTAAATTAATAAATACTGAAATCTTTAATTTCTAGAGTAGTTAAAAAGCTGTGTTCTATGTCAACATTTATTTTTATTTTATGAGCTATTGTAATGCAGAACCCTTGTGGGCGCTTTAAGGTTCTGTTTAGTTGGGAAGGGTGGTAAGTAAAACGAACGTGTGTCGGTAGTGACCGTGTACTCGCAACTAACTTCAATACATATAGTGGACTGTATTATATTATGGGATGTTATATATGACATAGGTACAGAGCTATAGGTAGGTAGGTATATTATGGTAGATAGGCAGCTAAATAGCAATGATTATGTATTACGATTAATGCAGCAAAGTTAAGGTAAGAAGATGCTGAGTAGATATCGGACGGCTCCCCATAACTACTGGAAATACCTAACAGCCCTAAAACAGCGAAACCCGACCACAACTTCACCAGTATTTTAAATATCACGAATAACTTTGCAACATATTAAAACACATACTTAACGTGTACATGTTTGGTTGTATAAGTATTTCTATTGGTAATTATTAGTTAGGTAATAGAGCTTTATTTTCGTTTATCGGTTCCCAAGAAAAGAATACCCGATTGTACCGTAAATAAACATAAGGCATTCCCCGGCCAATTTTCCAATTCAATCGTTTTTTTCGTCGATTCCAATTCGAATAATTAAAGGGGTCATCTAAATCGATAGATTAATTGCATTCCTAAATTACTAGAGGCCGATTACAAAAGAAAATATGACAAAGGTGCCTCGTTAAAGTTAATGGTCGGCACCAACTCCCCTTTCTAGTCCATTTGATTAAAAAATCTCGTTTTCCGGGGCGATTGATTTTCTTTTACCCATTGTTAGGCATCTGCTTTTCTCTTCGACCTTATCTAGATACGAATAAAGGTGAAATTATTTCTTAGTCTAAATTTAAAGTTGTAATTCGGAGGCAGACCTCTTCATTTGGAACGACATTACGATAAAAGAAAAGGCTTCAGTGACTATTAAAGAATGTTAAAATTTTCCCCCTCTATTGTTGCTTGGTATTTAATTTATGCTGGCTTTTTAATTTGGAGTTAAAGGGATAGGAGGCTTTTTGTGGTTACAAAAAATTCGAAAATTTCTGGGTTTCCTTATTATCCGGTTCACACAGTAGCTATAGCAAAGTGTGCCTATAATTGACACACCCTCTTCCGCTCACACATACATTCTCATTAAACACAAAAAGAGGAACAGTAATCAAATATAGAAATAAAAAACGTAAAAAAATAAATAAATTTATGATTAAAATACACCAACTCCTGTAATTGTATACCAACACCATAATATAATATTATATAACTAACTAGCTCTCATTACTGTTAAAGCTAAGCATTGAAATTGTTTCTTTTTTTTTAATTATAGCACTACTGCTTTGTTGATATTATTTTAAGATATTATTTTTATGCTAGACTAGCACTACCATAGGGGAGGGCGCTGTATGCTGAAATACAGGCCACAAGCCTAGTTCGGCAGCAGATACCCAAGAAGCAAAATGTTAAATTTCTCTGGCGTAACAATATGTATGTTTGTAAATTTGTGCTTTTTCTTGAATAAATGCTTATTGAATAAATGCTTATTAATTTAACTAGCTACCCCGCCGTCATTTGGGAACAAAGCAATGATAATTCTAGTAGATATATTTGCCATCCTTGTTTCGGCAGGGTGGATATCCTACCGTTGAGATGAAATTTTTATTCTTATTCGTATTAGTTTAGTTCTTGTTATCTGGAATGATTAATAAAGCAAGTAATATGAAATGTTTGTATTCTGCCAAATTAATAAAAAAAAAATAGTCCAGTGGCAATAGCAACAGTACGCCTTACCAGGGATATATAGTTCAAATCTCGCTCGCTTAAAATAGTTCTGTCTAACTACCTCACTCTTAAGTGGAATATCTGTCGCGAAGCACCTAACAGTGTGTTCCAGCAGCTGTCTTTACGAGCCAGTAAAAAAAAAACAAACAACTAACCGACAGGTGAAATAGTGGTCAAAAATATCACCAGTAAAAAACACCACATTTAACGAATTGGTGGCAATCACCTTGTTGTACTGCATTTCAGACGAGCCATACTCGCTGTATTTTACCACTTAATACAAAAAGGTGAATTTATGCAGAATTTGCTTCGAGGTGTAAAATCGTCGAAGGCAAGTTGTAAGTTTAAACCCAGTCTTTTTAAAGCGAGCGAGATTAAACGTCAAATATAGTATTTTCCAGAGCGGGTGAAGCGAACGCAGCGCTACCTTTACATTAAAATATAGCCAAACTAAAACGTGACCCGATTTCCGCATCCTTGCACCTAAATACATACTTTTACACTCGTTCACATTTTTCTTTATAGACGCGAGCGCTGATGTCGGTGGTATTATAGCGAATGCGAGTGTTATAATAATGTTCTTTTGGTATTAAAATCGATAACAACCCTAACAGTGGTTGTCAAATTAAGAAATTACTTATGTACTAGAGTTACTTATCACAAATTACTTATAGTTTTGTGGTGTACTTTCGAGTTTTGGCTGAAAACCAGCGCTGATTGGTTACCCAATTAGCACAATGCTGAGCTAAAGCCCTTTGAACACCATTTCTATGTTCAATTTATTTAGGAAAATAGTAAATATTATTTTGTTCTCCGTACAAATTTATATTGTGTCAATAATTGTGTATTGAATAAATATTATTAGGATTTTATTTATGTGGAAAAAAATGCAAAGTTAAACAATAATCATGAAATAGTTATATTCCCAGAAAATAAAAATGAATTACTAGGAAATTATTTGATGATATCCTAATGCTAGCTGTGCAGGGGACTTTGGTTCGTAATATTTATATTAATTATATTATTTTTGATATATTGTGTTTGTTATGTTACAAATAACTTTATATTTTATGTAATTAAATGTGTTGACTAGTAAATATTTTTTTTTTTTTTTTTTATGGCGGTATGCCTTTATTAAACAAATACTACAAACTATATACAACACTACAGCTACTACAATACTACAGCTACTACAGTAAAAGCATTTGGACTCATAGGGAGTCCAAATGCTCTAGCCCACTATCAGTTGGCAGCGTGCCCAGCATGCTGGCAGCATTGCCCCGTTGAATTGCAATGCTTATTCTCTGAGCCAAATAGGTGCCAGCATTTTGATCACGCGTCGCATCGACCAAGCGCTCTGATAAATTTTGGAAAATACGATGAGCTCCCGGTCCCCACGGACCCAACGTCTGTACACCAAACGGCTCAAATATGTAACCCATACCGAGGTTAGCATATTTGCGCCGCTTGAGTTGCTCTGCCGAAGTAGCCGCGGCGCCAGCCCTCACGTGGGTTTCAGAAAGGTGTGACGGCGCTAAAGTGTCTACGCATGTAGCGTCCCACACTAAGGGCCGTCCTAACTTCCATGGAACCAGAGTCATGCCGTCAGGTCTTTTACCATCGTCACGCATCAGACCGTTCGGTCCGAGAACAGCTGGAACATTGGCGCTGGTAAAAGCCCGGCGAATGATATCGTTAAGGCTGGCGTGGCGGGAAATTCGACCAGCACTTCGAGAGCAGGAGAGGCCATGGTAACCGAGTTGGTCAACTGCAGTACCACACTGGCAGTGATGTGCAACACAACACCTTGCACCCAAGCGTAAGCTAATAGCGAGACGAAAAGCGGAAGGATCTATAAGGCTACCAGTTTTGTAAGAAGGAATGGCTTGTAACCAAAGACCTGATTCCCACATAGAAACAGCGAGAATACGAGCACGATCTGCGATACTAGGGCACGTATTTAAAAGATCTTTCCGTGCTAGCTCGCATAGGGGCCGATCCCACTGTTTCTGAGATGACAAAATTTTTGGGAACTCAGTATTTGGACAAGCCAGTCCCCATGTGGTTTTGGCCTCAGCCAGATATGCTACATCAAAAGAGCCTAAAGATGGTGCAAGAATTTTTTCTACTAATTTGTGTGTACTGTGTACAGAAGACAAAAAAGCTGGTAATGCCACACTAGAAATTTTGCGTATCCCTATGCCCCCCAACCTCACAGGGAGGGAAGCTTGCACCCAAGCCCTATCATCCATCTCAACATTCAAAACCGATATTAACGTATCTTTTAATAAATTGTCTAAGCTTAAAAGAAGCTCACTGTGTTTCCACAGCTGACAACATCTCAAAAAGTATGTAAATTTAGGAACGAAAAGGCAAAATCTAATAATAGTAAAAGCCATATGGGCGTTAATTTTGAATAATCTGCTAGAAGCATTTCTAAACTTTTGAATTTGTTCTTCGACAAATGGTGACAAAGATTCGTCAAAAATCGGTGAACCCAAAAGACGGAGCGAACGTTTTTCTACTAATTTTATATTAGGCGCAAGTAAGTTGAATTTTTCAATTATCGAAATTTTATCCGGACAAGTATCACAAACAAAAAGTTCACATTTGGAAAAATTTAGTTCAAGACCAATTAGACGAAAATCGTCTATAAGTACTCGCAAGTCATTCAATACCGTGTTCGCATCGCCTCCTAAGGTTCCGTCATCCAAATACCAAACGTTAAGTTTTGATTGGAGACGTTGAATTATTGAGTGGATGGCAAGGCTAAAGATGGCTGGTCCCAGAGGATCACCCTGTTGACATCCTACGGAAGATAATATAACGTTGTTTTGGTATGTTAATTTTGATGGTTTGCCGTAACATTGCCAAAGAAAAGGGTATAATTCCGGAATTTTATCTTTCACTTCGGTCAAAAGGGTGCCTCTATCTAATGAGTTGAATGCATTTTTAACATCCACCTTCAAAAGCACATCTCCACAATTTTGATCAAAAAATGTGCGAAGTGAATGTACAGCAGCCTCACAACCACCCTGAGAGCCAAAACCGAGTTGTAGTGGTTGAAAAAGATTACTTAAAAAAGCAACCTTTTTCCTACAACCACATTTGGCTGTGAGGCGACGATAAGTGGTGCCTACTGCTATAGGCCTAATACCACCATCTTTTTTATTAAGGGCGCATAAATTCGCACCGTACAGAATTTCGGTAATTTCATTGTTGACCTGACCCGACAACATCAAATTAACCAAAGCCGTCACATCCCTTAGAAGTGTCTCGCCTACCTCACCAGAACTAAAAGATAAAATATCTTTTAAGTGCTGAGGCGTCAGGCCATCTAGACCACCGGCTGAGCCAATTCGAAAAGATGCCACGGCTGCAGAAACATCCAGTGGGGTCACCTCAACAATGTCATTATTTTGTTCAGGAGAGTCGGGAAGGTGGAGACCTGCAGTTGCAGGCGGATGCTTTTCTATTAGGGAATTCAACGTGTCAGATGTGAAAGGGGCGATTGTATCACTCGAAAACAAGATGCGTGCCGCGTTTTTGATGTCACCATCATTAATTTTGTTTTCTACTATTTTAATAGTAGCTGAATCGACATTATTTGTTTTTGTATTCCGCCGCAGTGGCGGAATTATTAAAGTTGAGCCAAAAGATTGCTCTTCCCGTGCCTTGTATTTCACGCAGTTTTCCTTTACTCTAGTTGTAAGGGATTTTTTGTTAGAAGGATCAAAATTTACGTGAAATACGTGGTACGGGAATGCTAGAAGATGCTCCCAGGCTTGCCTAGTATTAGTAGCCAAAACGTTTTTAATCGAAGAAGATAACGATTGGGCAACAGAAATTCTCGCACCCCGAGGTATGCGTTTTATAACGGGAATATTATTTTTGTACGAGCTTAAAACCTCCCAAAACGGTTTGGCAGGGGTAGCAGGGCTCGCAACACTGCTACCACTTACTGTTAGATTATTACTTGTAAATTGTTTTACCAATAAATTGACTATCCGACTATCTGACTATACCTTTACCGAACAATCAATTAATTTATTGATGACATCATGTGGTTTACATGCTGATAGATTAAAAAGCATATTTATCAGTTTTTAAAACGATTCTGATAAGGTGCAGCATCATCTATTTCGAGTGGGCTGATCTGTTCTATTAATGTATTGAATTATTTGTAAAGAATTCATAGAGAGTATAGTAACATTTGGCGAGCAATACGTTTTTTAGTGTTTGAACTTGCCATTTTTTAACTATACTATACAGTATCAGTCTGATTGTCCTTTACTGAACACAGCCACCTCCATTAAGCGAGAGTTTGCAGTTTTTTTGCTTACTATCCCCATGGCCGGCGGGCGGCTTGAGAATCGCCCTGTAAGACGACAGTTCTTCGGAACGCGCTGCAGCCCATCTTCCAGTATTTTACCCTTAGTCACCTCTTGCACCACCCACGGGTCGAGATGAGGCACCCCACGGGGCAACTTTACTGTATTGGTACTATTTTATATATTTTATTTGTGTATATATTATATGTTTGGACCAGAACCATACATTTCTAGTTTAGAGCCTAAAACAACCAGATCATGTTTATAGTAAGAATGTCTACCCGAACTACACCGTAGGATTCATCTCATGGTTCATATTCAAATTAGAATTTCTTTATTATAATTTAATTACAGATGCTGTTATTAACAATTTTTCGTTTGCCATGCCCTAACCTGTTTGAGGTGCTAAATTTTGATGACGTTTTCATTACAAAGTAAATGAAAACAATAAGTTTAGTTACATGATTTTAAAATAAATAAATACTAACCACCTAAAAATACTAACAAAAAGCCTATAATCAAGATATACATATCTATCATCATAATTATGTACAACAATTTCTTGATACAAATTCAAATTTTATCGTCAAAAATGGAATTGTAAGCCTGAGTTATCAAAAGTTATGTAAGCTTGGCTTTAACGGCACTAAACTTATTATTTATTTATATGATAATTTTTTTTAACTCCCGGTGCGAAATAATGCATGTAGACTAAGATTCGAATCCGATTTGAAAACGTTAACTTTTTTTTTTGATATAATTATTATGTTCAATTAGTGTGCGATAATGCTTAAAATCGTATAGTAAGTAACATACGAGTAAAATTTAGAACATAGAAGTCCGTGGTCTCCGCCAAGCCCCTTGGAAAACGGATACGAAATTGTAATAAGTATGTAGAACAAATGCCTTTGTCAAAACTAGTACATTGAAGCAGTGATGGCTCAGTGGCATTGGCTATGGACTGCCGCGCAGCAAGTCCATGGTTCGAATACCCGCATGGCTAGCGACCACCTTCAAGTAGAAAATCTGTCACCAAGCACGAAGCGATGTGTTCCGGCAGCTGTCCTTGAAAGTCAGTAATTCTAGGTTAAGCCTGATAACACCTTCGATCACATCATCACTTACCATGACGTGAGATTGTGGTCAAAAGCTTATCTATCAGCAATACAAATAATACAGATTGCACAAAAAATGTGGCTGTTTAGTTGCTGATTTACAAAATATTAATAAGTTTCGAACGCAGTGGCGACGTTTTATATTCAGTCCTTAAGACTTTGGTCTCCATATTTAATATCTATGTTTAAGCCCCATCAATTATTGTAAGCAATAAATATAAATGGGTCGCTCGCTCACGAACCGAAATTTATAACTCATCACACCTTCCGTAATTCAACGATGATTGTGTGTAATATTTCGGTAATATTGTAGTAATACCTCTGCAATATTCCTTTAATACTGTGGAAATATTACGGTAATGGCATGGTAATAGCTGCGGTGCGTTTTACAACCGGCAACGTGTGTTTTATTTCGAGTGGGATATTTTTTCGGGCTGCAATTTGTAGGGAAAAGTTTTGTAGGAATATTCACATGAAAGCTTAAAATACTGAATAATTTACTACTTGGAAACCGGGAGTTGAAGCCTTGAAAATGTATATATTCGGAAGTGGAGTTATGTTATATTATAAGGGTTTTATTTTGTGCATACAGATTAAGGTTATTAAGGTTCTATAAGTATATATTAATTAGAAATAAAAAACCAGACTGCAAATTATTTAATTTCGTTATGGATTTTATCGTTCTTTTGAAATTAAAACTGCAAGTTAGGTATATATATTTATAGAATTGTTTCTTTTAGCCCTTCAGTTTGATACCCTAGTCGATGTGTTTTGGAGAGAAACATTATATTTTTCTCACAAAATAGCGGCGGTTGTTGGTTTGTTTACTTTTTTATGTACCTAGTGTCACTTGTGCTATCAATAAGATTCTAATGATATATTATATATTAAAATTGGTTAAGCCGTTTAGAAGTTATGATGGAACAAAAAAGTCACAAACATACATACATGAAACATGAAAACATAACACTCTTTTTTGAGCAGTCGTGTAATAATGGGTCATTATTGACACAAACAAATTGAAGATAGTTTACCTGCACCTTTGTCGATCGATACTAAATAACATCGCATTGGTGCACAGCATGCTGATAAACGTTGAATCTTATCTTTATAATTGTAATATGATGTAATGAAAATTAAGATTTATGGTGAGGTTTTGAATCTATGATCATTCGATAACTAACGAAAAATATTTCTTTTAAGGGCTGTTGTAATGTAGAAATTATTCCTTTAGAACATGTAACTTTTTATGGTATTTTGATTGTACAAGCACGAGGCCCAGCTAGTTTAAAGCGGTAATCTCTGCCAATAACATATGCAGTTCATTACAAGTGGCGAACTGCAGCACTGCACGCTCAGATATTAAGTTGTTAAGTCTCATGAGCCTGTAACTTCACCGGCATCCATATCGTTAAAAACCAAAACATAACAATATGAACATTTCTGCTTGGCGGTACAAATAGGTATGTACTTTTTGTATATAAAAGAGCTTGAGAGCTCCTTTTTTTAATTACAAAAACCTTTTGAACAACATTTGTGTGATTCACTTAAATTATTATCGCAGAAATCCTTAAAAAATACTAAATAAAATAAAAAATAAGGTGTTCAACAATAAAGTCATATCATCAACGTTTTTGTTTTTGAACTGTCATACAAGCGTCCAAATTGGAGCGATTTCAGTCAAAACGAAACAACTGTACAGAAAAATAAATGTAACTTTTTGGTAAATAAAGTTGCAAGTTGGTATATACAAAATCCTTGGTATTTTGACTGTTACAGTTTCCTGTTATAGGTATATTTCTAGTAATTTCAAATATATAAAACATAAATGTATAGCATTGCATGCTCTTTTGAGCTTAAGGTACAGTTCCCAACATAACTGCAATATCAAGCAACTTACATAACTGTAACACGCATGCTGGTAGCATATTAAAATATAACCATCTAGTTTATACCAGTGAGGCATCCCCTTGTTGCGGCCTGAGCGAAAAATAAGGCAACATTACATCCGTGCATCGTTCCGTACGCGACTAAAATTTCATGAATTTCATGAGAAAGTACTTCGAGAACGTTTATTTTGTTTTTCGTGTAAATCGCACCGCAGCGGCGGCGGCGGCGGCGGCGCTATTGTTGTGATTTTGTTTCGGCTCAAATTCAAACAGGAATGTAAGAGTTATGCTGAAGTGGAATAGTTCCTGTGCTTTAACCTTTGATATAACTAATTCTGATAGATTGACGTCAGCACTGTATAAAGTCGAAATTCAGGGCAGGCAACAACAAATAATTAATGAATTCCATATATTATTGAGATCAAGCCCTGAAAAGTGACTAGGTAATTTTACAACTGAATTATTGTTTAGGCAGTAGGTAATGGATATAAATGGATGAATATTAATTTAGTAAGTGTATATTATGTATGTTTTATTTTATATATGTATATATGTTTGATAATATGTATATATTGTATTTATGTAGGTATTTTATGTTTATTATATTTGATATGTATAGTACACATTTATTTTAAATTATTATCTATTATTATGTTATTTTTATTTTATTTTATTTTTTCTTTGTTGCACACTACCGTTCACAAGTTTACGTTGTCCTATCCATCCAAAGGTTGTCTGTAAGAGATTGCTTTAGCGATAAGACCGCCGATTGTATTGCCACTTCACATATTTAATTATATATAGTTGTAAATGTACACTTCTAATTAACTAATTCTGTTTGCTTTATAACTTCTGTAAGTTATTAATTATGTTTGTAAATGTACTTTATTTACTTTTGTTGGTATGCAATAAAGAGTCTTCGTATCGTATCGTATCGTATCGTAATGGAGGCTAAATATTACATGAAAACTGTTTCATATAACAATACAACTCTTGTAATAAGTAAAATATATTACTACGTAAATACACATTGAGAGAATGTTAATAAAATGAAAAAAAAAAAGGTAAAATCCAGTCTATTCGTTCGATTTCACTTTAACCATGAGATAGTTTGCACATATAAATTAGCATGTGTCATGAATTAATATTGAATAGAATTTGTTTATTGTTACCGTTCAGTACACTTAATAAAAATGCGGAACCATTCAGTGACGTCTGTCACAGAATATTGTTGTATTTGAACGGCCCAAAACACCCCATCGTATCCATTATACGTTGCCAGTTTCAGCGTCAGTCGAACAATCGGCCTGGTTATTATGGAGTTCAAGGTGCAGAGGTACATATTTCAATACCGAGCTCAAGGCAGTAAAGCCGACTGTTAACGTAACAAATTAGTGTCATGCCAGTTAGTAACAATTTTATCTAATATTCCTGGCGACCATGCATGCTGAGGTAAGTAGTGCCCTTGAGCTACTCGCGAACTGCATTTCATAGGTGCGTTTTCAGCGCTCGCGATATGCAGGTAACTTCTACGCGTGCCTTAGATAGACTGCCTTCAGCCGTCGCCTCCCTGAGCTATCGAGGGCCTGGCTAGCTCTCGTATAACATTCGGTGTATTGCAACTGCAAGCTAGGGAAAAACTCATTTAAGCCTTCAAAAAGAACTTTAAATTTATTATCTTTGGCCATCATTCATTTTTTCATCATAGCTAGATTTGACAGTGTTCAATCTCATCAAGATAAAAAAATATAACTATCTGGAGCCTTTGTTTTGTAAAACTGACACCAGAATCAAATGTATATTGCAACAAAATTAGGTAATATGAGTTTTTAAACTGTCACGGTCATTAACACTATATATAATTATTATAACTAACGCAACTAACGGGATATTTACCGTGTTTTTGATTGGTTATGAGCTCTCGATATTATGTAGTGCCTACCATCCACTCGCTTAGACTTCAGTTTACTCGTGATCATGGCGCTTGCAACAGTGCCGAAATATCGAGAGCTCATAACCAATCAAAAACACGGTAAATATCCCGTTAGTTATAATAATTATAATAAAATTAGGTAAATAGGCAGACAACATACAATACGTTTGAGTCAGTCGTGTGGATAGCCATTACCACCTTTTACACCATTCCATTACGAGTGTCCACTCATGAAAAATAAACAAAAGTTAATTAAACAGAAATCAATTTAGGAGATAAGTTCAGCATTTTAATTAGTTGGGATAGATACGCCGGTGCTGGGTTTACTTTGTTAATAGGCCCGAGCAGATTTACCAGCCTATGAATCAGGGCTATTCATTCTCTTCTCGGATTTGCATATCGTGTGCTATATTATATGCAGCATTCCACTTCTAATGTCACGTTCCCGTATAATTGGGATGGGATGTTGTTGAGAATTTTTACACAACAAGACACATGCAGATGACATAAAACCTGAACAAGACACTGAGCTTATATGAATGAAAAAAACCGGCCAAGTGCGAGTGGGACTCTCGGACAAAGGGTTCCGTACCATTACCTGTAACCTAATCTTGCAACTTACAAACACTTTTCGCAGTGTCCGATTGAGCTGGGTAGGTACGGCGAAAACCTCTTTTATTGTATGGGAGCCACCTTAATTATTTATTTTATTTTATTTTTAGTATTTGTTGTTATAGCTCCAATAGAAATACATCATCTGTAAAAATTTCAACTGTATAGCTGTCACCGTTCTTGAGATATAGCCTGGTGACAGACAGACAGACAGCGAAGTTTCATTAATAGGTCCAGTTTTTACCCTTTGGGTACGGAACCCTAAAAAATACTTCATTACTGACTAAACTGATTGATGTGGACATCTTTCTGCTACCATTATTTTAAGCATTACCGTGTCAAAATCTCATTCCTGTTATAATTATTTAAAAAATGCCAAATATAGATTTTCATATATCTCTGTTTTGGTTTTATACTAACTTGATAGCGTGTACATAGTAACAAATATTAAGATCTGTGTGTGGAATTTATAAAATTAAAAGGCAATAGTGGACGCATCATAACATATTTATCAGATTAGTTCCTATTACTGAGTAGATAAAATCTCCATGGTTTATTATTTAAAAGGAAAATGAATAAAAAGTAAACTACTTGGTGTCAAATTATTAGCAGCTTTAAAATTAAACTAAAACTGACTTGACGACTGACGTGTGTACATAATATAACGCCTACGTAATAATTATTTAAATTTTAAAATAACTTATTAATTTCAATAAGACCAATGTCACAATATCAACGATATTGCAGAGGAGTAGTAGGTAATAATAGATAATACTCATAATATTCTACAAATATAGGCGCCAGTTCTTTTTTTATGTTATTGTGAAGGATTAAGCACGAGGGCCACCTGATGTTGAGCGGACTAACATATGCATTTCGTCACAAGTCATGAATTGCACTGCTAGTTGTTAAATCTCATGTGCCTGTAATTTTACTGGCTCTCAAGTACTGCTGCCGGAACACATCGATAGGTGCTTGGTGACAGATTTTCTATTTGAGGGTGGTTGCTAGCCAGGCGGGCATTCGCAAAATGCCCTTCCACCATGCGGTGAAGCTCAAGCCCGCGGCGGGATTCGAACCATGGACCTACTGCACGGCAGTCCATAGTCAATGCCACTGAGCCATCACTGCTTCAGTTTGTTATTACAAGTAGTACAAATTTATTTAGGACTTAGTAACTATTCGGAACTACCTATTTAGAATGTAAGTAGTGGACTACTTACACTTAAGACGAAGTGGTCTTTGAAAAATGTCAGACTGACATCGTAGAACGAAGAGACTTCGTTTCGTATGTGAAACCGAAGTACGCAGTATTTAAATAGCATGATTGAACTTTTTAAAATAAATTCATATACAAGTGAGCGTCAGTATATTTACGTATTAAATGATTGCTACATAATAATTGGAAAAGAAATTTGTACTTATGGACAAGATTAACGGACACAAAACTTGATTAAGAGAAATCAAAGTGATGTATTCAAGATTTTTCTATATAGGCAGAGATAAATTTATGGAATCGTGTTTTTGGATCAAACATAGTATTTGTCACTTCCTCTAGTGAAAAAAAAAAACATATCTGCAAAGCGTACACCCTTTTAAAAACATGTTCAAAACTTACCCTTCTGAGACTCACTTTACCTTAATCATATATTACACGCCGCCAACGGTCAGCAGGCGAATATATACAGCTACAGCAACTATCTGCCACTTAAGTGTAAGTTCTATATGTACAGTCGCCTGCAATAAGAAGTATACACATTGTAATTTTTTAAATTGTGGCAAAGAGTTCTGTTTTTCCCTATGTAATCATAAGTATCTTTAAATCAAAGAATAATATGAATACTTTTACTCAGGTTAATGTTAACTTCGATTAATAATAACTTAGCGACAACACATTATTTTGAAAATTACGTAGTGTATACTTCTTATTGCAGGCGACTGTACCTTGGGATAGTATGTTCGTTGTCTGTGCAAAGCTATAAAATAAATGCACATCGAAGTATATACGTAAGGTGCGTGGCACGATGACACGTCACACTACAATATTTTTTACGATGCCACCGCGCCACATTAAGATAAGAGTTAGTAAGCTTTTTTGAACACATTCAATAAAAATTTAACACTATGCAATTATAGTCAGTTACTGATTCGTCACTCATGGTGGGCCGGGCTACATTGTATTTCATCGCATCCCGTGGATGTCGTAAAAAAAATAGACTCATACTGACAGAGTTACTCCAAGATGTCTTCAGTCTCTGTAACTTGACCTAGTGGTGCCTACTGTATGTTTTTAGGTTAATATATTTATTATATATATATTACTATTTAATTAAGTGTGGTAATACTTAGCGCGTGTCAAAATTTTTACATTTGCTTGCTACGTTTAGACAAAAAATCTGAATTTTCATCTCGGGAACTTTATTTTTTTGAGATAGATCCATAAAGATAACATTAAGCTGACGACGATTTTGATAGTAAGTCCACCTATATATCCCCCTATTATTTTATATATGAAAATAATACATTTTCTTTCTTTAATCTGTAATACTGTATCAGCCGGATAGTCCACTGCTGAACACAGCCTCCCCCGTCATTGGGGGAATTACCATAATGCCCACGCTTGGCAGGCGTATTGGGGGACGCAGTGTGAGATATCAGTTCCTCAGAATACGCTGCTGCCCACCTTCTAGTATGTTACCCTTAGCCGCCTCTTGCGACACCCACGGGTATAGGTGTGGAGGTGACATTCTAACCCGGCACCCACTTTTCATCCCACCATAAAAATAAACAAGAGGTTTTAAATAGTACAAATCGTGAATATAATAAATAAAATTGTAGATATTGTAATATTATTAATCGTAGATAAAATTAAAGCAAGATATACATTTTAAGGTAAAGCAATACCTCAAAATTTATATTAATTATTTTTTTAATAATTTGCTTTTATATTAATCCGTGAACTTTTATTTAGCTGCCTCGAACAGACCGCATTCGAGCTTTCTTCACTTGTTTTTACATTCGGGCCACTTTTATAACCGTCCAGATAAATACATTTTTTATAGTTTATTATTCTCCTAATAAGTCTATGATCTAGTTAGTCACGGTTTGTGACAGAAGTTCTGACAGGAACAATATTCATGTTCCTAAAATAAAACTCTTTTCCGCCCTCTACATGAAAACTCTCTAACAGAAAATACCTACTTTGCTCACAGATATAGACAAACTACTTAATGATTGTAGTTTCTTTCTCTACTCAGCTATGCTCAATGAGATACTATACAACCTGAAATATAATTAATTTGATAGAATTTCGAGTTTTGTATAGGTATGGTTTTATATACAAAATTCGAAATTCACCATAACTTCTAAACGGTCTACGGTCCGATTTCAATGTAAGAGATATCGTTAGAATTGTCTTGACAACACATGCACACACAAAAAAAAAATGGTTAGATTTTAGATGCCATATTGTTATGTAAAAATGTTTTTCTTCTAAACCTATCGAGTGGAGTATCAAAATGAATGACTCTAAAACACTGTTCTATAAATATATATAACTTGCAGTTTTTTGTTCAATGGAACGATAAAATGTTAAACGAAAATAAATAATTAGCATTCGGGTTTTTTACCTTTTTAATAAATTTATACTTGGTAATGTTTTGTCACTCATTTTGTTTACGAGCTAGATACCGTGACAAATATGCAATTATAACAAAGAAATAAATAGGGCTCCATTTTCCCTTTTGGTACGATACCGTAAAAATATTAAAATAACAAAAAATATTGAGTCGTATAAATCCATCCATGTACCTATTATATATATTCAAACCAAAATCAATTTGTAGTGCATAAATGATTTCTTAAGTTAAATTTTATTTTAATACTAATAAAGTCTCTATTTGTTTTAAAAACAATATTCAAATTGATTCCTATGTCGATACATCGAAACCGTCTCGTCAAGATAAGCTTTACATAAAACAGAACAAATTAAAACAATCCATTGTACGAATAAAACATTTATTTCGATACTACCCCCATTACGAGTAACAATCGTCGCGTCGCGTCTGTCTGTCATTGTTCGATTGGAGTTAACGAGAGATATTCCATTCAGAGATATTCCAGCTAACAATGTTACAGTTTGTTTTTAGCCGGGATTGAAGACTGCGGCCGCCATCTTTAACGCGGTTGATTGGTGTGCTGTTTCAAACGTTAGCAATTATGTTAACACGTATCTATTTGTTATTACTTTTATATGTACTTATGTGTGCGTGTGTAGAAAATAACGAGGCAAGATTATTGATGAGTTGTTAAAGAGGTGATGTACTATGATGTAATAACATTATTTTAGTGTGAAGCAAATAGACGAGCCTAAAATCTAAAATACGGCTTTTTTTCTGTGCTTGATAGGTTAGCCTTTAACCACTATCTCACCTGATGGTAGGTGATAATGTGGTTGAAGATGAAAATTTATAAAAACACCTACCAAGTTCAAAATAGCAATTATAAAACTTTTTTGAACTTGATTCCTTATCTTCAAAAACCCATTTTATACTAATAGCCGCAACATTTAGCTTATATTAGAATTTATTTAAAACAATTTCGCAATTCGGTAATCTTCACGGCTGAATAATCTTATCATAATATATTGTATTATTTTGGTTTTTTCAAACCCTTGCATTGTATTTAAAATATTTTATATTATTCCCCATCTACAAAAGTTTATTTTTATTAGAAAATTTTGAATGAAAAACACTTTTAATCACTATTTTGGTTTTTCAATTTAGAACAACCCAATATATTTGACCTCCACCTCAATGCTATACCACCTCCTTAAGTAAAAAATACTCGATACAAATACTCGACATACAATCTCCAATGAAATAAATATCGCTTTACAAGTTGACCATCCTTATGATAATAATAATTTAATTTTGGTAATTGTTCAAATTTTAGGTGCATATTATTAACTTAACTATCCTTTTTCTTCATAACATGTTTATGTTACTGCTAAAACCCGAAGCATAGCCGCGTCTAGTTTTAGCCGGTTAGAACTAGGTATTGCCATTTACTTTTGGTTAAATTTACTTTCAGCCGATTATGTTCGGGTAGAACTAGGTCTAACTGGTATCATTCCAGCTAGAACTATAGGTCCAATCAAACCCTAGTGGTAACACATATTTTACCTTTTTTTTTCTCGTAGTTATGGTATAAAGTATAGTTTGCAACTCTTGAAAAAAGAAAACGGATTTATATTAAGGGCCATAAGTCATACGTCACTCCCTACGGTCGTGATTCAGTCGTTAGAATCCTTCACTTGCTCGTTATTCATCTATGGCCCTCGCTTTAAATTCGTCTGCTTTAAACTCTTACACGTGTTTTCTTTATATATTAATGTTGGTATTTCATTATCGTCCATTTACCCTTAACCCCAATCGTTTTGTTTTATTATGCTCTAACCAATTGAGCCACCATGACATCCCGCACATGATTTAAATTTTTCCTATCGTATATTTGTGATTTTGTAATACTACTTTATTTCATGAAACCTATATTATTAACTAAATGGCTGAAATATGACACTAATGCTGACATAACTGATATACTTTTATTATGTTATTTTTATAGCAATATGAAATAATACAGGTATATAAATTTAAAAGCGTCTTAAACACTTACGTATCGACAGATTTATTTTGTTCTACTACAGAACACATAGTCCAAGACTGATATTCAAGAGATATTTTAAAGTATCAATTTACGTTACTTGACCGACGCACGAGGCAATGTTCATTGTGTTTACTGTTAGCCTTTGATCACTATCTAACCTCTATATGGCGATTGATAAAACTAAACAGGCTTAGCCAAAAATAGAAAACTGGCTTTTAAAGACAGCCACTGGAGCACAGCGTTAAATGATTGACGACAGAGTTTCTACGTGAGAGGGGTAGCTATCTAGGCTAGCATTCGGAATATGCTTTACAACCATGCGGATAAACTAAAACTTGCAGCGTGATTGGAGTTATGAAGCCCAGCGTGGCAGTATATACTTATCTATTGCTACTGGGCCATCACTGCTTTCGATGTTCAACACCAATTTAGTAGCTGTATTTCGCTCAGAAATAATAGTCCATGGCGTTAAAGAGTTGACCCTCGTAAACTTCCATACAAGGGTTATTTTGTCATGCTATTTACCATCTTACTGTATCTTACTGTTCATACGGGTGTATGAACACACCCTCCCCCATTATGGGGGGGTTTGCCATAATCCCCACTTTGGCAGGCGGCTTGAAGATTGCAGTGTGAGATACTAGTTCCTCAGAAAGTGTTGCTGCCCACCTTCTGGTGTGTTACCCTTAGTCGCTTCTTACGACTCCCACGGGTAAAGATAGGGGTATTCTATCCCGGCACCCCACGGGCATATTTATTTACCATCAGCAAGCGTAATTTGGTCAAAAATGTGTACTATATTTGCAAATAAAAGTGTTTTTTTTATTCTGTACCTAATAGTCCTTCTCAATTACTGCGACCAAGCGCCTAAGTAAACCTTTTCAATTTATTAATGATACAAAAACTCGGAATATCTTTTTCATGAACATGCTTAACTAACATCGGAGAGACTCACTGACGTGGCCCTTTTTGTGTTCGTCTTTAAATATATATTTCCCCGGGACAATAGCTCCCGGACAATACGGCTGACATCGGATACCCGTATCAAAACTAATGGACTTCCAGTATTCTATACAGTTGACTTTACTCCGCGAATAAAACGAGATTGTTAAGGAGAGGCAAAAACTTATTTAATATAGCTGTTTTGCTTTGAATCAATATTTTCAAACATACTTTTTCATCATCACAGAGAAAATAACTTATATATATATTTATAGCTTATATCGTTATGTTTTAGGTTTCGTGTAATAGAAGTTTATTGCCACCAGGCTTAGGTCCATATTTCGGACTCCCTAACAGATTTTCATCACGTCTCTCAATTACAGTTGCAGTGTCACCATCCTCGTTCTACACGACACTGCACTGCGTTTGACACAAATTTTTAAGTCTCAAAAAATCAATAAAATGTGAAATACGAGTCAGGCCTTGCTCTTTCAGGGTTCCACATTGCAACACCTCGTAAGATAAAAATATTTGTTGGTTTTCATAACAATATCTCAATAACATATATATTGGCGTTTTTAGTAATTGTTAGTAGAAAATATGAGTACACATATACAGTGAGATTTGAGATTCTGAACTAGTTTTGATGTTCAGATAGAATCCGTGATCAAAAATGTAAAATTTTCGGTAGCATTTTTAAGAAAAATATATAAATATGTTAGTTTACTCTATGAGTTCTAAACAATGAAACCTCGAGCTGTGCCGCAAGAAACGTTGTTGTTAGCAATGTTTTTAAGTATTGGGGCTCGCCTAAAAATAAATTATATAAATTAAGTTTTCAACCTATATTAATTTTTGGGTCAACGTTTTACACAACACATCAATATTCCATTCAAAATTGTGTAACACATTTGTGTACGAGTTTGAAACTACGTACATCTGGACGGACCGGCGGACAAACAAACGGCAGATTCTCGTTTTGCTCTTTTGGTATGGAGCCCTAAAATAATAGAGAGAAGACATTGTACCGAACCCACTAGTGTGGGATAATTAACTTCCATTCAAATGTATCTGGTGAATCGCAGTTTATATACCTCGGCCTACCCCTCGGGGGAAATAACGGCATTATGATATGTAAATAAGTCCAATCGAATAATAAAGTTTGATGATAAACACATAAAAACAAAATAAAATATCTGCCATGTTCTAAGCTGATATGCAAATATTTGTTGGCGTAGCGCGTCGCAACTTTCGTTATTTGCACGTAAATTAATTTGATTTCTTGTTTGCGAAGAATTTTAAGCAAACGAAGGGAAAGCCTCGCTATATTAAATTTTCTAAGTATTTTCATAAGTAGGTATTTCAAGTTACATTAATTTTTTGTACCATTTGTATATTAAAAATACTTAAGTATTTTCTTACAGCGTCCTACAAACGGTTTGTGTTGAAATCAATGTTACTTAATATGGTTATAGTGTGAAATAAATAAAGTTATAAAATATTTTTTATATTACAGAAAACGTTTGGGAAGCTTGCATAGTGGTAGGGCATTTTGCGAATGCCCGCCTGGCTAGCTACCACGCTCAAGTAGAAAATCTGTCGCCAAGCACCTAACGGTCTGTTCCGGCAGCTGTCCTTGAGAGCCAGTAATTCTAGGATAGCCTGAATAACATCTTCGACCACATCATCACTTACCATCAGGTGAGATAGTGGTCAAAGGCAAACCTATCATGGATAAAAAAAAAGTTTGTCGTTAAATCATAATGAATTAAGTAAGACCTAAGTGACTAAACTATCCCCTTTTGTCGTATCTCTGCCTTTTGAAGACATATACCTCACGCCCCCTCAACCAGTAGATATCGTAATATTCACAGCGTTGACATAATAATATCGTGCGTCGATCAATCTCGTTGTCACTTTTTCTTTTATGCCTGATAAGTTAACTTTTGACCACTATCTTACTTGATGGTAAGTGATGATGTTATTAGTATCGAGCAAGCAACGGTAAATGAATCAAGTTTGTTGTATGGGAGCTCCCCTTATATATTTATTTTATTTTTAGTATTTGTTGTTATTGCGGCAATAGAAATACATCATCTGTGAACATTTCAACTGTCTAGCTATCACCGTTCTTTAGATACAGCCTGGTGACAGACGGACGGACGGACGGACAGCGAAGTCTTAGTAATAGGGTCCCGTTTTTACCCTTTGGGTACGGAACCCTAAAAAGAGCGCTCGTTCCAGTTTTCACAGGAGCTGTCATCGAGAAAACAAAGAAATGGAAATAGTATAGAAGCGGGAGTTGCCGCTCGAGACCAGGTGAGACTCGTCCTTGTTCTATCAATTAAGAATAGAAAAAAAACCTTTAGCTGTTAAGGAAGTAAGTAACAACGCACATTAATATTTAACTTCCACATTTATAAAATTAAAAGACAGTAGTTTTAAAAATACGTCAAAACGGAAGCGGAAGGAACTAAAGACAATAAATTTAAACCCTTTATTCAATTTCCTCTGGAATTCGATTCAAGTATTCAATTGTAACTCCCGTTAGATTCACCAAGGACCATTCCTGAGACGCAACAAGAAATATGTTTAAATTAAAGGTAAGCCTTTCCTCCTCTTTGCCCTCCTTTTCCACCCACGGAAATCATTCCGATAATTTCCCTTAGGTTCATATTGGAAAGTACTTAGATATACATTTCTAGAAACGTTACAATAAATATCTTAAGAGATATTACACTAGTCTCTATAAAAAAAGGATAAACCGTTTTATCTATATTATATGTTTTGAATACCTTAACAGGTATCACTCACGTATATAAAAATGTATATTTCCAACTTTAATTTCAATCACATTTGGTCTTTTTCAAGGCGTGTTCGGGTCGTCCGCGTTCGAGTCCCGATTATCATGTCATAACTATGACATGGAGTCTTTTAAAAAATGCATTAACACAGTCTTTAAGCCTGCACCGAGGCAGCGATACGTAATTATCGTGTTTCGTTTGATCCCTTGTTGTATCTTTATTTCTTAATTTTGAGCTATGCAATCAGTATATATGACATTTAAGGATTCATTCTTAAATCATACACTTTAGAAACACGACTTAAAGCTACCTCGATAGAAAAATAAAACATAGTCATATCTAAAAAACGAAATAATACCTCGGTATGGCGTAAATACTTCACGCAAAGTCGTCAATATTTGAATAATAAAAAAACTATAACGTATACACATTAAATTTTTCAAATAGGTATTTGTTTTTATTATACGAAGGAAATACCTTAATTAACGCACGTTCCGCCCATATCAGCCAGAGCCGCGATGGTGTCCGCTTAAGTAATTCTTCGGCCGTCGGACGGGGACGGGTGCTGGGGGCGTGCGCACTAATACGCGGCGCGCCTAAGAAGCTCGGTGCGCTCTTAAAGGTCGAGAACGCATTGAAAGTACTAATGGTACTGCAAATGTCTATTAGCGACGGTAGCTGCTTACCATCAGGTGAGCCGTATAATCATACGTTACATTACGTTTGCCGATATCAAATAAAATAGACAAAAATGTTCAATTCGTATATCTCCGCCACATCTAGAATCACTACATCATCGAAAAATATTGACATCTGAAATAATTGAACAGCATCTGAATGCCACAACTGATCAACAATCCATCACATCTGGTATCTCTTTCGACTTCACATTTCGAGCAGTCCCGGGGTGCAACCGGTCTTATTTCAATTTCAATATTGTTATTATGAGATATTTTCAGATCGGTTGATATTTATAGAAATGGTATCCTTAACATATTTTGGACTCGACTGTTGACTTCTTGATTTATTTTAATTGCAGGTTTGTTTATTTATTATGATTTTAAATTTCCTTGCATTTTACCACCTTCCACATCTACAAATGTTTACAGAGATAACTCTGTAAACGTAATACAATATTATAAGGCGACTTGATTGACTGTACTGATCGGTTTGGTATAGGTGCGGTATAAATTATTTACCGACTGTTAATAATTAATGTTTCATGTCTACATACTATACACACATCAAGAGCCATAAAGTCCACAAGTACACAGGGCTTTTTAGTGATATTCATCATGGTTATATTTTCTTTAGTAATAATTACTTACTGAAAAAAAGGGCAATGACAGGGACGTGTCTATAGCAGACCTAAATTGTATGCAGAGAAAATATTGTTTTAAATCATTATCCAGGAACAAAATACGGGAACAACTTTTGTATGGACAATCTCACGCCGCACTTTTTAAAGTAGTGTGATTGTCAAAACAGATTCTTCTGGTGTGCCTATTTTGTTCTGTCAAGAGTCACATTTGAACTAAAGTCTCGTCTATAAGGAGAACCTAAAAACTACCTAAAAAGCGGATTTTACATAGATACATATAATCACGCCTGTAATCCCCAAAGGGGTAGGCAGAGGTGTGTAAACACATACGTTTAGCCAATTGGGTTTTAGTCTCATGTACATAATAGGGGGCGAGCCTATTGCCATTCACTGGGCACAGTTTCAGGATCATATAAAATGTTTTCTCTAACACACTGGACGAAACACAAGAATATATTACGAATAATATGTTTACGCTCCAACATCTAAGAGAGGAACACAAGAAAATATTGTATGAAACCCTGGCAGAGCATTAAGATTAGAAGAGTATACAGCACTGTTGTGCATCTAATGCATAGAACACCCTACTCACATCCACGTGAGAAGTGGCATGCTGCTCATTTGGCGCACTTTTCCCTTAGTTACCTCTTACGACACCCAAGAAGAACTGGGGTGACATTCGAACCCGGCACCCCACGTTACATTGAATGGCATCTGAAATATACATTTATTTTATATTTTTTTTACCAATAACATCTTATTATCTACCTACTGAATTAGTTATTATATTGAAACCAAGTGAACAACAGGCGAGAACCTTCCCCTTGTTACACGTGAGTCTCTTTCATAAGGAAACCTCAACGTAACCTTACAAACGCGGAACTTCCAAAATAATTGAATGTTTCCTTATTTGTTCAAGTATTTCCTCATATCGGATTTCAATTATTAGGAAGATTTCGCTATAGAAACATAGAATGCTTCTGTAACTTCAATGATAATCTAATAAGAAATATTTTTTTAATAATTTAAGAAAATATCAAATTAATATTTTAATAAAACACTTAAAAATATATCTAGTGACAATATATCTCTTTCTCGATCGTGCGCTCGTAGAGTCAAGACCTCCTGAGGATGCTTCGTGTAGAGCGAAACGCGTCGAAAATTCTTCCGGTTTGACTGCGTGGCGTTTGTGACGTCACGTTGGTTTAACAGGAAAATTAGGCGAAATTGTCACTTGATATATTTTTTAAGTGTTGTAATAAAAAATTGATTTAATATTTCTTAAAAAAATTAAAATATTTGTTATTATTAAATATGTAAATATGTATATTAATAAGTAACGCCTGAATCTATTCATTATCAATGATAAAGGTTTATTTGATATGTAGAAATATGTAAAAAGTAGTGGAACTCTTTGTGGACGAGTCCGTCTGCGGAAGTACTGCCATCGTACCTATTTCTGCCGACAACCAGTAATGTTCGCGTTACATCTATACGTGGAAACTGATATGCCTAGATTTTTTCGAAAATTTAATGTATATCTATACTAATATCGTCACTTAGCAAACAACACCGCTCAAGACGAATTTTGGCGACGGTATCGACCTTTTAATGCCATTTGCTAGAGCTTCTATTTGCGCATAGAACCAACCAATCGGATACATAAAATCATATATTGTTAGCCGCATAAGGATCACTCATCATTTATTAGTACCGAACCTTTTTCAATTCCGACAGTTTTTTCACTCTCCTCTAAAACAAGTAAAATTTACTTGAGCGGTGTTGTTTGCTAAGACGTTATTATATAGAGGAAAGATTTGTATTATTGTATTTATGTATGTAACGAATAAACTTTAAAACTACTGCACCGATTTGATAAATTCTTTCATTCTATTACAATCCTACAATATCCCTGCTACACTATCCCTGAAAAACATAGACTATAGAATATTTTCAAAAACTTCCTGAATCCGTCTGAATATTTCGACAATGTAACAAAATACCAAAAAAATCGTTATATCGCTTACGCTGCGGAAACTGTTGACAATAGAGCAAAGTGATGTGCTAAAATTTTATAGAGGACATCAATATCTACAATAAGTTCGTAATAACATATGTCTTACTTATTCCAGTTGTCACAATAACTACTTTTTATGTCTTTCAATTTATAATTTTTGTTAAATACCTGTATGCAAAGCCGGGGCGGGCCGCTAGTTATGTATAATTACGGGCAGTTGTTTGTTTTCCAAGAGCGTAAAAATAAAATAACTTCTGTGATACAGTTTGAAAGGTATTTGTTAGTTATATATGATATAGTGTATGAGTGGTTATTTTTAGTTATATATGATATAATGATATTAAAGGAATATAATACAGGCCATAGGCAGTGTCTTCGAAGCGCTTTCAATACAAACGTTACTTTCAATACAAACGTAGTTTTGTCATATTTAGGGTCCGTTTCAGAATGTCCTAATAAAATTTCGGATTGCTAACCAACACATAAAATAACTGAATGATAAAAATGACAGTTAACATGCAGCGCGTTTCAAGCTTAAACCGATGGATAGGCTAAATCGATGACTGTGAAACGCAAAGAGAGTGTTTTATTTATAAAATATGTTCTGGGTAGTATAACCGGAACTTACTCGAACATTCTGAAACAGGCACTTAGAATAACAAGGGTTCAAACTCGTTAAAATTTTACATGTCCTTGAGCCTAACATCTGTGATTCTGGTTTGCCAGTTCCCCATCAACTTAAGTATTTTCAAAAAATATTCCGTACAAACGTTTTGTATGTGAATTCTGATATGCATATTGCGGGAAAAAATAATAAATCGAAACACTGGCATAACAAGCATAGACAAGGATATACATGCAAAATTTCACAGTATTTGAACACTTCGACTTCGAAGCAGTGATGGCTCAGTGGCAATGGCTATGGACTGCCGCGCAGCAGGTCCATTTCGAAACCCGCCGCGGGCTTGACCTTCATCGCATGGTGGAAGGGCATTTTGCGAATGCCCGCCTGTCTATCGACCACCCTCAAGTGAAAATCTGTCGCCAAGCACCTAACGGTATGTTCCGGCAGCTGCTCTTGAGAGCCAGTGAAATTACAGGCACATGAGACTTAACAACTATGTCTCAAGGTGACGGGGGCAGTGCAATTCGTGGCTTGTGACGAAATGCATCTGTTATAGGCATAGGCTAGTCCGCTTAACATCAGGTGGTCCTCGAGCTTGTTCCGTCACAAAATCATAAAAAAAAACTGATATTTAGAGTGACGAAACTACATTAACTTATTAGGAACCGGCTAGGACCCGCGTTATATTTACCGGAAAGATTCGCGTTTCAGTTACGCGCTGAGGCCCGTGCTCGTCGCTTCGCGCAATCGTGACTCCCAGACGAAGGACTTCAAAACAGTCCGAAACTGGTCGGAATCTTTCCGGTAAATATAACGCGGGTCCTAGCCGGTTCCTAATAAGTTAATATGGATATAACTCGCGATAGTTTCCAAAGTGAAGTGACGAAACTACGTTTGTATGGAAAGTGTATGCACTTTAGTTTTAACAATTTTATGCCCAAGGTTTGATGGGTGCAGTGCAGTTCGTCTATCGCAATATTTCAAGGACCTGTTTATGTCTATTCCTGCAGCTGTCTTTGAGTGCCACCTCCCATTCTAGGATAAGCTTGCTAATAATACTCAACCACATCATCACTAACAATAAAATATATGCTGTGTACATATTGTTTGACGAAACACGCATGATACCCTGAATTTCACTCCAGTGACGAACTGCACTGCGCCCGTCACTCCGAGACATTCAATTGTTAAGGCACATGTGCTTGTAATTTACTGTCTCTCATGGACTTCTGATCATTGTTGCCTGACCATTGTTGGGTTCATGGCTACAGATTTTCTATTCAAGCGTAGTAGCTACCCAGGCGAGCCTTCGCAAAAAGCCCTTCCACCATGCGGTGAAGCTCATACCCGCAGTGGGTATCTAATCATGCACCTGCGGCACGGCAGTCCAAAGCTATTACAGCTCGACTATCATTGCTTCAAAATCAAAAATGTTGGTGTGAACAAGCACTTAGCTAGTAACCCTTGTTACTAGCTAAGTGCTTGTTACCCAAAGTACCGGGGACTTCCAGTACTACTAAACCGGTTCTACTACCGCGCACCACCCTTCTTGATTGGGATTACTATTATTGAACTCGTCTGAGTTGGGTATTATTGTAGTGGCTGGCTTAAATTTTCACAAGATATGACATTATTTATGGAGTGCATTTAAAATAAAGTAAAACAAATTGCAAGCAATACATGTCCCGCAGCAAGAAAAAAATTTTTTTTTAGTTACATCTCAATCATTATTTACGTTAGTGATTGCCTCGTCATCAGCGTCGAAGCGCTCGTAGCGAAGTTTGCTTAGCTGTTTGCAACCGATCAGCAAAGATAAGAAACGTCGCGCGCGGTCATGTGTTGGATGGGTGACCGCTAGTGACATTACTACTGAGCGTTTTCGTGCTTCGGAGGGCACGTTGAGCCGTCGGTCCCGGTTGTTGTCTTAGGATGGCAGTCGTTTTAGCATGGTGGTTGGGTATTTTGCGAATGCCTGCCTGGCTAGCTACCACCCTCAAGTAGAAAATATGTCGCCAAGCACCTAACGGTGTGTTCCGGCAGCTGTCCTTGAGAGCCAGTACTTCTTGGTTAACCTGAATAACATCTTTGACCACAACATCACTTACCATCAGGTGAGATAGTGGCAAAGGCTAACCTATCAGACATAAATACAGGTGTTTATCAACGTTTATACAATTGGTCAAAATCGAACCAAACAATTTGCCTGTATTTACTCCTTCCTAACAGTACGAAGCTTGGCCATTGGCTTTTTTCTTTCACGTAACCACAGAATCGAATATGAAATTACAACTTAAGATTATAAATAATTCTAAATTAGTTCTAGTACTACAGTGTGACCATTATAACAAAAACAGTCGTTCGGAACGATGAGGCCTGGAACGCGGGCAAGGTTCTGAACGGCTCCCTAGCGTAGCAGTCTACTTTTAGTCTATGGACTTTTTGAGTGAAAAAGAAAAAGTTTGTTTTGGGGTCAAAAATAGTTTTATTGTTTTGTTAACTTGTGTTGAATTGTTAAAAACCACCGCCTTATTGGACCCTCGCGTGTGTTTGATTTTTCCATTTTGATTGTGAACATTTGATAATTGCAAATAGAAAAAATTGGAGTGTTGTGCTCTTGGAAGAAAGAAGAACGGAACTCCCAGCCATAGCCGTGAGTAAACTCTTAGTATATACTAATTGGCCAGTTATATATTCTTGGAGAAACGCTAAACTGGGGTCATCGAAACAAAAAATGAAAATTGTAAGTCTCATTGTATGTATTAATTGTATTTTTTATTTTCAGCCCCGTGCATCGCGGGCGAGTTAGGATTCAAAAAACAGGTTGTCCAGGTGGACGACACTCTGCTTAACATACCCATCTAGGCAATCTGGAATCTTAACAGTCGTTGTTGTTTATCCTTATTCCAATCCATATTTTTATGGACAATATGTGTGTTTGCAACCGGGTGACTTATTTATTATAGACGTCCTGTAGAACTACGATCGTCTAGCCCCCGTACCAATTTCGTCGCCTCGTCTCACAAAAGCGTAAGCGGTCAAATGTGCCTGAAGGCCGAACGGGCTGTAGGCTGAGTAGATCATTGTATTTGCGAGCACTGTACCCGGACGATGCCATGCCGACATTGCGTTGACTAGTGAAGAAGAAGAAAAAATATTTATTTGACACATAATTATTACAAATAAAACATACGTGTGCTTGTTTTATAGAGTTTTACACGAAAAATACTAAACTCATTTCGAAGTTATGTCTATACGGTGCTGTGTTGATCAGTGTACGGAAGCCATAAGTATGCAGTACCAACCAAATTGTACATGCGAAGGAACTATTCAAAAAGAAGACTACGTGGGTCGAGAGGAAGGACAACGCTAGTCGTTCTTACAATCCACGATACGATATAAAATATATTATCTAAGTAAAATAAAGCTTAGTCCCAAAAAAACAGTACGTTTTTTTTTTCTTCATATAAAACTGTACTTTTGGTATTGAATTAAAACAAGGAACATAATGTTGTAAGGAATATGCAGGAGACTCACCTGATGGCGTTATCTTCTGCCTATAACATACGCATTTCATCACAAATTATGAACTGCACTGCGCCCGTCACCCTGAGACAAGCAGTTATTAAGCCTCATGTGCCTGTAATTTTACTGGCTCTCAAGGACTGCTGCCCGTACACACTGTTAGATGCTTGGCGACAGATTTTCTACTTGAGGCCTTTCCACCATGCGCTGAAGCTCAAGCCAGGGATCAAACCATGACTATGCGGCACGGCAGTTAATAGCTGAACGGCTCGACTATTATTGCTTATAAGGAATTAGTTGGTAAAAATCTGGTTTTGACACTGAATGGAATATTTTCATAAAAGGAATTTTAAATGTCGTGTCGTACGTTGTAGTTTGGTGTAAGAATGTTCCGTGGGGCAAGTGCCCCTCAAAAATGCAATAAGCGTGCCTCGTGGACCGTTCCCCGCGCATGTTTGAGTCTGGTTTCCACTCTCCTGTACAAAAAGGCACAAGGAAGTGTTTGGGGCAAAGTTTAGCTGCACATTAAGTTTTAAATACATTGTTTTTTAACAAGTTTTTCAAGCGCTATATTTTTAAGTTTAGGTACCTACACAGTTTTCCCTTGGGAGCATGGTGTAGTGACTTTTTTCTCATTATTGATGCGGATGCAGAGAACAGAACATCGAGGTCTCTGGCGTATATATTAGGAACGTCTACATCATTATTTCAAATGATAATGATAGTAATATAATCATTTATTTGTAAACTTGAGTATACATTCTAAATTAGCTTGCAAGGTCTTATTATAAAGCAGTTAGCACATACATGTTTTGTCACTTGAGGCATATAAATTCAGAATTTAAAATTACATATTATATTCCATTTATAAACAATATACTTAATCCCATTTTAGGTATTTAAGATTTATTTCAATTTACTTAAAAAAAAGACGTTTGATAAATTATATAAGATATACAATTTCAAGTTGAAAATAAAAATGTTCCTTAATCATAAAATAAGATTTACAATAGTTAAAATGTTTCACCTACATAATTATATTATAATTTAATTTTTCATTTAGTTCTGATTGTGTACTCGTATATAATATTTGACTAATATCTCACTTGATGGTAAGTAATGACGTGGTTAAAGAACATAGACTTGCAATAAGTAAGTACTTACTTGACTGGTTAACGTTTGATCACCATCTCATCTGTTGGTAAGTGATGATTTGGTCGAAGGTTTTATAAAACTTAACTGCCGGGACACACTCTTAGGATATTAGCATTGAAGCATTTTTAAAATACCTTCACAGCATGCGAAACTACTCCATGGGTGCTTTGATTCTCAAAAAGATGTACCGTATGATTAATTGAAAAGGTCTAATTCATTTATTTTTTACATTGTAAAACATAATATATATATATATATATATATATATATATATTATTTTATATATACTGGACCGATTAGGAAGAAATTTGGTATGGAAATATTTTGAGACACGGGGAAGGACATAGGATAGTTTTTATCTAAATGCGCAAAAAGGGGTTAATGGTTTTTCGCGATAAAAAAAAATAACAACAAAAAAAGTATAAATAAAATTCATTAAAATAATTATATTCAAACATTCATTAATATTTTCTTTACTTAGTAACCTGACTCAAATAGAAGGGTTTATGTGAGTGTATAATTTTTTTTTAATAACCGTGCGAAGCCGGGGCCGGCTGCTAGTAAAACATAAATTTGACTTTAAATTAGACATTTTTGCAGTCGCGCCAAATTTAAAAACTCTTTCAGCTATGATAAAATACAATATAGTTAGAAACTATACCTCCTTGTAACAATTACAGTACACTGTAACTGTACTAGTAACTGCTGCACTGCAATCTCTCTAAAATTAATAAAACATATATTTGTCACAACAAACCATTTTCCTTTCTTAACGTAAATATAAAAACAATTTTAGTGCACAGAGAGGTATAATTACAACAACATCAACACAAACAATGTCGTTGTTATACTGCAAAATCTTAATTAGCGAGCGAAGAGATAGAACGAGTTTATAGGGAAGGTAACGTCGTAGTATTTCAAGTTAGTCTTGGTTTGGTTGGCTTCCCACATTTTTTTATTATAAATCATAATTAACATAGGGCATAATGAATTGCGGTAATCATTTGGACTTTTCCTACCATCGAACTTCAAACCTAGTAGGACATTTTAAATTTGTTGATTCCTGTTGTGTATACTCCTTGGTTTGACTTTTATGACACGTGACAGCAGCTGTAGACATAGTATGTACCCATTATCGGCTGTAGCAGAGTGGCCATATTAGGTTTTAGTTGATTTTTATAGCGTAGATTTTTCCCAAGATGAGAAAAATATGGAGGACCAGACAAGTAACCAAGCCTACGAAGCTCTGGCTCGTGAGGATACTTGTATTTCCTATATTTTATACGCAGCTGAAACTTGGACTCTGCGAGTTGAGGAAAAACAGTAAATAGACGCTCTGGAAATGTGGTGCTGAAGCAGAATGCTCGGGGTTTCGTGGACTGAGTTTTGAACGAACGTCTCGATACTTCGAGAACTCGGTATCAAGCAGCGTCTATTTTCAATAGTACAATCTCGCATCCTTACATTCGTCGGACATGTTTCCCGGCGTGACTATCAGTCCTTAGAACGTCTTGTCGTCCAAGGAAAAGTGGAAGGCACTAGACCACGCGGAAGTTTACCCACACGTTGGACTGTTTAGATCAAGTCTGCAATCTGAGGTTCACTTAACCAGTGCAGCAGAATGACCTCCAGCAAGCAAAGGTGGCGAAACATCAGAAGGCACATCACATCTGCTCCTGCCAGTACTACTACTGCAAAGCGATCACGACCGCTCTGTCAAGATCGTACCGGATAAGAAGAAAAAGAAGATAAGATTTTTCCCTCAGTTGCAAACAGATCCTAATGTTAAATTTCATAAAAATCAATACCATGGCAAATTTAAAATTTTGCAGCTTCATCAGACGTCTATGGTGACTAAAGTCTATAATATATTTTTGGTACAGAGATTAAAGTTATCCTCGGATTAATTATACCTTAATGTGATGAAATTGGCTAAGTCATACACTCTATCTAGTTAGTCTTGTTCAGTCCCGCTTCAGTCTTGTTACTCCCAACACTATATAGCATTCAGAGAAGCGTACAGTTTGCTGGAGCGACAGTGGACGGCATTTATAGCAGCTCTTGAACTAAACACTGGCTGCCTATTTTGGTACAGTAGCCAGTTTGTAATTAAAAATTTAATATTTTATATGGACTTATTTACAGACTGAAATAAAAATTGAGTTCAAGTGTTTTCTTTGTTAAATGGTAGACCTTAATAACATAAGAGCCATTTCAGCCAACTACTAAGGATTAAAAAGATAGCAATGAGTAGGATTATATTACCTACCATACATGCAACAACACCATATTTATGCCTATCGACGCAAGTAGTGGCAGGTACATTTGTATACTATTTTTAAATTTCAGCGGTGGTACTTCCATGGTGAGGTGCTTGAGTATAAATCGGTCATCGACAACCTTAAAATGTGTTTTAGCAGAGCAATTTCTAAATCTATGCAGAAAACATCTTCGATCTCATCATCACTTCGCCATCGACAGAGAATCCTAGGTTAAGCCTGTTAACACCTTCGACCACATCACCACTTACCATCAGGTGATATTGTGGTCAAAGGCTTACCTATTAGGTATAAAAAAAAAAACAAATATACCGCCTGTCTCGTCAATAAAGGAGAGAGCCGGAGGAGCTTTATATATACAAATTATTTTATTCAAGACTTTTAATGCCTTCAATAGCCTGAATAAGGCTAACTTAATTCTAAATTAAATCTAGTCTGGATCTAGAGCAAATTTTGTTGAGTCAGTTTATCAGTTGCTAGAATATAGAACGCTGACACGTGTATTATGGTGAGACGCCAGACAAATATCTACTACTTCAAAAAACCGATGCTTCTAGAAACAACTGAAATAATAGAAAACTTTTTTAGAAACAATTGAGGCAATTCTAAAATCAAATATCGAATTACAAGTAAATTGATGAGCTCGTGGAAACCGAAAGTATCGGTAACTGTTTAATTTTCGAACTGCTTCGTAACTTTTACAAAATCAACAAAACTTCGGGAAACTTTACCTTTTATCTGGCTTTGGTAACTTTTGTTTAACAATAGGAACATTAGGTATCAATTTGATTATTGGTTCATTTAAAGACCGAAATTAGCTACGCGGCGTAGGTGGCACTGGTACTAATGGTAAACAACGTTTATTGATCCCTATTGAGCTTATTTTTATATTAAATTTGTCTACATGTAAAATATTTTTCAGTAGTTGAGGTAGAAATTCAGGGCGGTTCCTTAAGAGTAACAAAATCCTTGAAATTATGTTTTATCATATCTATTCAAAAATAGCTAGTTTATTCCTAGTAAACTTAAATATTTTTTTAATTCCTGAGGGACAAAAAGTAATTTTAATTTAGAATGTGGATATTTTTAGTAAACGTTCCAATCACCAATGATATCAATCGCAAACATAGTATGAACAAGTTATACAGACTGTTTTTTTTGTATCTTACGTTTTTTTTTTAAATGAAATGTTTTTTTCAAATTATCAAGCTGTAAATAAATCGACAACTCTAACGGATGGTTAGTGGTAACATTGTTACAATGCACTTCCATAATTGTTCAAATATAAACGTTAGTCTCAAACTATATATGCTAGGTATATATGCTATGTCTTATTTTTCCTAACTATATCTTAACAAGTAAACGTAGTATACTTATTCATAAGTGACCCTTACTTATTTTCTCATAGAGGGTGATAAAAAGTAGAGTGTCCACCTCGGGAGCCACCAACTATTTTAAGCTCTAGTAACTTTGAATCCCTCGCTGCACTCAGAATCCTACTTTAGAATCATTCGCTACGCTCGTGATTCTACTCTAGAATCCTTCGTTCCACTCTGGATTAAAATAAACATTCTTGCCTTTAAAATGGCTGTTTGCTCCCTTGGTAAACAATCTAATATTATTAACACACGGACATTCTAAATTTAAAGATTGTAGGATTGACATTTTACTCAATCTTCCCCGATCAATCTCAACTGATGGGAACCAAAGTTGTAGTTGAAGTTATCTGGTTTAACCTAGAATGGGAACTTGCTCCCAAAGAAAGATGAAGCAGTGATGGCTCAGGGGCATTGGCTATGGACTGCCACGCAGCAGGTCCATGGTTCGAATCCCGCCGCGGGCTTGAGCTTCAACGCATGGTGGAAAGGCATTTTGCGAATGCCCGACTGGCTAGCGACCACCCTCAAGTTGAAAATCTGTCGCCAAGCACCTAACGGTGTGTTCCGGCAGCAGTCCTTGAGAGCCAGTGAAATTACAGGCACATGAGACGTAACAACTATGTCTCGGTACTAGGTAACTAGGTGACGGGCGCAGTGCAATTCGTCACTTGTGACGAAATGTATCTGTTATAGGCAGAGGTTTGTCCGCTTAACATCAGGTTGGCCTCAAGCTTATACCGTCACGATAGCACAAAAAAAAAACAAAAAAAGATGTCGGACGATTTTTCTTTTTGAGGGTAGTAGCCACTCAGAAGCAGAAGGGCATCACAAAAATACCATGATGGTAGCATGACAAGACAACAACTGAGGCTGAAGGTTTGCGTTTGTGTCCTCCGAAGCACAGAATCACTCAGTAGTATATGCCACAAGCAGTCACCCGTCTAAGTAATGACTGCAGCCAACATTGATTAGCTCAGATGGTCTGTTAAAATACATATTAGGCAAGTAAGCTTCAGGAAATCTTTACCGTAAACAAAACCATGTAGTAATGAATAATGTAGACTTCAATAGCACCACCTACTTCTCAGAACTTGTCCTGCCAAGTACTGTCGACTTTTTTAAAGTTCTCATCTTTCAAGTTGGAAATTCTTAAATGTAAATGGGAGGTACCAACATAAGAAGCGTTTCAGTTGACGTCTCCACCGCCTCGGTACCTCTCGCACTTCCAAGACAAAATATCATAGACTTGCTATGCTATGTTTCTGTAGACACGCAGAAGCCTTGATTGTGTCTTATTACCTTTTTACCTATGTATTACAAATAGATTGCTTAAATAATTACAAAAAGACTATATGTATTTTACAAAATCACAAATATACGATAGGAAAAATTTAAGTCATGTGCGGGATTCGAACCCGCGTCCACACACCCCTTGAGCCGGGGTATGCTCTAACCAATTGAGCTGACATGACATGAGGTCATAACTCAATCGAAAATTCTTCCGGTTTGGCTGCGTGGCGTTTGTGACGTCACGTCGGCTTAACAGGAAAATTAGGCGGAATTGTCACTAGATATATTTTTGTATTTTTTAAGTGTTTTATTAAAATATTAATTTGATGTTTTCATAAAATATTTTAAAAATATTTGTTATTATTACATAATCAGCATGTATTGTACGCAATTTGACACTAACCAGATTTGAGAGTTGTAGTAATATTTAGGGTACTGCATTAATAAACGGGACCCATTTCCAAGCGCATCCGGCCTTACCTAACCTAACCAGCTCTTTAAATGAAAAAAGTTATCATAGTCGATTTTGTTACAAACTAAATAAATAAATAATAATGGTTAAAAAGAAACAGAAAAATATAACGTCATTATATTATTTTATGAAATAGTAAAAATAGTTATGCATACATGCATTAAATGTGGCGTGATTATTATACACATATGAGTAGAAACATAAATAAAAGAAAATAATCCGTATGATTACAAAATCTATTAATCAACTCTATCTGCTTTAATCCCACCCGCACTTAGACCATTTTTATTGCTATTGACTATTTCGCTTTTGATAAACGTCTCCTGACAACTCAGCTGATGATATGTAATAATACAGTCAAAGGTTACAGGTTTGTTAAGATTTTTTTGTGACCATGTCTATTTATTTCTCCATCTACGTTAAATATTCAGGATACAAGTTAAAAGCAGCGAGAACACATCTATTTTTTATTTCAAAGTGAAAAGTTTGATTCACTCAACTTTGCCCAAGTGTTTTGAAATTTTGATATTGAAATGTGGCGGGTACTTACCTATCGACAACTTGATTTACAGTTCTATAGGTCGTTAACCTTAATGTTAACTTTATGAAAATTAGCAACGTAGGTAATACTCGTATAGAATTTAATATAATTGTACGTTAAAATATAGTTATGTTTAGCTTTCATTCACTTGACATATTTTCTCTAATATGTTACCTGAATGAATTATAAGGGAATACGTCACTTTTTTATAGTTGACCTTTTTTCCGTTTAGAAAATGCTTAAAACGGTTTATAGAATTTATATTCGCAACAAGTAATTAACATTTAATTTATATCAGAAATTTATGTATATCATGCTGCTTTAAACGCATTCTTATCCCAACCGGATGGTGACCGCGATATGTCGCGCTTACACACTAATCACTCCCACTTCAGTCAGTTCCCATACCGACTAATAAACATACGGTGTTCTTGCCTTGAAGTCAGGGCTACGCGAGCAATTGTAGACTATTTTGTGATCTAAACGGTGTTGACCCAGAGCAAGGCTCCATCCCGTTGAGTTGATCTTTAAGTTTCGCGCAGATACACGTCTTTAGTGTAGTGAAAAGGCACCCCCAGGTGTATCACCAAAGCTTCTGTTCTGGGGGTTGGATATGAGCGTGATATACTCTCCTCCGACACCCGGCTCTCTGGGTGCGGATTGGGAATGTGCCGCCATCATTTGTGCCAAAAATTTGTGAGGGTGCAATAAAAAAATATTACAAAAATTAAGTAATAAGTTAAGCTGGTAGCTGCTAAGTCGTTCTCAATCAATAAACTAAGTTAAGGAATGTGTGTTGCTATCATGACATAGATGAGTGACCGCAAGTGGGATTACTATTGAGCCCTATCGTGCTTTAGAGGGCATGTTAAATCGTCAATCTCGATTATTTTCTTAGGGTGGCAGTATTATTATGGTAGGGCTTTTTACGAATGCCCGCTTAGCTAGCTAACATCCTTCGGTAGAAAACTTTTCGAAAAGCTCCTGGCATTGTTATCCAGAAGCAGTACTTGAAAGATTGTAATTCTACTTAGCAATAGGTCAGATAGTGTTCAAAGGCCAGGTTAGCCTATAAGCTATAAATAAAAAAAACTATAAATAGTATTAAATCAAAAGTAGTTTAAGATCAATAGTATAAATCGAGATTAACCACGCATTAAACTATTTGAAATGACAGCCGCAAAGAAACGCTATGTAACATAGTATATTTGAAACTGACGTAACAACATCAAACATCAATTGTTTATAAAGCCTCGTAACCCCTAAATCTGAGTGGAGTTTTGTTAAACAAATTACTCGTAAAGCTTTCGTGAGTCGATCGGATAGTTGGACGGGGAGTTGTCTAACTCGAGAATGGACAACTTAGACCAAGTCCGGTACACAGTACTTAGTTCGGTAACAGTGCTGTGGCTTCGCACCTTCCAAAATAAAGCCAGCAAAGTGTAAGTTCGACTCGTGACACCTATGGTTCCGAATACTAACACAAATATATGAATTCCCATATGTCTTGTTTTATTTCATTCGGTATCTTTGGCGTAAGTCCGTCTAATAAATGGTCGTTATTTTATTATTTATTGTTAAAAAAACGTTTACCTGAAATCATACCGAGATAGACGCTTATATGCATCTGTATCTGTCAGTAACAAGTTCAAACAACAGTTTCAAACTTGTACAGTGCTTTGTAGTGATTTGTATTGGTATATAAAATTATCAGGGACTGCACGACAGCCCTTGTTAGGCATGGGTGTCCAGGATTTTGGCACTTTACCAGCCTTTACAAAAAATGGAAGAAAACTGTTAACATGCGCACACAAGTTCATAACTGCACTTAGGAAACTAATAAAGCCATTTTGCCAGAATTGAAATGTTGTATTTTCATATTACAGGAAGGCTGTAAGGTAATAAATCAAATCAAATCATTCATTTATTTACAAGAAAACATAGTCATAAAAAGACCTTAAACACTATGGCGATTCGTTCTTGTATTCTGCCTGCATGCAGGCGTGCAAATATTAAAGAGTATTTTTGTCACTTAGGTCTATAAACTCTTTTAAACTATAAAAAACATTTACATAAGAGCCAGTCACATAATCGATTTTTAAATAAATCACCTTTCATAACTTTAATTTCTTCAGGAATCCTGTTATAAATATTAATACAATTATTATATACATTTTTAATATGTAAAGATATCTTACGACATGGAGGTTGATATAATAAGTTTGCGAACTTGGCTCGTTTTTGCCGTGAATATACTTTGCTTCGCATTTTGAAGTGTTCTGGATGGTCTTTAAAATAAATCTTTAACTTAATATTATAAATATATATATCTTAATATTATATCACTAATCGACATGTACACTTAATGTGAAGAGGCATATGTTTTCTTTTTAATATTGGATTTCCAATCAAAACAAACTCTTCCAAAACGTTGCATCTCATGTACTGCCTCGGAAATAAAGTGTAATTTCAAGCAACTAGAGGCAAGATCCTCGAAAGTTTGTGGCAAGCCCCCCTTTGTTGATTCAGTCTCCGAGCAACTTTAATTGGCCAAAAAGTGGTGGGAGAGGGGGGTGCGACGCTGGTCAAATGGATACAATTTGATACCGGCAGCGATGCAGTTTGGGAGGTCCAGTTACAAGATGGGAGTCCATTAACAAGATGTCCGTATTGCTTTTGTAAGTTTGCAACGAGGTGGTTATTAGTATTGTGTAGAACTGTTTAACACTGAACTATGTAAAGCTTTAGATTAATACAATATATTACATTGTCTAGCTGTTGAATTGTAACTTTAGTATAAAAAGGGCTTTTCCCGTGATTGAGACTTGTAGACGCTTGGAACACAAGGGGTTGCGTTTATTCTGAGAATCACATAGCTTCTTTTCTGACTAAAAAGCTGTCGGTAGCGGTCTTTTTAATGGTATACATAGGACAAGTGTTCACCGCCGCCCACGGATATCCGCAACACCATAGACTTCAAGGCTGCATTGCCGGCCTATATAATATGCTATTTTTTTGAAGGTTTTTAGAAATCTTAGCGCTTCGTAAACATTGTAGGTAGCAGGTGTTTCCGATAGATGGGAAGTAGATGAGAATAGGCTGAACAACTATAACCAAATCATATCTGAAATACATGCTAAAAAATCCTTCCGCTTACTTTAGTCTTATTAATAAGATTTGAATCATTTAAATGATAATACCTAAATATATAAAATATTATTAAACTGCTGTTTTTATAGCAGACAACCTAGTAAAGAATAAAAAATACTAAAATAAAAAAAATAGCGGGTAATACCTTAACTGCAATTATCGTTTTCTTTGAAATAATTTATTCTTATATTATATTTCAACAATCTTTCTTGTAAACACATTTCCCATACAGGTAGTAGGACAGGTATACGTACTCACGAGTTTAGTTAAATGATTCCGTGTTTAAGTTTGGAACCATATGTTAAGCTATGAAATGTTGTTATGATCCTCGGACTACAGTCAATGTTTATACCAAATTTCATCAAATGTGCAAGTGTGTCAAATCACGTGATGCGTGTGCATACAAACAGACCGACAGACAGACAGATTTTTTTTTCAAAAATGATCTATATTCTTAGTTGGTCATTTTAAGTCCCTCAAGCCATATTTATTCCAAAAATGGAGGAGGTTGATGTGGAGATTGTGGAGGACTGATTGTTTTTGTTAACATTTTTGTATGTTTTTTTACATAATTATGGATGAGGTTACAGCTTTAAGTCACCACTGTGGAAGAGACATGGATCCACCCAGCACACTCTCTAAGAGTGGACTGGGAGTGTATTGAGTGACAAGCTCTGGCTCACCACATAGGGGTTCTAGTGAGTCCTTGGAGTATCAAAAACGTCATATAGCTCCGTTGTACCCTCAAAGCAACGGAGCATCTTCTTTAAGTTTTACCCCTCGTCAAAAATAAAGGTATGTAAACAAAAGTAAATGAAATAGGAATTACGAAAATAAAATTTATAAAAAGATAAAACAGGTAACAGAATAAAAGTATTCAAAGACTTCTTACAGATCTAACTTTCCCTAAATCCAATTTACCTACCTAATATTGTTAAGACTTAGCATTGAAAGAATATATATAATTTTACACTGGAAAATAACACAATACATTGGAAGAAAGAAAATAAGTGAATTTTGAAATGATTTTGCGTACTTCGGTTTGGAAGAGGGCGCTGGTTGCTACATTTCGCGATATAATTTAAAAACTACCACTGCAAAATTACAAATATACGACAGGAAAAATTTAGGTCATGTGCGGGAATCGAACCCGCGTCCATTCACCATAAAACAGTTTTTTATTTATTTATATCTTTTGGCTAGCCTTTGACCACTATCTCACTTAATGGTAAGGGATGATGTAGACTAAGACGTTGTTCAGGCTAACCTATAATTACTATATCTCAAGGACAGCTGTCGGAACACATTATTAGGTGCTAGGCAACATATTTTCATTTCAAAAATGCCCTACGACAATGCTATAACAATTGTCATCCTGAGATATCAAACGGGACCGACGGCTTATCGTGCCCTCCGGAGCACTCAGTACTAATGCCACTAGCGGTCACCCATCCAACTCATGACCTCAGCGAACGTTGTTTAGCTGATTGGTTAAGAACGGCCAAACAAACTATGCTTCTACGACCCGTTGTTTATGTAAAACTTGAATATCTCTCACGAAGGTTTAAAATACTTGGAATAAGAGTAGTTTTTCAATGGATTGAGTTGAAAGGATCTGATTTTGCGTCTGTTAAGGCCATAAACAGGCTGATGGCTCAGTTTTTCACTATAAAACGTTCATATATAACAGGTACCTACTCCGCTATCGCCCGCCGCATTTCCCGGTAGTACATTAAAAGCCTGCAGAGCCGTGCAAAGTAGCCGGGAGTCGGCAAAGGGCCTCGCTACTCAAATATTTACACTGACTCTCTAATTAATACTTCTCGGGTGAGATATTAAGCGGCGTGAGCTCAGCGCTACCTAATTAGGAATTCTTGATATCATCTGCTCACCTTTTGTTTTGTTTGTCGAAATATGAACGGACAAGTTTCACGGTGTAATTGTTGCAATATACTAGCTATACTACAGGCTACATGAAAAACATATCCTTTAATTTGAAAATGAGTTTTAGTTTCATTTTCTTTTATCTCAAAGTCAATGTAAAAGGTGTCTCTCGAGGCATCTCCCATGGGGTGCCGGGATGAAATTGTACCCTATATCTTTCTTTGGGAGTCGTGTGGGGTGACGGAAGGACAAAAACTGAAGGTGGTTAACAGCATTTTCTGAAAGTCTTCCAAGCGTGGGGATTTTGGCTAACCGCCTTTTAATGGGGGAGGCTGTGGTCAGCAGTGGAAGATCCGGCTGATAATGTATTTTAACAGATATCACGAATGGCTACCTCGTTATTGTCTATTTGTAAAAGCGCTTGGATTCGATTCCCGGGCTTGAAAAACTATTGGGCTTAATGATGATGACTAAATACTATAATAATTCAAAGTAAACCGGCTGTTAGATAGCACCAAATGAGGTGAAAAGCTTCGCCTAACCACAGCCAGGTATGGGACTAAAACATAATAACAAATATTTCAAAATACTCAAAGAAAATATATGGTCGATATTTGAGAAAAATCTTAAAAACTATATAAAATATACGTAGCGAGAATTCTGTCTAAATTTTAACTCCTTGGATTTTCTCTGACGTGACGTCAAGAACATTACTCAGCCAAGCCGAAATAGTAAACGATGCGTTACGATTCTACACGAAGCACCATCAGGCGGTCATGACTCTTCGAGCGCACGTTCAGGAAGTAGAATCGAAACGCTTCGAAAATTCTTCCGGTTGGGCTACGTTGCGCTTATGACGTCACGCATGCTTAGGAGGAGAATCGGGCGGAGTTAATTGACATAAGCTAAATATGACCCGTGGGGGGCCGGGCACATCTCTTCCCGTGGGTGTCGTAAGAGGCAATTATGCATTAAATACCGAAAGGTGGGCAGCGCCTTCTGAGGAACAGCTCTAATTGCACTGCGATCTCCAAGACGCCTGGGTGGCAAACCGCCCACAGTGGCGGAGGCTGTGTTCAGCAGTGTAAAATCCGGATGATACAGTACAGTACACTACAGATAAAAATTCTAATATTTTAAGTTGTTTTTATGTTATTGTGTCGGAACAAGCTCGTGGCCCATGTGATATTAAGCGAAGTAACCTCTGCCTATAACAGATGCATTTCATCACATGTTTCGAATTGCACTGCGCCCGTCAGTTTGAGACGTAGTTGTTAAGACTCAGGCTGTAATTTCACTGAATCTCAAGACTACTGTTGGAACACACCGTTAGGTGCTTAGTGACAGATTTTCTACTTGAGAGTGGTAGCTAGCCAGGCAGACAATAGGAAAATGCCCTTTCACTATGCGGTGAAGCTCAAGCCAGCAGAAGTGTATTTAAATATTAATTTAGTGTTTAATATACTTTTCAAATATTTTAAATTGTTACTGAAAATTACTTTTTGAAGTAAAGTAGACTAATGAAGTAGCCTTATCCGTATCTGCATATTTTTCTTCTTTATTATGCAGCGTTTTCTTTATCACTGAACGGACAAAAACGTGTACAAAAAGGTAGCTGCAAAATAAGTATTAAGAAATCCATTAAATAAAATGTGTCACTTATATTAACAACATTGTTATTATTAATAAATAGATTCAGGCGTTACTTTGCAGAAATACTTATTTAATAATAACAAATATTTTAACGCAAGATCGAGACTATTGTGCGCTCTTAGAGTAAAGACCTCCTAAGGATGCTTCGTGTAGAAGTTAAACGCGTCGAAAATTCTTCCGGTGTGGCTGCATGGCGTTTGTGACGTCACGTCGTCTTAGCGGGAAAATTAGGCGGAATTGTCACTAGATATATTTTGTATATTTTTAAGTGTTTTATTAGAATATTAATTTAATGTTTTCTTAAAATATTTGTTATTATTGTTATTAGTATCTATTTGTTGCAAAATAAACATTATTTTCTTTCTTTCATAGACTGGTTATATTAATCAAAACACATTCATTTGTGTTTGAAATCGTCTAGTTAAACTTAAATCTGTATCTCTGAAAGTCATCTATTCCAGAGGGTCTTGAATCCGCTGCCCAGGATACCGTCCTGTCGCATTGACAATGTGCTGGAGCAGTGATAGCCGAGCGGTGACAGCTATGGGTTGCCGTGCCGCAGATCCATGGTTCGATCCTCACCGCTGGCTTGAGCTTCACCGCATGGTGGAAGAGCATTTTGCGAATACTCGCCTGGCTAACTACCACAAAAATCAAACACTGGTTTGAAACAGCAGTTTTTAAGCGCTATTGAGTATTACAAATTATAAATATACGATAGGAAAAATTCATGTGTGAAAGTCATGTGCGGGATTCGAACCCGCGTCCATCCACCCTTTTAGCGGGGGTATGCTCCAATCAACTGAGCTTACATCACATGACGTCATAGCTCAATTCTTTTTGTAATGTAAACCGCATAGCAGGCGTTATTGCAAACAACAATATTAAAAGCTATTGAGTATAATGATGAAATTACAGGCACGTCTGACTTGAACTTCACTTGAATATCAAAGGTTGATTGGCGCAGTGCTGTTTGTCACTTATGACGAAGCCTGTAAAAAATACCATAGAAGCGGATACTGAACAGAAAAAGCCCTGAGAAACGTACCCATCAGTGGAATAAAGGAGAATCTCTTTTTCTGTGTATCCACTAGTGGCAGAAGGTGCACGTTTTGTGTACAGCAGTGTATATACCCACTAGCAGCCGAAATGCTTGTAGCAGAGCTTGCCTAGTCGCTCGGCAAAATCAGCGACTGGTCCGGAACTGTCCTAGAGAGCCAGTTCCCATTCCACCTAAAACCTGTTTACTATCATCGACCAGCTCACTTACAATCAGATGAGTTTGTGCTCTAAAGCTAGAATAGCGGTAATTACAAAATTTTATTGCATAAAGTATAATCTCTTTACAAAGAAGACAATGTAGGTTGCTGGTACAGATAAAAGAGATAATTAGTAACGGTCACCTATCTTCATGTACATTATGGCAAACATAATAAGTTCCTAATTTGAATCCTAATGTTGGCAGTTCAAAACTCGCTGGTAATCGAACTTTTTAATATACAAATATTTGTCTAAACTAATAAATTAAAGAGGAAAGATTTGATTTTTGTTTGTTTGCATTGAATATGCTCTGAAACTACTGGACCAATAAGGATGAAATTTTGTATGGAAACAGTTTGAGATACGGGGAAGGACACAAGATAGTTTTTATCCAACTGCGCAAAAAGAGGTTAATGGTTTTGCGCAATAACCGATATACCCGCGGGTGGACCCGCGGCCGGAAAGCTAGTTCATTATAAAAGTATATTTTAATAACAAGTATTAACTTGGCTTCTTCATGTCAGAAAACAATGAACCTAATTAAGTAAGAAGCCCAAATATGCTGGTAAATGATCATTATTTTTGCTCCAAAAAGGTATTTGGAATAAAAAGCCTAGTACTAATAAAGTCACGTTAAAATATCTCCGGCTTAATTAAAACTAGAGGAATTTCATAAAAACGTCTGTGAATACAGATTAAGCAAAAAATAAATAACCACCATTTCTCATAATGCTGGACGGTGTGTTTTACATTTATTTTATTTTTGGTATAGCGTCGTTTTGATACTCATATTGCGGCGGCGGTGGAATGGTAAAAGCGTCATTTAGGATTCTCGTGATTTTGGGTTCGATCGCCAGTTTGGGCGGTTTTTTTTAGCCCAGGTTAGCCTGAACAACATCTTTAACCACATCATCACTTACCATCAGGTGAGATTGTGGTCAAAGGCTAACCGTATGCGTAAAAAAAGGATTGATTCAGAAGCAGAACAGTTACTTTCGTTTTTGAAGCAGTGATGGCTCAGTGGCATTGACTATGGACTGCCGTGCCGCAGGTCCATGGTTCGAATCCCGCCGCGGGCTTGAGCTTCACCGCATGGTGTTAGGGCATTTTGCGAATGCCCGCCTGGCTAGAGACCACCCTCAAGTAGAAAATCTGTCGCCAAGCACCTAACGGTGTGTTCCGGCAGCAGTCCTTGAGAGCCAGTGAAATTACAGCCACATGAAATTTAACAACTATGTCCCAAGGCGACGGGCGCAGTGCAATTCGTGACTTGTGACTAAACGCATCTGTTATAGGCAGGGGGTAGTCCACTTAACATCAGGTGGGACTCGTGCTTGATCCGTCACAATAACATAAAAAAAATATTATAATTAAAAAACTTTGACTGACCCCGGTAGATGACATAAACTCGCCTCTGAAGACAATAACATATTCAGAGAAACGTGTTCTGTTTATGCCATACTAAACTTAAGGATAGTGTATTTACGAAGTGACATCGATAGAAACGTAGTTTCATTACATTAACTACATATTAGTACATATATTTAAACTCAAAATATTCCATGCACGTTCTTAAACTTCATTTCTCTGCTTATAATTTGCCAGTTTGCCGAGTTATTATTTATTTTATCCAAGCATAAAATACTTTTCTCTATAAACATTATTTCGCTGAATTAATCAGAATATTCTTACTAGTGATACCCTGAACTGAAGACCTCTTGACTAAAATTTGTTCTTTTATTCAACACCCATATCTTCTCCGTTAAAGAAAATCAAATTGCTGTGAGTAATGTAATGTACATAATTAAGTAATTTGTTTTTCACCTAGCATGCAAAAATGGTGCTGTTTATCATTAGAAATCTACGTGGACAAGTGTTTGTAATCCGCTAACTGAATCAACAAAATTTTTGAATATAATCAAAACTGCTCAACAATTAGGAACAACTAGAAATCCGGTTGGTCGGAATATTAACATAGAGCAAATTAATAAAAAATATGAAATAATTCATTACAGACACAAGAGACTTTGACATCAGGTGGTGCTCGTGCTTATACAGTCAAAAAATATATAAAAAAACATAAAAGTTTTTTTATTTTTCTAAAACAAAAAAAAAACATCTTAAAATGTTTCTTAGGACTAGCAGAATTCAACGCTAAGAGGTTATTAGCATTTTACCATTAACCCTGCATAGCTATATCTATGCTTCTGGTTTGCCAGTTTTCTCAAATACTTTTGAACCGATCTAGGAAGGTAGGATAATTCAAAGTTTATATATTCGTGTTCTCACTTTGCAAAACAAACCATGTTTTTATTTTATATGTCATTTTGTTTTGTCTCTTTAGAAGTCAACATAATTATTTTGATTGTCTTTTTGGGTTATATTTGCTTTTTCGTAACACACTGTTTACACAACATACACAAATATTTTAAGAGATTACAAAAGCCATATTTGGTTGTTTGTGAACAGCTAACAAAATATTATCTATTGTATTGTATTAAAAATTAGCAAAGTGCGAGTTGGAACCTCACATTGAGGGTTCCGCACAAACCCAGAATGTACGAAAACGTCTCAGTATAACTAGAGATAATTAGTTTGACTGGATGCCCGTAGGGGGTTTAGTTAAATGCGGACTCTAGTTTGGATATACAGGTTGTCCATTTGTCAAAGTTTTATAGGTATCTATGTAATATGCATAGGTTTACTATATATATACTATTGTATATATATATATATATACTTGTATATATATATATACTTGTATATATATATATACAAATCCATTCGTACCTACAGACACGAACGAAGTTCCTTATCGCGCGTTGCGAAGGAGGCTTGACGGAAAAAATTAAGACCAAAAGTTGTAACGACACTTTTTGCTATAGTGGTAAGCCGTTTTGTTTGTTTGTTTGCATTAAATAGGCTCTGAAACTACTGGAACCGATTAGGATGAAAATTGGTATGGAAATAGTTTAAGACACGAGGAAGGACATCGAGGTTTTATCCAACTGCGAAAAAAGAGGTTAATGATTTTGCGCGATAACCGATATACCCGCAGGCGGAGCCGCGGCCGGAAAGCTAGATTATTACTAAAAAAACAAAAAAATAAAATAATAAAATTAAAACATAAGAAGATAAAAATATATAAATAAAAGTTCATTAAAATTATTATATTCAAACATTCTTTATTATTTTATGTTCTTAGTAACCTGACTCAAATAGAAGGGTTTATGTGTGCCTTCGATCTAATAATGTAAAATAACCGTGCCAAGCTGGGGCGGGCCACTAGTTTGAAAATAATAAAAAAAAATACTCTAACTAAAAAAAAAAAATATATTACTATTCCTTCACTAATTATTCGATAGGAACTTCGTTCCATCCAGGTGTCCCTTGACACCTCTCAAGTTTTTATTTTCTTTGAAGATTTCGTAGCTGTGTTTACTTAGCTGTTCTAACCCGATCGGCAAAGTTAAGCAACGTCCGCTGCGGTCATGAGTTGGATGGTAACCGCTAGTGACATTAGTACTGAGCGCTTCCGTGCTTCGGAGGGCACGCTAAGCCGTCGGTCCCAGTTGTTGTCTCAAAGTCAAAGTCAAAATCATTTATCCAATTTAGGCGTCTACGACGTTCTTATGAAGGTCAATTACAAATTTTTGTATTGAATTATTCTACATTGTAGTGCCACGTTCAACAAATAAATTGTATAGAGCCACTGCGAGAAGAACGGGAAAGAAACTCGGGGCCATTCTTTTAAACGTCTATTAACAATGTGTTACATATTTACTATATAATAGAGTCATTACAATATTTGTTTAAATTATTTACGTGGCAGGCGATAGCTTGACAGAGGCGGAATTGTCAGGCATTTTTGTCGTTTATGTAATCAGAAACTGTGTAGTATAGATACATTTCGGTGAGTGTGCAACGGAACTTCACAATTTGATTCCGCCATCCCCATTCTTTAATCGGACTTCCAGGGATACTCAGAAGCGCCATCGCTTTATGGTGGATATTCCATTTACCCGAACGAAGCGATTTACTTCTTCGTTTATCATACGAACCGCCAGGGAATGGAACACCCTGCCTGAGTCTGTGTTTCCGGTTAAGTACGATATGGGGGTCTTCTAAACGCGAGTGAATAGGTATCTTCTGGGTAAGCGCGCTCCATCATCGATCGCATCATCACTTAACATCAGGTGAGATAGTGGTCAAGTGCTACCCAGTTCAGTATAAAAAAAAAAAATAGTAGGATTTTTTAATCAAAATGTTTTTCACGTGCAACTTGAATTTCCCTTCTGTGAGCGTTGTAATATGTTTGGGAACTTTATTATAAAACCGTACACAATTACCTAAGATGTGAGGATCTTTTATTTGTCTTTGCTAATCTTAAACATGGCACCGAGCTATTTTATCTTTATTCCTAGTATTGTAATCGTGTTTGTCACTGTTTAATACAAATTTACTCAAATTTTTACAAACATACATAATATTTTCAAATATATACAGACTTGGTAAAGTTAAAATATCAATTACTTTAAAAAGAAAGGCGAGCAGCTACGTCTGTTAACTGTCTTATCCTAAGAACTGCATATGCAGTAGAACTAAGTTTTCCGGAGAGATCATGTATATGTGGATCCCACTGTAAAGTTGAATCCATTTTGATTCCTAGGAAGACTGTCGCGTTGTCAATAGGGAGTTTATCTAGAGCAAGCTTAATGTTTGGTTCAACATAAGGAACATGTGGTAAAGAAAACTTTAAACATCCGGATTCCAGGTTTTCCGTTGTTCTCCTCTGAAGAATTCTTATGAAATTCGTGAGCAGGTTCAACAATCATATAGAAAAACTTTGTCGATTTAGTTCTTGGAAATTTTTGAAAACAAAGGAAGTGATTGAGTTCAAACGTAAAAAATGAATTAGTAGCTTTTTTAGCTCACAGAGCCAGTAGTTGTTATTTTTTTATTGTAAGGATTGTTTTGAAATTAATAATTATAACAAATCATACTAATGCATATTCTGTGAATTTCAACTAGCTACCTTTATTAACCGTTTCTTAGATAGTCCCCTTAAAGGTCAGATGGAAGGACAGGCTGATGGACAACTGAGGCATAGGGTTTATAATAAGGAATCCTAGTTACTAGCTAAGTGCAATTTCGACTACCACACTGATGTTTCTGTGAAGGGAAAGTTCGTACCCTGGTCGTGGTGGTTTGGAGTGAGGATTGGGTAGGTAAAGTAAGAATAAGGAGAATCCTGAAAATAATTATTTTTACGCTACTGATAGCTAGTTCACCGAAGCTCTTGATTCTAGAAATTAATTATCATTTTTAAGGCTCCACACCCAATAGACATAACGGGAAACTGTAAATATTAATCTGGTGTATGTTTGTGTCCATCCGTGCCTCATGGGCGTCTAGCTCGTAAATGGAAAGGGTCACAAACCCGAATATCTCCTGAGGTTCTCAAGTCCACGGTTATTATTTTTATGTATGATCACGCATTATTATTTAATGGATCTCTTGGACGTACTGTTTGTCTTTAATTTCATTAACTTCGTTCAAGTAGTTTTTCAGTTACATTAATTTAACGAATTCATATTTGCTTATATTCCTATCAATAATTGCAGTTATTTACAATGACGACCATTATTTTTAGGCTAGTGACATAAACCATCCTTTACGCAAATTGCGTCATTGAAAATATTGTGTTTTGATTTTTAAATAGCTTCAACGCGAAAATCTGAAATAACTTGACGAAGTTGGATCATGAAAATATGAGTTCAGTATTTGAATAAGCATTATACCGAGAAAAAGAAGTAAAGTAGTTTTATAAGTGTTTGTTATTACTACGAGTTACACACATAATATATCCCTCATGGGGTGCTGGACGTAAATAACACCCCTCACAACTGGTGGGAGTGGTACAAGGCGATGAAGGGAAACATACCAAAAGGTTAAAAGCAGCTGCTTTTCAAGAACTGCCTTAATACCCTGTTATCCTCAAGACTTCTGCCAAGCGAGATAAAGGCAAACCCACCTAATGCAAGGTATTTTTCAACGATCGACGTTTTAGCTGTGCATAGTTCATAATCATTTATTTATATATCAATATACACGTCAACAATACATTATTGTACAATAAGAACATTTTTGCTTGTACAGATTGATATGCATATAAAAAAATAAAATAAATAATAATAATAATAATAGCCTTAGAGGCTCTCGCTAGACGGTTGGATCACGGGTCAGATGCAGAAGGCAGTGATACTGGACACAACACGCATTGTCCGGAGATTCCTTTCTCTGCAGCCCTAACCACCGGTAGCTTGGGCCCTGCTTCGCTACCGGCGGTACCCTAGTTTTAAGTTTTTTAGAATATTTGTTTATATATTAAAGTTGCAAAAAAAAATTAAATTATGTAAGAAAATAAATAACGTTATTAATAATAAAACAAAATAATATTAAACAATCATGTTACAAAAATCATAAGACATGTACATCCAATATTGTAGGTATGTCATTAAAATAATTGTTTAAATGTCAATAATGTATAAGTAAAAATATAATACAAAAATATATTTTTTTAAATGTCAAGAATTCCTCATAGCTATAGAACGAATGACTAAGTATAGCCAGCGTTTGAGCCTCGTTTTGAATAAATTCAAACGTCATTTGGGATTTGATTATATACTGACGGAACCATGACGTGCGTCAACTTGCCAGACTTAACTAGGGAGCAGGACTTGCTAGCTAACAGTTCCCTATTTCTAGTATGATAAGAGTAGGTATCGCCTAGTTTTACGTTCATATCTAGATTCTGCCCCACGAATATGGTCTGACGGTGGTATCTTTGGGAATTCTCACGATAGCACTAACCGCATGTTTTTGGAGCCAGAATTCCCTCTCCGTGTCTGTAGCTCGAGCCCAGAGCTCTGCACTGCACTGGAGCTGGGAATGAACATTGGCAAAATAGCAAGACTTCACCATCTTTCTCGGAAGCAGTCGTGATATACGGCTAAGGGCAAAGCACGCACCACCTAACGATCCACACACCTTGTGTACGTGAGACCCCCAGGAAAGGCCACCGTCTATCTCAAAGCCTAGAAAGGTAGTGTTGCTGACTTGAACAATCCTTGTCATGTCGATGGAAACATTGAGACTACGAACGAAGTGGCCGGAGAGGTTCACGTAAAGAAAGTGTGTTTTCGTTATATTTAGAACTAGCCCATTCTCACGAAACCACTGAGCTAGCTGTGCAGCAGTTTCGTTCAATCGTTTCGTTCGTTTTTTTTTCAATTTGTTGATAATAATGACGTTGATGTACCTACATATAGCGCCACATTTGTATTTCTCGAAAGGTATGGCACACAATTTATATTCCTATTTGCAAAGTTCTCCTAACAACGTTTTCTGCAGTTTTTAGTAATTATAATTGCTATTTACATTGAAAAGTAAACAAACTGTAAATGAAAACATGAAAATCCATAACATCGTATATTTTGGCAGTTTTCAAAATTTACTAAACCTCTAAATTTAAATTAACTTTTTGATCAGAATCAAACACAAGTTTATTTTAAAATACATAAAAGTATATAAATTTGAATCTGATTTTAAAATAAGATTTTATATTGGTTCATAAACTTCTGGCAACATCGTTGGATTGTAAATGAAATGAAAATATAAGCGAATATTTTCTTTAAAATCCATTGCTAGTTTATATTGTATTTTAGATGTGTGTAGAGGACGAAAGTATTTTATATCACGTCACCAGCCGGCTTGATAGAAAAATACACCAATATATGCAGTAAAAACGTGCATAGCAAAGACCCCATAAATATGTAACCATCAACTTATATTGTGATACATATACATCCAGACGACTGTACATGAAATCGTACGAGTTAACTGCTGATCCTTCGATAGGCTGTGAATAAGTATATCAATAGATAACATTGAATTATGTACACACATATGAATTATGTATGTAGATACCGATATGTTAGGGTTGGTACGGCGCACCCGCATCTCTAATATTTTATCAAAAAATATAATTGTTTATATGTAAATAAAAGTTCATATTTAAATTGTGGTCTTCGTTAGCAAGGCCAAAAAATGCCTACTTTAATTTAGAGCTATTTGAAATGTGAATCGTACAACCCTTCACCATACAGTTTGTTGTTTGTATTCAAGAGAACAATCACATTGCACTGCGATTGTTCTCTTGAGCGCTGAACACGCAACGCTCTGCAAAAAGAGGAATTTCACCAATGCAGTACGGACCTCGGCTTGAGTCGATGCTGAGAGAAGTCGGGGAACTAATTGCCCTGGTACAACTGCGTGGTTGTATCTTTGAGAGTTAGCCCTACGGATAATTACTCGGTGCCTATTTGAAGAGACACAAATCCGGGTTTTATTTTACCTCAAGCTCGCCGGCTGGCTCGGTGTTTGATCGAAGTTTGGCATGTTCTTATGAAGTAATATTTAAGCCAATCTCAAAAGTCCTTATGTATTCTCAAAGAGTTGTTTTCTTATATTATTAGCAACATACAAGTATTAGCTTATTAAAATTTCTAATTTTATATGTGGTAACCCAAAAATCAAATTAAAAAATAAAGTTACCTTCTGACAAGCTCTGTATCTAAGTTAAACGCATAGAATTACTGGCTCTATTATTTTTCTACCCAATGTGTTCTTTACTATATCTGTCAAAAATTTATACAAGCACCTATATTTCACCACATGGTTCCATCTATTCCAGTTATAGAATTATATTACCGTATAGTAATATTATATTTTTTTAGAGGTAAGGTGACTGAAAGATTGTGATTGCATGAAAGTTTTAAATACTTATAATGAATAAACACATAGTTTTAATTTTTATGAATAAAAAAAAAATACGATTAGAATAAGGTGAAAAATATGTATTAAATTTTGACATTTCTGTGTTTTTAAAAGGCGAATTCCGGAATTAAAACGCCACTGAACCCGCGAAGTGGTGAAACTAGCAAAAAGAACGAAAAGTTGGTATTTAAACGCAGTGTCACCTTTTGGAAAATGACGCACATGTGATAAACCACGCAGTCAAGGCCAGTACAAGTTATCCAAAAAGAACAAATACTAAGCAAACGTATCAAACAAACTGTGAAGACAACAATGTAACTTCATCAAGGCCATTAAACATCTGCAAACTCGATTGGAGAGACAAAACAGACTTCCACGGCTCGTCGCAAAACCCCAGGTGAGCTCCAAATACCTCAATTTGCGGGTTCCGCCGTGAAAAGGGCCAATTTGCTGACCAGGCGGGCGGGGGTTTCACCAATTGGATTAGAAAGTTCTCGAAGAGGCCATAATGAATTTATTGTCTTTGGCACTGCTAGTGATCTTGGAATGTTTTAGATTCTGAATTCATATATATTTGAATCATGCTCTTGATTACATCACCAATATTTGTTGAATGGTTTTGATAAACATCAATGGTAAGTATTACCTTTATGTAAGATTAAGTATTATGTCTAACATTGAGTAATGAGTAAAAAAGAAAGTAAAATTCACTTCGGGAGAGAGATGGCTATATGTTCAGGACGTGACGATGTCATAATTTTTTTCTAGCGTGCGTTTGAGTATAGTAGCTTTAATCATTTTCTTATATATTAATGTGTTACAAAGAATGAGGTGGCGAAAATCTATGTTATTTGTTTTTGATAAACTATATAATAAAATATATATCAAATAATGTGGGTTCTTTAGAAAAATGTTTTCTCTGACAACGTACAGGACAAAATGCTGAAACATTAATTGGAAAAATGATGGTTCCAATTTTATGGCCGGCCGTACACCAACGCCTTATGTACACAAAACAATAATCAATGAAATAAAACTTGCCTATATTTTTATTATTTGTATTACGTCTAGTGATAATAAACAACTAATATTTCCCTATAATCTTAACAATTGAACGAAGGAAGAATCCCTCGACACAGGATTTCTCTTAGACTGAGATATATAAAGTCTATGAGTATGCATAAAATCATTAATGATGTGAATCTACCGAAAAAACACTTTTTTTTTTGTTTCCAACGTTTTTGTTCTAGAAAATTTGAACTACAGAACAAACCTCGTGGACGGCCGGAGATCCTAGTTGACAATGAAGAATTAAAAGTGATCGCGGAAGCGAAACCATTGCAAACCACGTCAAAATTAGAGGCAGGCTTCAATGTGGGTAATGAAACAGGTTTAATTCTTGAAATAAATTGGAAAAGCGAAATAGCTCGTAAATGGGGTACTGCATGAATTTATCGAAACAAACCAACAAACACGAGTTGAGTTCTGCGTTACATTACTCAACCGTCACAATAACGAGGAGATTTTGAGTCGTACTGTTACTTGTGTTGAAAAATGGATCCTGTATGATAATCGGAAACGCTCATCACGATGGTTGAACCCAGGACAACCGGCCAACTCCTGCTCCAAGAGAGGGTTGACTCAGAAAAAGGTACTAGTAGACCAGTGCTGGTCTCATCCATTACAGTTTTCTAAGACCAGGCCATACGATTACGGCAGACCTGTATTGTTAAAATTGCAAACCATTATAGAAAAGATAGCCGTTAAACAACCGAGTTAACTCCGCACTTGCCGGTCCCAAGCCCGGATGCAAAAGGAGGAGGGTTGGTCAGGAGGGACCATACCTACCGTAAAAGGTCAACGCCGAGTCTCAGGCGGCGGCAAATAGCCTGACAACACCATGACCACCCAGCGATCATGAAGCGGTAACCAGAAACCGTGAGGGCCAAATACCTTCTAAAAGTCTGATGCAGAAGGACGTGGGAACCCACTGCGATTACTTTCCCAAGAAAACCCCCCCATCATGAACAGAGATATATATGAGAGCGATTTGTTGGACGATCCGACTAACACTCGGCGCCACTCGGTACCCGGGCCGAGTGGTGTGAAATTGGCTACCGAAGCTTCGAAAGAAGGATCAAATGTGAACGGCAATAAGAGGTTGCCGGCTGAAAATAAAACCTCAATACGTACAACCCAACGTATTGGTGCCTGGAATGTCAGAGGCCTACTAAAACCAGGTAAACTCACCATCATTGAAAAAGAAATGGAGTGTCACAACCTCAATGTACTTGGAATTAGTGAGACACATATGCGTGGAAACGGGCACTTTAGAACAGCATTAGGAAACACCATGTATTTCTCAGGTGCCGAAGACTCAAGCCTACATGGTGTAGGAATATTACTGCCAGCCAAATTAAATCAGTATGTCCTCGGTTATAATCCAATATCGGAAAGAGTCATGTCATTAAAATTGAACACCAGACCTTGCACATTAAACCTTGTTCAAATTTATGCCCCCACTTCACAGGCTTCAGTAGAGGAAATTGACTCTTTTTACGGAGAACTTGAGACAACGCTAGATTCGATTCCCAAGAGAGAAATAACTATGGTAATTGGAGACTGGAATGCCAAGGTTGGATGTACAGCCACTGATAACCACATCAGAGACACAGTAGGCAAGTTTGGTCTTGGCAGCAGGAATGAACGCGGCGAGAGACTGATTGATTTTTGTGTTACCAGGAACCTTACCATCTTGAACACCTGCTTCCAGCATCACGCTAGACGCCTTTACACATGGAAATCTCCAGGTGATAGATATAGAAACCAAATTGACTACATCCTCATCGATTCACGCTGGAGATCATCCGTCTCTAATGTAAAAACGTTTCCTGGTGCCGAATGCGGTTCGGATCACAATCTTCTCGTGGCCAATTTTGTACTAAGGTTGAAAGCACCCAGGCATCTGTTACCTAAGCCCAATCAGCTAGAACCATCACAGATCCAAATTTTTAAGGAGTCCCTGGAAACAAAATTAAAGTTGAAATCGTTCGAGCAGCACGACGCCAACTCGCTGTGGGAAAACTTTAAAGCACTGGTCTTGGAAACATTGAACGATACTAAGAGCACAAACAACAACACAGACCACAAGAAATCTATTTGGATATCCGATCGCACCTGGGAACTTGTTAAACGGAGGAAGGAGCTTAAAATAATGGGGTTGCAGAACACAGGGGTGTTACAAAAGTACAACGACCTCTGCAAAAAGATCGACAGGTGCTGTAGCGAGGACAAAAATCGATTCATTGACACAATCTGTACGGAAATCGAACAGCACTCCCTAAAGTTTCAGACAGCAGACTTATTCAAGAAAGTCCGCTTACTGTCAAAACAGTTCAAGCCCAAGGCGTGGGTCATCGAAGACTCCAATGGGCAGGTAATAAATGAACTTGACAAGATTGCTGAAACTTGGCGCCATTACTGTGAACAGCTTTACAAGGACTCGTTAGGAACACCAGCCCTTCAGTCGAACTGGAGCAACATTGAGCTAGAACCCACTATCTTACGCTCAGAAATAATATCTGCTCTGGCATCGCTCAAAATTAGGAAAGCACCAGGTCCTGACTACATAACGGCTGAGACACTTAAGTCCTTAGGTGATCTGGGAATCGACACGTTGCACACCATCTGCAATGAAGTATGGAAGAATGGCCATTGGCCTAGGGATTGGACCGACTCCATAATCCTTCCACTACACAAGAAAGGGTCTACGAGAAAGTGTGATAACTACCGTACCCTAGCCGTTATCTCCCATGCCAGCAAAATAATGCTTCATGTTTTGAATTGCCGTATCCGTTATTATCTGGATTGGCAAATCCCACAGGAGCAGGCGGGGTTCGTTAAGGGCAAAGGTACGCGTGAACAAATTATGAATATCAGGCAGATAATTGAAAAGGCGTACGAATATAACACCCCAGTTATACTCTGTTTCGTGGACTACAGCAAAGCGTTTGACTGTGTCAACTGGCGTCATTTATGGAGGGTCCTGTCCGAATTGGGAGTCCCCGGTCATCTTATCAGACTTCTCGAAAGCCTATACATTAACAGCCAAGGGAAAGTGAAGGTGGATAGAACTATTTCGGAGCCTTTCTGTTTCGAGAAAGGTGTGCGACAGGGCTGCATTTTGTCGCCCATTCTATTTAATATATACGGCGAATATATCATGAGGCGTACTTGCGACGAATGGGATGGAGGCGTGAGCATCGGGGGAGTGAAAATCACAAACCTGCGTTATGCGGACGACACGACTCTCTTAGCTGCAAACGAAGCCGAAATGACCAATTTGCTGAATAGAGTGGAGGCAAATAGTAACGCATTGGGACTCTTCATAAATCGCTCCAAGACTAAGCTCATGGTTGTGGATCGTGCACAAAAATTGGAGTTTACTGGGACGCTCAATCTAGAGATTGTAAATAACTTCACATACTTGGGCTCCAATATTAGTAATAATGGCTCGTGCGAATCCGACGTACGCAGACGCATAGGGATGGCAAAGAACGCCATGTCTCAGCTGCATAAGACTTGGAAAGACCGCAAGATCTCATTGAGGACAAAAAAGAAGCTGGTACATACACTCATTTTCTCCATCTTCTTATACGGTGCTGAGACATGGACCCTTAAAGCATCAGACCGTAAACGCATAGACGCATTCGAGATGTGGTGCTGGAGAAGGATGCTGCGAATACCGTGGACTGCTCATCGGACCAACGCCTCCATCCTTAAGCAACTGCAAGTCAGAACCAGGCTTTCATCGACATGCCTTAAGAGATGCATCGAGTACTTCGGTCACATAGCCAGAAAAGATGGTGACAATCTGGACAGGCTGATGGTCACTGGCAAAATAGAAGGGAAAAGATCTCGAGGTCGCAGTCCAATGCGGTGGTCCGACCAGATACGCTCCACTCTCGAAATTCCAGTGCATGAGGCACTACAAATTGCAACCAACAGATCAAGATGGCGCTCACTGATCAAGGAGCGAATACTTGATGGAGGAGGTCACGACCCTCAGTAATGAGGATAACGAATAACGGAGGAGGAAACAACCGAGACTGGTCAATTGCTCTAGCCCCCTGCTGCTTCAGTACAACGCTGCACAACAGACGGTCCTAAATTCTCTAATTTACTTCATTTGAGTCAACCATCTCTTGGAGCAGGAGTTGGCCGGTTGTCCTGGGTTCAACCATCGTGATAAGCGTTTCCGATTATCATACAGGATCCATTTTTCAACACAAGTAACGGTATCACTGCGATTGGAATGCCCCTGATGCCGTGCTCCCCGGACCTCGTTTCAATAGATTTAAAAAAAATTGATGGGGCTGCCAAAACCACCATCAAAGATTTTTGAGATTCTAGAGCCCACAATTTTTTCACCAAAGGAAACACTAAACTACCGATAAAATAGTGAAAGTGCATAGATAGCAATGGTACACACTTTAATTGATAATTTAAAATAATTGAATTTTATAAATACGTTTTGCTTTATAAAATTCAAATGAACCTCAACAAAACTTTATGAGAAGTTATATATTAATAGCTATTCAAATCAAAATGTTCGGTGGAGGGTTGCTTAGGGCTGAGATGTTGTTATAAACCGCGCGCGGGTCGCTATTCGCTAAATTAACCCTCAAACACAAACTTTAGCCACACGTAATCTGCGAGGTACTATTTCACAATGATTAATCAACAAACTATGTTGTTTACCTTTTGCTTTCCGGAAGTGGCTTTACTAGAACTCGATCACTTCACTTCAGAGAAATACATTGCTGCACGGTTCCACTTGTGATATAATAAATCATATAGTAGTATAGTACAAAAGATAAAATAAAGAAGGTAATTGGGGCAAGTAGAGCTAAAATACAAATTAGGATTGCTAATAATTTCGGGAGTTTTAGCTATAGGCTTTAAATATTAATAACTACTATTGCTGAGGGTTAAAAAAAACTGTGCTTTCTGAAAAACTGGTACCTTGCATGTGGATCGCCAAAACGCTTGCCATGCATGTGCATTATGGAAACCCCCATAATCATCCATAGTCGTCCATCAGTAGTGGACAATCTGTGATAAACAGAACAACAACAAAATATATAGATTTACCTACTTATTTTACATTAAATAACATGAAAGTAACATGTCAAAGTCAATATGATTTATTTTTTCAACTATGATGCTACAGAAAATCAAAAAGAACATTCTACGACATCTAATAATCTAGCTTAGTTGTAGCTACATCTATCTACTGCTATTTTCTTACAAACGGCATATGCCGCCGAAATAAGTCTCCTGGATAGGTACTCATAGTATTGAAGGATCCTACTGGTACGTTAAATTCATATTAATTTGTAGGCAGTAGTCTTCCTGGAAATTTTCATGTATACAACTGTACAGTAGGGTCAAATATAAAATGTTCTGTAAATATTTTCTTTACTTAATGTTACTTTTGTGCAACGTACAATTAAACATTAGGTTTCATAACGTTAATTTTTTTATTGATAAATAATCTTATCAATTTCATTGGATATATTGTTAGCACGGTACAATGATAAAATAACTTATTAGAAACTTCTCTTGATCTGCTTTTTCTTTAAATGACGCAGCAATGTATGTAAAACTGTAAGAGTGCAGCCTAGTAAAAGTAGGGTAAACATCCCCGCCTATTGTTATCAAGTTGAAATCAAACTGCCTTTTTGTTTTCCCGCCCCTTGCTCGTCTTTCTGTTTACACTTTTCAACGCCATGAATTTAAGTCGTTATAAAATCTGACATTTTTATTTGTTAAAGAAACGAGATGTTTGCAATTTTTTTTGCATTTTATGGCACCTACTATTTGGTAACTAGGTATGTTTTGTATTCTAAGCGGCATGGAATAAAGTACTTAGTAATTTTAAGACTTTTTCAAGTTGAACACATACGTATAAGTAAAAAATCAATGAAAAGAATCGTCTCAACGGAACGTCACTGTTATTCTAGACTAGTTGAGAAGCTAAATAAGGAAATATCACAATTTGAATCGAGAGGATGGTTTTAATTTAGCTGTATCCAGTGCTAGTGCTTTTTGTCTTCATTAAAACCTGTGGATGTTGTCAGTGTTGGGCGTCGATACAATACATATTTGGATTAAATGCGGGTAGTTAGACAAAATACCCGCAATTCAAGACGTTGACACCTGCATCTTCAGTGCGCTCGTGATCACGACCAATGCAACTTCATTGAAACGTAGAGGTAAATAATATACATGTTTTACCGCGAAGCCCAATTAAATACTTATAACTATAAAGTACATAGTACATAGAGCTCACATTAACGGTGTAGTAACAGTTGGTACGAGGAGGACACATTTTTTCATATTTAAAGTAATAGCTTAAACAGTATTGTACGACACCTCTAAACATTGTAGCTATTTTGCATGAAAATAAATTCCAGTTATTTATTTTTTATATCAGATAGACTAATCTTTGACCACTCAATCACCTAATGATCAGTGATACGTTTGAAGATATTGTTCAATATATGGCTCCCAAGGACAGCTTCCGGAACACACACTTTGGTGCTTGTATGTACATTAGGGACTTATGTATTTTCGTTAAAACACACCCTAAATATTTCAAAAAACGAAATGACATCATGCCGAGGCAAAAACGTGCAAAGTTCTTAAACCTACTTTATCAACCTCCCTGCCGTACATATATTTATAAAAGAAATGTTTTTATTTATTTTATTTATTCATCAAAATATAGTAATACAAATCAAAGGGGTTAGTTAATAATGTCCTTAAACCTACATTAGGTTTGTCTAGACATTAAGTTCTCGTTGTTATCTTTAAATATATGATATCGACAATAGTAAACACAAAATAAAACTTACAAAACAGGTAGATTTAACATAAACATTACATACAATATCGTTAATGTTTGGAGCGATATGAAGCGGCCGGCACTGTAGCAGCAAGCAACAGAACCAGTTTGGTATACGTGAGGTGCACAATGCACAACGTCAGTGTCTTATAGTTGTGTGCGTTTACGCATTGCAAAGGGTGCTCCGGTTTACGCTATATTGTTTTCTAGTAAAAAATATTTTTTTAGAATATATTTAATATTTGTTGCGTTAATTTTATTTTTAATTTCATCAGGTAAATTATTAATAAGGCGAGGGATCATATAATTAGTTGTTCTTTTGCCGTAAAAGTTAAATAATTTTAATATGTACATAGTGGCGTATAATAGTTTAACAGAAGATATTAAAATGAATGGTAATGTGTTTAGAGCTAACGTGAATAGTTGCCTATCTGACAATTGTTATGTTTACTAGGTACACTAAGTGATGCATATGGAATTAATTATTTTCAAAATGACAATTTATATTATATAGACATGACATTTTAAATTATAGAACTTATTTATAGAATAATATTTAATTATAGAAGAACTTAAAATGTAATTGTATTATGTATTCTGGCAAATAAACATTTGAATTTGAATTTGCGACAGAATTTCTACTTGTTGGTGGTAGCTAGCTAGGCGGGTATCCGCGAAATGCTTTACCACCATGCTATAACGACTGCCATCCCAAGACTCCAGAGCATGGAAGCGCTCAGTGCTAATGCTTCTAGCGGTAACACATACAAGTCTGACTGTAGTGGACGCTGCCAAACTTAGATGCTCAGTTATGTACATCTAGGCAAGCAACGTTATACAAGCGCTTTATACATTTTATATGACCACAGAAACAAAAATTAAACTTCGACACTACTATACCTACTGTGTAGGTTTTCTCCTAACCATGCGTGTATCGATACGTAGTAGCAGTTCCGTCAACTGATGATTAAGACTGTTCTGTTCATGTTCAATTGAGTTGTCACACAATAAAACATACCGTTCTTGCAGCTGTAACGCCGCATCGCAGCCATTAGTTTTCTAGACGACGTGATATTATAAATTAATTATTAATTACTGGTTAGGTCCCGCGTGCTGGGTAAAGAACCGCAAGCAAAGGCTTTGCTATATTGCCTTAGTGGCTGCTCACATAATTATATCGCTAGAGTTATTGTTGTTATTTTTATAAAATTGAAACAACTTGCGTGCCTCATATTTACTTACAATTAATTATAAAAAGACTAGACCTTAATTCAATGACCTAAAGATTTATTTTAAATACCATTAACATTTGGTCTGTTCTCCGTGTTTTGTGAATGGATACTTAGAATTAGTCGGATCAAAGCAATAGTATACAGCTATACACTAGTTATTAAGAAATAACATTTACAAAGCAGAGGTCTTAATTGACCGGTCGACGTATACTTAAGAAAAAATATATGAAAAACTTATTTTCAAAAGATTTGACTAAATATATAAAACTAATTAACATTATTATAATTTCACATTAAAATGAGTAAGAATATCATGAGTATCAAGTAGGCACGACCTGTGTCTTGGGTACATACTAATTTACAATAAATTTCTAAGGGCCAAATTTACCAATTTAGGGATAACTACTAATTCGAGGATAACTTTAATTTTTGTTACCAACTAGATATGATAGACCTTAGTAACCAAAGACGTCCAATGATGTTATTACAATATTTGTATTCAGTTTGCCATGGTGTTGCATAAAATTTGACACAGCTTGACGGCTGTAACAAATAAAAACACATATCCAAGAGTAAAATACTATTCAAGCTCCATAAACTAATAAATAAACAATCATGGCACGCTGTGTCACTTGTAATAAAAATCCAAACCAAACCTTTTATTCATGACAAGAATCTAACAAAGCATAAAATCAGCGATGTTTGATGTACAACGATAGCAAAAGCTTATAACATTTTAATGGTTTATTTTATGGTATAAAGTTATCCACGAATTAATTTAACCCTGGATTGTTGAAATTGGGGCTCAGACTACTAAGAATATAAAAAGTAATCCATTTTTTTTTTCTTGACACCCATTCAGTGACCACGCTAGTAAGTTCATTCGCTTTGAGATTACAACATCTCTCAGTTACGTATTTCTTTAATATTTGTGTATTTAGCAGTCTCTGGCTACCATTTCAAATAACCCCGAAGTAGGTAACATAAAAGAGACTTGCCAGCAGTACTGGTCTCACTGACTAAGCCGAAATTCATAGAATACAAAATTTAATAACGCTTAACGATAATCCTGTTATCTGGAGCTCGGCTTATATTTAGCGTTAATTTTGAGAATAACCCTTAAGGGCGATATTAAAATGACAAGTGTCTGTGCCCAGCCCTTATTTAGCCGGGATAATATTTTTGTTGTTTTTGGTAATGGTTTCGACGAAGTTTTTGTTTTTGTTTTGTTTTGAGTTTTGATTGGTAGCGATATAATAATTTTAATTCACGATAGTTTTTAATTTATCGAATCTCTAAAATTGTAAAATTGAATTCCAAAGACATTTGAGAACCAGTAATTCTAGGTTAGCCTGAACAACATCTTCGACCACATAATCACTTATTTACAATCAGGATCAGAATATCTGGAAAAAAAAAATATTTTTGTTAATTCTAAGATTCATTATGTACCTACCCAGAATGAAAGGGACAGTTCAGTCTTCGAAAATTCGGGTCCCGAACAAAACTGTTCTAATATGCAGAATTGCTGAAAGTTTTCCTACTGAATGTAAATTGTAAAATAGAATTAGGTACTTTTAAAAAAATTGGTACCATATCTAATTATTAATGCATATAAATTATATGTTATATAATATTTTGTAAGTTTTGGAAAGTGGTATAAGCTCATGCTTGATTGCGTTCCTCGAGTCGACACAATTATTATTTATTTATTTTTTATGCCTTTGACCACTATCTCACTTGGTGGTAAGTGATTATGTGGTCGCAGATATTGTTCAGGCTAACCTAGAAGTACTGGCTCGCAAGGACAGCTGCCGGAACACACCGTTAGGTGCTTGGTGACAGATTTTTTACTTGAGGGTGGTAGCTAGCCAGGCGGGCATTCGGAAAATGCCCTACCACCATGCTATAACGACTGTCAACCTAAGACGTCAACCGGGACCGACGGCTTAACGTGCCCTCCGAAGCACGTACACGCTCAGTAGTAATGTCACTAGCGATCACCCATCCAACTCATGACCGCGCGCGACGTTGCTTAACTTTGCTGATCGGTTGAGAACAACTTAGTAAACTTCGCTACGAGCGCTTCATAACAATAGATCAATAACAATTATATATAACAACTAGCTGACCCGGCAAACGTTGTTTTGCCATATAAATAATTTTGGCTATTAAAAAATAAGGGTTGATCGTAGAAGGGTGAAAATTGAGGATTGTATGTATTTTTGTATATTGTATCATAAAAAAATAGAAATTAAAAATTTTGTCTAATAAATAAAAAAATAAATTTAGGGGTGGACTACCCCTAACATTTAGGGGGATGAAAAATAGATGTTGGCCGATTCTCATAGATACCGGATAAGCACAAAAAATTTCATCAAAATCGGTCAAGCCGTTTCGGAGGAGTATGGCAACGAAAACTGTGACACGAGAATTTTATATATTAGAAAGAAGAAGATAGATCAACAATACGCATAACGCGAAGGTCGGTCAACTACGTCATTGACGCGTGAGGTGATGTGCTGTGTAGTGGGTTGCCCGTGATAGGAAATAGAAACTAGCAGTGCTTTGCTGTGATCCATCGAGGGTGTTCGACACGGCAAAGACTGCGAGTGTAGCTAATTTTTTGTCGAAACCCAAATTGATTGCAATATATGATATTGAATTTAAAAAAAAACTATATATTGTAATACATGAATATATTCAGCCGTGACTTTGCGGAAATCCATATTTAATAATAACAAATATTTTAAAAATATTTTATGAAAACATCAAATTAATATTTTAATAAAACACTTAAAAATACAAAAATATATCTTTCTCGTTCGTGCGCTCGTAGAGTCAAGACCTCCTGAGGATGCTTCGTGTAGAAGCGAAATGCGTCGAAAATTCTTCCGGTTTGGCTGCGTGGCGTTTGTGACGTCACGTCTGCTTAACAGGAAAATAAGGCAGAATTGTCACTAGATATATGTGTAGTATGTTTTAAGTGTTTTATTAAAATATTAATTTGATGTTTTCATAAAATATTTTAAAAATATTTGTTTTTACTATATATTGTTTTAGCCACAGCTTTTTCAAATATCTAAGAAACAGCAGGTAATAGGGCAATAATTGGGCGATAGTTGCACGGGTTCTTCCTCAAATGATAAATGTAATAAAAAATTTCAATATAGGTGTAACTTCAGTTGGGAATTTTTATTTATAATGGTGAGATATTGTCTACTCCGAAGCTTGTTTTATTATTTATATGTTGAGTAATACTGTATGCTTCACTCTTCAAAACTGGTTCAATGTACAAAAAGTTAGTCGTAGACTCGAGCACTGAGCAGGCGGCACGAGTGACGAGTGCATGACGGGACTCGTATCTCTCGTGCCGACAGACGCAAAGTAGTCATTGAAAGTGGTTGCAACTTGTCGCGGTAATTTAATACAAGTGTTATTTATCCGTAGACTGGTGTTTAGTTTATTAGTCATTGTGTTCAGTACATATCAGAAGTTCTAGCCCACTTCACTAGCACGTAATTTAAGTCGACAAAACAAAAAAAACAATTTGCTTCTTTCATGTGTTTGTTAATTGAACCATTTTACAGCGGCACATGTAACAAACATAGATAGAGAAGTTCAAGTAGAAAATCTGTCGCCAAGCACCTAACAGTGCGTTCCGGCAGCAGTCCTTGAGAGCCAGAAAAATTACAGGCACATGAGAACTAACAACTTTACGTCTCAGTGTGACGGGCACAGTGCAATTCGTTGTTGACGAAATGCGTCTGTTATAGGCAGAAGTTAGTCCACTTAACATCAGGTGGGCCGAGGCCCACCTGATATATATATATATATATATGTGTAGTTGATATAGGTTTAGAACTAATGATGTAACGTTAAGCAAGTTTGATGCAGTTCTTAATTGCTCTTTTAAGGTATCTAGTATCTGCATAGCTCTTTCCATACAAGCGTAGTATAGTCTTTTATATAAACAAAATATTTTATATTTTAAATAAAAAATGTTCATACTAGTTGAAATTTTGCATGTACGAGTATGTCCTTGAGCCTAAAATCTATGCTTTCTATTATTTATTATTTTAACTCTAAATGTGAAAATAAGCATTCCCATACAAAACTATATATCCAAATAATTCTGAAAATACACATATTTACGGAAACTGATAGACCAGAAGCAAAGGTTTTGGATTGAAGGAAATGCATGCTACATTTCAATGAGTTTGAACCCTGAAAATCACTTATTGGGAGTATAAGGCGACCGGCGCGTGAAATCGGGAGACTACGTTTAATTCCAGTTAGAGATGAAACTATTATGCTCTAAACATTTGTAAGTATGAAAGCGACAAAACTAACCACAATACGTACTCTTACTTTCCCAACAGTAATTAATGAACACCCCTCGATCACTTCCCAGGCAAGCAAGACATTAAAGCATTCCTTCACAGTGCCGTATCGCGCTAGATCAGTCGGCACCTACATAGTGATACGATCGTCCCGTTATATCAACTACGGCACAGATTAGCGCGTACTAACCACGTCGCTGCACCGGTCATAATGAGCTGGGATCGCAGATTACCTACATAGTACCTACTAAATGCTGTTTCACACAGACGGACGCTATTTTTAAAATATAATTTATTGTCTTAGGTTTTCGCGATTATAACACATAGTAACAAACTACTTTAAACGGTTTAAATCGTGTATATTTATCTTTTTTTTGGCCCGACGTTTCAGTGTTTCGACTTTGCAGTGATCGTGGTCACGGGGTGCAAAGTGTTCGAAACGTCGGGACAAAAAGAAAATGATAATTATACATTAATCCAACTCTCTAATCCATAGAGCTAACATGACATAATGACTCATAACTCTAATTTTTTCTCTCGTTCTTCAACTATCGTATCAGTTTTTTTATATGTTTTCGTGTCCGTCGTCGACGTTTTCATATGCGAGCACTAAGCCGACAAGAGCTAATATTTCCTCCCTCGAAGTAACCGTGGAATGAAGATGAAGCTGAATGAAGATTGTTCTTTCTATCTTAGTATATAGAAAAACAGTACAGTTTTAAACGGAATCGGTTAATGCATTTTGGAAGGTATTTGGGACTTATAACGTTGAATATATAACGATGTAAGTAATCAAACGCCACCTTAATACAACCGTTAAGTGTGGACTATTCTGTGGTACGAACTGCAGCGATACGATCGCAACACCATCGCGATACCACCGCAACTTATTGACGATTCACACGCGATTGTACGGACGGAGAAATTAATATGGCGTATCGTTTTAGGTGTAAATTGAATGTCGAACTGAAGAACTGTGTTGTAGAAAACTTACCTTTAACCATGCAAAGGCTCCATTTTCATTAGCTGTTCTAATACCGCGACGGAGATAATGACGTCACAGATCTCTTAACGGTGACGTCATCATCTTTGATGCGGTATAAATGGACTAGATATAATGGGGTTATAAAAGTATCAAATGTTTGTCTCTAGGCTTCAGGCAACTATCTCAGTGTGAACATTTTACAAAAATCGTCATTTGAATTAGAGATGTTGTTCACTTAAATATATCAATGAAATGCGGATCAAAATCGCGCACCTTTGGCACCCCACGGGGTTTTTATATTGTGTACATTATTAAGTCCCCGTGGGGTTCCGGGCTAGAACTGCACCCACCCGCATCTTCCCGTGAGAGTCATAGGAAAAATATCAGAAGGTTAATAGCAGCACCTTCTGAAGAATCCATCCATCCAGTCATCTTACAGTGCGATCCCTAAGACGCTTGCCAAGTATGGAGATTACGGCAAACCCCCTATATTGGATTATGCTTTCGGAATATGTTCAAGGGTGGATGTTATGGCTGTTTATGTGTGTGATGTGACTTCTTTATCTTTTAGGATACAAACCTTAAAAAATTATTACTGAATGCGAAAGATCAGCTGAGTATAGCACTTAAGCTACTCAACCTAAAAACAAAACAAATGAACTAATGTAATGACTCCTCTGAGAATATTGTTTCTGTTTTATAATATCTACTCTAAATAAAGCCTTTTAAAATGTAACTTTCCTAATACCACCTGACCTACTTCCCAAAATGCAAAGCTGCAATAAAGGGGCCACGTGCTTTAAGGTTGAACTGGCCGGTCGCTTCTCCATACAAACGCCGTAGGGTGATCACTTCCGTATTTGAGACTTTAGGTCCAGAATTAAGCATAATACCGATTGATCTCGTCATTATCTAGGCTTGTATGATGCCTAAATTTTAAAAAGATAATTAAGTTGAAAGTTTTGAGCCTTGAAAATGTTATATGAAAATGTTTCGAAGCTCATAACTCTCAAGTTAATTATCTTATTAAAATTTCGGCATCATACAAGCCTAGGTAATGACGAGATAAATCGGTATTATGCTTTGTTTTGGACCTAAATCCTCAAATAAGGCAGTGATCCACCTACGGCGTTTGTATGGAGAACGGCCCGGCCAGTTCACCCTTAAGCCAAAACGAGGATGTTGTGTAAGGCGGCGTGCACACGGGCGGCAGCCACAATGCCATTCGTTATCGCTCATTATGCGTATGTCGCTGCCTTACGTGTATTAAACATGATGCAACCTATACGACAAATGTGAGGGTGACTTTTAAACCAGAAGCATCTAAAGAAGCTATTTGATTGTTTCAAGTAAAACATATGTCGCCAAGCACCAAACGATGTGTTCCAGTAGTTGTTATAGATAGCCGGTTCTCATTCTAGTTCAAGATTTGTTTTAAGATCCTTATAAATTTTTTTATATTTTTTATGCTTGATAGGTTAGCCCATGACCACTATCTCAACTGATAGTAAGTGATGATGCGGTCGAAGATGATGAAGGCTAACCTTGAATTACTGGCTCGCAAGGACAGCTGCCAAAACACACCGTTAGGTTCTTGGCGACATATTTTCTACTTGAGGGTGGTAGCTAGCCGGGCGGGCATTTGCAAAATGCCCTACTACCATGCTATAAGGACTGCCATCCTAAGACAACTCCCGGGACCGACGGCTTAACATGCCCTTCCAAGCACGGAAGCGCTCAGTAGTAAAGTCACTAGCGGTCACCCATCCAACTAATGACCGCAGCGCACGTTGCTTAACTTTTCGAATCGAGCAGTCAAGTCAACAACCAGGATCGAAAACCTTACAGAGAAGGTCTTCGGTCTCGGTCCTCCGAACTAAGAAAGCACTAAGTAGTAAATTCCTCATGGCTGCTATCTTAAGATTACAACTGAGACCGACGGCTTAGAGTAACTCTCTGCAGCACGGAAGCACTCATCAGCAACTGCCACGGGCGCGGTCACCAATTTAAGAAGTGGTCACAGAGAGCATTGTTATCAACGTACGATATAATGTCGCTTAAGAACGACTAGGTAACCTCACTAAGAGCGAGATGTTCGTACAAGATTAAAGCAGTCCATGGCATATTCATATAATTTTAAAATTTTCCTGTTTTGCAATCTTTACATACCAATGTAACATAATTATTTCACTTCAATTTATTGCTAGTACCTATAAGCGTCAAAAACATTAAATGCAGATTTTACTACGTCGCAAGGTGCAAAAGTGACTTCATAAAAGCGTTACTTCCATACAAAATACTTGTGATCACTGTTTTACATACAACCAATGGTTATTTTTTGTAACTTATAAAAACCACGCTCTGTATTGGATTTGTTGAGGAAATTGTGGGACTGCTCAATTTAAGCGGTCAAGGGTTGACGGTATCACATAGGGGTAGACTATCGTTTGTGCCGATCGTGAAGCGTCGGTCCTCGGTTCTAGATCGTTCTATACAAATGCAAACGCAAGCGTCTCGGGAGTCGCTTGACGCGCGTCGCAGTCTGCTCGCCGCCGCTACGCCGCACCACTTCGAATGATTGCAAATTGATTATGCCGTGTGTACTCGGCTTTATGGAGATTTGAGATGAAGTTGTTGTCGGTTGCAGGGATTTTAATATTGTGCGATCCAGTGCTAGTGCGGGGACATGGAATTGAAAAGTTTCGTGCGTTTTTCTCAGTAACTGTACTCACAGTACCTATTTTTTTTTATGTTATTGTGACGGAAAAAGCCCGAGCCCCACCTGATGTTAAGTGGACTAACCTCTGCCTATAACAGACGCATTTCGTCAACGACGAATTGCACTGCGCCCGTCACACTGAGACGTACAGTTGTTAGGTCTCATGTGCCTGTAGTTTTACTGGCTCTCAAGGACTGCTGCCGGAACACACTGTTAGGTGCTTGGCGACAGATTTTCTACTTGAGGGAGGTCGCTAGCCAGTCGGGCATTCGCAAAATGCGCTTCCACCATGCGGAGAAGCTCAAGCTCTGGGCGGGATTCGAACCATGAACCTGCTGCGCGGCAGTCCATAGCCAATGCCACTGAGCCATCACTGCTTCGTAATAAAGGCTAAGTCTATTACCATCACACGTCATCGAGTGTTGATATTATTTATTAATATTAACCCGTAAGGAATAAAATATTAAACTATAAGTTATAAAAAAATACTAAAATAAAATATTTAATTGCAATAAAAATTCGTTAAGTGACTTATGTGTTTTTTTTAATTATATAAAAAAATATTTAAATTAACTTGTAAAGTCGTACAAATTCTTAAAACACCATTACCTACTTGTCACCACTCACATTCCAAATTATTGTCAAAGATTTTTAGGGTACTGGCGGTTTATTCATATAAAATATATGTTTCCCTTAGCAATGATCTACGCTACAGATATTGTTTATCCGTAGTTGTTTGTATGGTAGCAATTATTTTAGCATAATATCATCAAAACAATATTATATTTGTGAAGATAGTTCAAAAGAAATAATACCAAAACAAGTTTCACATTGCATCAACAAGCTTAACATATATTTTTTCTATTAAAATTAAATCTAAAACAATTATAGTATATTTATTATAATTGGGCAATATTTATTTAATTTTCTTACTGGACACGCCCATTCACTATTTAATTTTCAAACAATTTTCATAATATAAAAATAAAATAAACATATTATTATAGCCGTGCTATACCTACCTTGCCTTACATTGCTGTAACTTGGCCGATTTTTTCATACAAACATCTTAACTCCTAATCTTAAATATAAGAGTAAAGGGCAAACATAAAATAAGAAATCTCGTAGACAGGTTCTATACCAAATCCTTTAAAAGCTAGCCGGTAAGGAGTTCGCAGCCACGAACATGAAATAAGCTTATCCTACTTTTGTATTTATTTCAAAGGGACTTAGATACTATTTGTTACTTTGTGATTACTTAAACGACAAAAATGCTTGGACAATTCCGCCTCTGCCAAGCTATCGCCTGTCACCTACGTAATTTGAAGAATTTTTGTAATAATTTTACTTTATATGTAGTATGTAAAACATTATATTTGTTAAAAGAAGTTTAAAAGAATGCCCCCGAGTTCCTTGATCGTTCTTCTCGTAGTGGTTCTATACATTTCTTTGCTAAACGCGGCAGTACAATGTAGAATATTTCAATATCGAAATTTGTAATTGACCTTCATAAGAGCGTAGATACCTAAATTAAATAAATGATTTTGACTTTGATAATACATCTCCACAGTGTTTGGGCGACGACCTACACTTAATAGCCCTGGGAGCTGAGTGCTGAAGACAGCCTCATTTCAGACGAGTACAGGCGTGAAATGCCTTCTACCTCCGTCGTCTGCGGGCACCGAAAACGCACCGCTTGCAAATAAAGGAATCGACAATGGGTACCACTGTGGTACGTACCTCAGCTTGAATCGTTGCCGAGATTATTTTGGAAGATTGGAACTACGTGCCCTATAACAGGCAATAATGTTGTACCGTAGTAAGCTCTTCGGATATTTGCTCTGTGACTATTTGGAGAGTCACAATCGGGGCTTGAAGTTTAATAATAATTATAAAAGTTTGCCTCGAGCTCGCTGACAAGCTCGGTGTTTGATCGTGTATCCTCTAATGTATTGCTGATCTTGAAACCTTACCAAGATAACATTGACCGAGTCATCTGTCCGAAGACACTTAACCTGCTAACATATGGCTGCGCTGGGGTCATCGAAGCCGGCCAATAAATGCCATGGACGAAGACAACGGGGAAGTTTGAAGTAGGTATCGGGCGATGTATATCCTAGTATTTACTTATAGGTTAATATAATATCGGTACTTGCGAATCCGTATAAATCAAATTGTTCATTTTAGTTTCTCAAAATAGTTAATATACTGTACCTACTGTATAATTCCCACCTTAAGGAAATCTGGACTATTCTATATTTCCATATGCACCTGTTGGATATCATCAAAGGAAAGAATGAGAAGCAAGGTGTGTATTAGCCGGTTAGATTGAAAATGCTCTGTTTACTCGCATATAATTTGCAGTTAGGTACTAACTTAACTTTGTAGGGATAGTTCTATTACGCACTAGTGTATAATATTATGATGCACGAGGGTGTTATAGTTCGATTTATGGCCCAAAGAACGATATAATAAAGCTCACTTTACGAGGGTGTTGAAAATATATTACCTATATTAGTAAAACAAACCATTAAAGGCTATACTAATAAATAACATATTATAGTAGATATATGTCGGTATAGTACCAAAATATATCTAGTATGTGATATTCGAACCATGCTGATTCAAAACACTAACATCTCTCATGAAGATGACAAAACGTTATGCAGTTCTTTCTTAAAACCTCTAAAATTTAACAATAATAAAATTGGATATAATAATATGACTATAAGTGACGTATTTTTCGGAATCTATAATAGTATCATTATTTGTTGGCGTAGGTTCTGTCCATAAGGTAGATTTTAGATACAAGTACCTAAAAAAATCTGAACAAGTATATATGTTTCACAGAATTTTTAAACAAGCAAAGGCACGACAAATAATTACGTAGATAGTAAGAAGTACCAAATCTTCTAAAAGCTAGCCGCGTAGAGAGCGCAGTCCCTTTGGACTGTCGTAATCTACTTACGTAGTAGCGTTGGCTGTACTTTAGCTCGCGGGGACAGGGGAGGTGATTATTGGCTTTTATTTAGCTTCATAGATAGAATCTAGGCTAAAAGCATTGCCTTGTTATCGAACGCGGCAGCCTAATTATGGCCGTAATCCGATTGTGTAGCCAATACTCGCTTTATTATTTTGAGAGGATTGGATGGTAATGAAATGACACATCTAACTTAGTAAAAGTAACTGTGCATTAAAGGATTATAGAAGGGTTTTAGTGATTCAAGTAACGAAAATGTATTTTTTTGGGTTCCGTACGAAACATAACAAATACCATTTTCATATTTTTATTTTTGCAATAACGCACGCTCTGCTGGTGCTAATCACAAATTTTGTAATGTAATCCGCATAGCAGGCGTTATTACAATAATAAAAATATTTATATTATAGGTTTGCGTCATCATTTGTAAAGTGTAAAGCTCAAAGAAAAAAACGGAACACTTACATGATCACTTTGTTGTCCGTCTGTCTTACTGTCATGACCATTTTTCTCAGGAATGCTTGGAGGTGTCAAGCTGAATTTCATACCAAATACTCAGGTCTACTGTCCCTTGGGGCTGTGAAAAAAACAAACTAAGCTTCTAAGCCATCAAAAGATACAGCCAGGTTTTCGACAGTCGCAAGGGAATCATATCTTACAGGATACTGTACTGTATCAGCCGGATAGTCCACTGCTGAACACAGCCTCCCCTATTAAAGGGGTATTTGCCATAATCCTCATGCTTGGCAGGTGGCTTGGGGATCGCAGTGTAAGATGGCAGTACTTTAGAAGGCGCTGCTGCCCACCTTCCAGTATTTTTCCCTTTGTCGCCTCTTACGACACCCACGGGATGATATGAGGAGGTGCAATTCTAACCCGGTACCCCACGGGGGACGGTTGCTTAGTACCAAAATCCAAGATTCTGAGTTCACGGGAAGTACCCTGTAAGTTTTGATTCCCTTGCGACTGTCGAAAATCTGCGGTTTAAACGGCTGTATCTTTTGATGGCTTACAAGTTTTATTTCTTCACAGCCCCAAGGGACTAGTAGACCTGAGTATTTGGTATGAATTTCAGCTTGACACCTCCAAGCATTCCTGAGAAAAATGTTCTTGACAGAAATACAAACGGACAACAAAGTGATCCTGTGGGGTTCCGTTATTATCTTTTGTGGCACGGAACTCTAAAAATGCTCTGCCAAAACATGCGTTTTGCCACTAGCCTGTCTAACAAACTTTTTACTTACTAGGTAAATGATATGATAAATGGTAGTCTAAGGGTAACTTCAATAAAAAAAATAACAGGTTACGGATAAAGGAACTAAAAAATCTTTATACATTATTTATGATTTTGAAAAGAAAACATCGAGAATTATTAGCAATATGTAATGGACTAGCATGCAGTTCAAAGCGCTTGATCAACTATCGCTTCGGTCAATACTTACGTGCACGGATGATAGCTAGGGGCATTTACTATTGAGTGATTGCAAGCTTCAGAGGGCACGTTAAGCCGTCAGTGATCCCGGTGTTGTCAGGATGTCAGTTATTATAGCATAGTGGTAGGGCATAGGCCAAGCACCTATCCATCACCTAACCGTTATGCCTGTTTACCACACTCGACCAGGGGCCCGATTCTCTTAGCTATTGAACCGCGGTAACGCAACTTAAGTGCATGAAAATTTTAGTTTTTGACGGTATCCGACAGTAGTCTGCCCGCTATTTAGGTTCGATCGTAAGTTAGTGGCTTGCTATCAATAGTTTTTGACATATTTGGTATGCTGTAAGCTATTTTTCATTGCTACAGTGGCATAAAATACTTTGGAGGATTTTAGATAGAAAAATAGCTAAATGATTTACATATATTTATTTAATGTACTGTTTGCTAGAAAACCATTTTCATTACTATTTAAGTGGCAAAATGTGCACGCCATAGCACAGTCATACGATAGCGACGGGATTGCTATACAACTGCGATTAGGAGGGAGAATTGGCAGAATGTTGTGTTAGGTTTTCGCGATTATTACACATAGTAATTAAACAACTTTAAACGGTTTAAATCAAAATCAAGATCGGAACCTTTTGAAGAGATAATCTGTACTGTGGAACATTGTTTGGCCAAAAACAGTGTAAAGAAGGAAGATTTGGAGGCGTTACGCCAAGATATTTCTGCTGTTTTGCGTCGAAGTAAAGCGCCCACATCGAATCTACCTCGTGAACAATATCATGGACTTACCAACCTAGAACCCAGACATAACCATTATTCGAGCAGATAAAGGTAATTCCACTGTGATTATCCATGAATACGTCGGATTATAACCTAAAATTACGAGAACTTTTGTCGGACGAGAGCACATATAAACCAGTAAAAAGCGATCCAACAGCTAAAATGGTAACAAAAACTAAGGAAATAATTAAGAAACACTCCGACACTCTTGGGTTAGACGTCACGGCACTGATACCTTCGTGTGTGAAACCACCGAAACTGTAATGATTACCAAAAATACACAAAACAGACGTTCCTTTGCGCCCAATTGTAAGCCAAATTGAGTCGCCAACATACAAACTAGCTCAACACTTTGCTAAAATACTGTCTCCATTCGCGGTCAAACTAGTGCGGATGTCAAGGATTCTTACCACTTTGTCAGTCAAATGAAAAATCTACAATGGACTGATGATGAAGTTATGGTCAGCTTTGATGTACAGACGTTATTCACCAGCCTACCTGTACATGATTGCATTTAAATTGTCAAGAAAAGACTTAGTGAACATGAAATTCCCAGGAAATATGCAGAATTTGATTTGAACTGGAACATTGCCTAACATCTGGCTATCTTTTCTGGGAAAATAAGTTCTACATACAGATCGATGGTGTAGCTACGGGCTCTCCAGTATCCCCCGTTGTTGCCGACATTTTCATGGAGGACTTCGAGGAGAGAGCTCTCTCCACAGCTGTGGCTATGCCGAAGATCTACAAACGGTACGTAGACGATACTTTTGCCATCCTTCCCAGTAATAAAGTTTCTGCATTTCTAAACCATCTAAACTCTTTAATCCCCATCAAGATAAATATCTCAATGGTAATTCCCATCACCATCCATGTCAGTTGGCTACCATAGGCAAATCTTTGTTACAGAGAGCACATGGCGTCTGCAAAACTGACCATCTCAAGGAGGAGCTTCAGTATGTAAAACAAGTACTGCGAAGCAATAATCACAAGCTCCCACGAATGCGTCACAGAAGCCAGCCCAAGCCTTCCACAGTTGAGCGACAACCTGCTATCTTAGGTTACTGTGTAGAATTAGCAGACTACCTGACTGTATTTCATTCGATCGCAGAAGCATCGCAGTAGTGTGGCGTTTGGTCAATAGCATATATAATAGCATATATATATTATATAAAAGACTGCCTGCCAGCATTAAATAATAACGCAATAAGACATGAGTCAAATCCTGCACCGCTCAAGTAAAGAAAATATGTCGCCAAGCACTTAAAAGTGTGTTCCAGCAGCTGTCATTGATTACCATTCGCAATTCGAATCTTAGACTTAACAACATCTTTACCTTCGAGCAGGTAAGATATTATTATAAAATGACAAATTCACGAGTGAAAAAATTTATATAGTCATGTGCTGGATTCGAACCCGCGTCCACCCCTATAGCCGGGGTATGCTCTGACCGACCGAATACCGCACATTACTATAATTTATTCTCTCTTAAATTTGTAATGTAATCCGCAAAGAAGGCGTTATTGCAAATATAACAGTATTAAAAAAGGTAAGATATTTTTGTTATAATAATAATATGAATTGTAAAATTGAAGCCTAAAAATTTGATAAAATGTTACAATTTCACTTTATCCTCGATAGTTTATCCTTTGACCACTATCTCACCTGATGTTAATGATGATGTCGTCGAAGTTGTTGTCCAGTCTAACCTAAATTTAAAATGCCGTACCCTACCGTAATTTGTTTATGATTTAAGACAATCAGATTTCAGCAATAAAATAATTTTCACCCAAACATCGCTGATGACACATGATTATAAACATAGATACCACAACGTGTTCAGTATCGGTTCCATTACTTTATGGAAAGTTTAACTATTGAACACGTAAAAGCTTCAATAAGCAATTATTATAATAATAATGACAATTATTTTTAAAATATTTTGCGAAAACAACAAATTAATATTTTAATAAAACACTTATAAAATATAAAAATATATCTATTGACAATTCCGCCTAATTTTCCTGCTAAGCCGACGTGACGTCACAAACGCCACGCAGCCAAACCGGAAGAATTTTCGACGCGTTTCGCTTCTACACAAAGCATCCTCAGGAGGTCTTGACTCTACGAGCGCCCGGTCGAGAAATTTAATTTCTCGATCAATTAAATATTAATTTGATGTTTTCGTAAAATATTTTAAAAATATTTGTTATTATTAAATATGGATTTCCGCAAAGTAACGCCTGAAACTATTCATGAAATTATTATAATATATATGTACATATATACAGGATTATTAGGACCTAACAACCACTTAGGGTTGACTTCTGCTAGTCCTAACAAACATTTTGAAATTAATTTTTCTCGATCGTGCGCTTAGAGTCAAGACCTCCTGAGGATGCTTCGTGTAAAAGCGAAACGCATCGAAAATTCTTCCAGTTTGGCTGCGTGGCGTTTGTGACGTCACGTCGGCTTAACAGGTAAATTGGGCGGAATTGTCACTAGATATATTTGTTATATTTTGTAAGTGGTTTAGTAAAATATTATTTAAAGTTTTCTTAAAATATTTTAAAAATATTTGTTATTATTAAATACGGATTTCCGCAAAGTAACGCCTGTATCTATTCATTTTATTTAGGACTTTTTTGTGTTTTTTGTTTATTTGTATTTGACGATATCAGCACGAAGCCCACTTGATGTTACAATTCTCTTGTGCCTGTAATTTAACATTTCATAATATTTTTTATTACTTAGCTCGATGTAAATATTTAAAACTCTATTCAATGAGAGCGCGGCGCGGTCCAGTATTGCCGCGGTAGGGCATATATATAGGCACACCTAAAGGCCCCTAAAATATGATCGAGATTGACCAAAAGAGAAAATCCAATATATCGCATCCCAAATTCTGCAAATAAAATGAGACCAAAGAGAAATAAACACATAAAACGTACCATTCCATAAAGTACTCTAACGGTGTTTGCGGCACAGAATCAGTAACAGTAGGTCAAAGCTAGGCTTCAACTTTTAACTCCGCCCATAACTCAACGAACTTAACAACTATTAGTTGTACACGACAGATAGAAGATAGCGCTGAAATATTGTTGTTGAAGAGCTGTAAACTTGAAACATTTGTACAAGTGGGTCGTGTGTAGATTGCACGGACGATTGTGATCGCACGCGATCGTGATCGGCAATCGTGCCGGATGTAACCACCCTAATTTTTCTTAGGCTTCTTTATTTGTATTCTACATCTTCCTACTCGTATCCCACTTTTATGGAGTCGCTACATATTAATAAGATTTCTATGTAAAATCTAACGTGTTTTAACCTTTTTTTTTCATATGAGATTAGTCACGTCTATAAGCCAGATATATCCGACTATAGTTTCTGCCACATGTGCTGGTCACGAACATTCCTTGAAAAAAAAAAACCTCCGATGCCACCCTCGTTAATGAACATATAGATGGCCAGATAGTAATCAGTCCTTTTGTGTCCCTATGTGCAGCAATAGCCTATACCCACGTGATTGTGAGTGTGGCGTGCTGCTAATTTGGCGCAATATATTCCTTTAATAAGGAATAGTCCAAATGTTCTTATGTTGAAATGTATTATTGGAATGATTGAATGCTTGTTCTCCGTCATGTTTCCCACCTTAAACATATAATTTATCGAAGTGTAATGTTTAAAAAGAAACTGAAGTCATGGTTATTGGAAAAGAACTTTTACTAAGACTTCTTAAGGCTCTTGTAATATATCAATTATAATAACATTTCATATAAATAACTAGCAATTTCTATTTTTCTTGACATATTAACTTAAATTTTATTCCTATAATGTAATTGTAAAATTTAATTATGATGAACAAATTTTGAATTTAGTTACACTTGGTTGTCTTAGTTTTTTGCGATTATTACGCATAGTAGAAGCGCTCGTAGCGAAGTTTACTTAGCTGTTCTTAACCGATCAGCAAAGTTAAGCAACGTCGCGCGCGGTCACGAGTTGGATGGGTGACCGCTAGTGGCATTACTACTGAGCGTTTCTGTGCTTCGGAGGGCACGTTAAGCCGTCGGTCCCGGTTGTTGTCTTAGGATGACAGTCGTTACAGCATGGTGTTAGGGCATTTTGCGAATGCCCGCCTGGCTAGCTGCCACCCTCAAGTAGAAAATCTGTCGCCAAGCACCTTAACGGTGTGTTCCGGCAGCTGTCCTTGAGAGCCAGTACTTCTAGGTTAGCCTGTACATTATCTTCGACCACATCATCACTTACCATCAGGTGAGATAGTGGTCAAAGGCTAACCTATCAGGCATAAAAAAAAAAAAGTAATTAATTGATTTTAAACGGCTTAATCACCCCGTGACCACGATCATTGCGAAGTCTTTGAAACGTCGGGACAAAAATAATGGTAAATAAACGCGATTTAAACCGTTTAAAGTTGTTTATTCTTAATTAAACTCTTATTATAATTAATTTTAAAATTGATATTTTTTTTATGTGTTCATTCTATTTTACAATTTTTAATATATTTTTAACAATAGACAATTAATATATTAATGCAACCAAATTCGCATGCCGAGTAACGGAAAAATAGGAGGGCTTATTTTAAAATACCTAAGACCTGTGTAATACCCTATTTTTAGTTAATTACATACATTTCATTTCGAAGTTCCCGAGTAACCGAGAGAGGCTGGAAAAGACTTAGTGCTCGACGACAGATTTTCTACTTGAGCTTGGTAGCTAGTAGTAATTGGTAGCTACTACGGTACTATAACTACTGCCATCCTAAAACAACAACTGGAACCTTGCTCTCCGAAGCACGGATGCACGCAGTAGCTAATTTCACTCGCGGTCACCATTCAACGCATCAACTAGTTTATGCTCCGAGCGGTTGCGACCGACTAATCAAGATCCGCTACGAGTGCTTTATATAATTATTTCGTACATGACTGACGTTGGCACATCAATTTTGTTATGATCTTACTGGACAGTATTGGGGGTTCCCAGGAATACCAGGTTTCATCCTCGATCACAATCGTCCATATCAGTAGCTCACCTGGGTTCTATTTCTGACGACAAATGATATCTCTGTAAACATGTTAATACAATGTAACGGAGTTTTAGGCACATTTAGTCCATGAGAATTTATGAGTTTACAATGTGCATGGTGGTCACATATCTTTTATGTGTATTCAAATCTAAACTTTATTTAGACTTATATTATAAAGCGGAAAGATTTGTATTTTTGTATGCAACGAATAAACTTAAAAACTACTGGACCGATTTGGATGACATTTGGTATGGAAATAGTTTGAGACCTGGGGAAGGCTTAACAGGAAATTTTCCTGTTAACCCGACGCACGATCGAGAATTCTCGATCGTGCGCTCGTAAAGTCAAGACCTCCTGAGGATGCTTCGTGTAGAAGCGAAACGCGTAGACAATTCTTCCACTTTGGCTGCGTGGCGTTTGTGACGTCATGTCGGCTTAACAGGAAAATTAGGCGGAATTTTCACTAGATATATTTTTGTATTTTTTAAGTGTTTTATTAAAATATTAATTTAATGTTTTCATAAAATATTTTAAAAACATTTGTTATTATTATTATTACCAAAGCTGATGCAGGTGTGGCCATTTGTCTAGTTTTGAATTTTGTAGGGTTAACGGAGCGTTGGGCGCATACGCAGGTTATGGCTATACCGCCATGCAGGTCAATGTTTTGTGCAAGCTTTTTCAAATTAATTAAATGTTATTTTTGGCAAAACGCCAACTCTTATTAGCCGTGCCTATGTCGCAACATAAAAAAAACACCCTTGATAATTAAGTTTCCTTAATTATTCCATTTTCCATATTCTCTGCCGTAAATTAAACAAACGTACCAGTTTTACGAAACAAAATGCCTATTAAAAAGAAAACGAGATTTTCATTCTAAACGCACGAGTCGTTTAGAGAAATATATTTGTTTCCCGGCACCAAAGCAAGGAAACTGAATTTACTCGCTGCAATACAGATTTCTTTGCTGGCTTCGTTTCATTTTGATTTTATTTTGTCTTATTCTCGGCAGCTGGGTGAATGTAAGGAAGTTAAGGGTGATATGCTTTGCTTTCAATAAATGGAGATAAGTACGCTTGCTAATCTAGCAGACTAGTGTTGTTCTAATTAACCAATTCAATTTAACACTTAGTCAACCATTGTTACAAACAAATCTTAATGCTATTATGTAGGAATCTCAATGACTAATTAAAAATCAAACTGCGTCACTTGAACGCCAGAGGGATACAAAATTCACCTTTGGTTAGCCATTCGTTTTGCATTTCCAAAAGAAAAAGATTGACACGTGATGTTAAGTAAGTTGTCGTATATCCATGCTTGATTAATGTTACTGGTTGGTTGTTGGTCTACAATAATAAGGTCTTGTAGAAATTTAATGACAACTGCGTCTAGAGATGGTGTGCGTCCTTTGTGATCTATCTTAATACCTAGAAATTTAAATGGCACACATTCAGCAATTGTGGAAACACATTCTCCTCCTATCACGAGTCCCGGATCGTAAGAGATAAATTTGGTGTTCCGTCTACCCAGACACAGACAGTGGCATTTACTTGGTTTTGTTCTCAACCCTTTAGTCCATGCACAGAACTCATCCACTTCACGTAAAAGTTCCTGAAATTGTTTTGGGTTACGTGTCAGTATTGCAGTATTGTGTGTCTGTTATTGATCTTAAACCGATAGCCCATTTTTTTTTCTCGGTACTAATTAGCTTGTTAATTAAAATATAAATAACTATATTTATTGCTATTGGTGACAAGCAGCAACATTAGAACAAACCCACGTGACTATTAAAAAATCATGGCCTATCATATCTTTGAAGCGCTCGAAGCGTAGTTTGCTAAGCTGTTCTTAACTTATCAGCTATGTTAAGAAATGTCCGCTGCGGTCATTACTTAGATGGGAGACCGGTAGTGGTACTACTACAGAGCATGCACGTGTTTTGCAGGGCACGGTATGCCATAGCTCTCAGTTGTTTTCTTAGGATGGCAGTAATTATAGCATGGTGGTAGCAAGTAGAAAATCCGTCGCCAAGTACTTAACGGGGTGTTCCGGCTGCTGTTCTTGGGAGACAGTAGTTATAGGTTAGCCATAACAACATAGTCACTTACCATCGGGTGAGATAGTAGTCAAATGCTTGCCTATCAGATATATAAAAAAGTATCGAAATATAAAAGTAAATTATATTTTTGCGATAACACATGCTTTGCGGATTTCATAACAAAATTACAAATTTACGAAGGGAAACATTGTAGTCATGATTTTTTTTTATGATATTGTCACGGAACAAGCCCGAGGTCCACCTAATGTTAAGTGGACTAACCTCTGCCTATAACAGACGCATTTCGTCAACGACGAGTTGCACTGTGCCCGTCATGCTGAGTCGTACAGTTGTTAGGTCTCATGTGCCTGTAATTTTTTATACTAGTATATGTGCGAGATAAAACCCACGTCATCCATACCTATAGCTGGGGTGTGCTCTGACCATCATGATAAGAATCATTTTCCAGGCCACATAATACGGTAACTTCCAGGACTACTGCCGGAACACACTGTTAGGTACTTGGCGACAGATTTTCAACTTGATGGTGGTAGCTAGCCAAGCAAGCATTTGCAAAATGTTTCAGTAAATCTTTATTATGGATACTTATATCTAATGCTGCATGAGAGCGCATATTTATACGGATAAATTTAGTTAAAACTGAACAAAGAATCAGATTTCTGATTAAAAATGTATCAACAATTTATAAAAACAAAGCAAGTTTTAAAGTTAACGGAGTTATGCTATTATATTACATAATGTGATGATGATTACCATATTTAACTAGTAAAACAAATCAGTATTTTTATATGTATAGTTTCCCGTTGTATAGGTCGGTATATTTCAGGATTTTTTTAGGTACTTCGGTATCTGAACAACATCTTCGACCACATCATCACTTACCATCAGGTGAGACAGTATCTAAAACCTAACCTATCAGGCATAAAAAAAAACAAGAAAGTTACAAAAATCTCGTAATATGCAAGTACTTTCTGAATTGTCTCATTGTAATTTATTAGGAACAGGGTAGGACCCGCGTTATATTTACCAACGAGCACGGGAGGTCCGGCGCTGAGGCCCGAGCTCGTCGCATAGCGCAATCGTGACTCCCAGACGAAGGACTTCAAAACTGTCCGAAACTGGTCGGAATCTTTCCGGTAAATATAATGCGGGTCCTAGCCGGTTCCTAATAAGTTAATATGGATAAAACTCTCGATAGTTTTCAAAGTGAAGTTGTCTCATTGTGCATTAATGAAATAAGTAATAAGAAAAAAAGTGAATATATTTTCAAAAATGTATTGATTCAATCGTATCCTATCTGGAGGACTTTTGATGAATACAAAAAATATTTTGATTTTATTTAAACCATGGGCTAATGTGTAAAGGTGTAATATATGTTGAAAATTGACTCAGAAATCACTTTTATTTAATATCGCACATGTTTTCAAAGAGTTTTTATTGTTATTTTAAGTTGGCATCGTCAGGACCACTATGTCCTAGTTATTAATGAAATTCTATTGTTATCATTATCGCCGATGCCAATGGGTTAAATATAAAATAGGTTACGCATATCGCCACTTCTAAAGGTATGCGAGCTAAATCTCCTAAGGGGTTGTTATACAATAGAATAGAATAACATTTATTGCCAGTAAAACACAATTTAACAAATTGAACATTGACCAATAATAAAAAATGGAGAAAACACTATCTAATATAACTGGCAATAGGGGTAGGCTCAGCACTGTACTGCGTAAGCCGGATGGTTCACGCGGCTGGTTTTCAGCATACCCCTTTGTTCGAACATAGGTGTTAATCGAGTGAAGATTAGATGCGGGTACAAATATATACATAATATTTATGAAATTAAAGTTATCCACGTAACACGCTTACATCTAAAAAAAATATCATAAACTCATTCAAAAGAAAAAAGAAAAAGAACAGCTAAGTTAATAAAAATTAAAAATACAATACTTTATATAGAAAAAAATTGTTACATATTAAATAATATTTTATAGTAGACACCTACTATAAATTAGAAGAATTTATAGAACCGGTAAACATTTAAAGGTACACATTTATTATATTAAAATTTGGTATTCAAAAGGTATTATAAAATTATTTGTAATTGGTAGTATATGGTACGGTGTGTGTCTCTGTGAGGAAACGTGTGTGTGAGAGTGTGTTTGTGTGCGTGTGTGAGCTGTGTAAGGTGATTATAACTAGTTGTTGCTTCGTATCGCTCGGCTGTGTTTGACTTTAAAGGTTGCTTCAAAATTTGTCCTTTGCCTATGAATTAATATATTTTTGTACCTAAGTTTACATAAAGTATAACTTATTTTTCTTCTCATTGGAGGAGGGAGGTTAAATTTTGGACGCACTGTATTTGAAGCAACCTTTTACTCTAGTGGTCTTGTGTTAAGGTATTAATAACATGAGAAGAGCCTTAGATCTAGTGTTGACCAAGTGTATATCTTTAGTAAAAATCAGTTTTTCAAAAAGATATTCAGGCTTTTTATTCCAAATAACTTTTTGCGTAAGGCATGCTAGATGAAGCTCTCTTCTTGCTTTCATATTCAAGATGTTTTTCTGAACAAGATAAGGAGTAATATGTTCTCTTCGTTATGTTATCCACAACAATAGAACACTAGTTTTTGATTAAAAATGAGCTTAAAACATGTAAAATCGGACTAACCTGGAGTTAATTAAGAAATTGGTTTGTATGCGAGCTCAATCGCCCGAGGGGTTGTTATGGGATCATACAAAGCCCTACAAAGGAATTTGAAGCGCTCGTAGCGAAGTTTACTTAGCTGTTCTCAACCGATCAGCAAAGTTAAGCAACGTCGCCCGCGGTCATGAGTTGGATGGGTGACCGCTAGTGACATTACTACTGAGCGTTTCCGTGCTTCGGAGGGCACGGTCCCGGTTGCCGTCTTAGGATGGCAGTCGTTATAGCATGGTGGTAGGGCATTTTGCGAATGCCCGCCTGGCTAGCTACTACCCTCAAGTCGAAAATCTGTCGCCAAGCACCTAACGGCGGTGTGTTCCGGCAGCTGTCCTTGAGAGCCAGTACTTCTAGGTTAGCCTGAACAACATCTTCGACCACATCATCACTTACCATCAGGTGAGATAGTGGTCAAAGGCTAACATATCAGGCATAAAAAAAAAAGGGGTTGAAATTTTCAAATTGAGTAGGTAAATGAAGTAAAATCATAAACATATTTGCGCATGTACGGATAGCCCACAATTAATATAGTTAGTTATTATATTTATGTGCACAAATCAATATTATATAATTATTATATTAATTATAGTTCAAATAGTTTAGATCCTTTGTGTAGATGATGCCTAAATGAGCAATAAATAATATGAAGATATGAAGATTCTCACGGGTGCTACCACTACTAGCTTAAGGGCAAAGTGACACAGCTGAATATCCAGGTTTTTAGTCGCAGGTTCGTATGCCAGTAATAGGTAATTTTATGTCCATCTTCACATGCTTAGTGAAAAAAATCTCACATTACGGGTAACATTTTTCATACGATATATAATAGCAAGATATATAATAAATATTTTTTATTATATATCTTGTCGTTTTTTGGAGAAAACTCTTGGTTTCTAAATATGGTTAGAAGCACGATCGCGTGCTGAGCGAAAATTACATTTACCAATTTAACCGAATCGAATCCACGTCCTCCGATTTAGCGCCGCATGTCTATTCCTCTCGTCCACCGGAACCATACTCTTTCAATCCGAAATTTTATGCTACAATTGTATTACTTTCCGTCCAGAACAAACAATTTTGTGCTCCAATTATTTGTAAATGCAAACTCTTGGTACCTTAACGCTGAAAGAAAAATAGATGCAGTATTAATTATGTCATAAACTGATGTAAACAGTATATGGGTTGTTCCATCCCTTATTGGTTATCTTGTTTCATCGCCTTTTTACAATCGTTCAAAAAAGGAACTGGATGGAACATTTTCCATCAGGTTAGATGGAAACAAGATGCCATGACCATAATGCAGCTGTTAGCTGTGCTTATCGCTGTCCCTATAATGACCAGATCTTAGATTATTGATGGGTCTCCGCTCGCGCTCCGACTAGATACCGCCGGTGTCTTTGTAAAATGCGGCAACTAATACTACGCCGAAGTCGGCGTACCCGAGCCAGTTTCGCCTTTCATTAAGCTTTATCTTTCAAACAATGTACGCTAAAACCTACCTATAATTATAATTATTTTTAATCATATTATTTAAATATTAGTTAAGAGATGTAAATAATAAAATAACTGTTAAAAATGAGGCCTTCAACTAATTAAAATCTTATTTAATTGCCTTGAGTTGCCGCATTTACGGATCTATTGTTTTCAGGTAGCGCGGTATCTAGTCGGAGCGCGAGCGGAGACCCATCAATAATCTAAGGACCAGATATATACTTATACACGCCCCAATCGACAGGCCAAGGGTCATATTCGTAGTTGCATCAACGCAAGACTGTTGTGTGTCATAAAATAGGAAGGATTGAATAGGGTGAGTGATCAGCATGCCACTAGTATGCTCTGAAAGATAACGAGTACACTACCATAGTAAGCATTCTCAAGGCCCTTATACTTGAAGGATCATTGGTTGCCAGGCAATGCGAAAATTAAACAAACAAACGTTAAAATCAGGCTCATATTAGCGCACGCTGCAACGTGACGGCTACGGTGATTTCATCACATCGATAGCCAAGGATCCACTGTTGCATAAAGACCTCCCTTATTTAGGGGGATTGCCATAATCTCAACGTTTGGCAGGCGTCTTGGTGAGTGGTCGATTGCAATGTAAGATGGCAGTTAATTGTATTTTTCCCGACACCCTCAGGAAGAGATATGGGGTTAGTATAACTATCTCTAATATAATATTTACTAGCATTTCTTTGAAATTAGATATTATTACAAAATAACACTTTTCACATGGATGCCGTTCTGAATTTATAAATACTGATTAAAAATATGAGATTTATCTATTCACTGACATGGTTTTGAACAAAATCGTCAATGTCCTTTAGGAGGACCAACTGATTGTATTCCGTAACACGAAACTTCATTTTACAAACAATATTTTAACTTGAGAAGTTTTGGGGCTTCAGTCAAAGTATACATTGGAAATGTCGTCATGTAATAATTATAGTAATGTACGTTTCTTTACTACCATCTTCCAGTTTGCTTTTAAAGTCAGGTCTGGTTGTACGGTTGGCCCTGTGGGCGTCGCCGGTCATAAAGGTTTCGAGCGACGAACTGGAATTGCAGGCTGCAAGTGCCGCGACATACATCAATAGTGTCGCTGCGTTCGACTGCAAGCAGCCGGCACTTGCAATCGGCAGCCGCGGCACTTAGAATCAGCAGCGTAGCTCTGAATCGAACTTAAAAACCGAAGCCAAAAGAATTTTTAACTATATCCTTGTGCTGTCTTGAGTATTGTTGTCAAAAATATGTTCTTGTGTCGTCTATGTCGTATTAGAGAAGACATACAACCCACATGAGTGCGATAAGAGTACGAATTTTAGTAAGAATTTTATTGCCTGATAGGTTAGCTTTGACCACTATCTCACCTGATAGTAAGTGATGATGTGTTCGAAGATGTTCAGGCTAACCTAGAATTACAGGCTCTCAAAGACAGCTGCCAAAACACACCGTTAGGTGCTTGCCGACAGATTTTCTACTTGAGGGTGGTAGCTAGCCAGGCGGGCAATCGCAAGATGCCCTACCACCATAATATAAAGACTGCCATCCTAAGACAACAACCGGGACCGACGGCTTAACGTCCCTTCCGAAGCACTTGCACGCTCAGTAGTAATGTCACTAGTGGTTACCCATCCAACTCCTGACGTTGGCGGACGTTGCTTAACTTTATTAATCGGTTAAGAACTGCTAAGCAAACTTCATTACGAGCGCTTCAAAATTCAATGGTGTTGCGTAACTACGCAAATTTCAACTTAATGGTCACAGCAGTCGTGGCCGAGTGGTTAAGGCGTCTGACTCGAAATCAGATTCCCTCTGGGAGCGTAGGTTCGAATCCTACCGGCTGCGTTTATTTTATTAAATATTTTATTTTTTATTTACTAATAACTGAGTTCTTCTCTTATACAGGAGGAGTATTCCAGTGTTTGTATATTTGATCGAAAATTACTGTCGTTGGTACAGTTCACTACTACATTCTAGTGGTACTTCTTATAGCTACTCCAGCCTAAAGGTCGTAACTCATGATAAAAGGAGGTTGATAATTTTATAGTTTAAAAAATAAGGCACTTTGGCACTTACTGAAGGATTTCATTTTCAACACTTCTTGTTACACTTTCTTTTAAAATTCTGACGACATATTTTTTATATTACCTTTGAAATGTAAGCTGAACATTTTGAATTAATGTGGTACGGATTTCCACAAGCTTTTTCATTCTTTTGACTGTATACAAATGATACAATTACACGGCAATAATTGCAATATATATATTGCAATATTGCCAGAATAGGCACATTAGCAAATACAATTTTCTGTTAATTGAGTTAAGCGTCATAATACCCGATTGGAATTTACTTTTGGATGTGTACTTATATGATTTATTTTATTATTAAATATTATTTTTTATTTGTACTACAATTTCAATTTATTATTATTGTTTTCAATTCTGTGAAAATATGTGATTGTGTCTACGATATGAGTCGAAATAATTGAATTTAAATTTGAAATTGATGAAGTTTATTATAAATAGAAACAACAAAAGAGAATCATCAAGATTGGATAGTCATTTTGTAATTGGATAATTCGGTTAAATGGTCATTAATATAAATGGTCATTGATTAAAAAATACGCGGTGACTTAAGAAACTTCTTTCTTTGGTTTGAAGTTAGTGAAGTTGTTACATTGATTTATTAGAACATTACTGAATATAATTTGGGATATTTCCCCAAGCAACCGATAGCTGACCTCCACTGAATCGCTGACAGTGACAGTAAGTACTAGCGTGCTGCACCAACAATAGTAGATTATTGAAACGCGTCGAAAGTTCTTCCGGTTTGGCTCCATGGCGTTTGTGACGTCAGGTCGGCTTAGCAGTAAAATTAGGCGGAATTGTCACTAGATATATTTTTAAGTATTTTTCTAAAATATAAATTAAGTCATTTTTTAAATATTTTTAAGATATTTTGTTCTTATTAAATATGGATTTCAGCAAAGTAGCGCCTAAATCTATTAATTTAAAAAAAAATATATAAAATATTTTAATTATCTGATATTATTAACACATATTTTTTTATATGCCACAAATGTAGCAAACAGGTATAAGGCCCGCCTGATGGTAAGCAGTTACTATAATTATTATTATTATCTAGCCTATGGACGCTTGCAACACCAGGGGTATAACTCGCGCGTTGCCGACCCTGAAGAAATCTCTTCTCGCGCTTTTTGATGAACCCCATGCCATCGGAAAACCATGGCGGGAAGCTCATTCCACAATCTGAGCGTCCGCGGAAGGAAGCTCCTTTGAACCCGCACACTTTGGAATTGCTATGTTAAATTTTGAACATCGCCACCAAAATCTAAATAATAATATATTAAACTCTACTAAAGCAGTGTCTGACATGTCAGCCAAAATATAATATCACAAAAATATTCGCAGTCGGTAGGATTCGAACCTACGCTCCCAGAGGGAATCTGATTTCTAGTCAGACGCCTTAACCGCTCGGCCACGACTGCTGAGTACTAGAACTCTCAAATTGAGACATTCTTTCGATACCCTAAAATCTATAAGATTTCAATATATGATTATCAATGATTAGCTTATGACAAGTTATTGCGTAACTCTTATCTTAAAAGATTAACTAATTGTTATATGTATATTTATTATATAATAATTAGATGTATAATGATGAAACTGACAAGTTTGGCATGATGCTATTACAGTTAGGTGTTGTTTGATTTGATCGGCACTGTATCCAAATTATTGCCTCAGCTCCGGCCGATCAGTTGATATGTATGGAGCTCTGTACTTCAACGCGCCTTTTCAAACTCGTCGTAAATCTCAAGTGGGACATGATCGCTAGTAGTCATAAGGATGCGAAGCGATGTTGATCCTGTGTCGAGGTGATACAGTACACGGGGTCCTTTACTATCCTACGTGGAACTCGGGGCCAACTCTCACCTTTTATTTTTATTTATGCATGATAGCCTTTGACCACTATCTCACTTGATGGTAAGTGATGATGTGGTCGAAAATGTTGTTCAGGCTAACCTAGAATTACTGGCTCTCTAGGACAGCTGCCGGAACACACCGTTAGGTGCTTGGCGACAGATTTTCTACTTGAGGGTGGTAGCTAGCCAGGCGGGCATTCGCTAAATGCCCTACCACCATGCTATAACGACTGCCATCCTAAGACAACAACCGGGACCGACGGCTTAACGTGCCCTCCGAAGCACGGAAATGCTCTGTAGTAATGTCACTAGCGGTCACCTATCCAACTCATGACCGCGGGCGACGTTGCTTAACTTTGCTGATCGGTTGAGAAGAGCTAAGTAAACTTCGCTACGAGCGCTTCAAAATAGTCTAACTATACGTAAGTTCCTCTTATAGTAGTAATAACTTTACCTTATACTATTAAATGTTATACCTCCACGTCACTTAAGCAAGCTTACCATCGATACTGGGATCGCTCACAATAAAACGTCGGAAAACTATGGTAAAACCGTACCATAAATCATTGTAGTTAGGAACAGTGCCAGCGAGGTAATGCTATATTATAAACATCTTGTATCTTGCTTACACATTCGTGATACATATTTCATTCGTTCTTTAAGTACGATCAAACCAATATTGCTTTACGTGATTGTGGGTCTGTGATAGTTCGTGGCTACTAATGATAATTTTAAGCATGAAACATAACCCTCCTTTTTATGATGGTTTGGTAAATGGTGGGAGGTGGTCCCCTGAACTGCGTTTGTTCTGATATATATTGGCTCCATTTTTCTAGTCACACCAGGAAATTACCAGTACAAACCTTCTCGTACCTACAAAATCCAAATTTTATATAAACATAAAATAATGATAATTCAGTATTACAATTACTCTATGAAAGATGCTAAGCGAGAGTTCGAATCACACTTGGCTATACGATTCGGACTCTCGCTGATCATATTGTACTGAGTAAGAAAACTAACACACTTTTGGTCAATAAATATATCTGTCCTTATATAACTTTAACACGAGTTGTTTCTATAATTATTACTTAGCAATCGGCCAGGAAGCTCAGCTGAGACGCTGATATTCCACCACTATCAGACTGCTGGTGAAATTTAGGTGAAAAACAAAAGAATTCGTATCCACACAAAACTTAGACTTGAGATTTAGATAAGATTATGAAAATTAACATATTATTAATGAATAGATTTAGGCGTTACTTTGCGGAAATCCATATTTAATAATAACAAATATTTTAAAGTATTTTAAGACTACATTAATTTAATTATTTAATAAAACACTTAAAAAATCTTTATAAAAATTATATATATCTAGTGATAATTTTATTCAGCCTTAAAATTTACTAATAACCTAGCCATGTCAGGTACTTAGCACTGGGCACCACAGCGCCAAAAGGTATGTAACCTTATGCCTTAATTAAGTCATTAGCGTAGCGCTTTCTATACAGAAGTAGTTTCGTGATATTTTAAATACCAAGTGTTCGAACTCAGTGAAAGCTCCCGGCGGGCACCAGCTAGCTCGCGAACGCGTATGCGCGCTCATCCTGATGCATCTGATACGCTCGAACCCCGGGTCGATGTATTCGATCCCTAACGTGACTATTTTGCCGGTTAAATTATAATATTTAATTATGAGTGAAACTCATGAGAGCGAGTAGCTACTAAAGATTGTTCGTGTAAATACATAAGTTTACTGTTAGAGGGTGGTAACTAATAGTATCATAGTGAACCCAAAAAATATTATTGTATTTAATCACTAGTAGGTATACAATTATTAATGTAATATGTAATATTGTTCTATCTAACGTCAGTTACAAAAAAATTGGGTACAGTGTGGTGTTGACGTGTCCCCCGTGGGGTGCCGGGTTAGAATTGTACCTCCCATATCATCTCGTGGGTGTCGTAAGAGGCGACTAAGGGAAAAATACTGGATGGTGGGCCACCTTCTAAAGAACTACAATCTTACACTGCGATCCCCAAGCCGCCTGCCAAGCGTGGGGATTATGATAAATACCCCTTTAATAGGGGAGGCTGTGTTCAGCAGTGGACGAGTCGGCTGTTTCTATTTATGTATTACGTAACATTGTACTATCTAACGTCAGTTATTAAAAATTTGGGTACAGTGTGGTGTTGGCGTCAGGAAGTCGGCTCGCCACTACAACAAACTCAAAACTTTTACTATCTAATATACTGCCTCTCAAGGATAGCTGCTGGATAACACCTTTAGATGATGGCGATATAATTTCTCCTTGATTTTGGCAGCTATCCAGGAGGGCATTCGCAATATGCCATACCACCATTGGTGAAGCGTCAATGCCTTATTAATTTTCTCATAATATATAATATATCTTAGTTCTAAATTCTTTAACCTATGGATAGCGCCAATATGCTGCAGAGCCCATCGTATCAGCTGCTGTCTGAGATTTTAGCTCAACAGATCCCAGAGATGGCGTTAGCAGTATCGATTCGTAAATATTTGGTGTTTTATTCTACCTACAGAAGCCATACAAGATGCTCGCAGCAAATATTTTTGTATAGAGGGTAATATGTGGACTATTCATTCAGAAAACGCACATCACCGCTCCGTGTTAATTTTATTAATAATAATTTAACAATTGAAGACGCAAGAAATAACACTTGCAATACAATCAATATTGTATGAACGTCACAGTGCAGTGAGTGTAACATCTTTCTCCCGATTATTTTGGATTTGTATGTCGCCGGCCTGTCGCCATATAAGAACGCGTAGATCGATGTCTGCTGTAAATCCCAACTTGAAGGATTTGTAGGCATAACGAGGATTGCTAAAGGTACGTGGGCTATTTACTAGATTGTGATGTATTGGTGTTTTCACGGAGGTTCATCAATTTGTTCAAAAGATCAGCCATAATTTTAAGCACCATTGACCCCATCTATTAACGGTACGCAAGTGCACAATAGGCTATTTACACAACTCACCAACATGTTTTGATGAATTCCATCCTAAGATAACAGCCGGGAGCTTTACGTGCCTTCCGAAGCATGGAAGCGCTCAGTAGTAATGACACTAACGGTCACCCATCCAAGTCATGACCGCAGCGGACGTGCTTTACTTAGTTGATCGGTTTGGAACGACCAAGTGCTACGATACGAGCGCTTCATTTGTAATGATGTTTGTATGTACCAAACAAAGAATAAATGAGTTCTCAAGAAAAAGTAAATGCGAACCCACTATTAGCACAGCTATTAGGTAAAGCCTGAATAAGCGTCAATTCTAAACATGAGAATAGCATTTCCGTTCACATATAAATAAATTGAGACTACATCTACAACAATAGTAATTTTAGCTTAACCTGAACAACATCTTTAGCCACACCATCACTTACCATCAGGTGAGATAAAGGTCTAAAACTAACAGCCTAACAGTTACAAAAAAAATGGATAATTTGAAACCGTGTCATTAATATATTTAGTTAGCCTACATTCCAACCACTCGCCGAAACAACAGAGTCAAGGCTAAAGCTGCGGAAATACGTGAAAGAAAAAAGCGGGAAAAACGGAAAAACAACGTGTGACGATTTCCGGTCTATCGAGAGCGCACGCCGGAAGTAGTGGGGGGTACTTCCGCCCCCAAACTCACCCTCAATAACTTCGTGAAGCGTTCAAAGGGTGACTTTAACCCTGAGAAGCCAAGTTTCTTTTTTGTGTAAGAAACCTTTGAGGCAACTTTGTAGTTTGTGTTGGGTTTGCAGTTTCGGTGGATTTACAGTGTTTGTAATAAATAGTAAAACCAGCCAAGTGCTAGTTGGACTCGCACACTGAGAAGTTCGTACCAGCACAGACCATAATGTTTTGCCAAATTGATCATATCGATGGCAGCAAAGTAGATGCGGACATCTGCATTTTTTGCAAAAATGCTTTTTTTACATAAATCTGCTTATAATCAACTCCCTATAAATCTGTATTAAAATTATGTAATTATTCAGAATAACGAAGAAAATTTGGCACGTAAATGAAAACATTTACAACTGAATTTTAAAATACGTCGCAGTAAAAACGGACATTTGAATTTACCCGCTTTTACTTCGGAGTTTTGACGTATAATTGAAACGTAAACAAAGCTATCAGTCACATGTCACATTCTTGTGTGCACCGGTTTTATTTAGATGCATTTTTATTAAATTTATATTGTTTATCGCATTCTACCTTAACAAATCATTAAAATATCAGTTATTCTTTCACAATGAGTTTTTCCAGGAATAAATTACTGTTAAATATGGCCCAAAAAGGTGTACAAAGAGAAATAAATGAGCTTTCGGATTTGACAAACTTAAAGAAAACAATGCAAAATACCTGCGAAAGTGAGTACCTTTGACAGTTATGTTATACTAATATTATTTAAAGTTAATCTATTAGTGCTAGTAATTAAATCTAAGCGTGAGAAATACAATATATTTTGAGGTTGCGGTCCAACGTAAACACGGACATCTGCCACTTGTCCGTTCATACGTCGTACTCTTTGCATATATCCCAATCTATGACTGTATTATTTCTGGTTTTTATAAGGAAATTCATATTTTTTTTCTTTAAATATACTATTTTGCACATTGGTTTTATACATTTTTTGTTTATTTTTTCAGTTTCAGATACAGAAAATGAATTAATTCAGCTAAGCGATCTACAAACCGTAACTGACAGTAATTTAGATATAGGGTGTTTTGATATTAGCATGTTAGTGACTTTAAATTATGTCTAGAATATTCTTATACTACATAAGTTTATATTATTTTCTTTAGTTTAGTTTATATTATTTAGGACATTCCACACTTCAACAGCTCTTGAGTGAAGAAGACGAGCACCACAGTGCGTTATTTATTACGACCTCTGCTGAAATACATTATGAACCAAATGCTAGTCCAGCTAATTTAGTTGTTTGTCACCAATCACGCACACCTATGCCTCCTGAAATTATTTCATTTGAAACAGAATCGCAACTGCCGGACTTATTGTTGAGGACGATGTTTTGCGTTCTTTTAATCGACAAATCACTTCACCGTCAATAGTAACAACTGATTCTAGTGCAACATCATCAGTAAGTGGTGCTTCAAGTGAATGCTCTTCACCTTTATCGACAGTTATGTCTGGGAGAAAACGGCGCAAATTTACAGTTGATAACACAAAGAGAAGAAGAAAATGCAGAAAAGAGAATTGGATCGATACAAGAAGAAAATTGTTGCTAAATTTAGGTAAAAAACACTTATCGCGGAATGGTAAGGAACAAAAACAAAAAAATATGCGTCCCCCATGTGAAAACTGCAAATTTATATGTTGCACAAAAATAAGTAACGAAATAAGAGAAAAAGTATTTGATTTATTTTGGGGTTTGGGTAATCATGTTAAACAATGGGAATTTATCGGAAAATATACAAAACGGCACACAAAAAAGATAATAACGACTGATAATGAATCGAAACGTAATATGAGCGTTCAGTATTACCTACAAGTATGACAAAAGAACAGGTTTTTGTGAGGAGGATCAACGGGGTGCTCATGGTAAACAAAACAAATTGCTGACTGAAACTGTAATCCAAAGTGTATGTGATCATGTCAACAGTTATCAACCGTTAGAATCTCATTACACCCGCAAAGACACAAATAAACGGTATTTAGACAACTCATTAAACTTTAGTATCATGTTCAAAATGAACAAAACCATATATTTCTAGAAAAGGGCCATACCCAGCAAGAGGGTGATAGCGTTCATGCATTAATCGAACGGTCATCAAAAAATTAAATAATTTTCTCACCGCAAGAGTGGTAACCTGTGTACGCTGGAGCAAAACAAACGACAAACCCTATGAAGTTGTGGAAATAAATCAAGATGATGTCTTAGATTTTAAGTCTACTCTTAATCAGCACAAATGGATAAAAAATTGAGATGGGGACAAAATAAAATGGTATAAAGTGCGCGAAATAGTAGTGGAAAATAAACAACCCGATAAAATATTTTATAAGTACGATTTGAATGAGAAATTAGCCATGTGTATTGACAGTTCTAAAAGGACAAGAAGACGAGCTTTCCAAGTTTATACTAATACACAAGAACTGGGAAAAGTTTATGGTGGTACTTTACCTATAACTACCGCTAAATATAAGGATTTGATGTCTTTGTGTCAGCAAAATTTAATCCCACCAAGATACCATGATTTTTACAAAAATATTAAACACAGTAACGTCATGGAAGAATCAACAGCTGATGATGATGCTGAATTCGATGAATAATTCAGTTATATCGCATTCGTAAATAATATTTTGATCTCTGATTTTCCTAAGAAGTAGCAACATAATTGTTAAATTTAACTAATTGTTTTGTTTTTATTTATTTATATACCCGATGGAGTATCATTTGCTCATAAGGGCTTTATTAGATAAGTTATTATAATACTTTTTATATACTGAAATTTTCAAAGACTATGCTTTTAATAAAGATAAATATTAGCATTTAAGACGGTCTATTTTGATATGTTTTTTATTTTCTTTGGTAATAACTTAAACTTAGTGTAAAACTAATAAATAGTGTTTTTTAGGCAAAGCATAATTATTGCTAAATAATATTAAATAAAACATAGTTATATAGTGTATTTTTATTTAAACATATAAATATTTTACGTGGTTTGTGAATTAAATGAGTTTAACTGATAGACGTAGATGAAGTTAAGTAAAATGCATAATTCAAAGTAAATAAGGACATCTACAAAATTTTTACAAATATAGGAGAATATTGTTTGCATTTTACTTAGATTTTCTTTAATCATTTTAAGTAGGATAACTGGATGCTTAATAGCTTAGTTTATTAAATATTTTAGGTAAAATGAGCGCTTTTATGATCAGAACGTATAAACGGATATAAGGCAGATGTCTTCTTATACGTTGAAATTATTTCAGAGTAAAAAAATACAACTACATTATTTCAGTAAATAAACCATATTACAATAAAACTTGTTATACAATGAATGAAGAAGGTTATTTAAATGCATTATGGAAAATTTCATGTTAATCGGCGTGTAACTCTCAAAATGGCCACTATTTTTCACTAAATGTGCTCTCCTGTAAAATATCGATTATGTAGATGTCCGTATCTACTTTGCTGCCATCGATATTACAGTAGAGTTATACATTATGGTGTATTTAAGGAGTGCCTCGATGAAATAGTCACTACTAATGCATTAATAAACAATTTATTAGAGTGTAGTTATTTTAATTTACTTTAAGATAGTTATAACAAACTCTGTATGTTTTCCGAAGAAAATAAAAAAACAAAATAAAATATTTAGAAAATTTTATTTATTACATCACATGACAAAATAAATATTTTCTAACATCCGGAATTTGGCATATTTCCGATTGCTGTTTAGAAAATGTATAGAAATCCTAGGAAACGTGTATTAGAAAACTTATTTCCTGTCTATTTGAGGCACTGTATATTCCTTACGCATTATATAATAATAACCAGTGAGCAATGCAGGCAGAGCTTTTCTTTTTTTTTCTCTTTTCTAGCTACTTGTTTTTATACTATGGACAATGTGGACATGCCTGAGATTCCGGAATTCACTAGGTTTTTAAAAAATTGGTAATGTTTTAATGGTTGGTAATATTTTTTAGAGTTACTCGTGTAGTAATTCTTAAATCGCAACACAATAAAAACACAACCAAACGCACTCCACGCACCCGACAGAGTGAACTACACTAATGTTACGAGATAATAGAATTCTATATAAACATGACATAATCAAGTGTTGCAAGCGGGCGCTATCGTCTTCTTTATTTATTTGATATTTTTTTTAAATAGTAGCTGCCGTTTGAAAACATCGCATAGAATTAGGGACGACATCGCCAAATGCATGCTCGGTATATAGTATAGTTTCGGAGTTTATTACTAGCTCCAACTGAGCTAATGCTTAAAAACGTCCAGAGAATTCAATTTAAAGCAGTGATGGCTCAGTTGCATTGGCTATTGACTGCCTTGCAGCAGGGCCATGAAGAATCCTGCCGCGGGCTTGAGCTTCACCGCATGGTGGAAGGGTATTTTACGAATGCCCGCCTGTCTAGCGATCACCCTCAAGTAGAATTTGTCGCCAAGCACCTAACGGTGTGTTCTAGCAGCCTTGAGAGCCGGTAATTCTAGGTTAAGCCTTTAAACACCTTCAACCCATCATCACTTACCATCAGGTGAGATTGTAATCAAAAGCTTACCTATCAGCAAAAAAAATATACAGAAAAAAGTATATGGCTTCAGTGATATAAAAAATATGATTCTTTGAATATCGACCAACTCATCCGATTTTCTTTATTAAATATCTCGATATATTTAAAATGCCTGGATCCTGGTGTCATGGTAATATTTAAGTTTGTTGGCCCGATAGCTCTACCTACTCCGATCACTGATGATAACGGATTAAATATATTTCCGAGAACATATAATTAGGTAATGATAGACCTTTGACCGCAATATTACTTGAGAGTAAGTGAGTGAGCGTATGGTATTTTAGTATAAAGAAAGTTCAAAGTTTCTTAAAACGTACATACCGATTGTACCTATTCGTTAGTGGTACAAAGTAACAACGTAACAACTGTCATTAGACCACGAGTTCGCTAATTGCTAATGTTGACTACAACTTTGTCCCTAGCTTGCTTATAGTTATTTATACAGATTTATTACACTGAAATGGTGTAGCTTTTGATGCGGTATGTCCGCTTGCCTAGTCGTTCTTTACTTATCAACTAGTTTGACATCGTTCACATCGGTAATTACAATACAGATCATCAGAAATCTTCCCGAACAGATTTTGCTCCTGATTGGTCCTACTTAACCATTAGATATATAAACAAACACAATTTTAATACATACCTACTAGCATAATTACTATAAACTATTACAAACATAATAAATAACTACATAAATTATAAATACTGTATCTATACTTTTGAAATTGACTTGTAATACTTGGAACAATGTGGAGGTATTTGAAGTTGGAGAGTGTTAGAGCAGCTGCAAGTGACAAGTTATGAGTAAGATGGAGAAACATAAAACTCTGTTTCAGATATGAAAGTTTAGTGGGAATGAAAAGGATACTATACAATAGATGTAGAATATATGCATTGTGCAATTCGGCGCAGACGTATGGGCAACCACTTCAGCTTCATACGGAACTCGGATATATGGGATCGGATATTATTCGAATTATATATAAAGGTCCAAGCACAAATAATCGTTGTCGAGTCATTATTATAATTATGGCTGGAGGATATTAAACATACATAGTATAAGTAAGTTACAATACAACCACCAAATCCAAAAGTGAATAACTTCATTATTACTTACTTATTTTTTTATGTAATGGAATGGCAAATAAGCAGAAAGCCCACCTGATGGTAAGCGGTTACCGTCGCCGTTGGACATTTGCAACACCAGGGGCGTTACCAATGCGTTGCCGACCCTGTAAGACTCTTTTAACACCTTTTTTGAAGGACTCCATACTGTAGCCCTGCGGAAAAACGCTAGATGGAAGATCATTCCACATTTAGCAAGTATGCGGTAAGAAGGAGCGCATAATTCGAGCTGTGTGAGACTTCCAGGACTCGATTATGTGTGGATGAGCTTTTAACCGGTAACGCGAGGAACAATGATAAAATCGCAATGCCGGTATAAGTTCAAACAACTCTTGGGAGCATTTCCCGTTATAGAGCCTGTAGAGTATACAGAGTGAACCGATGTCTCTACGGAGGCTCAGTGGCTCAAGGCGGTCAGAGAGCTCGGGGTCGTCGACAATTCTTACCGCTCGGCGCTGAATAGCATCGAGAGACTGGAGTTGGTACTTTGGTGCGCCATTCCAGAGGTGAGAGCAGTACTCCATGTGAAGGCGAACTTGTGCTTTGTAAAGCAAATGTTACTGGCTCGACGTAAAGTTCCACTTTGCCTTATTAAGCACACCAACTTTCTTGGAAGCCAATCCAGCCTTAATCGCGATGTGACAGCGGAACTGGACATCTTTGGAAATGTTGACGCCAAGAACTCCAATACTCTCTGCGATTTCAAGGGGAACGCCCTGAAATATACATACTCATCTCTCCACTCCTTTAGCGCTTATGTTAGACCGTTACTATATTTCACCTATAACGAAGAGGAAAACACAAACTTAAATAAATCACAACACACAGAAGGCATAACGATATACACATTTAAAAGGATTGCAGCTGCCTTTCTGACACCTAGCTATTTTCAGGTGAAATGAGCCCTGTTATAAGCTCAATGTACGGCAATATCCCACTCTCATTGACGTGTGTAGTGTATGGAATGCTGTTCCTTCGGCGTATTTTCCTTTATATCTGCTCTTCCATCTCCTAGACCCATTTCAAATGAGATTTATTATCTATCTTAGTTGCCTATCATTCTAAGCTAAATTAAAAACAATTTCAACCATGATCATCATCAGCTGCATGGATCAGTTACACCTGTCGAACTTTTATAATAATTTCTTACTTATATTTTACTTTAGTGAGAGTAAAACTCTATCATATCATTGCTTATTTACGTAAAATAACACAAGAATGATATAAAGCCGGTTTCAGACAACATGTTGAAATAAATCCATTCAATTTTTTATAGCAACTTAAGGGTCCTTTATGTGCTCTAAGCGACATCTAGGAGAGCCCTATTTCTTACCCTAACTAAGACGCACCGCAGGCAATAGATCTGAAGCTTTAAGCGCTCTTTGATACCGCTCGAGCCGGCCTATTTGCCGTATTTACGGCGCCCGTTAACTAAAGGGACAATGTACAGATTATTGCCGTCTAGCCGTTACGTAATAACGGCTCGAGATAAGTAGTTTGTGAGCATTCTCCTTTATGTTGCCGCCTAAAATTCTCTTTTTAAATGTGCTATTGTAGCCAGTTCATAATTTATCATATTTAGCTTTTATAAGAATATGGAACACAAAACATCTCATACTCCCATAAAATTCCTATATGTTTTTGTACTATGTAATAAAAAATGCATTTATGCGTGACTTAAATTGAGTGAACCGTATAGGTTTAGTGAAGTAAAGGATCGTTTTAGAATTAAAATCTACATTTTGGGTTCAATCGAGACGCAAATTATTTATCGAACAAATAATTTTTGGTTGTAGTTGGTAGTAGTTTGGTTGGAGTCTGAAACAATGAGTAGTAAATGGCAATAGGCTTGGCTACTAGCATATTGAACCTAACTATACTGGTAGAAAATTTACTGTTATTCTTTTGCAGATGCAATATTTTTAAACTGATAATATATAAAGATATATAAAGGTTTAACTGATAATATATAAAGGTTTTACAAAGTAAACTTTCTAATTTTTTTTCATGACAAAGCTTCATATTTTTCGGTAAAGTATCACTGTGAGTTTTGGTTTTATGAAAAGCTGCCTCTCTGAAGCCAACCCTCCTTATTCTTAAGTGAAATAGTGGTCAAGTTCTAGCATACCAGTTTAAAAATGCTTCAGTATATATGTACCTAAAAGTCAATATAATCAGAAGAGTTAAGTGGCCCATTTTGATGAACGCGACTAAAAAACTACAGCAAAGTTAGGAAGAACAGCCTAGCCTAGACAAGTTTATTAACTATATAAATACAAATTAATACATTATCTAGCAGATTTCATAGTTTGTCAATAAACCCGCACAATGTCTTCAATATCAGGTATCCTTTGTACCTGCAGACACCTCGGCCCTAACCGGATTACTCAATTATCCGGTAACCGGCCTGTTATCCGGGTGAGGAGACGGTCCGAGGCCGGTCAGTGGCATATCTGGTGTTTGAGTAGATCACGTCACGGCTAGAAGTGTTGGGGGTTATGTAAAATAATAATATATTGCTCTAGTGAGATAATATGAAATCATTGTCACTTTTTAAACCATATTATTTAGATACTTTGGTAATATTGGTAATTGGTAAATATTGGTAATTCCACAAATCTATTAATATATATTGTAATATATAAAGTATATATGGTAAGCAGGCGGCAGGTCACAAAACTAAAGCCAAAACTTGTAAAATATTTCTAATTATGATTTTAAAAGCGAAATCAATTCTCGCAGTAGACGGTAATTTTCAATTTGGAGCTTGGTTAGTGATGCATATGCTTATTAGATTATACCATCATCAAAACTACAATTAAATCATCCATGATTGCAAATAAATTTTAAGTGCATAGAGTTTCATGAAATTGTAAAAATACAATGTTTTAAACATTCAAATAGAGGATCTCCTAGTCGTACAACATGTTACCTAAATCAATAAAAAACCCGATCTGTAAAATATGTTATGTACTCGTAGTAGAAGCAGTGAATGATTTTGTGTTACTATACTCATAAAATCTGAATGAAGGGCTCGTAGCAAAGTTTACTTAGCTGTTCTCAACCGATCAGCAAAGTTAAGCAACGTCGCCCGCGGTCATGAGTTGGATGGGTGACCGCTAGTGACATTACTACTGAGCGTTTCCGTGCTTCGGAGGGCACGTTAAGCCGTCGGTCCCGGTTGTTGTCTTAGGATGGCAGTCGTTATAGCATGGTGGTAGGGCATTTTGCGAATGCCCGCCTGGCTAGCTACCACCCTCAAGTAGAAAATCTGTCGCCAAACACCTAACAGTGTGTTCCGGCAGCTGTCCTTGAGAGCCAGTACTTCTAGGTTAGCCTGAACAACACCTTCGACTGAATCATTACTTACCATCAGGTGAAATAGTGGTCAAAGGCTAGCCTATCAAGCATAAAAAAAAAAATCTAATTGATCCAATTAAAATTTAACTATGAATTTATCTATATATCGCCAATACATTTATTTCGGCACCGATGAAATAGTGGTTTTTAGGTTTAAACCACCTGCTACACATTGCTTTTTAAATGACTTAATTGTTTGACTTAGCTTTTTACAAGCTAGACATACAAACAGATGGACTGACCGACAGACAGCAGATTTTTATTTATAGGGCTCCATTTTGTTCCTTAGGTACAGTACTCTAAAACAAAAAGCAATTATTTTGAAGATTATAATAATAAAGGTTGTTGTGCGACGAATATTTGTAATTTAAGAAATTAATATCATGAAAAGTATAGTTAGCTGCCAACTTCACGTTTTGAAGAGTCCTAAATAGGCTGATTTGCAAGAATGATATTATTTTTCTATTTATTATGTGTTAAAATTATTATAAGAATTATTATATTTAAATATTAGACATTGGTTCTGATGCTTTATTGGATCTTGAAGCAGTGATGGCTCAGTGACATTGGCTATGGATTGCCACGCAGCAGGTCCTTGGTTCGAATCCCGCCGCAGGCTTGAGCTTCACCGTATGGTGGAAGGGCATTTTGCAAATGCCCGCCTGGCTAGCGACTACCCTCAAGTAGAAAATCTGTCGCCAAGCACCTAACGGTGTGTTCCGGCAGCAGTACTTGAGAGTCAGTGCAATTACAGGCACATGAGACTTAACAACTATGTCTCAAGGGGTAGAGCGCAGTGCAATTCGTGACGAAATGCATCTGTTATAGTCAGAGGTTAGTCCGCTTAACATCAGGTGGGCCTCGGGCTTGTTAAAAAAATAATGAAATATATTAAAAATATAAATTAGTTTTTTATTGCGGACTTGGATGTTATTCTCCTTTGCGATAATACAACTCCACCGAGCTTTGGGCGAGAGACTACTCTCTATAAACCTGGCCGGGCGCAGAAGGTGCGTTTCAACGGGTGCAGAAAACGTACCGTTACAAACAGAGAAGTCGACGACGGACTCAGAGGCTCGAAATGGGAGAGATTGGAACTGATAGCCCTGGTACAACAACAGTGTTGCATCGTTAAGATATATTAACTCTGATTATCTCTGACCCTACAAATATTAACTCTGTGACTATTTAGAGAGACACTAATCAGGAGAACGGCCGGCGGATCCTTTATATAGGCATGAACATTAATCACTGCCCTTTATTGTAGCTACTAATTGAAACATTATACGTTTTTTAAGTGGCAATTACAGCAAAAGTAGTTTGAAATTACTTAATCACTACATTTGAAATTATAATTGTAATTTTATAAGTGAATAACATCGTAAAAATTGTCTAAAATTACTTAGAAACTAGAGACTAGTCTTAACTTGATATTACGAAAAGTGTGCAGTACGCTTACATGATGATTCAGTAACAGCAATGACTTGCGGCTTCACGGTACATGTTGGGACTGATGACACGGTGGTGGCTTGACTCACAATCATGTAGCGTCACGACGGGTTGATGGTGCGTTTGACTTGGCTCGGCACGTTATGAAAAAATCAATATTACAATTACATTTGATATATTTTATAGTAGCAAATTATAATTAAAAGTAAGTTAAAAATCTAAAAACTCGTTAATGTATTGATGAACCATAACCTTTAATTCAATACATAATAAAAAATATATATAATGGCGACTTATAATGTAGTTTTAAAACTGTGATCAAAACCAAGAAAGATGTTTACTTTTAGGGACTGTCATAATTGCCCAGTTTTATTTACAATTTATTTAAAATGTTTATTAATTCTTCAAATAACAAACACAGATACATAACAAACGTCACAGTACAAAAAATACCAATTTAATGATGAAGGATAATACCCTAGGCCCCGTGGACATCATTTGATGAGCGGATGACCAATCTTTAAGGAGTCTCTCCACCGTTAAATGATGTAATGTGTAATCCTATGTAAAGAACCCCTGACGACCGGTCCACCGGATAACCGTCCGGTTACCGGATAATTGAGAAATCCGGTTAGGGACGTGTACAAAAGACCTGATCTTGTACAAGTGTATTGGCAACACGTGTAAACTACGAGACTGAGTTGTAATCAAGCTGATTTTGGGTTAGCCTTTCTTCAAAAGAGTTTAGGTACTTTTAAGATTTTAAAAAACTATGTTTGTGACATAAAAAAAAATAACCTGAACCATAACTGGACACAAATCTTCAAATATATGAAAATAATGGTTGCTAAAACTAGTTTGTGCTAAAGTAAAAATATGATTAACAGTTCTCACATAAATCAAATAGCTCACTGTTTTCTACGTATACCGCACACACTCACCCTAACACACACATATTCCTTCACACACTCACCCCTTCACTTTTATACCATCACACACTCATCCATAAATACTCTTCTCTACATATATCTAAGTATTGTATAGGCTGGATGGTCTACTCCTGAACACAACCTCCTTCATTGAGAAGGGGTTTCTCATAATCCCTACGCTTGGCAGGAGGCTTGGGAATAGCAGTTTAAGATATCTGTTATTCAGAAGGCGATGCTGCCCACCTTTCGGTATTTTACCTTGAGTCGCCTCTGACGACACCCACAGGTAGAAATGGGGTGCTGACATTCTAGCCCGGCATCCCACGGGGCATATCTAAGTACACTAGAAAAATGCATGCTAAATAGGACCATTTAGTGATATAATTTCCTAACTTGATTTTGCAAAAATACTTTAAAAATTACATACTCTTTTATTATAATTCATTTATATATAAATCTATGATTTAATCCTAATTTACTATGTATGTCCGCGGAAGGACATTGCTATGCCATATCACAGGTCTGACCTAGTCTGGGTACCAAGGTATTTCCAATGTAAATGTAAAATAATATACTCTTCTTTATTTATAGTGTATTATTAATAAGAACTCTGATATATATTAAGCGAATAAATTTAATAAATTTTGAATTTTCAAAATTTTACCAAATTTAACACGCTGAACATTTTAGATATCAACGTGTCATGTACACACAGACAAATCAAAAGAATCAAGAATATTTTCAAAAATTATGATTCTTCAATAAGTTATCATCAATTAATAAGTCTACATAGGTATGTGTGAGCATTGCTAAGTTTGTCTAACCCAAAATTGTATCCTTGTCCCAGCAAATTTAATTTATAATATATCAGTATTTGTTAATTAAAAAACAGTTATGGTTTAAGTAGATTTATAACGTTATAATAGTAGTTTATCTATATCTATACTTAATATTATAAAGAGGAAAGATTTCTGTTTTTGTATGACACGAATAAACTTAAAACCTACTCGACCGATTTGAATGAAATTTGGTATGGAAATAGTTTGAGACCTGCATAAGGACATAGGCCACTTAGAAACGCAGGCGGAGCTGCGGCTGGAAAACTAGTTTATTGATGCAGAGCCCGTTACAATAGTATTCCTTAACTCACAGGTTTATTTATTGTCATGAATAGATAAATATAAAAGAAACACAAATGTAAGATAGTAATCTTATGTCTGTGCACGATGAAGCTCCAAATGTTCGGAAACGACAAAATGTTTTTTTCATTTACTTGTGTCTAAAATATAACATAGTACAAACTTTTAACCGATATTTTGTTTAGGATCAACATTTTGTACAAATGTTGTCTTATCGCGAAAACGCCATAATTACACATAGTAGTTAAACAACTTGAAACGATTTAAATCGCGTATATTTATCATTATTTTTGTCCCGACGTATCAAACACTTTGCAGTCACCCCGTGACCACGATCACTGCAAAGTGTTTGAAACGTCGGGACAAAAATAATGACAAATATACGCGATTTAAACCGTTTAAAGTTGTTTTATTACTATTTTGTACAAATATCTATTTTTGGGTTTTCATTATATTTACGAGCTAAAGCCCCAAAAACTCTATTTAACAAAAATTAACAAAATTATAATATAGTTTTGATGCTATTATCAAAAACAACAAAATAAACGAAACGGAACCTTAAATAAGCGCGGTCGACTCACACTTGACTAAAATTTTGTACTATTTTCTTCATTATTTGAAATCTCCAGGTGATTACTTTTTTTAAACTTGCCTGTGTCTACTGTCTCACCTGATATAAGGTAAGTGATGATGTGGTTAAAGATAGGTATTGTTCAGGCTAATTTAAACTTACTGGCTTTTGAGGACAGCAACCAGAACACACCGTGAGCTGCTTGGCGACAGATTTTCGCAAATGCTATACCTTACGAATGCCATCCTAAGCCGCCAACCGGGGTGGCAGCTTACCGTACCCTACGAAGCACGTAAGCGCTCAGTTATAACGCCACTAACGGTCACCCATCCTCATGACCGCAGCGGACGTTGCTTGACGTAGCTGCTCGGTTAAAAATGGCTAAGCAAACTAGGCTACGAGCACTTCGATTTCCCTTAAAATAAAAAAATAATTTTTTTTTGGTTAAAAAAACTTAAATAATATTCTTATGGCGAAGCGACTAAGCTAATTATATTGGCGGCTTAGTTCGCTCAATATATTATATAATATTCGTTACTTATATTTGCCTACCCCTTCAGATATTTACATTTGTATACAAACAGTTGAATTACCTCGTGAGTCAGCGCGCTTTTTTCGTTATCATAAGCAAAAATATTCGCAGTCGGTAGGATTCGAACCTACGCTCCCAGAGGGAATCTGATTTCTAGTCAGACGCCTTAACCGCTCGGCCACGACTGCTACATATATTCACTACGCAAGTCCTCAACATAATAAAACTTATTAAGAATCCTTTCACTTTTAAGACGAGAACGTGTTTGCATTGAGAAGCAGCGTGCAGTGAAAGGTAAAGCAAAAACGCCTTCCAATTGCCAAAATCCAGGTCAATCACTAAGCAGGAGTGTATACAATATACATATGCTAGCTATGTCCGCTACATTTTTTATGTATAACGATATATGGAGAAATCACGATGTATAATTTTTTTTATGCTATTGTCACGGAACAAGCTCGAGGCCCGCCTGATGTTAAGCGAACTAACCTCTACGTATAACAGATGCATTTCGTCACAAATCACAAATTGCACTGAGCCCGTCACCTTGAGACATAGTTGTTAAGTCTCATGTGCCTGTAATTTCACTGGCTCTCAAGGACTATTGCCGGAACACACCGTTAGGTGTTTGGCGACAGATTTTCTACCTGAGGGTAGTAGCCAGGCGGGAAATCTCAAAAAGCCCTTCCATCATGCGGTGAAGCTCAAGCCGCCGGTGGGGATCGAACCAGGGTACTGCGGCGCGGCAGTCCATAGCTATTACCGCTCGGTCATTATTGCTTCAAAATCTATATAGTATATCTTGAGCTCAGGGGAAAGAAACAAATAAAAGCCGGTCAAGTGAGAGTCCGGCTCGCACATATAGAACCCCCGTACAATTTACCAAAAAAACGTTATATATTGTTAATTGGATTTCATCATTTTTGTTAAGCAGTTTTTCATTTACACTGACTTAAGTGAGGAAGTATTTGCTAATATGATTTTAATGGTAACAAGTAAAAATAAATATTTAAAAAATATATGTAATCAGTACCGCTAGTTTTAAAATAATTAACTAAAGGGTCCACGGATACTAGTCACACAGTGCGCTGAAGATGGATATTTAGATTTATTTTTATAACAAAATGATTTGATGCATTTATGGTTCATACATTAAGAGTACAGAGTCTGTATCTCTTTAATCGAGTGTGTATCTCTAAACATATTATATAGTCAACGAAGAGCAGGCGTATTATAAAAATATTGTTGGATTATTTACTGTGTTACCTTCACTGATAAAAACAAAATTCCAAATGGCTGGAGATATATAAAGTTAGAGATTATTACGACATAAAATAATGATATAAAAAGTTCTTACACCGTATTGAAAAGTTGGGTTTTAAAAGCTTTTTGTTAAATTCTAGGTTAGTCTGAACAACATCTTCGACTACATCATCACTTACCATCAGGTGAGATAGTGCTCAAAGGCTAATCTAACAAACATAAAATAAGTAATAACAAATATAAATACGTAGGTATGGCGAGTTCATCTAGCTCTCGCTTATATATTTCTAGTCATTTTGCATAAGTATTCTTTTAGTAGTAAGACAGAACACAGCCTCTTCTCCTCCTTATACTCTAAAGCTGGTTTTTACTTGGCCAAATAATTTTAACTAGCTTTCCTGCCGCGGCTCCGCCCGCTGGTATATCTGTTATCGCACAAAATCATTAACCTTTTTTTGCTTGCATAAAAACTATCCTATGTAACTATACAAGTACTCTTATACAAGTATGTTCTTTACTTTATTGTGTGCATGTAATAAATAACTAGTATTCCTATAAAAATATTTAATTTCATCTCCAGTTCTATAAGACAACACCTAGGTTGTTGGTTTAATTTATCGGTTGACACACTCGTAAAAGGTCTCGAAGCTAGTGAGACTACGGTTAAAATAATTAACCTGTATACCCAGTGGAACATCACTATTAGACCACGGGTAAATGTTATCTTGAACTGCGGGTATTGAATCAGCCGGATCGTCCACTGCTGAATACAGCCTTCCCTATTAACGGGATATTTGCCATAGTTCCCACGCTTAGCAGGCGTCTTGGAGATCGCAGTGTAAGATGGCAGTTCTTTAGAAGGCGCTGCTGCTCACCTTCCAGTATTTTTCCCTTAGTCGCCTCTTATGACGGTACATCCTGTGGGATGATATGGGGAGGTGCAATTTAAATCCAGCACGGTTCAGGTATTTTACTTCAACAACCATTTAATACTTATTTCAGTAGTGCCCGTATTCAATCCTCCTAAATAAATCTGGACCGCGCGTACCAAAGCAATGTTTTACGTCAAATTCTTATTCTTAGCGTCACCTTGGGCACTTGTTACATTACGTTTCATACATGTGACGATACATCGATCAGATATTAGAAAGATACGTTTTTGATAATTGATACCCGTACAATAAAATATTCAAAATGGTCAAAATTTCAGTATTTCTTAGCAGATGCGTTAGGAGATAACGTTAAAAGTATTTCGAGTTTTATCAGCGGCGAAGAAGCACTGGCAGTCTTTTAAATAAAAGCCATATAAAAAAAAAATAACAATTTTGCATCCATACATTGAAATAAATGTATAATTATATACAGTAGAGATATTTTGTACAGGAAATGCTGCACCTTTCCTCATATATTATTATATAATTGAGACCGCATATGAACAATTGAACATAGGTGTTTTTCGATTTCACAGACAAGTTGTATGTGTTTACCTGTTCCTATGCCATTCTGAAACTCGTCGAAGACAAACAGGTGCTCAGCAGGGCCGGTGTTATGATAGTTGTACGTAACAGGTAGGATACTGGTAGCATGGTGTGCAAGTCACCATACAAATGTATGTGTGATACTCGGTGCCGACGAGTCTCTGAGACTCACTTAGGATACTCGTCTTCATGTAAGTAGGGCCTTAGCCTTAACAGTACAAACAAATTACATAATAATGTTTGCTTCCACGTACAACACGCCACTCAAGGACCGCAATTAGGCAGATGCAGATCACAGACTTTGCTCGCAGTCCTAACTAACTTTAGGTAGGTACAGGTGTGTGTTTGCGGCGCTGATTGTCCGACTGTTTGTCTGGCGGTGGAAGCGGACCGCGCCGCGTCGTTGCGTCCGAAGCAAACACTCGTTTTGTGGAGCGATGCAATTTTGGGATTGTGGCCTGTTTTATTTGGGCCAGGCTTGAAGTTGAGAAATAATTTATCATGGTGGTGCGGCATTTTGTGAATTCTGGCTTTGACTAGCTCCCACGTACAAGTATAAAATCTGTTGCCAAGCACCTGTGTTCATGTTGATTTTTATATTCAAAATAAACAAACATTTGACCTCGAGTCGCTTTCTATACGGTCATACCATATAACCATGATAAAGTCATTGGAAGCTTATCAACAATAAAAAAAAATTATGCATGCCTAAATCTCCCCAGAGATGAAAAAGTACCTATACTGTTCACTAGGTATAAAACAGCCAAAATATCATTATACATTTTTTCTTTGGTGCACAAAGTTTTTGTCCCGGGTTTGTATCAAATCCAAGTTAGAAAAAAAAATTATATGCCTGGTTCTTGCTATGTATGTACTGTACTGTATCAGCGGGATTGTCAGCTTTCCCCCTTATGGCAACAACCCCGTTTGCCATAATACCCAAGCTTGGCACGCGTCTTGAGGATCGCAATGTGAGATATTAGATCCTCAGAAAGCGCTACTGCCCACCTTCTGGTGTGTTACGCTTAGTCGCCTCTTACGACTCCCACAGGTAGAGATGGGGGGAGGGGGTGACATTCTAACCCCACGGGCAATGTCAGTGAATCTTGCAATCTACCGGAAAACTGTAAAGGTCAGCCTAATATTATTACGACTTAGAGATCAAACCTAAGACTTCGATATTGCAAAACGACGCTCAACACGCACTTGACTAACCCGGCCGTCTTAAATTTACCACGAGTTTTACTACACCTAATCATCGTCTTATTCGACGAAGCGAATCCTGCTGAGTGGGTCTCGTTCTCATCGGAGCACTCAATTATCTGGTCGACGGAAGCTCCTTCCAATTCCAATTAGAATCTCCAATTTGATTTCACCTTTTTGAACAATTATAGGAAAAGTGCGGGAGCTGCTCGAGTAGATAATGCTTGATCATTTCATTGGCAATCAAAAGGAAATGAGGGAACGCATTGTTAGGAAATGGTGGATCGTAGAAAATCATAAAGAAACTCTATATGAATATGATTTGCTTATTTTCCAAGTGAGAGACCTACTTTAGGCATAGAATCAAGCTGCTGCTGCCAACGCATATATCAGATAACTGTACAGTTTGTCATTACTCGAAAATCGCTTACAATCCCAAGAGGCATGGTATCATCGCACTATCCTACTGCTTCGGGTAAGCAAATGAACATAACACTCAACGGTTTGTTGATTTAAAGAAAATGATTATCCAACGGTAACGGAAATGAACAATATCCTTGGTTACAAAATCACAAATATACGATAGGAAAAATTTAAGTCATGTGCGGGATACGAACCCGCGTTCATCCATATGCTCTAACCAATTGAGCTAACATGACATAACGTCATAACTTAAATCTTTCCTATCCTTCTTTAACCATCGTATTCGGATGGAGCAATTTTTCCTATCGTATATTTGTGATTTTGTAATGTAATCCGCATAGCAGGCGTTATTGCAAACCTATCAATATTAAAAATATAAAAAAAATATCCTTGGTGTCAAGTTGCTGGCACATATGAAAACTAAACTGAAACTAAAATTCACGTTTCAACACAGCCAACCTCGCAACCTTTTGTATTTCTCTATGGATACAGATATGCTAAACTTATGATATACTCGTACGATTAAGTTGATTGGAATATATGTTTACCTCACCATGATCGCTTGTTTGTTTTAATTGAAGCCCCCGACTACGGTTGAAGAAAGAATTTCATGAAAAAATTATAATGCAGACCAGAATATTATGTACGGTAGTACTTAGGTACCTATTTTGCCTGGTATGGGTTAACTTGAAAACTTTAAGATACCTAGGTTCTGCAAAACATCATATTGTTTTTCTCTTTTTGACAAAGTTTTTTAGGGTATTCATTTACTTCATTCGGCCAATGAAGTATCCAATATTCGTTAATTTAATTATGTGATTTTTTATACATCAAAACTAGCTTCAATCTTGAAGACAGAGTTAGTTAAGTTTATGAAGAGATAAATCTGAAGTGCAGAAGTTAGTCCAAGTTTAAAAAATATACTACAATTGCAAAACTATTGCAAAAACTCAATCTTATAAAATCAACAGTAACATATTTTTTTATTTAAATGTACAATAAAATATGTGCCTAGTATTAATTTTAGTACAAAAGTGTGAATTGTAAAATTGAGATAAATAAATTATTATTATTATTTGTAAAAATATATGAATATTTTGGAAAGAAAAGTAGTATGTTCAACTCAAGAGCAAGTTAATAACAACACTCTTGAACTATAAACACGATCCATACGCTGCTGATACGTTTTACTTTGTTTATATACCTAAATGTTATCTTAATTAAAATTATTGTTATTTTACCTCCGTTGTACTTACTATTGACGTCTCTGTTGACAAAGGTGTACTGCAAACAGGTGTGCCTTTGTGTGTTATTGTTGGATATGTATCTTCTAAACTTTAATTTCTTGTAAAAATGAAGAAAATGAAAATAGCCAAGTGCAAATCTGGCTCCGCTAGTTGAGGGTACCATATTGCAATATCCCATAGAAAAAAAGGGTTTTTTGTCACTCCTATCCAGTTATAATGTTATAACTTATTTACTATATCCAAATATAAATGATTTTCAGTATCCTGACAATGACTTATATACACCGTGTCCCAAAATTCAACTATATATAATGGGTATCGAATATCGATGAAATTTATAAAAGTCTCTGTAATTAAAAAAAAAAAGAATTATAATTTTTTTTTTATTTTTTCCCGAGTAGTCATGAGTAGGTCCATGCACCGATGCCGGCTTATCGTTGAATTTTGGGACACGGTGTATATTCACCAACCAACCAATTTTCTCATAAAGGGTGGGATATAAAAAGTATGAATGAATCACCCGCTCACAAAATTATTTTACCTCGTGCGGCGTCCTTTAAATCCCTGTATCGTCGGAATGAGTTACTAACCTAAAATGTTGACCCAAAAATTAATATGTGACTAGAAATATTTATAAAGTTATATTAGTGTTTGTCATTATTATCATGAACATCGTCAGCCGGAAGACGTCCACTGTTGAACAAATGCCCTAACCATAGAGCGCCAAAAAGAACGGCTTTTAGCCACTTGTAACCATTACCGCTAACCGAAACTTGTATGATGTCACTTCACTTTGGAAACTATCGCGGGTTTTATCCATATTAACTTATTAGGAACCGGCTAGGACCCGCGTTATATTTACCGGAAAGATTCCGACCAGTTTCGGACTGTTTTGAAGTCCTTCGTCTGGGAGTCACGATTGCACGAAGCGTGCGCGTAACTGATTATTATTCAGTTACGCGCTGAGGCCCGTGCTCGTCGCTCGGGTCCTAGCCGGTTCCTAATAAGATTTTATGATGTCGTCAGACTTCTGTATAATCTGACGGAGTGTATATGGTCTATGGTGCTAAAGCTTATTTGGAACCCGGCTTGTTTGGGAGGATGGAAGTCATCAAACCTACGAGCAAGACTATACGAGCAACACTATACGTAATGACTCTCGAGAATAGCTTATAAACATGGCTCAAAAGCGAAATGGGCCTGTAGTTCTCCAACAAGCTCTTGTCACCTTTTTTGAAGAACAGTAAACTTTACACTTTGAAGCGCTCGTAGCGAAGTTTAATTAGCTGTTCTCAACCGATCAGCAAAGTTAAGCAACGTCGCGCGCGGTCATGAGTTGGATGGGTGACCGCTAGTGACATTACTACTGAGCGTTTCCGTGCTTCGGAGGGCACGTTAAGCCGTCGGTCCCGGTTGTTGTCTTAGGATAGCAGTCGTTATAGCATGGTGGTAGGGCATTTTGCGAATGCCCGCCTGGCTAGCTACCACCCTCAAGTAGAAAATCTGTCGCCAAGCACCTAACGGTGTGTTCCGGCAGCTGTCCTTGAGAGCCAGTACTTCTAGGTTAGCCTGAACAACATCTTCGACCACATCATCACTTACCATCAGGTGAGATAGTGGTCAAAGGCTAACATATCAGGCATAAAAAAAATAAAAAAAAATAACAGTACCGCTACACTTCTGCTCCACGCTTCTGGCGTTTTACCTTCAAGGATGACAGAATCAAATAATTTCTGGAGGATTGAGAGTACCGATTTTTCACCATTTTTGAAGTTCTGTCATGATTCCGTCATCACCTGGCGTCTTGTTGTTCTTAAACTGTTTGAGAGCCATTCTATGTAATCTCGTATAGGCTGATGTCCGAAATATGTTCGGTAAGTGTCAGGTCAATTTAGCTCTCTTGTCCTGAGCTGCACTGACAACGGGTTCTCGTGTCGAGGTGTATAGCTCCCCATAAAACCTCTCAAGCTCTCTCAGAATCTCCGGTTTTGATGAGATAATTCTGCCATCGTCGACCTTGAACATGGTCATTTGGCTTTGCCCTATAGGGGGGTCTTATGGAACTGAGACCCCACCGCTTGGACAGCTTTTAATATTTCGTAATCTAAAGAATGAAGAAGTGAAAGGTCTTGAAAGTTTTAGGCCATTTTTGTTAAGGTGTTTATCTCAGATACCAAGCTGCTCAGGAATCTGGCCCACAGTGCTAAAGAGAAAGCCGACCTTTTAAGTACTCTCTTTGCCTCTAACTCGACTCTCGACGATAGGGACGCTACACCTCCAATAATTCACGGATGTGGGAGTTCCATGCCAGATGTACGTTTCTCGCATAGACCGGTACGGAAGGAACTCTTATCCCTTGATGTGCGAAAGTCGAGCGGGCCGCATTCCATCCCGGCTATTGTCCTCAAATTTATGTGCTCCTGAGCTGACTCTGGTGTTAACGCGCCTTTTCTTGCTCTCCTACTCCAAAGGATGCGTCCCGTCTTCGTGGAAGGTTGCTCTCGTTCACCCCATTCCCAAGAAGGGTGATCGTGCAGACCCATCCAACTACAGGCCTATAGCAATTACTTCTCTACTCTGTAAGGTGATGGAGCGAGTAGTTAACAACCAGCTCCTAGGTTACTTAGCGGATCACCAACTGATCAGCGACCGTCAAAACGTTTTCCGTCGAGGCAAATCGACTGGTGATCTTCTGGTCTACCTCACTCACCGTTGGGCTGACGCAGTCGAGAGTAGAGGGGAAGCTTTAGCTGTCTGCTTAGATATTGCTAAGGCCTTTGATCGGGTTTGGCACGGGGCACTTTTTTCGAAGTAAGTGCTTAAGAGCCCTTTTACATTTTGCAGCCTTCTAACTCGCACTTTTAAAGATAATTTCAAATAGCAACAATATGGTTTATTTGTTTTAAAATGTGGTCAATCATTATTTCGCTGCATGCAACTATAGATGTTCTCTACTAATTTTTATTTTGATATCTGTAATGGGGGATCCAAAACGCGTAATTTAGTTATTTTAAACTTTGGGCCTCTAATTCTAATTGGACTCAACATGTAACAAAGTAAAAATATGTTGAGAACATCTATAGTTGCATGCAGCGAAATAATGATTGACTACATTTAAAAAAATATAAACCATATTCTTGCTATTTGAAATTATCTTTAAAAGTGAGAGTGAGAGGGCTGCAAAATGTAAAAGGCCTCTAAATAAGGCAAAGCGGTACTTCACGTCGAGCCAGTGACTTTTGCTTTATAAAACACAAGTTTGCCCTCACATGGAATACTGCTCTCACCTCTGAAATGGCGCACCAAAGAAACCAACTCCAGTCTCTCGTTGCTATTCAGCGTCGAGCGGTCCGAATTGTCGATGACCCCGAGCTCTCTGACCACCTTGAGCTTCTGAGTCTCCGTAGGGACATCGGTTCGCTGTGTATATTCTACAGGCTCTAGAACGGGGAATGCTCTCAAGAGCTGTTTGATCTTATACCGGCATTGCGATTCTATCATCTTACCTCGCGGTACCGGTTAAAAGCTCATCCACACATAATCGAGTCCTGGAGTGAGGCTTCCAGCTTGATTTATGCGTTCCTTCTTACCGCATACCTGCAAAATGTGGAATGATCTTCCATGTAACGTTTTTCCGCAGAGCTACAGTATGGATTCCTTCAAAAAGGGTGTTAAGAGTACTACAGGGTCTGCAACGCATTGGGAACGCCCCTGGTGTTGCAAATGTCCATAGTCGACGGTAACCGCTTACCGTCAGGTGGGCCGCCTGCTTGTTTGCCACTCCATAACATAAAAAAACTGCTATTTCGGTATATTATGTAACTATGGCATGTCTTCTATCTTACACTGAGAAAAACGACTTAAAGGCTTAAATCAAATTTGACCTTTTACCGTTGAATTGTAAACTACGTAAGATGAATTCACAACTCTTAAGATGATTTTCACCAATCAATAAAAATGTACCATGTTGTATCATAAACACAACCGTCAAAAACGCCTTCCGTAAAGTATTTTCAGAATTGAACTTGTTATACGATAATAATTGCAGTATTAACCATAAAATATACCTTACTTTTACGGCGGTTTATATACGGTGATTATAACTATAACGTACGACTTAATCAGCCTCATCAAAAAGTCAATATTTAAGAAGGACCACAAAATGAAGACGAAAAGAAACATTCGCCTTCACTGACCTCGTTTAACGCCTTCTAGTTGGAAGGCGTTTTTGTACGTATTTACGTTTGGTCGGTTTTTCGCCTTATAACATATAAATTGGCCTTCATTAGGGCGCTTTTGACTTTAGATTTTTCTCAGTGTACAAATACTGAAAACGCTCATAAATATGGTGTAGTTTGAAACTATTCAAAACTAATTAACTTTTTTTTCTTTTACAGTCTTCAATGAGCCCAAATAGATCGAGGCCTGACTCAAACATCTCCAGTTATTGTATACGGTGATGGCATCAGTTCAATGGTCTATGAAACTGCATTGATTGTATTTACTTAGTTGCCTTGATATTATGGTCTTTCCCCAACTAGAAGACGAGGAACTTGTTACTGTGCTTTACATATTTGTATTATCAAAAGATAGCTTAATAGAAATGGACTGGCCAGTAATAGTAATCCAGTCCGTGCGCACTAATCACTCGCTCATTAACATACGATTCATTTGTTTTCAGCTCACGGCCGCCAATTGCGCCGATTGTTTGATCTCGCCGCCATTTCATACGCCACCACAGAACGAATAAATTATAAACTGGAAGGGCTTAGTTTGAAAATTACGTGTATGCAATTTTATGTGGGATAAGCCTTTCACACTAGCTTACGAAGAAATATGCGCGGGAGGTTGAATTGAGCTTGGTTATATTTAGCTTCCCTTCTATCGCGTGCTGTGTGCCGTCTAAACTTCTTGAACTTCTTTATTGATCTGAGTGTAATAGAAAAATATTAAAAACCTACTTACAATTAATAGAGATAATCACAACTTTCTATTTTAAGCCGTTTTAACTTCCGGTTTTTTTACGTCGAGAATGCGTCTCGGTCGCGGAATAATCTTTTAGTGTGTCAAATTTTCGATAGTTTTGATCAATTATTCACTATTTTCCTTCTCGAAAAAAATAATTTCAACCATATTTTCAGACGTAAGGCTAATCTCATGTCAACTTACACATTTTACATTTTGCACATTGCTTTGGACTGTACTGTATCAGGTGGATTGTCCACTGCTGATCACAGTCCCCCATTAAGGGGGCCCACCTACCGTTATTTTGCCTTTAATCGCCTCTTACGACACCCATAGGTAGAAATGGGGAGGATGACATTCTACATCAGTAACCCACGGGGCACTTTTACTTGATTAATTTATAAATACTTAAGTAAAAAATACTTAATAAAGTTTAAGGTAAAAATATTAGTACCCCTAAAATTTCTACATAAAAAACACGTCCAAAATACTGTTAATATTATGGTGATCAAATGAGATTCATGGCAGGCAATAAAACCGAAACCAAACCTTGCTAATGTTTGCTAATTTAATTTTAATATTAAAAATATCACCAAACAACAACACGTAATATTAAGTCGGTTAAAGGAAGACGACGGCAGCAAGTGGTAGTTAAGACAAGCTAGCAAATTTAAAATCTGTAATTATTCCAAGCACTTTACACATTGTAGAAAAGAGCTTACTGTAATATAATCAAAGTATGCGAGACTTCTACATAGTTATTATAGTTTTAAATAAAATTACATACTTATTTAACTGCTAGCCTATTTATTTGTAAGATATCACTAACAATGATTTCAATCATAGAAAAATTACTTTATTTCATTCACATTTTCACTGTAATTTATTCCTTCAGTTTACAAAAGGTTTAGAATTTGAATATAGCATTTTATTATATTTTATTGAGTTATAGCAAATGTGAATACGTAATCGCGAAACCGTTATTTTTGTATGACTTCAATCAGATTTTGTTAGTAACAACTTACATGATTGAACCACGGGTGCACGAGTCCGTCTTGGTCGGTACCACCGCATTGTACAATATTATCGAGCCTCAAAGCAGTAGTAGGTATGCAAACACTGCTGTAACGCTGAATACATACCTGAAATATAAGTCTGAAGGTCACTATAGCAAGTGAAATTACTGGTCAAATAAGACAAAAAATACCGTCTTCGAGTGAAAAGTGCAGTGCAGTGTTATGACGAATGAGAGGGGTGAATGACACTGCAAATGTAATAGAAAAGGGACGCTTACCATCAAGCGGAAGACATTCCCACCTCGTTACAACATGACATAAAAAAAAACTTGGCGTAATCATCATTGTTAATTTATGACTTTATTATACAGTTCTTTATTTATGTATGATAACTCTATCATACATAAATAAAGAACTGTATAATAAAGTGTTAAAACAAATAACTGTGAGAATTCATATTAACAATTTAAAGAAACAGGCCATTCCATCTGTTTTTGTTCCGTGTCATATCTGTATTGGTTTTAGATGCCAAGTCAGACCTCATTCCGCTGATTGGATCGTGATCATTGCTACATAATGACGTTCATTCTTGTATTTTGTAGGGTATTTCGACGCAGCTATTTGAATTTGGAAGCTTCCACATTGGTTGTTACTGCAAGTGAAAGCAATACTTCGTTTTGAGCAAACTGAACAAGGCAGTCGTGGCCGAGCGGTTAAGGCGTCTGACTAGAAATCAGATTCCCTCTGGGAGCGTAGGTTCGAATCCTACCGACTGCGAATATTTTTGGCGTTTGGCAAGAAAATAAACTAAAGCGATGATAAAAATAATGAAATTGGCCGTCATCCAAGCAATTCAAATTATTTTCTTGTTTTTTATTTTTAGATGTCTTCTTTACTATCGTGATAAACTATTTACAATGGTCATAAAAGATTTTGATAAAGTTATCATATCACTTGGTAGGTATTTTAAATATAGATAGCAAATATAAACACATTCGGTAGGTAATCGTAACTTACTCATATAGGTACATAATTATTCGTTTTATTATTTCGATTCTAAGTCAATTCTAAGTCTTACGGACCGTTATTCTCTACCGCCCAAAACCTTTCTCACGAGATTTGTTGCACGCTTTGATTTTCGCTTAATTCCTTTAGTCATCTCTTACAACGTCCAATTTTAACTGACGGTCAATTGAACCGCCTGATGATAAGCGCCCCGCCTTGTTATTGCAGTAGCAGTGTTAACATTCTCATGGTGCTTGACACTGCACTGCGCTTGTCACTCCGAAACGTTAGTTACTTTGTATCGTTTGCCCAATAATTTTACTTGCTACAGAGCTCTTTACGACATAACACAGTAGTGTTTGCACACTACTGCTTTGAAGAAGTATATGCGTTTTGGGGAGAATAAAATATGTGAAAGGTATATGTAGGTATATATGGTGGAGTTAACAATTAATTATGCCGGACGCCATATAGTGAGGTGAGCGTGAGCTAAATCATGAAAAAACAATACAAATAACAAGGTATTATAATCATGATGACACAATGGTAAAAAGTAATTTATGGAATTGAACCAAATTGTATTGTTAAACCTGGCTTTAAGAACAACCGCGTATCTAATTTCCAGGTTTTATTTTGCCCTCCCAAAACGCTATCTTACGTAAATGAGCCGATCCTACGCCCACATTAAAAGGGACCTGGAACTGGATTCTGTTATTTTCATTGTACAATTGTTGAAGTCTACCAAGCAAGTTTAAAAGAATAAATTAAGGCAAGCCAGGAAATGAAACGTTTAACAATGAAAAAGTCGAAATTGTAAACTCTGGAGCTGATATGCCATCGACACTAAATACTTACTCCGTTTTATAAAGGGAATGGGTTCCCAAGCCATCACTTGAAGCTGGCGGACGTCATCCACAAAACGTATTTGCAATATATATCACCCTCATGTACCTTCTTGTTTCCCCGACATTTATTATAATATATAACACTGTTGAGTAAGAAAACATAACTGTATAATCTGGTGCCGTGACACAGAATCACACCCCCCATTCCCCCGATATCTTCCTGTGGAGTCGTAGCAGTGCCTCCTGAAGAACTGCCAACTAACAATGTTACACTGCGATTCTACTAATGGAGGAGGCATCGACGTTGGACGTCATGGCTGTAATAGGCTCTGCTAATTTGTGTCACGGTGGTTACTATCTCTTTATTTTCTTCGTATGGAGGCATCTGTGCGGTGCACTGCAACTGAAACGTTTATGCCACTGTAAGATGTTTGGCAACATATTTTCTATTTGAGCCACGTGGTAATTTGTAATGCGTCATTACTATGCTGTCGGTCAGAAAATCTGTCGACATATACCTAACATTGTTTTCCGACAGCAGTTCCTGAGAAAACTAAGAGAATAAAATGACAGGCACATAAGAGTTAACCACTGTATGTCTCACGGCACAGTTTAGTTTCGCCCACCAGGGATTGTGAGGATACCGTCACAAGTTATTATTATTATTCTTATTATAAATCACTTAAATAAATTCAAAATTCATAAAGTTTTGCTAATACGTATCATTAAATTAATAGAATTGCCCTTATGGCCTCCATCCAAGTTCTAAGTATCCTCTTCCATACTAAGTTGCGTAATTCTGACAATAAACCCTATGAAATTATTTAAAACGGTCCTCGTTGGTACATTTAGCTACGCACTCTTATTGCAGTATAACTCTTGGCTTGGAAAAGAACATGTTATGTTCGAGCCGTACATAGCCACAAAGGGTTTTGTATTAACAAAAGATCTTACCAAGTGGTGGTAGCCTTTTTGAACGAAATCCCTTCTTGGTTATACCTTACACTACTTATTTAGGCTTGAAGGGGATCGTAGCAAGTTAAACTATACTTGGCGAATTAGACATTGTAACTACTTTTGTTACATTCACCATTTGACACCATGTTTTTAACTTCCTTAAAATAAAATCCTAATTTCTCTACTTCAGTAAAATATTTCAAGAGTACAACTTCCTACAATTTATTCCCACCTCACTGGACGTCACTCTTTTAAAAATATAATCGACATTGCTACGAAAATATCAAACAACCCATCATATACATAACATTTGAACAAAATAATATGTAAATTGAAAAAAAATATATAATTAGGGATAGCTCAAAGACTACTCGTCGGACCACACCCAAATTTAAAATGGGACAAAGATTTTAGATGGCACGAGAAGCACAAGCTTTCAAAGGCAAAAAGTCATTAAAATTGGTACCTGCAGAGGTTTTTTTTTTATTTTTTTAAGATTCTGTTATTTTCACAATCTGTATATACATTTTATTACAATTACGCCAGATTTTATAATTAGCAGGCATCAGCAACTATGGGATGTATAATATGTTATTGTTCACGCAAACTGAATTGACATCGGCTGACAACTTATGTGTCGCCCGTCAAAGCTCGCGTAAAATAAAATAAAGATATCGATCTCTCGTAGTATATGTGGTGGACGGAAAACTGTACAGCTTTGAACGAAATCGAGATCGCATTTGACTTCGTTAGGTGTGTAGGACCCATAAGTACAACGCTCAGTAAACGCCTTATCGACATCGACATCGCTCAGGGTTGTCGGGACCAGCTCGCGAGTGGAAAGCTGGGTACCTAAGGTCCCGAGGTGACTACAAAACGTATGAAGAACAACGCAGATGCGTTTTTCTTCATACACGTAACACGAAATTAAATTTAATGTGGTATGTATCTCATCATACCCTGTGGGGTTGTTGGGTTAGAATTGCACCTCCCCATGTCATCGCGTAGGTGTCGTAAAAGGTGACTAAGGGAAAAATACTAGAAGGTAGGCAGCAGCACCTTCTAAAGAACTGCCATCTTACACTGCGATCCTCAAGTCGCCTGCCAAGCGTGGGGATTATGGCAAATACCCCCTTAATAGGGGAGGCTGTGTTTGGCAGTAGACGATCCGGATGATACAGTACATTACAGTACATTATGTATGTCATAAATTCATTAATTATATGCTTCGAGCTTCTATTGGTAAAAGATTGAAGATTTTATAAGATATATACGAATCATTGTTTTTTATCAAAAATTACATATTTTATAATCAACATATGTAGATATTTACATACAATGCAGATATAATTAACTTAGAAAAAGCGTTCCACTGACAGAATTTCCATTGGAACTCTAAAAACCAGCCCAATTGTGTGGCTGAAAAAATAAATCGTACTTTACCCTTTTGCCTTAGGAAACCATGCAATATTTTTTCAAGCTTTGTTACGTACTGATTCACGTAGCGAGGAACTCGGTTTCATTCTGCTCGTTGGGACACGATGACATCTACGAGGATTTTATTTTCTACTCTGTGTTGTTATATTAACTATGTATATCACAACATGTTTAAGATTTGCTGATGCTGAAACTACAAAAGGTTTATAATGTATTGTAAATAAGTAAATACTGTAAGTCCAACTTGCACTCTGCTTTTCTTATAATCAATGAAGTGATATTTTTGTAGATTTCTGGATGAAACTACTAGTCAGTGGCCAATAATTCGCTGCCTATTACATGGAACATATCTAAAAAACCTAGATGTTTAGATACTTTTGCCTTCCCCTAAAATAAACAATATGTGTCTATTTTGATATAAATAAAATATTTTAATTACGATTGCATTCAATATTTTCAGCAGATTGATTTATACCTAATTACAATATAATATTTTTTTTTCTTAATATACTGATTATTATTTATCTATTCTAATTTAAATGTATTTATTGATCTTATCTTTATATCATAAACATTCATAACTATTCCTTTTTGAACGAGTTATTAAACTATATTTTCAAAAGGGGGGCTACGCAAATCGTTTCCCTTGTTTAGATATGAAATGCTGGTGTAACTTCACAAAACTTTTGCAGATAATGAGACGTTACCATCTAAATGCTTGATGGGTAAATATGTATACCTAGTATCTAACAAATTCCAAGCCAATGAAAATTATATTTGACTTTAAAACTAACAGATTTTGTATGCTAGTACTATTTGTGAAACAATAGATTAGTAAGAGACATTTTAACAAATTCTGATTGTTAGCAAGTTTTAATTTGCTTGTAGTGTGGTTGATTTATTTACATTACGTGCCGTAATAAATTACTGCCTCATTTAAACACCTTTGCGTTACTCCGAGGATGAGCCTGATATTAGACAAAACTCACATTAATAAACCTGGAATATAGAAGGTTTAGCTTCAAAGTTTAGAAATAGTCAGAGGTTAGGCTCGGAGTACATATTACTCCAAAGATCAAGTAAGTTTAGTTAGGGATTCAAATGGCATATAGCCTCAAACAATAAAGGTGTCATCAACATATTATGTTTATCACTAATTTATTTTACTTTATATTAGGGGTTATAGTATGAAATTGCCGATTTGTTCAGTAAAATTGAAATTGTTTTTTTTAATCTTCCATATTTATTTAATCAAAATAATTACCATTATTATCTATACATTGCTGCCATCTTAGGAATGTCATTTCAGCAAGTCTCATGTGCCTGTAATTTTACTGGCTCTCAAGGACTGCTGGAACACACTGTTAGGTGCGTGGCAACAGATTTTCTACTTGAGGGTGGTGGCAAGCCAGGCGTGCATTCGCAAAATGCCCTTCCACTATGAGGTGAAGCTCAAGCCGGCGGCGGTGGGGATGGCAGTTTTATAGGTCCAACACTTCATTTTATAAGTTTGAGTATAGTCTTTATGTTGTTTCTATTACATTGCCAAAGTTTCAACTAAAAATCCCCTGAGCGGAAACTAACAAACCCTTATGAGGTTATTTTGTTTGAGGTCCGCGAGTACAGTGACGTCACGATATAAACTGCCTCGTCGCTCGGTAATTACTAATAGGATGTCATGCTCAATTACTCCTCGTTTGGAACTACAGGATTCCATTGATCTAAGTTGGGGATGCGGTTGGATTTTGAATGGAAACTCAGAGTCACTTTTGGAATGTTCGGGACTAGAGAAATGGCTATGAGAAATCATTCACACCTCAAATCGCGCTTGATGGTTGGGACAAATTAAATTTTTGTTCAGTTCAATATTATTTATGCCAATTGATGCATTAATTATTTTTCATACACATTAAAAAGGGAGAGAGGGAACGAGTCACCCGCCTGAAAAATATGTACAGTAAACCGGCAACGTCACCATCATCATTCTGCTCGTCACTGCACTGCGGTCGTCACTCCAAAACGTGAGTTCTTATGTTTCTAACTTGTCCAGTGATTTCGATTGCTAACGCTTGCTGATTGCTTGCGTTTAGGCCTTAGCGCAGTAGTGTTTGCAAATAGGCAGAATATCTGACATTGCGGTGGTAGCCACATATTCTAAATATGCGATAAAAGGACAGACTGACCGGCAGCGAGGTCTCGTTGGGGGCTACTTTTTCCCTTTTTATATTATAGAATGAGTAACAAACCTGACACTTTATTTTTGTGTGTAGAATGTTGACCGCAAATAAATTTTGGATAATTTTAGGAACATTCAGGCAAATTCTTTTTCAAAACAGAAAAAAAAATTGATTCAGGCACTACTTTTTGTAACATTATTTAATGCTTTTGTAAAATATTTTTTAAATATAATAATATGTTACAATATAAAAAAAATGCTTGTTTGCATCCCGGCACGCGGGGTGACATCGTCTAGAACTCTAGTCAACTTTTGAAATTTACAAAACATTAAGTTCCTCTTTTCAACCAATACTTAGAGAAAAAACTGTTTTATTTTTTAAGTTATTAGCTATGTTGAAAAACAACAAAATGTATTTCTTTCGCAGGTTGTTGAGATAAGGAAGCAATAAGTCAAGCAACAACTCAAAGTTGGAACAGCGTATTTCTCTCTTTCGGTAAATGAGAGCGTTATTAAATCATACCACTCTTAGGTCCATCGATTGTCCGGCACGTGGGCTTGAGTAGTGGCATGCTGCTCATTAGCAAATTCAACGCTTTATTCTGAGCCACTTTATAGGACTTACAGATAATATTTAGCTAACAATCTTTAAATAGTTTTTTTTAATGGAAAAAGATCTGCAAGCAGGTCCTGAACTCGCCACCCCAGAATACCGTCCTGGTGCATTTCCAATTACGCTATAGAAGTGGTCACTGGATAGTTGATTACTTTCCATCCGTATGAATGCACGTCTTTTCGACAGTGGCGACATTAAATATTGTGAATTGAAAATTAAGCGGAATTGTCACTAGATATATTTTTATATTTTTAAAGTGTTTTATTAAAATATTAATTTGATGTTTTCTTAAAATATTTTAAAAGTATTTGTTATTATTGTGAACTCCTTAGGCCTGTAGTTTGATAGTCGATGAACACTAAACAGCAATTCGATATCGACGTTTTTATATTCGCATTGTATTATTTAAACAGCATGCTAAGCGAAAATACTTATTTACCTACCAACCTGTGTAGTTTACCTTAATACATGAGTTTTCCACGGTGGCGACATCTATGTTGCCACCGTGGAAAATCCAGCGCCCGCTTCTTTAGCATTATGGGAAATACACCAGGACGGTGTTCTGAGGTTCCTATGGTGCTGGTGCCAATGGAAGATATCCTTTTATAAAAAAAAAACTGTTTTCGTTTATTATGTGAAAATGCTGTTAAAATTAAGTCATTTTAAAAACGGCCTCATCTCAACAGGCCAATTTGTGTTGAGTATACATTTATTTATTCGTAGAGTATGTATCAAAAATTATATATTCCAAGAACTCTGCAAAAATGTAAGTACTAAATATAATATATAAATTTAGGTAAATGATATTGATGATGAAAATGAAGTGAAATAATTGAAATATGAAATTCTAATAATCATTATTATTTATGTTGTTTTAAATTAAATTAATGTTTGCATGCCACAGTTTGGCAAAATGTACCAGGCGCACTTTGCACATCATTGTTCCATCCTTTGTACCTAAATTTTAAACGAATAAACGATATTCTATTCTATTCTAAATACTTGAGTTCTACCACCATGGAAGTTTTTATATTCATTGTCAAAGTCAAAATCATTAATTCAATTGTGGGCTCTACGACGTTCTCATGAAAGTGAATTACAAAATTTTACAATAGAAACTCGGGGCCATTTTTTTTAAATGTCTGTACTCTTTTACAATTTGTGATTCCATCATAAAATTATTACAATATTTATTACGCAGGTGACTGGCGGTGGTTTGGCGGAGGTGGAATATCACATCAAATGTTACTAAATTATTACTTAGACGAGACAATAGTCAAAGCTAGTTTGTAAAATAACAAAGTGTTGCATTGAAGATCAGTAGATCAACGGGTTTAGAACTTCAAATGAAAAGATTCAAAACTTCCCAAACCCTTATCAAGTCCAGCTCGACCCGGGGTAAGGAGTTAAAGCAAACGAGGTACAATCCTCGATCCTTCTATCCACAGCCTGTATCGAGGCGGCGAGTAGTTGCGGATTAGAGAGCGCCCCTCCGATCCATCACCCCGAACCAGCCCCGAACAATTAAAATTGAATCCCATTCAGCGAACATTGAGAAACTCGTACCGCAAGCACTAAGCTCAAGATAATTGGCGTAGATTGTCTCCGGGCCGTAAGCCATTGCCAAAGTTTAAAGAATTGACTACAGTTATCTGCGCCTCGACTTGGCAAGGGTTAATGTGGGTAGGCGGCAATGCCGGCAATTAAACTTACTGATCCCTTTGCTTTTCGCTCGCTGAGCCGGATGGTTAGAATTTATTTGTTTTTATTGACTTTTGATGTATAGTAGAGAGAAACAAAGTAATTCCCTGTTCCCGCCGACATTATCTGTGACTGGATTCAAGGTGCTCTAGAGCGCAGCGCCTAACAAGCACAATGTTGCATTTGTTGGAAATGCTTTCTATTGAGAAATAAAAGTTCGTAGGTTATCGTTATTTTCTGCACATTCCTTTGAAGAAATACTAGACTTTTATTTAAATCATCATGAAATGTGATTTCCCGTTTGCTGGCACAAGTTCTGTTATAATGTACTTCCTTTGACGAAATACTAGTGTGTTATTTGAAATATGAATTTACATCCTTGCTACATAAAGTCAAAATCATAACTAGGAACTTATTCAATGTTGGTAACTACGGCGCTCGAAGAATAAAAAGTGCAATGTTCTTATAATCACATTCATTCTATTGCCGTGATAATAAATAAAGTCGTATAGAGCCATTGCGATAAAAACGCATCCATCTTGGGGCGATGTTTAAAAATATTTTCAAATAACCTATATATGGAGCACTTATTTGAAACGCTCGTAGCGAAGTTTACTTAGCTGTTCTCAACCGATCAGCAAAGTTAAGCAACGTCGCGCGCGGTCATGAGTTGGATGGGTGACCGCTAGTGACATTTGATAGATATAAGGGCGAGAAATGACACAAGCGTACACCGTGGTAACTGGTTTATTACTGCCGGCCACCCAACCGCCACCGACGGCGACAGCGCGGCAAACATACACATCATCTCCTCTGGCATTATTTTGAAGACCTGGTAATACATAACATTTTATTAAAAATACTGTTTGTAATTTACCAACTTCCTCGGTCGTTTTGATCGTCCAGGCGTGCTGCCTACTTCCGGCTGGCGTTCATGTTCCGGCTTATCAAAATTCAAACTACTAGTACTGGCTGAACGCCTGGAATCAACACTCGCGTTTTCTAAAGGAGAGATTACAATATTACTCGTCTCTTTACAAGTCTCTCCATCTCCCTCCCCACCACTCTCAGCGTTGACATTAGAAACATCCTGATCACTAGAGGTCGACGGCAAACACGGCTCGTCTACTACCGTTACTTCATAGTCCATCTGCAATGAGGGTGGCGAAGAAGGTAACAAGCTAGTCATTGGGAGAGGTAACTGAGGCGGTAATAGCACGGAAGAAGGCTGCACAGATTTGGGTGATTCATCCGGACCATCACCATGATAAACATTACTAATATCAAAACATGATTTGGTAAATTTTCTTATTTGATCTATATGCCGTACACAAGAGACGTCATATTCATCAAAGTAAACATCAAACATTCTATTACCTATTTTATTAGAAATCTTACCTACCATCCATTTAGCCTTTCGTGCAGTGAACCATTTTGCCCAGACAAGTTCACCAATCTCAAAAGTGCGGGCTTTGTTTAAGTTACAAGTAGCTTCGGAAACTATATGAGAGTCATTAATTGTTTTGGAAAAAATTAAATCCAATCTAGATCTTAGGTTTCGTCCAAACATGAGTTGCGCAGGAGTCATGCCCGTAGCACAATGTTTTGTATTTCGATACTCGAACAAAAAGCCAATCAGTTTGTTGTGAATTTGACTTAATGATAGGTTCCCTTCGCTTAATATACATTTTATCATTTTTTTACAGTTTCGGACCGAATTTTCGGCTAAACCATTACTAATTGGATGATAGATAGAAGAATTGAGGTACTTAATTCCATTATTGTTACAAAAATTGTGAAATTCCGTTAAACTAATTTTAACATCGTTATCAGATACAATAACATTTGGAACTCCAAATGTAGAAAATAAATCTTTCAGTTTTGCAATAAGTGCTCCGGTGGAGGTGCCGCAGTTCATACGAATGCATTCCAGCCATTTACTCTGCGCGTCAATTACAATTAAATACACCGCTTGTCCTATAGTCATGTAATCAATGTGAATACGGTACCAGGGAGTCGGCGGGCGCGGCCAGGGCGCGGGCGGAGCTCGCGGCGGCGCGCTCCGCACGCTGGCACACGCGCTGCAACTACCGATCCATTGTTCTATGTCCGCGTCAATACGTGGCCACCAAAATCTACTTCGAGCCGAACTTTTTGTTTTTACTATGCCAAAATGTGCTGAATGTAATTCCTGTAACATGGCTTTTCGATATTTTGGCGGAATCACTATTCTGTGACCGCGGAATAAACATCCATTGTTTACCTCTAAATCGGTTTTACAGAGATAATATGGCATAACCGATTTACATGTAAGTTTACGCGGCCAGCCACGGTTCATATAATTAATTACCTACTGTATTTAGAACCTTATCTTCCGCAGTGGCTCGTTTGATGTCATTGAATGAAACCGGTTTCGTAGTAGCGTCCAGAAACAATAGAGGAATAGGCATGTCTTCCCCTACTACATCCGTATCACCTGTAGATAACGGCAAAGGTGCTCTTGTAAAATAGTCTGCTACGAGATTTTTCTTTGTATTTAAATACTGAACGGTATAATTGTAGGCAGACAACATGATTGCGTACCGTTGCAGGCGAAGCGCAGCCGTTATTGCTATTCCATCTTTCTTACCAAAGATTGAAATAAGAGGCCTATGATCCGTTCTCAATATGAAGGGTTCCTGACAACCATATAAAAATTGATGAAAACGCTTTACACCAAAAACGATAGCCGTCGCTTCTTTTTGAATTTGGCTGTAATTTCTTTCGCTTGGGGTCAAAGAACGTGATCCAAATGCTATCGGCTTTTCCGAGCCGTCTGGTTGAATATGGGCGAGTACGGCTCCAAGGCCTGTCGGAGAGGCGTCTACCGTGAGTACAAGTTGAGCCTTGGGGTCAAAGTGCGCCAGCACGCGATCTGAAGCCAGCTCGTACCGTACGGCCTGTAACGCGCGCTCGTGTCGCGCTTCCCATACCCAACTCGCTCCCTCCCGAAGTAATTCATGCAATGGACTCAACATCGCAGACGCGTTAGGTACAAAATTCCTATAGTAGTTGACTACACCGAGGAATCTCTTTAATTCTAGCGTATTAGTGGGAGTCGGAGCTTTAAGAATAGCTTTCACCTTATTAGGACAAGTTCTTAATCCATTTTTATCAATTGTGTAACCCAAATAAGTCACACTTTCTTGAAAAAAAGCACATTTACTTTTTTCAAGCCTTAATCCGGCGTCCTGCAACCTATTTAATAATTCACGCAGCCTGGCCAAATGAAGGGTACTATTTGGCGCCGTTAAGCAGATATCATCATACCAGCATGCTACGCCTTCGATGCCTGCGACCAATGTTTCTATAGTTCGTTGGAAAATAGCAGGTGCATTGGCCAATCCATATACTAGGCGGGTATATTTCATAAGGCCTTTTTCGGTGTTTATGGTGGTTAGGTTTTGAGAAGACTTAGATAAAACCAACTGATTATATGCGTTACTTAAATCAAGCTTTGAATAATGCTGCCCCCCACCAATTTTAGCAAACACTTCATCAATATGAGGCAAAGGATATTTGTCAATTTTCAAATTTTTGTTTAATGTACAAGAAAAATCTCCGGCTATTTTTATCTTGCCGTTATCTTTGAGTACTGGAACGATAGGTGTTGCATATTCAGAGAATTGAACGGGAACTAAAATTCCTGTCTCAATAAGCCTTTCTAATTCCTCATTTACCTTTTCCTTGAGAGAAAACGGTACCGCGCGTGGCTTGAAAAATTTTGGCACAGCATTCTCTTTTAAATGTAAATCAACCTCGAATTTATTAAAACAGCCAAGCTCATTTTTCCAGAGATCTGGAAATTCGTTTAAAATCTGCTGCACCTCCCCGGTTATATCAACACTAATGTTATGATTCGTACAATGGGATACAAGACTTATATTAAATTGTTTCATAAAATCACGACCCAACAAAGGCGGCCCACCTTCTTTAAAAACGTAAAATTGAACGTTACGTTTCATGTTGTTATATGAAACTTCGCATGTAAAGTAACCAATTGGTGTGACCTTGTGCTTAGTGTACAGGCAAAAAACAAGATTGGTTTTCAATAGCCTATAATGTTTAAAATGTTCGAAATAAAACTTTTCAGACATGACACTACGTCCAGCACCACAATCTAGTTCCATAGAAAAAGTATTGGAATCGACGGCTACCTCCACTTTATAAGGATCAAAGTTAACATACCTAATGTTGAAAAGATCACATTCCTTGCAGTCGTGTCCGTCACTTTGCGTTTCCACACTATTAAGCACTATATCTTGGGCTTTTTTAACACTGCACACTTTCTTAAGATGTCCCTTTTCACCACAATTTTGACATCTGTAGTTTTTAAAACGACACTTATCATGCGCGTGATTTTTCATTCCGCAAACAGAACATCTGTATCGGTCACCTTGCGTCGGCACGACGCGCACCGAAGCTGTCTGGGCCTGTGCCTTCCGCTCGCCAATACGATACACCGTCTCTTCTTTGACGTGATGGTCAGCTCCGCTACAGGAACGTGCAGCACGAGCACACGCCGCCTGCTGTGCTATCTCCAACGCTTTGGCCAACGTGAGGGATTTTAAGTCCTGTTCGAAAAGGCGGTCCTTCTCCGGGCCTGCACTCAGACCCAGCACAAACCTGTCCCGTAGCAACGTCTCCAACTCGGTGCCAAATTCACAGTAGACGGCGAGTCCTCGCAAGCGCGCCGCCCACTCTTCGACACTTTCACCCACTGATCGCACGGCTTCATAAAACTTCGCCCGGTCGGCAAAAGTCGATCTTTTGGGTTGAAAATGTCCGTTTAACACCGACACTAGCTCCTTCCACTTCACTACTTCGAGCTGTCGAGGATGCACGAGGTTCTTAACGAGCCGATATGACTCGTCCGATAAATGCGTGAGTAATACTGCGCACCAGTTTTCCTCCGGTATACTATTTAACTTTATAAAGTTAGTTATTTTCCCGTAGAAAATCTCCCATTCTTGACATTTATGATCAAAAATAGATAAACTGCCGATAAAGTTTGCCATTTCTTGCACACGAGGGTAGGAAGCACGTCGCCAGTTGATAGATATAAGGGCGAGAAATGACACAAGCGTACACCGTGGTAACTGGTTTATTACTGCCGGCCACCCAACCGCCACCGACGGCGACAGCGCGGCAAACATACACATCACATTACTACTGAGCGTTTCCGTGCTTCGGAGGGCACGTTAAGCCGTCGGTCCCGGTTTCCGTCTTAGGATGGCAGTCGTTATAGCATGGTGGTAGGGCAATTTGCGTATGCCCGCCTGGCTAGCTACCACCCTCAAGTAGAAAATCTGTCGCCAAGCACCTAACGGTGTGTTCCGGCAGCTGTCCTTGAGAGCCAGTACTTCTAGGTTAGCCTGAACAACATCTTCGACCACATCGTCACTTACCATCAGGTGAGATAGTGGTCAAAGGCTAACCTCTCAGGCATAAAAAAAAAAAAAAAAAACTTGTAGCGCAGATGGACTATAACAATTATTGTCTTTCGTACCTAATCAACAACCACTGCGAATACACTAAACACTACTTGGATGGGTGTTCGCTAGTGGTATATTATATGACTGAGCACATATGATCTACCTTCACACCTACCTACTTTTATTGATCTGGTTGACAAACACCTGAGTTCTTTTGGGAATATCTATAAATATCTCCCTAATTTTGTTTGGTGTATTTGTCCCATTGCTGAATATAATAATTATTATATCTAAACACGGCGCCTATTTGTCTTTGTTCGACAAACTTTCCGGCAAGTTATATCGGATGCCTCCAGAGGGCGCTCTGCAAACATTAGCGATCTAATATTAATAATAAAAATCACCTTGTCTGAGGGAAACTGGAAGGTATCACTCAGCCCTCGGGAACATCAATATATTCCTTATCAGGGACTACCAGGAACTAAGGCCAAGGCTACACGTTCGTTTGAAATATATCATGCGAGGTAATTACGGGGAAATGATACCAAACTAAAGGGTTTAAAGTAACCTTGATAAAATAACAGAGACTTCAAAATAACACCGCCGGGTTAGGTATATCTGTCTATATACTTTTTGCCATACATGTTATGATAGGTTTTTTAAACAAATTCGTAAAAATAAATTTAAAAAAACTCAGGTGATAAGGGGCCAGTCTGTTACCATCTACGGAATACAGGTTCAGAGCCTGGAGCCTTTTTTTGACAGATATGCAATCATATACGGTTTTAAGAAATAGTAAGATAATAGTTGATGCATGCATTGCATAAATAGGTAATCGTATTACTAACAATATGATTGTTAAATTTCCTAGCAATTGAAGTGAAAATCTGCATGTTTAACACGGGCACAAATCCCATTTTAGTCTCGAATTAAATGCCAGGCCTCGGGATGTCAAACGTGTCTCGCCTAAAATGACTTGTTTTATACAAATTCGTTGTTCAATAAATTATTTCAATAGCGTATAATTTCATAATAAAATTGTAAACTTTAATAACATGATTACGCAACTCGCTCAGGTTGCGCTGTAACCACATATACATATAGGTATACAACTAGTAATGATTACCACCATGTTATTATTTTTCTATTAGGTAATAGTAGTAGCTTTCATTTCCAATTTAAAGTCAATTGCGCATCGTTGCTGTGATTTAGACAAGTGATGAAGGGCATTGGGTACGGTACAGCCGGCATTTGTTTCCATTTAACATTATTTTTCAGTGTAAATTCGGTAGACAAAATACAACTACACGGACCGTGTACCCTCACCTTTAATACTCTGCCGTGTCGTGAAAAAATGTAAGGATCGTTTTAGCTATTTTTCAAGCTGTTTTGGGGAGTTTAATAAGGTTCCTTACAGACGCTCTCAGGTAATTGGCGGAGTTCTTCGTCTTCTTGATAAGTAGGAAGTGTTGCGAATTAAAAAACTTAACGGGCCCGGGTAGAAGTGCTTAAAACGATGAAAATGAAAGACATCAACTTTAAGCCATTTATATATTACGTGTAGGTACATTATGCTATAAAATTCTCAATGTATTTTACCGAAGGGTTGATGAGAGATATAAAATAATTATTTTCGACTCCGGAAAGTTAGTATTTAGGCTCAGTGTAAGTGGTGATTTGATAGTAACTTTATTTTCATACCGGGTACAGTAACGTGTCATCTGGATCAATCACTGCTGAACATTGCCTCCCCCCCCCCCCCCCCCCGTTAAGAGGGGGTTTGAAATAATCACCATTCAGGTGTCTTGAGGATCATAGTATAAGATAGCAAATCCCTGAAGGCACTGCTGCCCGCCTTCCGATATTTAACCCTTAGCCATACAAATCCTTGTTTACGACACCCACGGCATGAGATAGGGGAAGGGGTGGATGTGACATTCGAGCCTGGCAACGGGCACAGTGCCATTTTTCATCAAGTTTTGCCGAAAAATTCCTGTTGAAAAACCAATAACACTCACTCGGAACGACTAACGAATTAGTTTATCTCTTTGTTTATACTGAAATATAGACGATACAAAACGGCAACCACACGTTCTGATATGAATAATACTGCTTCATTAAATCTTTAAATTTTACTTACAACAAAAAAGAGAACAAGGAAATAATAAAGAATACAAAATCAAGCTTGTAAAATCATCTCTGAATACAAAATCGGGATGAAATAGAACCACCAAATAAATTATTCACCGAAAAAAAACTTTTACAAAATACAAGGGCTATTTATACCCATCCCAACACCTTAAGAGTTTGAAGAGATTAAATAAAAGTGGAACAAAAAGTCGGCGGCTGAGAGACGGGCCGGGGCGGGTCCGCGACGGCTCCGATGCGAATCCGGGACGAAGTTGCTGAGCCCCATCACATGTATCAACACTGTTTGAAAGTTTTAAACTTCTTTGAATTCAGATCTTGCTGGAAAAATGTTCAGATTTATACGGAGCTCGACCTGTAAGAGTAGGTTGACAATATATCATGAATAATTCGAGACCTTTTTTATAGAGGTGATGGCTAAAGCTTATTGTTTGTTATTTAAAAGTAAGTACATAATTGATTGTTATTTCATATACAAGTCATACATTTCACCCCCCTGACTGCAAGCTTCTAGAATTTTCATTACAATTGAAGCACAGAATAAAAAGGACCAGAATTATCACTCCGTAAAATCATTCCAATAAATAAGCGACACTAGCTACTAAGCAATAAAGTTCACTTCAGCTCGCAAAGCACGGAGTACCTATTATTTATATTCAGCTACAAGGCGTCTCTCTTTCTATCACATAGCCACGCATAGCTCTGATCTCTTCTAACGCGGCACGCAACGTAGAATAATCCCGTCCGGACGGATACGCCGATGTACCTGTAGTTTTGTACCTAAAGTGCGGAGTGAGTCAGGGCTGGTTGAAGTGTGAACACTCGTCATCTGAGAAGTAAGTTCTTATGACTAGTTCGTCCAGTAATTTCACTTGCTGTAATGAACCTTCACGTCTAAACTTTATAGTGTGTGCATACTACTGCTTGAGGCAGAATATCTGACACTGGTACCTATCAAAATATACTCTTGCAAAAGCAACCTACCTTGTATATAGTAATCGCCCCAGCATGTCCAATTAATATAGTTAGGTATAGAAAAAGGCATCGATAATAATCGATCTCAGGGCGACGAGTGCAGTGCAGTTATTCACGTGTGACGAAATGTATCTGTTATAGTGGACCTAGTGAGTGTTCTGTCACAATCCATTAAAAATAAATGTTCACACAGTTGGTTTTATCTTTAGGTATTTTAAGGTCCCGCTGGGGCTAGAGACGCCTGACAAATGGATGTACAGAATTCACACACAAACTCCACGTTTCGCTTGTCTTAGTATTTTTTTCATAATGTTATTTCTAGCACTACAGTCGATTTTACACACCATCTCTTATAAAACAAAATTAAATTAGACCACAATATAGGCGTCTATCTAGCAAGACTATGGGTTTTAAACCCGCTGGAGACATAATGGGCATTCCATACAAGTTAACAGTCACACAATGAAACAGTTTGTCCTCATTTGGCTCAGAATTGTGGTTACTAAAGCTATCTCACGGTAAGAGCAGAGTTTATTGCAACAAATCAAAAGTTCTCCACGTCGGCCGTGAGGGCGTACCCAGCTACGGCAGCGCTAGAATAAATCACCTGCAAAGTGAACGAGAGCGCTTTAGCGCTGTGCTGTTACGGTACAAATAGCTGCAATTGTCAACACATAGGCTTGAGGTGGTCGCGCAGTAAGAGACTTATTAGCATCACCTCTACAACTGTGTAGCCATTTGATGCTGAATTTTAGTAGATAAATCTCAGAGTGCCAATGTATCTGCGTTTCTACTGGTTATATCTAAAAAGTGCAGGTAACTTGTATTGCATAAGGTCGACGAACGAAACGAACCATACTTTTTTTTTGTGATTGGGCGGAACATGCAATATGCCCACCTGATGTTAAGCGGTAACCCCTGCCTATAACAGATGCAATTCTGGGCTAGCCTGAACAAAATCTTCCATTTATGTGAGATAGTGGTCAAAGGTTTACATCCAAGATATAAAAAAAAATTACATTGCACTGCGCCCGTCACCCTGAGACATACAGTTGCTAAGTCTCCTAAATTCCTGTAATTTCATTGGCTCTCAAGGACTGCTGCCGAAACACACTGTTTGGTGCTTGGCTACATATTTTCTACTTGAGGGTGGTAGCTGGCCAGGCAAGCATTCGCAAAATGTTATTTCACCATGCAGTGAAGCTCAAGCCGGTGGTGGGGATCGAACCATAGCACTGCTATACTGCAGTCCATAGCTGTTACCGCTCGGCCATTATTGCTTCGTAACACGTAGAACGCTGTCCGTGCATGATGCGTTTCTTCAGCGAGATGAGGCAGTATTATTTAAATGCTATTTTGGGTCAAGTAAACGCCAAGCACGACTTGAAACGTCCATAAGAGGGAACGAGGCCTGCGTAGAATAAGAAAAAAATTCACGAAAGCGACGTTTCTAAATCTCCTATTATCTCCATCAAAACTGAGTAAAGTTGATGCAATAAATTTTTCGATTCGAAACGGGAAAAATGCCTAACCTACGTATCCTTCCTGTTTAAAATTTTTTTATTACTATTATTGATTATTAATCTATTTCTCACCAGCTTTATATTGATAATGATGTAATCAAGGATGGTAAAAAAAATACGCAAAATTACTGCACACTATAAGGTGCTTGAAACAATGCTTTTGTTTGAAGCCAGCAGCTTTAAAAATGTTGCTCAAACAATTCAAACATCCTTATATACAAATCTATAAAGGGAAACATTATTAATATATATTTATTGAAATTTTTCAGATCCTGGTAATAATTACAATATACACTAAAAATATATGTAAAGGGTGGCGATTGAAAAGCGCCGTTTAAGAATTAACAAAGTTGCCAAGTTGCAGCTAAATTGGTGGCAATTGTTCAAGTTTTCTGCAACTCCCTGTAGGCACAAGTTTCCTGACGTTCCTAAATTATCCACTTTATTGTGAAAAATATAACTCCGCGCATGTTAGAGTGGCATCACGTTGAACCGCCCCGCATTTATTTAAATCGTAAACGTGCAAAAAGTGGATCTTTATCGGTGTAACTTATATTGCTGTGTAGATTATTAAAAAAACAGTTACAGTGACGTTTATCCCAGCTAAATCGTGCAAGTATTCGTGAAATTGGAAGCGAAGAACCGTTCATATTATTACCAACGGTTTCGCGGCATCCTATCGCTGCGCATGCGCGCCGCCCGGTGTTGCTCGACCGACGTCACTGAGTCATCGTCGGCTCGCCTGCTACCGCCCGCTGCACCGCCACAGCCCCCGCGATACCTGCTACGCTCGCAATCAGCTGTGCTTTGTTTACACTACAAGGCGCTATCTGTTTTACCTGCTCCGTGCCTCGGTTTATGAGTGCTGTGCTGTTCTTTCTTCTATAAGCGTAGAAATGGAGTGTGCTGCGTGCCAAGGTATTATATTAGGCGAAGAGGAGTATGCGCGCTGTACGGTACGAGAATGCAATAGATCATATCATGCTAATCTATGTAGCGGAGTGAGAGACTATGCAAGCTTGGATATCGTAACTTGGGTCTGCCCGGAATGCAGTTGCTCTGCTAAAAGGGGCGGTGATAACAGCTCGACCCCTGTTGGAACTCGCAAAAGGGACCCAAATGTTACTGTTAGATCAAAAGGATCTCGCGTTCAGACTGACAATGAATTAATAGAAAATCTGATGTATGAAAATTCTCAGGTACGTAGCGAACGGAATGAATTGAGTGAACAGGTAGTTAAGTCGAACTTGCTGTTGTCCGCCTACGACACAAAGCTTAAGCAATGCACTACTGTTTTAGCTGATTATGACAAACAACTTTGTCGCTCTGTTTTGCTTAACGAATCTTATGAGAAGAAGTTGAAGGAGTATGCCGGCTTAGTTGAAAGTTTGATAAGCAAATTAAGAGTATGTGAGAACAGAGCATATATTGAACCAACCCTACCCCTGACGTCAGCGGCACGTCCGGTGTCTGTTCAAACTCATAATCCTAAAACTGGAGAAAGACAACCACGCTTGCGGAAAGAAGAGGGTAATTCATATGGAGATATTGCATCGGGCCCCGCGCGCATTAAACAACAGGCCATCGATACACCTTCTGTGCTGAATTCTCTTTGCGTTTCGACTGCTGAGATTACATTGCCGGACGGAGGTACATTAGCGGAGTCCCAGCCGGTCTCTACGGAGGAATCTTGGAGTGAAGTTCGAAGAAAGCGACCGCGGCAATCGTTATCTCTGCGCTGCGTCGCTGGGCCTGCTGTGACGTCACTGAAAGCTGCGGAGGTACGCAAACACTTTCATTTGTGGAACATGTTGTCAGGATTGGATGAGGTCAAAGCATACCTAGCTGAGCTCTGTCCACAGAGAGCTGTGACAGTAGAACAACTAAAAACATCTAAAAATTATACTTCTTTTAAAATCGGTGTTCCGGAAGATTGTTACGATAAATGCTTCTGTGTAAATGTCTGGCCAGAAAATGCGCGGGTCAAAACCTGGATAAATTTTAGAAGACCAATTCGAAGGCCCAGTGATCCTGAGAACAGCCAGTCGTTTCGAGGAGGTGTCGGCACTAAGCGAGCCGAGCACTAGTGAGTCATCCCCTATAAATATTTTTTACCAGAACGTCAGAGGAATAAAATCGAAAAAAAAATGGATTCGTGGTACGCTAACATGCTAGTATCAGACCATTTACTCGTCGCAGCATCCGAAACGTTTCTTGACGGGTCAGTGGAAGATGCCGAGCTGGTTCCAGACGGCTGGACCCTACTGCGTCGCGACCGCGACACTCCTTGTGGAGGAGTCCTGCTCGCTGCAAGACCTGGAGTCAACCTACGTCGCCGGCGGGACCTCGAGTCAGAACATGGCGAGGATCTTTGGGCTTCGGTGACCCACCGCGGGACCTCTTTTATAGTTTGTGTAATTTATATAAAGCCTAAGGCCAAAGATGCTGTGTACCTAAACATGTTTTGTAAAATAGAATCTTTTCTGGGTAATAGGAGAGATAATAATATTTTAATTTTAGGTGATTTAAATATGAATAGTTCTTCTGATTCCATAAAAAAATATTACTTTTATTTTTTGACATTTTGTAATTTAATAGAACATAATAGAATTGTGAATGATAATGGCGGAATTCTGGACGTAGTGTTGGCGCAAGACTGCACTGAGAGTGTGTCGCGAAAGGTGCGCGTCGCGAAGGCTGCGGAAGGGTTTGTCAAGGTCGAGAAGCTTTACCACCCAGCGCTCGAGATAACGCTCTTTTTCCGTTTACTGCATAGTCGCTGCGCTGGCCTCCCCCCCAGTAACATTGATACAACGCGTGACTGGAATTTTGCTAGGATGGATGTTCCTCTTTTTCTGTCATCGCTCGCCGAAATTTCGTGGACGCCTGTTCTAGATTGTAGCGATGTGTCCGCGGCGACCGAAGCTTTTTATGGTATCATGTACGAGACATTCGACTTGTCAACACCAAAAAAAAATAGAAAGACTGGTAAATCCCGCAGGTATCCCGTTTGGTTCAATGCTGATATTATTAGGGGCATTCGGCGTAAATCCAGATTGCACAGGGCCTGGGTAACATCCAAGAGTGACGAGTCATACAGGATATTCTCGGAATTTCGAGCAAATATGAGATTCCAAATCTCTCAAGCTTACCTAGCTCATAAAGCTAGAATAGAGGAAAATTTACAGCAGCGCCCACAGATGTTTTGGAGCCATGTTAATTGTATGAGGTCAAAGGGTGGTTATGAGCCCTGCGTTTCGTATAGGAACTCTGAGTGCACAGGAGTTGAAGCTGCTGAAGCATTTGCATCCTATTTTTCTAGTGTTTTCTTAGTGGAATCTCCATCTTTAATAGTAAACTCGTGTTCTGAATTTGGGCTAAGAGGTGGTTATGTCAGTTTTCCGGCTGTGACTCCGGTGGAGGTTGAGCGCAGTCTGAATAAACTGAAATCAAGTAGCTCACCGGGCCCCGATAATTTACCCAGTTCCGCTCTTAAACTCGGTAAAAAACACGTGATTCTCCCACTTTTTCATTTATTTAATCTCTGCCTTAAAACAGGAAAGTACCCAGTACAATGGAAGTTGTCTAGAGTTACTCCTATTCCAAAAAGCAGCAAAAGAACGCTAGTGGAGGAGTATCGCCCAATAGCCATTCTGTGCGCCCTAGCGAAAGTATTTGAATATATACTTCACAAAGAGATATATAGGCAAGTGAGGCACCAGATTGGCGAAGAGCAGCACGGTTTTAGGCCGGGTCGCTCCGTGAACACGAACTTATTGTGCCTGACTGATTTCATATCGGAGGCTCTAGACCGCAGATCGCAAGTTGACGTCATATATTTCGATTTTCAAAAAGCCTTCGATAGAATTGATAACGATGTTTTACTCAGCAAGTTAGCTGCCATCGGTTTCACCCCTAGCTTACTTAACTTCTTCGGTGACTACCTAAAAGATCGTCACCAATATGTGAGGTATGACATTCACGTGTCCGACTCATATCACACGAGATCAGGGGTAAGTCAGGGTTCGATCTTGGGTCCCTTGCTTTTTCAGATAATGATCCATGACCTGCCTGAAGTTCTGATGACCGCGAAGTGCCTCTTATATGCCGATGATCTTAAACTATTCCTAGAAATAAAATCACCCCTTGACTGCTACGGCTTGCAAAAAGACATTGACCGAATATATCATTGGAGTAACATTAATAAATTGACATTTAATATCAAAAAATGCAATGTTATGACATTTAATCGCAAAAGAAATAGTATAATTTTTAATTACCATTTGGATAATGTAACAATAAAAAGAGTCAATAGTGTTAAAGACCTCGGAGTAACCTTTGACCGCGGTCTCACCTTCCATGACCACATATCTGACCTCGCTAAAACATCTTATCAGCGGTTAGGCTTTGTGCTGCGAAATGCCCAAGATTTTGTGAACCCGCAAGTACTTAGAACACTATATAACTCTCTCGTTCGCAGCAAACTCGAGTCAAGCGCTTGCGTTTGGAGCCCGCATCACGTCACCTACACGCGAATGCTTGAAAAGGTCCAAAAGGCTTTTCTCAGGTCATTGTACAAGAAGCTGTACGGCTATTACCCTTTCATGTACCCGACAAAGTTCTTGCTGGGCCAGCTCGGCTACAACTCACTTGAGTTGAGAAGGACGCTGGGTCAGCTCATTGTTGGTTACAAGGTGCTGAGAGGGTTACTAGATTCCGTTCAGCTTCATGACCTTATGTGCACTCTATTCGTGCCGCACGACCCATGGACCCCGGCAAATAGGCGCGGTAAGGCACATGACCTTTTCCATGTGGACGCTGGTCGTACTGTTGCGCGCTGTATGTCCCCGTTAGTTAGGACTCACCGCCACCTCAATGCAGTTCTTGCGACCAACACTGAATGTGACATCATGATTGACTCATTAAAAACTGTGTGTGAAATATTTGCCAAATATTGTGAGAATTTACCCGACCAATGGGACCGATGTATTAATAGAGATAGCTCACTTGAGCTGGAGAATAATTTTGACTAATAATTTTGTTCTGTGCTGTATTTGTTATCTGTCGTGCTTTGTGACGTTGTAACATCCTGGTTTCTATTACTTATGAATACTTTTAAAGTTGCTAAAATATAGCAATAGATAAGACGCGAGACCGTAACTAGTTCCGACCGGTTTACCGATTCCCCTCACCTCCTACGGCACGGACAGCGATCGCGTACCTCTCGGCAGTCTACGCTAGCTACCGCTCGAAAACTGAGTACGATTGAACGATTACATTTCTAAGTGACTTTATGCTTAATGTGGAGTTGAATCCAAGTTATTGTTTCTCAGTTATATCCTAGTGTTATAAGTATATTAAACCCCATACTGGGTAAGTGTTGTAATACTTTTACATTACATAGATTTAGATACGTATTTTATAATTACCCTCACTATGACTAAGAAGTGCTAATTATTTGTAATGTTTGTGTAGAATAATATTCTTGCAGTATGTCCTTATTGATATAATCATCAATGCTTAGTTGTTTCATCCATGCTGCGTATTTCATGATTATCATACCAAACTATTTAATGACCCGATGTCAACAGTCTTAATTGTAAAACTATTTAATGTATCTGTTGCCGTATGTCTTCATACTACAATATCAATTTACCATCTGAATAAATCATTTATGTAAACCTCGCCTGGACTGCCTCATCTGATCACTGCTTCACACTACTATGCCTGCGCTATGCTATGACGCCGTTTTTGGATGTTGCAGTCAGGGTGTGAAAATTGGACAGCTCATAAATCACCGGAATTTATATTACAGGGTTTTAATACCTACTATACTACGCTGCAAGGAGCAGACAAATATCTACCTACGCATTCAACCGAACGTGTGCATCACACTGGCAGGACCGCTGACAAGTGGAGCCGACCGAATGTGTGCATCACCCTGGCATGACCGCTGACAAGTGGAGGTCACGGGTGACCCTGCACTGGAATTCCCACTTCTAGCCAGGATAGTAGTCTTTCAAAGTGACTTAAACTTATTCAGTGTGTGTGAACCCCGTGCTCTGCCTAAAGACTATTTTTTTTAGGATTATATTTTTTCTTTTAAATATATACATAGTATTTTTACTTCCTTGTGACGCCTACCCGTTACAAATGGCGCCCAGATTAGAAAGCAGCACACTGAATTAGGTTCATGTTGTTTAGTGATTTTCTTGGTGTTGGTTGCTCCATGGCTTATATTGTTTTTTTCTGTTGTGGTTAAAGAAAATGGTGGGTCACCGTTGTTTTTATTGTAATATCTAATTTCTCACTCTTTTGTGTAGGTGATTTACTAAAGAATCAAAAGTAACACTAAAAATTAGGTCACCCACTTTTTGTTTTATATTAACCGAATCATTAAATATATTACTAATAAGGATTTTGTTAGATATTAAGTAATTTTAATCAAGCTAATATTACAACACCTATTCAATATCTCGGGTAAATATATACAAAAATGTCTCACCCTATTAAATTTTTATCATTACAAAAACCAGAACTTGAATACGAAGTATCCGTTCGTGCGGTCAAAGCTGGCGATTCTGTCCGTGAGCTGCGGGAACAAATAGTAAAAATTTGCAGCAGCCTTCCTTCCGAAGATATCTTAGAATCACATCTAGAAGCTATAGACGATTTAAAAGGTGTGAAGGAGTCGTTAATCAAGGCTCACACAAATATTCAGTCTCTAAAGGCAAAATTTGACAAGTCACTATACTTAAGAACGGAAAACTTACTTAATCATATTTATCATCGTATGAACAGAATATCCGTCACACCTGATGCACGTGATCTTTACAAAAATGCACAGTCTTCCTTTAACTCGTTTTACAAAGAATTGAATTGCATGAAACCTTCATCATCATCCTCTACAACTACTTTAGAGAAACCAGCAGAACAGACAGTCTTAGCGGTATCTTGTGAACGAAACATAATGTCCGACTTGAGTAAACTAAAATATTCAGGCAATACCTGCGTACGCGCCTTTATTCAGAAGGTAGAAGAGTTTCTCATTTCACGAGGTATTACTAGCGATAAAGTACTAGGTTTTGCATTTGAAATGTTTACAGACGATGCTTTACACTGGTATCGTTGCATTAAAGACAAAGTTAAATCTTGGGAAGAGTTGGTACAGTTTCTGAAAGAGGACTTTAGTTCTAAAGACTATGATTATCAGCTTCTAGCTGAAATTCGCTTGCGAACCCAGGGTGAGAAGGAAAACATTACAATCTACCTATCTATAATGCACGGAATGTTTTCACGGCTAAGCAAACAACTAAGTGAAGAGGATAAGCTAGAAATACTATTGCATAATATAAGGCCTTGTTATGCCAGCACTTTGGCATCTTCCAGCGACATAAAAGATATCGATCAGTTAAAAGCATTTTGCCGCAATTATGAAAATATACAAACTCGCTTAAAGCAGTTCCACGAGCCACAAGTGGCAACTACAGACACTGTTGCACCGGAGTTTGCATATAAATATAATACATCAACTAGTAGCAATCACTTTAAAAAATCAAGTAATTTCTTCAATAGAAATAATTTCGGTACTAAATTATTTTCTAATAGTAATATGAACCGTAATGCCAACGTACCTATAGCTACTGTGTCTTCAAATTCTGCCACTGAAGATAAACAGATCTTTTGTCCTAGGTGTCGATCAGACACACATACGCTTAGTCAATGTACTAAGCCGCGCTTTCTCATTTGTTTCAAATGTGGTAAAAAGGATGTTCGCTATCCAGAATGTCCTGTTTGTAACAGTCAGTCAAAAAACTAATATCCACGGGTGGTCGAGATCGTGTCACAGGCGAATACAGTAGGTTTGATGCTGCCGAATGGAACGATTGGCTGGGTGTTATATCAAAGTTCTTCTCCTGTTATACTGTCTCTTCAATCCGTGAAAAAGCTACTGATCACTCTAGACCCTACGTTACAGTCAACGTTAATGGTAATTCTATGTTAGGTTTACTTGACACAGGCTCTTCTATGTCCCTCATTGGTAATGGTGCACACGAAAAGTTTACTGATATTAATGCAAACATTCTTAAATGTGACAACATACAATTTATTACTGCAGGTGGCCAAAAACTACTACCTGTAGGGTATATGCACCTAACAATTTTATTTCAAAATCAGACTCATGTTTTGAAAATTTACATTGTGCCTGAATTAAGGGAATCCTTGATTTTAGGTATGGATTTTTGGAAAACTTTTAAAATATTTCCTAAGTATTTAAATGTTATAGAATTATTTGAAAAACCTCATGCTTCTTCAGTTGAACCAACCGTTAACGATTTTGAACATATTTGTTCCTATGATCATTTAAATGATGAGCAGAGGCAAATAGCTGATGATATAATTGCCCAATACCGTGAGATTTCCTATGAAAATCGCGGCTTAGGTAGAACTTTACTTACTACACATGCAATTGACACTGGGAATGCTGCCCCCATACGTCAAAGGTACTACAGGATGTCTCCCGAGAAGCAACGTATACTAGTAGAACAGTTAGACGACATGCTCAAAGAAGATGTCATTGAACCATGTGAGAGCCCATGGTCATCACCAGTTCTTCTTACACCTAAAAAGAACGGAGAACTAAGATTCTGCCTAGATAGTAGAAAACTTAATGCAGTTACAAAGAAAGACGCCTATAGCTTACCCTATATATCAGACATTTTGGACAATCTTCGTGATGCTAAATATCTGTCAAGTTTAGACCTGTCAAAAAGTTTTTGGCAGATATTAATTAAAGAAGAAGACAGATGCAAGACCAGTTTTTATATCCCATCGAGAGGAACCTTCCAATTTAAGTGTATGCCTTTTGGTTTGACCAATGCCCCTGCTACGCAACAAAGGCTAGTCGATATTCTCTTCTATGGTCCTGAATTTGAGCATATGGTATTTGTTTTCGTTGATGATATCATAATTGTGTCCCCTTCATTCGAAAAACATATTTGCTTACTAAACCGCGTACTTGATAGACTAAAATCAGCTAATCTCACAATTAACTTTACTAAAAGTAAATTTTTTCGAGAGAAACTACACTATTTGGGCTATCTAGTTGACAAAAATGGCCTTCATGCTGACCCTACAAAAGTAGAAGCTATCCTCAACTATAAAACACCTACCAATCGCAAAGAAGTTCGTCGTTTCCTAGGAACTGCCTCATGGTACCGCAGGTTTATTGCAAATTTTAGCTCTCTTGCTGCCCCCTTGAATAAGCTAACTTCACAGGGCAAAAAAGCTCCTGCCTTCAGCTGGACACCTGAAGCTGAGGTTGCCTTTCAGAAGCTCAAACAGTGTCTTGTGTCTGCTCCAGTATTATCGTGTCCTGACTTTACAAAGCCATTTGAAGTTCACACTGATGCGAGTGATTTTGGTGTTGGCGCGGTTTTATCACAAAACTTGAACGGTCAGGAGAAGGTAATAGCTTACATGAGTAAATCCCTGAGTAACCAAGAGCGCAACTACAGTGCAACCGAAAGGGAAGCGTTAGCTGTACTTACTGCTATAGAACACTGGAGGTGCTACTTAGAGAACGGTGAAACCTTTACTGTCTATACCGATCACGCCTCATTAAAGTGGTTTTTAAATCTAAATAACCCTACAGGTCGTTTAGCTCGCTGGGGTGTACGTTTATCAGCCTACAATTTCATTATAAAACATCGTCGCGGCACAGACAATGTAGTTGCTGACAGTTTGTCTCGCTCGGTGCCAATTGCAGCTATCTATACAGATACTACTAATTCTAATCCACCACAAACTAACGATTCGTGGTATCTTAATATATACAATGGCTGCCGTCAAACTCCTATTTCATTCCTAAACTACAGAATTGAGGATAACAAATTGTATAGATATGTTAAGAGTCTAAACCCTTTGAAGCGAGAGTTTGAGTGGAAAGAAGTAGTTCCATTAGAGTATCGAAATGACTTGTTGATAAAAAATCACTCAGATCCTACATCTGGTCACTTCGGTACGTTTAAAACTCACAAGCGGCTTTGCTTAAATTATTTTTGGCCTGGAATGTATCGTTCTGTTTCAAAGTTTGTCTCGGATTGCGACGTATGTGCTGCTCACAAACATCCCAATCACCCAATCTTAGGTACAATGGGTAGACCAAAACAATGTTCCAGACCATTCCAGGTGGTGAGTATGGATCTGATTGGTCCACTACCTGTTACCCGTAAACAGAACACCTTTATTTTCGTGATTACCTGCTGTTTTTCGAAATACTCCTTGCTATTTCCTATTAAACGTGCTACTGCAGAAATTATAGCTCGTATAATAGAAGATAATGTTTTTCTTGTCCACGGCGTTCCTAGCACGGTTTTGATGGATAATGGTAGGCAATTTACGAGTAACATAATAAAAAATCTATTTTCGCACTACAAGGTTCCTAACGTACGATTTACACCAAAATACACTCCACAAGTTAACACAGTGGAGCGCTATAATAAAACCATAATGGTAGCTGTCTCTTCTTACATTGAAAATGATCACCGCCTATGGGATTCACATCTAAGCAAAATACAATTCGCGATGAATAGCTCGGTAAACGAAGTCACTGGATTTACCCCCTCTTTTCTGGTATTTGGCCGTGAGTTAGTGAGTTGTGGGTCCCATTATATTGATACTAGCGAAACAGATGATATGATATTTTCACCTCGTGATGAGTATGCCGAAAATTTAGGAACCTTACATAAAATTTTCGATAAAGTTCAAGTTTCATTATTAAGGGCTCATTCTAGAAACTGTAACAACTACAATTTAAGACGAAAATATACTGAATTTGACGTAGGTGACATTGTTTGGAAACGGACATACTATTTAAGTGATAAAGACAACCGCTTCGCAAAAAAACTTGCTCCAAAGTTTATTAAATGCCGGGTCGTTGCAAAAAAATCACCTCTCGTCTACGATCTTGAAGATATGGATAGAAATAAATTAGGAACCTGGCATATCAAAGATCTAAAATCAAAATGTAGTAAAAGCTAGTTTCCGTCAGTTATGTTAATACAGATTTACAATTTTATGAATAATCGATTTTTTACTAATAAAACTAAATGAATATATCTAATAATTTTAAAGAAGATTTAGCGGATTTTTGTAGGAAAAATCCTGACCTAAAAAGGGGGGTATGTAACATCCTGGTTTCTATTACTTATGAATACTTTTAAAGTTGCTAAAATATAGCAATAGATAAGACGCGAGACCGTAACTAGTTCCGACCGGTTTACCGATTCCCCTCACCTCCTACGGCACGGACAGCGATCGCGTACCTCTCGGCAGTCTACGCTAGCTACCGCTCGAAAACTGAGTACGATTGAACGATTACATTTCTAAGTGACTTTATGCTTAATGTGGAGTTGAATCCAAGTTATTGTTTCTCAGTTATATCCTAGTGTTATAAGTATATTAAACCCCATACTGGGTAAGTGTTGTAATACTTTTACATTACATAGATTTAGATACGTATTTTATAATTACCCTCACTATGACTAAGAAGTGCTAATTATTTGTAATGTTTGTGTAGAATAATATTCTTGCAGTATGTCCTTATTGATATAATCATCAATGCTTAGTTGTTTCATCCATGCTGCGTATTTCATGATTATCATACCAAACTATTTAATGACCCGATGTCAACAGTCTTAATTGTAAAACTATTTAATGTATCTGTTGCCGTATGTCTTCATACTACAATATCAATTTACCATCTGAATAAATCATTTATGTAAACCTCGCCTGGACTGCCTCATCTGATCACTGCTTCACACTACTATGCCTGCGCTATGCTATGACGCCGTTTTTGGATGTTGCAGTCAGGGTGTGAAAATTGGACAGCTCATAAATCACCGGAATTTATATTACAGGGTTTTAATACCTACTATACTACGCTGCAAGGAGCAGACAAATATCTACCTACGCATTCAACCGAACGTGTGCATCACACTGGCAGGACCACTGACAAGTGGAGCCGACCGAATGTGTGCATCACCCTGGCATGACCGCTGACAAGTGGAGGTCACGGGTGACCCTGCACTGGAATTCCCACTTCTAGCCAGGATAGTAGTCTTTCAAAGTGACTTAAACTTATTCAGTGTGTGTGAACCCCGTGCTCTGCCTAAAGACTATTTTTTTTAGGATTATATTTTTTCTTTTAAATATATACATAGTATTTTTACTTCCTTGTGACGCCTACCCGTTACAACGTAAATTATATTTTTCTAATAATAAGTTAAGTTTTTAATGTGACCATGTATACAATGTTTTAAATTAATTTTTGTGAGGTAAATGTAACTGATTGACTTCGTTTTTATCTCAATAAATAATAATTTAATAATAATTTAATTTAATAAGACCCGTTTCGTATCCGCCTGTTTGATTTTGTAAATAGCGCCTATAAGAAGGAAAAAGTGTCTAATGAGCAGCATGTCACCACTCGTGAGTGGTGCTTTGTTGAACATTGGGCACACAACATGGCTTTTCACTATATTAACAGGTTGATTACTCATTGGTATCGGGTATACCAACGTAATCATTACCATTGAGGGATTTTTTGTGTACCTACCCGGAACACGCAAGAGGTCCTCCTGCTGTTAAGCTGTACCTAACGTCTGTCAACAAAAATATTAATTTCGTCACAAGTGACGAACTGCATTGTGACCAGCACCCTGATACAATTGTTCAAATTAATTTTCAAAATTATTTACTTATATAAAATTATTTACGATCGAGAATAATTTTCTCGATCGTGCGCTCGTAGAGTCAAGACCTCCTGAGGATGCTTCGTGTAGAATCGAAACGCGTCGAAAATTCTTCCGGTTTGGCTGCTTGGCGCTTGTGACGCCACGTCGGCTTAACAGGAAAATTAGGCGGAATTGTCACTAGATATATTTTTGTATTTTTTAAGTGTTTTATTAAAATATTAATTTGATATTTTCAAAAAATATTTTAAAAATATTTGTTATTATTAAATATGGATTTCCGCAAAGTAACGCCTGAATCTATTTATTGTTAGCTTGATTTCTCATTGGTAGCGGGTATACTCCATACCAACGTAATCATTACCATTGAGGGTTTTTTGTGTACCTACCGGAACATGCAAGAAGCCCTCCTGCTGTTAAGCGGTACCTAAGGTCTGTCAATAAAATATGAATTTCGTCACAAGTGACGAACTGCACTGTGACCATCACCCTGATACAATTGTTACGTCAATTGTGCCTGTAATTTACTAGCTTTCAAGGATCGTTGCAGGAATACACTGTTAGGTGCTTGGCGACCGATTTTTTACTTGAGGGTGGTAGCTAGCCAGGCGGGCATTCGCAAAATGCCCTTCTACCATGCTATAACGAATGCCATCTTAAGACAACAACTGGGACCGACGGCTTAACGTGCCCTCCGAAGCACGGAAGCGCTCAGTAGTAATGTCACTAGCGATCACCCATCCAACTTATGACCGCGGTGAACGTTGCTTAACTTTGCTGATCGGTTCAGAACAACTAAGCAAACTTCGCTCAGAGCGCTTCAAATATTTTCATAAAAACTAACGTGAGTTGACATAATTATTAACTATTATACCGGCTAGCACTCACGGTGTTGTTAGAATGAGCATCTTTACTGCTCGAACACCGGTTGGAGATTACGACCAAACACCGTGAGTGCTAGCCGGTAAAATAGTTAATAATAGCGCTTCAAATGTCAAATAAAATAAGAAAGTAAAATGCGTCGTCATTACTTTCAACCAGAATCACTCAGCCATACCCACTAACTATACCTTACAAGGATTGGGAGTGCATCGTGATTAAAAATTATTTGATTATCACATAAATTATATACTAAACAAATCCTCTAAATCACTTGGTTTCAATATGCGATGATATAAATTCTTTACATGAGCTCAAACTATAAAAATTATATACTGCAAATTTATAAGGACTCCTTATATCTGGAGTATGTTCAGATTTGGAATTGTCACCACCATTTATATAGAAGATTCAGAATCGTTTCATTAAATACCTATAGTTCCGGTTAAGTACCTAATAACTAATGTAATTATCTTGTTCCTGTGTAAAAATGTCACCTCCTACCTCTCCATTTGTGACAGGACATCGCTGACTATTTGTATTGAAGTATTAAAACTTATTCATAATAGTATAGATTGTACCGAGTTGTAAAGCAAAATCTTTATCAGATATAACCTTTAACGGATTCACTAAGACTCGTATTAATGAATGCATCATGAAAGTTGAGATTGATTTTAAAATGCATTTTTGACGTTGAATGTAATTGTAATTGTTGTGTACGTTGGATTATAATATGTCAAAAACTGTACAGAAGTATATGTTTGTAATTCACTTTCTTCACTCTTTTTGTCACTATTATATATATATATATATATAAATATTTCTATATCACTTAGGCTTGTATTATTATAAGTTAGTATCCCCCAACTTGAACATTTTGTTGCATATTTTAATGAAAAACTATCACGCCTCTATAGGCATAAATCTATATTTTAATCTTTAACATTTATTTATTTATATTTAACTTCATATTAAGATGTTGTTATCTGTCAAAACAATTATAACATAACATTAAAAATTAACATTAACAATTTTGTATTCATTGGTAAGAATGTTATTGCTATACTACCAACACCATCTGTTAGAAAACCAAAGAGTTAACATCGCTGCAACAGAACTGAACTCAATATTCAAATACATTGTAGTTATTTTACTTAATATTAGATGACACCACTACAATCAACGCGTAAATTTATTTGTTTATTTATTTTTTGATCTAATAACGTCATGAGACAATTACAATTAAATCACAATCGCAAGAAACAGAGACATAAATTAAAAAACACAGTCAAACAAAAATTCAAAATATAAAAAATAAAATACAAATTGCACATATGAGATTGATGACCAGACTTGAAATCAAGGAAGGTCATCAACCTCAAATGATTTGTCAGGACTTTTTACATTTCTATTCCATTGGTCAGGTACATTTTCGCAATAATTCCTAATAGCTAAGATCATGATTCTCCAATCGTCATTAAATATGTCAGAATTAGTGGTGGCAGCGAGGGGGCTATAAGAGGGCCTCCCCTCGCCCAAAGTCCGGTGGAGCTGTACGTCCGCTTAGCGGTAGTCAGCATCTATGTCCTCCCTAAAAAAAAAAAAAAAAAAAAAAAAAGGTGGCAGCGAGGAGCTCATTTAGATGGCGGCGTGCGCGGAGCAGCGGTGACATTGAGCGCGCCACAGTGCCAGTCGTATCCACTGCTAACAAGTTGTGCGTAAACTAAATGCGACCCCTCACAAAGCTTAGCTTTTTGCTAGTTTATGTCCAAATGTATTGTGGAACGCAGTTTATTGTATCTACTCGATATGTGTGTTTTATGACTTATGAGTGTTAACACTGTTGATATATAACTTTTATGTTCTTATATGTTGGAATCATTTGATAAATTACTAACGTTTTAGCCGCTTCCAGTTTGAAATGGTCCTCTGAGGTATAAACTTTGTAAGTGTAAGTAAATTGTAACAGCATACAAATACAGAATTTTAATTTAATTAATATTTGTGATTGGTTCGTTCGATATCAGACGACACTTGGGTTGTTTACTAAAAACTTTGTCGCAAAGAGCGCTCGCTCTATGTTTGTTACCGCGCAAAAGTTTTCTTGACAAACTAGTCTTCATTTTTTTTGTACTTGGCTAGCGTTTTGTGCATAGAAGAAAGTTTTACATTTCTCCGGTACTGTTTAATAACCTGACGTTAATATAAGAGTGTTTTCCCTTCAATAAGGCAAAGCTGATCTAGTTTAATAAAAATACAGTAACCAGCGGTATGCATTGATAACTAAATACTACGACCTATATACAACACTACAGCTACTACAATAAAAGCATTTAGACAACCTGTAAGTCACTACAGACACACAGGCTGTCCAAATGTTCCAGCCCACTACCAGTTGGCAGCGTGCCCAGCATGCTAGCAGCATTGCCGGTTGAATTGCAATGCTTATAATTTGAGCGAAATGAGTTTTTTTAATGCCTAATAGGTTATGAATTTTTAATAGGCCTTTGACTTTATTCTAGGTTTGCATGAACAATACCTTAGACCACACCACTTACCATCAGGTGAGAAAGTGGTCAAAGGCTAACCTATAAGACATTAAAAAAAAAGAACTACTATGTAAGCTAGGTTACGAGTGCTCCAAGAAAAACCGTGAAAAGATTTGTTTTACTTGAACGACATATTTGATTGGTTTAATTCGTTGTAAAGTGTGTAATTATTTAATTAAATTTGTCTTATTTTGTTTTTATTATAGTCAGCCTTTTCCTCTCATGCATCTTTCACAAACGTTTGCAGTACAGATATTCATTTGTGCAGGATTCAATTGAAAACTTGTCAGAAGAATCTATAATCTAAGTAAGCACCCAACATAACAAATACCCTTCTTGGTAAGAGTGATGACAGTCGATCGTCGACAGCGCCCGTAACGGACGGGACGCGTCGCCGTGACGGAGTGACGTCCCGCCTCTAGTCTATCTACCGACGCCGCGCCGACGTGACGCGGTCACGTGGTCACAGCTCCACGGAAACAACGCTAACACTGTACATCTACGAGCATCCTCATATTCAATTTTTTACGTTGTGTATGGTTAATGTCTCTTAAGTGCTTACCTTATTGTTTCTTTTCTACATTTTGAGAAATTTATTGTAGTTGTCATGACATACTATAATAAAAAACTGTTGTATAACAGTCTGCATAGGATGATGGCATTAGGCAAACGTTTACCTGGCTAGCTTAAGTAGAACATTTGAAATTGCGACTTAAGTGACATGACATATAAAATAGGTATTATACTTATCTAAATTGTATTGTATGAATAATAATGTATGGTAAAAATGTATTAATGTGTCTGAAATATGTGCCATTTTTTCCTTTGCATACCAAAAATATGAGGTACAATAAAAAAAACAGCTAAACAACAGTTTAGCTGACTAAACCAACCATTAAACATAACATTATTGTTCAACTGCTTTTTTAGTTTTGTAAGTTGATCTTGTTAGCTGTTTGTTAGGATCTTTTTCGATACTGAGAAGGTCCTGAAATTGATCTTTAGCGGTACTCCTACTTTTACAAAAGACCCGGATATTAAATAAGAATTTAATATTTAATATTTTTTCATGGCCCGACTGTAAGTGATCGACCAATATCGTCGCCATAACTTTATTTAATATTTTTTCGATACGAGAATAATCCTTTATTGGATACCTACTGTAAATATTTACGAGCAATCACTGGTGTTAGGTATTGTGATAATTTAGTTAAAAACTATACATTCAATATTATTTTATGAATAATTCTTCACTTCATTAATGTATTTTATTATTTGTCTATATGTTTCCAAGTCTGACACTATTTCCGTTAACAATTTATAATAATAATTTACTTGTGTTCCACGGCGCATCATTGATGTTAACGTTGTAGTCAATTGACTCAAGTCCATTTCCGATTTATTATAGTAGTTAAACTGACTTCACTTTTCGTCGGGAGTTGTGAGGGTTGAATCTACTTGGGAACATAGCAGTCTGGACAAATCACTCGTAAAGTGTGGACGTACAAGGAATATAGTGAGCGAAGTGGATATTGCCGGAGTTTTATTTTAAATGGCCTCGGTCGGTTATATTTAGAACAAAAGTATGGTCATAAACTTTATAAGACCAAAGGATTGTGAACCGATATACCTTTACATAGTTTGTTGAGGGTTGTTTACAAAAAAAAAACACAGAACTTATTTAGCGCTTCTTTAGGTTAGAGAGAAAGTGGTGCAGTGATTAAATATATGTATAAATAGGATTTAAAACCTGTTATATGCTTCAATTCCATTGCCGACACTAATTTACTGATAAACTATAATGTGATGAGCTTATAAAATAAGTGAGCCCTCGATAGTGATTGCCAAATATTGATTTTATCGGCTGTGATAAAAGTTGTATGAAAGTAAATATTTTAAAATAATACTAATATAATAAGTTGCTTCCATTACAAGGTTAACTACACAAAAAGTCTTAAATTCAACATAGAGAGCTATAAGCCAGCGCGACTAAGAACTACGGAGTACAACTTAAAAATGTCATAATATAAGCTGAGGCAATGCATAAATAGAAGTTGTTTATGATTAAAAGACAGAATTACAAACCAACAACATCATGGAAAAATGTTACTTGGGTTGATTTACTATAAGGAAATATATATACATATATATCACTTTGTGTGACTGATTACCTAATACTTAAAAAATATATATTCGACTATAAAAAAAACTGTTATTACTATAGGATCAAAAAATGTAGGTTTCTTATCAGAATTATATTTTGAACTCTTAGTGGACTATGAATACTCGTATGTATTTATATATTATATACTCAGGCATTCTAGCTGTATAAACATTCTAGAAACTAACAAATGAAAATGTTGATATTATGTGTATTAAATGTGTCAATAATATTTACAAACAATGTAATAATAAATTTAAAAAGAAATCCATTTTTAAGATTAAAAATGGATTTCCGCAAAGTAACGACTGAATCTATTCATTATCAATGTAATAATATATATTTAGATATATATACTAATATATTTTATGAAGCAGTGATGGCTCAGTAGCGTTGGCTATGGACTGCCGGCCAGCAGGTCCATGGTTCGAATACCGCTGCGGGCGTGAGCTTCACCGCATGGTGGAAGGGCATATTGCGATTGCCCGCCTGGCTAGCTACAGCATCATCACACTCTCAAGCAGAAAATCTGTAGCCAAGCACGTAACGGTGTGTTCCGGCAGCTGTCCTTGAGAACCAGTAATTCTAGGTTAAGCCTGTAGTTAACCTTCAACCACATCATCACTTACCTTACTTGGTAGGGTTGTGGTCAAAGGCTTTCGATCAGGATAAAAAAATAAAACACACACACAATGACACAATAAATGTAAGTAAAAAAACTGGAGGCGCCGGGTATCGATCCCGGTACCTCTCGCATGCTAAGCGAGCGCTCTACCATCTGAGCTACGCCCCCTACGTTAACTAGTGCTAAAATAATCTGTCACAATCCAATCCGCAACTCAAGGTAACATGCGAAATGTCAATCACGTACGCACGTGCCTATGCCTTTCACTGTCTATGCTGACCAAGACATACTCGTACATTTGCCCTAGTTTTGTATGTTTTACTTTCCGCTGTTGAGTTGGTTTGTAATCCATGTAGGTATATTAATTTCAACACACACGAGAATAAAATTGTAAATTTTTTTGCGTGATAGGTTAGCTTTTGGATACGATCTCACCAGATGGTAAGTGTTGATGTGGTCGAAGATGTTTGTCAGGCATACCTAGAATTACTGGCTCTCAAGGACTGCTGCCGTAACACACTGTTATAGGTGCTTGGTGACAGATTTTCTTCTTGAGGGTGGTAGCTAGCCAGGCGGGCATTCACAAAATGCCCTACCACCATGCTATAATGCCTGCCATCCTAAGAAGACAACCGGAAGCGACGGCTTAACGTGCCCTCTGAAGAACGAAAGCGCTTAGTAGTAATATCACTAGCGGTCCCCCACCTAACTCATAATCGCGACGGACGTTGCTTAACTTTGCTGACCGGCTTGGAACTGCTAAGCAATCTTCGCTACGAGCGCTTCAAAACCTTTCGAATGATCACGGCGCTCAGATACACTGATGGTGCGCCCAGATTGCACCAACACCGAAATTACATCGACGTGAGTGGCATGCTACTCAATTGGTTTATATTTCCGTTATTACTCGTTTTTTATGACATCTGACAAGAAAATATGGATCGTTCCTTATACCTTAAAACCGGGCACTGGGAAAATTACCTACTACTACTTACGAAATTCCTGCCTTAGCCGCAATGTGCACCGACTAATGCCTTTTATTATATTTCAATACTACCTGCGCCTGCGGTATCACTCACGTAGATAATGATGAAATAACGATAATGATATATAACTATCTTATGTGTTAATCCAGGACCTCTATAAATACGGAGGGCCCTGATTATGAATATTCCAAGTTTTGTCAAATTCTATGTTTTATTTACAAGCGATCGCGTCAATGGCAGGATATAAATTCTTTTAGTTGATCACTTAGTACGCGAGATCGGATTGTTTTCAATACATGTCATACGTATTATTCATTAATACTTATTGAATTATGTAGTGGCAGTAGAACGCGCGAGTTCGTCCGGGGATGTACTGTCACCATAACTATTTGAGTAATGTTCAAATTATGGGTACCTTTGAAATTACAGACACGTGAGACTTTATAACTTCATGTCTGAAGGTGATGTGCGCAGTGCTGTTTGCTGTTAGTGACTATTTGCATCTTTTATAGGTAGCCCATTTACACCAGGTGGGTCTCGCGCAAGTTCCAACTATGATAGCAAAAAAACATTCGTTTCATGTTTTTTTTTATGTTTGATAGGTTAGTCTTTGACAACTAACTCACCTGATGGTGATGATGTGGTCGAAAATGTTTTTCAGGCTAACCTAGAATTACTGGATCTCAAGGACCGGAACACACCGTAAGGTGCTTGGCGACAGTTTTTCTACTGGTGGTAGCTAGCCAGGTGGGCATTTGCAAAATAGCTACAACTGCAATAAAATTGCTTAAACTTTCAATTTCCCGCCACAAACGTGAGTTTTCACGTTAAGTTACCCAAAATTCAGTGAAATTGAGCTATATTCAACGATTGCCTTATTAAAGTGGACGCAAAGACTCTCCGAGCACCATCTCGTCGGCGCAATACTCCCGGACGGGCCGTAACCTAGCGCTGTCTACACCCAATTTGCGAAACTGGACGCTTGTAAACTGCTGAATGTACAACATAAACTAGATTTCTTTCAAGTTGCCGGTTGAACGACTTTAAAACCTCTACTTTCTTTCACTCCTGCATTATTTTATATAGACACAATCGATTACATTGCTTAAATTATTTATGTTGAATCGATTTCAATCACACTTTTGAATTAGTATGTTTTCTATCAAGCACTTGTTAAACTAAATAGAAGAGCGGTAATAACTATAGACTGCCATGCCAGTCCTTGTTTCGATTCTCACCGCCAGCTTGAGCTTCACCGCATGGTGGAAGGGCATTTTGCAAATGCTCGCCTGGCAACCTACCAGCCTTAAGTAGAAAATCTGTCGCCAAACATTTTACAGTGTTATCCAGCAGCAGTCATAGAGCCAGTAAAATTACAGGCATATGCCTGTATGAGAATTAACATTTGTACTGTTTCTCAGAGTGGCATGCATTAGGAAGGCATTGAAGAGATGCTTAATAGTTTTCACGTATGATATTATGTGTTACTGTACATTATCACACTACCACACACACGCACTCACCCTCTCACACACACTCACACTCACGTTCTCACACAATCACACACAAACACAAAACCGATGTATTGTACTTTTTTTCTTGTTGTAAAAACTTACCTTATTTTTAGTTCTTGTAAGATATGCATAATTATTATATAAGTAAATCTAGATGGAAGAAGCCACTGGCACTCGAAACACAGTTTTTATTAACTAGTTCGGGAGACAACAAGTAAACCTCTAACATTTTTATGCCAAATAAATTATTATTATTATGCGCAGTGCAGGTCTTCGGTCACTGGTGACGAAATGCATCTGTTATAGGCAGAGCTTATCGCCTAACATCAGGTGGGTGTCGTGCTTGTTGTATTTAATTTCGAGCGCAGTGTATCACAGAACGGGGGTAATAGCCAAATGGTGTCACGCCACTACATAATATAAAAAAGGATACATCATTTGAAAAGCCAATGCATGAAATTTACTACATATTTATTTATTGTTCGTCTTGATATGTATATATTACAAAATCACAAATATACGATAGGAAAAATTTAAGTCATGTGCGGGATTCGAACCCGCGTCCATCCAACCCTTGAGCTGGGGTATGCTCTACCCAATTGAGCTAATATGACATGTATACGCATAGCAGGCGTTATTGAAAACCTTACTATATTAAAATGTATACATTATTATATATTGCTAAAAAAGTAACTATTGTTCCATATGAAAGTGGAAGAAATGCCCCTCCATCACGTCGGTGCCCAATAAACTCTGATAGGCCAGAGCCCGGTGCCTGTCTACACCCAATTTGTGTGAGTGGACGCTTGTAAACTGCTGAACACACGAGATAAACTAGATTTCTTACGAGTTATACCAGTTGGAGGTTCTATACGTACAGGAGGCAATCGTTGCACTGCTGCATATTTTAGTCAGTGAACCATTTTATGTGTGTCCATTCAATCGATCTCAGAGGTGAATATAATAAAGCGTGCAAAGGTTTACGTGAAAAAGCTATTATTCTATACTTTGAGGTTTTTTATCTCTAATATATAAAATTCTCGTGTCACAGTTTTCGTTGCCATACTCCTCCGAAACGGCTTGACCGATTTTGATTAAATTTTTTTGTGCTTATCCGGTATCTATGAGAATCGGCCAACATCTATTTTTCATCCCCCTAAATGTTAGGGGTAGTCCACCCCAAATTTTTATTTTTTATTTTTATGACATAATTTTTAATTTCTACTTTTTTATGATACAACATACAAAAATACATACAATCCTCAATTTTCACCCTTCTACGATCAACCCTTATTTTTTAAATTATTAATATGGCAAAACAACGTTTGGCGAGTCTGCTAGTAAGATATATAATAAAATTGCCGGAACCTCCATTTCTTCCCATGACTGTCGTGTCAGAGGGAATATTACTGGGAGAGGCTGTGTGACAGTGGACACTCCAGCTGATACATATTTGAAAGGCTACCTATGTACGTAGTAACAATGAAAAGATGGTAAATATAAACAAGCACGTGGGGTGTGCGCTGCGATCCCAAGCCACTTGCTATGCGAAAGGAATATGGAAATATCCCTCTAATGATGGGTGACCTTTGTTCTATTTCGGGCTTTGAGCTGTTTATGGTAATGATTAAAAGTAATTAAAACAAAAAAATAAGCGTAGGTCGAAGCGGAGAAGATTTTTTATCTTTCGTTCTCAGTTTTAACTATTTGCGTAAAATAAATTAGGTTTGAGGATTTTTATTTTCTCATTAAGAACAAAGTTCACTTATAATGAGATACAATTAATTATTTAACTTAAAGACTAATTAATCTAATTAGCCAAGTTTTTATAAAATGTTATTTTAGTCTAGTGATCTTACGAAATGTTATCAAAGATATATTTTTTTTAGTTTCTTTTTATATAAATGAATTTGAATGTCTTTGAGATCTTTAGTAGAACTGTGCTCCTTCACATCACTCTTCACTTCCGATTACAATACATTTTATAAATCGGCCTGTGTTTTATTCAGCAGTTCAAGTAAGTTGCGACCAAAATAAAATAGGCAGGTGTTACATGTCTTGATATACCTATGCTTATATTATTTAATTCCAACTACATTTCCTAAGGCTTCTAATAACACTTCCAAAGTGCAATTAGTGATAGAATACAATGTTCCACAATACGTCTGCAACATTCGATAAATGAATTAGCACATTTTTAATTCAATTAAGAGGAAACACGACTTTCCGTTCCAAGTTGGTCTCGACAAAGCGTGAGTCAGAGTAAAAGTCAAAGTGAGTCAAAGTAAGAAAGAATTAGATTCTAGGGGAACTATTAAACTATATGTTCATATTATAAGTGGTTACCGCTATTTTTACACCACTGCCCAAAAAGGAGATGTATGTATGTATCTTCGTTTGTAAGTTTCATTATTCCACCATAACTTCTGAACGGCTTAATTCATGATAAGATGACAATTAACATTAAAAAACATATAAAACATAACCGGCGAAAATAAGAGGCCACATTGTAAGATAAGAATTTTTTTGTTCCATCCCAGCGAGTGGAGTAACACAATGATTCCATAAATATATTAATCTGGTGTTTAAAGTGAAAAATCCAACTATTAAAGCTGGAGCGTTTTGTCCAAGCACCTGGCTGACATATGGCATTTCTAATCATACGGTAGTGGTAAGTATAGCTTTTTTTTGTTGACAATTCTAAGGAATTCATGTACAGGTTAGCATGTTTAAACCGACTGTTCTGTTTAAACATGTTAGATCATTAGTAAGTTAGAAGAAGTTCGAACATGTACATCAAAACTAGCCCTTACAGTCGCAGATGTGTGATTTGAATGACAAATATGCGCACCACTTGACCGCGAAGATGACACAGTATAAGTATTTGAGACAGTATTTTTCATTAATTAAACGTAATAACTGATAATGAATATATCAGATAGCTGTAGTCTAACTCAAGCTACAAGTTATTGCCATAGATTTTGTTGCCAGTTTATTTCTGGCTACTTTTCAAAGGTTTTTATGTGCTCTTGTTCAATCCAGGTTATTGACTATTGCCTTTATTATAATATCATCAAAATAAGATCTTAGAAGATTAAAAGTTATTCATCAAACGTAGTAGTAATGTAGTCGATCTGAGAGTTCTACTCCGTTGTTTTGGAATTAATAAACAAACAAAATAATATGCAAAGCAGTTCACTCCATTTTTTTTAAACTAGTACTTAGTAAAATAAATTTGGCTTTGTAACAAATCTCATTACGTGAAAATGGAAGTTCAGAATAATAACTACATACGACTATGTCACATACAGGTACACTTCAACTTTATTTTTAAGTGTTTCTGTTGAAAATGAATTCTTTAAAGCTGATATTACCCACATCAAGTGCTTTGTCTAGATATCCCAAAGGCTACACGGGAAAGCTTCTACGAAAACGCATGTCAACGTTAGTGGACACTCCTGCCGTTCGACGGCAACTGTTCTGTCCAGGCACGTAGGGCGGTTATCACTCTTTGAGATATCTAGTATATATAGGTACATATCTAGAGACGGGCAAATGTCAAAAATTCGGGGTAACTTGTCATGCCATCAGGGTTTTTAAATACACTATATCTGACAACATGAAAATTAATACTTCTAGATAATAATAATAACAAATATTTTAAAAGTATTTTAAGAAAACATCACTTTAATTATTTAACAAAACACTTAAAAATCTTTATAAAAATTATATATATATATATATATATATATATATATATCTATGTTTAGTTTAGTCTCGATCGTGCGCTCGTAGAGTCAAGACCTCCTGAGTATGCTTCGTTTAGAATTGAAACGCGTCGAAATCTCTTCCGGTTTGGCTGCGTGGCGTTTGTGACGTCACGTCGTCTTAAAAGGAAATTAGGCGGAATTGTCACTAGATATATTTAATTTTTATAAAGATTTTTTCAAGTGTTTTATTAAATAAAAAATTGATGTTTTCTTAAATTACTTTTAAAATATTTGTTATTATTAAATATGGATTTCTGCTAAGTAACGCCTGAATCTATTCATTAACTTCTAGATAAGATTGCCAGCTATGTCTAAACTAAGTGATTACTAATTTCTTTTAATTTATTAAGTACGCTTACCTAGAAGAAATCAGTGGACCATTTGGGCATTTGAAGACGTGGTGACTGTGTTAGTCAGGCACGCAGAGTGGTTATCACCTAAGATTATTTACGAGATAAAGCCTGAAATGTTTTAATATGGCAAGTTTTGTTAAATTCTTAGCAGTGTTGATTTGAAAAGTTTTACCGTGTACTGCGTATTTTTTTTCATTTAAGACAACATTTATTTTGCAATTTTAAAATTGATTATATCATCATGTTTTTAATAAGAAGGTAAATAATATCGAAACTCAAATCATTTGGCCATAAACATATTTCGTTAATTATTATATATGTTACAGTCAAAGTAACAAATCTGGATATTATATATAATGTCTAGCCATTATATATAATGTCTACTTAATTTAGATAAAGTGATAATTGACACAAAATTTTGATATTATTCATGAGACTCATATTTCTATTGGTCACGGAGGGCGCACCAGAATGGTTAAGGCGAGCTTGCAACTACTTAAGACATTTTTTAAGATCTGTAACTCGAATAGAATTGATAATTTAGAATATATAAAATCATTTATATAAAGTTGAACATACTCTCCAGGAACGTACAAAGTCAAAAACGTGATTACGAACAATTTCTTCGATAAAAAAAAATGTCAAACATGACACCATATCGCTACTTAAATCAGGTAGAACTAAAAGATACTATCATGAAACTATGTGGAAGTTTTACCAATGGATAGAGCTTGTTATTTATTAGTAACGTTTAAAGGCACATTTTCAAATTTAGCTGTAGTTTTTTTACAAGAAAAAATAAACTACAAATCTAAAGATTCAAGCTCTCGCGCACGTCATTCAGTACCCGCCTAGGCGTCATCGAGGTAGGACGCGTGTCGTTTTCTCCAGCAAAATTCTCTCCGGCGATTACGAGCTGGAAATATTTATAAACAGAATTATTATTAGCAGAATGGTGACACTGCAACATTTATGGTTATCCGCTGGCGTGAATCTTCCATCAGGCGAGTGTCTTGTACGTCATTTCAAACCATGCCAAATAAAAAAAATACTTTCTCGATGGCATTGTTTTCACGCGCCACAGTATAAAAAGTACAGTATGGTTTTCTAAACAATTCACTTATTTTAGTTCAGTGAGCTGTAAATAGTGTAGCCGAGCCCGTGGGGTGCCGGGCTATGTCACGCCCCAATTATTAACTGTGGGTGTCGTAAGAGGCAACTAAGGGAAAATACCGGAAAGTGAGCAGCAGTGCCCTCTAAGAAGCTACCTCCCTCCTGTAAAAAATCGGTCGCCAAGCACTTAACGGTATGTGCCGCTATGAGTCCTCCAGAACCAGTTATTTTGCATGATGGTAGGGTATTTTGCGAATGCCCGCCTGGCTAGCTACTACCCTTAAGTAGAAAATCTGTCACCAAGCACTTAACGGTATGTGCCGCTATGAGTCCTCTAGAACTAGTAATTTGCATGGTGGTAGGGCATTTTGAGAAAACCCGACTGGCTAGCTACCTCCCTCAAGTAAAAAATCTGTCGCCAAGCACTTAACGCTACGTGCCGCTATGTATCCTTGAGAACCAGTAATTTTGCATGGTGGTAGGGTATTTTGCGAATGCCCGCCTGGCTAGCTACTACCCTCAAGTAGAAAATCTGTCACCAAGCACTTAAAGGTATGTGCCGCTATGAGTCCTCTAGAACTAGTAATTTGGCATGGTGGTAGGGCATTTTGCGAATATCCGCCTGGCTAGCTACCACTATGTGTCAAGTAGAAAATCTGTCGCCAAGCACTTAACGCTATGTGTCCTCTAGAACCAGTTATTTGGCATGGTGGTAGGGCAATTTGCGATTACCAGCCTGGCTAGCTACCACTCTCAAGTAGAAAATCTGTCGCCAAGCACTTAACGCTATGTGCCGCTATGTATCCTTGAGAACTAGTAGTTGTGCATGGTGGTAGGGCAATTTGCGATTACCAGCCTGGCTAGCTACCTCCCTCAAGTAAAAAATCTGTCGCCAAGCACTTAACGGTATGTGCCGCTATGAGTCCTCTAGAACTAGTAATTTGCATGGTGGTAGGACATTTTGAGAAAACCCGACTGGCTAGCTACCTCCCTCAAGTAAAAAATCTGTCGCCAAGCACTTAACGCTATGTGCCGCTATGTATCCTTGAGAACTAGTAGTTGTGCATGGTGGTAGGGCAATTTGCGATTACCAGCCTGGCTAGCTACCTCCCTAAAGTAAAAAATCTGTCGCCAAGCACTTAACGCTATGTGCCGCTATGTATCCTTGAGAACCAGTAATTTTGCATGGTGGTAGGGCATTTTGAGAAAAGCCGACTGGCTAGCTACCAAGCACTTATAAATACCCGCCTGGCTTGCTACCACTATGTGTCAAGTAGAAAATCTGTCGCCAAGCACTTAACGCTATGTGTCCTCTAGAACCAGTTATTTGGCATGGTGGTAGGGCAATTTGCGATTACCAGCCTGGCTAGCTACCTCCCTCAAGTAAGAAATCTGTCGCCAAGCACTTAACGGTATGTGCCGCTATGAGTCCTCCAGAACCAGTAATTTTGCATGGTGGTAGGGCAATTTCCGATTACCCCCTGGCTAGCTACCTCCCTCAAGTAAAAAATCTGTCGCCAAGCACTTAACGCTATGTGCCGCTATGTATCCTTGAGAACCAGTAATTTTGCATGGTGGTAGGGCATTTTATAAATACCTGCCTGGCTTGCTACCACTATGTGTCAAGTAGAAAATCTGTCGCCAAGCACTTAACGGTATGTGCCGCTATGAGTCCTCTAGAACCAATAATTTTGCATGGTGGTAGGGCATTTTGCAAATACCAGCCTGGCTTTCTACCACTATGTGTCAAGTAGAAAATCTGTCGCCAAGCACACCGGTATGTGCCGCTATGAGTCCTCCAGAACCAGTAATTTTGCATGGTGGTAGAGCAATTTGAGATTACCCGCCTGGCTAGCTACCTAACCCTCAAGTAGAAATCTGTCGCCAAGCACTTAACGATATGTGCCGCTATGTGTCCTCTAGATAGAACCAGTAATTTGGCATGGTGGTAGGGCATTTTGCGAATACCCGCCTGGCTAGCTATTACCCTCAAGTTGAAAATCTGTCACCAAGCACTTAACGGTATGTATTTTAATAGTAATAGTTAAAGGTTATCAACTGTGTTAGTTGCACTATAAGGGAATAGTCACAAGAATATAACAATTGAGTACTGGATTTAGTAGCAGATACCTAAAGTAGATCAACTGTTTTAGTTACACTATGAAGCTGATAGCGTGCGGCTGGGGACATCGACCTGACGAGCGCTGTGCATCTAAAGCGCAGCGCCGCGTAGTGTCCATAGCCTGCAACTCTCGCACGCTAAATTTGCCTACTGTGTAAGTACAAGAGGCCCTTAAAGAGCATAAAAATAAATATAAGAATAGTATTAATTTATGTGGCGCATCGCCGGCCGCTGCCGCGGCACGCTCGCTTCGCTCGCTCGGCTCGCGCGTTGTTGTAGTCACAAGTAACCTAACGCTCCTCCTCGCTTCGCTCGTCGTCGCACCTAAATATGACTTTGCCCTAGACTAAATAATATTTAACCCCTTTTTATAACTTTTACCAATATGTGTCGTGAATTATTAATAATTACTACTAAAAGTAATACATTTCGATCGTTTATTCACATTTACCAAAACAATTTTGTGTCAATTATCACTTTATCTAAATTGAGTAGACATTATATATAATGGCTAGACAGTATATATAATATCCAGATTTATTATTTTGGCTGTGACATATACACTCAAAAATATATCTGTGCAAAACACGAAATAAGATTTCTTCTCACTTCATCGAAAATCTTAATCATCATTAGAGAGATCCTACATCTCCTTTAGAAATAACGGGGTTAGTAACAGACAGAAATAACCGTTACAATAAACGTTATGGCGCTTTCGTCGAATGTTATAAAATCGAAGTACTCGACTCGCGCCGTTCCGGTTCAAATCAATGCCATATTAATCCCAAAAGCAGTTAAATTAAGACTTGCAGTACTTGCACTTAAACTTTTCTAACGAGTAAGTATGTGTCGAACAGTAGAAAAGAGAATTTAACTTAGAGAAAATCACAGGGAGTGGAAAATTTGAGATACAAGCAGGATTTTCTCTACTCCAATCTTAACTACCGTTGTTATAAGTTATATTCATAATTTGATAACTTAATTTGTCCTTTTGTTTATATAAGTAAGCCATCTTCAATGAAGTGTCTATGTTGAATTTCCATACAAACCTAGTTTCGTCATTTAAAATTTTGCATACCTACATATTGCGCCTTATATCTATGCTTCTAGTTTACCTTTCAAAGTGCTGATAGTCTAGCTCTACTAGAGGAAAAATATTAGTAACTTGCGGGATTCGAACCCGCGCCATCGCTCCTATAGCCAGGGTATTCTCTGACCGCTAACGATGACATGTGACTCACAACTCTAATTCGTGCTCTTGTTCTTATCCATCGTATGGGGACTTTTGCCTCTCATAATTTTATACTGTAACACGTGTGCAGTGCAATTCGTGACTTGTGACGAAATGCTACTGTTATAGGCAGAGGTTAGTTCACTTAACATCAAGTGGGCCTCGAGTTTATTCCCTCAGAATAACATAAAAAAAATATTGATAAAGTACCTGAAAGATTGTTCCATTAAAATAAACTCACTCTTATCATATATTTTCTTGTTAATTTGCTTACGTTTGATATTCTGTTTTGCTCACTCGCATGCGAATGAGTTCTCTCGGCCCTACTACGCCCTCGATCTGTCTTTTTTCAAATACCACTTCGTCTTAACGTGTCCTCCAAAGCACGGAAGTGCTCTGTGGTTTGATGACCAGCCTCCTGAACAAGCCGGGTTCCGAAACGGCTCAAACACCATAGACCACATCCATACGCTCCGCCAGATTATACAGAAGACTGAGGAGTATAATTGTGAACTATGAAAATGCTTTCGACTCAATCAAACCCTGGACCGTACTGCAGTTATTCAATGATGCCAAATTGACTAAAGATACATCTGAAGCGCTGAAGTGGCGAATAAATCAATCACTTTCGTTTCGCCGATGACATAGTCATAAAGGCTTGAGAAACTCGGTACAATGTTCAATGACCTCAATAGAGTTTCCCAGCAGGTGGGTCTGAAAATTAACATGGACAAGACGAAAATTAAGTGTAATGTCCATATTGCACCCGTACCAGTATACGTTGGGAACGATACATTCAAAGTGGTTATCAGACTGTCCAGTTAGGTAGGTCTAACGTCGACAAAGAGGTCAGTCGAAGAATCTGACTCGGATGGGCAGCGTTCCGGAAATTACGCGACATTTTCTCGTCGTAGGTCCCACAGAGCCTGAAGACCAAGCTTTTCAACCAGTGTATGTTGCCGGTGATGACGTATGGCACTGAGACGTGGTCCTTAACTGTGGCCCTTATAGGCAAGTTCAGAGTCGCTCAACGAGCTATGGAGAGAGCTATGCTCGGAGTTTCTTTATGCGTGGATAACTTCCAGCTGATGATGATGATGGTATGTAATTTTAGAAATACATATTTTCGGAAGAATAATTATATACCCATCTACTTAACGAATAATAACTGAATAACGCCAATGATTTTGAAAATGTGATGAAACTGTTTCTTTTACGGGATTTTACAAAGCGAAACCTTCAAAGAGCGCGATAGCCTCAAAATCATTTAGTTTTTTTTTTAAATCTCAAATCTCAAAATCCCTAGACCCCAATCTCAGCCGTTGATTATCCGGTATGTATTAGTAACGGGCAAAAGGTGCTTGGCACCAGATATTTTGACCGAGGGAAGCAATATGTCTATTCCGAATAGAAGACCTCAGTATACGTAATATTTGTCTGATAATAGCTTCCAAACACCTGATCTGTTCCTCATGAAATTCAGTAGCAAGGTAGCATATAAAATCGTATCTATAATATAGCAGTACATGATAAAAAAGATAGTTTCCGTTTTACATTCAAAATGAGTCCAAATCAGTGTATTAGTTCACTGAACACTTTATTTCCATCGAAATGCAACGTTAGCAATCGAACGAGTGCATCCGAAGTGCCAACCGCAGGAGTGCGATTCATTCAATTAGGTTCTTTTATTTTATTATCGACACTCCCTTGCTCGTGCATAATAATTATTATCTCTCTTAGTTGGACATTATATTTTAAAAGAACGTCTAAGTTCTAGCTAATATATTATTTATTCTTCATATGCATTTGAAAACAATCTCACTTATTAATACGATTGCGAACAGTTGAAAAATCATTACCCTGAATAGAAGGTAAAACATTTGTTTGCTCTAACATTAACTATTTGTGAACCCCACCGGTAAGTCATAAGTTCATTATCTATACATTTTGACAATTGACTTATATATATAATAATTCGTATATGCAAGCTGGACCCTTTATTGTAATGTTGAACATTTAGTCGATGTTAAAACATCGGGGTAACACCTACGAATAAATAATTGTTGATTCGTAGGGTAACACCGACACAGGCAGTTTGCAACGCACGTGCGATGCGTTACAGATGCTGAACGTAGTGACTACAAAAGCCGAGAGATGGCGTTGACTTTTCGTCAAGGAGAATTATTTAATAACAATCTCTTAGCTAGAACCTATATTTATGTTTGAATTAATAATTGAATTTTTCCCTTAAGTCGGTTCCAACAAGCTAGAATATTATTGTTAGGTAACTCAAAGTAAACTCAATATAGAGATTGAATATATCATAAAGACATAAATTGTAGTTTCCATAATAAAGACTTGCTATTGATCTTGTTCACGTATTAGCTAAGGGCGAGTTCCCAAAATTTTACATTTAACAAGTATAAATTAATAAATAAGTAAAAAACCTGACTGCAACTGATTTATACTCGTTAAGCGTTTTATCTTTCTATTGAAATTAAAACTGCAACATGTTAAAAATATTTATTGAATCGGCTTTTAGAGCTTTCTTATTATGAAACCCCACTCACCCACTCACTCACAAGAGTTACAAAGAACTAAAAATTATTTATCGCACTATGGTGTATATAATCCGCCAGTTCGTTTTTTTATTTTATATTAATATACTTAGTGTCATTTGCGCCATCGAATCTAATAATGTCTAATAAATAAAAATCGGTAAAGCCGTTAAGAAGTTATGGTGGAATAAGGAACTCACAAACATAATATACATGAACACTTAAAACATAACACTCCGTATTTGGGCTGTGTAAAAACCTTAACAAGATTTTCATTATAAGGTATCACACTAATACTATAACATATAAAATTTTGAAACCGATTTCACTTACGCACGTACTCCATGATAAAGCGACTCTGAAACTCGCGAAAGCGATCGAGAACAAACTACTTGGCAGATTAAAGTAAATGAAATGTGTTTCAATAGATGTGGTGAGTGTATGTTTGTAACTACTCCACGCTGACTTAGAAATGAATCTTGAAGTACATAATAACAATGAAGTTTTGTCTTACCGGTAAAATATATATAATGAAGTTCGTATGATCTCATGGCGATTGCGCAGTAAATGGAATTTATTTCGCCACCGTCCCCCGCAAAGAGTAATATTGTACACAATCGTATCTACCGTCATATCTCAATAATATGCAACAATAGGACATCCTACATACAATCCTCACTTGCAGTGAGCATCCTGTTCACATTCAGTAAGAGGATCATCTTCACGGCACAATAGACTCGCGGGACTAGTGTCCGGGACCCGGTGCAAACTGCTTTGTGCCGGATATATCTCGATTCAAGCCGTTATCATATCGTTTAGAATGTTTGTGAAGTTCGTTGGTTGGAATTTTATGTTACTGTTTTGATATATTATTTGAAAGAAATTATGAATTGATGTTTTTTGTTCTTTTGCGAAGGAGTGAAACAATTATGGCTGTAACGTGGAAAAATAGCTTAAAGTAATTTTTTTACGCGATTGAGACGTAACTCTTACGGGGCTCACCGTTGTTAAACGCTAGCCACCGCCTATTACAGACGCGTTTTTGCACTGCGCCCATTACCCTGAGAGATACAGTTATAAAGTGTTATTTTTAATGCACCAGTAATTTCTTACTGGCCTTCAAAGACTGTATGAGCTAACCCTATAATTACTGGCTCTCAAGGACAGCTTCCGAAAAACTGTACGGTGCTTGGCAAATAAAAATATTTTCTACTTGAGGGTAGTAACTAGCCAGACGAGGCATGCCTGTCCTACCACCATGTTATAACGACTTAACCATCATAAGACAACAACCGGGACCGACTATGGCGCCGACAAGTTTAATAGTTTTACTTGAACACATCTCAAATGTATTTAGTTCAAAGCAGTAAGAAAATTATTTGTTAATCATGATCACATTATCTAAGGCCAAGAAAATACCGAAACACGTTTCCGTAAAATTTTCTCTATAGAATAAAATTGCAAATTTGACTCGTAATTATGCTTGTAACGTAAATGTCTTAATTATTTCCGTACTTTTATTCGTAAATATATTATTAAACATTATCAAGACGAAAAAAAAGTTACATGTTCGATTTTCGTTACTAGTTTTGTGTTATTAAGCTTACTCTCGGATTTCATCTAAACTGATCGTGATTTCACCATCGCTGCCTTTTTTTCACAGTCCGATAGTGACAAAATTTCAGCAGTTTACGGTGTCTTAATGTGCCTTCCGAAGGACGTGCACGCTCAGTAATAATGCCACTAGAAATCATCCATCCAAGTATTTATTTTTATTAAAGATTGGCAAATCTTTGTCCGCAATCTCCCCCGATGGTAAGTGACGATGTGGTCGAAGTTGTTAGCAGACATAACCTAGAATTACTGGCTCTCAAGGACAGCTGCTGGTACACCTTTAGATGCTTGGCGACAGATGTTCTACTTGAGGGTGGTTGCTCGCTGGCCAGGCGTGCATTCGCAAAATGCCCTTCCACCATGCAGTGAAACTCAAGTCAGCGGCGGGATTCAAACCATGGACCCGCTGCGCGGCAGTCCATAGCCAATGCTACTGGGCCATCACTGCTTCAAAACTTCAAACAAGTCAAGACCGAAACGGACGTCGCTTAACTTAGCGGCTAAGCAAACTACGCCACGAGCGCTTCTAACTCATATTGACCACTCAAGTGTCTAAATAGACCTGTTAATTATTTAGAAACATAGGTATGAAGGTTTAAAGAAAAGCACTAAATTGTCGTTCGTAAAATTGTAAGATGATATGCAATAAAAATTGTAAAATGATGAATACTACTAGATAGGATCGATTTTAAATCGTTATAACTTTATATTTCCCACTAAACGTCGGATCGTAGAATGATCTACAATAGCGAGTCCGATCCATCATCTCTCCCGCGTATTGACGTCCACATATCCGCGCTGTGCGGCATGCGCGCCCATTGTGCGCTAAGCGGACCTCGTGCCTCGGCGCGGCGGTGCAACGAGTAGAGCTTTATTGAACGAGCCATTCTTTGAGATGGATCTTTCTAGTTTATCCCATAAAGTATTCTTCCATCTTTTAAGGTCTAAATTGTTTGAAGTGTTTTGGACTTCGTGTGGAATTTTTACGTTGATCAATAGAAAATAAAAACCGGGCAAGTACGAGTCGGATTTACACCAACGGAACCCACGTCCATGGTGGGTTCTGTTAATAAAACAGGCTCCCGCTAAGGATCTCGAACTGTATGACAAAATAGAATTTTCGGTACTTTGTGTCTGTACGGAACCCTCAAGGTGCGAGTTCAACTCGCATTTGGCCAGTTTTTATATTCCTTGGGGAATATTTGAAACAGTTGTCCATATCCACGTTTCACGAGTTGTGTTTTGTTTCTATTCTAATAAAGACGAAACTATTACCATACTTATCTCAAGATTCCAAATACATTTACGCCTGTATCAACCAATCAAATTTATAAAATAGCTTTAAGAAATTTTTGTTCTTTTTAATGGTATTATGTTACACTTTATGTTAAGCGGGGTACCCATAACAGATCCATTTTCATCACAAGTGACGAACCGCACTGCCCCCATAACCCTGAGATATACACTTATTAAGCCTTACGTGATGTGGCTGTAATTTCATAATTACTTACCTACTGGCTCTTAAAGACTCCTCCCGGAACACACTATCAAGTGTTTGGCGACAGATTTTCTACTTGAGCGTGGTAGCACATCAAGCGAGTATTTGCTTATAAAATAAATGCTTCTCCGCATGGTGCCTTCCACCATGCGGTGAATGCTTAAAGCGGCGGGGTGGGGATCGAATCATGGACCTGCGCTATAGCTGCGATAACAGTTATGGCAGTCCATAGCTGTTACCGCTCGGTTATCGCTGCTTCAAATTCTATATAAAGAATTGATTACAACAAATATTTCAAAAACGTTTTTAATATTATTATTATACGTATTTATTATTCAGATCCGTAGCGTCCTCAGGCGGTGAATGCGCGCCAAAGCTGGACCGCGACCGGTGCTGGCGGCTCGCTGCCAAGCTTGCGCGACATATTGTTGCTATTTCGATTACTACGAAACATAATCACTAAATTTGGCTAAAAGTCAAAAGGTCAAGAGTTAAAAACATTAATTTAATTCAGGCGTCTATAATACGACGCTCTTATGAAGATAATTTTGGCAATGAAATATTCTACATTGTACAGCCACGTTCAGCAAAAAAATTGTATAGAGCCACTGCGAGAAAAACGGGCAAGAAAATCGGGGCCATTGCACGTAGAGTGCTAGTTGGCCTCGCTCTTTTAGGTTTCCGTATTGCGATAGTCCGTAACGAAAACAAATGTTTGTAGATTTATATTACTACTCCATTATAGTTATATATCAATATTTATGGTATTTGTAGGTTAAAATCTAAAAGGTACATTTCATACAAAATACGTAACCGAAATATTCTGAAATTAACAACTATTACGGCCACAACGTGTTTATTTCTTAAGATACAAATAAATATAGAACATGTTTGTACTCGAGTTCAAGACGATGACACCTAGAGGAAAAAAAATTGTTTTGGTTACTTTCTCTTTGGAGCGATAGTCGACTTTGGATCAAGTTTTACACATATCGTAATATATGGATTCTATTTCCTTTACTAGCTAGATACCCGTGACATACGGACGGACGAACGGATAAACAGATAGATTGTGAATAACGGAGTTTCATTAATAGAGCTCCGTTTTGCCCTTTGCTTAAGAAACGCTACAGAATGTCAGAAAAAACTAGAAAAACTACTTTCTTATGAAAATATTTTAGATTTTGGTAAAGAGCACGTCTAAAGCTGTATGTTGCATTTTATAAATAACCATATTATTAAAGCGTTTGAAATTATATTTATTTCATCTTTTAATTATATATTTATAAATATTTTTTATTATTTTATATAGATTTCCAAAAAGTAACTCCTAAATATAACTTAAAGAATTGATAACAATCGTTATTCATGAAAGTTTAATATAAAAGATAAGTGACTAATGCCTTTTTCAACCATTCTTGAGTGATCGAGGCCTTTTACAGCGAGGAAAGTCGACAATATCTCTATATACATAGCTAGTTATAATTATAGTTGAGACCGGCCACGTGTCAGCACGGGCGCTGGCTTCGAGTGCTTCATTACGTGCACTGACTGCTGACGTTATACACACACTGCACGTTATCATGAACAGCACATGTTTGCCCTGATATTAGTTCCTGAAGCGATATTAAGTGATACATATATTTGTAAAGTCCAATAGTGGCTCTCTACGTAGCACCATTTCTATGACACAAGCACAGCATCAGCTGTGCTTGTGTTTTAAAAGCCGGGTTCGAATGCCACACATGACTGTATATTTTTTTCTCTCGTCAATTAGTAATTTTACGTAACATTTTTTTTTTTAATTTATTGTGATGGTACAAGCGCGAGGCCCACCTGATGTTAAGCGGTATCCTCTGCCTATAACAGATGCATTTCATCACAAGTGACGAACTGCACTGCGCCCATCACCTTGAGACAGTTGTTAAGTCTCATTTTGCCTGTTATTTCACTGGCTCTCAAGGACTGCTGCCGGAACACACCGTTAGGTGCTTGGCGACAGATTTTCTACTTGAGGGTGATCGCTAGTCAGGCGGGCATTCGCAAAATGCCCTTCCACCATGCGGTTAGGCTCAAACTCTGGGCGGGATTCGAACCATGGACCTGCTGCGCGGCAGTCCATAGCCAATGCCACTGAGCCATCACTGCTTCAATATAAGGTTGCGTCATCATTTACAAGTTTAAAACCAATTGCAAAATTTGTTTTTTTTTTGTAGTAGGTACAACGTAAGTTGAACTATAGGTGTCGCTACCCTATGGTTGAAGAACGAGAGCGAGAATTAGAGTTATGAGTCATTCTGTCATGTTAGCTCAGTCGGTCAAAGCATACCCCGGCTATAGGGGCGCGTGTTCAAATCGCGCAGATGACTAAAATGTTTTTCTCTTGTAAATTTGTAATTTTGTAATGTAATCCGCAGAGCAGGCGTTATTGCAATCATAACAATATGAGAACAGCATCGGCTACTTGTCAGCACTGGCACTGACTTCGCGCGCTTCGTGGCGTGGTCTGACTGGTGACCGCATACATTCTGGTGATGACAATGTTTACTTCACAATATACATGAAGAACAAACAATTTAAAAAAAGTAATTAACTCATTGAAAGGCACGATGATAGTGGCTGAAAAGTTAAGGTACAAAATAGTCGAATAACGTGATAAATTACAATTAAAGATGAATGGACTTTTTACTATTTTAGGGAGTCTATAATAAATACAATTGACTCACTGTCAAGCAGAGCTCGGGGACGGACGCGTCCACTCACCGCTCCTGCCGCTCTTGCCTATTTTGCCGCGCAAGGCAAGTCTTATATTCTTGCGCCGGCAAGACCACACCCGCAACTTGCCCTACAGGTTGCCTAGATGAGAGTTGCGGCAAGCTGCGCAAGCTACAAGCTGCAATAAACAAGGAGGAGCAAGTTACCGCAGGGCACCGCAGGTTGCGTAAGTTGCAGCAAGAAAGTTCACGCTACCGCAAGGTGCTGCTAGTTGCGCAAGTTGCTATTTACAGCAAGAAAGCAACTGGGTGCATGTCGCGGCAAGATCCAGCAAGTTGCAGCAGCAAGAAAATAAGGAAGTGCAAGTTGCTGCTAGGTACCGCAAGTTGAGCAAGTTATAGTGGTGCGTGATATTTCCTTCCAAGAGGACCAAGGGGAGGCACAAAGTCCACTTCTCTCTGATCATTCAATAGTTCAGTACGGCTCCGGTGTTTTTAATTATTAAAATTGTCATATGTGCTATTTTGTCGATTGTGAAGTGTTTCAAGTGTACCTGAGGCTACAAAGTTAGTGTCCTAGTGTTATCCCCTCAGGAATTCCAGAATTAACCAATTATATTTCTCGTGTTTTTCTGAACAGTGAATCAAACTATATATCTGGGGTTGCCAGATTTTGGAATACTCCCAATACTAAGGGACTTCATAAAAACAAAAAAATATGCCTAACATGAAGCTAAAAGAATTGATTCGGACTCAATCTGACTCGGATCTCGTTCAAGGTCAGATTTCTGCTGATGAAGCAATGGACATAACAGCCCCGTGTAAAAGAAAAAGAGGAGAATCAAACATTGCAAAGTCGCAACAACACCTTCAAGGTATGATTGAGAACTTTATGTGTCGACAGGAAACACTTATGACAAAAGTCATGAATGACATGGCTGACCTTAAGGTGCAGAATACAAGTATTCAAAACAGTGTTATCAGCATAAATGACAATTTCCTGAAAATGCAGGATAAAATAATGAGCCTAGACAGTGAGCAACGAATCGTAATCAAACGGGTCACTAAACTTGAGAGGTCGGTTGAGGACCTACACAATATGTCTCGTTCTTCCTCGGTCGAGATAAGAAACATACCATTTGTTCTTAAAAATGATAAAGAACCCATTGAATCAAATACTGAACTGTTAGCCTCTGTTCTTAATTTAAGCAAAGAGCTTAAGGTTGCTGTAGAGTCCAAAGATATCCGCGATATATATAGGCTTCCGGGGAAACCAGGGATTACAAAGCCAATAATAGTGGAATTTCACTCCGTCCAACTAAAGAGTGCTATCCTACATGCTTACAAAGCCTATAACAAAAATAAAGATAAAGGAAACAAGCTCAACAGCAAACATCTAGGCATCAATGGCCCTAGTGTGCCGATATTTGTAGATGAACATTTGTATCCCAGCGCAAAGAAATTATTTTTTCAAGTGCGAGAGTTTGCTAGATCCAAAAGCTATAAATACTGCTGGACTAAAAATGGAAGAGTCTACCTGAGGAAGGATGATGGACATAACCACATTTTAATCAAATCGGAACAGCAACTTAAGGAACTTAACCTGCCATGACTCGTCTTGATGCAATGGGTAACCCATAACAAAGGTCAAGTAAGCATGGTATCTACCTACACTATAATAAGTATTTTAATCGTTAGATATAATTTAGTATATGTATATTCTATAAATGTAAACAAGGTGCATAAGATATATAAAAATATAATAGTATTGTTGCCATTCATCCATTCATCACACATCAATTACATTTTTACACTTTCACGATCAAATATAACACAACATACAAATACACATTTATTCAAACATATGCCCATGATCAAATGTAATTACTCGAGCACCGTCAAAATTAACTTGTCATATAGGTACATCTTCTGTGTAACGCCCATAAACTCGACATCGCAAAATAGAGATCTTCTTTGTCAAACATTTAAATCAAACTTATTTTATTCTTTCGCTTATGATGATAGATAACATTAATGCAGTTGGTGAAGACCTGGAAGATCTAGGACTTGCGAATTCGTATATTTATTTACCAGAAGAATGTGAAAAACTTGTGGATTGGTCAAGTAATTCATTGAATTTTATCCATTTAAATATCCGAAGTATTAACAAAAACTTAGATGAATTTGTAGTATTACTCACTTCGTACAGATTTTCCTGTGATGTTATTATCCTTTCTGAATGTTGGTTACTAAAATGTCCTTACTTACCAACTCTAGGCGGCTTCACATCGCATCACACCAATAAACAAAAGAATCAAAATGATGGTGTGGCAATTTATGTCAGAGATGAATTAAATTGTAACATAACTGAGCCAAGTTTCATGGAGGGCAGCTGTTTGTTATGCAAAATTAATAACGAGTATACTATTGTTGCGATATACAGATCTCCTTCGTACAAAACAATAGGCATTTTTGTGGAAAGTCTCAACACTGTTTTGTCTGACCTAAAAAATGTTACAAATGTGGCCATAATGGGAGATGTAAACATAGACATCAAGCCAACTAATAATGATCGTAATTCGAATGAATACTTAAATTTAACTGCTGAACATGGGTTTTTGCCCAGTCACGTGTACCCAACTATAGGAGATAACTGCTTGGATCATGTATTACTCAAGCAATGTTCCAATGCAAAAACATTCGTGATTCAGACTTCTATCACAGATCATTTTCCTGTTCTACTCAGTATAGCTAGGAAAACACCCGTCTCTAAAATACCTGAGATTAAAACTAAGATTAACTATAACGGTTTACTAAATGATCTCAAAATTACTGATTGGTCTATTATTCTCAATTCACAAGACCCAAACGACTCAGCGCTACTTTTTGTGTCAATAATAATGTTATTAATTCAAAAACATTCCAATCAAATAAAAGTTGCAAGTAGAAAAAGAATCATTAAACCTTGGATTACCCCTGGCTTACTGCGCTGCATCCGAAACCGGGACAGATTACACAGAAAATTGAGAAAAGATTTGGATAATATCTCGTTAAAACTTACGTACACACGTTATAGGAACTATTGCTCAAATTTACTAAAAAAACGTAAACGTGAGTACGAGATAGAAATGTTGCAAAAGTCTAGTAGGGATACAAAAGCTACCTGGAAAGCTATTAAAAAAATCACAAATACTGTAAATAAGACAATAGTCCCAACAGAAGTTTTAATTAATTCCCAAAATCCAATGCTCTCAGTAAACAATATTAACAATTATTTTGCTAACATAGGAAAAAACCTAGCCTCTACAATTCAAGAAATAAATCAAACAGATCAATCTCAACGAAGTAGTGCATCACCTGTGAACTCATTTGCTATTATTAGGACAAGCCCTGATGAAGTCGAAAGATTAATACTTGGATTAAAAACAAACTGTGCGACGGGGTGGGATGGTATTTCTTCCCAATTACTAAAATCTGCCAGAACATATCTGATACAACCAATTACGCACATAATTAATATATCAATAGATACTGGAACTTTTCCAGAAGTATTCAAACGTACAGTAATACATCCAATACATAAAAGTGGGGATAAAAATAACATTAGCAACTATAGGCCAATATCAATTCTAACATCATTATCTAAAATTTTTGAAAAGGTTCTTAACAAAAGACTAATCAATTTTTTACAAACCAAACAAATCCTAGCAGATAATCAATATGGTTTTAGAACTGGAAAATCTGCTGAAGATGCTGTATTGGGTTTGACTGAGTGTATTGTTAGGAATCTAGATAAGAAACTAAAATGTCTGGGTATATTTTTGGATCTCTCAAAGGCCTTCGACACGGTTTCCGTTACTATAATGCTAAAAAAACTTCAAAACATAGGGATAAGAGGGCTGGCATTAGATTTATTTAAAGACTACCTATCGGGGCGAAGTCAATGTGTTAAAATAGGTAAATATATTAGCGAAAGAGAATTTTTAAGCTACGGTGTTCCGCAAGGTAGCGTTCTTGGGCCTACCCTGTTCCTTATCTATGTGAACGAATTGTGCAAATTGAAACTTAACCACTGCAATATGTTTGCCTATGCTGATGACACTGCTTTGGTCATAGCTGGGAACACGTGGTCAGAGATATTTAAAAATGCGGAATCTGCTCTCCGTACTGTTATGGATTGGCTTAGAAGTAATCTTTTAACGCTGAATGTGAGCAAAACCCATGCCATACCTTTTTCAACAAAAGTTAATACCATTCCTACTCCGGAAAATTTCATAGTCAGGGCCCATTCCTGTAGTGAAAGTGACACAAACTGCACTTGCTCTAGGCTTTCTCCAGAGTCAAAAGTTAAGTATCTTGGTGTAATAATTGACAACACACTCAATTGGGATCTCCAACTGTCAGCGACTATATCGCGTGTGCGGAAACTCATATATGTATTTAAAAAACTTAGACACGTAGCTGATTCACATACCTTAATGACTGTTTATTATGCACTATGTCAAACATTATTAAACTATTGCATAACGGCATGGGGTTCTGCCTACAAAACTAAGTTCCTGGAATTGGAGAGAGCACAAAGAGCTGTACTGAAAGCCATGACAAATAAACCCTTTCGATATCCCACGGCTCAGTTGTATTCTGAATGTAAAGTCCTTACAGTTAGACAGCTGTTTATTTTTCAGGTGACATTGCGACAGCACGTACTAACACCGTATAATGACAGTGGTTTAGTTCGGCGTAGAAATTACATGGTCTGTAGGGAGGAAGTCTTCCACTTAGAACTAACTCGTAGACACTTTTATAACCTTGCCCCACGTCTGTATAATAAAGTCAACAAGAATCTTAGCATATATCCTTTGACATTTCATAAATGTAAAGAGCTAATAAGGGGCTGGCTCCTAAGTCTAAACTATCATGAAACTGAGAACCTTCTCAGTGGAATTAACTTGTAAATTCGTGGGTATAGACACAAGGCACAACAATACAATTAATGTATTCTACGAGCTTGTAAACGCCCAATTTTCTTCTGAGAAATTATCTTCTTCAGAATCTGCCATCTTGGGACTGTACACACACATACACACACACACATACACACAATGTTGACATTACACACCCCATCACAAATTTCGCACAATACACTCTCTTGAACTATATGCACCATTGTATTATTTTATTACGTTAACTATATATACATTACTTTTAAACAGTATTACCATGCTGATTATTATTGTATCATATATTAAGTAATCACCTTCACGAAAGGGGATCCACTAGTTTCTGGAACACAGAGTAAAATCTCTTGTCTAGAAACACTGGGACTTAACACTAATTGTTATTAATATTGCTTAGTTCTTTTTATTTTATTTTTTCAAAATTGAATGTATAAGTCACATGTATAATTAGTCGTAAAAATATAAGTATAATTCATTATATTCTTGATTTTAAATCTGATAATCGGGTAGTCTTGACACTCATCACACAGGGTGTCCTAGTTTGGGGTCTTACTGCACGATATGTCTAGGTTGCATTAGTTAACATCTTAGCGATACATGTAATATTATTCGTTTTAGTGTCTGTTATTTTATTTTTAAAATAATTACTGTAAACTTCACACTTGTAAAATTTTATGTATCATGTACCCATGTTTTGGACAATAAACATAATTTCAATTTCATAATTTCAATTTCATTTCATTTCATTTCATTTCATACTCAAAAAAAGTGATTAAACACTTATTATATGACATCAGTGTTTTTTTAAAGCCACAGTGAATAATTTTTTTAAGGAAATTTAAGTGTTAATTTCAATTTAATATATTTTGTTATTTTGATAAGATGATTAAAAAAGTACAGTTACGTACCTACCTTACTTACTTACCTGTTTGTAACTATACCTTTTGAAGCAGTGATGGCTCAGTGTCAATGGCTATGGACTGCCGCGCAGCAGGTCCATGCTTCAAATCCCGCCACGGGCTTGAGCTTCACCGCATGGTGGAAGGACATTTTGCGAATGCCCGCCTGGCTAGCGATCACCCTCAAGTAAAAAATCTGTCGCTAAGCATTTAACGGTGTGTTCCGGCAGCAGTCCTTGAGAGCCAATGAAATTACAGGCACATGAGACTTAAGAACTATGTCTCAAGATGACGGGCGCAGTGCAATTCGTGACTTGTGATGAAATGCATCTGTTATAGGCAGAGGTTAATCCGCTTAACATCAGGTAGGCCTCGGCTTGTTCCGCCACAATAACGTAAAAAAATAACCTATAGTTTCTAAGCTTACGTACATTATATGTAGTGTCATTGCCATCCGGCAATTTATAAAAGCATTGCAAATATGTCCTTATAAATATTACCAACTATCAACTGTCTCTTTAATCGCTACAGATTTGGTGAACGGGAGACCTGTGTGTCGCGGTTAGTTTGCCGAAAGTCTGAGGGCCGGCCAGTGTCAACGAAGCTGACAGAACAGCTCGAACTGAAGACTTAAGTAGAGTGGCGGTGCTGACGTGAATCGACGTTTCTAGATAACTATCACATACTATAACCATTTAAAAGACGGTGAGTTCTGAAAGCTTTTACTTCAAGAAGTGATTTACAGGTCTTGATTTAGAGTTACTTAGGTTTTAAAAAGTGAGACATTCGTCGCAATTTTTTTATGAAGGAAGGAGTAACTCATTTTATTTTTACAATGAGAAAACAAGGTAAAGTGTGAAATTATATAATTATATAGGCTATATGAAGTAAAATAATATATATTATACATAATATAATAATATAGGCGCAAGATACCTATATTTATGGTACCGCAAGCCCAGCAGTACGACGCACACTTTGGCTGAAACCTGAAAGAAAACAAACACATTTTCTAACGTTTTTTTGATCACTACGAAAAAATAGTTTTTTTTTAAGTTTCCTTTTTTATTTTTTCAATGGCCTGAACAGAATTTATAGGATTTTAATGAAAGCAAAGTATTGCTGCAGCCACAAAGCCTCAAATCCCTAAAAACTAAATAAAAGCTACAAACACTACTACAAATTGAACACTAGGAAATAATAAAAATATAACATCAATTTCATTTTACACATCAGTCATCATCACCACATCAACCGCAACGTCCACCGTTGAACGAGGTCTCCCCCATTGGGGTGATTGCCGTAATCACCACGCTTGGCAGGCGCCTTGAAGATCGCAGTAGAAGTTGTCAGTTCTTCAGAAGGCGCTGCTTCCCACGTGGATATGGATTCCTAACACAGAGTGCTTCATTAATAGGTAAACAAAATGCTTATTATATAATCTGAAATATTAATAACAAATATTTTTAAAATATTTTACGAAAACATCAAATCAATACAAAGAGCGCACGATCGAGAATATCGATCGTGCGCTCGAAGAGTCAAGACCTCCTGAGGATGCTTCGTGTAGAAGCGAAACGCGTCGAAGGTTCTTCCGGTTTGGCTGCGTGGCGTTTGTAACGTCACGTCGGCTTAGCAGGAAAATTGGGCGGAATTGTCACTAGATATATTTTAATATTTTTAAAGTGTTTTATTAATATATTAATTTTATGTTTTCTTAAAATATTTTAAAAGTATTTGTTATTATTAAAAATGGATTTCCGCAAAGTAACGCCTGAATCTATTCATTATTCATTATTAATAAATATGGATTACCGCAAAGTAACGCCTGAATCTATTCATTAATCTGAAATACTAATGAGTCTTTTTAATTATTTTTTTATTACTGCAGCCACAAAGTCTCAAACCACTACAAACTGAATGTAAGATCACTCTACTACAAATCGAACACAACGACACGAACAATAGAAAAATACAACATTTCATCGTTACTCATCAGTATCACGTACACGAATATTCATCAGGATTAGTACAATTTGTCTCATAGAATGTAATCCAACCACACGAAAACAGAAATAGGCAACAGTGCCATAACCACATTCATCAGCGTCTCAGTAACAATCCAATCTGGCTGCGTAAACTAAAACATTCCACGTGCTTCAACGAGATTAATTTGAATATACAAGTGCTTGTTTACAATACAGCTGTTTCCACAGTAGTTCAGTTCCGATTCTTTGTGACTCGTCCACGTGCCACTTCCATGGAGATTATAGACCGAGTACCATGTGTCTAGTTTGCTACAACTGTAGATATGTATTTATTTAATAAAGCTATGTATCACATACGTGTTTGAACCCAAATTATTAATAAACACTCGTTCTGATTTTCACGATTTGAATTAGTTCGGGTAAGTACTGTCACCATTCTTATTTCTAACTATTATTTTAGTATTATAATATATTTGTATATTGAAGGTATGGTAAGTTTATTTTAAATTACGTGTTTTATATTATAACGTAGCCAAATTTTTTACCGACTTAAAAAATGAGGATATACTCAATTCGGCTATTTTTTGTGTTTGTTACCTCAGAACTTTTGACTAGGTGAACCGATTACGATGATTTTTTTTATTTGAAAGTAAATGCTTCCCGTGTAGTCCCATTTAAATTTCATTAAAATTGGTTCAGCCGTTTTGGAGTTATACTCCAATAACTGAAAAGTGTTGATCTTGATGATATAGTCGTTGACAATGAATGACAATCGGTCCCGTAAGCAGCAAGGGTCACAAAAATTGAAGAAAAAACAAATTTACCTAGAAATGGAGCCGACTTCTACACCCAAAAGTGTGATAAAACTTGTCGAAGTCGGTACCTTGCGCACAATATTGTGATAATAGTTACTTTTGAACTAACATGGTACCGACTTCAACAAGTTATTTCACACTTTTGAGTGTTGAAGTCGGTTCCATTTTTAGGTATTTTTTTTTGTCTTCAACTCCATGATTCACTTATGTACACCCGCGACATAGTTCCTGTATTTCCTCTCCCTACCAAAGGTTGCCTGAAAGAGATCGCTATTAGTGATAAGGCCACCCATTGTGAAACTTTAGTCAAAGTTTTTTGTAAGAATTATTTCTTTTATTTTAGTGGTATAGCAATAAAGAATTATCTATCTAGCTATTTCATCGCCAAGCAGTCTTGCATTACTGTGTTCCAGGTTTACAGGTAGGTATAGGTGGCAGTGATATTACAACCACATGAGACTTAACAACTTTACACATCTCACGGCTACTCACTTGTGGCGAAATGTATCTATTAAAGGCAGATGTTTCCGCTTAAAAAAAGGTCGACCTCGGGCTTATGCCGTCACAATGTCATAAAATAGTTTTTTTTATTCCAAATAGGTTAGCCTTTGACCACTATCCCACCTGATGGTAAGTGATGATGTTGTTCAGGCTAACCTAGATTTACTGGCTCTCATGGACAGCTGCTGGAACACACTGTTAGATGCTTGGCGACAGATTTTCTATTAGAGGGTGGTAGCTAGCCAGGCGTAATAAATAATAAAGTAATATATAAGAGTATCACATTTTCACAGCATTTTCCTATCGAAAATACTAGGTGGAAACTATGATTTGAAGCGCTCGTAGCGAAATTTACTTAGCTGTTATCAACCGATCAGCAAAGTTAAGCAACGTCGCGCGCGGTCATGAGTTGGATGGGTGACCGCTAGTGACATTACTACTGAGCGTTTCCGTGCTTCGGAGGTCACGTTAAGCCGTCAGTCCCGGTTGTTGTCTTAGGATGGCAGTCGTTATAGCATGGTGGTAGGGCATTTTGCGAATGCCCGCCTGGCTAGCTACCACCCTCAAGTAGAAAATCTGTCGCCAAGCACCTAACAGTGTGTTCCGGCAGCTGTCCTTGAGAGCCAGTACTTCTAGGTTAGCCTGAACAACATCTTCGACCACAACATCACTTACCATCAGGTGAGATAGTGGTCAAAAGCTAACCTATCAGGCATATAAAAAAAAAATGATCGAAATCAACAAAAAAAACTGCCTAGGGCTGGCAATCCGGATCCTACCTGACTCGCACTTCCCCAGTTTTTTACTAATTAAAGATAAATCGTCTAGAAACGTGTGTCTTTGAAAAGTGTTAGAAAAATCGGGATTTATAAAATATAAAATAAACGTGTTAGTTATATATTTAAATTCAGGCCATTTTGTATAAAGACAAGTTTCTGCTTTGTTGTGGTGTAATTCAACAGTGCGCAACCTTTAGACATTGTTAAATAATTAAACATATTATCTAATGTTTACTGTAAAGAGAACGCGGAGAGAGAACACTTTTTATAATGGTGGTGAAATTGTTTTCATAAATATTATGTATTATATTTTGATACAAACGCATAAACTTAGCTATGGGCGATATATTACAAGAAGGATAAACAACACATTTAGTTTAGTTTTTGCAATAAAAGTATCAATTTTATGAAATTCTTCTAACATTCTCATTTTTGAAATAACGCCTGCCTGTAATTTTGTTTATTTAATATTGTAAAATTTTACTCTGTTAAAGCAATATAACAGCTGCTATAGCAATAAAACAATATATTTATTATATAATATTAGATATATTTAAAAAAAATAAGAAAACGTTAAATTTTTTAATTGACATTTAGAAGTATAAAAAAATATCTTTTGACATTTCCGCCTAATTTTCCTGCTTAGCCGACTTGACGTCATTAAATACCACGTAGGAAAGTTTTCGACGCGTGTCGCTTCTATACGAAGCATCCTCAGGAAGTTTTAACTCTCCGAGCGCCCGATCGAGAAAAATCCTCGAAAGAAATCATTTTCGACCTCCCAATTTCAATTTTTCTCCCAATCATTTAATATTGTTTAAGTAACGTTCTAAAGTATTAATTTAATGTTTCCTAAAATATTTTTAAAATCTTGTTATTATAAAAAATGGATATACGCAAAGTAACCCTGAATCTATTTATTATGATATCCATTTTTTCTTATTGTTGAACAGATTTTAACTTTGATTTTGTCCTCAATTTTTGAAGTGAAAACTTCTTTAGCGGCGTTGAGCACTTTTTCTGTAATGGGTATAAAATCTTAAACTCGCGTCAGGACACGTGACCTGATTGAAAAAGCGTAAGACGGATGGAGAGTAGACAGCTATCCCCTCTCTACGGCGCGGACACACTTAAGTCATTGCATGAGCGCACATAAACAGTACGCGGCCAGAAGCTTGATCCGTACGTATGTCTCTGTAAAAAATATTTTTTTTACGATCGTGGCCATTGAGTGCAATAATAATGCCTACATGCGCCATTAAATGGTGCGGGAAAAATAGTAAAACATCCAATTACAAAACAGATGGAATTACCTTTAATATTGAGAATCGGGAGAGCAGTCGGATGACATTTTTCAAAAATCCAAAATGGCGGATTTCAAAATGGCCGCCATACAAAATCCTTCGATCCCTCAAAAAAGTAGCTGGTTCTACCAGAAAGAGTTGAGTACGGTTATAGTAATTTATTACGAAAATGACTAAGGGACTTAGCTGAGTAGGGGAAAAATTAAAAACCCTAGAAATGACGCCTGCCAAGTAAAGCTGGACTACGTATCTCGAAAACGGTAAGAGATATGTTGGGGGTGTTTGAACAAATGTCATAGGGAATAGGGAGAGCAGTCGCATGACACCTGTCAAATGTGCTACTCTCATTCTTCATACATTATTTGGAGTATTTAACCTTACAATGTCAACTGTATTAGGAGTGTTTGTGGGAATTTCAACTCAATTTAGAGTAATTGTCCTACTGTCAGTGTAGCGAGCCCGAAGGGCGAGCTTTTGGTGAGGCCGAAGGCCGAACTTTCGGGCCGCGAGGCCGTAGGCCGAAAGGACGGTGCGCGAGCCCGCAGGGCGAGCGCTAGGCGAGGCCGTAGGTCGAGCTGTCTTAGTAACTTGCGAGGCCGAAGGCCGAGCTCAGACTTGCACCGATTTGGCTGAAAATCGATATATAGGTTGTTCTCGTCATCCTTATTCCAAATACGAAATTTTTATTTCGATGACGTCTGCCAAGTAAAAAAAGTTACTCCGATTTGGCTGAAACTCGATATTTATGTGGTTCTGGACGTCCTTATTCTAAATCAAAATTTTTTGTTTCGATGACGTCTGCCAAGTAAAAAAAATACTCCGATTTGGCTGAAACTCGATATTTAGGTGGTTCTGGGTGTCCTTATCACAAATCTAATTTTTTTTTTCGATGACGTCTGCCAAGTAAAAAAAAGTACTCCGATTTGGCTTAAATTTTATATCTAGGTTGTTCTGGACGTCCTTATTCCAAATATGAAATTTTTTTTCGATGACGTCTGCCAAGTGCAGATAAATCACGTATCTCGAAAACGGTAAGAGATAGGTAGGGAGTGCTTGACCAAATGTCATAGGGAATCGGGAGAGCAGTCGAATGACATCAGTAGGGTAAAATTAGGGTATCTGGATCAATAGATCCATCCACCCTAATTTCACCAATTAACCTAGGTCTAGGTCTTAACCTATTCAAATAGAAGAGTAGATGATTCATATATCCGATATATCTTCTTTCTTTCTGCTTCATTCTAATCTAAATTCGATAGATCCAGCTAGCCTAATTTCACCATTGAATTTTGGACTTAATGATCTAGGTTTTCACTTATTACAAAGATTTGAATAGATTAGATACCTTTTAAATTTCTCTTATCTGATTTAAAATAGTAACTTCAACCTGAATTGTTAGCTATTTATGTATGTAACTAATACTCTCAGCCATCGTTAGGTATTATATATGTATAGCTACCAAAAAACAATAATAATAATATATTTTTTTTGTATAATAGGTAGGGGGTAATTAAATAAAACAATCATACATTAAAAATGATTTACTATATTATTATTATTTTATTATTATTTTGACACCATTTTTAAGACACATTACATTTTTCATTGCACATATTGATGAATGGTATATACAGCTAAATACATCACTTGATAAATTGTATTCCTTGTATAAACTATTTAAATTAGGACATTTAAAATCCTCCAAATCATAAACTCTACTTGTTGCGAACATTTCGCTTATCCATTTAACCTTTTCGAGACCTTTAGTATAAATAGCTTTATCTTTTAAAAATTCGATGATATTATTTTTAACTACATTTTTATAAAATGCGTATGGAATGTAGCCTTCGTTCCACTGAATTTTTCTATTCCTTTCAATCCATCTTACTTGCTCATCTTCAGACTCAGTCAGCTCAAAGTTGAAAAATGGAGGCTTTATTAAATAAACTTGTAATTGATTTTTATAAGTAATTGCTATTTCTTTTGCAATAAATTCATTTTCATCAGTTTTAAATCCTTGCACGTCCACTATAGCATTCATGATAATTTTCGTACAATATTGGTTAGAGGCTTGTACTCTATAAGTCTATCGTTTACAATAAGACAATAAGCAGCTGTGTTATCAGGAATATCTTGAGACGTTTCTATTTCTAGACGGACATCTACAGGTCCAGATTTTAAATTCTCATTTTGTCTTGAACAGTCTATTATAAATAGAGGTGCTTTTTCTTTAAAACTAACAATGTCTAACAATGGATCTGCAGGAACGTTGTAGTAAGACTGACGAAACTTCGTATATAATTCATATAATATACTGTATTTATTTTCATTAAAGTTTATATTCAGAGAGTCATACGGATAGTACTGAGAATTTAAAAATAAGGTTCGTTTGATAAATGACAATGATCAAATATGGAACTATCTCTGTCTTTCTTATTTTTTCTATTAGTTTGCAAACCGAATATCACATATCTAGGTTTTTCCAATTGTGAAGCTGTTTTCACGGACCATGAATGTTTGGTAGTTTTAGGTAATAATGGATATTCATACAGATCCCAATTTCTAAAAGCTATTTGTATAGGTTTATCTTTTTCTAAATATTTGAGTAAAGAAATCCTTTCACGATCGGATACTTTTATATGTGGCACTCGCCATTGAACTCTTTGTATATTAATCTCAACACTATCATCCTTATCAAGAATTACACTGTTTAAAATACTGCTACATCTGTTAGGTATGAGTTCATGCTTACAATTGATGATTATTTTGTTGTAATCTTCTGTAAATCCCATCATTCTGTTGAGTGGTATAATAATGCTAAAATATCCATCTTTGAGATTTTTATATCCATTTATATCCCAACCCCACAATGCAGCAATTTTACTATCCCCGTTGTTTAATGAAACATATGATTTAATTGTAGAAGTAATGCCCACATTTTTAATTCGATCTATCTCAACACCATTTATCTCATACCGAATGTCTTGAAAAAGAAATGCTAAAGCATTATTTGTAAAATTAACTGGTTTTTTAATTGGTTTTCCTGCAGAATCCTTTCCAGTCACAGTAACACGTCCTTCGATATAAATAGAGCTGGAGGAAGGAAGTACATAAATGTCTTGTTGATTAATAGATATTCGGATTTCATCATTTTCTTTAAAACTGTTGCTGTAGGAATTATACGTATGGATTTCATAACCTTCGATTGAATTATCGAAATGTGGTAAATCATGCACATTAAGAATACTCATAGTTTAAATCCAAGAGCTCGAAGAAACTCTTTATTTTTCTTGGTAATTTTCTTTTTACCCTTTACACGTCGTTGCTTTCTGAATGTGTTCGAATGAATAGTACTGTTCAGGTTTGTTCTTGAAGTTATAGACTTATTATCATTATTTTTATTCTTACTAAAGAAATTATCGAAATTATCACTTTTTTTGCTGAACAAGATCATCTTTTTAGACCTCGAATGTTATTAAAGGCACAATTAGTCACAGAATGAACGAAAAGAAGTAATAGCAAGCTATTTATTTTAAACTGTTATTACGCCAAAAAGTTTGTAGAAACTTTAGACACAGATGTCCACAGTTATAAGAATTTGTTTTCTGATAATTATAATAATTGTACAGAACATTATGATTCGCCACATATCTAATTAATTCTCTAGGTGGTTTCAAGTTTCCGTAACTATCAAAATATTCAATATAATCATAAATTTTTGCGTATGCTACCCAATGTGTACCAGGATTTTTCGCCGAATCTAAATTCATAATGCCGCACTCTATAGGATGCGCATTCTTAGGTAATCCATCTCTCATAAAAACGCCTCGAAAGTAAGGAATATTTTGAGAGTGTTCAATGATATCAATATTAGAGAGGGCACGTTTAGGAAGACGATGAGTTATGTTTTTTTTTTTTTTGGCAAATGTATCGCTAAACCATTCTTGTAGGGTTTCAGACACAATCCTTTTCCAATACATATGCCCTCAATTTTCTGATTATGTCTTCTCATTTCTTCAAAACGTTTCATTGCAGTTTTATATTCATTATATGTTTTAATTATTCCTGATATTCCTCCAGCTAAGCTACCAGCAGCAGACAATCCTGCGAATATAGGAATAAGTGGAAGAACGCCTCCAGATTTTGGTATAGGTATGACTCTAGGGAGTATCACAGGAGAATCTTTCACCAATTCCTTAGCAGCTGCAAAAGCCATTTTTACTGCCATTTTTTTGTATTTAGGTTTCACTTTACTGATATGTTTACGCGCACGAGATACAATACTCTTGAATCTCTTTTTCAGTCCAGACCCAGAACTAACTTTTGCCAACATTGCTTTATTCACTAAAGTAGCGGCTAGCTTTTCTCCAACATTAGCAGTAGACGAAATTGCTCGTTTTTTCGCCATTTTTAATAAATGTATATCTGCTTTATGTCGATCTTGTAAATTTGATGACTTTTGGTAAGCTATATCGTGCTGTTTACAGTATTCATCCAATTGATTAATACCCTTATCACCTCGAGCAAGTCTTTCTGCTAATCGTGTTCCAGGCCCACAATAATTATATCCTGGTGAATGAAGTTCATATGGTAATTTATTAATTATACTGTTTAGAAGGCTATTCTCTTCCATAACCAATCAATTACTGAACTAAAATTAGTTTATCAATAGCATTATAAAACATTTCTTTTATCAATCCAGCTATTTTCACTAGACGGTAACCCCAACCATTTAACATAGAACTTTTTATTTTTTCGTTTTAAAACTTTTTCTACTAAGTAGACATTAGGGTTTTCAGTTTTTTGAAGTTCTTGAATATAAAATGCTCCTAGAATAGGTCGACTTCTTGCGTCTTCTATCAAATAAGTTAAAGGTTTAGTGTTTTGTATCCTTACGATCTTAAATATTTCTGTGGACCAATTGGGCGTGTAACCTTTTTCAAATGTTCCTTTATATTTACTGATACGTACAAAGTCGTTAATTTTAAGTTTTTTCCATTCTCGGAGTGATTTTGACTCGTAAATCTTTTTGAACCTCTTCAATAACACACTTTCATTATTTGCACTGACTTCATCAGGAGGTAAACCAATCGTTCTATGAACTGTGTGGTTGTATACATCAATAACTTTACAGAGCAAACCATCCTTCCATTTATAGTTTCCTCTCAAACTGAATTCTTTATACAGCTTAGACTTGAGAGTTCTTATAAACCGTTCAACAATCGATGCTTTTTTTGTTGAGTAAGTAGAATAATGATTGATTTTGTACTTGTCCATCAATTTTTTAAACTTGTCATTATAGAACTCGGTACCGAGATCGGTTTGCAGATTTTTAGGAACTCGACCTTTGTCTAGTATTGACTGGAACGCAGCAGATACGAGAATCTTGTTTTTTTGTTTTAGTGGATATACCCATGCATACTTTGAAAATGTGTCAATGACAGCTAAAATATAATTATGACCTGAATTAAGTTTTGAAACAGATTGCATATCGATTAAATCGGCTTGCCATAAGTCATCTATACTCTTCATAACAACATGCCTACGAGGAAAATTAACCCTTACATATTTGTGAATTTCATTCACTACGCTTCTTTTACTCATTTTCGGTAAAACGATCAAAAAATTTTTTTTAATTTTTAGTTTAATAGTTATATATTTCAACAATCAAAGTTTCATAGGTTAAGATTTTATTCAAAACATCAATCAAAGATTGTTAAGTGTTCATATGCAACAAAAAAAAAACTGTGCATCCAAACTATCATCACAATTTTTTTATTAAAAACCAATTATTTAAATACTGTCTTTTCTTCTGTATTTATATTTTGTAGACTTGGAGTTCAAATTTATTAACGTTTATGTTTGAACGACTGCTTGATACTAATATGTTATTATTAGTAGTAAATCATTTTATTCTTTTATGATGTCTGCTTCTTTTAGTTCTTCAATTATAGATATAATTTCATTGTCATGATTGCTGTTACCAGCATTTTTTGAGGCCATTAGTAGCATTAGTCTTTCAATTAACTCATTAGGATCATCCCAGTATATAAAATCTGTGTTCATTTTGTAAGATTTTTTAAAATTTTGCATGTTACCACCACGCTTAACAACTTTTTTTTCCATACAATCATCTATTGGTTCTGATTCATAAAATAAAGGTTATTTGGCAATATTTCATTCCCTTATCTCCTTTTATTTGACCCATACTATTAAATTCTCTTTTGTGAGCATTTGTTTTACGTAACATATCTTTATAAACAACTTTGTCTTTGTCTGAAACTAAATCTATATCTGGTTTTTTTTTAAAAAGAAGCTCTTTTAGTCCACGTGTCATTTCGTAGTCAATATCTCCAATTGAAATGATCATAATCTTAGGATAACTAGAAGTTTCTTTTAAAGCAATGGGTACATTTCCCATCATAAGTTTATTATTTTCACTGCGTACTCCAAAGGGTACATTTAAAGTATTAAAATCATCAAGTATATTGTCTTTTACTAGCATAGATAGAAAAGGTGTATCTAAGGTAGTGAGATATTTTTCATTTTGAATAGGAGTACTCATATTTTGGTCGTTGCATTCCATATATTTTATACGACTATTTTCACTTTTAATGGAGTCGTTACTTTCGGTTTCAAAATTTTCATAGAATGAAGTGTTCAAATCATTAGACTTCATTGATGAATGGCAGACTTCACCAATCTCATCATGTTTATTTTTATATAGGTTATTTTTGGTTAATTCTACCATTTCTGCCAACGGAATAGTGAGAGGTTTAAAAACTCTATTCATATTAAAGTTTGTTTTGTCTTCTTCATTTTTCATTTGTTTTATTTTACTTTTAATAGCTTGAACTGATTTAATTAATTGTTCTTTCATATTTATTTCCATATTTTATCAGCAGTCACTACTGCTAATTAATAATGTAGATCTCGGAATGAATACCAATAATGCATGTTGTGTGTATATAACTGTTATTGTCTTCATTCCAGTTTGATAAAAATGTCAAAACCCCGTCTATATCTAACGTTGTTTAATTCACAATCTTTATTAATCAATAAAAAAGCGTGTTGGTCTTTCCATGTTTCATAGCATATGTTTTTAAAGTTACACCAAAGCATATCGGAGTTCACATGTTCATTGTAAATATGTTTCAAGTTTATGTCATCTTGTTTAAAAATTATAAGAAAGTTTGCATTATCTCGGATTAACTGTTTTGGTATTTTCGAATATGTTTGAGACAAGTAAAAACAATCAACTTTATTATGTCTACCCATCGAAAAATAATTCCGTATATTAGTTTGATTCTCACATGCAACATCATCAAAAATAAAGACAGAATTTGGTAATGCCTTTTCAGGAGATATAACACTTTTGCTGTCGTTAAACATTACAAACTGTGTATCTGGAATGTTTTTGAATACTTCGTTTAAAAAACAATATTTTGGCTGGAATGCGGTTTTCGAGTAAATATAAACATTCTTAAACTTGAGACCATTTTTATGTAATAACAAGCTAATCATTACATTGGTTTTTCCACAATTTGATGGCCCACAAATTATAGAACGAACAGTATTAGGTAACAAAGTGCTGTGTCTAAAAATATATGAATGCGGTTCTAGTAAAATATCGTTCACTTCTAGAGATACGGGTTGCTTTATCAACTTCATTTTACAGTCTGATTCTAATTAATATGAAATTTTACTTAAATAATAATTGTTATCATATTTTATATTTTTTAAATATAAAGGTATTATGTACGTAACTTCATTCGGTACCTATTCAGTTATGGTCTCTTGGTCAAGAATAAAAATCCAAACACTTCAATCATTGAATATATAGAAATTTATTAATTCATTCCTTAATCTTATAATAAAATTCCTTAAGCAATAAATTATGAAATATTATATAACGGTATACGTTCAAAATATCACTTAAAATTACTTATTATTGAAGACAATTAAAACATTATATTATAGTGACCCCATGGTAAAGTATCCACTTGATTAGTAAGTATATACCGTTTGTCATCGTTTCTATTCATTACTTTTTTATGTATCTCTTGTGAATATAACATGTGCTTAATAGACTTAATTATGTTCATTTTACATGATAAACTTTCATCACGAAACAATGCGTTCTTATAATGAGATAACTGCAAATTTTTTGTAACACTTTTTGAGATTCCTTTGGCTTTATTTATTTGTGTTTTAGCAGCTATTATACAATACAATTTAGCTCTTAAGCCAGCAAATTCACTAATTACTTTGCCGCCAAGTTCATCTTTAAACATTCCAGGTACTTTACCATTTTCTAGCGGGATGTAATAAGGATTGTTCTCATCAAAATTACTTGTATCGAATTCATTTAAATTATTTTTTATGTCTTTGTATATATCATCCGTATAAACCAGATAGAGCAGGCTGTCGGTATCTGTATAGCAAAGCTTTACATTGTTCGCGTATTTCTTTTTAATAACATTGTAATGGTATTGATACAAGTGCTGCTTAGCATATTCCAAAACTACAAAACCTATATAGATTGGTCTGTCTAAAACAACTTTCTCGGGTTTTAACTGAACCGCTACTAGATTTTCAGAAAAAATACAAACACACTTCACATTAGGCTTAGAAACTATTTTTTCCGCACCAAGCTGTTTATTCGTGATATTGGTCTTATCATTCCATTTGGTAACTAACTTTATATCAACCTGTTTGCGTTTATTTTCTATAGTCTTGCCAAATATTGAATCATTTAAGAGTTTAAAAAAATCTTTTTCAAAGATCGTAGTGGATTCTTGCCGAAGACGGGTATTTAAATCAATATATTTCTTTAAATATTCTTCTTGTCTGAAACTCAGTATTCGATGGATTTTTCTTAATACTAGTCCATTTTTTATGCATTCTTTAAGGTGAGTATAGTGAATAACATAATTAAATTTATCATACAAGTTAGCTATTAGTTTTTTCGTTTTTCCTCCTATGGGTACAAACTTTTCTGGCGCAAAAGGTAAATCACTATGATGATCATGCAAATATTTTGGGTACTCCAGATCAACCTCTAAAATAAACCCACAATTGCTGTCATCTAATACATTCATTACATCAAACTTATCAATTTCATTTTGATTTAGAAATTTAAAATCTGAAATAGGTAATTTTTTAGTCATAGCATAACCATATAAATTGTTGCAATCGAGATATATCAAATAGCTAGAATCTTTAACGTCGTCAAATTCTGGTAAATAAATATTATTAGCTTTTGCATGACGTAGTGAACACTGAGCTAGCCCACCTCGAATACCCTTTTCAATCATTTGGTATATTTCCAGATCATGAATCAAATCTAATTTAACACCTGTATAAAGTAGCATAGCATCCCAACTAAAACTAGGTGCGGTGATGTAGTATGCTGGATCTAATTTATAGTACTGTAGACTTACATCTCGAAACTTTTCAAATATGTCACATAATAGCAAAACATCGCATTTTAGGTACAAGTCAGTATACTGGCCTAACGAGTTGATGTTAAACTCTTTCCAAACAGTTTGAGCAAATTCATATTCTTCATCAGTTATATGTTCCAATTTTAATGTGTTATAGAAATCTTCTTTAGGAGGAAGTTGTCTACACTCATATTTTTGCCATGAGTTCATAAAATCATATGGATAAATTCCTTTGCTTTTCAGCTAATGTACATTCTCGACATTGAACTCGTCTATTACGTGAACAAAATCCTTTTCAGTCAAGCTTTTACTCAGTATATCTAAACTTGAACTGAGAAACTGAAAAGAGTCTATGAATTTTATTTGAATTGGGTGTTCACCCTTCTTGATACAGATATATTTAGTTATGCTTATATATTTTTCTTTGGTTTTAGGTATAATTGTAATTCTCCCGTTATATTTTGATAACTCTTTAATGAATATATGAGAGTCATAGTTCGATAAGTTATGAAATTACAATACACGTGCGATGGACCCCTATATTTGGAGGTTATTGGGTCGTGATCACGAACCTTCAAATCTCCGAGTAATAGGAGGCCACAAATATGACAATTAGAAGCATTTTCGAAACTATCTTTCTCATCTTTGGTTAAGGGTAACATTGGTTTTTTATCTCTCAATATTTTGCTTATTTGCTTTATATCTTCAATCAGTGTAGTAATAAATACTTCAACACAATCTTGCCCTCTATAAGAAACGTATTTATTCATACTTGGATCATGTGAACAGCATATATAATAACCAAAACAAGATGGTTGATGTTTTTTAAAATTATGAGTGTTATGAGAGCAATCTTGATCATGGTTTAGCAAGAGACATTCAAAATCAGCATAAATGATAAAATTGATTTTTTGTTTTCTCTCATAATGTTTAAAACCAAGTATACTATTTTGTTGTGGTAAAGTCGTTACAACTTTAGAACAGTTATGAGTTTGATACTTTGTTTCACTGTTACTAAACTGTAAACATGATTCACACATATGTAGTTTACCTTTGTACTTAGTTATCTGTCGTCATACTAATTTAATCAAATCTTTTATAAGACAATAATGACCCTTATAATTTCTTTCCAGATATAATAAATTAACATGGATAGATTTTCTGTTATTTGTTAGGTATAGTGGTCCAGTTACATTATTAGTTTTCTTTTCTAATCCATATATATTAATACTTATTTCATTGTTCGTTTCAAATACTTTTATGTCTTTATATGATGGAGGAAAAGACATGCCTTCAATATTGAAAATTGAACTGTAGTGTGGGTAGGAGTTTGTTCTGCTAACATTACTCTTAGCAGGATATAAAGCAGCTAGAACACTCCATAGAAAGCAATAATTATCATTATTCTGGATATTAATACAACTTTTCGTATTTTTTACGTTTGGAGGTAACTCTATATATGTTCCACCTCTCATAGGACAGTATTTATTAACATTGATTTCTAAATGACTCACAGATCGAAAATACCATCCCGATTCTTTGTGTTCGAATTCTGATAGTTTACGTTTGAATGTTTCAATCGTTTTTAAATACAAGTCAGTAATATTCGTATTCATACAAATTATCTCATATTTCGTATTGAATGATTTTAATTGCTGTTCGCTTGATTTAGGTAACATAAAGTAAGCGAACAATTCGAAATTAATTACACATTAATTAATTACAATTATAACATGTATTTTTTTTTAAAGTCATGTTTACAAGTTTCAGAATACCATTTTTGTTCTCGCACAGGATATTCGGCTTCTTGTGCGGGATTTAAACGATATGTTGCGATTCTATTTTTAAACGCACTCGCAATTATATAGATATTCTCTGATTCAGTTGCCAATAAGCATTTTGATTTATGTAAGTTTGTTTTCATATGATATTTCAATTCATGTTTCGGTAATTCAATTTCACATAGTTTACATTCAGTTATCTCATTATATTTCAATTCATGTTTCGGTAATTCAATTTGACATAGTTTACATTCAGTTATCTTATTTTATTTCAATTCATTTTTCGGTAATTCAATTTTACATAGTTTACATTCAGTTATATCATTATTAGTCGATAGCCTTTGTTGAGTAGAGGGGGATACTGTAAAAAAAAAAACAAAACAAAATTATATTTATACAAGAATGTGTATATTATATAGAAATAAGTAAGTAAGTAGATTATATTACAATATAAACCTTAAGTACAATCTAGAATATAGGTATTGATTACATAATCAGGTATTATATGGATCGTTAAAATGTCGCATGAATCTAATAATAACTGCTCACAAAATCTTGAGGGCAGTGCTTAAACTCCTTCCTTGTTTCGTTAAGAAACTTCTTTAAATAACCCCATGCGAGTGTATCATTTTCGGTACGGTTTTTACAAGATACAATAGCATGGCGCCAACGGTTTATCGGTAAAATGTGTTCAATTTCACCTACTTCATAAATCTTCATTTCAACATAGTATGAACCCTTCTTTGATTCATCACATTGTCTACTCATACCATTTGCAACTCTACGACTGTATTGACAGTATAATGGAGGAGTTTTTTTACCCTTAACAGGAACAGCAATCTCATCTTCGTCTCCGCTGTCAGTTCCAAATAAGTCTTGAGAGGTTGGTTTTGTGACTGGGTTGATAACAATTTTCTTTTTCTTCGATCCGGTAGAGGAAGTCGAAGACTCGTTGGCTCTCTTATTCTGCAGTGATGTTGACGGCGATGGTTTGCAATACTTGACTTTCGCTCGCACTTCTTGCTGCTCGTGTTGCTCGTCACACTCGTCTTCAGAAGGGAAAAGATGGGTAGCTGAAGTCTGACAAAGCTTTGACCTGAAATAAAAAAAAAATAGCTATGATAAAATTATGCTAATATAAAGTTGAATAGATAAAAGATGAACGTGGAGAAGGTAAATAAAATGAACAGGTGAAACAGTTGGTTAGCGGATGGTTGTAATAATAACTGAATAAATGACACATTTATAGGCGAATGGATGAAGACTCAGTAGTTGATAAATAGTTGAAAATATGAATAGATGCAAAGATAGTTGAAAATACGAATAGATGAACAGATAAACAGATGAATAGGTCAATAGATGAATAGATGAATAGATGAATAGATGAATAGATGAATAGATGAATAGATGAATAGATTAATAGATGAATAGATATATTATAGTTGAAAACACGAATAGATGAAACGCAAAGTTAATGAATAGATGAGGAGTTTATTTTACTTCAAAAAATGAAGTAATTGATATTGGTTAAATAACTTTTCACAGGTGAACAGTAGAAAAAAATAATATGAAACAAGTGAGTCGTTGAATGGATAAGTAATACAGGTGGTACTTACATTATTGACAATTTTATTTTTTCTGGTAGTCAGACCTTGATTCCAGCAAAATGTGATATGTGACAATGGTTTCTAAAAGAGTGGTTATATAGGGCTAACACATATGACATCTACATAGTATGTGTTTGTAAAACTGCACACTTGCAAAAAATGCATGGTCAGGAGATTATCCATATTTGTAAGACGTGTCCAAAGTCCAGACATCCCTTATACGTATTTATGCGAATTTGCATATCTAATGTCAAATACAAATTTGAACCTTATCTACGTAAAATATATGTTTAAAATAGTATAATACCATCGTAGTAAAACAATATCAAACCACTTAAATATACCTATCAACTAGCTGGAGCGATAAAACAGCACACATACAATAAAAAATGCATGCTTGGGAGATATCCATGTTTGTAAGCCGTGTACAGGTATCACTTATACGTATATATGTCAACTTGCATAATGATTTCAAATGAATATCCCTAATTTCGAACCTTATCAACAAAAAAAAATTATATTAAAATTTTTATAAAAACGTGTTAGTGAACCAAATTTAACACTCTTAAACTTGCCTTCCAATTGCATAGAAGTTCTTCTGTCTGCACTCTCTACCACCAAATGTCGGTAAGTAAATATTTCCTTAAATTTAAATATCTTAACCAATGTCGAATAATATGAAGAAATTTCTATTTAACTATTTTGATAATATCATTGGGTGTTGAATAATAATCCCATTCTATATAATGTGTTTAAAATTCCGTTCATTTACATATTATAAGTAATTACTTCTTTCTTATTCCAGAAATCTCCAGATATGTTCAGCAGTTACTCACCAATCTCACCATTCCCTGCGGAACAAATGCTCCGTCAAAATGTAGTTGATTATCTTGAGAGAGAGAGACCATTCGAAATCGAGGAAAGTCCAATCAGTAGAACCGACAACAACATCAATGATAACAACCATAAAAAACGACGAGCGAAAAAGGGTTTGCATTCATACATCAAAAAGCCAATGAAGGGTGCACCGTCAAAAATTATACGCATACAGATCTTTGACGCTGAGGAATTTCAAAGTTCTGAACATACATCATGTCACTGTAAAGCTAGTGTGTGTGCGCAATATATTGCTGATATGTTTAGTGATGATGTGTACCGGAGTGCCAAAGACTTAGTGGGTAAAATACATAGAAAATTAATATTATAATCATAATAAGCATTAAACAGTTAAGTAAATAGCTTGATATTATTTGCCTATTTGATTTTCAATTAACCCTCCTCCCCTGGTTTCAAATTATGATACTAATAAAATCACTCGATCAACTCTTAAACTGTGATAGAAAAACATCATACGGAAAGTGGCATCAGAACCACAATTTTCAAGGATATATCTACTGAGCGTGTGTGTTGTCTTTCTAAGAGTAAGGTTTAGAGAGAGAATAGGATGATGTTATAACTGATGATAAGAAAATGATGATCTAGATTCAACAACTAGGTATCTCTAAAGTATTTCATAGCGTATTTATGTAGTTAAGTATTTCAAACTGTACCTTACATCTATAAAAAGCTACATACTTATATTTAGTTGTGTTTATTAATATCATACCGATTCGAACGTATTTGAAACGTTATCTTACAAACTGATGTTTCCTACATACATATAATGCATAATATACTTCCAAAGGCTCGAGACGGTAGATAGGAATGCGTTCAGTATCCTTTTATGGATAATGGAACGATACTTAGCAACACACTGTGAGAGTGGGGAACATTGCTTTATAAATAAAGTATTGTATGATCTACGTATCAGTTGAAATAAAGATTTTTTATCCATAAATAAGTAACTATAATATTATGACTTAATAGACTATTCATTAAAATACGTACAATATCGTAGTCGTACCTATCTAATTATATCATTTTAAACTTAATAAAATAAATTCAATAATCATAGTTCTTTCATAATACAAGTAAAACTATACAAAAGTACTTATTCAGATTTGAATGAAAAGAAAGAGAACATATAAGAATTAAGTCCTTGTGGATGATCAGTATAAATTATATAACGAATAGATGAATCATCTACTCTTCTATTTGAATAGGTGAAGACCTAGACCTAGGTTAACTGGTGAAATTAGGGTAGATGGATCTATTGATCCAGATACCCTAATTTTACCCTACTGACATCTGTCAAAAATCCAAAATGGCGGATTTCAAGATGGCCGCCATACAAAGTGCTCATTTTTCGACCGTATTAGGAGTTTTTGTGGGATTTTGGACTGAATTTGGAATTATTGTCCTATGATAGTGTTTAGCAAGCCCAAAGGGCGAGCTCCTGCTGAGGCCAAAGGCCGAATTTTCGGCTCGCGAGGCCGAAGGCCGAGCGCATGGTGCGTGAGCCCGAAGGGCGAGCGCTTGGCGAGGCCGTAGGCCGAGCCATGTTAGTAATTTGCGAGGCCGAAGGCCGAGCTCCGACTCAAGAGTATTTTCCACGTCACCGACTGGTCTCCATGGCAACTGGCCGCGGTAACCGAAGCACCTACGAGTGGGGTTCCTAAACAAAAGTGACTCAGAATCTTGGTCCCATTCTGCCCGTACCACCTTTTTATGGCAGTAGGGTGAATTTGCTTTTGTGGCTACAGTATGGTTCTTTATTGTATTGAGAGTTTATATGGGATTTCATACTTCTATTGGAGTTTTGTAATATTTTTATTTTAATGTAAAAGGTGTTTTGATATAGTTTCAAATAAAATTAATAATTAGTTCACGAAATAAGGTTAATGAATACAACAGTACAATTTTGAACAGTTTTGAAAATAAAATTGTTTCATTGGCATCGGATGTTTTCGTTGGTTGTCATAATGCAGAACAAGAAAATTTTGTAAGGCAAAAGTTACATAATATGAAACCTGACGAGACTGGTGGATTACCTTATGAACTAGTTCTAGTTCCTAACCGACCCTATATGATAACCATAAACATAGATGTCGCTGATGGTTTATCTAATGGCACTGTAGGAAAATTACTACTCATAGAATCTGATAAAAATGATGAAATCACAAGACTTTGGTTCAAATTCTCAAAATCCATTGGTCAAAAACGTGCAACAAAATTTAGAAGCGACATTGCACGCTTGAAAATCGACAAAGACGCTGTTCCAATTTCTTTACAATCATCGTCAATACCACTCAACAGAAATAAAACTATAGTGGCAAAAAAAAACATTTTCCACTGATTTCGGCTTTGGCGATGACAATTCATAAATCCCAAGGAGGTACGTTTGATGCTATCGTTTATGAATACAATCGTTCTCATTCAAGAGAATTGGTGTACGTTGCGCTATCAAGAGTAACTAGTATAGAAGGTTTGTTCTTAGTCACTGAAGACGACACAAGGGCGAGCTGGAAATTTCATCATGGCAGAGTAGGAAACGCACAGGTGGAAGATTCAAACGCAACAAAAAATCAAAAGAGATCAACAACTCATCGAGAAGATTTATCAATTGAATTGAAACGTTTACGTGAAAATCCTTTGCAAACCATCACCAAAACACTTGTAGATTTTATTTCTAAGAATAATAGATTGTCTATTTTTTCATTCAATTGTCAGAGTTTACGTGCGCATGTAGATGATCTAGCAATTGACGCTCTTGTTAAAAAGATGAATGTGTTAATTTTATCAGAAACTCATATGGGTAACAATGAAATAATTGACATTCCGAATTTTAACTTTGTTGCGAGTTTCAGAAGAAATAATCGTCCCGCGAGAGGAGTAGCTATTTATCAAAATATGAACACAGTTCATTATTGCACAAATTATATCAAAGTCAAAGTCAAAGTCAAAATCATTTATTCAATTTAGGCGTCTACGACGCTCTTATGAAGGTCAATTACAAATTTTAGTATTGAAATATTCTACATTGTACTGCCACGCTCAGCAAATAAATTGTATAGAGCCACTGCGAGAAGAACGGGCAAGAAACTCGGGGCCATTCTTTTAAACATCTTTTAACAATGTGTTACACACATACTATATAATAGAGTTATTACAATATTTGTTTAAATTATGTAGGTGACAGGCAATAGCTTGGCGGACTATATGGATATGGATGTGCATGTGAAATACAACAGCATGTTTAATGCCACTGTTTCTGAGATCGGTGATATTTGTATAAGTCGTTGCCACTCTGGTGATAATCAGTTCATAATTATGGTTGCCGTTTACATCTCTCCAGATAAGTCATTGCGTGCTATACGAGACTTCTTGTATGAAAATTTATTCATTTAATATCATGACGCATCTGCATTGCTTAAAAAAAAATTGGAAAAAGCTTTGATGAATTGCCAATGATTTTGAGTGGAGATTTCAACATAAACTTCGCAGACGATAAAAATCAACTATTAATTGAATTTTTAAATAATGAATTTGGTTTAACTATGTCGAATGATCGCAATCTTAGCACAACGAAATACAAAACTACTATTGATGCGGTCTTTATTAGACATTTAAATAGGTTCGAATCAAAACTGTTCGTTTCTTACTTCAGCTACCATAAACCTATCGTATCAGTTTTAGAGATTGGCGATGATAGTTCTGGTAATGATGATGGTGAAAAAGTCGTTGAAATTATGGATGAAAGTTGATTTTTCGGAGAGATAAACTTTTTAATGTAAAATAATTGTAATAGTTTTAAAGTGTTAAATTTTTAATGTAATATAAATTGTCATGTTTGTGTACGATAGCGCAATAAATGAATATTGTATTCTACCACATAAATGATAGTACTTTTATACTGATAAAGCAAGTGGTGCAAAATTATTCCCTAACCATTCCAAAATATCAAACATGCTCAACGTTAATTAATAATCAAGTTTTCACTTCTGCCGGCACTCCCGGAGTGCAACCCGTCTTTTTTTTTCTTGACTCTGCTCTGATTCTTAGTCCCACTCTGATAGACTCTGATACACTCTCATAGAGCTGACATGATTGACAACTTTGATGGCCTCCAAATTAATTTATTTATTTTAATATAGAATATTTTGGTAGTTCACTACAACATGAGTTCTATTCGACGATATTTTATATGCTATGATACAAGAAATATTCTTTTATCGCCAACCTATTCGCCGGTCTGTGTTCGGCAGTAAAAAATATTTTATATAGGTTTAATTTTCATGAGCATGGCAAAATTCACTCGTAAGATACGACAGGATAGTGAGAGACAGCTAAGTGTCATGACATCAAGTTTTCGCCCATAACGTACGTAATTCTTGATACCGAATGCTTAGCTGAAAATCTGATGTATTTATCAGCTTTAGAAACATTTATAAATCATTTTTATAATTTTAGAGTTTCAAAATAGTTTGTGACATTATAATTTAAAAAGTTGCGATCAAAGCTAATTGAAATGTGCGTCAAATTTCAACTAATTATGGTTGTAGACTTAAGACGCCTTATTTAATTAATTTAAAGATTGTACTCGTATAAAGGTGTCACGCGACAATTTGACCGAGTGAAATGAAGGACATTTACATTATTTTTTAAATTACTGACAGGTTTGCCTTTGACCGTTGTCTTGAAGGTTACAGATTTTAAAGAAGATTATATTTGTTACTAGCTGACCCGGCAAACGTTGTTCTGCCATATAAATAATTTAAAAAATAAGGGTTGATCGTAGAAGAGTGAAAATTGAGGATTGTATGTATTTTTGTATGTTGTATCATAAAAAAATAGAAAATAAAAATTTTGTCTAAAAAATAAAATTAAAAATTTAGGGGTGGACTACCCCTAATATTTAGGGGGATGAAAAATAGATGTTGGTCGATTCTCATAGATACCGGATAAGCACAAAAAATTTCATCAAAATCGGTCAAGCCGTTTCGGAGGGGTATGGCAACGAAAACTGTGACACGAGAATTTTATATATAAGATATAACCGTTTAACTCACTTTTGATCAATGTTGTAAAAGCTATATGTATCAGAACTAAAATATTAAGAACGTCCCTTATTATTATTTCATATGTATGCTGTTGGTGTTTCTTGAATAAAAAATAAATAAAAAAAGATTATATTTAGAACATTAAAGATAGACCGGAATGAAACTTATACCAATAATAGCAATTGGACATTTTGACGTCATACTGAGACATACAGTTGTTAAGTTTCATGTGCCTGTAATTTTTTTGACTGTCAAGAATGCCTGCCGGAACACACTATGAGGTGCTTGGTGACAGATTTTCTGCTTGAGGGCGATAGCTAGCCAAGCGAGAAGTCGCAAAATGGCCTTCCACTATGCGGTGAAGCTCAAGCCGGCGACGGTGGGGATCGAACCATGGGTGGACAGATGGCGTACCACTCCTTACGGCTGCTATTTAAAAACGTATCGTTGTGATTAGAAGCTTTTTGACTTTTGCCAAGAAATTAGCTTATATTTATAATAAGCTTAGTGAGTTCCATTTCTGATTCTGCATTTCTGCTTAATAAAATAATGACTTATGATTTATGTTCTCCTGTTGGATATCGTATAACGTAAACAAGGAAATGAGGAGCACGAAACGAACTCACATCGATGTGAGTGTATTATTGCGGTACATTAGGCACAAAATAGAACTTCTGAACGCCTTAACAATTATACTACTGACAAGAGCATCACCAAAGAGTAACGAAGACAGCTGGCCATAAAACTGAAGCAATCTTTTGTATAATAAATATGATCTTGTTTTAGCTTCTGTAACCAAAGATATTGATTATGCTTGTTTGGATAAATTAATTAGTCTTTCATGTTCGTCTATAGTTCTTAACCAAATCTACTTAATAGTGGGGTACGAGAATCGAAATGCGTAAAATGTAGCTCGCTATTTGTACTTTACCAGGTTTAGTCATATTATTATACTCAGGGCTGATACAAGATTTTTTTACCTATAAACTATATTTTTTTCTCTAAGCCGTTCTAAAGTAATGTTTACGTACTATAAAAAGCAAAGAAGAGACTCCGGTAGGGCCGGAGTTAAGCATCTTTTAACGGTCATCAGATTGGAGAATGTTGCTTAACATCAGGAGGGCCTCGAGCTTGATCCGTGAAAAAAAATTGGGGAATGGTCCATACATTGTTGAGACATCCCTGATCATATCATATCATATCTTTGACTACATCATTTAAGTCGACAAAATTCCGCATATCAACAAGGAACCGATGATTTCAGTACTTGCTGTTTTAATATAATATGCTACATAATTTATAATATAGGTACCTAATTCCAGAATCCTAATTTGGTTTGTGTTTGAGATAGGCCCTGTTAGTAAACTGGGCTTAAAGTAACAATTTTAACGGCCGCTCCATTTTTTAATTAAAATTCGTACAAAATATACCAACACTCAAAGTGGTCTGGTAATATATGAAAATGTTTCATTGTAAACAAATTCGATTTTTTTAGTTTTGGATTAACACGCTACACTAGTTTAGATCTACATTTTAGGATTGCAACATTTCCTTGTACGGGCTAAATAGTCGTAACATACTTACGCACCAACAGTCAAGTAACATTTTAGGGCTTTATTTCGCCCTGTGGTTACGGAACCTAATAACTCTGGCTAACCCTCAAAGATGATGTATGTTTGGTGATTTTGTTAGAAGCTTATTATGGATTATTATAATTGAATCCGTATTTATATTTCAATTCTTCTACAACCTGCAAAAATTACCCATTCATTAGTTGAAAACCGGCCAAGTGCGAGTCGGGCTCGCGCAGCGAGGGTTTCGTACAAACCTGTAGATATATCAGTAAAAGTTATGGTATTTTTATTGCCATAATGAAAACCATAAAATTTTTAAATTATTAAAAATATTTTTACTTTATGATGTAATTAAATTGTGTGCTTTTCGCTTCTGTTCTGACGTTGCTTCATATCAAATTTTAAGATTCTGAGTTCACAGGAAGTAACCCTAGTAACCTTTAGTGTCGAAAATTTAAGACATACAAGGCTGTATCTTTTGATTGCGTTGGCTTAAAAGTTTGATTTTTTCACAGCTCAAGGGACAGAAAACCTGATTATTCGAAATGAATTTCAGTTTAATACCTCCACGCATCCCTGAGAAAAATGACCTTGACAGACAAGCAGACGGACAACAAAGTGATCCTATAAAGGTTCGGTTTGTATTCTTTTTGAGGTACGGCACCCTAAATATTTCACAAATTGAAAGAAAACATAAAACAACTCCCGGCGAGGTCCGGACAAATTACCTACTCAATTTTCGTCCGCTGTAAGTTTTATCAATACGTTTCAAAGGGAAGATTTAAAAAAAAACATGGCTCCATTTATATACCTGTGGGGTCCTGGGCTGGAAGAGCACCCTCTAAATCTTCTTGTGGAAGTCGTAAGAGGCGCCTAAAAAAAACAATACCAGAAGAAAGGAAGCAGTGCCTTCTCAAGAACTGCCAACTTACACTGCGATCTCCAAGCCGCCTCTGCCAAAGGTGGGGATGGCAAACTCCCTGTTTACGGAACAAATAAAAAGTCGGTCAAGTACGAGTGGAAAACTGTTTTATTGTAAAGGCAACACTATACAATATGAACAATATACACCTAACAATTCTCGTTTTAAAATTTAAACATAAAATTATTCCCGCACATTCTCGAAAATCTCGTCACCGTGATTCAGGAATTGATAGTGGCGACGCTAGCGACATCTCTTGCTATTTGTTTGAACTTAAGTAAGGTATACTCTACGCCACAATTAAAACTGATTACATACCTAGGCGATGCCAGCGCCATCTCTTGCAATTCGTTGTGAACTAAACAATGCAAGTTGACACGACAATATAATAGTTAGAATAGATTGCATTACATAATCGACTATTCAAACAGATCATTCAAATGATGGTAAGCCCCGAGACGCTGTCAACAAATCCTTATACATTCCGCCCACCAAGGACAAATTTGAACTTTGTCCTTTTATGAATTCCGCCCACCGTGAACCAATACTAACATAGTTGAGGCGGATACATAAACATTTGTCTTTTGTGAGTTGATTCCTAATTCCTGAATCATACAAGTTAACTTAAGTGGACTGTATAATATAAACTTAACGAACTAATATCTTTAACTACTACCAATATAAATACTAACACCAATACAAACAAATCAAACCGCTAGCGGGAGCACACATAGTTTTGACGTAGGCCGTTTGATAATTGTATTTTTTGTACGTAGCGTCACTACACGTGTTACATTATCATTTCCTGGATGTTTAGCAACCACCCGACCAAGAAGCCATTTGCAAGGAGGTAGGTTGTCCTCCTTTACTAATACTACGTCCCCAGTTTCTGGTTCAGGATTTTGGTAAGCCCATTTATACCTATGCAGAAATTGCGTTAAATATTCCTGCGACCATCGTCGCCAAAACCCTTGAAACATTTTCTGTGTTAACTGAAATCTACGCAAACTTGAAACATTTGAGGTTTCAAAGTTGTGATCTGGTGCTGTGATGAGTGGCTCACCTACCAGAAAATGACCGGGTGTTAAGACATTAACTGCATCAGACTCTGTATCGATTCGAGACAGGGGTCTTGAGTTTAGGCAGGCCTCTATCTGAGCCAGAACAGTTGATAATTCTTCATAAGTTAACGTAGAGTCTCCCAAAATTCTTTTTAAATGATATTTTGTGCTTTTAATTCCAGCCTCCCATAGACCACCGAAATTTGGCGAATGAGGGGGAATAAAGTGCCATGTTGTTCCATTTATTGCTAAGGCTTTAGATACTTCTTCCGCCATCGTTGAATTTTCCGAAGCGAGTAAAATCCGCAATTCTCGGGACGCTCCGACAAAGTTAGTTCCGTTGTCGCTCCAGATGTCACTACAATGACCTCGACGGGCAACAAACCTTTTGAAGGCAGCAAGAAATCCCTCAGTGGTTAAATCACTTACCGCTTCAATGTGTACCCCTCGTGTAACCATACAGACGAATAGGCATATGTACCCCTTATAGGCATGATGACCACGGCCTTTTGATGTTTTAACATTAATTGGTCCAGCGAAATCTACACCACTGCATTTAAAGGCTCTAGTTGGGGTAACTCGAGCTGCCGGCAGTTGTCCCATAAGTTGTGTCGAATTCCCCGCATTGTTTCTAATACATTTGATGCATTTACGTATGTATGACTTAACTAATAGTTTGGACCCCAAAATGTAATATTTTGTACTTAAATAAGTCATCATGAGCTGTATACCTCCATGTAGCGTCTTTGCATGGGCATCAGCTACTATCAAATCTGTCAAAGTTGATTTCTTTGGAAGTAGTATTGGATGTTTGACATCTTCATCTAGCGATGATTTCTCTAAACGCCCTCCAACACGTAACACACTTCGTCCGTCAATATATGGATTTAGAGATTTAAGTGGGCCCTTTATTCTTGCCTGCGTGCCTTCTTTTTCCAGGAGCTCTAACTCTTTCCCGAAATGTTCCCTTTGACATTGCTTGACACAAACTTCCAAAGATTGCATCAATTCTAGACATGTAAGATGACCCGAACCGTGTCTTTCACCGACTGGTTTTCTTAAATTTAAAAAACGCCTGCAATACGCTACAACTCTAATTAATTTTGTAAGCGATGAGTATTTGCTCCAAACAGAAATTTCCGCAACAGCAACATGAACCTTGACTTTCTCTAGCTGAGTCTCAATATTCTGTGGTTTGCTGTATTTGATGACTTCGCTCCGCAAAAAGTCTGGTCCGCTAAACCACAAGGTATTGTTGAGAAGTTTTGCTCTGATGAAACATGGGCCCATTGACTTGCATCTAGTGTGGTCAATATTTCAGATACCCGATTCGCAACAAACGTTTGCCAACGACTAGGGTGACTGTTGATCCAGGCTAGAACAACAGTAGAATCTGTCCATGCCCGAATATTCGACTTTGGTATCGCTAATATATCTGATACTTCTACTAGGAGCCTTGTTACAAGAACAGCTCCACATAATTCCAGCCTAGGTATGGATACTTGTTTAATAGGTGCGACCTTCGTTTTTGCCGTAACTAACGTGACATGATTTTTTCCTGCTGAATCAACCCTACGAAGATAAACCGCTGCTGAAAACGCCAAACGCGACGCATCAGAAAATCCGTGGAGTTCCATGAGTGAATCGTTTGCATTGGTGCCTAGCCATCTAGGTATGTTTATTTGGGTTAACAGGGACAAATTTTGACGGTAAGTATTCCATTCACCTAATATTTGACCCGTCACTTCATCATCCCAATCCAATCCTGCTATCCACAGCTTCTGTATTAACATTTTTGCTACGACTACACAAGGTGCTACCCAACCTAGTGGATCATATAATTTTGCTATATGAGAAATAATTTTTCTTTTTGTTACAGGTCCCGTTTCTAGAGGAAGTGTCACCGAGTAGTGGAACTCATCAGTTCTTCGATTCCAGGTAAGTCCCAGTAATTTAACTACTTCATCCATTTTCAGCTTCAGTTCATCTTGAAGATCTTCCTGTTTTGTTTCTGGCCCTGCCTTGATTGCTTCTAATAAATCTTCGCTGTTACTCATCCACTTTTGCAATTCAAAACCTCCTTTTTTCAGCAAGTCGTTCATTTCTTGATAAATAGTAATTCCTTCCTTTACAGAACTACATCCCGTCAACAAATCATCCATGTAGAAATCGGTTTTTACCTTTTCAGCTGCTATAGGATACCGTTTCCCTTCATCACATGCTACTTGTTGCAGACTCTTCACCGCTAGATATGGTGCACACGCTGTCCCAAAGGTAACTCTCAACAGCCTATAATCTTCAGCGTTTCCTTCCAAATCATCTTTCCATAACAACCGCTAAAAATTTACATCTTCTTTTGATATCTTAACTTGGCAATACATTTTGATCACATCTGCAACTAGACATATAGAGTATTGTCTCCAACGCATGAGCAAGTGCCGTAGTTCAGGTTGCAATGTGGGGCCTATCATAAGTGTATCATTTAATGAAATACCATGTTTATACTTGCAGGAGGCATCGTACACAACCCTGACTTTCGTGGTGTCTTTATCATTTCTTACAACTGGATGGTGAGGTATGTATACCGATTCAGCATTATAAATTTCTATTTTAGGAATCCTTTCCATGAATCCTAATTTTAAGTACTCATCCATTACCATTTTATATTGTTGTCTAAGGTCTTCATCTCTTTTAAATCGCGATTGTAATGTATTTAATCTTCTTTCAGCGATCAGTCTGGAGTCACCATCCACACATTCCGGCCTATTTGCTTTAAATGGAAGTTTGACGATGTATCGTCCGTCGCCATCTCGTTTTGTAGTTTTCTCAAACAATCGCTCACAAGAAATTTCTTCTTCAGTCAGTATTTTTACGTGTGGTTTAGTTTCCGCTTCAATTTCCCAGAACCTTTTCAGCAATTCGTTATCCTTAACGCTTAAGTGCATAGAAACCACATTCGCAGAGGAAGAATGAGTTTTTTCACAAGTGCCTGATAAAATCCATCCCAGTGTAGTAGCCTGAGCCATAGGATACCCTTGTGGACCCTTTTTAATTCCCTCTTGTACCACCTGCCCATAAACATCTGCACCTAACAATATGTCAATTTTGTTCGGGGTATGGTACTGAGGATCAGCCAAACATTCTCGTAAGCCATTATCCAACCATTCCAATTGCTCTAGCTTGCAATTTGGAAGACAAGTAGTTACCGTTTTGATAACGTATGCTTGTACCGTGATGACGACCTTATCATCAATTCGCGAACGAATCTTGAACTCTACCATATGTTTAGAAATTGTTGTTTCGTTGCCATCTAGGCCCGATATAATTCCCTTTACGGGATACTTCTTAAGACCCAAGTATTGAGCAGTTCCTTCCGAGACGAATGATGCTTGTGAACCTTGATCTAAAAGTGCCCTGATGTAGTAATTCCTACCCTTTGACGATTCTGCCCATACTATGGCCGTCGCTAACAATACCTGACGCGTGACAGGCATTTGACCAAAACACGAGACCACTGGAGTTGTGTCAACAGAACTGGAGTATTCCCCTGATTTTCCAGGGAGTGAGCCACCCATACCATCTCCAGACGTTGAAACATCAGCGTTCGACCCATGAGAATTACCAACTCCATCTGAACCATTTGGATGAAGCAACGAATGATGCTTGCCTTTGCAAATCCTACAAGTGAACTTACAAGGGCAAAACCTTGCCGAGTGGTTACTACCCAAACAGTTGTAGCATAAACGCTTATTAAATACAAATTCACGTCGCTTACTAACATCTTCTTGAACGAATTTTTTACATGTATAAAGTTTGTGGTCTTCATTACAATATTCGCATATAACATTAATACCTGCAAAAACATTATACCTTGCTGGTTGGCCATGAATAGAATAAGAAGCTCGTGATTTAGTAACCGGCTCAATAGATTCGAGAGCTCTAAATCGCGATTGTAAAAATTCTCGAAAGTCTGCAAATTTAGGCAGTTCTGTAGAACCATTTGCCGAAACTCTCAACTCCCACTGCTTCCGTGTTTCCATATCCAGCTTGTTCGATATTATATGAATTACAATTATATCCCAGCTATCTACGTTAACCCCTATGTTTTTCAAGCCGTGCAAACAGTCTACAGTAGTATCAGTTAGTTCTTTTAAAGCATCAGCGGACTCTACACTAATGTTCCTTTGACCAAGTAAACGCTTTAAGAGACAATTAGCTAAGAAATTTTTATTATTGTACCTCGCTTCCAGTTGCTGCCAACACTCCGAATAATTTGCTGCAGTAATTGGCAATTGCCTTATGAGCTGTTCTGCTTCTCCAGATAAATGACTCTTTAAATAATGGAGTCGTTGTACATCGTCCAAAGAAGTATTCGAATGAACTAGTGAAACGAACAAGTCTCTAAACGTGACCCACTCTGTATATTTGCCCGAAAATTGGGGAATTGTAATCTTAGGTAATTTTATATTTGTTACACAATTTTTAGCTAATTGCGGTTCACCTAAACTCTTTGAAACTGAACTGAGCATGTTCATTAATTCTGCTTTATAGTTTATAAACGCCTCTTCGGTTTTATCATATAACTCTTCCTTTATGTAGGAACTGTTTTGTAATTTTTCCCAATCCTCGCAATTATCTACAATATCTTGATGTACCTTTGTGAAATGATTCCATAAATTATCTAACAGTGTTATCCTTGTTTGTACATAAGGTTCGGTAAGACGATCTTTAGGAGACTTTTTGAAATTAATATATGACTTTACAATTTTATCATATGAATCTCGCTGAGAGTTTACTAATTTAGTCGCCATATTACTAAGATGTATCTAACAAACTGACAAATTCTTCTACTAGTACTCACTCAAATCTACAAAAAATTACAAGTGTTATTTTTGCCTAAAATTTTTCTAAGTCCTAAAAATGCCAATAAATTTTACAAGTGTTTTTTCGATAGAATTTTTCTAAGTCCTAAAAATGCCAATAAATTTTACAAGTGTTTTTTCGATAGAATTTTTCTAAGTCCTAAAAATGCCAATAAATTTTACAAGTGTTTTTTCGATCGAATTTTTCTAAGTTCTGATACAATTTTGAAAATTTTACAAGTCTTTGAGAAATATGAACTCTAACAAAATTTGAGCGTGGATTCCCCGTCTTAACCAAATTAACAAAATTATTCTAAGTTCCTATTAATTACTTAAACACTATTAGATCTTCCAAATTCACCAAAGTTAAATTCTTCTAATAAATAAAGTTCAAACTTGCACGAATTAAGATATAAATCTCAGTACTCACAATTTATTTTCACTCACACTTCACCGAAATCCTGACGTCACTGGAAAATTCCAATTCCCTCCACGGGGTTCGTGGGCAGCTGCCCTTCCTGGTTGCTGCTGAGTCTTCTGACTGGCTTCCGGTTCCGTCTGCAAATTTTCCCGTTGGTGGCGTTGCTTCGTCACGCTGCTATCCTGCTCCAGGTGAGGTGTTTCACCTACTCCTCACAGTGGTTTTTCCCACCGTTGATCGCCCCGAACAGCGATCCACTGCCCATAGGTGCGAAGAGCACAAAAAAATTCCGACTCGAATGACCAAAAAATGTTTACGGAACAAATAAAAAGTCGGTCAAGTACGAGTGGAAAACTGTTTTATTGTAAAGGCAACACTATACAATATGAACAATATACACCTAACAATTCTCGTTTTAAAATTTAAACATAAAATTATTCCCGCACATTCTCGAAAATCTCGTCACCGTGATTCAGGAATTGATAGTGGCGACGCTAGCGACATCTCTTGCTATTTGTTTGAACTTAAGTAAGGTATACTCTACGCCACAATTAAAACTGATTACATACCTAGGCGATGCCAGCGCCATCTCTTGCAATTCGTTGTGAACTAAACAATGCAAGTTGACACGACAATATAATAGTTAGAATAGATTGCATTACATAATCGACTATTCAAACAGATCATTCAAATGATGGTAAGCCCCGAGACGCTGTCAACAAATCCTTATACACTCCCTCTTAATGGAAGAGGCTGTGTTCAGCAGTGAAAGATCCGGCTGCACTAAAACTTTATTTGGATTACATTTTATTCTACTAGGTTGCAACATCAGCGCGACCGTAGCTATAATATGTATTTAATTTAAGCAGTGAAGGCCCAGCAGCAATACTTAAGCACTGCCGCCCTGGTGTCTCGCCCGACAACCTACCACTGTCAAGTGGAAAGTCTGTCACCAAGTAAATAACAATGTATTCGAGCAGTTGTCCTTGAGAGACAGCAGTTTATGTTGTATGTTAATACAACTATGTATATGTGTATTTCTCAGTAAGCCGTTCGGCCTAAAATACCCCTGGTATTCAATCACAAAGCTTAGGTTATTAATAGGTTGTATATCTACAAAAATACAGGCAAGGTTTTTTTCCACTTACCGGGCATGGTTACAGACTCCCGATTGCTACAATTCCAATGCCCGCCTGGCTAGTTACACCCCTCCAGGTACTGGATGGGCTCCTGTTCCCGGTTGGGACCCAGATGAAGTATCTGGGTCTCATTCTGGATGGGAGGTGGGCTTTTGGGACCCATTTTACACAGTTAGCCCCAAAAGTACTGGGAGCCGTGGCCGCCTTGGGGAGGCTGCTGCCCAACGTGGGTGGCCCTAACGCTAACTACCGTCGTTTATACTCCGGAATAATCCGGAGCATGGCCCTGTACGGGGCACCTGTCTGGGTGGATGCCCTCAACCGCGATAATATGACCCTGCTGCGACGTCCGCAGTGGATTGTCGCGACGAGGGCGCTACGCGGATACCGGACGGTGTCCTAGACGGCAGCCTGCGTGCTGGCCGGTGATCCTCCCTGGGAGCTCCAGGCGGAGATTCTTGCCGAAGTTTATCACTTCGTGGCGGCGAGAAGATCTCAAAGGGAGCCCCCAGTGTGGGAGGAGGTCACGCGCATGCGACGGCAGGCGACGGCACTGCCTGTTGCAGTGGTGGACGGCGGACCTGGCTCCACCGGTCCCTGGGCGGTTGACGGTGGATGCCATCCGCCCGGTCCTTCGGAGGTGGGTGAGGCGGCCGTGCGGGTCGCTGACCTTTCGATTGGTGCAGGTGCTTTCTGGACACGGAAAGTACCTGCACCAGATCGCGAGACAGGAGGCGACCCCAGCCTGCCACGAGTGTGGGGCGCCGGAGGACACGGCGCCTCATACGCTGGAGGTGTGTGCTGCATGGGGTCCGCAGCGACACACACTTTCAGCAATTATTGGAGGGGATCTCTCTATGCCGAGCGTTGTAAACGCTATGCTCAGTGGAAAGATATTGTGGTAGGCGGTAGTCTCCTTCTGCGAAGCGGTGATGGCGCAGAAAGAGGCCGTGGAGTGGGTTAGGGAGAGAGATGTCCATACTGCCTCGCTCCGGCGTAGACGAACGGGTATGAGGAGGCGGCACTTCGCCCGCCTCCTCCCTTCTCCGTAGTGGGGCCACTGGTGGAGAATCGGGGCATTCTCTACCAGCATGCACGGCCTCACACGTTTGAGGGATGGCCTTGGTGAGCAAGGTCACCCCTCCACAGGAGCAGAGGCCCGATTGAGTTCGGGCCTACCGCCGGGGCAAGATGGTGAATGCCAACGCGACCTTATCTTGCCCCACCTTGGCGGTGGACAGCTCACGGGGGGGTTTTAGTGGGTTCAAGTCCCACACATCCCCTTTCACCACCACCGTGGTGAAAGGGCAGTGCGAAGGCATTTCCCCCCACAAAAAAAAATAAAGGCGTGGTGGTATGGCTGCCTCAAGTAGCTAATTTCTCATAGTAACTAAACAACTTTAAACGGTTTAAATCGCGTATATGTATCATTATTTTTATCCCGACGTTTTAAACAGTTACCCCGAGACCACGATCACTGCTAAGTGTTTGAAACGTCGGAAAAAAAATAATAACAAATAAACGCGATTCAAACCGTTCAAAGTTGTTTAATTACTATGTGTAATAATCGCGAAAACCTAAGACAAGATTAGATAATTTCCCTCCAATCACCTATCTTTTTTCCGGCAGCTATCTTTGAGAGCCAGTTCCCATTCTAAGATAATTCTATTAACCACCTTCGACCACATCAACATTTACCATCAAATCAGATAGTAGTCAATGGCTAGCTTAGCAACTATAGGAAAAACAAAAACAACACATTTATGAATATAAGCATCGCTATATCTGAATATAACTACGTATATATAAGTCTCGTCTCGTCACCAGGCTTACTGACACAGAAACATCATAGATCTCTTGATTTTTCTAATAGCTTGACACATATCTATTTATAAATTTTTCTATATACTGTACTGTCTACTTATATTTTATTCCTTACTAATTGTTATGACTTCAACGTGATTAGCCTGTCAAATTATTTAATTATTAAAAATATTTTTGGTTATTGGAGTATATTTGTAGTGTTTGGACTTATCCGATATAAGTATGATTGCGAAAGTTTATGGCGGTTTGTGATTATAAAACATATATTTACTAATTTACCGGTGACACACTCCTCTCCTTCCTACCTACCTGCACCTCCTATTCATGGATTGCCAAATACTTCAACACACATAAATAGATACTTTGAAATGATAGCCAAGTGGTAATAATTATGGATTGCCGTGCCGCAGGTCCATGGTTCGATCCCCACGAGCCCCTTTGAGCATCACCGCATGCAGCAAGGAAATGCTTTTTGAGAATGCTCGCCTGGTTAGATACCCCCTTCAAGTAGAAAATCACCAAGCACGTAAGTGTGTTTCAGCACCAGTCTTTGAGAGCCTTAAGTCCTTGAGAATAAATTATTACCTAAAATAAATGAATTTTATTCTCAATTTTAAAAATCAAGGAACAAGAATATCTTTCTCTATTGCTGGCCACCCCGAGATGTAGGACAGTTCCGCCAGTTCTCACGCCAACTCCCCGATACCACGATCCCTTGCAGCTCTAAACAATATTCTAGACACCAACCATAATTGTGACATATTTGCTGACGAGTGGAGAGAGATTTTATTATATAAAATTATATATAAACACTTCATTAATAATTGTTATTAATAGTGATGTCTTTATCATTAGTGTAAATGGCGTAAGCCGTGCTAATTGACGGAATAAATAAAAAAAAAACTACTTTAATATACTATCAGACCAAATTTCAGGTCTGTTACTCATTTCGTACCAGGTTAAAGCCTGTGATATCTCGGACAGAGAGTGAGACAAACTGACCAGCAGAGTGACAACTATAAAGCTTCATTATTTATTTCAATACAAAATTCTAAAAACATCCAGATCCGACAAATATCTGAACCTAGGTTTATTTGATCATCTAACGCTAACTACAATCACCACTCATGGCAGACTACTTGAGGATATCTGCCAAGCCAATTTATAGTCTAATCACGTAGATACGAGTAGAAGTATGATGCACATTGGGCGCATTTAATACCTTAATTTTCTTTTAAGATCATTCATAGGGAAGATACAGAATGGAAAATTCGACCGATTTTTAATTTTGGAACAGTACGTTATCTAACTTCTACCTCCTTACCCCGTTATCTACTGTCTAACCAAAACCCAATATGTTATCTTTAATTATTGATTGAGTAAGAAGAACTTGAGAGAAACCATATATTGAATTTTGAATATGTATTTTTTATTGTTTTCTCTTAACATTGTATATGGATCACAGAGTCTGAAATAAAGAGCTATTATTATTATTTATTATTATTATATAAGGGAAGTTGCGGGAGTAGCTAGTATTTTGTTACTACGAGTACGAAAGTAGGTACTTACGCGTGGGTTCTACCTTTGATCTTCGTATGCCGGGGAACCTTTCCAAACAAAATATTAATACGATTTTTGTTATTATTTCTGAATACGACTGGCTGGTTCTGCGTATTGTGTTTGATTTGATGTAGGCTTTGCGACGCGATTGTATCGCTTTGTGACAATTTACATGACATGTTTACGGTGAAGATAACGACTGCTGGAATTTTTGTCGCGATATTTTTATTTATACTTATAGTACTTGACTAGTATCTCAACTGATGAAATCAACACGGAAGTTAATAACCAGGCAAGTGCGAGGTAGAATAACGCATGGTACGGAACCCTCACCACTGAATGAACCTACGAGTACCATAAAAACGATTGTTTTTATGTTCCAAAAACATATATAATATACCATAAAAAAGTAATGGAGGGTTTGATCACACATGATTATGCCACCCCCATAGATCACATCACATTTTACGCTCAATAATACAATTTTGTATATCATTCTAGCCTCCTTCGATTGAGAAAATGCTATTGCAATCACCAACCACCCGCAGTTCAATCCCGGCCTCGTAACACAACCTTGACCTGCCAACTTCGCCGCGGACACATTCCACAAATATATATGTTATATACAACCTCAACAATGTTACATCCAGCACAATTTAGTTAAATTAACTAACGCATAAGAAATGCACAAATAAAATGATATAGTTTACGTGTTTGGCGTGTATAAAAAGCCTTTTAACTATAGCAAAAACAAATAACGTTACAAAAACACGATTTTTGTGTTTTGCGGCACCATTTTTTTTTTACTTATTTATTTTATTTATTTTAAAAAAATACAATGTGGCTTACAGACTATGATGTCCAAAACACCAACATGTCAAAAATATAAATTACCCGAAACAAAACATTATTACTTAAATTTAAATTATATATCTTATTATACAAATATATTACATTATTATACAATTCTATGCGATTATTATTACTATCAATATTTACAAACAATGTCATATTAAATTAAAATACATAAACTATAATCACAATAAAATAATACAAAGAAAATTCAAAATGTCAATAAAATCAATATGTCAAAAAATTATCACACAATAATAAATGAAGATTGAATTAAATTTCACGATAGTTCAAATTTAAGTGCAAATATGCATGTCTTATTAGGGTTCCCATATTGTCAGCAAATAGATCAACATTTTCGTCATAAAGAAGCAAATCTCCGAGCACGGCGCGCGCACGAGCAGTGGGCGCATTTTGTGTGCGGCGGGTCCGTACGAGAGGCCTTGCTAAGAGCCGCGGGACATTGCGCAGTGCGACCGTCGCTCCGCGCCTGGGCACCTGTAGCCCTATCTGACTAAGTACACTTTGATTGTTAACTTTATTGTGAAGAACTGATAAATAGTGCACTACAAGCAGCAGTTTCCGTCTCAGATTAAGTGTATCTAGGCCGACCATACCCGAAACGAACATAGACGGATATAAGTAGGGATAATATCCATAGGCTCTCTTGAACAACCACCGCGCAAACTTTCGCTGTATCTTTTCGATCATAAGTGAGTATTTGTCCTCATATGGATCCCAGACCACTGCACTAAACTCCAGAGTGCTGCGGACATAGGCGTTATATAAAACTTTAGGTACTCTATTATCAGAAAACTGTGAAGCCACCCTCATTATAAACCCAAGCGATCTACTAGCCTTTTTACAGATGTTGGTCACGTGTGTTCTAAAGTCAAGTTTATTATCTAAAGTCAGTCCAAGGTCACGAATTTCTTTAACTCTTTCTAATGGTGCGTCAGGCAGAAAATAAGTAGCATATAGAGGACAATGTGAGCGCGTGAAGCTAATTATTTTACTTTTAGAAGCATTAAAGGGCAGGCGGTTGGTTTCACTCCAGTCAGCCACAGCATCAATATCTCTCTGCAGAGCTTCAGTGTCCTCTACACCACTCACAGCAAGGCACAACTTCAAATCATCCGCAAACATGAGACATTTTGCAGAACTCACGGCCTTCGGCAAGTCATTGATCATCAACAAAAAAAGCGTTGGTCCCAGAGTACTACCCTGACTTACCCCCGACCGGGTGTAATAGTAGCTAGATTCGTACCCAGATACCTGAACAAACTGATTGCGGTCAGTCAGATAGCTCGAGAAGAATTGAAGGAGCTTAGGAGTAAATCCAAATGTTGATAACTTCTCGAGTAAGATGTCATTATCAACTAAATCGAATGCTTTTTTTAGGTCAAAATACGCCGCATCGACTTGCCGACCCACGTCCATTTCACTAGCGACATAATCAACTAGGTTTATATGGTTAGTGGTGGTAGATCGAGCCCTACAGAAACCGTGCTGGCAGTCATTTATGGCATGCTCTACTTGCTGGGAAATACGGCGATCGATAATGGACTCAAAGACCTTTCCAAAGACTGATAGCACCGCAATAGGCCTGTAGGTGGAGACTTCAGATCCAGAGCTTGCCTTGGGTACTGGTGTCACTCTCGATGTCTTCCAATGCCACGGATAGGTCGACTCCTCAAGACATAAATTGTAAAGATACATCAACGGTAACTTCAATACATCGATACAATCCTTCACCAAAAAAGTAGGAATGCCGTCGGGACCAGCCGCGGACCGCGATTTCAGGCGTCTCACAGCCGCAGCAAGGTCGGTCACGTCTACAGTGCTTATTGCAACCCGCGCAGAATCACTACCAGAACCGTGTCGCGATGCCGCTGCCGCATCCAGCTGTGGTACCTCCCGTTGGAATACAGAACTGAAGTAGCGCGCGAACGCAGCTGCGGCGTCCGCGCCCTCAACCTCAGCTCCGTCACATGTGAACCTTTCACAGCGCCGCCTGTCCCTCCGTTTGTCCTTAACATATTCCCAAAACCTAGCAGGTTCGTCAATAATTTGATTTTGTATCAGTCGAATGTGCTGCTGATAAGCATTGTCAATTAAAGTCTTTACATGCGTCCTATAATATTTAAACAATTCCCAGTTAAATGCCTTACCCTCTGATTTGTAACGGACAAAATGAAAATATTTATTTCTTATATTTTTGATTATCTCCGGTGTGTACCATTGTGGATATACATAGCGGTTTGCGTTCAAAGAATGCTTCTTTACAGGGACATACTCACTTATGCATTCGTATAATTTCTGATAAAACATGTCAGTTGCTAAATCGACCCTTGTTATTATTCAATATATGCTACCATTCCAACACATATTTTGTCAATATTTCAACCGGATATCTATAACGGTTACAAAGACCCATTATAGAACTCAAAAAGAACCATTTAGGCTCTGTTAGAAAGGGTCAGAATCCACTCAGGGATTTTTTTTTCGTATATGTGTGTTGCTCACATAGCTGGCGTTAAAATAAAAATGCTGGCCAAGTGCGAGTCCAGCCTAATTCATTTAGGATTCCACATTGCAACAGCAAGTTAAAACGTATATTTGTTTTGATCACAGGTTCAAAAGTACGTTATAAGTGTGAGTTGCCTTACCTACATTATAAATCAGCGATTTCAGTATTTTGTTGGTAACAAAGCGGACATTGTACTTAAAGTACAGCAATTCCACATATTACCTGTGTGAAAAGGCTTAACCTTGAATTAGTGGCTCTCAAGGACAGTTGCCGGAACACCAGACGGGCATTCGCAAAATGGCCTTCCACAATGCGGTGAAGCTCAAGCATGCGGCGGGATTCGAACCATGAACCTGCTGCGCGGCAGTCCATAGCCAATGCGACTTATATAATTGACAAGTTTATGAAATAGTCTCCGTAAGAGAAATAGTCTAAATTAACAACTTTGACGGCTCCCTTTATCATATTGTAAAAACCTACGCTCATATTTTTATTTTATGTTTAAAAACACGACTGTTAGACAGTGAAACAACTAAATAACAAAAACAATATTTCAATATAACACATTGTTCAAATATCAGTTTAAATTTTAATTAACGATGTGCGTATTACTAACAACATGTCGTTGTTTAATTTGTTGGCAATCGAAGTGAAAATATACGTGTGTAGCTCGTGCATAATACCAATCTTATAGCCTCGACTTAATATCAGCTATGAAATGACTTGTTTTATGCACCTTCTAATGTACTGGAGCCCCTTTGAACATTTTATAAAATAAATATTTAGTTCAATAAATGTTAGATCATATTTGGGTTCACTAATATACATACTATCAAAATTTTGTTATATGAGGCCAAACGAGAAGGCAGCTCACCTGATTGTAAGTGATTACCGTCGCCCACGGACATCCAAGAGGTCTCGAGGAGCGTTGACGGCCGTTGAGGTGATAGTATGCTCTCTTGAAGGTTCCTAAGATTTATTACTCGTTACAATCAAGTGGGCCTCGTATAAGAGTGCCGAGTCAAATTCCCAAAAAAAATAACACCAGACCCACAAACAAATCGGTTAACTACTGACTAAAATTCTCTTACAAACAATAAACTTCACCCAGTTACAAACCATATTTTAGATATGTTGACATCATAAATTATATTTCGATTATTATAAGTCTGGAGCCAGATTTGACGCCGCGTGTAATCCGCCGGTAATGGCTATCATCTGCGTGGCTGGCACATTCGATCCTAGAATTCTGTTGTACTTCTTTTTTGTTTTGTGTGAATGGCATTTTTGACACATTCATAGAATTGAGAAAAATATCTCAATTATTTTATTGAGAATAAAATTATGTTGGTACTCGTCAATGGTTGGAGTCTTTACACTATCAAATTGTAGAGATTATTCTGACTGACAGACTTGAATTTAGTTGATAGAGAAATTCCCACATTCTAGAAGGAAACCTTGACCTCGAAGATTATACGGTGTGTCAGTATACAAACATTTCATTATTAATTATCATAATATTAGATTTGATTACTTTTATAGATGTTGAGTAATAAATTAAGAATAAGATATATTTTTTTGTTGAAAACTGGACTGGTTGTTGGTAATGGCTGTGATCTGAGTTGATTGTGAAAGGAAACTAAGTAGGTAACTAGAGAATGGCGTAGTGTTTGTCTGAAATATTGCATCGTGAAGACGTTTGTAAAGAAAGAAAAAGGGAAAAACATAAAATAATACAAAGCAAAACATAATAGGTACAACATAATATATATCATAATACAATATTTTCACGGATTGCAGTCAAACAGTCCTTGCTTCACGCACGCTATGTTGATTTTCAGTGAATCCCTCGCGAGTGAAATATGCGCCTTTGAACATTGACGTGTCGTGATTGTTCGTGTACTGACAACAGGAAGAGCGCGTCAACCCCAAAATAACACCTGGTCATTAGTGGACTTTTTGGTATATATATATTTCGCGTCCCGCGTCCCGCGTCGTGGCGGGTGTCACAAGCTGTTCTCGCTCCCGCCAGCCCGAACAGTTGCTCACACAGTTTCTCCCATTCCACGTACTCTCAGAGCACTCAACAACCTCCTGGCCATGGCGCCTGATTGTGATTTGTTTGCGGATGAATGGAAGAATATTGTATCAATATGCTTGGAGTTCTGTGAGAAGAAAGCGCGCAATGTGAATGAAGAATGTGAATTTGATGAATGAATGTGAATTTGATGTGCGTGCAATCTGTATGCCGAATGTGAATGTGACTTGCACTTATGATATTTACTGTAGTACTAATATTTATAATCCATTGACCAAATGTTTTTTTTTTATGACATATAATACTTAATATTAATAAGGAGTAATTATGACATTTGTGTACTGATTCATATTTTGTTGATTGTTTTGTAATTTTGTGAAATTATGACATTATGATCGTGAAAACTAATTTATTCTATTTTAATGTAATTAAAATTTTTTTAATAATAATGTTATTACTTTATTTTAATTTGATATAATTATTTTATTACGAAACTTATAATTTGTAAATAATTATATTAATAATAATTGATTGTATAATTAAGTTTGTTCGATAACTAATGTAATTGGTGATATTACCGTATTAGTTTAAATATATAAATAAATAAATATATATGGTATGTTCATGCAACTTCCATTACCTTTATCCCATTACAGTTGCAACAACTAGACTACTCAACTCAACAAATTTATTTGTTTCTTTTCTCGTTCTTTGTTGAACATATCTACCTGTAATGACTTGTTTTGTTCTTGTGTCGTACAATTGAAAGAGGGTATAGGTAGTGAAAATTAGGTCCAAGTTCGAGATTGATTATATAACGTTTGTTCAGTGGTAACACTCAATAGCGTACCTATTTCGTATATATTGACCAAATTGACCTTTTTTCATATCCTTGTTAATTTATTTATAGTATTTCATGTAATTACACTTAGTTCAACGCTTGTATAAGCAAAAGCTAAAAACGTTAAAACGTTGTATCTTTCGTAAAAATGTTTATAGATTTCTTCTTACAGGTTCATTAAGCCCTGACGGCGTAGACTTTATAAAAGCAATTGAACAGAGGTGAACATTATTGGGGCTATCTCTCAAAGTGCGTTGTAGGAATTCAAATGTTCTCAAAATTGAAATACTAACTTTATGGACTGGAACTCTGGAACATAAAATCAATATAAATAAACATTGTGAGCTGTTTTGGAAACATCAAATATCTTGAAACTAGTTTGACATTAAGCTCTCCTTGTCATCTTTGCACAAAAGTTTAATAAGAGTTTCCATACATTTCAACAACTATTCTGTCTTTAGCTTAAGTGTAATGAGACACGTGACATCCTATAGGGTTGTCGAGGCTAATATTTTGCGAAGTATTTCTGAACTATCTTCAAATAATCCTTCTTACGTATATGCATCAGTACTATTTTGATTGAATTATATATCAGCATCAGATTTATAGCCATCCATATCCCAGGGTTGACGCAATATGTCTTTCCTAACAACATAAAACAGCAATACAAAAGCATTTTTTTTTCTTTTAAACACAATATACAATTTTATTGATAAAAAAATAAGTGCGTTATTAATGTATATAAAACAAATTAGGTTCGTCGTTAAATCGGTAAGTTACGAAAAAAATAGAAGCTTGATAGTTGAAGCAGTGTTAGTATCTCGACAAGGTGATGACCTGAAAATGAAGCTGACGCTGCGTATAGGCTCTATAAGTATTTACATACCTACTGTGTGTTTACATAATGTGTATTTACAATACTGTGTATATACGTAACGTGTATTTACATAATGTGTATTTACATTACTGTGTAATATATTTATACAATATTTGAAGCAATGATAGCCGAGCGGTAAAATAACTAAAGACTGCTGTGCCGCAGGTTCTTGGTTCGATCCCCACCACCAGCTTAAGATTCACCGCATGATGGAAAGGCATGTTGCGCTTCCACTCTCAAGTAGAAAATCGATCAACATGCACTTAACGATATATTCCGGCAGCAGTCATTGAGATCCACTAAGATTAGCACATAAGACAACAACTGTAGGTTTTAGGGTGACGGTTGCAATGCATTTCGACTTTGTGACGAAATGCTTCTGTTATAGGCAGAGTTTACCGCTTGATATCAGGTGGACTCCGTACAGTTTCCGTCACAATTCTGTAAATAATCAATAGGACAAAGTCACGTAACATGGAGAACACTTATCATAGATAAAAATCTCACAACTCTACCTAGAGTTGTAATTTTGAATTTATTTCAATACTTTTCTTTCTTTATCAGCCAGAATCTTTATGGATTCCTTTGTTTTATAGCTGGCAAGTATAATAGGGACTAGTGTTGTTGGAATTAACTCAAGAGACGCTTACCCCATGGCCCTATAATCTAGTTTTCCTAGTCGGTTTGTACAACACTGGCGGATAGATTATTAAAAGGGAGAGAGGAAGTTATGCGGCCACGAAATCCCACGGGCTAATAACTACTAACTTAACTGTAGATTTATATGTTATATGCGCTGTACGTAATGCTAGCTAAATAAGCTTACTACATCACATAAAAAGGGAAAATTGAAGCATAATAAGTAAGATAATAATGACATTGATTCTACATGCATGGTGGTAGGGTATTTAGCGAATGGCCGCCTGGCTGGCTACCACCCTCAAATAGAAAATCTGTCGCCAAGTACCTAACGGTGTGTTCCGGCAGCTGTCCTTGAGAGCCAGTAATTTTAGGTTAGCCCGAACAACGTCTTCGACAATCATCACTTACTATCAGGTGAGATAAAGGTAAAAGGCTAGCCTTAAAAAAAATAAAAAAATAACCTGAATAAAAATTTAAAATTTGCACAGCCCTACTGCACCATCTGGCATATTTGGAGTTTGTTTCAAAGTTGTAGTATCTACACCGCCATGGAATCTTTTGTCAAAGTTAACCTCTTACTTGATTTCATCTCGTGCTCTGAAGGGCGCGAAACTGTTAATGAAAATAAGATACTTTGTGAAGGACTCTCAGGACTTCAAACAAAATTAATATGACGAGCTTCTTGAGGTAAACGCTCTTCAGATAAGTTGATACGAAGCTATTTTAAGTACCTACTTATGTAAGAATGTTGGGGTTTGACTTCTTTCGCGAGTATTGAAAAAAAAACATCATGGAAATCACTGTTTTGATTGTTCACATAATCGTGCCCACACAAATTTCAGCTTTTGCTAACACTTTATTACAGTACATAATACAAAATAAGTATTCGTTATTGCATCGATTTATAGAGTGTAGCAACACCCACTAACCGGTTTCTAAGCCAATAATTTTCAAAACTATCGGTCCGTCAAAGCTCACGAACCATGAAAATTCTATTTCTATTATGGAAGTACTTTTGCACTATTTTATACTGTTCACAGGCGTAGAATCTACTTGCTTAAATTTCTCTAACCAATGTGCTACGTTTGTAGAACAATATGCAAAGCAAATTTTCACAATTCGGGCAAACATACATTAAATTGTTTTTCTTTTAGTTTTACTTCTAAAACATTTAGTTAAGTACCAACTGAGCAATAAAATCAAGTTTAATAAACCTTTTCAAACGTAGCGCCAGACAGTTGTAAAATAAAAAACCACCTCCCAGCCACTTCATTTTTACAATAAAGTAGTGTAGCAAGTGCGTGCGAGCGTTAACCAAGCGGCTATATCGCGTCGCTCGGAGTTGTGTGCGGCTCTCTGGGGAGGCATACACTCAGGAGACGCACTTATCCCAGCGTTCTTGACGCGTTTGTTGCTCTTACGCACTGGGTTTAGAAACGCCACGTATTTAATAACTGAAGCGCTAAACTTTAAGGTTTAACTTTCATGACTATTTTGGTTTCATTTTATTATTTTAACTGTGAAGTATTTGACAATGTAACATACACACAACACACTGATACCTGCATATCCCTGAAAGCAAAGACAGAGGTGCCTCAAAATTCAGACTGTAATTTACAAACTCGACGGGCAGTTTCTATGAATGGCTTTGACAAAACAGTAAAAAAAATTACAAACGGTGCTTTAACTCTGGGTATTGGGCTTCCAAAATGACCACTTTGACAACAAAGCATGAATTGAATTGCGTTTATACGACAAATATTGTATCCATATGTGTATATACTACATTGATTTGGTCCTTACCTTTTGAATAGTTTACGCTTTTACTTAATTTTAATAATCATGACAAAGATTTTTAAGAGGGATATAACGATTATATACAATATTTTAGGTGAACTTTTAAGTTGAACATAATGTATTTCAGCGAGATTATAAGTATTCAAGGTTCACATTTTAATACCTAACTTAGAACCTAATTTGGTTTTGGCATCAAATCACTAGATATAGTTTTATTTCAACTACCTAATTTATATGTGTGAAAAGATACTAAAATAATTATGTTTACGCTCCCACCTTGCCAAAGCGCGAAAATCTGAATAGTGTGTCTTATTTCATGGCTTTTCTGTTAGAGTTAGATATTAAGATCACTTTTTAACAAACAGACATATATATTCTGGCAATAAATACGTATACTTATTTATTTATTTACCTTTGAATTCCGTGAAATTAATTTTAAAATATGTACAGTAGATATATTGTGCATACACAATAGGTATGTCTATATAAATATATATATTAAAATATTTGACTTTATATTATGTTATAGAATATATAATGACTTTATATAAAATATATTTATGAAACTTTTAACATCCACCACACTGAAATCATTTGTTTTTTCCGAAGCTCCCACGGGGGATCACTGGCTAATACGCAGGCAGCACCACACTGAATTCCTTATCTGTATTTACTCTAGACTAGCCAATTACAAACCCTCCTGTCTAATTTTGGATTATACGTTGTGGTGGAAACGGTTATATCCCTGATTGGATGTGGTAAACATGGCGGAAAGTTTCATGGAGATGCGACACATAGTCACTTGGCGCCAGACATTGCTGTAAAACAAATGATGAGAACCTTCATGAGCTCTCCATTCTTCATAGGTGAGTGTCACATCGAGACCTACTGCTGATAATGAGTTAAGTGTTGTATTATTGATTTATTTAGTGCAGCATAACTGCTGTTCAAGTGGTGTGTGGTGCTCTAGGATTGATGACTTTGTTTTAAATGGTTTGCCCTTTTTATTATATCGTTGTGGAAGATAACTATACAATATTACCATTGAATTAATCCTTGTGACCATAATAGTTTATTATTTTTATTAAAGTTTTCAATGAGTTCCTATAAATGTTTTACCTTTCTATTGAATTTCTTTATAATTTCATTTTCGTAAAAAGTTAATTACTTAACCAATAGTTTTTTTATTATACTTTACTTTAACCTACGACTAGATTATGGCATGTTCGCCTGCCAAACATTTTATAAATCAATAAGTATATATTTTAAATTAATAAAGTGCTCTCTTTCTTGACACGTCTCACACGCGTGTGAGATTTGTCAAGATAGAGAGCATTTATTTAATCTGTAATGTAGGCTCATTAAATTATAAGATGTTTTCTGGCGGTGATGCCATAATCTAGTCCTAGCTTAAGGTAAAGTAAATGAGTACTACTAGTTCAGTACTTAACTATCCCACTTACTAGGTTTTCTACACAAAAGGGAATCATAAGGAAACTTCAAAAACACAACGTTTATAGGAACACATAGAACACTTTAATAAGAATAATACATCATTAGGGTCACATGGATTACTTCAAAGGTAATATTGTATAGTCACATTTCACAACGATAATACAATAAAAAGGGCGAATTTGGAAGCCAACAAACATAGACCCACATACAACACATGAATATCAGTTACGTTACATTAAATAATATAATACAGTACTTAACTCAATAAGTCTCGATGCAGCAGTCACTTGTGAAGAAATAAAAAGGCTCAATAAGTTGAGACCTTGGTTTTATAGCCATGACTGGCGCCAAGTGTCTGTCGCATATACATTAAAGTTCCCGCCATATTTACCACAACCAATCAGAGACATGAAAGTTCCCTCCACAACGCATCAGCCACTCCGAAATAAGACAGGATGTTTCATCATTGGCTAGTTCAGAATGAACACAGATATAAGCATGATTTCAGTGTGGCGGTTATTAAAAATGTAAAATACCAACAAGTTTTAGGATATTCTAGGATTACAGAATGAGTAACTTCTCGTTACTTATTTACTTAAGATAATCTAAGCTTAACAAATATATGATTCTAACACGGCCATACTGACAGTACTTCGTCCACGAAGTACAAATATAACACCAGGCAAACTTCGCTTTAAAAAAATTATGTATAACTTAAAGTGATAATAGTATTTATGCAGGAAAGATTGTTACCGTGTATGGCAACCCACAATTATTTGCACAAAGCTTGCTTGGTAAAGAATTTATGTACAAAGTAATAAACAGAACGCTTAAACAGTCTTTGGTTCGAAGTCACCACAGAGAAAAACAGCTATCGATTATCTATAAAATCATTATCAAATGTTCATAGTACAGACCCACCAACTTATCTGTTCAGGTGGCAGAAAAAAGAACTACAACATTCCTTCAAATTGTGACAGTTTGTAGTTGATTTCCATGACCAGTAACGCCCTCGAAAACTGCACAGTTAAGTTGGTGGTACTATACAGATGGTGTATATATTTATTGGGCGTGGAGGGTAGATTATCTTTCTACGCGTAGACTGTTGTGACTTGCTATCTCTTGAAAAGAAAATAATATCATTGGAATGGAATCAAAATACATTCAATACATTTGTGAAAAAATGCAACATTCCCTTTTACTACGTTGTTATATTAAGTGTCACGAATAAATATTATGTGCAAGTACATAATTCGAAAAGTATTCCAGGTTTATGTGCGTAGTAAATACTGATACTAAGAGTTTCGTAGATAGTTTCCAGTTCAAACTACATATTTGATAACATATTAAGCAATAGGGAGTTTAAAATTTGATTAGAACGACTGTGGTAAATTTCTGCAATGCAACTTTTAACTTGCTTAGTTATCAATTTGACGTTTTATCGTCCACGTATTTTTTAGACAATAACAAAATGTACCATTAAACATTGGACATATAACATTTGACAACAAACGGCTGGACCTTTTGACTTCAAGACATAAATCTTAACCATAAGGACAAAATTGGGTTTTCCTTTTGTGATTTGGACGTTTTTACGTCAGGGCTTAAGTATTTTATCCAGAATAATAGGATCATCATTTGTACACGTAAAACAACTTTTCTGATAACAACAGGCAGTCTACCTACATGTACTTATGTAGCAGTAAAAATAACACTTAAAATTCTCATGAAAAACCCTAATCATTTTAATAATTACCAGTTACCTAGACACGATGATTACATTCACAAGCCGCCATGTGAGACAACCATCGCCAAGTAAAAGGTCGACCGGCTTTTATCAAACAGTTTGCCATTTGAATAGACGTGCAGGTCGCATTCACTTACTGCTTGTGAGATCAACAAGCACCAATCAAATGGGTATGCAGTGTAATCAATTTAAACAGTAGTTGCCATTTGAATAGACATGCTGGTTGCATTCACACACTGCTCGTGAGATCAACCAGCACCAATCAAATAGGTAAGCAGTGTCTTTCTATTTAATATTTAATCTAGAGCATAAGTACATGTAGATATGAGTATTTTGATATTATCAGTTTATGTGATGATAACTGATAATACAACATAAGTAGTTTATTTCTACAATATGTAGGGTAGCATGTCATATTAATATTCTTAACTGAAACGTACATAATTATCGTATTTCTTGTTTCAAAACAATAGGTACAATCTATCATTAAATAAATTTTGTTCAAACACCCACTCTCGTGGCCAGTATCAATATATCCTTGTGAATTACAATATTTCATGATAAACCATATATAGTCTACACCAATCAATAAACGCAGAGGTAAAACCCCTGTAAACTTCTGTATCGTTGCATAGATTGTTGAACATTCCAGAATCCGTTCGGCTAATCTGACAATTTATAGAACATTCTACCTAATATAGAACATTCTACCTAATATAGACATACCGTTCCATCTAACCGTTACTACAAAGTGTTCCAGTAACAATCATATGTTTGTCAATTAGTAATTTCCAAAAAGGGATCGATTATGGTTTGAGCCAAAGTTTGCGTGACAGTCAGTAATGACTTCTGAAGGGATGCCAAGTGCTAACATTTGTCATAGGTTATCTTCATATACATGTAGGATAAGACAACCTATGTATAAGAATTCCAAGTTTAAAGTGGATTTAATAAACAATACTTTGCGAAACCAACAATTAAAATATTTCTACCCATCGCCAGTTACTATATTATACAATCGAGTTGATTAGTGTGAAACAGTTAAGGAGTTTTCTTTATAGGATAAAATAACCCTTGCTTAGGACCCAAACTGCTTTTACAAATATCAAGCAAGAGCATAAGTAAATATACTATATACTTTGTCATGACTACTTTTATAGAATTAGCAATCTGTAGTGAATTTATTTAATGCCCATAAGATCACTGAGCAAGTAATATTACATAAGATATTCTCAGATGTTCAAAAACAATTCATATGTCACTAAGTTTTAAGGATCGCTTTTAAATAAAATTAAGAAAATTTTAAGCACAAGGTAATAGCGACATTAGTTCAGATATGGTTGTAACTTTGCTATTTATTGTTCGATATGCGTTTCCACATTTAGGTTTCTAGGTTTATAGAAATGTATTCTCAATTAATACCAATAGTCACTATATAAAATGAGAACATAGTTTGACTTTGAAGAAATCTAATTACGTTCGTCGTTATAATATGTACTTATTAGTGTAAATAATATAAAAAAATACACAATGACATAACAAGTTTCATAAACTTCCATTACATATGCTAGCAAACACTAATTCAATAAGGTTCAGTGAAAGCACCTTTATCTTGAGGGATATATGCAGCAAGAACCGTCAGTTTCAGATTTAAACGTTATAACATTGAGTAAATTTTCGACGAGGTTATTCTTCACATTGCGACTACACGGTTACAGGATTGTAATCATTATAAAACAGACCCTTTGGAGGGCTTTACCTGCTTTTGCCACTGTTATAATACTTGTCCAGATGAATTATTTCGCCAATATACCGATGTCAGTGAATAAAAACTCGGTGCCACTGCCGCTAGTATTCGATAACTCGCAACACGGTGTCGTCATCCTGTTGCCAGGTTGCAGCGACGGCTTCGCACACCGCGGCGTTCCACTGCCGCTAGTAGCAGATACGAAAACTGGGAACACGCTGTTGTCATCTTGTCGCCAGGTTGCAGCCACGGCTTCGCAACCCGCGGCGTCCATGTCTTTGAGAGTAGTTGCATCGATTCTGAAACTAATAAAAGTGATTAAAAAAATGAAGGTTGGCAATCTGAGTGATCCCACTTCTGATGTGAGATTTGTCAAGATAGAGAGCATTTATTTAATCTGTAATGTAGGCTCATTAAATTATAAGATGTTTTCTGGCGGTGATGCCATAATCTAGTCCTAGCTTAAGGTAAAGTAAATGAGTACTACTAGTTCAGTACTTAACTATCCCACTTACTAGGTTTTCTACACAAAAGGGAATCATAAGGAAACTTCAAAAACACAACGTTTATAGGAACACATAGAACACTTTAATAAGAATAATACATCATTAGGGTCACATGGATTACTTCAAAGGTAATATTGTATAGTCACATTTCACAACGATAATACAATAAAAAGGGCGAATTTGGAAGCCAACAAACATAGACCCACATACAACACATGAATATCAGTTACGTTACATTAAATAATATAATACAGTACTTAACTCAATAAGTCTCGATGCAGCAGTCACTTGTGAAGAAATAAAAAGGCTCAATAAGTTGAGACCTTGGTTTTATAGCCATGACTGGCGCCAAGTGTCTGTCGCATATACATTAAAGTTCCCGCCATATTTACCACAACCAATCAGAGACATGAAAGTTCCCTCCACAACGCATCAGCCACTCCGAAATAAGACAGGATGTTTCATCATTGGCTAGTTCAGAATGAACACAGATATAAGCATGATTTCAGTGTGGCGGTTATTAAAAATGTAAAATACCAACAAGTTTTAGGATATTCTAGGATTACAGAATGAGTAACTTCTCGTTACTTATTTACTTAAGATAATCTAAGCTTAACAAATATATGATTCTAACACGCGCATATAGTAAAACTGGCTTAGTAGTTCTTAACCAATTACAAGGGCATTACTTCCATATAGTTCTGTATTATTATTATTTTTATTCATGGGCTTTTACGATAACCTCAGTCCTATGCTAGGTATAACTATAGATTCTCGTTGAGTATGATTATATATAGGTAACTCAAAATTTGTTTTCAAAAAGCCGCGTTTTTACTACCTAGTGAGCAACACATAAGTAGTGCGTACCGCTAACTTTTGCCGCCGAAGCGATTTACGGTAATAGAAATTTGAGTTATTAACTTTGCGCTAGCGGCGTCGGCGTCGCCTTATCTTTACGATTGTATTCGCAATGATCTCGTGGAGATATCTCGATAAAGATTTTACTGCCAGCCTGGAGCGGGAACAAACGACTCTTTGGCAATAATAACTTCTGAAGGACGGGAAGAGGGGTAACTGGCAACTAAACTCTACTTAATGGAGATCCGATTGTAACGTATATCGAAAAGCTCGTCAATTTCGTCATTGTCTTTGTCTAAAATAAAATTTGATTAGAATTCATGGTCCTAATTTCCCACCGTAAAACATATAAGTAAACAAACATGTTGTCTCAAACATGGCCCAGTGGCAATAATTATGAACTGCCGCACAGGGGTTCTTTTGTTCGAATCCTGTAAAGCACTTGAGCTTAGTCGCACTTTGATTGTGCATTTAATTAATGCTCACTTTATAGGGGCAGTTAGAAATAAAATTGGCTATCCATCCCCATCCTATTCTTCATATGCGGGGGCCGTTGTCCATTATTGTTTCGATCTGTCACCCGTATAGGTTACATTTGTATATGTAGGTGGAGTGTTTTTTTATGACGCTGATTGACAAACCATTGATCTTCGAAAGGATGCTTATAGACGTGAATAGAATAAACCTTATTATAATGAAGTAATTAGAACTCACATTAAGAGCTTTTCAGAATTTTCTATTCTTTCAGGTCAATGTAGTAGATGGCCTAAAAATGGTAATTTCTTTCATGGGTCACAAGACTACCGTACCGTTTAGAAGAACGAGAGAAAATATGTAAACAATTATTTCGAACATACCAACTTTCAAATAATTGTGAGACTTGTCAACGTTTAAATTCTTCTACCCATGTTAAATCAAGTTAGTAGAAAAGTAACAATCCGTAAAGACAAAGCCGTTGGTGAAGTAAATACGCGAAAAAACTCCGCTGAACAATCGGGAAGTTCGTGAACATTCTTTGTGAAAACTCGCTTCCACATGGATTCTCTCTTGTCTCTTTGGATCAGGATAAAAGTAATGAGTAAAGAAACCTAGTATCAGATGCAACATCGGTTCAGTAGTCAAATAGGCTAGCGCATTTTATATAGGAGTTAATAGACATTTACAAACAAGTACTTCCAAAAATATTTTGACAACTCGTGATGTACGCCACGAGGCCAACCTGGTACTTAGCGGTAACTTCTGCCTGCGTATAATATATGACACACACAAGAGATACAAACTGCACTGCGCTCATCACCTTGAGAAATTTATTACTGTAAAAACACGGAACCCTTCACACAGAACACAGTAAAGCGAACATTACTGCTTGGCAGTAGAAATAGGTATCGCGGCAATACTTTCCTCGCCGAACTTCCACTGTCTAACAAAGAGTTCTATTGCCCCTGTACATCATAAAACAAAGTTATATTGAACAGGAATTGAACGATAATAGAATTGCAATAAAAGCATTAAACTGAGTTCCATCGTTTAATAGTTGAAACTTTGTAACATGATAATTTTATAGCTGAACATGACAGAGCAGCCCAAGCAAGTATAATGGCTCTAAGTAAGGACAATTAACAAGACAGGGCTTTTAGAATCATGTCGCAAACTTGAGCTGTACTGCCAAATATTGGGTGGTGAGCGTTCGCAAAATGAACTTCGTTAAACGAATACTCACCTGGCACCACCCAACAGTCGCCAAGCACCTAACATTGTGTTCCAGCAGCCGACGACCACCTGGTAGATATACCAGTTTGTAGTTCACTATAACAAAAGTCAGTTTTGGTAGGTATCACCACGTTGTCAGATATTATTAAAGCAGTATTAGTATGGAAACACTACCGTGTTTAGGCGTGCAGGGCAATGTAGCAAGCGAAGTTACTGGGCGAACGAGAGAAAAACTACCGTTTTGGAGTTCTATTTCATGCAGAATCTTGAGGGTGACTCTGCAATTACAATCGACAGGCGTGACGCCTACCATCAGGGGGAGGGCCTGTCCGAATCGTCACTTCTTTACATAAAAAAACAGTCTTTGAGAGTAGCTACTATTCCTGGCTTTAGAATTAACAACATCTTTGACTAGCTCAAATACTGGTGTGATGGCATTACAGGTTACAAAGGTATATCAGCAATAAAAATAAAAATGTGGGAAAGGTGAAAATTAATATTACTTCAAGCAATTTTTGTCGGGATATTTTGCATACCTAATTTGTGATTTTGTTACCTAATCTAATATAAAATTTAGAATAAATTATTTGTTGAAAAATTGGGCTTATAAGGCATGGTATAAAATGTTTTTTTATCGTCACACGTATCCCTAAAACATATAAATACATTTCTACTTACATTTAACTCCCAAGATGTGGGTCTGTTGATTAAAATAACATTTTTGTGCGTTCACGCTATTTTTCTCCCGAACTTGCCAAACTTTTCCCAAACTTCGTAGTCAACCGAAAACTGAAAGCGGGTTTTTATAGACGATTATGCGTTTACACAACGCAGACTTTCAGTTTGGGAACTTTGCTCTTTAAGCAATGCAGAGGATCAAAGTTTTATACAAGAATTCAATTACACAAGTCGTTGAGGCTTTTATGTGTCGATAAATGGTTCGTGTTGTTTGAGGAGAGAGTGAAATATGAGTAAGTAGAGGTAAAATCTGCTTTTGCTTTTATAAAAACAAAACTTGCGAACATTATATGATGTCTTTTGTACGGAATACCGACTACATGCAGTGCAAAGTCTAGATAAAGACAGATGGCTATACTTTTCTGTAATTGTCACCAAGTATCTTGATAAAAGGTACGAAACAAATGTCAGTGATTAATAAACGTCACATAATATAATATACACGTTGAGAATAATGCTTGGTTTATTTTATAATAATATAAAATATGTTATAAAAACCGCGGCATGTTTCTCGGTTGTGACTTAGCTTGGAAAACCGTAACCAGTCAATGGACTTGACTGAGAACAGAAACGTGATGTCCGCAGAGCATTTAAATCAAATTGCAAAATTAGTCTAGTTTGTAGTACAACGTAAGTTGAACTAATAGGTGTTACTCCATCCCCATATGATGGTTAAAGAACGAGAGGATCAATTACAGTTATTTTATGAGCCATATATCATGTTAGCTCAGTCAGCCAGACCATACCTCGGCTATAGGGGTGGATGACGCGGGTTCGAATCCCTCACATGACTACGACTATACTTTATTATTCGTAGCATGACTATAGTTTTTTCCTCTCGTAAATTTGTAAATTATTTCTATTAAAAACTAATAAAGTTGATTGTTATTCGTTGTATTTTGTACTTAGTACTATTTAACAACAAATTGATAATGGATAAATATAATAAAACTGGGTTAATTTAAATGAAGGCTGTTCAGTGTTTGCGTCAGCACCATCTGTTAGCGCTAAGCTAATTCAACCACAAACAGTGCAAGAAAATAGAAATCAGCACGCTATTCTTAAATAAATATTTTAATGACTTGCTGTGTTTTGATAATTTTCTTAAATTTAATCTTTAAATTATGAAAAATAATCTTATGAGTATATGTACTTTCGACGCCGACAGAAAACTGTGAACATGCCAACAAAAACGGTTAAATTACATTTTAATAATTTTATTGAATATTCTTTCGATAATTAAATGTTTTTGAAACCAAATTTTAGTATTTATTCGTATTGCGTATTTTTTGTACCCTTATTGTTTTTTTGTATATATGTAATAAACAATTTTATATAGTAACCAACATTCCAGACGCTGCTGCGCAATCGCTTGATGTGATGATAAGCATTTGATAAACTTGAAATCCGCGAAAAGTATTCCAATCCTAACATGAGTGTTTTGCCGGTAAAATAAAAAATAACAAAACTAAGAAGAAACAATCATATCAAAAATATTTTTGTTTTTTTTTCTTTTATCATTTGATCGAGTACATACAACATTGTGCCATGTTCAACGGTTGTTACACAGTTGACAATAAGCGCGATGATTTCATAAAGAAATTTTGTAGTTCTGAGTAACAAAGCGTTCCTATAATCTAGACAACGTTGTCTATATAAGTGTCCATTTAGTTAAATAGAGCTCCAAACTCTGTGATTCTGAATAGCAAATAGGATGTGAGTCGGCAGGACATTACGATAGGGCCGGCGGCGGCGCCCTTTGTTTATACTAAACATTCATTAAGACTTGTTATATTAATGATCCTTTCTTACAAATGAGAGTAAGTTAAAACAGAAAAAATATCTAACAATAAAATTTACAAACAATGTTTCCTAATTGAAAGGCAAATGTTCGATTGACTACAAAATTATGTTTTCTGATGTTCAGAAAGGATTTTTTTAAAGTGCAAGTATTTTTTCTTAGTCAAAACCAAAATCATTATTTCATTGGAGGAATTGCGAAGCTCTTGATGAACGTGTTCTGAGCTTCGTGAGTTTTGAGGAACTGATCTCTTCTAACTGCGATCTCCATGACGCCTGCCAAGCGTAGGGATTACGGAAAACCTCCCCTTTGATGGGGGGAGGCTGTGTACAGCAGTGGACATTTCGGTTGATACAGTACAGTATTTATTGTGTATTTATAAAGAATTATTATAAAATATTAAATATAAGTTTCACATAGTAATTAAACAACTTTAAACGGTTTAAATCGCGTATATTTATCATTATTTTTTTACCTAAGATAATACCTAAGATAAGATTATTACCTAAGACAACATTATGAGTTTCACATATAAATTATAAATATAATAATTTTACTTTTTCCATAGTTAATCATTTTTGCATGTGCATTTAGAAATGCACACAATAACTTCGACGTTTATAATTACTTGATGCGAATATAAAATTTTCTACAAAAATTTTCTTTAAATAATCTTAACTCCACTTTATATCCCACTCGTGCAAATCTCAACACGACCGCTTTGATTTAGCATTCACTTTTCGAACCTAAGATAACATCAGAAGCTGCATTTTTCTAGCAAAATTGAAAAGCAGCTTCGTACTTTTCTATTTTGTTGTTGGATTTCTTGGAATGAGTCCAAGTTCACGTTTCCATTCCTCCAGCAAGGAACCATTAATTCAGGAAAGCCACAAGATTGATTGGCACTGCTTTCTGCCTGTCTTGAATAAAAAACGAACTAGTTTTGAACAGCTTCGCTCATTGACTTTCTCCGGAAAAAAATGGGTACTGATTTCTGTTAGTGTCTTTAAATTACTTACGTTAAGAGTTTTATCCGAAAGGTTGTCGATAGTAGGGTCTTATTATAAGTTATTATATCCTATTGCAAGCCTCAAATAAAATCCAATATCTATATTGCATACTGTATCAGCCGGATAATCCACTGCTGAACACAGCTTCCCCCAATTAGAGAGGGATTGCCAGAATCCCCACGTTTGGCAGGCGGCTTGGGGATCGCAGTGTGAGATATCAGTTCCTCAGAAAGTGCTGTTGCTCACCTTCTGGTGTGTTACCCTTAATCGCCTCTTACACCCACGGGTAAAAAGAGGGGGAAGGGGTGAAATTTTAGCCCGGCACCCCACGGGCTATTGGTTATTTATTGCATAACACATAACAAATACGGTCTTAAATATAAAATTGTAGTTCCTGTGATACCCTGCAGGTGCACTGCAACTTACGAGAGGTTACATTATTATTTAAAACTATAATAATAATCATATTGAACTATAGCCATAAAATACAATTAAAATCAATATTTACATATTATTAGTTAACATATTTAGATATAATTTCTATATAACCAAGTGCTAATGTTATAATTAACTTAGGATTTTACAGACTTCTATTATATAAGTGTATACTCGTACATGGAAGGGTAAGAATGTTGTACTAGCGGCCTGCTCCGGCTTCGCCCGGTAATTAATCTAAATAAAATATTTTTTTTTTATAAATACTCTATAGCTGAGCCAACAGGGATAATTTAGGATTCTTATGGTGAAAGATTTTTTTCAAATCGGTTTAGTAGTTTTTAAGTTTATTCGTTACATACAAAAATACAAATCATTCCTCTTTATAATATTAGTGTACATGTAGATGAAATGGGGTTTCAATGTATCGGTTTGTTTGATATTGACAAGGATTCGGAATAGTTTCTTTTGGGCCGTGGATATAGATGGCGCATCCACGCTGCCATTCCAGAGGGCGACACCGTAGCTGAACCAAGTAGAATATGCGCTTGGAGCAGTATTAGTTAATGAATATCTATCAAGTATCTGTACCCTGTGTGTATTTGTATTGTGGATAAAAAGCAAGCCGAATCAAGGCTAAGTTTCCTGCCTTTGAAACTATTTTCAAAATACTTTTTCCGATTCCCCTCAGACACTACCACAGCCTGCTTGAACGCATGAAAATTGTATCCTTTTTAGTTGAGTTTAATTTTAGGAACTAAAAAAAAGTCAGCGTGTCAAATATGGGTTGTGTAGAGTCATGACCCTAAAGCCAGTAAGGCGTCCAGGTAGTCCCTCTTTTTAAGCACAGAGTGCACGGGTAAACCTCTCGCATGTTCACCCGACCATGCTTGGCAGCCAGTGGAGTCCCGTGTTCGATGGGTTGCTTGACTCTTCTGATAAGCATTTGTTAGTGTGCCAATCGACACTGATGTGAAAACCGGTCATAGTGAAAAAACTAGTAATCGAATTGTTCCTTATGCTTCTGGGTCGCTTCACTTTGAATGTTTATTTTTAATAATCATATTGTTGACTGGCGGTTTGTATCCGGATTGTTTTTAGGGTTCCGTACCCAAAGGGTAAAAGCGGGACCCTATTACTGAGATTTCGCTGTTCATCCTTACGTCCGTCCGACTATCACATTTTGCTGCGAACCGCTAAGTGCCTCTTGTACGCTGACGACCTCAAACTGTTCCTTGAAATTAAGTCTACCTATGACTGCTTATGCATGCAAAGTGACATAAACCGAGTTTTTGAATGGTGTGTGGAAAATAAAATGATGCTTAATTATAAAAAATGTAATATTTGTACTTTTGACCGGAAAAATAATCCAGTTAACTTTAATTATTATTTGAATAACTTGACTGTCAACAGACTTAATAGCATTAAGGACCTAGGAGTTACATTCGATCGCGGCCTAACCTTTCACGATCACATCTTAAATCTCACCAAAGAGACTTACCGCCGCTTGGGCTTCGTAATGCGCAGTTCGAAGGATTTTCAAAATCCACTAGTTTTTAAGATATTGTACAATTCCTTGATTAGGAGTAAACTCGAATCAAATGCTTGCATATGGAACCCTTATGAGGTTACCTATAGCCGTATGCTTGAAAAAGTCCAAAAGGTATTTTTAAGATCACTATATAAAAAACTTTACGGCTACTACCCTTATCTCTACCCTACTAGGTTTTTGCTAGGTCAATTAGGCTATAACTCGTTAGAGGTAAGGAGAATAGTAGATCAACTTACTGTCTGCTATAAAATACTTAAAGGGCCCATCGATTCCTTATACCTGCATGAGCTACTTTGCGTTCTGCATGTGCCGGATGAACTCAGGGTTCCGGCGAACAGGCGTGGGCGGCCTCATGATCTGTTTCATGTAGACTTCACACACGACTGTCGCACTGTGGCGCCGCGCGGTCTATGTCACCGCTTATCCGAGCCCGTCGCCACCTCAATGTACTCCTCGCCGCCAACACTAAATGTGATTTAATGTTTGACAATTGCAAATCTATTGCCACTGTACTTTTGACATATTGTGAAAGTCTATTAGATCAATGGGATAGATGCAAAAGGCGAGATAGCCCGATCGATTTTGACTTTGATTTTGACTAATTTTAATGTTTAATATTGTATTATGACATTGATGACTTCTAGTTTTTGTATACATTTAATTTAAATTGTAATTTTGACATTGTATTTTGAGAATGGTATTTAATTGTTATTATTGTATTGACATCTAATTTTTGTTTGTCGTTAATTGTAATTATTATTTTGAATTTTATCTTTTATTATGTAATATGTGAGGTAAATGTAATTGTTAATCGTTTTTATCTCAATAAATAAATAAAAATTAATCACCAGGCTGTATCTCAAGAACGGTGATAGCTAGACAGTTGAAATTTTCACAAATTATGTTTTTCTATTGTTGCTATAACAACAAATACTAAATTTTTATTAAATATTTTTTTAAGGGGTGCTCCCATACAACAAACTTGATTTTTTTAACGTTTCTTGTTCGATACTAATAACGGTGTCAGTTAGACGCTTTAACTTTTCACAGAATATTTAGTTACCCTTCGTGCGCGAGTTCCACTCCCACTTTGCCAGATTTTTAATAAATTTTGTATTTGTTGTTGCTACAAAATGTGGAGGATTACATGAATTTGGAACAGCTGTCACCTTCCTACCTACTAAGGGTTGGTAGTAGGGAGCATGAAGAGAAACAAGAGAAGAGTACAGTATAAAGTATAATGAATAGAAAGGGTCGTGGATCTCAGACAGGTTTGGCAATTTGACAAGCTTCCTTGTTTAAGGACTTATCTCCGGTCCGCTAGTATTCGAGTCGATGCTCAGCAGCAGGTCTGCCGTGCAGGGGCTCTGCTCCACACCGCCGCGCCGGTAGAAAGTCCCAGCAGTCGCCGTAGAGACGAATGGCCGCGGTCGGTGCTGGAGGTCAGAGGACGGCCGGAGTTCAGTAGTCAGGTATACGGTCCTGGAAGGTGTTACTAACAGCCGTGTACTGGAAGTCGTGTACAACATCCGTGTACTGGAAGTCAGCCTCGTACAGGAACCCTGGAAGGCACATGTGCTCCGGTCATAATGGGTCCAGTAAAGTGCTGAGCTGGTGGGTCCACTGTCCTTTTGCTACTGAGCATGTAGTGACTCGCAGAGGGCCTTTAGGGATGTGGCCCGCCAGCAAACAGAGTTATGCCATAAGGGCCAAAGAGAAGTGCTGCTGGTGAAGAATTCGCATTCGCTAGGGCTTCCGCTACCGAGCATAAAGGGACTAGCAAGGCCCTTCGCGGATGCGAACCACCAGCCGCTCAGAATGCCAGAAGGGCCAAGTAGGTATGTTGCTGGTAAAGATGCGCACAATCCACGAGGTCCGTTCACTACCGAGCAAAAGGGACTAGCCTAGGTACCTCGTGAATTGCGAGCTACCAGCAACACCCTTTAAAGTTTGCCAGAAGGGCGTAAAAAGAAAAAAACAAGTAGAAAGTTGAGAAGCAACAGAAAACACAGAAAAATATATAAATTAATCAAGAGAGAGCAAGTAAGACACATAATAGAATATACATAAAAATAGGATGTAAGTACAATTGTAGGTTAGAATTTTGGGTGGTCAAGTACATATTCACTACAAACACACTTATCCAGATTTGGGGCTTTTCAGAAGATTAGTAATCAAGAGATATCAAGATTTTAGTACTGGATATTCAACGTAGTAATTTGAAATTGAGTTTATGTAGTTGCACGTTGAGTGGCTGGTGGCAAAGTGAGGCCAAATATCATTCAGGAAGGACATCCGAGGTTTGCCGGAAGTCTCTTGTCCGACTCATGGCCTTATTTGGTAATGTACACAAGCCTCAAAGCCGTTAGAGTCATCACACCAATCACTACACTGAATTTAAATGAATTTTAAAAGATCAACGTTCGTCTAATGGAAGTTCCCAAAATCTATCGTGGTATTTTTTCTGAAATCAGCTAGCTTGACAGTTGTGCATAGCTGTCAACGATATGAGACGAATTGACGAGTAATTACTATCAAATATTTTAGATTTTTGGAACCATATTTTTCTTATTATATAGTCCAAATAATGTTTGGTATTTATTTTAACGTTTCAATAATTATTTAGAATGCTGATATATTCTAAAAAGTTATAAGTACCACGGCGACATCTATCATCTCGTGTAGAAAGTTTCTTCTATCGGAAGTTATCTGAGATTTTAGATTGTGATATGCGACCTCTATCGGTGAGTCGCTGAACTACCTCAGCGCGCAGCAAAGGTAGTTAGGTTTAGAGATTTCAATGGAAGCTTTCGATACAGATAACACTGATAACTACAGATGGCGCTGATTTAAATTAATTTAAAATAATTAATTTATTTAAATTTTATTTATTAAGTTAACCGATTTTTTAGAATGGTTACACAGCTATTGTATGTTTTCAAGTAAATTATTATAATTTCAAAATAAAAGTACAACAAACCAATAATACACAGCACTGATACAAACTCTATTTCGAAAATTTTATGCGTGATCTTATATATATTTTATTGGTACATTTTTTTTACATAATCCAATCATAATCCATCATAGCGATGGTATAGTTGGTACAGCAGATATTTTAATACAAACAAATAAATTGAATTTCATATTTCTGTTCTTATATCTGATATCCGTTTGAGCGAGTTACGTGACGCGACAGCGCTCGCGGCTCATTTCCCCGTCCTCGTGATAAATGGTTGTGCTGACGTCTGTCTGTCGTCCCGCACTGCACTACTATTGGGGTTTTTCCTTGGCAATATTACCTTTGCAGTCTTTTAATATTTTAACTTTCGTATTTAGAATCAAGAGCGAACATAAATAAATTAACAACACAAAAATAAAATAACAATAATGTTCAACTCTGTTTTCTACCAGGAGACAATCAGAGGTAGAATACAGAGCTATAGTCACTATTCAACACAGCTTAAAGCAGTGATGGCTCAGTGGCATTGGCTATGGACTACCACGCAGCAGGTCCGTGGTTTGAATCCCGCCGTGGGCTTCAGCTTCATCGCATGGTGGAAGGGCATTTTGCGAATGCCCGCCTGAAAATCTCCAAGTCGCCAAGAACCTAACGGTGTGTTCCGGCTGCGGTCCTTGAGAGCCAGTAAATTACAGGCACATGAGACTCAACAACTGTATGTCTCAGGGTGACGGGCGCAGTGCAGTTCGTCACTTGTGATGAAATGCATCTGTTATAGGCAGTGGTTACCGCTTAACAGGTCCCCTGCTTATCAGGTGAGTCCCGTGCTTGTTTCGTCAAAATAACATAAAAAAGCTTAATTTACTTTATGTAATAACCATTGCCTTACGAAAAAACTGAAAAATGGATCTTAACTAGTGACAGTGTTACTTGAAAGTAAAGAAAAATTCATACAAGTCTTGCTAAACTTGTTGCCAACTGTTTTTAATACACCAGGGGGGGAAATAAGTAGATGGCTCACCGGGTGATAAGTGGTTACCGTCGCCCACAGAAATCTTCAATGTCAGAAGTATCAAGGATGCGTTGTCGACCTTTCAGAAGGGAATATGCTACTTTGTAGAAGATTCCTAGATCGTATTGGGTCTGAAACACGTCAGATGGCAGCTGGATCTACACAGTGACAATGTAAGGGCAACATTACATTTACTCTCAACGAGTTATCCGAAAGCATAGATTTCCACAGAAGTACCTATTGTTTTTTTAACTGATAAGATTTTGCCCACTATGTAACCTGATGGTAAGTGATGATGCTGTCGAAGATGTTGTTTAGGCATAACTAGAATTACTGGTTCTCAAAGACAACTGCCGTAAGACAACGTTATGAGCTTGGCAACAGATTTGCTACTAGGTGGTAGCTAGTCAGGCAGGCATTAGCAAAATACCCTTCTACCATGCTGTATTGACAGCCTTCCTAATGCAACTACCGGAACTGATGGTTAACGTACCTTTAGTAGTCCGAATCAAATTGTTTATGTTTTGGAAAAACATAAACAATTTACTCGAACAAGCTGTGATAAGATAAGATATGTGTGTAAGTAAAGAAGTTTGCTTCGCTTAGCTAGCGGTATGAGCTGCGCTTAAAGCACGGTCGGCACTTCTTGTGTGATTACACATCTTCTGCAACGGTATATTCTTGCAATCAGTTGTTATAAAACATGAAACCACCGAAGTCTATTTTTGGTTAATTTTAATAAACTTAACCAATTAACATGCGCAATCTCAAAGAACAGTCAATAACTTTAGTTCTTCATACAGATTTTGCAGTACATACATATTACTCATTATTATAAAAGTATGTTAATTTCATCCTATTTCATTTAATTATGTAGTGTTGAACAGATTAATAAAATCCTTTGGCATAAAAATCTTCATGATAAATTTTGTGTACTACCTATACACCGTACCTATGTTAAAATAGAAAGACAAAGACGTGAATTCTGACCGGAACATTTTTCAAGCCCGCGCCCGCCGCGACTCGCGCCGGACTCCAGCCCCGCCGGGATATATTAACACCATCTCACAATATATTTTATAACCACTTGCAAAATGGGCTATTTTATTCGACACGAATAATATTTTATCATATTATCTAACATAACTGATGCGCGCTACTTTGTCGACTATGTTATTTACATCAAGCAGTTTATATTACACGAATGTAAACGAAACGTATTTAAATTACATTTTCTGGTCTAATCACACATGGGTAATAGTATCTTATGACTTACCCCGACGGAGTAGTCGATCCCTGCAACGTGATCGAAACGTCGAGGTTCGTCAAAAAGTTTTATTTTGACCACCTCATTTATATGCAAACATATCCGAAAGTGTAAATCAAGTTATGAAATCCCAATGTAAACTAAATGTGTTGTATAGTTTATACAAACAGACAATTTGAAGAACAGAAAATCATGTACAAAAATCTTATTATTCATAACATAATAATAACAAATACTTTTAAAATAAATTATATATATATAATATTAAAATATTAATTTGATGTTTTCTTAAAATATTTTAAAAGTATTTGTTATTATTAAAAATGGATTTCCGCAAAGTAACGCCTGAATCTATTCATTATCTTATTAATCATTATTGTAGGACGTAACTCGGTTCTGATTTATTTTGTATATGTTATAGCCTGCGTGCGCAAGGCGGAACTTCCTAGACGCATAGATTGCATCTCGGGACTATAATTTATTGTAGCTCTTTGTAGTAGAGATTATACTGTCCTATTTTTTAATATCATGATAAAACAGACCAGTCGTTTACGTGATGCTAAGCATTCACGCCTGTCCATTACAGATGCAGTAGGTATCACCTTCCTCGTTCTGTTTGATGAGGTACTGCGCTCGTGACTGTGACATTAGTTCTTGTCTCATTGTTCCTGTAATTTCATTAGCCACAGTGTTCCTCACCTATAAGCGCAGTATTGTTTGCTCACTCATGTTTCGGGGCGATATATCTGACACGACAGTGGTAGGTACCCACAAATACGGAGTCTTGCTGTAGAGACCTACCACCTATTTATCTAGAGTTCCAATGCAATTCTACAAGCTCCAGCACTAGATCAGTCCGATGATGGTAACACATTATTTGTATAGTCATCATAACTCTATGTTTGTCAAGTTTGAGAATATAATATAACAATGAGAAGTGGGTGATATCTAGTTCCTTAGATTACATTACTTAGCTAAGTAAAGAACGTTAAGATTCTAGTGATAAGAGACTATCATACTGTACTAGATAATATTGCGTGGCCATTCTAGGGGGAAACTCTCACCTCTTCGAGTAATAATAACTCAATCTTACTGCAAAATTTTATACCTCCACGTCAATTAAGCAAGCTTACAAACGGTAATAGAATCGCTCATCGTTTTAACGACGACGCGACGTCACAACAAATTGTTCACTGTTTTCGCGAACTCTGACGTGACGTTTAATACGAAGTATTACCTATTGTTCCAACGACAAATCCGTCATGTTTATCCATCTTCAAAAAGTTACTTTTTATCTGCTGATTTACACTTGATTTTGAAAATTTTACGATAGAAATGGGTTTAATTGATGTGTAAATTACGTACAATGATTTTAAGTCTATTATTCTTTAAAATAAATGCAGCTAAATTATTTCATGATTGAAACTATAAAAAGTTACAGACAGCTGTTGTGCAGAATACAATAAAATGTCGTAAAACTATGATAAAACCGTTCCGCAACATCGTAGTTCGGAGCAGTGTGAACAGGATAACGCTTTATTATGAACATCTTGTATCTCGCTTGCACATCCGTGATACATATTTCATTCGTTCTTTAGTAGGATCAAATTAAACAAATAGTAGGATCAAACCAATATTGCTTGACGTGATTTTTGTCGGTCGGTGATAGTTCGTGACAAAACGCTCCATTTTTATGATGGTTTCGTAAAAGGTGGGAGTTGGCACCCTGAACTTTTGCGGGCACGACATTGCATTTTCATTGTGCGAGCGCAGCAAATTCGTCCGTACAATGAAAGGGCAAGCCAGTCGTCTTCCGTCCCGCGCCCGATTCAGAGTTGTCGCGCAAAAGCGACCCTTAGATATTACGTGTTTAATATATCTATTTGTATGTGAGTAATTAAGTGAAATAAAATAAGTACCAATGAACGCTCACATAAAGAAAATTCAAGTTACACGTGAAAACATTTTGATAGAGAAATCCTTCCACACAGTTTGTGATTACTTAAGGTTGAACTGGCCGGTCACTTCACCATACAAACGTAGTAGGCTGATCACACCCTTACTTGAGATTTTAGGTCCTGACTTAAGCATAATATCGATGGATATCGTTATTATCTAGGCTTGTATGATGCCAAAAATTTAAAAAGATAATTAAGTTGTAAGTTTTGAGCCTCGAAAACTTTATATGAAAATGTTTCGAGACTCATAATTCCCAAATTATTTATTTTATTGAAATTTCGGCATCATACAAGCTTAGATAATGACGAGATTAATCGGTATTATGCTTTATTTTTGACCTAAATCCTCAAATAAAAAAAAAAAAAAATGGGAGTAATCACCCTACGACGTTTGTATGGAGAACGGGCCGGCCAGTTCACCCTTAAACGACAAAAATGCTTAGACATTTCGGCCTCTGCCTCACATGTCACTCACGTAATTTAAACAAATAATTTTATAATATAGTTTGTAACGTATTATAGCAGGCGTTATTGCAAACCTAACAATATTAAAATTATAAGGTTGCGTCATCATTTACAAGTATAAAACCAATTGAAAAATTGGTCTTGTTTGTAGTACAACGCAAGTGGTAATATAGATGTCGCTCCATCCCAATACGATGGTTAAAGAACGATAGAAAAGATTTGAGTTATGACGTCATGTCATGTTAGCTCAATTGGTTAGAGCATACCCCGGCCCAAGGGGTGGATAGACGCGGGTTCGAATCCCGCACATGACATAAATTTTTCCTATCTTATATTTGTGGTTTTGTAATTGTAACGTATAGTTTTATTATTAGAAGACGTTTAAAATAATGACGGCGAGTTTCTTGCCCGTTCTTCTCGCAGTGGCTCTATTTTTTTTTTGCTGAACGTGGCAGTATAATGTGTAATATTCCAATATTAAATTTTGTAATTCACCTTCATAAGAGCACGACGCTCTTTAGTCGCTTCAATTGAAAGAATGATTTTAAATTTTACTTTGATATTCTACGAGGCTGAAGGATGAATCGGCCTCATTCTAAAGATATGACCCTTAATATTTTTACGTCGCCCTTATAACTGAATGCGTTAAAGTGCTTTATTTTGTATGTACTTTATTCGTGATAAATCTACGGCAAGAATAATTTATTTTCTTAAGTTTCAATTCATGATACAAAACAGGAGGATATACAACCAACCATCCTTATGTTTTTAAACCGGTGCGGATGAAAAAAAGGAAAACCAAACGAGCATACATGTCAAGCTTTTTTTTTATGTTATTGTGACGGAACAAGCTTGAGGCCCACCTAATGTTAAGCGGACTAACCTCTGTCTATAAAAAGATACATTTCATCACAAGTCACGAATTGCACTGCGCCCATCACCTTGAGACATAGTTGTTAAGTCTCATGTGCCTGTAATCAAAGTCAAAGTCCAAATCATTTATTCAATTTAGGCGTCTACGACGCTCTTATGAAGGTCAATTACAAATTTTAGTATTGAAACATTCTACATTGTACTGCCACGTTCAGCAAATAATATATAATAAAAGCAAATAAATAATTTCACTGGTTCTCAAGGAATACTGCCGGAACACACCGTTAGGTGCTTGGCGACAGATTTTCTACTTGAGGATGGTAGCTAGCCAGGCGGGCAATCGCAAAATGCCCTTCCACCATGCGGTGAAGCTCAAGCCGGCGGTGGGGAACGACGGGGGGGCAGTCCATAGCTATTACCGCTCGGCCATCATTGCTTCAAAAGCGTCAAAGTTTAGATCAAATATTTTGCCTTCACGATTTCTTGCAATCGGAACTCTTAGGTATTCTTAATATTACAATTATATACTACATTAATATTATATATTTATATTAATAGTTACCTAAATCCTTATTCTGTAGCTAGTCTATAATATACTCATATATTATACATTTACTATATTTTATTGTATAATATATATTTTTATGAAGTATCTGTTTCTTTTTAGTAAACCAAATTATTTAATGCACATTTATTGATGTACTAGCTGTACCTGCGACTTCGTTCGCGATTGCCGTACCTGCAGACTAATTATGCACATTTGAGCACTGTTTATCTCTATTTTAACAAAAAAAAAACAAAATTGAAATCGGACTACGCGTTAGTAAATTACAACTAAGTGTTTATTTAGACTTTCATCCCCTTTTCCGAGGGAACCGTGCTGAATTTCGGGATAAAAAGTATATAATAACCTTCTTCATAGTATGAACTCAAATCGTGCTAAGTTTCATTCCAAACCGCACATCACGCCAAAATTCTTTCAGAAGTTTGGCGTGATTTGCGGCCATGATACAGACAGACAAAAATAAATACAGTTTTGGCATCAGTATCAGATTCAGAGTGCTCTCAAAAAATATTTTCAAAATATCTGCAATGTACAGATTTGGACCTGTTACAGTTTTATTTTAAGCATCAATGTTATATTAAGTATTAGTACACTACCTTCATGTCAAACGACTTGTGTGTATTCACTATTTAGCTATCTCTTCCAGGCAATAAGGCCGCCGATTATACTATTTTAAGATATTTTGAGTTTGCGACTAGTTTAAGTAATTTAAAAGATTAATAAAGGGTTGTCTATCTATCTATAACTGTAAAGCCACAGTTGATTCTTTGATAGAGACTCTTAGCTGCAGTACCTACATATACTTACTATACTATACATTTACTGTGACTGGGCATCGAATTAATGTCCTCTAGGGACCTAAAATCTCAATGCGATGCGTGACTGAAATGCTGGAGATATTTGGTATACCTGTAATATATATGTCATGGTTGTCATTCCAATACACAATTATTTATGAAACATATATATATAAGTAGGTACATCTAGGTCTCATATAGTAGATTGTTATACAAGGGTCGAAAGGAATTAATGAATTCACCCGTGTTAATTACTCTACTTTTCAATTCGAATATAAGGAAAGCAAAAATAGTGTTTTTTCTAAAATATTAAAAACAATAAGATGTGTACCTCCTATGTAAAATTTTGTTTGGAATTTTATCTCATTCATCAAATTCTTCCGGTTTGGCAGCGTGGTGTTTGTGACGTCACGTCAGCTTAACAGGTAAATTAGGTGGAATTGTCAGTATATATATTTCTAGAGTGTTTTATAAAAATATGAATTTAGTGTTTTCTTAAAATATATGTCATTATTAAATATGGATTTCCGCAAAGTAACGCCTGAATCTATCCAATATGTATGTATTACGTATAGGTTAAACTCGATTAAAGGCATAGAAGATTTTTGATCATCATATGCGAGAGAAACCGCGGGGTGGAACTTACACAGAATATTATCTAAAAGGCCAACATGTAAATCATAAATTTTATCATCCAATTAATTTGTGTTGGTTAACAACCTGGAACTTTATACGCACATTCTGAAACGGACCCCAAGGATCTAAAAGTCTAGGTCTCCATATAAATTAACGGGATGATAAAAGTGTCGGTTAACAAGCAACGCGTTTCACGGTCATCTTTCTAACAAATGTATCTTCCAAATTACTTAGCCATAAACTATTCGAAGATTGTGCTGGCAATGCCGCATTGACCAGTTCTGGTTTTGGTACCTCACTATTTGTTGGTCTTAAGCCGAGGCTGCACATGCTTGTAGAATGGAACAGCAGCTTGCATGCTTGTTAACGGCATATAGATGTTACTGGCGCAATGTGGATAGATTTGCAAGTTAAACTTGCATGTAATTTGCGTCCTGAATGCCTGTATTTGCAAAACGTATACACAAACCAGTTCATGAGACATACCCCCGCGGCCCTCAAGTTGCATGCGAGTAAATAAAATGTTGTGCTATCTGCTTGCGTGGCAGATACAGGCATGCCAGTTAGCGTATACACATGAAAGTAGGCGGCATATGCAAGGAGCTTCTATGCAAGTGTGACAATTTCAAATACATTTTAATGACTGTTTAAAGCATTGTTATTTATAATTTTATAAATTTCCATGCTTTGTAAAATGAAACGCTTTGTTGGTGTAAGCCAGCCCAGGGGCTTATGTTTGCAGTTCACCACATACAAAACACAGAAAGGTCTTGTGTTTCAGCAATACCCTAGTCACATCCAATGAGAATAAGCAGTATTTTTATGCGTGGTATCCTTTGTTCTCTAACTCACTTGATGGTAAGTGATGACGTGGTCGAAGATGTTATTCAGGCTAACCTAAAATTAGTTTGCTCATTTGGCGACTTCCTTTCGTCGCTGCTTATGTTTCACAAAAAAAGAGATGGATATATGCGAGTTCTAGCCAAGTATCATACATTGAACATGAAATTAATATTACCTTGGGAAGAATGTAAACATTTTATCAAAACGTTTGGTGGAGGCGATATTCGAAGCAGTGATGGCTCAGTGGTATTGGCTATGGACTGCCGCGCAGCAGGTCCAAGGTTCGAATCCCGGCGCGGGCTTGAACTTCACCGCATGGTGGAAGGATATTTTGCGAATGCCCGCCTGGCTAGAAACCACCCTCAAATAGAAAATCTGTCGCCAAGCAACTAACGGTGTGTCCAAGCAGTTGTACTTGAGAGCCAACTATTCTAGGTTCAGACTATTATGACACCTTCGACCACATCATCACTTATCATCAGGTGAGATTGTGGTCAAAGGCTTACCTATCAGCAATAAAAAAAATATTCAAGACCATTAATTTCTAGGTCAACTCCTTTTGAAATCAGACTGACCAATATACGCCATCCCTTGGCCCCAGGTACCGCTGAAATCAAGGTGGGCCATATAGTGCACTACTGTATTAATGGATATTTTCTAATGATTCTTTCACTAGAACGATGGCCTTGATATGACGAATGTATCCATTCAAAGAATGAATATAAACATAGGGGACAGTGCAAAAAAAAATTTATTCCAATCTACATCTACTCGTACATACACTAATATTATAATGAGGAAAGATTTGTATTTTTGTATGCAAGGTATAAACTTAAAAACTTCTACACCAATTTGGATGAAATTTGGTATGGAAATAGTTTGAGACCCGGGAAAGGACAAACGATATTTTTTATCCAACTGCGCAAAAAGAGGTTAATGGTTTTGCGTGATAACCGACATAAGCGCGGGCGGAGCCACGGCCGGAAAGCTAGTAATTTGTAAATGTGATTCGCTCAGCACGTGATAGTGCTTGTAATCATATTTAGAAATGTAGAATTATTTACATATTATAAATTAAACCGGCAAAAAATACTCACGTTGAGGATCGAATACGTCTCGCGGGTTTCGATCATATCAGATGCTCATCATCAGGGCGAGTGCTGCTGTGCCCCTGCGAGCTCCCGGCGGGCACTGCGGCTCGGCTCGATACCGGCGCCGGCGGCGGCAGCGGGGAGCTGGGTTAGAATTATGTTGATGGCTGATCTTATTTGGATCAACTATTTACTACAAGTATACAAGTGAAGTTATTAACATTACCGCCTTCATATCAGCTTATGCACCTATGAATACCCGAAGGCCCCATGAGGACTTATCAGAGATATATAAACGCTCAGATCTCGCCGGATATTAAAGAGAGTAATCCTATTGCACTCTACCAGGCACAGTCCCAGACTCCAAATAGTTAGTTATAGCTAGCGAATGACCTTTCACCCTCAATTAGAAAATCCGTCGCCAAGCCCCTAACGGTGTGTTTCAAAAGCTGTCCCTGAGAGCCAGTAATTCTGAGTTAGCCTCAACGACATCTGCGACCACGTTATCTCGTACCGTTAGCTTCAACTATAAAATATTGAAAGGGTGTTTTTAGAGAAATATCCAATCTGAGGCCAACCCGGGGATTGAATCCAAGACCCTTGAAATTTCAAAGTGACACTTAACGCAACTTGACCAACGTAAAAAATGATTTCAGTACAATAAAGTGCCAACTAAAATTGTAAAATAAAGCAACACTTTCATAATTCTCCAGTAGTCTTCAACCCGACTCAAATATTAAAATCAAAATATTCATTTTCTATTTAACATTTCTCTTTGTACAATCTAAAAAGAGGATTTTTGTAATAAAAACAAGCGTTTTGATGTTTTTTTCTTTGGGATTAACGCCCTAAGCCCGGATATAGGAAATTGGAAAATTGTAAGTACAGAAAATAATGCGGCATTACTTCGTTGTGCTGAGGGTTTATTACGAGAGGGAAGAGAGGCTCCAATTTGATGAGGTTGTTGAAAAATCAATCAATTTGGGAGTTAAGCGAAGTTACGACTTGGTTTGCGATGGGTTACCGCTTTTGGAGTAGGTTGAATCATTGTACTGACTTCTATATTTGCGTTTGAACACTCATAAATCTCATTTTACGTCCCTGCTTGCACGCAGTCGGGCCAGATTTTTTTACGATCCAAATTTTATAACAAGTCTTTTGATCAACAATAGCGAAGTGGTTTCTACGAACACACATTTAAGTGCTTAGCGACACATTTTCTACTAGAGGGTGGTGGCTAGGCCAGCTGGTATTTATAAAACGACCTACCGCCCTGCATATTGGCGATCCATCAGACGGCGGGGGTTTTTTTTTTTTTAAATTTATTACCATATAAACAATACATAATTAGATTTAAGTAATAAGCATTCGAAAACCACTAAGGTTTGTGATGAATGCTACACAAGACTCTACAGCTACGAAGCACAATCTACTACACTACTTAATAAAACAAATAAGATCAGAATTTAGCTTAGCAAGATAAATTAACATAGGTAGTTCGTAGATAGTATTAATAGTCAGTAAATTAATACATAACCGAAGCCGCGGAAGGTGAGTACATATTTAGCTTGAAACGTTACTATTATGCTGCAGAAAATTACACTTTAATTTATATTTAATATTACTTGGTGAAATACTATTCCGTAAATTCTTTCGGTTTGACTGCGTGGCGTTTGTGACGTCACGTCGGTTCAACAGGAAAATTAGGCGGGATTGTCACTAGATATATTCTAAATTTCTTAAGTGTTTTATTAAAATATTTTTTTGATATTTTCTTAAAATATTTTAATAATATTTGTTATTATTATATACTCAAGTACTTACGTCGAAGTGGTACGCGGTCTTCTAGTCACCTCAATAAGTAGTTGAAATATGTCACAACTTACCATATAAATGTCACATTAGCGTCGGGCCGACGCGTGCGGCCTCTGTTCGCTGCGCCCGTCGCTCGTACGCGCACTTCCCGATATGCTCCTACCTGCAAAGCTATCAATCTGTTAAACGCCCTGATTGCTCAGAACTTAGATATAGATGTATTTTTTACATCCTTGTGTAATTTTGTAAGCTCATGTATTGAATTTTTTTTGTAATAATTAGATTATTTAAGTGTTATTAGTATTAGATATGTGTACAAACAACTAACTGGCTCGCGGTATGTTTTGGTGCTAACTGTAAGTGCCGCAAGAAATTGAAGTAAATAAATAAATGTAACGGTTTATAGTTCTTGATGAGGAGGGGCAACATTAGAAAAAGAAATGTTTTTTTTTTTTTATTTTTTTTTTTTTATACAAAATGTGACAAACAAGCAGACGGTCCACCTGATGGTAAGTGGTCACCGTCGCCTATGAACACCTGCAATATCCGCAGCATTACTGGTGCGTTGCCTACCATTTAAAGAAAGGACTCTATTCACGTCTCTTTTGAAGCGGTTAAGATTGTAGACCTGAGGAAAAACCTCAGGTGGAAGAGCATTCCACAACTTACAGGTACGTGGCAGAAACAGACGATTAAATCGAGTAGTGCGAGACTTCCACGTATCTATAATGTGCGGGTGGCCCTTCTGGCGATAACGGCCAGTTCGGTGATAAAAGTGTGAAGGAGGTATGAGGTTAAAAATCTCATCAGAGCATTCCCCGTTATAGTATCTGTAGAACAGGCATAGAGAGCCTACGTCACGACGTATGCTCAGCGATTCCAGCCTGTTGGACAATTTTGGGTCATCGACAAGTCTAACGGCTCTTCTCTGTAAGGAGTCAAGTGGGTCTAACTGATACTTCGGTGCACCACTCCAAAGATGAGAGCAGTACTCCATATGTGGCCTTACCTGCGCTTTGTATAACATTAGACGTTGGTTAGGCGTAAAGTACCGCTTGGCTCTATTAAGTACACCGAGTTTTTTAGACGTAAGTCCTGCTTTGTTCTCCAAATGACTCCTAAACTGGACCTCGCTGGATATGTCTACTCCCAAAATGCCGATGTTGGTCGCTAAGGTAAGGGGAATACCCTGAAAACGTGGAGTGATATTAAATGCACTTTTTTTGGCAGTGAACGCGATGGCTTGAGTCTTCGAGGGGTTAAATTGCACCTGGTTTCGCTTACCCCAGTCAGTGACTTGCTCTAAGGAGCACTCAACGGAAGACACAAGTTCCGCTCTCCCCTTCATCACCTCAGATACAGGAGCATTTGCACGGCCTAAATAATGGGCATCGCCAGTGCTATCATCTGCATAGCAATGAATATTACATATTTGCAATAAGTCATTGATATGCAAGATGTTTATTTATTCAACACAAAGTATGATATAAAATCATGGTGTACAATGTGTTGACTTTGTTTTTACTGTCAGTTATCTACCTGATGCCAACTCTCTTCGACAAAATGCTGAAAAAACGTAACCAACTTCCAAATTTTTTTTTTTTACTTACAACACTTGACTCCATTTCATACTCCTAACGTCGGATGTTACGTTCTTTGCTTTTTTTTCTTTTATAGTAACTTTTTCTGCATACAAGATTGTTCAATCGCCTAAAATATTGTTCACTAACAAGAGTTGCTATGGTCATGAAGTTATTTAGGAATGCAAATACATTTTCCAGTTAAGTAACTATGACTTTAAAATTACTCAACTAATATTAATTAAATTTAAATGGGTCTAATTTGGAGGACTACAACAACCCAACAAAACAAGAAAAATCAAAATCAGTTCATAACTGGCGGAATAATACTGCAACATTTATTAAAGATATAGAAGTTTTGTGAGCTCTTTTGTATTTTTTTTTACAGGCAAGTCCAAGTACATTTAATTCATATCTATACAACTTAAACATATTAAATTGTAATAACATATATGTAAATAAATGATTAAAATTTAATAATCATAACATTTTTGCACTACAGTTAAATACAAATTGCAGTTATGGCGTTTGCACTTGTCCTAAGAACAAAGATTGTAAAATCTGCATTGACATAAAAGTTTATTTCAAAAAAGTTCTACAAACAAACTATATTTTAAGGTGGTCAAGCTTTTTGGTAATTTATTATACATCAGTATTTTCGAATAACGACCTTGTTTCCTTACTTAAGCAAATCTGATATTTCGTACAAACCAAATTAATAATTAGCATTATAAAAATAATGAAACGAATTTTCTTTATGACGCAGATTGTAAGTTAATCTTGTTTTCACTTGTTAACCAATTCATTCGTTTAAAACTCTCTTAAATAGGTCAATTACAAAGCTGTATACGACTATATTGAAATATTCTACAAAGTAGTATAGTCTACAAAGGCACTGCAAGCACTGCATTTGTTTTTCAACGTCTTTTAACAATATGTTATTAAATATGCATTGGTATTACAATACGTTATTAAATTAGGCGGTTACTTGGCGGAGCCGGAATTAAGTAAAGTTAAGTAATCACAAACTGTAGTAAAATTATATAATCAAAATGTTTTTCACGTACAACTTGAATAATTTTCCTTCTGTGAGTATTGTTAATTGTATTTTTGGGAACTTTTTCAGAAAATCGCACACGACTCCCTAAGGACTATATATTTGTTTTTGCCTCGTACTGACATTTTATATTTATTCCTATAGTTCAAATCGTGATCATTGTTTATTTAAAATTTACCCAAGTTTTTACAAGCATACATAATACATCGATATATATATAATATAAATTTGTACTTGGTAAAGTGAAATATATATATAATTTTCTCCCTCAGAGATTCGCAAGAATCCATTTCATATATAGTTAATCTTTAGAGCCCTCTAGAGTGAATCTATAAAATTGTTAGAGTTTATTTTTGATTGAAACTATCATTTTGAGAGTACTATAGTCCCAAAACGAGCTTGTTTGCAATAAATACTTGTAAATTGAAAAGATTTTAAACCAAAGAATCTCAGACACATTATTAGTGACCCCCAGTCCGGATACTAAATTTATAGCACTTTCAAGTATTAAATTGCTTTACATAAAAAAGTTTTTAGCTATATATATAAAGTTTGTAGCTGCAAGAAAATTATATGTTGATCTTGATCATATTCTTTTTGAACACGTTCCAAAGCACGTGAAAATCATCTTTATGGAATAAAGTTCACTCTAAATAACGCTTGTACCGAAAATATCTTACTTATTTATGTATTTTTATTTAAAAATATAACAATAAAATATCAAAACCTAATCAAGAGGGACAAGTTAAGTAACATTTTCCATTTCATTCACAGTTTTGTGTCAATAAGCTGTCTTTAGTAAAATCACCTTAATTTTACTTACATACACCTTACTTGTCTCTTAGTTAATCTCTTTGGATTCATGGATAGTTACATGGAATCTTATTATTTACTTTTTAGAACTGGCTAGGACCCACGTTATATTTACCGGAAAGATTCCGACCAGTTTCGGACGGTTTTGAAGTCCTTCGTCTGGGAGTGACGATTGACTATTTACTTTCCGGTAAATATAACGCAGGTCCTAGCCGGTTCATAATAAGATATATGGATTAAACTCGCGATACTTTTCAAAGTGAAATGCTATTACTGCTGAGGATATAGTTATCTAAACGCAGGCACAAAATATAAATGTGATTTGCATTAAAAATAAGTAAACGCGAACTTATTTTCCTAGTAAGGCCAGTTAACGAAAATCATTTTTGTCAATTAGATTGATAATCATCAAACGACAAGATACATAATTGCCTTGCTATTATGCTCTTGAATTGTGTAACACTACAATATCATCGATATGAATCAACTGAACAGATAGCAGTTTTTGAAGTATCGAAATAAAAGTAATGTAAAGTAAACCTGATTTAAACCGTATAAGTGTAATCCGTAAATGTTTATTCGCGAAAGTTTTACAACATACAACATTAATTGGTTATTTCCCTTCATTGCCATTTACGACATTAAACAGAAGAACATTCGTTATATTCTTAAACCGGTTCTGATAGAGAAAACTAAAACAAGCATTTTAAGGTATTATCAGATCAAATCCGTTCATCCCCGATATCGGGAGGTTTGCCGTTGGTTTGACAGGTGACCTTATCACGCCAAGACAGGATCCCAACACGCGAATGTCAGTGTCTTGGAGTGCCTGAGGATTATATGAAGTGCATACAGTCCACGCTAACAGGCCGTTACTTCACAAGAAGTCCCCTAATCATACATGTCATTTATCTTTATCACAAGAGTAAGAATTAATGTTCTAATTAATTAATTAATTAATTCTAATTAATTCTATTTAATTCTGGCATTATTAATATTACATACTTTTATGTAAGTATGTAATATTAATCACGCCTCTTTCCCGTAGTGGTAGGCAGAGACCACGGATTTCCACTTACTAATATGATAAATATGAATATTTATTTATTCAATTAGTACCGCTTATACACAAATTACATCAATGACACATTACATAATAGAAATACAACAATATATTTTATGATTACACACAAATATGCAAAAACTACTTACTTACCAACATAAGTTTTCGCGATTATTACACATAGTAATTAAACAACTTTAAACGGTTTAAATCGCGTACATTTATCATAATTTTTGCCCTGGCGTTTCAAACAATTTGCAGAGATCGTGGTCACGGGGTGACGTCGGGACAATTTTTTTTATAAATATACGTGATTTAAACCGTTTAGAGTTGTTTAACTACTATACTTACTTATAACTTAAAACATTAAAATATAACAAAATGCCATACAAGTTATGAAATTATTAAAATAAACAAAATATATATTTTTTAATATTTGTCAAGTAATGTGTTTCTTTTATGTTATTGTGACGGAACAAGCTCGAGGCCCACCTGATGTTAAGCGGACTAATCTATAACAGATGCATTTCATCACAAGTCACTAATCACGAATTCTACTGCGCCCGTCACCTTGAGCCATATTTGTTAATACTCATGTGCCTGTAATTTCACTGGCACTGCTGCCGGAACACATCGTTAGGCGCTTGGCGACCTATTTTCTACTTGAAGGTGGTCGCTAGCCAAGTGGGCATTCGCAAAATTGCCCTTCTACAATGCGGTGAAGCTCAAGCCCGCGGCGAGATTCGTACCATGGACCTGCTGCGCGGCAGTCCATAGCCAATGCCACTGAGCCATCACTGCTTCAAAATCACTACTTAATTACTATAACTGTAACAACCGATTCATCCACTGCTGAACACAGCCTCCCCTGTTGCTGCCAAGCGTGGGGATTATGTAAAATACCCCCTTTGGTATTTTACATAATCCCCACGCTTGGCTGCCGGCTTGGGCATCACAGTGTGTAAGTTCTTTAGAAGGTGCTGCTGCCCACCTGCCAGTATTTTTTTCCTTAGTCGCCCCTTAAATAAACGACACCCACGGAATGATATGGGGAGGTGCAATTCTAACCCGGCACTCCACGGGGGGCATAATTACTTACCTATTTAAAATGTCAAATGTACTTATATGTTATGTCACATACAAACAATGTCAATTGAAAAATAATGTCAATAAAGGAATACCCATAAAAAACAGGTTTCAAAATAATAATAACTATAAATGCAAATTTATGTATAAAATACTATTGAAACATTATAAATGCACATGTTAATATTTGATATTACGATTTTGTTAAAGTGGTTTCACCCCCTCACAGTAACTCAAATATCAGAATCTTGTACAAGCATTGTCTTTTTTGTAAGAATTAGTTAATGTAACAATAAGTGCCCAATTTAGTTTGTTAACAAATTGTATACTTTATATAAGAAATAAACATTATTATTATTATTATTCTACCATGATATCATGATAACCCTCGATTCATCTGCTGACAAATCTCAGTCTGGTTTGGCATCAAGGACGTCATTGACCGCGGCAAGTGATCGTGGTATAGAAGATGTCTGGTGAGCAACTGTTCTATGCTCCGGAACAGCAAACAATGTATGTTTCCTGCTCCGAAGATAGTTGTCCAATACACAAAAGCGACATAGCTGCTCATGTAGATCCGGTACATGCTATTTACTATCATGAAGTGGAAAATATGTACTTCAGCATTTATCTTTGAGATCCACTTCCTGGTATTCTAAATAAAGTATAATGAAAATTTGACTACGTTTTTCTGTAATAAGAAATATCTCATAGAAGGTGGTTTGAGAACTCGTATAAATGCTACTTTCGGATATTAACATCAATTTTATGCACCTACTCGCCGTATTCGCACTACCCACTTGGAAGAGCATGCTGCCCGTTATATTATATGTTTTCCACTTATAGTGAGTTTTTATGGCATCCAATGATGACATAGAACAATCTCATTCTGAAGCCGAGCCTAAAAATAGACAGATATATAGATAGGCGTGATTTACATGTTACACGTTAATAAGAGCAACTTTAAGTAGAATGAACTCGTGGTGGTAAGATTAAAGTATTTATCTTATATTTAATGTTAAACTTAACACTAACAACAAAAGATTTGTTCCAGAGATACTCGTGAAACCCTGTAATAACCACAGCTTAAACGGTTTCCTTCTCAAACAATACCGACGCTGAACACTAAACACTGCAAACAGCTTCCTTTTAGACACTAATTTTTCATTCATCGCGACAGGTAGCCTTATCTATGTTTGCATCCTATTTAAAACTCCCTCGGACAGTTAAAAGGAGTCAAAGAAAAGCCTATCTTTTCCGTTTACACGTTTGCTCTGCCAACTTTGCCGACGAGCCGACAGCAACAACTGTTTATGTGTGAGTGTGTCGTATTTGCAACTGCATATGTGCGTGTGCCGCTTTCAACCAGGGATGTCACTGCCCCAGTTTCAACTTTTTCATAAAGGTTGTTTGTGGAGGCTTTCAGGTGCTAATTAGGGTGCCGATCGATATGACTTTTCTTTATAAACTTTCACGTCAAAGTTAAACGCGTATATTTTGCATCACCCAGTTCAGATTTTTTCAGTAAATTTGCAAAGGACTTTATTCCTATGTTAACTAGATACTGTGTTTTTATGTGCGTTATGCTACTTCAAATATCATTTGACACATCTTCCAAAAAATAATAACGTTGTTATAGATAACCCTATGAAATCTAGTAAGACTCATGTTGAAACTGCAGAAGAGATGTTTACGTGTGTGTGCGAGCCGTACTAATGTGAGTTGTCGCCGCTGCCCACGAGATGGCTCTGTGTAATGCACACAGCATCATTAGTGCGAGTGCAAGTGGCGGCTGGAGTCATAAAAATTTCATTTGTCAATCGGCAAGTACAGTCCACTACAAAATTTTAACGCAAGTAATTTTGAAAAGCATTCAAATTTATAGGTTTTCACGGTACAGTAGTTAAGTTATATGATATACTCTGTAGAATTTGTTGCGTATATTTAAGTAGAAATATTTAAAAAATCTTAATTTCTTTAGCACTTAAATGTTGCCTAATATTGTCTTAGGTTTTCGCGATTATTACACTTAGTAATAAAATAACTTTAAACGGTTTTAATCGTGTATATTTATAATTATTTTTGTCCCGACGTTTCAAACACTTTGCAGTGATATAATGATAAATATACGCGATTTAAACCGTTTAAAGTTGTTTAATTATTAAATGTTACCTGATGATAAGAAGGTATAATGCATGTTCATTACAGTGAAAGTATCACCGCACTGCACTTCACTATCGTCGTAACTCCGAGACATAAGTTCTAACGGGTTGTTTGCTCAGAGCAAGAGAAGCATACGCACTCCACTGCTTCAAAGCAGAGTATCTGACAACACAAGAGCTGGCACAAAGATGCACTTTACCACCCTACCACCAGAACCCTGGAATGGTTTGACAGTAACTATTCCCTTGTAAACTGTTAAATCTCTTAATTATTATCAAATTTAAAACCTTAATAGTATGGTATAAAATGTTTTGTAAAATGTTAATTAAATGTTACTGTAGGTATTAATTTCTGTCTATAGCCTAAGGCATGTTCTTAACATAAATAATATATTAAACATCGACTATGTTTACATCAAAGGCCTGTCTAATTTTGAAGCTTACTGGTTTACAGTTCTGATACTAACAACTTCACTACCACTAATCAGAATTAAACATCAAACCTTGACACGTTTCAAATAATCATGCCAAAATCTTACAAGTCTACCGACCGGAGTGGGTGGATGTTCTTTGACGGGTCCTGCAGAGGCTTGCGCGGCGCGAGGCTTCATTGCCTCAGTTGTGGCCGTGACTCGGTGTCGTGTGGACGTGTCGCGCGCGCTCCGTCTACTTACATATACCGCAATCGCATCGAGCGAGCAGTGATTTTTAATAAACCGAAAAATTATCCAACTGAGTGACTGTGTAAGTGCCTGTGTGTGAATCTCAAATGCATTGTGAATGACGTGTGCCGTAAACGTGGATTGAGCTATTTAGGTACAGTGATTTTATCTACTTAACGCCTAAGAGTTTGCATCCCAGTTAAAAGGTATGTGTTATTTCCTTATTTAGGTGTAAATTAGTGTTGTAAAATAATAATAATAATGATAACATAAATGGAACTAATATTTGTGTAGGGTGTGCAATCAGTAGGAAATGGAAGTTCGATTGTTCGCCGATTCTCATTTAAGTATCACGATGAGTGTGCGTGTTTCTATCGTGCATGTTAGAAATAAAAGCCAATGGACTAAATTGTAGTAAGTGATTGGATCTACTCTTACGTCTGAGTTATTACCAAGTACTGCCCCGCGTTGGGTGCCAAATTTTACTTAACATATACAGAGTTCCAATAAAGTATAATCAACAATATACTTGTTTATATACCATTTTTTTTTTATTTGATAAATATTCCTATCATAAATGGTCTCACATACCTCCATGTCATTTTTTGAAATCATTTACGTAAATTTATTGGGCCCATGTTGGGCGCCACATTTTGAGTTCTTGTGATTTTTAAAACTAATTTGAAACATTCATTTGATTTTTAATTATATTAACTGTTATATTCATCAAAAGTAAATGTTGACTTAACAAATTATTATTTCAAAAGTAATACATTCATTCAACCTTAAAATATAGGCATGCCGCATTAAAAACGCTGCAATTATTATGTAAATTAGAACGCAGCATTTTGCTAACGCTTTGATAGGTATAAAAACGTTTCGAAGCCGAGCAAACAAACCTTTCAAGCGTAATATTACGTACATAAAAACGCACTTAGGCATTCCTGGCATATTGTGTGCTTGGCAAACATTCCAAGTATTTATTCCGACACGACTTTGAGTCTCTTAACGTTTACAAAAGGATAAAATTGGATACAAACTCGAGATTATTGCAAATGCTTGTATTATATGATATATATTTCGGGTTTTGTAAGAAAACTACGGGACTCACTACCAGTCTATGCGGTGCATCCACCATCCATCAATCGTAAAATTAAAATTACTTTTTAAGTGTAAAAATTACCTAGCTGGTTGATATTTTCACAGAATGTTTGTCCTATAGCGGGTATTTTATAAAATAAATATTTTATAAAATACCTATATTTTTTTTGTTATTGTCTTTTATTGTACTTAAAAATTAACAGAAGCGTTCACAGACTTATTTGATGTTAATTTGTGCATTTTGTTACTAATTAAAATATTTTTTACCTGAAAATTTATCCGAAACAACACTCAAAAGTGTGAAATAATTTGTTTAAGTCGGTACCATGATAGTTCAAAAGTGCCTATACTACGCGCCATATTCCAAATTAATATTGTGCGCACGGTACCGACTTCAACAAGTTATTTCACACTTGAGTGTTGTTGAAGTCGGATCCATTTTTAGGAAAAAATATTTTTCCTATAAACCTTGCTACTTACGGGATCGATTGTCATTTACTGTCAAGCGTAACTCAAAAACCGGCTGAACCGATTTCTATGAAATTTAAATGGGACTGCAGGGGAAGCATTAGCTTCGAATAAAAAAGTACATTAAAATCGGTTGACCATATCAAAAGTTCTAGGGTAACAAATTAAAAAAAAACGAATTGTGTAACTCCTCCTTTTTTTTTAAGTCAGTCAACAACAAGGTATAATTAAATTGTCAAATGACGCAACATATTGAGCTAAATGATAGGAATCATGTTGTATTGGTAAATACGTGCTTAACAAAAATAATAAAACTGGTCCAGTGCGAGCCGGACCTTCCTTTTTTCCGCATTGCAACAGCCATATTTAAAAAAATTGGTAGGTATACTATAAATCACCGATTTCAGTACAATATGCTATTTCGATATAGAATATATTGAACTAAATTCACCGAAATCTTCTTTGGGTAGACCCCGTGGTAAAAGTGGTATAAAATGTAGGTACAACTTTGGGGGACGTCAAAATCATCAATTTCTTAGATCAAAAGTGTTAACGATATATTTTTTACTCAATATTAACTCAGTGACTTATAGACGATAACTCCCTACAAGCTAGGGTAGAAAACGATTTTTTCATTTCGTACACCGAGTTTTCAGAGGGCCTCCCTCTATTTTTTTTTTATGCCTGATAGGTTAGCCTTTGACCACTATCTCACCTGATGGTAAGTGATGATGTGGTCGAAGATGTTGTTCAGGCTAACCTAGAAGTACTGGCTCTCAACGACAGCTGCCGGAACACACCGTTAGGTGCTTGGCGACAGATTTTCTACTTGAGGGTGGTAGCTAGCCAGGCGGGCATTCGCAAAATGCCCTACCACCATGCTATAACGACTGCCATCCTAAGACAACAACCGGGACCGCCGGCTTAACGTGCCCTCCGAAGCACGGAAACGCTCAGTAGTAATGTCACTAGCGGTCACCCATCCAACTCATGACCGCGCGCGACGTTGCTTAACTTTGCTGATCGGTTGAGAACAGCTAAGTAAACTTCGCTACGAGCGCTTCAAAACCTAAAAATTTCTGAATAAAGTTTTAGGTTTAGCTAATTTTAAGTCTCACGTTCAAAACAAAGTATAAATTTTAGGTTCGATTAGGAGCTAAAATCTCGTGACCAATAGACGGACAGCCAGTATGGTGTCTCATTCATAAGGGTTCTTTTTACCCTTTAGTTACGGACTACAAGAAATCATTTCATTTCACTAAAATATTTGAAACATTGATTTTACTACATTAATTACTACTAACTTTAAAAAAACTTATAATAACGTATATTAAAACAATAGGAGTTTATAAGTAATAACGAAGTTTAGTTATATGAACGATGAATCTGTTTTTCAGTGTCCCCCTGTATTAAGATATCGGTCTTTGTCTCAATAGCATAAGTTATTTGACGCATATGGATATCCTAACAAATATAACCAACATATAAAATAATAGACAGCATATCTGAACAAAACACGTGTTAATTCAGCTCTTCTTAGGTGTCCTTTTATTGTGAAAGCGTTTATCAACGATTGCATTTACAACCATTACTGCTAGAATAAGATATAGTCAAACTCGAAAGTAGAATAAAAATAAAAGTATCAAAGCCTCGCAATGAAGATCTTGAATTGGATGAGATATTTTTTTTTATGCCTGATAGGTTAGCTTTTGACCACTATCTCACCTGATGGTAATTGATGATGTGGTCGAAGATGCTGTTCAGGCTAACCTCGAATTACTGGCTCTCAACGACAGCTGCCGGAACACACCGTTAGGTGCTTGGCGACAGATTTTCTACTTGAGGGTGGTAGCTAGCCAGGCGGGCATTCGCAAAATGCCCTAACACCATGCAATAACGACTACTATCCTAAGACAACAACCGAACCGGGACCGATGGCTTAACATCCCCTCCGAAGCACGGAAACGCCACTAGCAGCATAATGTCACTAGCCATCCAACTCCTGACCGCGGCGGATTTTGCTTAACTTTGCTGATCGGTTAAGAACAGCACACTTCGATATGAGGGCTCAAATTAATATTTAAAAAAAAAAAAAAACATAACAGTGAAATAAATACATAACAGTGAAATTTATTTCACTGTTATGTATTTTTATGTTCCATAATGTATATTTAAACGAAAAACATCAAACTGCTTAATTTATTATAAACAATAGGATAGGTTAATTTTGTTCAGTATACAAGAATTTCCAGTGCCAGGTTTTAGATTAGCAAAGACAAATAAAAGGTCCTTCTTAGGTAAGTGTGTACGGTTTTATAATAAAGTTCCCAAACATATTACAACGCTCATAGAAGGGAAATTCAAGTTGCACGTGAAAAACATATCGATTAAAAAATCCTACTACACAGTTTCGGATTACTTAAGGTTGAACTGGCCGGTCGCTTTTTCATACAAACGCCGTAGGGTGATCACTCCCTTATGTGAGATTTTAGGTCCAGAATTAAGCAAAATACCGATTGATCTCGTCATTATCTGGGCTTGTATGATGCCGAAATTTTAAAAATGTAATTAAGTTGAAAGTTATAAGCCTCGAAAATTTTATATGAAAATGTTTTGAAGCTCATAACTGTCAAGTAAATTATCTTATTAAAATTTCGACATCATACAAGCCTAGATAATGACGAGATTAATCGGTATTACGCTTTGTTTTGGATATAACCTTGAAATAAGTGAGTGATCACCCTACCAAGTTTGTATGGAGAACGGGCCGGCCAGTTCACCCTTAAACGACAAAAATGCCTGGACAATTCCGCCTCCGCCAAGCTATCGCCTGTCACGTACATAGTTTAAACAAATAATGTCATAACTTTATTATATAGTAAGTATGTAACACATACCCCGCCCGTGGGGTGCCGGGTTAGAATTGCACCTCCCCATATCATGTCGTGGGTGTCGTAAGAGGCGACTAAGGGAAAAAATACTGGAGGTGGGCAGCAGCACCTTCTTAAGAACTGCCATCTTACACTGCGATCCCCAAGCAGCCTGCCAAACGTGGGGACTATGGCAAATACCCTCTTAATATGGGAGGCTGTGTTCAGCAGTGGACGAGTCGGCTGTTACAGTATGTAACACATTGTTAAAAGACGTTTAAAGAATGGCCCCGAGTTTCATGCCCGTTCTTCTCGCAGTGGCTCTATACAATTTATTTGCTGAAAGTGGCAGTACAATGTAGAATATTTCAATACTAAAATTTGTAATTGACATTCATAAGAGCGTCGTAGACACCTAAATTGAATAAATAATTTTGACTTTGACTCATTAAAGTACATCTGTATAAATTATATATATTAAGCTTTTTTAGCTAACGTAGAAATTTTCTTTTTAACAAAAAAGAAAATTTCTACGTTAGCTTCAGAGATCAAAGATTTATTTTAGCAAGGAATCTGTTACTTGGATTGTTTACTAATCAAGTCGTATGTTTGCATGTTCGTCAGATAAAATCGCGAGATCTTGAGTTGAGTTCTCGGGTATAACGCTCTAACTAGTTCACGCAGACAGAAGAAGAAATAGATTTATGCAGAAAGTTTATCTAGCGATGTTAGAAAAATAACGTTCTATTTATAAAAAATAACAGTAATAGTCTGCCGTATACAACTGCCCCCTATAAAAGGGCACTGACTCACATTCTTCTAAGAACATTTAGTTTGGCGCGTCTGCTTAACTCTTTGGGAAAATGTTAAATTTTGTACATTTTACTTACTTTTTCTATATCTCCGCTGCAGTCTCATGTCATAAAGCTTCAAACAAAGGAGTTTTATTTTTAAGATTCTAACAAATTTAAAACATTCTTCTATGTATGAAAATCTATGGTAGCAAGGCCTACCTAATTTTATTGGTTTATGGTATAAAGTTATCCCCGTATTCTTTAAAGCTGAGATTGGTAAAATTGGGCGTATTACTGAAACTAAGCTCAACGCGCCCTGAGATCTAGTATGTACAACAACATGTAAGAGTTACAATTACAAGTACATTACATCGTTAGCAAACTAATTGTACCCAAACCGAAGTGTTTCAATGTGAACTTGGGAACTCTTAATCGAAAGCACGTTACATGTTACTTCTAAGTATGTTAGGGAATCTAGTTTGAAAGTTACACTCGTGTTTGTAATCAATGATTAATTTGACGCCGCTGGCGACACTACGCTCGGTACTAACTTAGTTACTTTACGTACTCGGCGCTTGTGTACTATGTTTGACGATCCATGAATTAATTCTGTCAAACTACGCAGTATCGGATCTAGAGATCTGAAATGAATCTATTGAAGCAACATTTTGATGGAATCTTGAATGTTACGTTTCAATATTAGAAATCACAATAAAGATGATTCCTTTTAGTGACTTCAAAAAAAGGAGAAGGTACTCAATTCATCTGTATTATTATTTTTTTGATGATGATTTAAATTTTATCAAAATCGGTAATTCCGTTTTTCCGTTATACTCCAATAACTGGAAAGTGTTTTACTATCTTGATGATATAGTCATTGACAAGTGAATGATAATAGATCCGATAAGTAGGGTCAATAAAAAGAAGAAAAACGATTTGAACACTCAAATATGCGAAATAACTTGTCAAAGTCGGTACCTTGCGCACAATATTATGGTGTAATAGGTATTTTTGAACCATCATGGTACCGACTTCAACAAGTTATTTCACACATTTGAGTATTATTTCGTAGGTTCTGTTTTTTGATTAGAAAAAATTTCATACCTTAACGATAATTACGAGCGATTAATTTTGCAATCGATTGCCAAATTTATGACTATGAAGGAACCCACTTAATAAGACTCCGCTATTTGTCTGTTTGTATGTCACGGGTTTCTAGCTCTTAAACGGAATGGGTTACTAACTTGAATTTTAGTTATTGTTTCTACAACGTTTACCAGACTTTTAATGACAATAAATATTAAGGTTCCAGAAATAACATTTTTGCATCCTAGCATGTGAGGCGTCATTTTCTACAGCTCCTTGAGTAGATAACAATTATGTATTTTTATATTTATAAATCGGTGGGCAAAATATAATATTTTTTTATATATATAATTTTGAAGCAGTGATGGCTCAGTGGCATTGGCTATGGACTGCCACGCAGCAGGTCTATGGTTTGAATCCCGCCCAGAGCTTGAGCTTCACCGCATGGTGGAAGGGCGTTTTGCGAATGGCCGCCTGGCTAGCGACCACCCTCAAGTAGAAAGTCTGTCGCCAAGCACCGAAAGGTGTGTTCCGGCAGTAATCCTTGAGAGCCAGTGAAACTACAGGCACAATGAGACTTAACAACTATGTCTCAATGTGATGGGCGCAGTGCAATTCGTGAGTTGTCATGAATTGCAACTGTTATTGGCAGAGGTTAGTCCACTTAACATCAGGTGGGCCTCGAGCTTGTTCTGTCACAATAACATAAAAAAAAAAAAAAACGGGCCCGGCAAAGTTGTTATTAGAATAAATCATAAATCATTTTATTGGTAATTATAAAATTACACGTCAAAGCATACATTAATTTGTATTACATCGTACGAATACATCGTAATTTTCATTAAAATAATATTAATAAAATGTCACATTAAAATAATATTGTACTTAATAAAAAATATATAAAATTGATAATAATTCATTATAATAGAAAATTCTAAAACTATGTCATTACTACAAGTAATGCTTTGTCAAGTCATTCAACAACTTAAATTTAACAGTTATAAAATTCTTCAATGCTGTAAAACGTCTGCTCGATAAGCCAGCGTTTTAATCGCAACTTGAAACAGCTCATATTCGGTGATGCTATTATATTTTTAATACAATATTTTTGTTGAAGTCAATCTCAAAAACTAAATTACCGTATGTTGTGTTTATTACTTAACTAACAAGTACTGAATCCGCTAATATAATAATAATGTTAAGGAGCTTCGATTGAAAGCAACAATTTTTTTTTAATTACTCCGTCAATGTGGAACCATAAACTAATCAAATCAAAATCAAAATGTTTTTATTTCGGACAATTATAAATCCATTGGTTAGTATAGTGCAGAACTTATTTCTAAAGGTTACTATCACATATAAATAAAACAATTAAAATGCACCACATCGCAGGGAACCCTATGCGTACCTATACATGTCGGTTTTTATCAACTAGTACACACACAAAGTGCCGCATGACGGGCGAGTTGTAGCGTTCAGCCACTGTTCTCAGAAAACTGTTGGGAGTGTCTCGCACTCGCCTCAACAGAGAAGCCGTCTTCTTCCTGAGGATAGCGTGGAAGCCATCCGTCCGACTCTGAGCAAACATCTCTGACGCACTACAAATGAGTCAGACTCGCATTTGACCAGTTTTTTAATTTTTTAAACCATTAACATTAAATACCATTTTTTTATTGTTGATAGGTAAGCCTTTGACCACCATCTCACCTGATGGTAAGTGATGATGTGGTCGAAGGTGTTAACAGGCTTAACTTAGAATTACTTACTGGCTCTCAAGGACAGCTGCCGGAACACACCGTTAGGTGCTTGGCGACAGATTTTCTACATGAGGGTGGTCCCTAGCCAGGCCGGCATTCACATATATATATATATATATATATATATATATATATACCCTTTCACCATGCGGTGAACCTCAAGCCCGCGGCGGGAATTGAACTATGGACCTGCTGCGTGGCAGTCCATAGCCAATGCCACTGAGCCGTCACTGCTTCAATACCTATTATAATATATATAAAAATAACACTATAGTTGGTTTTATTATACTTGTTACATTAACATGATTAACCTTCCGTAAACCACGTGGGTAAAAGTTGCGTCCTGCACTAGGTGGGGTTTCTTGTACCCAACATCATTCTATCTATTTATAGAGAATATATTTTCAAATTATATATTATACATAATTATATTGTTTTTGGACTATTAGGAGATAGAAATAAAATAAATTTGTTGAGTAAAATAAACTTTTTTTAATATCTATAGGCATTGTAACAAAAACTGTACTTTATTAACAACTAAAAGGAGACTATCTTCATTGGTTAAGCCTTTAAAAAAAAACCGAACTAAAAACTTCTTATTGCCCTTTATTTTAGGGCCTAATAAGATAAGAAACAATAATAAAATAAAAATAACTAAACATAATTAGTCTTCATGAGATCCCAGTTGGCTAAAATCTGCACAATTTTTACAAAAAAAATATGCGTGTTCTAAGCATACAGGTACTTCGCATCGCTCGCAACCGTACTTGGTCTTCAATATTTTCTTCTATAGCATTCGGAACATCTTGTTACACGACTTGGCATCTTCTTTGGTGGTTCCACACTTGGTTCACCAAGTAAGACATGCGAGAAAGCACTTACGAGAATCCCTTGGAATTCGTGGATTATCTTTGTAGTTTTTCAGGTGGTCTTCAATCAAAGCCATTCCCAGACCACGAATAAACTTCAGCCATTATGAGACCTGAAAACAAATACACAAACGATTTAAGTAATAAAAAAACAACATAAATAAATATTTATATAGAAATATGTATATTTTGCATGTCAAACTGCTTACCTTTTAGACGACGTGCCGAACTACGTGGGGTTTGTGACACCCTGCCACAATTTGGGAGCTATCATCCGCGGCGCCTGGGACGCTACTAGTAAATCAATATTACTATCCGACCCGGCAACGTCGTAACTCCATCTACTCGATGTTTCGTGGAATTCGCGCAGCCGTTTAAAAAGATACGACGATTTTTGTTTCGCTGGGGTTTATTAAACCCCACGTGGTGCACGGAAGGTTAATCATTTGGACTAAAACATATTTGTCACGCTATTGAGCAATGTGATTGAATGATTAGTAATATTAATTATGGACATAATATTTATTAAAAGCTTCAATTTTGGCTCGTAACATTTTGTCGTAGAATTTATTTTTGGTTGATCGGAACAAGCTATTGAACCTAAAGTTAAACAACGAAGCATCCTCCAGTAAAATTGTTAGTTTTTAGTTACAAAGCAACGCTTATACGAAACTTAAAAAAGTAGTGCAAATACAGCGCATAAAATTGATTATTTCGTAATAATATTTCAGACGTAACAGTCATCGACGTTATTTTTAATATTTGTATTAAGTACATTATATTTCTTTTTGTCCTTAAATATATATATACTACAATGTTGAATAATATACACATTATTAAGTATAAAATAGGCTATTTCTATTATTCACAGGTGCATTAAAATAGCAAATTGTGAAAAAACGACCTTTACTAAAAACAATTGAGTTATTATTCTATTAAAACACTTACAACCATCAGATAGTTACTATTTATGACAATAAATGTACATACAAGCAATATAAAAATAAAAATAAAATTTAAATTTGGTTGGCTAACATTTTATCACTCTGGTATATTTAATCTGATGATTGAAAAACTGTGTCTTCAAATCTTAAATCTAAACTTCAAAACAATGTTTGATTAACTTCGACGATAATAAATATCAACGTTTTATATACTACATCATAATGAATAATTAATAAAAAATAATAGTAGTTAGTATTAGTAAATACCAAATTAAATCGCGATAGTTTAAGGACAGTTTATTTTATGGCAAAATGTACGGTGTTGTTATTGGAGAAAACTACGTGACGTTATGCGGTACTGCAAGGGCTACTGTGTACACAGCACTATTTTCTTCAATACCGCACACAATCCCGAATAAGATCACTTTTAGCGATTTCGCGCTAACAGTACAGTGCAAGTGGTGTCAATGCAAAGGCACTCTTACTAACTCTGACTATTTTGGTTAAAGTAAGGTATAATATATGAAACCTCAGTTTAGGTTTAGTTACATTCATCACGAACAATTTTGGTTAATCGGTTTGTGTACTGCCCAGGTACACATTAACCTAGTTTTATAATATTTCGCAATGGCCGCCAATAAACCTTGCTTATGCTGACGCGTATGCGTGGCGCGTAGTTTACAATATTGAGTACAACCTATATAGGTATAAATTCAATTTAATTGTTTCGTATGAATAATTTAAATTTATTCATACGATATAATTAAATTTATTTTTCTTTGTCGATAATGATATTATTTCTCAATTTAACACGCTTGTTCAAATAGCATTAGTACCTGAATCTCAAAGTCTTGGTAGCAACGCAGTTTCGGCTTGAATTATATTTAATTTTTTCCTGAAATAAATTGGCATTATTCAATTCTATCGGAGTACGAAACTGACTTGTCGATGTCAAATAGGATTGTACCCTATTATCTGACATGTATGTACGTAATCAAAATATGTAATCACGTTGTCTATGTAGATCTTCGATCTTTTATCTTACTAACAATCGAATATGGTAGATACAACAGCGAACCGACCACGTATCTTCTATAGCAATGAACTTCTGATTGCAACATTCAAAAATGATAGTTTTCCTATTAGGTACTCATATTTTGATAGATTTGCTAGCAAAGAAATCTTGATTACTACAGAACTTCGTTTGACGTATCTTTTATATATCAAGAAAAACTGTTTTGTATGAAACAGCGACACGTACAGTCTATTTCAATTAGAATGACAGTTTCTGTAGCAATTCTCATTGGTACTATATAGTATTGGATTGTTTTAAAGTATAGAAATCAATAGCTACAGCGAAAAGTAAGAAATTACTGCATACGTATATAACGCGGGTGTTAAAATACTGTAGAATATAATTGGTGCACAACCTTTCGAATTAGCGTCATCGCTTTGTAATAATGACAAGTACGTACGGTCACACTTATCCTGCGTAATTATTAAATTCTATTGAGAAAAATGTTTAATGATCCATGATAAGTACATACCTCTTCACAATTCAAATTCTTTCTTGAATTATATAGCGTTTTTGACAAGCCTCCAACTTCGCTCTATATCAATCACTGGTTAGAAAGAGACATAAAAGTATTATGCTATTGGATAAAAATGTGACTTGGTTATTTTGACATTCATATTAGATGGCGCTATTTTAATTGGTCAGATAACCAATCATTCACATCAACTTCATTTTGAAATTTATCGATGGATACACATTAATATTTTGATGCTACAAAACACAAGATCGCAAAATATCACTAGAAATTCAATCAAAATATAATTGTACAAGCTTTCCGGCCGCGGCTCCGCCAGCGGATATATCGGTCATTGCGCAAAACCATTTACCTCTTTTTGCGCAGTTGGACAAAAATTAACCTACGTCCTTCCCCGTCTCTCAAACTATTTCCATACCAAATTTCATCCTAATCGGTCCAGTAGATCGGTTATCGCGCAAAACCATTAACCTTTTTTTTGCGCAGTTGAATAAAAACTATTCTATGTCCTATCCCGTGTCTCAAACTATTTCCATACCAAATTTCATCCTAATCGGTTCAGTAGTTTCAGAGCCTATTCAATGCAAACAAACAATCAAATCTTTCCTCTTTATTATATTAGTGTATTTAAACATGTTTTGAGTAAGCGACCCAAAAATAAAAACTGTTTTGTCTCTCAGAACTCATTGAGTAGTAAAACTTGAATTAATACGAGGCAGTCAAAATTTACTATTTTTTGACCATAGTTTAAAAATTAATAAATTTTAACATATAATTAATTACTTTGTTAAAATAAATTGTATTAATTTAATTAAGCACCTCATATTTTGGTATACCTTTTACCATAATATCCTGTATTTAACCAATAAATACTGGAAATGAAGTTATATCATTTACTGAATCTGTTACAAAAGCCAACAATTACGTTATATTTTACGGGCTGTGCATGTGGTTCGACACTTGCCGAGTTTTATTTTAAAGTGAACCAAAAATAATGACATTTTTTTTTATTCCTGATAGTTTAGCCTTTGACCACTAGTTCACCTGATGGTTAGTGATGATGTGGTCGAGGATGTTGTTCAGGCTAACCTAGAAGTACCTACTGGCTCTCTTAACAAACAAATCTTTTATCTAACCGGAAATTCACGGAGAAAATAAAACAACCCAACGGTAGAGGGGAAAATTATATCATACATATTTGAATATAGTACCTACCTTATTTACAAAACTTCATTTGTATCAAAGAATAAGAGATTCTCAAAATTTAATTACAGAGATACGCTACTTTTTACACAGGTTTGAACAAAAACGAAATTGGAAATTTGCTTCCTTGTTGCCTACAAAATACAACAATTTTAATCTGCTATTATAAGGTCGTATGATTTTTTCTGCTTCTATTTTTTATGTCTGCTTCTATTTTTTGTATGTGTAACCTTCACTCAATGTTTGGTGTTTTCGAATTATCTTTTTCTGTTTATCTGCCACCGGCAGTATTATAATTAGATTTTTTACTGATGACGGACGGGACGGACCGTAGAGGGGCATACTCGTACGTGTTTGGGGTTAGACGTTGTTTGTATGTACGTATGTTTAAATATTCCTCGAAAACTACTGGACCGATTTTGATGCTGTGATTACTCAGTATCATAGGCTATGGACTGCCGCGCAGCAGCTTCATAGTTCGAATGCCGCCGCGGGCTTGCGCTTCACTTCATGATGGAAGGGCATTTTGCGAATGCCCCCTGGCTAGCGACCACCCTTAAGTAGAAAGTCTATTGCCAAGCACCTAACGGTGTGTTCCAGCAGCTATCCTTGAGAGCTAGTAATTCTAGGTTAAGCCTGTCGACCTTCGAGGCCATCATCACTTCCAATCAGTTATTAAAAAAAATGACTATGCATACAAACAGCAATAAAAAAAATATAGATTGGGTTTTCTGCCTTCAACTATTTTCATTTCATAGCAGGTTTTGTAAATATGTTCTAGGGCTGTAGATAACCATGCGGTGCTGCAACAGTAAGGACAAGGTTTTAGCCATCCAAGGTTATAAAAATTCACACTCGGCTGAAAATTGATAGGTTTGTTAAAATCACTATTATAAATGAAATGTGAAAAGTCCTCATCGAACCGACACCTGGAAAAAACTCGCGTCAAAGGTCACAAAATCGGGCTTTTCGCGATTTGAAGCAAAATTGTAAGTTTTATCATAAAATTATGTATGAAAAAAGTTCAAATACTTGTTTTTCCTAAGATCCACGTTTTAGAGATATAATTTTAAAAACTTTATTTTTTATTTCCTATGGTGCTTGGCGACAGATATTCTGAATAACATCTTCAACCACTTACCATCAGATGAGATAGTGGTCAAAGGCTAGGCTATTAGATAAAACGAAAAGAAATAGAATTAGTAAATAACATCTTGATAAGAAATAAATTTGGAGATTACGGAGACGTTACTTATTAATGAAAAACACCGATATAAGATATAATATAAGATCTATTTGATTTGATTATGTCTTACTATAGAGCCTGAAGCTTGATATATTTCAATTATTATTATTACAAGCTCTCCGGCCGCGGCTCCGCCGGCGCGTATTTCGGTTATCGCCCAAAACCGTTAACATATTTTTGTGCAGTTGGATAAAAACTATCCTATCCTCCATTCTCGGGTTTCAAACTATTTTCATACCAAATTACATCCAAATCAGTCCAATAGTTTTTAAGTTGCATACAAAAATACAAATGTGTTCCTTTATTTATAATATTAGTGTAGATATAGATAACATTTGGTAATTTGTTCATCGTAATGACACATAAGCTTGTTTAATTTCACTGTTAAATACAATTAGACTACAATTTACTGAGAAAAACATAGCCCTTCTGAACTGTTTGGCTATCTTGTGGAAAAACTGATAGTAAATAAATGGATTAGTCTATAAGCTGTTACTTTATTATTTATAAATTATGTAAATTGTAAATAAATCTGCAGTTGTAAACAAAGCATAACTTTACATAACATCTTCTTAAAATATACCACAATGACAAATTTCAGTAGTGGTACAAAAACGTGACAATATTTAGTAGTAGTACAACTCTTCGTGTGAATACTGCCACCGGATAAGTACTGCCAACATACTTATTTACTGCCAAACAGTAATTGTGTTCCGGTTTGAAGGGTATGGGTGCCAGTAAAATTACAGGCACATGAGTCTTTACAACTTTTTGTCTCAAGGTGAAGGGCGCAGTGCAGTTCGCCACTTGTGACGAATTGCATCTGTTATAGGTAGAGGTTACCGCTTAACGCCAGTTGGGCCTCGTGTTCGTTACATCACGATAGCATAAACAAATATTATATTAACGGCGGAAACCTTCCATAATCGTTGGTATGGTACAATATTTCATAGGTAATGTGTTAAGCAGGGCAATGCTGCCAGCATGCTGGGCACGCTGCCAACTGGTAGTGGGCTGGAGCATTTGGACTGCCTATGAGTCTGCAATGACTTCTAGGTTGTCTAAATGCTTTTATTGTAGTAGCTGTAGTGTTAGATATAGTTTGTAGTAATTTGTTGCTAAAGGCATATTGCCGGTATACAATTTTTTTTATTAGAAAATAAGTTAATTGACGTCCATTTTTAGAAAAAAAATATAACGATCAATGCTTGGATTACGCACAAAACGTCCGCAAACTTTCGCCATAAGCCTCAGGTTTTATGTAACGCGTATCATTTTACTTGTTATAACTTCCACAACTTTTAATTGGTAAAAAGCGTAGCGTGCGGGCATCGACATGTAGCGTCAAGTTTGAAAAATATTAATTGGGAAATACGAGGCGGCGAACTTGGTCTGCTTTTTGGTAACGGCCGCAGCTTTTTGTCTTAGTTTGTACCAACTTAATTAGTGTTGTTTGATCTAGATTTTATGGAAATTATATTTGAGGTTTTACCCCTTTGTTTGGAGTAATTAAAGCCTTGTTATCATATTCCTTTGTCATTTACTTGAGAGTTCAAAGCACTCTTAGCGGAGCTTTTCTAGTTGGTTTTAATTGATCGACTAGAGCGACGTTCTCTACGCGTATTACTAAGAGTAATAAGAAACTTGTTCCAATTCTCACATTTTAATATTTGCGTTTACAAGCACTAAGCGTTTAAACTTAGAACGAAACGTAAAATTCAACAACAAACGGGATCACACGTAATTTTTTTTTATTTTGCTGTTATTTTGTTACCTTATTTGCATAGCAGGCATTAACATTAGTCTTGTTTGTAGTTCAATCCAGTTTGGATGCAAATTTCGTTTCGCCTCTAAAGACGGTTATGCGATATGAATGATGAGGATTAATTTGAGCCACGAATGAACACTACGAGAGTTCAATTCAATTGGCGCAGCACGTCCTGGCTTTAGTGACGGGTGGTTGCGGGTTTAAATCAAATTTAAATTCATATTCTTCCTTTCGCTGTAACTTTGTATCTTGTTTCAAACTAATAAACGTCCACTTACTCAAAACTTTGAGCACATGCGTGTCATGGTTATTTCACATTTTCCATGTTCGGAAATATGTATACCCTTTTCCCTTACACACCTTATGCTAACAATATGCAATGCTGTTCGTAGGCACAAGTTACCAGGAATATCTGAATTAGATCATCTCAGCGTATTGATAGTTACCCTTTTCCCAGTCTCTATTGCAATATAATACTACTATAATTATCATTATTAGTAACTGTAAAACCAAAGTTGATAAAAAATATATTTGAGAACAACTTCAAAAGTGTACTCTATCAAACAAAACACTAAACTGGAATAGATCAATAAAAAAATATATGGTAATACATAAAAAATACGTAGCCTCTTGGTCACCTTCACCTTAATTGAAAATCTGATGTATAGAAAGTACTATTCTGTATATTTGTTCTCAAACGAAAAAGTATACAACCGTGTTATATAGATTGAACATTCTAATCAGAATATTTTATTTATTCTGTGATGTCCTTACGGACCGACTAATATTGAAGGCACAGTGCTTTCAATATTTTACACGTCAATAGAAGCAAAAAGACACAAGAATTGACTTAACATTACATTTCTACTACAGTAGAACTAAAAGTAACAAACAAAAAAGATAGAAGCATACTCTGGGGACAGGCACTTGGGATATAAGATTGGAATAAATCGAAAAAATAGAATAAAAGTATCTACGGCGAGATACCTATACCTACTGCCTTGTTGGTTGTGGCTGGTCAGGTTCGATGCCCGGTTCAGTTTTTTTTAGGTATTTAGACTAATACTTTCAACTTCGGTAACTTTTCAGAATTTGTAGCTGTGCCTGGTAGGTGGCAAGAAGCCATCCCTATTACACATATATATTTGAAGAAACTTGGGTACTTACACGGAGAGTTGGTGTGTTATAATAATTATAGATTTTTCATTATCTTCTTACCCTTTTCCCACTAATTCCATCACAAGGTCGGTACCGTAATACGTCTTCTATAACAACATAATATAATAACTCTTTTTTTACTTTATAATTCTATTTAGTTAATAAAACGGGATAAATCAGGTAGATAGATATATAAAGACTTTATTTTTGACCACATCCGGTGGCATTTTTCGAGGTTAGCATGGACACCCGCGTTTGCGTCTTGCTTCGCACTGAATCATAGCACTAACCATTCAAGCTATCTAACTTATTCAAAGTCAAAATCATTTGTTCTAATATACGACGCCTGATGAATGTCAATTACAAACGTTAATGTACAAAATCTTAGCCGCGTTCAGCAAAAAAAATATATAGAGCCGCTGCGAGGAGAACGGGCAAGAAACTACCGGTCATTCTTTTAAACTTCTTTTGACAATGTGTTACATACTATATACATAATAAAATAATAACAATATTTGTTTCAATTAAGTAGGTGACAGGCGATAGCTTTGCAGAGTCGAATTTTTTTAAGCATTTTTGTCGTTTAAGTTATCACAACTTTTTTGTAGTACTGTATCAGCCGGATAGTCCACTGCTGAACACAGCCTCCTCCAATATGGAGGGGGGGGGGGGCGTTTGCCATAATCCCCACGCTTGGCAGGCGGCTTGGGGATCGCAGTGTGATATATCAGTTCCTCAGAAAGTGCTGCTACCCAGCTTCTGGTGCGATACCTTCACCTGCGGTATTACTCAGATAGGTGCCCGCTATTGGTATTAGCACTGACTGCTACCGTGCTCCAGTACGATGGGGGCACGTTAGACCATTAAGTTGGTCTTGGTTAGTGTCCTAGGATTGCAAATGTAGATGTAGGTAGTAGATCATTTTGCCAAAGACCACCTGGCTAGCTACCACATCCGACTAGAAAATCTGCCATCAAGCAGTTAACGGTGTGTTCCAACTACTGACCTAGGGTAGCCTGAACACCATATTCGACCAGATCATCACAAACCATCAGGTTAGATAGTAATTAAAGGCGTTGACTATTAAAGAAAAAACCTTCTTGAAATAATAGTAAAATACCTTCTCTTGTTTACGTCTACCCAATAGTAATTAATTGGCTTCTCAGTACCTTGCGAATCCGTAACCCAACAGCGGCAGGTAATAGCTCAGCCATTTTTTATATACAAATAACCTTTAGCGTATTTTCGGTAAAATGTTTGTTGGCTGTATTCTACGAATACCAATAATGAGATGAGCATTAAGAAAGTGATCCAGAACATTCGCCTAATCAGCTATTTGATATAACAAGAAGCTATTGTGTTTCATAATACAACATCACAAAAGTCTACATTTCGTATCAAAATGTCTAATCTTCTAGATATAAAAGGCTTTGTCCTCAGTGATTGACTGGCACACAACGTACAGCCCAAACCGCTGAATGTAAAGTTGTAGGGACATTTTTCTTTTAGTAGTTATGGAGGTGTAGTAATAAAGGATTCTTGAAAAGTATACCTATGTCAATTTAACAAAAGACATTTTGTTGGTATATTAATATAAAGTTAAGAAGAGATGAATTTGATAAAATAAACATTGGTCCATTATTAAAATAAGAAGACGTCTTGTGTTATAGTTTAAAGTTATTAACCCCATTAGTCTAGGGGATGTTTGGCTTACAATAATTGAGAGTGCTAAACGGGGACGCTACGTGTTGGCTAATGCTACGCGTGGACTGATGCTACGTGCTCTACGCCTGAACTCTGTCACCAACAACTCTAAAAAAAAGTTTTCATCATACGAGTATATATATATATATATATATCTATAAGTATAGTGTATGCAATCCCCTTACCCACAGCCTGTGACAATACTTAGAAAAAAATAGCTTATACTATACATTATAACACCTAACTGCAACTGAAACGCGTGGGATGCCGGGATAGAATTAAGGACTCCCCCCCCAATGCTACTTGTGGGTGTCGTAAGAGGTAACTAAAGGTTAAAATACCGGAAAGTGGGCAGCATCGCTTTCTAAAGAACTGATATCATAAGCTACGATTCTCAAGACGCCTATATATAGATAAGCGTGGGGATTATTGCAACCCCCCCCTCCCCTCGGGATAGGGGAGGCTGTGTTAAGCAGTGGCCGGTCCAGCTGATACAGTACATTATAATAGTATGTTGCGATATCAATCCTAGAGAGAGAGGTTTTTTTTTACATCATTAAGTGTTGAGATAGGCAACTCGACAACTTGATGGTAAAGTCAAAGTCAAAATCATTAATTAAATTTAGGCGTCTACGACGCTTTTATGAAGGTCAATTACAAATTTTAATATTGAAATATTCTACATAGTACTACCACGTTCAGCAAAAATAAAATGTATAGAGCCACTGCGAGAGAACGGGCAAGAAACTCGGGGCCATTATTTTAAATTTATTTTAACAATGTGTTACATTTTTGATAAAATTGTTACAATTTTTTTATTTTATTTTATTGTGATGGAACTAGCTTGAGGCCCACCTGATGTTAAGTGGACTAACCTCTGCCTATAACAGTTGCAATTCATCACAAGTCACGAATTGCCCTGCGCCCGTCACATTGAGACATAGTTGTTAAGTCTCATTGTGCCTGTCATTTCACTGGCTCTCAAGGACTACTGCCGGAATACACCTTTCGGTGCTTGGCGACAGACTTTCTACTCGAGGGTGGTAGCTAGCCATGCGGGCAATCGCAAAATGCCCTTCCACCATGCGGTGAAGCTCAAGCCGGCGGTGGGGATCGAACCAGGGTACTGCGGCAAGGCAGTCCATAGCTATTACCGCTCGGCCATCATTGCTTCAATAATATTATATTATACATATTTGTTTAACTATACATAAGTGACAGGCGACAGCTTGACAAAGGCGGAATTGTCCAAGCATTTTTGTCGTTTAAGTAATCACAAACTGTGTAGTAGGATTTCTTATTGAAATCGTTTAAAGTAATGCAAATTTACGAAAGGAAAAATTATAGTCATGTGCGGGATTCGAACACGCGTCATTCACTCCTATAGCCGGGGTATGCTCTGACCGACTGAGCTAATATGACTTTCATAAGTTTACTATGAAAGTCAAGTATCTTATCAAAGTACATAGCACTAAAGTCATCACTCTGCTCTCTCTATTGAAATACCTACTTTGAATCTACCAAGAGGCCTTAGAAAATACCTTAAACGTTTAAACTTTGCAAAGTGCTACTATCAAGGTATTAAATTTGAATTAGAGTTCATAGAGTAGGATGATAGTCCGTCAAACACAGACCTAGATATGTATTCTGGCGTTGTTATAAAAAGTTGTTTGAAATTATTTATATCCATACCATACCATCGTCTTCTGGACATGACATTTGTGAACATTCCTCACGTTACTTTGGTTCAGTATTTGAAAATGATGATCAGGGTTCATCTTAAGCCACTTCTAAAAGAACATGTGGTAAATAATTGTATAAAAAACTCACATCCCTAGTAATCACCGAAAATAATATATTGCTTAAAATCAAGCAGTATAACATGAAAAAAGTGCTGGTTCTGATTTGTTTCCTCAATATTTTATGAAGCAGTGATAGCTCAGTGGCATTGCCTATGGACTGCCATGCCGCAGGTCCATGGTTCGAATCCCGCCGCGGGCTTGAACTTCACCGCATGGTGGAAGGGCATTTTTCGAATGCCCGCCTGGCTAGCGATCACCTTCAAGTAGACAATTTGTCGCCAAGCACCTAACGGTGTGTTCCGGCAGAAGTCCTTGAGAGCCAGTGAAATTCCAGGCACAATGAGACTTAACAACTATGTCTCAAGGAGACGGGCGCAGTGCAATTCGTGACTTGTGATGAAATGCATCTGTTATAGGCACAGGTTATTCCGCTTAACATCAGGTGGGTCTCGAGCTTGTTCCGCCACAAAAACATTAAATATTTTTTTTAAAAAGCTCACATCCACAGTAATTACCAAAAATTACATTATATATTGCGTAAAATCAAGCAGTATAACATGAATAAAAGTGTTGGTTCTGATTTGTTTCCTCATTATCTTATGAAGGCACCTGGTGGCACCGATGGTGGTAGTTAGCCAGGCGGGCATTCGCCAAATGCCCTACCACCATGCACAAGTTGATCAAGATGGTGCGTTATTTTTTCAATTTGTCCTAATATTAACAAGTGTGGAGTTACTATTCTATTAATGTACCAAATTTCTTCAGGGTCGGCAACGCGCGAGTGATACCCCTGGTGTTGCAAGCGTCCATAGGCTACGGTAACTGCTTACCATCAGGCGGGCCGTATGCTTGTTTGCCACACTTTTTGTGGTATAAAAAAAAAAAAAAAAATTACGTGAAATTATTGCTTGGCCCGTTTGGGAAAAAAATAATTCGTGATCTCATTAGTATTCTACCAAACAAAATTATAAAAGACTGCCGAGTTTTCACTACTAAGCAACATACAAATGTTTTGAAGTTTCCACATCAGTTGAAAGATATAGGGATTAGAACAAAAATCCTTGTATCCGACAAATTACTTCAGGACTTATAACTAAAATACCATAATTTGAGAGTTATCATTCTTTGACCAGTGACCACTGTGTACTAAGCGACATATTTGGTATGATTGTTAGTCCAATAACTAATGTATCAACAAAAAAACAAAATCTGGCCAAGTTTTGAAGCGCTCGTAGCGAAGTTAACTTAGCTGTTCTCAACCGATCAGCAAAGTTAAGCAACGTCGCGCGCGGTCATCAGTTGGATGGGTGACCGCTAGTGACATTACTACTGAGCGTTTCCGTGCTTCGGAGGGCACGTTAAGCCGTCGGTCCCGGTTGTTGTCTTTGGATGGCAGTCGTTATAGCATGGTGGTAGGGCATTTTGCGAATGCCCGCCTGGCTAGCTACCACCCTCAAGTAGAAAATCTGTCGCCAAGCACCTAACGGTGTGTTCCGGCAGCTGTCCTTGAGATCCAGTACTTCTAGGTTAGCCTGAACAACATCTTCGACCACATCGTCACTTACCATCAGGTGAGATAGTGGTCAAAGGCTAACCTATCAGGAATAAGAAAAAAAAAAAAAAAAAGTGCAGGTTGGATTTACGCTAAGAATCTCGACCTGTATTAAAAAGATAATTATTTTTGGTACGTGCAATGTTGCTACGGACAACTTGGAATTAGCTGGGTTTCTTTAAAGGTGAACTAATAGCAAATTGTGATACCTTCACCACAGATACCTTCAAGCGTTCGGAGTATTAACTCGCCCACGTTCTGAATAGAAATCCTGTACATTATGAAGTATACTAATTGTGATAATCCATCGCTCCTCACGCCCACTCTTTTACCGAATAGGCACTCGCTAAGTTCAGACGAAGGGCAATCTGCCGTGAGAGTTCCTTCGCGGGGAACAAAGGTTCCGCATGATTTACGCGAAGAGCGGAGCGCTAATTATCGCTTAACACCCCGTCATCCATTACCGGCCTTTATGTACCGTGAAACTGTCAAATTGGGCCAAGTTCGGCACAATGGGGCGAGGGCGATGTGCGACACTTTGGTTTTTGAGGGTGTGATCTGATATGATACGGAACACAATACCGTGCCTACGTCTTTGTTAACAGTTTTAAAATCTATATCATCATCTTTCTACTCTTATCACGCTCGTCTGGGATCGATACAACATGCCCTCTCTAATCAACACAAAGGCAAAAACAAGAACATATAAAAAAACAGCTAATCTACAACACATCACGTACGCAAGGACATGATTTTGAAGAAATTTATTCTCCTAGGGATGCTTTCGAGTCTCATGTAATTAGTACATTTGATCGCAGGAAGCCTTCTCGTGCGCATAATGTGCAGCAACACCTTCTCATAAAACGTATTACTCCCTAATCTCGTTTTACGACATCTATCGGAATGACACGGAACATTCTTAAGCTCGGAACTGTAAGGATCAGTTCATCGGATGGCTTCTCTGTTTTGCTGAATGGTACGGTAAAGAGCGAAAGTTGTCGTTTTCTAGTCAGGCATAATATTCCTAAAAACAAAACTGGCCAAATGAAAGCTGAAGCCCAAAACTTAGGGTACAGTTCCAAAATTTTTATGGTATTGTGAAGGAACACGAGGCCCGCCTGATGTTAAGCGGTAACCTCTTCCTATAACAGACGCATTTTGTACAAGTAACGAACTGCACTGCAGTTTCTAAGTCTCATGTGGAAATCTGGTCGGAACACAATTAGGGTATTTGTGAATCCTAAGCTTTAAATCTCAGTGAAATAGTTTACAATATGTATATCTGTTCTGTTATAAAATTTAAGATACGGTTATTCTTATGGAGCTGGGAAACGCAAACCATCTCTCTACTGTATAACAAACAAAACTTATTATTGAAGCGCTCGTAGCGAAGTTTACTTAGCTGTTCTCAACCGATCAGCAAAGTTAAGCAACGTCGCGCGCGGTCAGGAGTTGGATGGGTGACCGCTAGTGACATTACTACTGAGCGTTTCCGTGCTTCGGAGGGCACGTTAAGCCGTCGGTCCCGGTTGTTGTCTTAGGATGGTAGTCGTTATAGCATGGTGGTAGGGCATTTTGCGAATGCCCGCCTGGCTAGCTACCACTCTCAAGTAGAAAATCTGTCGCCAAGCACCTAACGGTGTGTTCCGGCAGCTGTCCTTGAGAGCCAGTACTTCTAGGTTAGCCTGAACAACATCTTTGACCACATCATCACTTACCATCAGGCGAGATAGTGGTCAAAGGCTAACCTATCAGGCATAAAAAAAAAAAAAAAAAACTTTCGAACTGAACTCAAATCAATCTCTATAAACCACTTACTTACTGGTCTATTCACATTAATTATCGAAATAACCCTTTGACTTTTGACGTTTCGATCATTTGCATTTACTTACCAGTAATCTTACAAATTTATTTTTCACAAAATCATAAATCCATGCTATTAGCTTAATCGTCCAGCACACAAACCTGTTTGCAATGTTCAAACCGTAACCAGCTTTTAGTACTAACTACTGAATATTCTATGTGAGTGCTTTGTAAAACATCGCGTGAGCCGTGTTACCCCGTATCTGCACATCGCTTCATCGTCATGCAATACTTAAGTTTTCATCATTTGCCGCTTTTATATTACAAGACTTTTGGGTTTGTGACATTCATTTAACGTAGATACAAAGTTGTATCAATCCCCTTATATATTCGTGGAAAGCTTGACATGTTTGAAAATTCAACCACACACGCTGGTGTGGAATTCTCGGTATGCGAGGCAGTTCTAATTAAAACGTCACATAAGTTTTTTTTTAATACTGATAGGTTAACTTTTGATCACTATCTCACCTGATGGTAAGTGATGATGTGGTCGAAGATGTTGTTCAGGATAACCTAGAAGTACTCGCTCTCGAGGACAGCTGCCGGAACACACCGTTATAACGACTGCCATCATTAGACAGCAACCGGGCGTTAACGTGCCCTCCGAAGCACGGAAACGCTCAGTAGTGTGTCACTAGCGGTCACCCATCCAACTCATGACTGAATTCAAAATTAAATGACAAAACGAGTAGTTGAGACAAATTTGTGCGCATTATTTATCCTGTGGTTTGCGTTAAAAATTATTTCCTTTCAAATGCACTATACATGCCTGGTTATTACAAGTTTTCTTTGCTATCGTACGTCGTCGTCTCATATAAAAGCCCCCATTCGTGTAGTGGTTTACGGCATATAGGATCACTAGCGCCATTTATCAAAATTCATGGTTTATGCGGATTTCATTGAGTTTTTATAGCGAGATAGTGTGAACTCGGATTTATGAGAGCCGTTACCTTCTTTTGGCATTCCATTGATTTAGTTTTTAGGTTATTTTTTTGAAGCAAAAGTTGCGACAAACTAGTGCTTTACATGAACATACACTTGTAGTTTAATGATGTTAATGTCCTGCGTGATGCACGTCATCTATCCAAGTATGTATGCGCCCTAGGTTCTATCCTTAAGAATGTTCTGCTCGACCTATTGGAAGGGTAACATAATATCATCAAACCGTTGTTTTGGAAGCTTCTGAAAATAATTATTATTAAGTTTGTTTGTGTCTCATTCCGAATATGTATTGTTACATACGGATACACAGATAGAATAGACAAAAAGAGAGCATACTGTCAATAATAAGGCCTTGCCTTTAGGGCACGATACTCTAAATATGGCTTAACGATACATCATTACTGCGTGGGCTCGTGAGGTATCTAGTCACAAGATGGTTTAAAAGATACAATACTTTGCAATACATATTTTCATAAGATTTAACTACATATAATATTGCTGCCGTCTGTTGCAAAGGCCTTCACTAACGACTAATTGAAAACTAACTTCACCAATAAGCACTCTTAGTATCTTATCAACAGAAATTATTGTTAACAGTTCTAGGCAGTTAAAAAGTACTTGACTGACACTTAAAGAAGCTGATCTCTATTGGCTTGTACTTAGACACACTTTAAAATAAGTTGCCAGGGTATTTGTAAAGATTTCAAGTCCAAATTGAGATCAAAGTTTAAGAGTTTTAAAGAGCTTCGGCCCCGAAATTAGAGTTTAACTTGAAGTTCTTTTGTAACAAGGAATACTTACTTTGTAAATAACAATTTAAAGTATTCATCTAATTTGAATGTATTTAAACTCTCTTACAGAGAACAGTCGTTTTGTGAGGAAACAAGTAAAGGCTCATACTTAATAATTTTCGGTGTAACCATCAGGACATTTCCTTATCCTTCAAGTGTGCTAAGAGGCAACAATATGCCAAATGAACAGCATGCTGTTATTTATCTGTACCAATATAGTAGGAAGTTAATGCCTACATGCGCACAGTAGTGCTCATTGCCAATTAAGTCCTTATAGGCAGAAAAGTAGTGGCTAAATTGCCCGGTAAACTTACTTCACGTTCTAGTAAATACATAGGATACTTTTTACGATGATCGTCTTTACGTTTCTTTACTGTCTACGTGGGCAAAACTGTGGGGCGCAGCTAGTATCAAATGAAAACGTAAACGCCGCGAGTTTAAAACATCATAATTTCCTACCAAAATGACTCAAACATAATTTACTGCAAAATCAAATATTCCTCAGAAACTCTGACCGTGTAATTAGATCTATTCAAGATTTAAACTCATTATTTCCACGTGCCTTTTACTATTTGCTTTACCTCATTTCATTACAGCTCTAAATTAATCCATTATACCTCATTATTTGAAAAGGGTGAAGCGAAAGCCAAGAATAAATTTTCATATTACAATACTAAAAAGGTACGAGTGGCTCGTTTGACCCCAGGCGGGCTGAGAGGGGGAATTCCATCCAGTATCTTTATGAATGTAAGTTATGACCACATCCGTTTCTATCTTATGACCTTTGGAATGATCAGATAGGGCGTGGGGGCCTGCTGGACGCAGTAAACACATAATAAAGATTCGAGCCAGGGGTCGTTTTGACTCCACCTTCCTGACTCATTGCGCGGAGATTTTTGATCGCCATACGAAGGGTTAAAGTGATTTTATTGGAATAGGTCTAAAATATCTCTTTTCACAATTTTAATTTTGCGTTCCTTAGGTACTACTTTCTTTCACCCGTGGCTTGGCACCCTTGGAAGATAAAAAGCCCTTCCAATGAGGATAAAAAGTATTTTATGCTACAGTTTTGCGTAACTCATAATTAAAACAAATTGCATGTAAAATAATATATTTATACGAAAACAATTTATTAGAGTGTAGTTATTTTAATTTACTTTAAGATAGTTATAACAAACTCTGTATGTTTTCAGAAGAAAATAAAATAAAATAAAATAAAAAATAAAATACTGCTTTTATTGTGCACTGTGTATTTCTCCATTTAATTTGGAATATTTTTTCATTCGAACAAATCATTTTTAAAACATGACTGTTGTTTGGAGTGCTGGTTAAATGCTTTCAAAGACTCTTCGGGCCCCGTAAATATCAAACCACTCAACAAATCTTTGATGTTTGGGAAAACAAAATCACATGGTGCTAGGTCTGGACTATGTGCGGATGGGTCACGAGCTCTACCTTTTCAGAAACCAAAAATGACTTTGTCTTGTTCGCGGTGTGCGTCGCAGCATAGTCAAGATGCAACAATATGTGACATCTTGTTCATATTTCTTACCTTCTTCAAAAACACTGGGCAAACAAATGATAGCGTAGAAAAAACGCAATTAGTTTTGTGACACTCCGGTTTTATGCAATTAGTTGCCTGAGAGTGAACAGCTTTCAGAAACAGTGAACTTTTAAATCGTAAAGTATCATCCTCTGAAATCCTATAGTTTTAGCTACATGTTATAGGGGGCGAAATTACTTTCATTAAAAAAACTCTACACTTCTACTTAGAATTTCTCTGTCAGACAAACCCAATAAATGTCTTACCCAGGGATTAACCTCGAGTTTCCAGAGCGACGCGTTCCAACAGAAACCATCGTAGTATACATAATAAATAACTGATAAAAAACACTACTATCATAGGAGCCATATGTAGTGATCATTTCGATGGCAGCAAAGTAGATGCGGACATCTGCATTTTTTGCAAAAATGCTTTTTTTACAAAAATGTGCTTATAATCAACTCCCTATAAAACTGTATTAAAATTATGTAAATATTCAAAATAATGAAGAAAATTTGGCACGTAAATGAAAACATTTACAACTGAATTTTAAAATACGTCGCAGTAAAAACGGACATTTGAAGTTACCCGCTTTTACTTGGGAGTTTTGACGTATAATTGAAACGTAAACAAAGCTGTCAGGCACATGTCACAATCTTGTGTGCACTGGTTTTATTTAGATCCATTTTTATTACATTTATATTGTTTATAGCATTCTTCCTTAACAAATCATTAAAATATCGATTATTCTTTCACAATGAGTGTTTCCAGGAATAAATTACTGTTAAATATGGCCCAAAAAGGTGTACAAAGAGAAATAAATGAGCTTTCGGATTTGACAAACTTAAAGAAAACAATGCAAAATACCTACGAAGATGAGTACCTTTGACAGTTATGTTATTATAATAGTATTTAAAGTTGATCTATTAGTGCTAGCAATTAAATCTAAGCGTGAGTAATACAATATATTTTGAGGTTGCGGTCCAACGTAAACACGGACATCTGCCACTTGTCCGTTCATACGTCGTACTCTTTGCATATATCCCAATCTATGACTGTATTATTTCTGGTTTTTATAAGGAAATTAATATTTTTCACATTGGTTTGTTTATTTTTGCAGCTTCAGATACAGATAATGAATTAATTCAGCTAAGCGATCTACAAACCGTAACTGATGGCAATTTAGATATAGGGTCTTTTGATATTAGCAGGTTAGTGACATTTATTACTACGACTTTAAATTATGTCTAGAATATTCTTATACCAGATAAGTTTATATTATTTTCCGCTTGCCGATCATAGGAAATTCAACACTTCAACAGCTCTTGAGTGAAGAAGACGAGCAGCACAGTGCGTTATTTATTACTACCTCTGCTGAAATACATTGTGAACCAAATGCTAGTCCAGCTAATTTAGTTGTTTGTCTTCAATCACGCTCTATTACACCTATGCCTCCTGAAATTATTTCATTTGAAACAGAATCGCAATTGCCGGAACTTATTGTTGAGGATGATGTTTTACGTTCTTTTAATCGACAAATCACTTCACCGTCAATATTAATAACTGATTCTAGTGCAACATCATCAGCAAGTGGTGCTTCAAGTGAATGTTCTTCACCTTCATCGACAGTTATGTCTGGGAGAAAACAGCGCAAATTTACAGTTGATAACACAAAGAGAAGAAGAAAATGCAGAAAAGAGAATTGGATACAAGAAGAAAATTGTTGCTAAATTTAGGTAAAAAACACTTATAGCGGAATGGTAAGGAACAAAAACAAAAAAATATGCGACCCCCATGTGAAAACTGCAAATTTAAATGTTGCACAAAAATAAGTAACGAAATAAGAGAAAAAGTATTTGATTTATTTTGGGGTTTGGGTAATCATGTTAAACAGTGGGAATTTATCGGAAAATATACAAAACGGCACACAAAAAAGAGAATAACGACTGATAATGAATCAAAACGTAATATGAGCGTTCAGTATTACCTACCCAAATTATTAAAAAATGAGAATGACAGTGCGGTAAAAGTATGCAAAGATATGTTTAAAAATACCTTTTGTGTTAGCAATCAGTTCATTCAAAGCGCAATGGACAAGTATGACAAAACAACAGGTTTTTGTGAGGAGGATCAACGTGGTGCTCATGGTAAACAAAAGAAATTGCTGACTGAAACTGTAATCCAAAGTGTATGTGATCATGTCAACAGTTATCAACCGGTAGAATCTCATTACACCCGCAAAGACACAAATAAACGGTATTTAGACAACTCATTAAACTTTAGTATAATGTTCAAAATGTACAAAACATGGGCCCAAGAAAATAACCTCCCAGAAACTGTAAAAACATTGAGACAATACAGGGATGTTGTTAACTCCCACATGAATGTAGGCTTCTTTATCCAAAAAAAGGATCAGTGTGATCAGTGCACTGCCAATAAAAATAATCCACCAAATGAATCTCATGATCAAACGTACGCCAAACACATTCAAAATAAAAATGTCGCCAGATCGTTGAAAACTAAAGATAAGCAACAATCTCAGAACAGTCCCTCGGAAATTGCAGCTGCAACTTTTGATTTCCAGAAAATTCTAAACTGTCCTCACGGTGAAGTAAATTAATTTTATTACAAAAGAAAATTATCTATTTACAATTTTACTGTGTTTGATATGGGCCTGAAAAAAGCCATTTGTTACATGTGGGATGAGACAACAGGTAAAAGGGGTCAAATGAGGTTGCTAGTTGTCTGTAGGACTACATTAAGAGAAAAAGCCAAGATGGAATAAAGGATATACGCTTATGGTCTGATAATTGCGGAGGGAGGTGTGGGCAGGACAAGTGGGCAAAAATTTTGGTGTTGGCATATGCCATAGATTTCTAGAAAAGGGCCATACCCAGCAAGAGGGTGATAGCGTTCATGCATTAATCGAACGGTCATCAAAAAATAAAATTATTTTCTCACCGCAAGAGTGGTATACCTGTGTACGCTGGAGCAAAACAAACGACAAACCCTATGAAGTTGTGGAAATAAATCAAGATGATGTCTTAGATTTTAAGTCTACTCTTAATCAGCACAAATGGATAAAAAAATTAGATGGGGACAAAGTAAAATGGAATCAAGTGCGCGAAATAGTAGTGGAAAATAAACAACCCGATAAAATATTTTATAAGTACGATTTGAATGAAAGATTAGCCATGTGTATTGACAGTTCTAAAAGTACAAGCAGACGAGCTTTCCAAGTTTGTACTAATACACAAGAACTGGCAAAAGTTTCTGGTGGTACTTTACCTATAACTACCGCTAAATATAAGGATTTGATGTCTTTGTGTCAGCAAAATTTAATCCCACCAAGATACCATGATTTTTACAAAAATATTAAACACAGTAACGTCATGGAAGAATCAACAGCTGATGATGATGCTGAATTCGATGAATAATTCAGTTATATCGCATTCGTAAATAATATTTTGATCTCTGATTTTCCTAAGAAGTAGTAACATAATTGTTAAATTTAACTAATTGTTTTGTTTTTATTTATTTTTATACCCGATGGAGTACCTACCTATTTACTCATAAGGGCTTTATTGGATAAGTTATTATAATACTTTTTATATACTGAAATTTTCAAAGTTTATACTTTTTATAAAGATAAATATTAGCATTTAAGACGGTCTATTTTGATATATTTTTTATTTTCTTAGATAATAACTTAAACTTAGTGTAAAACTAATAAATAGTGTTTTTTTAGGCTAAGCATAATTATTGCTAAATATCATATAATAATCAATAAACCATAGTTATATAGTGTATTTTTATTTAAAAATATAAATATTTTACGTGGATTGTGAATTAAATGAGTTTAACTGATAGACGTAGATGAAGTTAAGTGAAATGCTTAACTCAAAGTAAATAAGGACATCTACAAAAATTTTGACAAATATAGGGGAATACTGTTTGCATTTCACTCAGTTTTTTTTAAACATTTTAAGAAGGATGACTGTATGCTTAATAGCTTAGTTTATTAAATATTAAAGGTAAAATGAGCACTTTTATGATCATAACGTATAAACGGATATAAGGCAGATGTCTTCTTATACGTTGAAATTATTTCAGAGTAAAAAAATACAACTACATTATTTCAGTAAATAAACCATATTACAATAAAACTTGTTATACAATGAATGAAGAAGGTTATTTAAATGCATTATGGAAAATTTCATGTTGATCGGCGTGTAACTCTCAAAATGGCCACTATTTTTTACTAAATGTGCTCTCCTGTAAAATATCGATTATGTAGATGGCCGTATCTACTTTGCTGCCATCGATTTGTACTCGTGTGTTAGGCGTAAAAAATATCAGTAACATTATCGTATAATGTACATAAATTTTAACGAATTATCTTCTGGTTCCGTAGGTTTTTAATAAATTTTTTTAGCAGGTATATAATACTATGTATGTATATTCAACATATACAAGGAAGCATCTAGATATTCAATAGAAAACGCTCACATAACAATGGTGGCCCTGACCGTGACTCTACCCTCATAAATCGCGATAAAGGCTTATTTCAATCTGGAACATTCCACCCCTGGATTGGAATTCCCAATTTGTAAATTGCAGAAATAATTTCATATTATCTCGTTCCGTGCAGCAAAAAGGTATTATTTTCACGTAGAAATAACGCCACAAAGGGCGGTAAAGAATGTACCATTAATTAAAAGTTGCCCCGGACCCGACGGAACATATAATTGCTGAAAACATCAAAGGATTTTAGATCTACGCGATGCGAATAACGTTTTTTAGTCTTTTCAATGTTTGGAGTTTAAAGCTTGGATCTTTAATTCGTGAACTAGGACTTCAACAATTGTTTAATTACTATACTAAGCTTTTATTTCAACGGAATCTGGAACGATTAATTTAGATATTAAGATAAGAGAAATTTGATTAGGTAAACACTTAATTATTGTGATAGATACTGAGAAAAATTTATATCCTCAAACTTTTGGGTTACATAGCAGCAAAAATTTAACCTTATGAAGTTTTTACGAAGGCTTTACCTTCCTCGTCTCAGTTTCCACCTCAAAGTTCTTTTTAGATAACACGTATTATCCCGTCAAAAGAAAAACACTCAGGGTCTTACTATTTCTATCTCTTACTAAACATTCAGGGGAATCTTGTCCACAATATTTCTTTAAAAATATTACATAATTTCCTGCAAGTGCCTCAGTGTTACCTTCGAGCACGACAGTATTCTGAATGCGTACGCGAATGACATCTAAGCGATGGATTTTTGAAGAAAAAAATAAATTTTTGGCATGTGAAGCTCTTTTAAAACCATCTTTTAGGATGACTGTGATTTAACTGTAGGTAGGATAAGGTTATAGAAGAATAAAATTATTACTTTCTATGATTCTTCACCACAGGAATATTTTTATGATAAGGATATATAATGTGATTACAGGTCCTTTATTTAGTTACCTCTTCAAGATGATCTGACATAATTTTGACGGTAAAACTGTAAGTCGCTACCACTTTCTACTCACGTAGAAAAGGAACATCAAATTTGATTTAAAACAAATTCAAATAAAATAAAATTTTCCTGTAAGAGGAAACTCACTAGAAAGGAGTTTTTAAATTACAAAATTACAAATATACGATAGGAAAAATTTAAGTCATGTATGGGATTCGAACCCGGGTCGATCCACAAGACCATCCCCTTTAGCCGGGGTATGCTCTAACCAATTGAGCTAACATAACATGACGACATAACTCAAATCTTTCCTATCGTTCTTTAACTATCGTATTGGGATGATAATTGTGTAATATAATCCACATAGCAGGCGTTATTGCAAACATAACAATATAAAAAAGGAGTTTTTACTATTATTACAATAACTATACATTATAAATAAAATAAAAATATCGAACTTTACTTCCAACACTGAAAAGTATGTTATAACTAATAACTTGTTAAAGTCGGTGCCATGCTGATTCAAAACACTGACTTCACATTATCGTGATCCGGTTTTCACACGTTATTTCAAACTTTTCAGTGTTGAAAGTTATCTACGTGTTTTATTTTTGCTTTCTTTCCTTTTATTGATATTTATTATGTTTTATTTTTGTACTCACAAGATCATTCACTCGCCTAAAGTACTGTTCACCGACAAGAGATTAACATTAACTCATTCAGGTAAGCTAATTAATTTATCACTTATTTTTATTGTCTATAGCATAAAATATACTGAACTGATTTTGATCCAATTTAAATAAAATCAATTTGAAGGTATAATCTACCCAACAAAAAAACATCAAAATTAAATCATAATACGGCCTTTTCTGGAAGCCGGTTAAAATATGTAAAATTTTTCTTAAATATATTTATTCGAAATATATTCGCGCTTGAAAACATAAATACAAATAAAATGTTGGGAGACTTACAAAGTGTAATGTTTCCCTTAATATTATCTTTGAATTGTATCACAAAGCTGTAAAAGGAAAAATATGTATTATCCGCAATCTGTACCTGAACTAATCCTCTCCACGTGTATGTCATAAAAGCCATTCTACAAACGAGCCACGTGTATACTACGCCTTCGGTTTAATCCACTATTAGGGCTATTGGAATTTAAGGCTAGAGTGCTCGTGGCTATCTCCATACAAACGCAGTTACGTCATGTTTAAAATACTAAGTGTACAAAGTCGGTGAAACTTTGCATGTATGTTCTTGAGTCTTATATCTATGCTTCTGGTCGGCCAGATCTCTGTAAAATTAAGTATTTACAAAAATAATTCGAAAAGTCCTTTTGTATGGAAACTGTTATTTTGAAATTATGGGATAAAATAAATACTAAATCGAAAACCTGGCCAAACAGAAACATCGATATTCGGCTCAGCAATATGCATGCAAACTTTTCCGGAGTTAGAACTCTTGGCATATTAATATTATGACGAATTTACGTTTGTAAGAAAAGCGCTCCGTGAACTCTCATCGAACATATTATATTTACCACCTTTATTAAACGAACTGCGAAGAAATGGCACTCCTTCCTAGTGTCTTTGTTCTCCGAGAGCTCATTTTGGAAGTCGTCAAGTCTAGAGTGAATAAGTATCTGCCTAGGCAAGCACGCTCCACCGTCGACCGCGTCGTCACTCAATCCCAAGAGTATTTTAGATTCAAGCGTTATTTGCGGATATTTTTCACTAAAGTCCCAGTTGATAATCCCGATGTATGCTCAAAGGGTCAAGACCTCATGATGATGCTTTATGTAGAAGCAAAATTCGCCAAAAAATGTTCCAGTTTGGCTAATGACATTTATTTTTAATATTTGTAATTAGCCAAAGGAAGAATTTTCGACGCATTTCCCTTCTACACTTCTTAGTGTTGTAAACATAATACTGGCCAATAGATAATTTTTAATATTATTTTTGTTTTTATTAATTATAAACTGGCAAAGACGGATTCCGTACCAACACTGTTTATTTCTGTTTATGTTAATTTTTATTTCTCAGACCCCTAACTACTCAATTTTACTATTTTCCTGATTTCTCTGGATGACTGAAAGAGAATAATTTAGCAGTAAGGTTAGTTTCTCCGTAGAGCTCTAAAATATGACAAAACATCTTTCGAATAAAAAGAGCTACAAAGACACTAACCTTAAGTCCTCCTACTGTACATTGTATTATTTTTGTGCGATGAAGTACTGTACCAGCCAACTCGTCCACTGCTGAACACAGCTTCTCCTATTAAGGGGGTATTTGCCACAATCCCCATGCTTGGCAGGCGGCTTGGGGATCGCAGTGTAAGATGGTATCTCTTCAGAAGGCGCTGCTGTCCACCTTCTAGTAACTTTCCCTTAGTCCCCTCTTACGACACCCACGGGATGATATGGGGAGGTGCAATTCTAACCCGGCACTCCACGGGAGTGCGATAAAGTACTAAATGTAAATTTAAAGTAGTATTATTTATTAATTAATAAAATAGTATTAATAAATTTAAAGTAGTATTTCTAGGTTAAGCCACTTAAAAGCTCGAGCTCGAATCCAGTTATTAGCGAATAATGTGTCAATCTTATAACAGTTAATATCTAAGTTACGTGACTTAATTATTAATAGATGATAGTCAAGCTGTGACGTCCAGTGGCAATAGTTATGGCCTGCTGACCATGGGTTGAATCCCGTCGAGTGCTTCGTCTTCGTCGCTTGGTGATAGGACATTTTACAAACGCTCTAGGAAATGTGACGCTAAGCACCTGAAAGTGTAATCCGGCAGATGTCTTTGAGAGCCAGTAATTCTAGCTTAAGCCTGTTATAAAGAGAGTTATCATAAGATGTGAAAATTGGAGATATCCCTTTATCCAATATTTACTAACAGTTGAGATTGTGCTTCTTAGGGATTTTCATTGGTTGTATACGTGCTTCCAGTCGGCTAATAATATTGAATTTGTGCTGATAGACTAGTCTTTGACCAGATAGTTTTGATAATGCTTCAGGCTAACCTGGCACTTGGCGACCGAATTTGCTTAAGCGTGTTAGCGAGCCAGACGGACCGAAATTTCCCAACCTACATGCTATTTATAAAACTTAAACCGGGACCAACGGCATAATGTGGCCTTCGAATCACGTGCAGTATGCACGCTCAGTAATAATGCCACTAACGGTCACCCATCCTTTAAGCGTTCACCACCGCTCACCCCAGTACCTGTAAAGATGTATATGAATGAAAAATTTTTTTTAAAAAAATACTACAATTTGCTAACATTGTAAAAATAAGAATTAATAATAATAAAATATGATTTGGATTTTTGTAAATTCGAATGTCGAATGTTAGGTGTGAATATGGGGGCTAAAATTTTGAGTGAAAATAGACCTGGGCGAAGTGGTAAAGATAAAAGGTATAGATTGACTAGGCAAGCTCAGCTACGAGGCCTTCACAAAAACTAATAAATCTTCTTTGTTAAATACGCAATAATATTCTACTTGCACGCATGTAATATCATATGTGAAAATCGGTTTCAAAAGCTAGCGTTTGGTGGATTAAAATTACTTAAAGTAATCATCTGAGGCTTTCAAAATCTCAAGCATCTAGTTCTCTCTAGCATCTAACAATAAAAAGCATACGGTGTCGTTATATGCCATAGAGCATTTATTAGTAAACAACGCAACGAATTCCCACCTTGTGAGTTAGTGAGCTAGCCTTTCCATTACCTGACAGTTCCTCGAAGCTGTCACTTTAATTATTCAATTGTAGATGTATCGAGGGCACAAAGGGTAACGACGGCTGACAGCGGGTATTGAACCGGTAATGGTTACCATTCAGATAATGTCTGCTATTGATGGGTTCGAAGTAAAGTACGTAATTCTACCGATAATGCACATAACATTATCGGTAGAATTATTATTCGTGTGTATATTTTATTTTATTATATAAGGTAACCAGTGCGTTATAGATATAAAATATATCTAGTGACGATTCCGCCATTAGTGCACGAAGAACCCAGACCTATTGAGGATGCTTTAGACAAGGTAGACATTTTTGATGTAATTTTTAATGAATAACTATTGAATTTGGTTATTGGCTATTTGTCTCAACGAATAAGCATTGCAATTCAACGGGACAATGCTGCCAGCATGCTGGGCACGCTGCCAAGTGTGAGCTGAAGTATTTGGACTGCCTCTGTATCTGCAATGACTTATAGGTTGTCTAAATGCTTTAATTGCAGTTGTGTTGAATATACTTCGCAGTATTATTTTTTTTTATTAAAATATGAATAACGCATACTATAGGTAATACATTATAGATTCTTTTAAAATGCTAGAACGTCCGCTTGTCACCTCTCAACAGTTATTGCTAATACAAGTATGCATCATAATATCCCTAAGAATCTCCCACAAAGATATATTCGTACTTATACTAATCCTTGATTAAATTTAAAATGTTCTAAATGCGCAAGCTTGGCGATTTAGAAACTTCCCGCCCAACTTCTTATGAACTTGATTAATTACCCCAAAAATCAGTTAAGTATAAACTCTGGGGTTCCCACGGTCACAGTAAATACTGTAAGTGGGTGAAAACTGAAGGTCAAATGGGTAATACTTCAGGTTCTATAAACTTCTATCGACAGAACGTAATGTTCACTTTGGGCGTAGTCACAAACTATTTGCCTTTGATTATATTATTAAAATAAGAGTTTTAAATGTATTATTTTTATTGAATTTAAGAGAGATAAGAAACATTACAAGAAATATAATGAATCTGATGTTGTCGCCACCTATAATAATCATTAATATCCCAGAGAAAAACTGCATCACTACCGCCATGTATCTGGCACTTAGGGACAAATATATACTTAAAAGTATGGATTTGGTTAGAAACTACCACTAGCGTCAACGACTTGCTTCCGATAGTCTTTCTCTATGACAACATAACACGTAATATCCGCACAGAGAATGAGTAGTTGATGCTAACAGTGCCGCTCACTTTTGACTTGGCGTTCAGCGAGAACAGACGTTTAGCTTATAGCTATATTATATTAAGTTAACGAATAAAGAAGCTAACACTCACTAAATGCTGAAACTCATAATCGTATCGACAAACGCTCGGTGGGAAATGAGCAAATATTAAATGTTATTTCAATTAAGTTTTAATTTTCACATGGACGCTGGTTTTGGTTATCTATCTATGGCTAGCTTTTGAACACTATCTCACATGATGGTAAGTTAAAATATGGTTAAAATGAGTTCTGGCTAATCTTTGGCTTATTATAAGCTCTCCAGAACAGCTGCCAGAACACGCCATAAGGTTAGTCCACTTAACATAAGATGGGGTTCGTCTTGTTCCGTCAACTCACATAAAAAAAATCATGTGAAATTTGACGCTTGTATGAAATTATCTATCTATATGTACTTATAATAAAACTGTAACAGATCAAATACAGTACATGGCAGATATTTTGAAAAAATATGAATATTTGAGAGCAAACCTGTAGCTGACACTGATACCAAAACGGTTTTTAATTTTTATTTTTGTCAGTCTGCATCCCGGCCGCGCATCACTCCAAAACTACAGGATGAAATTCAATGAAACTTAACACGATTTGAGTTCATACTTCGAAAAAGGTTATTGTATACTTTTTATTCCTAAATTGAGCACGGTTCACTCGGGAAAGGGGATGAAAGACATAATGTACTTAGTTGTAATTTATTAACGCGTAGTCCGATTTCAATTATTCTTTTTTTGTTAGAATAGTGACAAGTGAGCCCGGCATCCCACAGGCATTTCGGCACCCCACGGGCAGCCCGGCACCCCACGAGCACCCTGGCACACCACAGGCAGCCCGGCACCCGATGAGCATCCCGGCATCCCATGGGCATCTCGGCACCCCACGGGAAGCTCGGCACCCCACGGGCAGCTCGGCACCCCACGGGTAGCCCGACACCCTTATTCTGTTTTGTAAGCTTGCTAAAATAAAACTCTAAATTTTGGAACATTCGCCACAATCAGTTTATTCAACTAGGTATCTATCTTTTGCCGGATACATTTTGGAGACTGCGCAATGGAAGTACACAATCTAATATAGCTTCGTAGTACCGCCAAACAAGGAGAAACTAAGCAAAAAGACGCCGTTTTAAAATCGAAATTTCAAAGAAACGCACAAAGTACTCTGCTTCAACATTTATTGTGTGAACCGCGAAGGAACTTTCTGAGTTACTTAACTACTGTCTTCTGGAAAATATAACTTGAGATTTTTCAAAACCACAGTAATAAGCTCCTTTCTGAGCTATGTTTTACTAAGAGTGCTTCACCGCAGACCACAGCGTTTCTCGATATGAGATAAAGAGTGCGCAAATGTGAATAAATAGTATGCAGGTACAGGAATTGCGAACGAAGTCACAGGTACAGCTAGTTGTTAATAAAAATGAAACACGTTTCTTGAAGGATATATTTAGGTTCTAGATACATACAATATTTTGAGAAATTTTCACTCAATTAATTATTATAGTCCTAAAGCCACAGAGACGAGCGATCGTAGTAGCCTTAGTAATAGGGTTTCGTTATACGGATACTGTTTTATTTGTACGACAATAATAGTTGTGTCGTCCAGAGTGGTTCCAGCAAGAAATCGATGAGTGCAGTGGAAGAGAAACTCTTATCTGCTGGAACAGCCCTTTTGGACGGACGGACACTGGTCCGCGATGACACTGAGCTAAATTATATAACTTGACCTTACAATAGGTATTTAAAATATGACGAAACTACGTTTGTATGGAAAGCGCTCCGTAAACTTGGCATTTTTTTAAATGTTATTGTGAAGGGACAAGCGCGAGGCCCACCTGATGTTAAGCGGTATCCTCTGCCTATAACAGATGCGTTTCATCACAAGTGACAACTGCACTGCGCCCATCACCTTGAGACATAGTTGTTAAGTCTCATTTTTGCCTGTTATTTCACTGGCTCTCAAGGACTGCTGCCGGAACACACCGTTCGGTGCTTAGCGACAGATTTTCTACTTGAGGGTGGTCGCTAGCCAGGCGGGCATTCGCAAAATGCCCTTCCACCATGCGGTGAAGCTCAAGCTCTGGGCGGGATTCGAACCATGGACCTGCTGCGCGGCAGTCCATAGCCAATGCCACTGAGCCATCACTGCAATGATAAAATGATTCTTCTACAAAAATGATATCGTACAGAACATTAAAAAGAAATACTTATGTAAGTTCAACTACTGTCACCAGCTACACTGCTGATGAACAGTTTGCGTGCGTCCGCGAGTACGAAGTGATCCATTACAGTAAGCTTTCTTTGCGGGTAGTTCGCAAGTATCGCAGCTCAATATACGAATGTGGTAGATCGGACCGAGATACGTGCCGCGCCGGTTTACTATGTGTTAGCTTTGTAAGGAGTTCGGAAAGAGTTATCCTTTACTTTCTTTGACGTTTAGCAGCGTAGTTTTATCTTTTACTTATCACTGTGGTCAAATGGTAGACTGACAGAAAATGAGGCACAAAATAAGCAGCATGTCCCAATATTGTTTATAATTGACGAATTGGGTTCACTAACACCTTTAAACATCTTTAAAGAGCCGGTCTGTTTACATACAGCAAAAACTTAATAGGTCAAATTTGTATGTGTCGATTCGGTCTAACTATAAGGACTGTAAATATTTTTGGATGTATGGCTTTACACTTGTATGGCTCAACGTATAAGCACTGCAGTGAACTGCAACAGGGCAATACTGTCAGTATGCTGCGCACGCTACCAACTGGTAGTGAGCTAGATCATTTGGACTACATATGGGCCTACAATGACCTTTAGGTTGCCTAAATGCTTTCGTCGTAGTAGCTGTTGTGTTGTATATAGTCAGTGGTGTTTTGATAATTGTCTGATTTTGGTCAGACTTTGAACTCCTCTTCAGAGGATCATTGTTTAGACTGGAAAAAATATACTTTGTAAGGGACATTTTGACAACAAATCCGTGCAGAATGTTGTTCATATACGTATGATGCGGGTAAAAAGACACATTTTAATAGACACGACTTAGGGGTCTTCAAGAAGGGAGCATATTCCCTCCTCAAAGGCTGGCAACACATCCTCGAGACCTCTGGTGTCGTGGGCGACGGGAGTCATAAAGGCATGAGAAAATGTATCGATTATCATTAAAATATAATTATGTGTTTGTAATGAGTAGTCTGTAATGAGAGTACAAAATGTGTTCAATCAAAAATCAAGCGTTCATTCAGCCCTTCCTATATTGGCCTCCAGCCGGAGCGCAAGTCTCATCGGTTCAGAGACCGGACGTTGCCACTAATTTCATGCCATAGCTCAAATAACCATATAAATACCTGTACCAAAGTATGATTAACATTCGTGTAAACATACATTAAGTTTCATTTCACATCATCACTGAACAACCTTCCCGTGTATGGCAGTGCCTAGAGTGGCACGCCGCCATTTTCATCATCGTCATGTCAAGCAGTCAAGACCAGGACTACAACGGGTGCCTCAGTGAGTGGAACACACGTTACCTCCTTTCTCAAGTAGGCCAACAGATCGTCGCTTTGAACCAGCCGTCATGGTGTTTCACACCACAGCTCAAACGCGGTGTTGGTCAGGGGCAAAAATTAGGCGTCCAGGGCAGGCGATCGAATTGAAATTCACCCCCACGCCGCACAGTCTTTGAACGTTGTGGAGATGAATGTTTTTTTTTTTTTTTTTTTTTTTTTTTATGCCTGATATGTTATCCTTTGACCACTATCTCACCTGATGGTAAGTGATGATGTGGTCGAAGATGTTGTTCAGGCTAACCTAGAAGTACTGGCTCTCAAGGACAACTGCCGGAACACACCGTTAGGTGCTTGGCGGCAGATTTTCTACTTGAGGGTGGTAGCTAGCCAGGCGGGCATTCGCAAAATGCCCTACCACCATGCTATAACGACTGCCATCCTAAGACAACAACCCGGACCGACGGCTTAACGTGCCCTCCGAAGCACGGAAACGCTCAGTAGTAATGTCACTAGCGGTCACCCATCCAACTCATGACCGCGGGCGACGTTGCTTAACTTTGCTGATCGGTTAAGAACAGCTAAGTAAACTTCGCTACGAGCGCTTCAAAAATTGGTGTTTTTTTTATATGGTATGGTGAAGGAAAAGGCTTGACTCGCTTATTTTAAGTGGTAACTTCTGTCTATAACAACGCATTTCATACAAGTAGGACTGCCTTGGGCCCGTCATCCTAAAATATAAAGTTGTTAAGTCTCCTGTGCCTGTAATTTCATACGTAAAACCATTTTTAAAACAACACTAAAATTTGCTTATAACGAGTAAATATTCCGTTTTCTTTCCTATAATAGCGTTTTTTAGAGCAAAATGTACCCAGGACAAAAAACATACTTCAGGCTAATTTTTAGAACACAAAGTCCAACTTTCAATAGAATTCAATTAGTTTTTTCTACCCTTAAAGCAAAGGTTATATTTACATAAAAAATATTTTTAAAAAAATATTGAAGTCTCCAGACTACGGATTCTTTCTAGAAAAACTGCTTTAATCATAATAATCTCTTACAATGCTTTAAACGAGGAGTTTTATTCTCGAATAAATAATACGTAGTAGTTTCAACGTCTTAACCGCAACGAGTGAAATATGGTAGAATATTCTTAAAAGAAATAGCAATCACTTTAAACTCATACTAGAAAAAGTATTTATAAAGTTTAGGAAAGTCTTTTTCGCTGCATTAATATAATAAGTATTAATAACTTTAGTTCCCAGAAAAAAAAATTGAGTGTGGTCGGTGACGTCGCCATTGTTGAAGATTGTGTAATGCATCCTCGGGAATAACTTAATCTATCAGTCCCATGCTTACTAATTTATTTATTTTTTTATACCTGATAGGTTAGCCTTTGACCACTATCTCACCTGATGGTAAGTGATGATGTGGTCGAAGATGTTGTTTAGGCTAACCTAGAAGTACTGGCTCTCAAGGACAGCTGCCGGAACACACCGTTAGGTGCTTGGCGACAGATTTTCAACTTGAGGGTGGTAGCTAGCCAGGCGGGTATTCGCATAATACCCTACCACCATGCTATAACGACTGCCATCCTAAGACGATAACCGGGACCGACGGCTTAACGTGCCCTCCGAAGCACGGAAACGCTCAGTAGTAATGTCACTAGCGGTCACCCATCCAACTCATGACCGCGCGCGACGTTGCTTAACTTTGCTGATCGGTTGAGAACAGCTAAGTAAACTTCGCTACGAGCGCTTCAATTAATTTACCGCAGCAAATAACTTGGATTGGTGACCGCTAGTGACATTACTACTTGAGCGCTTCCGTGCTTCGGAGGACACGTTAAGCCGTCGGTTCCGGTTGTTGTCTTAGGATGGCAGGCGTTATAGCGTGGTGGTAGGGCATTTTGCGAATACCCGCCTGGCTATCTACCACACTCAAGTAGAAAATCGGTCACCAAGCAACTAACGGTGAAGTTCCGGCAGCTGTCCTTGGGAGCCAGTAATTTTAAGCTAACCTGAACAGCATCTTCAACCGAATAAACACTTACCATCAGGTGAGATAGTGGTCAACGGCTGGCCTACATAGCTATAAAAATAAAAACAGTACAATTTAAACCATGTGCGTTATCAAAACTCACTGCCGATGGCCCATCATAGCTTCAAATTATACAATTTAGCAAAAGCAAATACCACAGTAGGCACCAATAAAGGATTATTGTAATATTATTGCGGTATCGCCGAAAATACGAGGTTCAGCGCAATGATATACTATATAAAACGTTTTGAACAAAACATAAATTTTATGATTTATTAAACCGTATAAATGACGTCACAATCACACTATATATAACGAAAGATATGAACATTGATATAAAGCCAACCACTGACGATCGGAAGGCCCTTGAATATCTTGACGACCGCTCAAGAAAAGAGCTCATCCTTGAATAGCTTTCCTGCATGGATTTATTACTGGTCATGTATTACCAAACTTGGGGCCACAACTGTCTGTATCACTGTTTATTCAAATCCAAAAAGGTTAGTTATGTAATTGTCTGTAATTCTGACCATGACAATTTAAATAATGTCAGGAAATTTAATGCGCAGCCCTCAAAGTATACATATATATACATATACATATGTATATACAAAACATATGTTCACTCATTTTCTCCTTTATATTTAGGTAATGAATTGTAAAAGCTTCTTAAAAAGATAGATTTTATTGATGCCACATACATTTTTATCGCGTACATTAGTACAGTCCTATAAAAGTTTCATAGATTTAAAGCCATTATTAAGCGTTAGAAGACAAAAAGCTTACTTAACTGCATACCACGTTGTGATTTTATACACTCAAATACCAGAAAACGTTTTAATAACCAGTCACTGTTTGAAAAATATAAAAATAACGCAATGAATGTCAATTATTGCTCTAAAGTAAAAAATAAACATGATTCTGTCGTCATAGCTGCTATTAAAGACAACAACAAAAAGCTTATCAAGAATGGAAAGTCTGATTCACATGTTAGAACTAATCTCAAGGATACATAGTTTTTTCCAAAAGCCAAAACGTTTCATCTATGTTATAAATATAGCAAAAGTTTTTGTTTACTAAAAAAAGTGTTTGTTTCATAATAAACCTACGGAAATTCAGGCAAAATCAATGGAACAAAAATCATGTTATTCATTTTATTAAAGCTCCTACCACAGTTAACCCTCGGCTGCCACGAAAAAGCCTCGCCTGCCACGTATCTGCCACTCAACGGCTGCGAAAGTCACCCGCACCTGCAATCGGCGAACAATCATATCCAACTCGAGTGGGCGATATTAAAAACCGCCTACGACGAATTTATTCGAGGGTGCGACCTGCCCGTTCGCATCGCTCGCCGCTTTGCCACATTAAAATTCGCTAAATCGTTCGCTAATCGTCGCGTGAATGCTTTAATTTAGCTTATTTTATTACTTGTAAAGAAAATGTGACTTTACGATCATAATCATTTTCATGCCTTTATCCTCCCTGTGTGCCTTTCGGTACAACATATGTCTCCTATGTTATATTCACCAATCAGCCCCCTTCCGGACGTCCTTGATACTCTCGTAAGTAATATTATTAATAATAATACTAAAATAAAGTAATTTTTCAAGGACTACTGCCGAAACGCACTGTCAGGTACTTGAGGGTAGTAGCTAGCCAGGCGAGCATTCGCAAAATACCCTTCCACCATGCGGTGAAGCTCAAGCCAGCGGTGGAACTCGAACCATGGGCCTGCTGCACGGCAGTCCATAGCTATTACCGCTCGGCTATCATTGTAATATCATAAAAGGTATTAGCAGTTTGTATCTGCTATTAGTAATATCTAAATATCTGTAGTTATATAGTTATTCAAAGATATTTTATTGTTGCTCGCTCAGCAAAGCACAAAAAGTTTTTACATTTTCTCTATAGAAGTCCTTTTGAGAAAACGTAAGAAAAATAACGTATTATTGTACTAAAGTATTATTTAGGTATAAATATATGTATTAATGAGCCTATAATATATATTTGACAGATTATTAAGCGCATAATATCTAAAAACTGAATGGATATTCAGTTCTTAGACATTATGAATAATTAGTCTAATACTTAGACATTAAAGTCGATGTTGGAAACTAAATAAAAACTATTGAATTATTGTTTGGCGGATCAACGCAGGGTGCGATGATGCCTTGCTTTGCCATAATCTTGTAAGAGTATACATACAAATTAGTAATCGGATAATTGACAGAGTTTTTTCAAGACCCAATGTAGCCAAAGAGAGATGTTTATTGATCTTCTAAAGCAACTAACAAAATATAGTGTAATATTATTATGACATGAAAAAGAAAATGCTTTCCAATTAAGCTGTCAATTGTAGACAAATTTGGTAACGCGTTTGATTTGAAAAACTTAAGTTGTTAGAAATTTTAAATTTCGGGATTATAACATATCCTCTCGCATAATAATGTGTAGCGCCACATCTCGGTACGTAACAGAAGCCTCATATGACTTTAGATATTTTGGCATCCAAATTGATGACTTTTTCTTTTATTTTGATGGATTTGTCTTAGTAATATCTTTGGATCCAATTTCGGATGTTTGTTAGGCCACAGCAATGTAGGATTTGAGATGAATGCTGTATAGTATTTTTAAAGTTTTCAATATATTTGTCTTGTAAAATTTCCGTTTTTGAAACTTACGAATACTTTACAATATTTATATACACGCTAACGCTATCACCAGCGCTACTTATGAGTAACATTTTTTTTTAATTTTTTTATATTATTGGTGACAAACAAGCAGACGGCCCGCCTGATGGTAAACGGTAACCGCCGCCTATAGACATCTGCAACACTAGCTGCGCTGCCGATGCGTCGCCTGCCCAGAGAGGAATTTGTAGATGCCCCTTTTGAAAAGGTCCATGTCGTAGCATCGCGGGAAGACTTCCGGAGGAAGGTCGTTCCACATCCTACAAGTACGCGGAAGGAAGGAGCGACCAAAATGAACAGTGTGTGATGTCCATACTTGCTGGATGTGGGGGTGGGTCTTTTGACGGTGTCGAGATGTTAAGTGGTAAAATTTCGACGCAGGAATAAGGTCAATAAGCTCGTCGGAACATTCCGTACACATTTTACACATTTACACGTACATATTTTTTTCCGATTTATCATTATTTAATAATAACAAATATTTTAAAAGTATTTTAAGAAAACATTTAATTAATTATTTAATAAAACACTTAAAATATCTTTATAAAAATGATATATATCTAGTGACAATTCCGCCTAATTTCCTATTAAGCCGACGTGACGTCACAAACGCCACGCAGCCAAACCGGAAGAGTATTCGACGCGTTTCGCTTCTAAACGAAGCATCCTCAGGAGGTCTTGACTCTACGAGCGCACGATCGAGACTACGTGTCTCGATCGTGCGCTCGTAGAGTCACTAGATATATATCATTTTTATAAAGTTTTTTTAAGTGTTTTATTAAATAATTAATTAAATGTTTTCTTAAAATACTTTTAAAATATTTGTTATTATTAAAATGGACTTCCGCAAAGTAACGCCTGAATCTATTCATTATCATTATTTTATTATTTTTGTTCGTATTTAGTTAGTATACAACTATTAAATTATTTTTGTGACGTGTTTGGGCAAATACCTATAAATGAAATTAATCACCTTTTTCCAAACGACGAAAAGAGTATAATTCGTGTTAGTACAAAATACTCGTTTTTCGCAAATGTATGGCAATCAACTCGTTCCAATTCGATTTGTCAATTGAATCCGCCTAGAATTTATTGTTTGGCGCATCGTTAAAAGTTTTTATTTGTTGACCCGTCACCGGGTTATAAATAGATGGATTTTTGCGTTCTTTATGCGGTTATAAAAACTGATAGGCTTTTTGTTATTCAAAATTTTGCAGCTTTTATGAGTTTGCGGAAGTTTCACAAATTTTATATCGATGCTTTATAGTTGTTAAATTAATTCTTGCCTTTTTAGGGTTCCGTAGTCCTGACAAGGAACCCTTATAGTTTCGTCATGTCCGTCTGTCTGTCCGTCTGTCCGAGGTTTTGCTAAGAGACTGTTTGTACTATAAAGCTGCAATTTTGTAAGGGTATGTAAACTTATGACGCCGACAAAATAGTAATATACTTTTTTGTGTAGGTCCCATACAAGTGATGTGGGGATATATTTTTTTTGATCGATTATCCCATCGTTTACCAGATCATTGAATAGGTCTTTTACAATAATTTAGGGGTTGCTAATACTACTTTTCGATTTAATGCTCCATTTACGAAATAATCGACTTTAAAGTGCACATTTTTGTTCCAGTAGGGCGTCCCCCTCCCCTCTAAAACCTAAACTGATAGCTTGAAGAATTTTTTAAATTCATGATGATAGTGCAGTTTATGAACTTTCAAGGAAAATGATAGCTATAAAGGCAACTGTATTACTTTAGCAGTCATAGCCGTTGAACTTGGGTGTTATAATTGTTATAATTGTGTACCATATACAAAATTCTTAGAATAAATCCTTTAAACTGACTAAGATGAAGTAGTGGAAGGTCTTCAGAATCGGTATACATACTTATGTACTATAAAAAGGGGTGCAGGGGGGGAGAGGCGGGGTTTGTAGCATCCCGCAGAGGGGTCGGGGATTACGGAAACATTTATTTTTTAATAATAATAACTTACAAAAATATGTGTATCTACATACATTGGAGGGGCTTTAGATATGGCATATGTATATATTTTGTGCTATGGGGAGGGGGAAAGAGGGCGGAATATTCCTCATTGAGGGGAGGCGGTTACAGAAACCGATAGTTTTTTTTTAATACTGAGGAAATTAGCTTCTTCTTCATGAAAATAATTAGTCACAAATCACAAGCACGAAAACGTAAACAAAAAAGTTAGGCTTAGAGACAAATATCTTAATATTAGAAGTTAAGTAATGCTATGACAGATCCGGCAGCGCTTTAGTCTACTCGCTACCTCATCGCAGTGTATTCGCTACACTTGCGCCGCTTCCCCTCCGCGTCTCCGGCTTATAAAAACACTCTAGGGGTTGGGCAGACAAGACTGCTTGGAAGGTGGGTGCTCATATTCGGTTCTGTCACACCACCTAATCCAAGTCACCTGAATAATTCGCGGTCAAGAACAGTCAGACGAGTATTTTGAATCCATTAGGCTATGTCATGGCAAGCATTTTACAAGAAAATATTGTAACACTGTTGATCGTTAAAAAAATACATAAATTATTATGTTAATAACAAATACTTTTAAATATTTTAAGAAAACATCAAATTAATATTTTAATAAAACACTTAAAAAATATAAAAATATATCTAGTGACAATTCCGCTAAATTTTCCTGCTAAGCCGACGTGACGTCACAAACGCCACGCAGCCAAACCGGAAGAATTTTCGACGCGTTTCGCTTCTACACGAAGCATCCTCAGGAGGTCTTGACTCTTCGAGCGCACGATCGAGAATGAGCGGCCGGCTTTTTTTTTTTTTTTTTTTTTTTTTAGGCAGGACATAGATGCTGTCTACCGCTATACGGACGTACAGCTCCACCGGACTTTGGGCGAGGGGAGGCCCTCTTATAGCCCAGGAGGAAGAAGCGCTGAGGGCACTTCTTCTGAGACGGGCGTATAAGGCGAAAAGCGCCTTATACCTCCGTCTCCTGCGGGCGCCGAAAACGCCACGCTACTATCGGGAGGGGGAGCGGCCGGCGGCTCGGCACGCCTTTATATAGACGGGCTGAGAGAGCACGCCTTTGTCTAGACTCGAGCGTGAGTCACCGCTCTTTGTTGTAGCTAACAATTGGTGAGTAATACGTTTTTAAAGTGACAATGACATCATAATGGCCATACATTGATAACAAAAAATAATTTTGAATTGTTTATATTATGTAATGTGTTTTAGAATATGAAAAATATCGTAAAAAATATAACAAAATTACTTCCTATATATTTAACTATTTTGTAGTGGCAAATTATCACTAAAAATACGCAACAGTGGTGATGAAACCAATTGCGTCTGTTCATTCAACAGTGCAACGCCTGTACTATGTTTTAATATTTCTAACTGTTCCAATACACACAATCGAAATCCCTTATCACAACAATGTAAAATCTTAAAGGTATTACTATCAAGGAGTTGATGACTGCTTTCAATTAAATGTTTTGCAAAGTGAGACTGTTCGGGATGGTCGTTCCTATACGCGGATTTGTGTTCTTTATATCTAATATCAAAATTACGGCCGGTTTGACCTATATAAACACTGTTACATTCATCACAAGTAAGTTTGTAAACACCGGATTTTTTATTGTTTTCTAAACGATCTTTTCCGTTACATAAATGGCGTAAATTTTGGTTTGTTCGAAAAGCTACATGGACGTTATTTTTCTTAAATATATTGGAAATTTTTTGAGAGATTGGACCCATATAAGTAATGCTACCGACGTACTTGATATTTCTATCAGTAGGGCAAGAATATAGGAGTGACATAGCTCTATTACGTTGTTTATTTTGAATTAATCGATCAACTAATTGTTTATTGTAGCCGTTGGAAATAGCAATTTGGTATATTATATTAAGTTCCTTATTAAAATTTTCTTGATTAAGAGGAACCGATAACAGTCTATGGACATAACTTCGAAAAGCTGCTAACTTGTATTGAATGGGATGACAAGAAGAGAAGGGGATAGCAATATCTGTGTGTGTCGGTTTTCGATATATTTGAAAATCTAATTTATTGCTAACTCTTGTAAGCGTTAAATCTAAAAAGTTGATAGATTGATTTAATTCTAATTCGAGTTTAAATTTAATTTTGGGATGTATATTATTCAGTTTCTTAACAAAGATATCAATCTGGCGAGAAGTGCCAGTCCAACAAATGATTATATCATCAACGTATCTATAATAAAATAGAATATTAGGTTCCTGTACTATGTGTTTCCGCTCAAAGTCGTCCATAAAAAGTTCGGCCATTAGTGGACTTAAAGGTGACCCCATAGCTAATCCTTCCTTTTGAAAATAATACTCATCATTAAACCTGAAGTAATTTTGTTTCATACAAATAGTAGTAAAATCAATAAGGTCATTTACTTCCCCGGGATGTAATCGTTGTTTCTCAAAGTGATTCTCCAAGACGCGTAAGCAATTTTCGTAAGGAACGTTGGTGAATAGACTGTCTACATCAAGGGATAATAATTTGGCACCGGGAGGTACGTTAATATCTTTGACTTTGTGTATCAGATCTAGACTATTCTTTAAACTATATTTGGGTTTGAAAGATGATTTGCTACACAACAAAATATTAAGATGTTTTGCTAGGTTGTACGCGGGAGCGCCAACATAAGAGACAACGGGACGAATAGGAATGTTCTCTTTGTGTGTTTTTGGTAAACCGTAGAGACAGGGGGACCTAGGGTTCATTGGTACTATATTGTTGAGTAAATGTGTCGGGATAAATGAAGTAGCCTTGATTGCATTTTTAATATCTACAGTAAATTTCTTAGTTGGGTCGGAATTCAACCGCTCAAACTCCTCACCTTGGATTATATCATTAACTTTCTGGTTGTAATTATTTTTGTCTAATATAACCACACTATTGCCTTTATCTGATTTGGAAACAACTAGATTGTTTTGGCTTAATTTATCTTGTAAAGAATGAAACTGCCTTATCTCAGAGCTATGGTGATTACTAGAGGAGTAAGCTTTTTTAATTTGAACAGCTATTTGGTGTTTTACAGCAATATCAACTTTACCTTTAACACAAGATATTTCAGAATCTACTAACAAAGTTTCGAGAGTTTTCTGTGATAAATTAGGGGTAAGATTATATTTTAAACCTTTTTCTAAAAGAGAAAGTTCTGACGTTTGAAATTGGGTATTACTTAAGTTTTCAACCCGTGGGTGAAACGTGTGAGCCTGGCTTTGATCAATTGAACTAACATCATTATTATTATTAAGTTGTAAATTACGTGATAATCTTTCCAACTTCCTAGATTGTGATAAGTATTTTTCATGTGTCACTTTAGAAGCTAAATCCCTAGCTTTACTATCTAAAATATCGAACTCAACATTATGTAAACTGAAACTAAGCTCTGAATATAAGACCTTCAGGTGAAGTTTGAGGGTATCCCTAACTGAAAACCAATGTCTACATTCTTCGTTTAACCAAATCTGTTTAGCTTTATTTAACGCGATATTACTAGCCCGGGTGTGGGTATTGGTACGTAAATTAATGTAATTTGGAATGACACCTAACTGTTTGCATTGCTGATTGAACCAGACATTTTGGGCAGCTAACCGATGGAGTTTAGTCAATTTTATGTACAATTTCGCCTGCTCAGCTATACTAGCTGTCTTAAGATAATGAATAGATTCAGGCGTTACTTTGCGGAAATCCATTCTCAATAATAACATTTTATATTCTATTTTATTATAGATACGTTGATGATATAATCATTTGTTGGACTGGCACTTCTCGCCAGATTGATATCTTTGTTAAGAAACTGAATAATATACATCCCAAAATTAAATTTAAACTTGAATTAGAATTAAATCAATCTATCAACTTTTTAGATTTAACGCTTACAAGAGTTAGCAATAAATTAGATTTTCAAATATATCGAAAACCGACACACACAGATATTGCTATCCCCTTCTCTTCTTGTCATCCCATTCAACACAAGTTAGCAGCTTTTCGAAGTTATGTCCATAGACTGTTATCGGTTCCTCTTAATCAAGAAAATTTTAATAAGAAACTTAATATAATATACCAAATTGCTATTTCCAACGGCTACAATAAACAATTAGTTGATCGATTAATTCAAAATAAACAACGTAATAGAGCTATGTCACTCCTATATTCTTGCCCTACTGATAGAAATATCAAGTACGTCGGTAGCATTACTTATATGGGTCCAATCTCTCAAAAAATTTCCAATATATTTAAGAAAAATAACGTCCATGTAGCTTTTCGAACAAACCAAAATTTACGCCATTTATGTAACGGAAGAGATCGTTTAGAAAACAATAAAAAATCCGGTGTTTACAAACTTACTTGTGACGAATGTAACAGTGTTTATATTGGTCAAACCGGCCGTAATTTTGATATTAGATATAAAGAACACAAATCCGCGTATAGGAACGACCATCCCGAACAGTCTCACTTTGCAAAACATTTAATTGAAAGCAGTCATCAACTCCTTGATAGTAATACCTTTAAGATTTTACATTGTTGTGATAAGGGATTTCGATTGTGTGTATTGGAACAGTTAGAAATATTAAAACATAGTACAGGCGTTGCACTGTTGAATGAACAGACGCAATTGGTTTCATCACCACTGTTGCGTATTTTTAGTGATAATTTGCCACTACAAAATAGTTAAATATATAGGAAGTAATTTTGTTATATTTTTTACGATATTTTTCATATTCTAAAACACATTACATAATATAAACAATTCAAAATTATTTTTTGTTATCAATGTATGGCCATTATGATGTCATTGTCACTTTAAAAACGTATTACTCACCAATTGTTAGCTACAACAAAGAGCGGTGACTCACGCTCGAGTCTAGACAAAGGCGTGCTCTCTCAGCCCGTCTATATAAAGGCGTGCCGAGCCGCCGGCCGCTCATTCTCGATCGTGCGCTCGAAGAGTCAAGACCTCCTGAGGATGCTTCGTGTAGAAGCGAAACGCGTCAAAAATTCTTCCGGTTTGGCTGCGTGACGTTTGTGACGTCACGTCGGCTTAGCAGGAAAATTTAGCGGCATTGTCACTAGATATATTTTTATATTTTTTAAGTGTTTTATTAAAATATTAATTTGATGTTTTCTTAAAATATTTAAAAGTATTTGTTATTATTGAGAATGGATTTCCGCAAAGTAACGCCTGAATCTATTCATTAATTATTATGTTTCACAAAGCTGCCGCTTGATGGCAATGTACAAGTAAACGGATTCTGAATTGCGCTATCGTTGCGTTTTCATTCGAGTACCTATAGAAGTCACAAAGGCATTTTCGAACTACAATTGTGGAAGAGATAAAAAAGAACAACAAAACCGTTATATATTATGATAACGGGCTACTAACGAACCCTAAATTGCGCGTGGCCCACCACGCGCTTGACAGTTTATTCAGTATTAATAATCGAATTAAACATATTTTTAAATAAATTAAGCTTGGTTTTGATAAAATACACAGATATTCTGCTTCGATGCAGAAATGTGCAAACACTAGTGTGTTGAGGCGTGAAGGGCACCGGAGCAAGTGTCATTACTGGGCGCATGACACATAAGAGCTGACGTCATGGAGTATCTAGCAGAACAAATATTGCAACCAGAAAGAAGAACACTGCCATTGTAATTAAACATTGAGACGCATACCATCAAGCAAGCGAATCCCTTTATAACATTTGATAAATGTACTGTAGTGTATCAGCCTGATTATCCTTTCCCATGACCCAAAAAAGCAGTGTTCAGCAATAGATAATTTTGCCATAATCCCCACGCTTGGTAGGCCCAAATACAGGGATTGCTGTGTGAGATATCAGTTCCTCAGAAAGCACTAGCACTTTCTGGTGTGTTACCCTTAGTCGCATCTTACGACATGCACGGGTAGAAATGAGGGGGTGACATTCAATGAAAAATTTAAAAGCATAAATAAAATCAGGGTAGGTATGATGATCTTAACTAACTTTGCAGACTTAAATAATTGAATTAAATCTGGAAGATAAAATCCAATTGATTAGCACTTAAGAATCATACATACGCATTTTTTGTTTGTTTGTGTGTTTACATAGACGAGAGATGTCTAGCCTGATCAATAAGCGTTTATTTCTGTATGAATTTTATAGCTGATAATAACCATTTAATTATTATTAATGTTTTGGAGAATTTTATTTAGTTATAATTTAGGCATATTTCTCTATTTCAATCATATTACTCTTGATGTAAATTCTAAAGATAAAATTAGCCCAACTTCAAACAAATATGTCTAGACGGTATTGTAACATTATATCATAGCGCAAATTAATCGCTTTAAATGTCAAATTAAAATAATATTGTGAAAAGTTGTACTTCATTCTAGATACACAGTTAATAGTCATTAGTTTAATAAGATATTTTCTAATAAAAACGATAATTAGCAATAAAATTAACACAATTCTATGAAAACCTTAGTTGTAAAGAATAACTTATTTTGAAATTTGATTTTCTTTTTCTATTTTCAAATACAAGCAATTTTTCTAAATTTTACTTTCATCTAAACACTTTCCACCGTAAAAGTGATTCAAATTTCACCTTTATGATTTCCTTAATTTTATGATTAACTTACTTTGAAAGATTTTTATTTATATTTCCAGAGTGCTTACTTAATTAACATAGCTTTTATCAATTTCTGAACGAAATATTCCTTTCTCTTTCAACGCCAACGCCTTTGTAAACCATGAAATTATTAAAATCTGTTTGCAAACCGCCCTTGTCCTTGTTAAGGTAAAATCTCCCAAGTTTCCAACCCTTGCGGCATTCAAGAGGCTTATCAGCGATTGTCCTTCAGTAAATGGCATTTTTTTTCAGTTTTTACTGTCAATTTTACGGACATCGGACCGCGAGTCCACCTGCACTCAGCCCTCGCTTTTACTCGCAATTTTCTTAATTAAACTGTTTGAAAGTACCAAAGAATTAAGACGGAGACCGCGCGTTATTTTAAAAAGTTCTCATTTCATAACTTCTTTAATTCCAGTCCTGGGTCTTACGACGCCTTGTTGAATATTCCATCTGGACTTAATGCAGGTACGAATATAAGTTTGATCCTGTTGAGAATAACGATTGGATGAACATCTTTTTTGTTCTGCGCAACGAATCGTTTTTCTTTTTGTGCTCTTTGGGCGTGTATAAATTGTGGATAGTTATTTTGAGGTTGATTCAGACATACCTACTCATGATGGCAGTGAGAGTGTGTCGAGGGTACCTTACACTCTCCTGCGAAGTTGCGTGTGTCCTCGCCGGACTGCTCCCGTGGGACCTTGAGGCTGAAGTCCTAGCCTCGGTCTACCAGCGCAGAGCGGAGGCTCGGGAGCAGGACGAGCGACCGGCGCCGCGGGAGGTAGCGCACTGGCGCGATGACGCTAGGGCGTCAGCTCTCGCCACGTGGGCTGAGAGGCTCCTCGCAGGACCCACACAGAGGGGGGCCGGCGCTCGACGACTCCTCGAAGCGATCCGGCCCGTACTCGGAGAGTGGGTCCAAAGAAGGCATGGATGGCTCTCTTTCAGATTGACACAGGTTCTCACGGGACATGGCTGTTTCGGGAGATACCTGTGTAACGTCGCACGAAGGGAGCCTTTCCTGGTCTGCCACCAGTGCGGCTGCGTGGAAGATACCGCTCAGCATGAACTGGAGGCATGCCCAGGAGGAGCAGGACCGCGGCGATCCCTGATCGCGGTCGTGGGGTCCGACCTCTCCTTGCCGGCCATCATCGTCAGGCGAGCCGATCGCGCTCGCACTCCGTCTCCGCTCAGAGGACCTGGGGTGTCGGCCGTGGGGACGGCCAGCACCCCCCATCAGGGTTAGGTCCTCATGAGGTGTGGATGCCCTCGTGTTCCGGGGCATCCCACGAGGCGGCATTGGGGGGGAGTTATTCCCAGAGGCTGGGCCCGTTTACGCGGGCAGTGACGTCGGTAGGGGCTGCGGATGAGAGCGCGAGTGACCCCGCGGCCCTTGCCACTAGTCGAGGACGACGGAACACCATGAGGTTTTTAGTCGGTAGTGGGGTCCCTATTGACCCTGAGCCCGACAAAACCACCTGCTCCCCGGCGGGTGTGTATGCGTAAATGCATTTTCCTCATGCAAATAAAAAAAAAAAAGACATACCTACTCATAATTTATTCTTGTTCTTTTACATCGTTGGTGGAATGCGAAAGTGGTTGCAATATTTTGTTGGTCCTGGGCTATTGAGTTTTCTTGTAGCATAGTAATGTCACTAGCGGTCACCCATCCAACTCATGACCGCGGTGGACGTTGCTTAACTTTGCTGATCTGTTAAGAACAGCTAAGCAAACTTCGCTATGAGTGCTTCAAATTTGTTGTATCATTTCCATGTCTGTATTTTCAAATGATTTTGCTTTCAATAAGATGTCTCACCTAGTTTCACCAATTTCTTCTTGACCGAAACTAATTCAGAAGCAACCAATTCACCTGTTTATTAGACAACATGTCAATATTCGTGCCTTCGCATAAATCAAAACACCAATAATAATATTAATCAAGAAGAAATATGTGTAAATTGTTCTTGGCTCTAATTGAGTTGACATTTGCGATTAATTTCTTCCTCTTTATTGCAATGTTTCGATTTGCCACTTCTCACGGGCTATCGAAAATGCCTCCGCGGTCGACTGGTCGATCGCGGTCGACGTCTTGGCCATCCATGCTGTATGTAGACTGCTAGTCGATTCGAGAACCTCTTCCTTTTTTGGAAAACGGTTAAAAATATTCATTTGATAATAACCAAAAACCTTTGTGTGAGAATATAGAAATTATTCAATTATTTCAATGTATAAAATTATTAAATAAAATATATCACTCTAAACACACTTAAAAGCAATTGCAGGTAGGTATACATACTCACATGCTTGTGTTTAAATTTGGTGTTTGATGTTGGCTTCATAAGCTAAAGTTTATGTTTAACATCTTACCACAGAGTTATATATGAACTGACAAAGTTTCAACAAATACTGCCATGGTTTGGGGAAGCGTCATAAAATAAGTAAGGGCAGTGCTCTTAATTTCACTTATTAAAATGTGCTCTGGAAGTATTAATAATAATAATTATTATAAACCATTTATTTCATACTTCTTAGCATTATAAATAACACAGGCCCAAAATATATATATATACCTTAAAGTAACATATATAATAATTAACATAATGACAACTATTGTTTATCTGCTGACGCGATGCGCGAGGCGTCAGGTATCCGACCGTGTAAACGCCGGAACTTGACACCCTTCGGCCAAAATTCAGCTTTCATGAAGGTTTGAAGTTTGCAAGTGTGGCACTCTGATCACAAATGATTTGAAGGTCACATTGTGATGAGACTCCAATCGTTGAACCCTCGGATTCATGAGAGTGCGATGTACTCCACCAGGTCTTCAACTTGCGTGGTGTAGTGCAAGCGAGAAACGTAGAGCTGCAGTGGTGGCAACTCTGGGCGCAGCAGATGGTTATCGCCGGTAGGTGCGGTACCACTTTTATTCTGAGAGGTGTTCTAAGTCTTATTTTTCCTCTCTACTTTAGTGAACCCGTCTTTATCACATTGGCTGTTTTGGCAAAGGCATAGCATTACGAACTGGGTCGCAGTGACCCAGTTTTGTCTAAGATTTTGTATCCTTCCCTCAATTAGATTCGCTTTAGGTCTGGCAACGACAACCACGTAAGCGCGTTCCAGCGTGGACGTATGATGTTATGGGCATCCAGGGAGCGCAGGGTGCGGGGGGGTATAGGACTTCTATTTGAGTTTTCTCACTTTTAAAGGGTTGTTGTTCTTTCCAATTACAAAAATAACTTTCCTTACACATTTCTTAATGTACAGAGTAAATTACTTTATAATAATATGTACCAAATAGAAGAAAAAAAACTGTCGCCAAGCAGCTAATGGTCTGTTTCGGAAAGCTATCTTTGAGAGCCAGTAATTCTGGGTTAGCATGAACAACATCTTCGACCCCAACATACCATAGTAGACAAAAACTGCACGTCGTAATTTTTTTTTGATAACTAAATACTGCACACTGTAGACTCATGGTCCGTACTCATATTTGTTTTTTTTTTGTTACATGTAATAATTTTTCACTTTGAGATAATTTCTCCAACTTATCAAAATTCTCCCTAAAGCACAGAATAAAAACCTGAAGGGAAGTTAGCCTAGAGTTAGTTAAAATAGTTTAAAGCTAAAGTGGGTTATATATCTAATTTTTTAGTTTTTTAGTTTGTTAGTTTTATGTACGTTATGATTTTACCGTTAGTTGCTTGGTGACAAATTTTCTACTTGAAAGTGGTTGCTAGCCACGCGAGCAAAATGCCCTTCCACCATGTAGTGGAGCTTAAACAAGAACGGGGACCGAACCATGGATCTGCGGCTCGGCAGTCCGTAGCTATTACTATCACCTATCGCTGCTTCCAAATCTGAAAGGATATCTCTGAATTCAAGTTCAGCTATAAGGGCAGATGGGTTTTAATCGGACTCGTAGTACTAATATTTGCTTTCGTTGTTATTTTGTAATACTATAAATAGAAGATAAATAGAATTTATTGCTTAGTAGCAGTAGAACTCCACTCGTATGTGCGAGTTCGTTCGGGGAAGTACTGCCATATTTGTGATCATGGTGTGGAGTGTAGCGAATGGTAAAAATATCGGGCTTTATAACGACACAAGCAGCTTCTGTTGTACTATTGTAAGTAATAAAGTAAATTATACTAATGTATTATTGCTCTTCAAGAAGAACATAAGGGACTATTACACAACTTATACACAATGAAAGCTTTACATGATCTACTGATGACTTTTCTATGCAGTGAAGAGGTCCATACAATGTGTAAGCAATGGTGTTATAACGAGTATATTTATATAATTATAATTGTATTTAAGAGTGACTAGTTATACTCGAATTCTTGAAATTTATGGACATATGAAACTGAAACTTGGCTGTATAGTTTAAAGGTAGAAAACATCAGCTAACAACGGATTTTGTGTCAGGGTCGAATTAAGAAGGTCAAATTGGCGTTCAAAGTTTGAATGGTAGTCCTATATTTTTGAAGTTAGAAACATGAAATTTGTCAAATTGGTAGGTTATAGGTATGAAACGTCAGCTATGAACAGACTTTTCAACAAGACCTCAATAATGGGCCCAAATTGAAGCTTAAATTTTGTATGAGTCCTATGTTCTTAAATACAGGAAGTATTAAATCTAGTATCAAGTTTAAAAATATAAAAATAAATAGTACCAGACTAAGAATTTTACGAGAGGGATGAATAAAGGGACACAAAAGAGTAACAAATTATATAAGTCTTAATTTTAATCTAAAAACATACTTACATAAAATCACGCCCCTTTCCCGTAGAGGTAGGCAGAGACCACAGATTTCCACTTGCAACGATCCTTACAAATCTCTTGCGCTTCATCTACACTTATCAATAATTTCACACTAAAACGTTGGTTTAGGCTCCTGACCTGGCCTTTCTTCAGCACGTCTTCTATCTTATTTCGGAACGTTGGTCTCGGTCTTCCCCTTCCAACACTTCCGATCATCATTTCATTCATTCTCTCTACATGTCCGAACCATCTTAACATACCTTTCCCGATTTTTGTCACTACATCCTCATTCACACCACATTGTTCCCTTATCGCACTATTCCTTATCCTTTTACTCCATTTGACTGTGGTCGAATATGTTGTTCAGGCTAACCTAGAATTGAAGCACCATTACGAGCTTGACGACAGGTGGGCGTTCGCATGCCCTACTATCATGTGCTATAACGACTGACATCCTAGACAACAAACCAGGCTCCGAAGCATGTGCACGCTCAGTAGTGATGCACCCTTAGCGGTTGCTCATCCAAACTATGAGCCCAGCGAAGTTTGCTTAGCTTAGTTTATCAGTTAAGAACAATTAAACAAACTACCCAACGAGCGTTTAAAAATTATGTGTATTTAGCGGATACATATTATTTTAAGTTCTTATGTTGTTTTTTATGTTGAGTTGGAGAAACCAAATTGTACCGACCCCACACTGGCTGGATATGGGCGGAAGAAGTAGAAGATGATCAAAAATCAAGAATATTTATAGCAATATGGGTTACAATGGTCTTATGTTATAAATCAAGGATTACGTGCTCCATATCTTGCTTGATATGGCTTAAAATATATTATGATATACATAATAGGCACTAGAAAACATACAAATAATAAATAAATTTGTTCAGATTTAATTATTTATTAATAACATCAATTTTATTGCTAAATATTATTGGGTATCATATCAGCAGTTTTAAACAGACAGTCATCAATATCAAAGTAGCATTTGTTCATTAATATAATATTATTTACGGATTTTTTTTTTTATGTCTGATAGGTTAGCCTTTGACCACCATCTCACCTGATGTTTAGTGATGATGTGGTCGAAGATGTTGTTCAGACTAACCTAGAATTACTGGCTCTCAGGGACAGCTGCCGGAACACACCGTTAGGTGCTTGGCGACAGATTTTCTACCTGAGGGTGGTAGCTAGCCAGGCGGGCATTCGCAAAATGCCCTACCACCATGCTATAACGACTGCCATCCTAAGACGACAACCGGGACCGACGGCTTAACGTGCGCGAAGCGCGGAAACGCTCAGTAGTAATGTCACTAGCGGTCACCCATCCAACTCATGACCGCGCGCGACGTTGCTTAACTTTGCTGATCGGTTGAGAACAGCTAAGTAAACTTCGCTACGAGCGCTTCGAATTTCTAAATTGTTTGAAAGTTATTTATAATTTTACAAATTTACATGCTTCAAGTAAATGCTGTAAGGCCAAGAGAGTATGTTTACTTTTTCGTGCACTGTCCTACAATTGTCAGTTTTTTTGTCACTTATAATAATAACACATTTTTTTGTGCTGGTTCTATCACGAAATTACGCCACAGCAATATGGCAATGATTTCTTGCATGATCATATCTGAAAGTATATACCATAACACAATTAAGTCATTTATTTCTCAACCACGTCCTCACTCTATACTAAGCAGGGTTGCTATTATTGGCTTATACTGGATTATTTCGGCTTATTTTCGGACATAACAGTCAAACTTTCAAAGGTCGTGACCAATGACGTCAAAGCCATGTCTGGTAGGAAATACTTACAAATAAGTAAGTTTGTTTTGCACAATTGTGCCAGCCATTGTTATAGGTTGAGTTTATAGCGAAGTGTTTATTGTTGTGGTGTACTTGTGTTGTCTGGAGGAAAATCGTCGGAGTTGCTATGGGTATCTTAGGTTACTTGTCAAAGTTAAGATGGACAAATTAGAGGCTTTTGCCGTCACTGCCATAGATTTCACCTCTGTGTTGTAAGAAGTTTAAATACTAATACTTTTTTATACTAAAAAGGAGGTAATTTATTTTTTATATTTTAAACTACTGGCCAAACGAGCTTGGAGTGCGAGCGACCCGTCTCTGCTTCAGCTTACACAAAAATATTTTCGTATGTTCGGTTGTTCTCCTCTATTTTCACACATGTTTAATTTTCACATACCTACACAAAATCAGTACTCACTATTATTTAAGCAGTGGCGCGTTGCCTTTGCGCATGATAGTGACAACCGCGGTTTACACTTATCACACACGTGCGAACGGTACGTTAATTACTCGCGTCTTCTACTCGTAGAATTTGGCTATCCAGTGTCTTCTCAGAAACTGTCCGTGAATTTGAATAAAATTATCTTGTTTTTTATAAAACGTCCCGAGGAGAGCTCTCCTTGAAAAAGACCACCGGATGTGGTTGAAACTATAGTCGGAGCTATCTGACTTAGTCACGTGAGTTATCCCGTATTATTTACTAAAAAAAGTTATCTTGTTTTAATCTAAGTATGGGTCTTGAGTCAGTATGTGGTAAAAAACACATAGATTTGACTGATTCAGTAATTCCGTGGGGGTGCTGGGTTAGAATTGCACCTCCCCACATCATCCCGTCCCCGTGGGGTGCCGGGTTAGAATTGCACCTCCCCATATCATCCCGTGGGTATCGTAAAAGACGACTAAGGGGAAAAAAAAATACCGGAAGGTGGGCTGCAGCGCCTTCTAAAGAACTGCCTTCTTACACTGCGATCCCCAAGTCGCCTGCTAACTGTGGGGATTATGGCAAATACCCCCTAATAGGGGAGGCTGTGTTCAGCAGTGGACAATTCAGCTGAAACAGTAACAGTAATAGCTGACAAGATACTAGTAAACTTCATTTTTTTAGAAGTTCATGAAGCAGCTTATTATAATCAAATTGGGGCCAGTTTCACCAAACTAGGGAAAACGAGGATAACTTAAACCCTCTGTAACCAAGGTAAGTAGTTTAGACGCTGCTACTAAATAAAATAAAAAGCTGCTTTCGAATTCAATAAGCATCAATGTATAGATACATAATAGCACTCCATAAACCGTAACGCAAAGGTTTCAAACTTGTAACACCCCTATCGCAGCCGGTAGTTATAAATGCTATCGGCTACACTATAAAAGAAACAAAACCACAACACGGTATTCTACATTCCTTCAACATAAAGACACAAGGAACTACCGTAATGCGTTTATCGATCACCATCACCATATTTATGGCACTCGACGTCATAAATATGACGTCACAACCATCCGAGCACGGTTAGAATGTAAATAGCGTTCACTTATCCCGCTTTTTGCCAAATATCCAAACAAATTTATTCAGAAAAAATGACGAGGTGGAGCAAACGAGGTTGAGACAAAAACGATGTCGGGGGCTCAGGAGTTTTGCTATAGATGGACTGTGTTGGCAACTTTAGGCAGAATTGGGTATCCTCAAGTGACCTATGTATATTACATATCTCAATAAATTTCTGGTTTGCACTAACTATTTTTCGTATAATTAGACCAGACTATTTTCAATGTTGCAACGAATAAAAGTGGAATAGAATTGTAGAATCTGTTGAATTATTGAGCGGGATATATTATAAATAGTTATGCGTGCTACTCAGTTTCTCCGCCTGTGGACTTAGTTTATTACAAATAAAATATAACAATTTAGAATTTTGTTAAATTGTGATATCACTATATCTTTTAAACCTTACCACCATCTCACCTGGCGAGTGATGATACGGTCAAAGAAGCTGACCTAGAATTACTGCCTTTCAAGGACAAGCTGCCGGAACACACCGTTAGATGCTTGATTTTTTTACTGCAGAGTGTTAGCTTGCCAGGCGGGCATTTGCAATATGCCTACAACCGTGCTATAAATTCTGTCATCGTGAAGTTAGTAAAATGATAGCAGATGATTCAAATTACTGTTTTTTTTTTAAATGGCAACATTGCAAAAAAAAATTATTTAATGGCTGTGAGTAAGTATGTTTGGTACAACTGCTTCACACTGAAACGGCTGAAACAAATGGAATTAAACTTGAAATATAGATAGTTTAGACCCTGGATCGATACAAAATACTTTTATCGGCATCGTCATCAGTTTTCGTCATTGTCTAGGCGGGAGAAACCGTGGAAGGCAGCTAGTATTTTAACAAAAACATAACTCGGTAAAGGTATTAACGAAATTTGGTAGTTATTACTTTTGGTCATTAGATTTCAAATTAAGATTGAAACTGAACATTCGTGAGATCATTATGATGATTAATGGATAACCTTATCAAATATTCAATGTTTTACTTGGTAAAGTTATATTGCTTCAAATAACTATTGTAATAGTGTTAGGGTTATTTGGAATCATTACTTAGAGTCAAACGTTTCATTTCAAGTATTTTATTTTTAAGTTTACCCTATGTCCGGTAACTTTTCAGATGTAAATTTTTCTTAAGAAAATAGGATTTTATATGTGAATTTATCGCTCAGTATCGGAAGATTTATCTAGCAAAATGACGTAACTTCACAATATCTATATTATCAAACATTCAATATTATTCAATAATTGTAAGATATTGTAGAGTTGCACACTCCATTATCATGTACCTACAATAGTTAAGTAGAAATAGTACAAACAAAGCAACAAAAGACGAAAAATATAATAAGATTCACAAAAACAATATTATTCTAAAGATTATTAGTAGATTCTGGCGTTACTTCTATTATATTTTAAGAAAACTTCAAATAATATGTTTCTAGTGACAATTCCACCTAATTTTCCTGCTAAGCCGTAGAGACTTCATAAACGCTACGTAGTCAAACTGAAATAATTTCGACCGTGGTATGTGTAGAATATTTTTAATATATTTTATATATATTTTTTATTATTAGTTATAATTTAATTAAATCACATTTTGAGAGCTAATAATTTTAGGCGTAGCCTGTTTACTATGCTCAACCACATTATCACTTACTAATAGGTGAGATGACGGCCTAAGGGTTGTAACAAACTGACATACATTTGATTATATTTTAAATGGAGTTAGTTTAATAATTAATATTATTGGTTATATCTAAATTTGGTTTAACAACTGAAATGGATCAAAAATAATGGTAAAGAATATATGAAATACTAGCGGCCAGCCCCGGCTTTGCAAGGGTATTGCACAAGAATTTCAAAAATTATACATATATACTCATAAAAAAGTAGTAATTGCGACATAACTGTAATATTTATAAATATGGAATTTCAGATTTTTGTAGATATTTTGTCTTCTATAAAATTGTAGAAATTTATTTTGCTATATTGACAATCATTTCCGCATCGTACGTGATTTTACGGTTTTTTAGTTTTCCTACTTTTAACCTAGCCTTACTTTTATGAAAATATTCTATAGTCTAAGTTATTAAGAAACAATGTAGGATTCTAATGGTAAAAGAACTTTTCAAATCGGTCCAGTAGTTTTTAAGTTTATTCCTTACATACAAAAATTTAAAAATACTTAACTTTTGTCTTTATAATATTAGTATAGATGGCATCACTACTACAAATAGTAGACCTCGGTGTGTTGGTAATGATACACTTTTATTATAGAAAAAAATATTGTAAACGTTAGCCCCCATATAAAAAAGTGGATAGTTAACCAAGTTTCGTTTGATAACATTTTACGACCATACAGCGCTCGCGATTTACAGTTTGAGAAACTCTGGCTCTTGGCCTGGTCAATTAGCTTGTTTTTGACCAATTCGATCTGAATCAAATACAATTCCCGTAGCCTTTTCCAGTCACAATTGCCCTATATACCTTGTAACCTCTTTTCGTGAATACCAATTTCATACTTATCAGTGTATGATGCAAAAAGATTTCCTAAATTACTGTATAGTGCCACTCAACCTACACTTACATTTAATACCCATTAGTAGTACTTATTTAAAGAATACAAAAGAAAAAGACGTAAAACGACTTACACATCCATCAAAAAGGTCAAAGGTCGAATCAGGCAAACTCCGCGCAGCTCTAAATGATAAATCGCATGGATTTTCCCCAAAAAAACTGACTGTGACAGATATTAAAAATCATCTCCGTCAATCCGAGAACAGGAAATCACGGAGTGGAGCGTAACACGATAAACAAGCATTATGGGACTCGCTGGAAGAGGGATCGGGAGGGAGGTTCCGATTCGGTAGTAATCGAGTTATGAGAGAATTGGCAGATTCCAATGTTTTGTAGAAATGAGTCGGGAACGGAATTTCATTATAACTCTCAGTTGTCTGGTTTCTAGTGATAATGTGCTTTGATGTAAACGTTTGATCAATCGGACATTTAAAATGTATAATAATAATAAAGCATAAAATAAGTAAAATAAACTATGATACCATGTTAATAAAATATATGCACAGATATTTACCAAAGTAGGGAGGCAATGTTTTTAAGTAAAGGAATTGTGAATTATTATTCAGCATTCGCAAAATACTTTACCACCATGTTAAAGTACAACATTAGGTTAGTTAAAACAAGATTTGAAAATTCATACAAATCTAGAAGGTGTGTGTGAACACATTTCACACATTGTCAACTAAGTGGTAGACCCCAGATTTATGTGGGATAAAGGCAAGTAGATGATGAGTACAATTTTTCTTAAAACAAATAGAGCAGTAGTTATGACTATACTCGTATTTTTTGTTCTAGGTCGATATAACCAGGTTTAATATAGGAACAAATCTATAATGGCGCCGAAAATCATTACCTCTAGCTTGCACACTTTTATATTATACCAGGTAATACATAATATTGTTATACCTTTTATATTTTTGATCCTTTACTTGTCAAAATATTTAAGATGATGATAGCCGACCGGTATTAGTTATGGACGGCCGTGCCGTAGGTCCATGTTTCGATCCCCACCGCTGGTTTGAGCTTCGCCACATGGTGGGAGGGCACTTTTCAAATGCTCGCTTGAGGTAGATAGTCAGGATATCTACCGCAAGTAGAAAATCTATAGCTTAACACCTACCAGTTCCGCCCATGTTCCGGCAGCAGTCCTTGAGAGCCAGTAAGTAATTTTTCAAGTACAGGCACATGAGACTTTAAAAATGTCTGAGGGTGATGGCCACAGTGCAGTTCGTCACTTGTGTGAGCGGTTACCGCTAAACGTCAAGTGGGCATAGGATGTCAACCGTCACAATCCATGAAAAAAAATGTTAGATTGCAAATTTAGCTTCTATCTTTGTAAAATTAAATAACTTTTTAGATTCTGCATAAAATGTTTTATTAAAATAAATAAAAAGGCAAAACGTCTGTTAAAAGTAATGGTATAAATTCGCCGTCAATTTAATATTGTGAAGACGCTTCTTCCTGATTTATATAACTTGAAAGGCTGCGATCCTTCAAATTATATCGCTACATCTGCTCAATTTTAATCTAAATTATTCGAATGATCTCGTCCAATATCGAGTGAGAAGGCCCACCCGAAAGAATGCAGGGGTATGATGGAGGATGTTGTGAATATTCAACCCTTCAATCTTCGAAAATAACATTTATATATTCCTTGTTGATGTATATTTAAAAAGTTTGTTGTGGCGTTTTTATTAAAATGTAAGTCTTAGTAGTAGGACTCTGCGAAGAAGCAGTGATGGCTCAGTGGCATTGGCTATGGACTGTGTGAATGGTGATGTCCATGCTTCGAATCCCGCTGCGGGCTTGAGCTTCACCGCATGGTGGAAGGGCATTACGCGAATGCCCGCCTGGCTAGCGACCATCCTCAAGTAGAAAATCTGTCGCCAAGCACCTAACGCTGTATTCTGCCAGATGTCCTTGTGAGCCAGAAAAATTAGCAGGCACATGAGTCATAATAACTGTACGTCTCAGTGTGACGGGCGCAGTGCAATTCATCGTTGACAAAATGCATCTGTTACAGGCAGAAGTTTACTTAACATCAGGTGGGCCTCGGGCTGGTTCCATCATTACATAAAAAAAACATATTTCTACTGCAAGACAGTAATTAATCTTCGCATTACCGTGTTCCCGTGTGTGTAGGTGTGGGTGAAGCACGTGAAATTTAACAACTCTGTAGTGCAGTTCGTCACCTTGACATTTATGCATGGTGATAAAAACATATGTCTAATGGGTCGACTTTAGAAACTTTCTACTTTTTCGTAGTAGTTTAAAATAATTGTAGCCAAGCACCTACTGGTTTGTTCCAATAGCTGCAGCTGTTCATGAATTTATTAACATCCTTAAACACGTTGATTACTTCCCAATAGATGAGATTTGGGTCAAAGGTATAAATACAGGTAAAAATAAAAACTTAAATGTGTTAAATTGACGTGTTTTATTAAATTGATGTCCAACTATGATATGTTATGCATTTTAACGATATATTGAGAATGTAAAAAAAAAAAATTGTGAGTGGTGTGAAATATTAAAATTTCATGAATTTTGAAGCGCTCATAGTGAAGTTTGCGTAGTAATTCTTAACCGAGAGGTTAGTTAAGCAACGCACGCCGCAGTCATGACTTGGATGGGTGGCCGCTAGTGACATTACTACTGAACGTGCACGTGTTTCCGAGGGCACGTTTAATAGTCAATCCATATCTTAAGATGGCAGTCGTTACGGCATGGTGGTAGGACATTTTGCAAATGCTCACCTGGCTAGATACAACCCTCAAGCAAAAAATCTGTCGCCAAGGAACTAACTTTCTGTTCCGGCAGCTGTCTCTGTGAGCCAATAACTCTTGGTTAGCTTGAATAACATCATCTAGCCTGTCAGCTATAAATAAATAAAAAAAACAAAGTAGTGTCCCATTACACAAACATCGGCCAAAGAATTGACAAGTAGCTGTATATCAAAGAACTGAGCAGGAAGGTCTAAACGCTTGATAAAGTTTACAAAAGAATATCTTGATATTCAGCGACGTGGAAACAACACTGTCACGTTTGTGATTGTACAGATATGAGTTGACACGCGATACATTTGACGAGACATGGTTTACTAAATGTGCCATTGGAAAGTTCCATGAAATAATTCTTGGAACTTTCCAATAGCATTCCATTTTATATTATCCTGATTTCGGCTGACCGGATTTGATGCAGAGTTGTTAGATTGTTTCAGTTCCAAAATAATAATACAAAATATTGATTCACTTTTTATGGTGCGGTTTTTTTATATTGTGGCATATTTCTACTTGGTGGTATGGATGGACTGCGTGCAAAAGGTTTTTTCTAATGTTATAAGGTAAGTATTTAAGGCATAAATAATGAATAATAATAATAAATTCAGGGTAATGCTGCCAGCCTTTTGGATACCCTACTCATGGACAGTGACCTGGGCTCTGTTTCTACTTTTTATTGCCTCCTGGTAGAAAACGAAGCTCACATTTTTTTAAATTACATAGTCATACAATTCTATAATATCATAAATATCTAAACACTTACTTAATATAATGTACATAATAAAAATCTATTTTAAACATAGCATCGACGAGCGACGAGCGACGAGCATCGACGATCTGAGTCAAATTTATACTTGTGTCCCGCACTTGACACTCTGTCCAAATGTACCTAGCACACTCGCCGCATTACCCCGCTGTATGCCCAAGGAGATCTGTTGGGCCAAGTACCAACCAGATCGGGGGTCCCGCCCTCTCTCTCTTAACCGACGGCCGAGGTTCTGGACTAATTGTTTGGCTTCGGAGCCCCAGGGACCCAACGTTTCCACGGCAAAAGGGACGAATTCATATACTGGTTCCAGACTGGCATATTTGAGGCGTTTGCGTCGGGCGGCTGTTTCTGCTCCCGCACCAGCCAACTGCTGAGTAACGGAGACGTGGCAGGATGCAAACGTGCTCACGCATGTTGCGTCCCACACGAGGCAGCGCCCTTTCTGCCATGGAACCAATGTCAGGCCGTCGGGCCGCTTACCGTCGGAACGCAAGAGTCCTGGGGGTTCAAGGACACAAGGAACCTCAGCTGATACAAAGGCCCGCTTAAGGATGTCATTGATAACGTGGTGCCGCGGTCTTCTGCCAGCACACCGGATGCAGCTGAGGCCGTGATGGCCGTACGCCTCAACCCTCGCCCCGCAGATACAGGTGTGAGACTCGCAGACAGGACATCCAAGCCGAAGAGCGGCAGCCACCCTCAATGAGTCATCATCCAAAAGCGTGCCCATATGTGGAGAAGGCAGAGCGTAGAGCCACGCGCCAGACTCCGGTGTGGTCACGGCGTTTATCCGAGCGAGTTCAACCCCCGTGTTTTCCGATCGCCACTGCGCTACGAACTGTTTACCCATTAGGTCGTCCCAGCTTCTTTGCCACTCGGGTTTTGCTGGTGGGTCGAGGCCTGGGCACATTACTTGACCACCTTCTAAAAGCCTCCCCAGCGAATGGGACGCAAACCGTGTCACCTTTACTTAGTATGCGAGTGACGAGGTTCGCGACTCCATGTGATGAGGCGAGGAAGGCAGAAGGTCCGGTTTCATGTAGCCGTCGTACGCCCAAGCCACCAAACCGAATCGGCAGGCTTGCCTGACACCACTATGACTCACTGAGGCACACATTCAGCGTCTCTTCAACAATTTGCTTCAGAGCGCTGTCAAAACATGACACCTCTTCTGGGAACCTCCAACTCGGGGCCGTCCGAATAACATAGGTTATCTTAGGCATCGCAAAGCAGGTCCTCAGAAGTGTCAACGCAACATGTGCCGGGAGGTGCTGGAAATGAGTTGACAGTGATGACAGGGTAGCCGTCTTTGACTTCAGGTTGTCAGGCACGCCATAGGGGAAGATAGGAGCCCCCAGCAAACAGAGGGACCCTTTATCCATTATTCTGAGGCCGGGGATGATGGACTTGAACGTGGTGCTTGACTCCGCGGCCACTGGGCTGCAAGCGAAGAATTCACACTTTTCGGTGTTGACCTCTAGACCCAATTTCCGCAGAGCTGGGAAGAGTACACCGATATCCCTTGCTACTAAATCCGGGTCTCCACCTATGGTCCCATCGTCAAGGTACCAAATATTAAGAGGGGCCTCCAGAGCTTTTATGACCTTGTGGATTGCCATGCTGAAGATGAGAGGCCCCAGGGGGTCTCCCTGCTGCGCCCCGACCTGGGACAATATACGATTTCCTTCATAGGATAGGTAACTTGGCGCTGAATAACATTGCCGAAGGAAGCGAAAGATAGAAGGCGTCAAATCCTTGACTTCCTCCAGCATCGACCCCCGATCCAAGCTGTTAAAAGCATTTCGGATGTCAAGCTTAATAAGCACGTCGTCGCTTCCCTCTCGCAGCACAAAGGACCGAGTAGCGTGTATGGCTGCCTCGCATCCAAGCGGTGTACCGAATCCCACCTGATGGGGCTGGAGGTATGGAGTCATTTCGCTCCTCACGGCCTGACAACACAGTTTAGCCACCAACCGCCGAAAGGCATTGCCTATTGCCTTTTTTTAATTATAAACAACAAATATTATAATAATGAATGATGGTTATAAAAAGAACAGGTCATTTGACAAACAAGGGTCTTATTCTAATTAATACTCTTGTTTTTTGTCTTGTTTTCATTCTGAATAGAGTCGCGTAGAATCGTGTATCCTCCACTCTGCTTGTTGATCGTCATATCATACTCACACTTATCGCATAGTTAAAAATATGAAGGTCTCTTCAGCAAGAGTTCGTTTTAGTAGGTACCATCGCAGTGCAGGTACTCTAGCTAAAGGCAATAGAGTGCAAACACTGTGTTTATGCGTAACAGGCTTATCAAGTGAATTACTGGACGAACGAGACATAAGAACTAACGCCTCGAAATGACAAACGCAGTACAGTGTCAACCAGAACGAGAAATTTGACACTGAAACTGTAATGTACAGTCGTGCCGCAATACCACCAGGTGGTCGATTGTCCGTTACGTCACATACCTAATACTAAAAACCTCAAAAAAAACATACATCAAGTCCATTCATACAACTTTTATCCTTCTTTCCTTATAAAATGTAACAAAAGTCTGTAAAAGTGTCTATCTAAAAAGCGTAATATATAATGTGCACTTTTGTTTCTCTTCTCGTCCCTCTTCGTGTCACGCATATACCAATCAATAATACTTCAACTTTACTGTCACTGCTGTCCATTTCAAGCATCCTTAACACATTTCTATTTATGCTATCGTGATGTAATGTAACAAGCACAAGGCCTACATAGTGTTAACAATATTACAATGAAATAAGTTTCACATGTAATCGACGTAATTTGTAATATCTCATACCATTTGGGTGGCCCATGGTTTGAGTGTCAGCCCCCATCTCTTCCCGAGGGTGACTTAAGAGACGACTAGGGGTAAAATACCAGGTGGGCAGGTGCTGTCAAAGGCTAGGCTATCAATGGTAAAAAAACTGGTTAAGTGCGAGTAAGGGCTCGCTCTTTTTGGATTCCCCATCGCAATAGCCCGTAAAGGAAAAAAAATGTTTGTTAATTTTGTCACAGCTTCCTATTTACATGATTAATTGTTAATTTCAGTATTTGTTGATTCAAATAAGTACTTATCTATGTGGTGCACGTATGGTATACACCAAAAACTATATTAAGTATAATTTTACCTCAATGTAATAGTTTCAACTTGTCTATATAAAATTGTATTAATCATTAAAGCCTTCATTTTATCTTCGTATTCCTAATTTTTCTTGCTTCACTGTGCTATTGTTGCTGATCCATCCTGCATCTCTACATCCTACATCATCCACCTGTAACAACGAGCAGTTCCTCTGAGCCGGCCGGAAGCCCTCGGGGAACCCACACAGTTGCAAATTTGGCATATCGACGCTAAATGAAGTTATTTAGCGTTGCGCACAAGAGTGTTGCTTTGTGCGGTATTAAATTAATACTTTGAATTTGGACAACCTATGAGTCCAAATGCTTTTATTGTAGTAGCTGTAGTGTTGTATATAGTTCGTAGTATTTTGTTAATAAAGGCATACCGCCGGTAAAAAAAATACTGAGGTGCTTGGCGACAGATTTTTTGAAAATCTGTCGCCAAGCACCTAACGGTGTGTTCCGGCAGCTGTCCTTGAGAGCCAGTACTTCTAGGTTAGCCTCAACAGCATCTTCGACCACATCATCAATTACCATCAGGTGAGATAGTGGTCAAAGGCTAACCTATCAGGCATAAAAAAAAAAAAAAAACTTTGATGGTACACTTGAAATAACCTGATCAGAGGGATGACACGATTTTCCATCCGTGGGAAACTATTTCGTCTGCTGTGAAAAAAAAACTTTGTTAGTCATGTCCCGACTATTATACAACTGTATAGCCACTACGCTTATTGTTTCACAATAATAACATATAATATTAATTTCATAATATACATTGTCTTAACAATATTTTATATACCTATGTATTAGAAAAAAAAAACTGATTTTTAATTACATCGCTTATATTCGAAATAAAGATCAAAATGTGTGTATGTATCAAATAGTAAGTTTACTATAAATTCTAGATTGGAAAATAGAGCAAAATAGCGTACGTAGTGTCAAAACTTTGCACTAATTTTTTTTTTTTTTTTATGTTATTGTGACGGAACAAGCCCGAGGCCCACCTGATGTTAAGTGGACTAACCTCTGCCTATAACAGACGCATTTCGTCAGCGACGAATTGCACTGTGCCCGTCACACTGAGACGTCCAGTTGTTAGGTCTCATTAGCCTGTATTTTTCCTGGCTCTCAAGGACTGCTGCCGGAACACACTGTTAGGTGCTTGGCGACAGATTTTCTACTTGAGGGTGGTCGCTAGCCAGGCGGGCATTCACAAAATGCCCTTCCACCATGCGATGAAGCTCAAGCTCTGGGCGGGATTCGAACCATGGACCTGCTGCACGGCAGTCCATAGCCAATGCCACTGAGCTATCACTGCTTCAAAAAATCATAGATATATTAATACAGCGTAATAACATGCACAAACTGTTCTGTTTTACTCACCATAGTCTAATTTAATTTACTTCCCCAATTATTGTGTGAAGATCACACGAAGTCAATATGAGAAAACACTAAAAGTGATTTTAAGTCTTATATTTTAATATGTACAATACGCATAAGATAACCAATTTTAAAATCTTAAATGTAACCCCTAAAATATAATATATTTTTTAAAAAGGTATCAGTGAACTTCGTTTTTTAAATAAAGCAATTTATCCAAATCCCGAATCACAATTCCCATTAGGGATATTTATCTAAGCGAGTGCATATTCGGGCGCGTCCTTGTTACGTGTGCTAAAACACTCGAGCGGGGGCCTCTCGAGGAGCTCGCGAGGTCCCCGGAGGGGCTCGCAAATCGAATCACCTCGGATAGCCCTTGACAACATAATTCTCACTAGTGGACAATCGATGGACGGAAGGACATTATGTTTGATGTGATAAGCGTGGGGAATTGCGGAGTTGAGATTAATATCACGTAATGAATGAACGGAATACCACTGTATTGTAATCTACATCTACACTATTATTATAAATAGGAAAGATTTGTATTTATGTAGTTTTGTCTGCAACGAATAAAATTAAAAACTTCTGGACCGATTTGGATGAAATTTGGTATGGAAATAGTTTGAAACGCGAAGAAGGATGTTCGGTAAACTATGCAATTAAGTGCTATTAACAGTTCGCTCCTGACCTAGTTGATGCGAAGCCGCGTAATGTTTTCTGATTCGAGGGTTTTTAGTGCGCTATTGATAAAGCTGACGCGAGGGCGCTTGTTACTATCCGATTCAAAGGCACTGTGCGTTTTGGATAAAGGGAAGTATTATCGAAATAAATAAAGCCAAATTAGAGTTGCTACTCTATGAGGTTAGGTGTTTAAGGTTATAATCCCTCGGAGTACACGGGCCACTAGTAGTTAAGTGGATTATAATTGTTCTCCGTATTAACATAAATATATCGGCTGGTTTCCTCCTGTGACTTCCAGGAACCCAGCCGAATACGCCATGACGCATGTGGTAAAGTTTTCGACCAAGGGGATTCTGGAAATACCCCACTGCTTACACGTTTCTAAGAGCAGTTAACGGCTTTATCATATGTTTTTGATCGAAGTGCATTGGTTTTCCAAATATAGGATAGTTTTTACTCAACTGCGCAAAAAGAGTTTAATGGTTTTGCGCAACAACCGACACACGTGGAGCCACGTCTGGGAAGCTAGTTTTATATAATTTAAAAACACTGCCGTATGTTGTTTAGCTTTCTATGGAAAACACCTTTTTGAATAATTAAAACGAAATACATATTAGGAAAAATGCTGGTACAAAAATAACTCTCATCTTATAATTATGACTTAGAACAACCACCAACGTGCGTTGGTGGTGCGTTTTAACTCTTCATCGTGCAGTGTCAAAAGGATATGAACGCTAAAACGAAAAGGTTTTGAATTGATTAAGTTATTTTTAGGCATTAAACAAGCTGTGGTCTTATTCTTGAATGTTATCTAATCAATCTGGTCATAAGAAGCACTGACTTCTCAAAACGCGTATGTATAATAATAATATTAATAAAAAATTAGATATATTAAGAAAAGATGAGAGCATCACAATACTTTTCACGTTCTAAACAGCTGGGATTTCTTGCTTGGCAAAGGAACGTAAGATTTTAACTCAAAGGAATCGACGTTTAACACTTTGAAAGAACTTGTTGCATGCGATTTCATGTTAACAATATTCTGAGCTCAATATCGAATTCACAGATATTTGATATTTTCTTGGCCTTTGAACAATAGTTGTATAAATTATCAAAGTTCTTGGAAGGCGCTTTCATATTATTTTTTTGCATTCTCTCTTTTAAACGATCTCGCATGTACAGGATAATTGCTATTTATTGTACTTGTTCCCATTAATTGGCTAAAACTGAAAAAAACAGTTTCCCGTAACTTCATGCAATTTGAATTAAACCAAATTTGTAAAAGATTTATATGTAACAAAATTACAAATATACGAAAAGAAAAATTTAAGTCATGTGCGGGTTTCGAACCCGCGTCCATCCACCCCTTTAGCCGGGCTATGCTCTAAGCAATTGAGCTAACATGACAATGACGTCATACTTCAAATTTTTCCTATCGTTCTTTAACCATCGTATTGGGATGGAGCGACATCTATAGTACCACTTACGTTTTACTACAAAGTAGACCAATTTTGCAATTGGTTTTATACTTGTAAATGATGACGCAACCGTATAATTTTAATATTGATATCTTTGCAATAACGCCTGCTATGCGGATTACAAAATTACAAATATACGAGAGGAAAATATTTTCAAAGCCGTCGTCAAATGACCAGGCATTTTTTGGCCTCATGTGATGCCCAGGCTTTTATCATGTATTGAATACATTTCTGGACTCTGGAATACTAGTACTATTCACATATTTTATTAGTCAGAAAAACCTTAATCTTCCTCCCCAGGGACTGAATCCAGCGACGGTTTCCCCCTTCATCTAGCTAATTTTTCCCGTTGTAACATTAAACAAATGAATATGCGGACATCAGTTTTAGCGCCATCACTTCATTTAAAATGGTAAGAAATAAACTTTAGCCCTGAAATCTATTTAAACATTGATTGGAAACGGATAAAAATGCAAAAAAAAGGAACTCTGTGGATAAATCCGGGTGCACCATCAGATATAAAGCCAGTATTCCGGACAATTCTGTTACACGACCGATTGGGCCGAGGTCAATTCATTAAGGAATATCTTGAGTTCCCTTTTTCCAGTGATAAAACAAATCCGCACTTCGAGGGTTTCTTAGACTTTTGATTTTATATCAAACATTCGTGATCGCTATTTAATATTCAGGCAATTTATTTCCTAAATGCTTGGGCTTCTCTTTACTATAAGGACTGCGATTTGTATTCTGTTTACCTGCTGGTATATATCGAGAAAAACTTTAAGGCGCCGGCCCCACAGCGGGCGGTTTAGAGTTCTTAGTTCTACGTTGCGCGTCCATTGTATTAGATACAGGAATCGGTTAGAAGTTCTATTTAAGGCTCGGCAATATAAGAAACACCATCAGACCAGAAACAACATTCACATGTCCCACTCTAATCTTCTTACGATGTTTTAATGCCGAAGCTGAATTACGTTGCACTTTTATTTAAAGGAAAATTTACAAAACAAATAAAATAATACTAAGAATTGCCTCAATACATTTCATACAAAGTTGACAGCGTCATCATATCAGTAAAAATGTTTGTTTACATGATAAACCGAAGTAAAGAGTAAATGTTGTAACTTCTGTTTGTATATCATGAATCGTGAGAGCCAGTACTTCTAGGTTAGCCTGAACAACATCTTCGACCACATCATCACTTACCATCAGGTGAGATAGTGGTCAAAGGCTTACTTATCAGGCATAAAAAAAAACATAAAGCTAAAGTTATTCTGTAATACTTTAGTATTTTTCCATATTGAATAATAATTCTGTCAGAGTTTAATTTTTAAATTAAACTCTGAAAGAATTGAGTTCTCTCTGACCGCTGCGGTCTGACAGCTGTTGTGCGTGCATACGTCCAAGCAATTGCATACTCCACAGTGAATGCAGACCGCAAAACTCTTGAACTCTATACTGTTCGCCTTATAACCGGCGCTTAAAATTCCATCAAGAAATATCATATTCATCATTTCATATTGTGTTTTGCTTTGATTGTCTCGTGGTAGGAAAAGCGTTATTTTAATACCTCGGGGCCACATTTTTATTCCCGACTCAGATAGTAAGTTATCAGTGTTTATGTCAAAGAAATTATGTCTGGTAGATGGAACAGACTTACCATCTGATACCTGGGATCAAAAATGTTTCGAGAAACGTGATGTTTAGACCTTATTACCAACCTCTTCAGCAAAAACATGCGAGGCGATGTGTTTTTTTTTTACTTCTGATAGGCTATGTCTCATCTTATGGTATGTATTGATATCATCACTTGAACATGCGGTCGAAGGTGGGAAGCAAGCATAATTTACAGTGGGAACTGGCTCTCAAGGACAGCTACTGGAGAGTCAAAGTCAACATATTTTATTTATATTTCTGCTTCTAAGAGGCTGTTATGAAGGATACATTTTAGTATTGGAATATTCTAAATTATTTTGCCAAGTATACATGATTGGGCAAAGAAGGGTTAAAGTGCCACTGCGAGAAAGACGGGCAAGAAACTTGAAGGGAATAATCACCGTTGGGTGCACGGCAACAGATTTTTAAGTTGAGGGTGGAAGCAGCTAACTAGGTATGTGTTTGCAAAATGACTTGCCATCATGCAGTAACATCTGCTGTTTATCTGTAGGTATGTATTATATTTTATGGAGCTATCACTTCATAGATGTATGGATAGATTTCTCATTATTGTTACATTACAAAACAAAAAGAAACACTTAAAAGAGATAAACACTATGAATGTGCGGCCTCAACGTATATTATGTATTCAAAGTAAATAAGGAAAATTTGTAAAAGTAATAACTTATGAATATTTATCCCAAATTAAAGATAAACAAAACATAGTAGTGAATTTCCACGATCAATATCCCCAAGGCCTCAACGATTACAGTTAGAAGATAACATTAAATTATTTCTGAAGTTGAACTTTCATTATATTAATCCATTCGGGTGGAAACCAAGGCGACCGCTATTACCTATCCGCGACTATTAAATCCCTGACTTTAAACTTTCCCATTCATAACTTGTTTAATTTCACAGTGAGGATCTCGGAGAAGCGTGCCCGTAATATGTTCTTGGTGAATATTTTATCCCGGGGCTCCTCGGGACTTTGCAGGTGAAGTTACCCTTTTTGCCACTTGCTCGCGACTTTTAATATTGCCCGGACTTTTCCGTGAAGGTTTTATCAGACCTTGAGGTAATGGTGCTTAGTTCAGATGGAATATTATCAGAAAGTTTCCTTATTGTTTTAGGATGGGTTGTGCCATATTGTATGAAAATTTGATTTAGTAATATTTTTTTATTGTGTTTTTTTTAAATTGTGTATTGAGTATTTGTATTGCTTAAACACTATAGAACCAACATATTAACGCATTGCATACGCAGTGTGCAGAACTGATAAGTGCTAAATTCCAAATCGAGATGAAAATCTTTTTATAACAATAACTATTCGACAGTTTTTGAAATCATATTTAGTTATACTTTGTAAAAAGGTTTGTTATTTACGTTCTCTCGAATTAAGATTGTATATAAAGTAACGTTATTCTCGATTAGATCAATCATCCCCTAAAGCTGGAGCTAAAGCTAGCCATTCAGGAGCGCTCCATATCCATCACTGGGACACATTGTAGATGACTAGTTTTTGACCAAACACACGAGCATTGTACACAAGGGTGCACTCCTTTTGAAGCAATGATGGCTCAGTGGCATTGGCTATGGACTGCTGTGCCGCAGGTCCATGATTCGAATCCCGCCGTGGGCTTGAGCTTTACCGCATGGTGGAAGGGCATTTCGCGAATGCCCGCCTGGCTAGCGACCATCCTTACGTAGAAAATTTGTAGTCAAGCACCTAACGGTGTGTTCCGGCAGCAGTCCTTGAGAGCCAGTGAAATTACAGGCACATGAGACTTAAGAACTATGTATCATGGTGACGGGCGCAGTGCAATTCGTGACTTGTGACGAAATGCATCTGTTATAGGCAGAGGTTAGTCCGCTTAACATCAGGTGGGCCTCGAGCTTGAGCCGTCACATAAACATTAAAAAAAACATTCTTATCACCATTTAAAAGTTTTACACGGATACTTTATAAGTATGGACATTCCGCATTTCCAGACTTATGTTTGTCCACTCATGTAGACGCTGTAAGCCTCTCAATAGACTCCAAAGAATATTATATAAAGTATGGCAGTACTTTGAAACTAAAATTATCTTTTGACAAAGTTTCTGATATATTGAGTCAAGAGCCTTATAACTTTGTGATTTCTAAGGGCAAGTGAATGGTAAAAATTTCAAAATTCTTAGAGATCTGATGTTTAATTATCGCGAACTGCTCAGAGCGTATGTTTAATCTGAGTGTTGATATTTACAGGTCTGTAAGTTATTTTTATTGGTTTCTAAATAACTTTTGTTTTATTATTAGAGTTAGGTACGTTATTTGCCTCGAGCAAAAACAGAATGCGTACGCAAGCAAACACCTATGAATATTTGAAATATTCAATTTTGTAGTGTGCTTTCTAACATTAAAATATGTGTTCGGAGGCACCATACTATTGAAGTGTATGAATAAGCGCCGTCCGTTCAAAAACTATCTATAAAAGTATACGAAACCATCAAAATTGGTGGTAGAGCATTTTGAGGATGCCCACATGGCTAGCTACTCGTACCACCCTCAAGTAGAAAATCTATCACCAAGCACCTTACTATGTGACTACTATACTATGAAACGGCACTGTATTTCTAAGCCTCGGATACCCGTCGGGCCATCCATCTATCCGACCTCTAAAGGACTGTGTCGGAAAAAAATTATAGCTGAATGATTTTTAGATAATATTATGTATTACTATGGCGGATCGCCTATAACAAATAATGAAAATATCTAAAATTTAAAAAATAAATAGGGATCTCTATGCAATAATTGTGTTTTTATAATAATTGTGATTAAAAGAAACACTCTCGCTTGAAAACTTGGTAAACAATCTACGATTTTAAAACGTTTTTCCTTATTACTCTATTATTAAATGGGAATGCGTACTACAAGCGTCAGATTTGGTGTAATCATGGTCCTATATATATATCGTACAACAACTTATACTAAAAACTGGCCAAGAGCAGTTCGGAATCCCGTTAAAAATCGTGATCTGGTTAAAAAAAATAACGATTTTATTGAACATTCTGTATCAGTACGGAACCCTCGGTGTGTGCGAGTCCAACTCGCATTTGGCAGTTTTTTAATTTTTATTTAGTGTATATACAAGTAATCCGTTCAACATTTTTAGTTGTATGTGGCCAATATGCTTCATAACATTCATTCACATTGACATTATACCCCGGCACCATGGGGATATACACATATATACCTAACGCTATTCATATATATATATTTGGAAGTTAGTGAAAAGAAAACACGTTTGCTTTTACACGGCACATGCTGATCTATTATCCATAGCAGATGATATGAAACGTTTATTTTTAAAACTTACTCAAGTCTCTACAAAATAATATCCCAGGCCTGTTTTCTTACAACGGACAGGCTACATTTTATTCCTTATCTGTTTGTAATTGAGGGTGCTAGGCTGCTGTGCATACAAAATACGCTTCCGCAAATTTACATAACTCTTACTATAATGTCACAGTTTATTCTCGGAAGGAATAAGAAAAAAAACGTTTTTTTGTTTATATGACGAAATTATGAGCAAGCAAGTAACCTACGGGCCAGTGTACTATGGGCAAGAGGCTAGTTACGCACACATGTAGCTGTGTTTGTTGTACAAAAGCTTTTTACCTTTACCGTTTTTTATTCATCTGTCATCGTTATAGACTCATTTACACTTTATTTTTACCTGATTCATTGGAGAAATTAGACAGCCTGTGGCTTTGCTGTAGCCTTTATAGGTTGAATTAATGCTCTCATTATATAGAAATCGGTAGTGTTAGATGTAATTTGGAATGTATTGTTAATAATGGCATACATTCATCATATTAACTAATATAATTCACTACACATAAACATCAGTTTACATAAATTATAAATCAAAGGCACTGACTTCCTCGAAAGGTAGAGACAATACGTTTAAAAGATTAATCCCCAAGTTTCTTCGTATCTGTCCCTCGGTCGGACATAATTCAATAGTTGTGACGTCCCTGGCTCCGCCCGGGTGAAGTTTGAGACGCATTGCGTGACCCGTGGACCTAGCCGGTGACCTGATAAAAAGGTGAGCCTTCCTCCAAGGCAGGAGCGAGAGCGACTCACAACTTCACATTTTGTCCTCAAGCTATGTACGTAGGAACATTTATTGTAAGACTCCGGAATGTGACATTGGCTAGTAATATAACATTTGATACGTATAATAGCAAGAAAGGTACTACTATCTTTTTCATTCGGCAATTCAAATGCTAAGCATTGTTTTTTACATACACACAAGTAGCCAGTGCAACAACAGAGCCAAATGATTAGATATAACTCATATCTTGAGTGGGAGATGCAACGCTATCGTGCAGAACATTTGTCTTTATTAATGGTAAGATACCGTTATGGGCCATAATATGTCAGTACCTGACCAGTGTTATATAAGTTCGTGCTTGTGTTCATTTGTTACACTCAAGGTATTTTTTGATAACAGCCATAGCCGATTTGTCGTGGCCCTATCACATATTTTTTATTAATTAAACAACGCACTACAGATTCTCGGTCCGTACTATTTTTGATTGATTTTATTATATTTACCAATTTTTACAAAATCGTTCTCCATTAATCATTATTTTTTTTCTTGTTTTTTGTTTTACACTTAGATGTTAGTTAGTATAAAGGTGTCATATCTTAAAACTAAGTGAGTCCATATTTTCTACCGAATTTGTTTGTTTGTTTTTTTTTTTTAAAACAAATGTTTTAACTCTTATTCTAAGTTTAGTAAGTTAGTTAATAACATGCTTAATCCTATTTAATGCGTTAATTTACTTATAAATGTTTATTGAAATCATTTATTCTTTAATCTTTACAGTCATTTCCATATTGTCCCGGATAGACCTGCCACTGACTCCGGGATCTTCTTTCTATTCAACATGTCCTATCACCTTCTGTTCGTTCTACCAATTTATTGAAAAAAATATTTAACACATTTATAAAGCAGGCAATATCCTTACTGGCAGGGATATATCCTTACCCATTCAGACAATAGCTCCATATATTTACGATGACTAAGATGTTAAACTATGTTGCGTGTACATTTAAATTAAATGAGTTTTTAAACTATAAGAATCAGGCAAACATAAACCAAGGTATAAGATGTTATCAAAAGTACTAGTGCCTTGTGAAAATGAACTACTGCTACCAAGCCTCAACGTGTGTGACTTGTGTTCTGGATTTTTCTGACTATATCTTTAGGGGTAAAAATAAAATTGTTAATCTTATTATCACTTGTGTTTTACACTACACGCTGCTTCGTAGAATCAGCAATCGAGTCAATTTCACCGGCCGCTGAATAGATTGTCTTCTTATAGACCTATCTTTTGTACCGCTTCAAAGTTTACTTTCGCTACCGAAAGGTCTATTTATATTCAACATTAATTTTCTTGAAGTCAATGTCGTCTAAAATGTAAGAAGCGCCCTTTCTATTATGTGTAGGTGTAAGCGTAGGCATGCCAAATGGCAAGTTTTTTAGTCATTGAATAGATTATTACTGACATTAAATAAGATTATATAGTATATTAAATCACACAACATGACAGTTAGCAAAGTAATATATGGGATTTATTATGCCAGTGACAGAAATTCACACTACTGATTTCCATATTTATATGGCACTTCACTACATTTATTAGTCATTCGATTTACCTACTAATTGATTACAAGTAGATAATATATTTTAAATAAGAAAAGCAAGAATTAGTGACCGCAGATAATAAATAGATTCGTTAGTGGCATTACTTTGCAGAAATCCATACAAATAATAATAACAACCATTTTAAGGATCTATTAAATTCATATTTTTAAAGGGGACAAGGTAGACTGATCACCTGATGGGAAGTGACGATTGGGTCAAAAATGTTGTTGAGGCTAACCTAGAATTACTGGCACTCAGAGGCAGCTGCCAGAACTAACGGTTAAGGTACAAGTTGGTAGCGGACGACATGAAGCTGCAGCAAACGACGTGTCGCAGCGACACTACTAGTTTCTACGTACTTCTATGAAATTCCTTCCGAAGCTAGTGACATGAAGCTAGCAACGCGTCGTCGAGCGCCAGACGGCAGTGTCGTCCGACCGCAGATCAGTAGTGCCGCTGACGCCAGAGCAACGACACGTCGTGCGTTCGTCAAAATGGATTTCTTTCATATCGCTTTTCACATGGTTTTTGATCATTATTGAATAATTTCCCTCACTTGCTTTGCATTTAAGCATAGGACGTGTGGCTTTTTGTATTTTTAGTTTAATAAAAACAAGTCATCATCGTCTTCTTCCTCTTCTCATAAAAGATATAAAAAAATGCGATCACTATTTCTCGAACATGTCAGACATCTTGTTTGATGGAGCACTCAAAACCAACTGGTTGCCATCTGCTGTTGCCGTCTGCAGTCGGGTTCGAAATCATGACTGCAGCGACATGACGCAACGACGTGTCGTGACGACATTAAGTGACGGCATGTCATCTGCTGCTGCTGCGTGCAGTCGGCTACCAACTTGTACCTTTAGGTGCTTTGCAACATATTTTATACTTGAGGGTGATAGCCAGCTAGGCAGGCTTTAGCAAAATGCCCTACCAACATGCTCTAACGACTTCCATCCTAAGACAACATTCGGCTTAACAAATCCACCTAAGCAGGAGCACTCTCTGTAATATATACCAATAGCAGTCACCGATTTAAATATTGACCACTGCGCATGTTGCTTTACCTATTTGATGAGTCAGAAATGTCTAGGTAAGCTCCCCTAAGAACCTTTCAGAAAGGAAGTAGTGGGTATGATACAGACCATTTGAACATAAATTATATGACTGTTATCCTACCCGCAGCAATTTCCCCCCTAGTCATATCGCAGCTAATTTAGCGCTGGACACAATGTATGGTGTAAACCAAACTTGTGAGTGTTACGACCAGCATTAGTAAGTACTCGTAATCGGAACAACCCCATTTGTAGTGGTAGAAATAATATTAGTAAAAAAACTGCTTAGAACTGAAAATGATCCACCTGGGTCTTCATAACATTAACATTTTTGATCATTGCCTGATTATGGAGACTGCCTGCACTAACAGTGTGTTTCGACTGCAATCCTTGAGAGCCAGTAAAATTACAGACATACATGATGAGGCTCAACAAGTGTATTTCTCAGGGTGCCGGACGCAGTGCAGTTCGTCACTTGTGACGAAATGCATCTGTTATAGGATCGATTTTAGGCCACCTGATGTTAAGGATACCGCTTAACACCAAGTGGGCCTCGAGCTTGTTGCGTCACAATATCATAAAAAAAATACAAAACGTATTCTTCAAGAAGTCTGAAATGCTAAAAGATAGCCGTTATGCCATATGAAGGAAGCTTATTTTCAAGAGAGTGTTACTATGTCAGATCATGTCAAGTTAAATGGCGTGACTGCAGGCTCTGGCATGACAATGACTATCTCATAGTTTTAATTTTAAAAATACTAAAATATCTATATAACTTAGAATTATATAAATAAAACTGTAATAACTAAGGATAACTGGCTATCGTCCTTTCGTCCGACACTTACAAAACTTAGACTACTTTAATATTTTAATGGACAATTCAGTTAAAGTTAAAACACTTAAGCTCAGCAAAGTTCGTTTAACTGATTAGTTGCTTGATTACCGTTGCACCTGACTTCGTTTAAAACTTTAAAAGATGAAACGAGCTTAAGTTTTAAGCTTTGTCTTATTCTGAATTGCATGTCAAAGTTTAAGAGGGGGGTACGTGCTCAAATATTATTTGGGAAAAAATAAGTATTGGAGTAATAGTTTTGCTAGCGTACATCGAGGCTTAACTTTCTTGGGGTCAACACTCTCTTAGCTACTTTCAGATTTGGTTTTGAATTTACATTGTAAGATCTATCTTTATATATATTTGTAATTGAAACTTTGAACTTACGTATATGTTGGATTTATTCATCATCTCTATATTACCGATAACAATATAAATAACAGTATCTTTTGTTGCTCACGATCTTTTAATTTGTCTGTACAGAAAGAGACTTGTAAAAAATATTATTCTAGGAAGCATACACGCTATGCTTCTTTATATTTGTCGGAGTGAGAAGAATGAATATACCACATCGGATTCTCCTCGCGTTCATCCATCAAACCATCAAACGCGTAAAGGGTCAGGAACTTTCCTACCTGGGGTGAGTTTGCTACAAAACTGGCAACACCAAATTTGTGCAGTTGGTACACTGACAGTTGGAATAGGATTGGTAAACATGATGGATTGGATAACATGGCAGAGATGAGGCACATTGGTTTCAACCGTGACACTTAACGTAGAGAGAAGAAGAAAAAACACTTATCGGTCTACATCAGTGATTGTCAAATACATGCGGAAGGTGGATTGATTTCGTGAATTCTAGTATGGCTGTGACACCATGGGACGAGATCTAGAACTATGATCGTGGTAATGCAAGATGACAGCAGTTGCAAGAGGAACAGACTGACATCGTGAGACGTTATGCCAAACGCGCCACTTTGATGATGAGTTATAAACAGTAGTGAACCGTTCCCAGAGACACAGCAGTAACGCTTCAGATCCATCAGCTGTCTAAATATATTGTTGTCTATAATTGACACGTGTAAAACGTTTGACAAAACAAATTTTCATACACTGCCTTGCAGATCGGGCGATCATACATACCATGCATCAATATTTTGTGCCGCGCGTGTGTGTAACCGTCATAAGCTTTGAACATCGTCTTGTTCATAGAGGTTTACCCACAACTTTCAACACACTGAATTCATAGTTTAACAACCTAAAAAACAAACTGACGAAGAATTCCAATAGGTACATTATTACTTTGAATGGATACTAACCTAGATAATCTTACTGAAAAACACATCAACTGACTAAATTTACTCCCCTACATTAGGTAGATAATTTTTGCTCAATTCCCAACACCTGGTTATCCCGAATACCATCTGCAGGCAAATTTCCCGATACTGACAACTACAAGTATATATATCACATTCACACTTTGCTACATTTCGACATCGTATCTTGGCCAATTTATCTGCCTCCGCGATAAAGTAAAATACACGTCAAAATCGAGTTTACGTCTAAAAACCAATTTGGATTATCTGATTCGCGAGTTTATTATATGAAAAGTGGTTTCTCTGATACGTTGTTTTATATAATATGAATTCGTGTTTGTACATTTTAGTTCATGTATGTAGGTATAGTTAGTTTTGTATGCAACATTATCCAGTGATGAATGTATGTTGTGACGACATATTGATGTAATGTCAACCTGAGACAAGTACTAGTCGAATTTACGTACAGAGGGTTCCGTACTAACAAAAAATATATGTGTTGTTTAGCAATTAAAATAGTATTTTTATTAGTTCTGCTTCCGACCTTTAAGTTGAACTTGTGTGCTGTAGTTGAACTATAGTCACACTAAATTAGGCGCTCAAATGAAGCCCTGTTTACTGCTTTTTTACAATTTAGTCTGGTACTTTTGATTTCCGCCCATACAACAGCTCATTAATTTCATATTAGATACATAGATAAATTACAGTTTATTGACTTATTAAAAATTTACAAACTACCTAATAACTAAAAGTAGGTTTGACAATGGGCGGTCTTTTTTTTTTTTTTTTTTTTTTTTTTTTTTTTTTTTTTTTTTTTTAATATGCATGATAGGTTAGCCTTTGACCACTATCTCACCTGATGGTAAGTGATGATGTGGTCGAAGATGTTGTTCAGGCTAACCTAGAAGCTTATTATAGGTTATATAGGTCTTATTGCTGAGAGCGATTTCTTCCAGAAAAACCTTTATATAGGTATATTTATAAATAGATATGGACGGAAGTCATCTATGACAATAAAAAAATTAATACAATAACATATTAATTTGATAATAGCTCGAAAACAAAATTATAAATCGGCGTTATCAATATTTTTTGATTAATTAGAGGACATGGTACATAACATATTCCGATATTCTAGTTCAAATGTGCAGTCTGTTACACAGACAGACAGACTGTGCGACTAAGCAATGTAATAGGTGCACTGTGATATCTACGGAACACTGAATTGCATTGATTTCATAAATCTATCAACCAGTTCATTATGAACCGCGTCCGTCGATAATTTGCCTAGACCCCCAGTATCCCCTCCCAACCATACCATCTCCAACCTTCCCGTTACCATCCACGGCACATGTTAGACGACCCACATAACCCCATCGCATTGGTGCGCATTTGGTAGTTCTAGCTTCATAGTCATTCATCCCAGTTAAAACGTATTCAGATGTCATTACAGGTTACACCAATCTCGCCAAGAGTCATGGTGTAAATATGTGTAGGGTCCAATTTTATTAGTACAATTCTTTGCCGGGGCAATAAGTTCCTATCTCCCCGAATGATCATGCTTATCTCCACTCTTCACTCATAGTAGCGGTGCGGTTTCAGAGCACCCGGTAAAGTGCCATCAGCAGTCACCCTCCTGGGCTATCGAGGGCTTCGTAACCCCTCACATCCCCTCGCCCAACGTCCGAATGTGCTACAATTGCCAACAGCGGCACCTAGCGCCCTTGTCCTGTTCTCTCTAAGAACTATTTTCATTTCTACTAACTTGCTGTCAATATACGTATTTTAAGTCCTGACTAGTAAATTGGTATTTGAACATTATAATTTAGATTATTTACATACCTACCTAATTAATTTTATTATTTATGCTTTACTTAATCAAACAAAAAGTTAAATTACAAAATCACATATATACGACAGGCAAAATTTAATTCATGTGCGTGATTTTGTAATGTAATCCGCATAGCAGGCGTTATTGCAAACCTAACAATATTAAAAATAAAATATAAATCTCAACATAAAACAACATGTAATTAATAATTTTAGTATAGAATTATTAAAGCAGTCATTAGTCTAGTTGTACTGAATAATTAAAAAATATCTTTACACTACGTGGCGGGTTTTGAGTATAATTTATAATTAAATTACGGAGCTTTCCATTAATAATGTCTTTATGAAATTAATTACATTAAAAAGATAAATGATTTTTTATTTTATTTTCAGTATTATGTTAAAATGCTAATTAGCTTTGAGTTAGTATACTTTACTTCTCCAGCTATATTTTGATACATATTTCAGTTTCGTGAAAGAGCTCGCCCTTAGTAAATAAGACTTATGCGGGAAAATATCCTTGTTAAAAAATTTAAAAAATGAATCTGATACAAAAGGATTACTTTTTTCATACCACAAAGATAAAAATCAAAGTTTGAATCATTTATATATACAATTTGGGTTCTTATGAAGAAAAAAATAATTAAGATAATATATATATTTTTAAAATATTTTAAGAAAAGGGACATGCCCGAAACCTAGGTCGACAATCTCGACCAATACGCGTGAGTACAGCCGGTTATTGAAAACATTAATATATTTTAAGAAAACATCAAATTAATATTTTAATAAAACACTTAAAAAATATAAAAATATATCTAGTGACAATTCCGCCTAATTTTCCCGTTTAGCCGACGTGAACGCCACGCAGCCAAACCGGAAGAATTTTCGACGCATTTCGATTCTACACTAAGTATCCTCAGGAGGTCTTGACTCTTCGAGCGCACGATCGACTTTTATGTGTTTTATTAAAATATTAATTTGATGTTTTCTTAAAATATTTTAAAAATATTTGTTATTATTAAATTTGGATTTCCGCAAAGTAACGTCTGAATCTATTCATTATGTTCATTAAGATAATATGTAATTTATAAATCTTGTACATTCTACTGCTACGTTCAACTGGAAAGTGTTATATAGCCACTGCGAGAAGAACGGGCATAAAATTCAGGGATATTATTTTCTAAACTTCTTTTCACAATGTGTTTAAAAAAATATTAAAATATTCGTAGGCGACGCGTGGAGTAGCTTGGCAGAGGCAGAATTGTCCGAACTCTTTGTTTTTCAAATTATCACAAACTATATACTTAGTAGGCTTTCTTAGACAAAATGTTTTTCACTTGTAACTTAAAATTCCTTTTGTGAACATTGTAATAACTTTGAGAAATTTATTATAAAATCACGGACAATGTTCTGAAAGAAATGTTTATTTGTCTTTGGTATATATTGTTCCTGGCACCGCTATTTTCCTTATAATCGTGATTGTTCAACTTATGAATATTTTGAGTAAACAAGATCATTACTAAAATAACGAGCGTTTCATCTCTCACTCTTGTTATTCACTATATTAAATGTTTTTATATAGAAGTACAAATGTTAATAACATAAATTCTGCTATCCACATACTTTTGAGATACTTTTAAACCTTTCCGCCTAATTCAATGAAGCAATGATGGCCGAGCGGTAATAGCTATGGACTGACGTGCCGCAGGTGCCTGGTTCCATCCCCACCGCCGGCTTGAGCTTCACCGCATGGTTGAAAGGCATATTACGACTGCCTGCCTGGCTAGCTACCCACAACAGAAAATCTGTAGCCAAGCACCTAACGGTGTGTTCCGGCAGCAGTCCTTGAAAGCCAGTGAAATTACAGGCACATGAGACTTAACAACTATTTCTCAAGGTGACGGGCGCAGTGCCATTCGTCACTTGTGATGAAATGCATCTGTTCTAGGCAGAGGTTAGTCCGCTTAACATTAGGTGAGTCTCAAGCTTGTTCCGTAACAATAACATTTAAAAAAAAGTAGGTACTGAAATTAGAAAAGTGCATTCTCATTTATTTCTGAAAGTAAGACATTAAAATGGCTTTGGAACTCTACAAAAGCTATTACCTATCAACCCTACCGCAATTGGAAGATTTCCCGATATTTTGTTTTTAATCCCCGCGCGTATCCTTCCAGGTCACGTAGCACGTATCGCGGATCGCGTATCGCCCGCTCTACGCGTACCACGATTGACTTAGCTTTGTATGGTTTACATTGAGCCAGTAACTGGCCTTAGGGCTGATGAAATTGAAGCTTTGTGTATGAGTAAACTTTTTTATTTCTGTCTAACACATGCACACTACATTTAATAATTAGAAATTCACATAGCGCTGCATAATATGTACTTTAACATTTGGACTTTTTTAAGGATATTTTGTTTTAATCGCAACTGTTTACATCTACCTAAGAATAATAAAAAATATTTAAAGAAAACATTAGGTTAATATTTTTATAAAACAACTAAAAATATAGTGACAATTCCGCCTAATTAAAATAATTATAAAATATTTTTAAAATACTTGTTTTATAAAATATGGATTTCCGCCAAGTGACGCCTGAATCTATTCATTAGCGACCTAAGAAGTTAACAAATAATTGAAGTTGACCTTTGAGTTGCATGTATCACAAAAGTACCGCAATCATTACGTATTTTTTCTTTGCTACACATTTGTGAACGACACAAGCGGAAACTTTGAGTGACTAATTAATTGTGAGACAGTTGATTAAGTGACAACTATAACTAAAAATCGGAGCTGTCGCAAGTCACTGGATCTATGTAAACCTGTGTTTAGTTTTATGTGGTTTAAGTTCGGCGTGGTATCATTAACGCCGGCACGACTTCGCGAATCTTTACTAACTGGTTGTTTGCGTCTTTTGGGAGATAATATGTACGTGACGCGCTGGCACGGGAGTCGGTTAGTGGCCGTTGACTTACACAGGTGTTTCTATCTAATACACATGTTTTTTGTGGCATTGTTGGTACTTTGATGAATTCTTAGCGAACCTAGACAAGGTTATTCTTAACTGATCAACTAGGTTAAGCAACGTTCTTTGCGGTTATTATTGGGATGAGTGACCGCTAGTGACATTTAAGACAAAGCATCCGTACTTCGGAGGACATATTATCGGTTCCGCTTCTTGTCTTAGAAAGGCAGTTGTTAGGCTATGTTGAAGGCATCTAGGTGGTCTGGAAGTTTTCAGGGCCCTGTACTATGGCATTTTGCGAATGGTTAGTTTGGTAGCTCAAGCCTTCTAGTAGAATATGTGTCGGTTACGCCTAACGGTGTGTTTGGGCAGTTATCTACTTTTAAGATCCTATAATATTCTAGGATAATCCTATTTGCTGTCTTTGACACGGTCAGGCCAATGCCATCACTACCACCAGATCAGATTGTTTTCAAGCGATAATGTGTCCGTAATAAAAAGGACTGTGTTTAGCAGGCCCGAATTATTTTGAAATATAGTTCATCAAGATGTTAAACTCACATTTTGTTCACATATATTTGTAGAAGAAATTTACTAAGTACCTTTTATTGAAAATGATTTATATTAGAAGCCAAAAGCATTTTACTTCAAAATTTTTACTTACTCTCAGTTATGCATTTAACAATCTATTTTTTTCTTTTTCCTTTCATCACTGTCAAATCTACTTCAATTTTTACATAAAATTCAGTTCAGTATGTTACATTATTATACTAAACTATAAGTACAATTCAGTACTCTATTAAAATAAGGTCATTAATTACTCCCAGAAGTGTCTTAGCCCTAAACCGGTTCTCCCCAAACAAGATCAAAAATAACGCTCGGGGAGTCCAGCAAAGCAACCCTGTCCCAACGAGGTGGACACACGATAAATTCGGGATAAAGACGAGCAAATCCGCGGCCGACGCGATACTCGGGCCCGCAGCGCTGCAGATAAACATCGAGGGTAAACTGGACTGGTGACACGCTGTTCTACAGCGAATAAGTGATAAAAGTATTGTTACTCGTTCATTACTTTTTATTCATTGATTTAAATTAATATGAATTTATTACTTCCGCCATAGTAATACACATAAATAACAATACAATAGATATAGAAATAATAAATAAAATACAAAAATTGTTTTTAGGATACCGTAGTAGAAAACTGGACCCTATTACTAAACCTCTGGTGTCCGTCCGTTTGACCTCTGTATCTAAGTAACGGTAATAGATAGCCGGTTCAAATTTCAACAGAATATGGCAAACTGCCAAACAAATAATAATAAAAAAATAAAAAAAACTATATGGAGTCCCAATACAAGAAAAGAATTCGTTGTTTTTGGAGACATTGAGTGGGATAAAAATGCCCCATAGCGTTGTCTAGCATTTATCAACTTATTGCTAAGTATACATTTTCCAGTTAATGCTAATCAAATCAAGCATAAAAATACCAAGATACACTTATCACAATGCGCTTATTGTACGATGACATTGTAAAGTCGAAGTTTAAACTCGATCAACTCGCTAACTACATCAAAAGTTCCGTAGAAGTGCATATTGATTCAGGTTTTTTTTTACTGTATCGTTTTTGGTCACTTTCGTTGAAGTCTTTTAAGTTAAGAATAACTTCCATTGTGCAATTTTCCACTGTCTGCTTTTTTTTCGTTACTTATCTGAAAACAAGTTTTTCATAAATATCCCTTCTTGGTATTTTTTTACTTTTATTTTTTTGCTAGTTGTTATCAGGGAGTTTTGTGCCAACTCTAGGTACTGTTTTCAATGATATCGATAAGGTCAGAGTGAGCCCGCGTCTAACAGTTTACGGTGGCACCCGACCGCGGGGACGCCGGACTTTAAATTGGTGAATAATTGCTTAGCCGAAAAAACGGGAAGAGAATTGTGTAACTGGGCCTTCGAAGATGTAGCCATTGTCTGAAAATAACGTTCTATAAGATTGGCTTTGACTTTACTTATTGTTTTTTTGATGCAGGTTCTGTGGATATGGGATAGTCTAATTCTTATGCCAGAAGCTTTACATACTAAGAACGATCCTAGTCTGACTCAATTTTGCTGATAATTACTGACGAAGGGGTGGTTCATCTGAGCTGATAGCCATAGTTCTAATCCTAGAAAGCTAGTCCTTTATGAAAGTCCAACACTTAAGGTTAGCCTTCCAAAGTGTATGAAGGCTTATTCTCCTTAGGTAATTTCTGTGCTATTTTTATATACGATACCTACGTACAACACGTATAAAAACTATTCGTAATTTTTGAGGTTTTTGCGATTACTACTATTGACGAATTGTACTTAAAAAGCTATTATAATGAGGTTGAAACCTATTCAAATTGTAAATATCATGCAACATGCAAATTATAAAGCACAAAATCATAACAATACTAGGCCCGTGTTTTAGTAAACATGTTATGGGGTAAACCTCCGAAAACCCTACATACACCCTTTACAGGCATTTCAATCCTCGCCTGGCAGAACACTTTCCTTGATCTCACACTGTTCACTAATCATAAGTCATCATCGAAGTGTCGCTCATAACGATTAACATATCTGTCAAGTATTCTGCTCCAGAAACTCTTGTCATCTTACATCACCACGATATAGGTTGAGATCATGCAGCTCTGCGGCAATCTCTTCTGGAAACTATTGATAAGAATGTTATTAATTTTTATATAATATTTTATAATATTATATAAAAATTAGGGGGGTTTAAAAATATTGATTCATATACAAATAACATTCAAATAAAATTTACCTGTCAATACATTGTTTTTGCGTAATTACTAATTCAGTTTGTTTTTGCAATCAGCCAGTAACAGAAACATACTCGGAAAATTTCTATCTATTTAAAGCCTTTGATAACTTCAAAGACCAAAGTTATACAAATTATTACGTATTTCGCTTCCAGTGTTTTATTTTCAATTAAACAATGCCCTTTGTGTTTTCTTTATTCGGGCGGATAATTAAGCCAATAAGCCTTCGGTGGGAGGATCAATTCCCGTTTTATTTGTTGTCCCAAAACAGACTGGCTTTGACCTCGTTTAGTTAAACGCCCGCCCATTAGGACTACCAGTGACTTATTGATTCAGCTTGTTGCGGTGGAAACTTTGAATCATAATTATACTTCTTTCATTAATTAATAAACGTGTAAGAACCCACTTCCTCGTTCTAACAAATCGATTTTATTCAAAATTGGTAATTGTACTCATGAATTAATTAAACACAGATTGTATAATGTGACTGATATCTTAGCTTTAAGTACTCTTTGGTTAGCATAATATGATTATTATCTGATCTGTTGGGAAGTTACGATGTGGACAAATATGGTAGCGGACTAAAACTGGAACGCAAACTGGCTCTCATAGAGAGCAGCTGAAATACACTTGTAGTGGTGTGATTCGAAACTAACGCTTGTCTTATATTTATAATATAATATAAATGCATCCTATACATAGATGATTGAATCACAAATAAAGGCTGTTTATTTTTTCTGTTTTTTATTTTTATTTTAGTGCAGCTTGTTTTAATTCTTATGAGATAATTAGTGATAACAAATCTATTTAATTATGTTTATCATAAATATTCGATTTTCTCATCACATGTATCTATTATATAATTTTATTTTTATTAATTCATTTATACTATCAATCTACGTCCGGGGCGTCCATATTCTGTTTACATTATTTGATATCGAAATGGGTGACATTGGTGTAAAAGTAACTAAAGGGTATAAGAGAGGGACACTGCAGCTTCTCTATTCGTTGCTGACAACTTTACGTCCGGCATGATATCCATCCTTCTTTATCTTGCTCTTGGGGCTCCACTCACTTAGTAGAATGGAATATGAGGATTAAAATGTTGCCATTAACTGTTGGCTCACCATAATGCCACCCCAGCAGATTTATTATTATTATTATGCTAAACATAAGTAGAAAAACAAAAGCGGAACTCATACGAGTATTAGACATTCTAATTACAAAGAGAGCGAATAAGGCTACATTATTGTTCTCCATGGCTTGATATTACGTAAAGGTTTATAAAATATGCAAATATAAAGATTGTTATCAACTGTTTTATCGCTTGATTTTGTTCCGGTTTAATTAAGTTTTTATCGCAATTTTCTTACAATGATTAAAACAAGGATGCGGGACCAGAAAATAATTAGTTACAGTGAAAGGCAATGTTTACATGCTTGTATATAGTAGCATCTGAAATTAAAAAAAATACGAGTATGTTATAGATGATATATAGATAGATGATTATTCATGTATTGACTACATATTTTTATGGCAATATTTAAATCGTATGATATAAGTATTTCGCGTTTATGGAATACAATTAGTAAAATTTGACTATTGAAAGATTCTACTATCACGTTCAGAAAAAGGGCTTACAGCCAGATGGCGAATGAGCAAGGGGGCCATTCTCTTATATGTATAATTATATATACGGTCATACTCTTTTATAATTTGAAACATGAGTCTTATAAATGAATAAAATATATGAAGGTGACTGATGTTGGATTGGCATAAATGGACTGTCCAAAGTATTTTTGTTTGTGAATTTATCACCATTTGTAATAACGTGCTTTATATGTAAAAATATATTGTAAATTAATTCACTATTTAAATGTATAATTCACACTTAGTAACATATTACGTGGATTCCTGTTGATCTAGGCCTCCATCAGATTCTAACTGCAAATCTACGGCGATTGGAATTGAAATTGGTGGAGTAATTGCTAATGATATTTATGGCGAAAACATTTTTATATGGGTTTTATTTGCAGCTGAGATAATTTTTGTGTTATTAATATATGTTGTGACAATTTTGTTTATAAGGAGTAGGGCAGCAATTTGTATAAATCTACTATAGGGTTGATCTTTTAGGTGGTGAATAAAAATGTTTAAAGATTTTATTTATGTGTACGGAATTTAACGACCAATACGCGTGAGCACAGTCGGTTATTTAAGACAAATATTCTCATGTTCACGAGAACTAATATTTTTTTATAATAGTCGTAATTAAATTAGTAATTTAAATAACAAAACATACTAACACGCTAATATAGCCCAGAGGCAATGTGATAGTAGTACAAATTGCGTACGTTTCAGGCAAGTCTATTGCCATCTAACGGACGCAATTTTAGACCGGATTGGGAAACAGACAAGCGAAGACTTACTGTTGAGTAAAAGCCTCCTGTACATAAACAGGAACAGATTTAGTAAACTCAGATTTGTACAAACTTTCTAAATGTAACAGCAAAATATGGCTCTAGTTTAATATAAATGTATAAAAATAACTTGGTGGAGTTAGAAATATGTTAGTGGAAAAATTAATCAGGAGAACGAGTCAGATACAGCTTTACTTTTTATAAAACGTAATAATCATATTTCGTTTTACAAGTCTGTTATCAATGATTTTTACACATTTAGTAATTATCCTTTTGTTTATATCTAAATGATATTGAAATTTAAAGGAAGGAAAGATATGATAGCATTAATATCTCTGCGTTCAAAAGAATGCTCATCGATTTCCTTAGTCATGACTTTTTCCGTACCATTGACCGGATTATTTATATTCCGATGCTCGATTTTTATTAGGTGCTTCCTTTTGTTATAATTCCCTTTTCCTTCTACAACATCGTCATTATCTGGATGAAGTGCGGCTTTTATATAATGGATTACTGATACAGACTCCTTAATGTAGCGTTTCTCGGTAATGGAGGAAGGGCAATAAATGTGTTTATTTTATATTTCACTTGCACTTTTCAATACTATGTACTTTTAAATTTAGAATAGAAGTTTATTAATATTGACTTGGCTTTCGTCATTTTTTGACCCTTATCCCTTTATGCTGGTTCGGTTCTATTTTCTGTTCTCTAACCACAAAAAAAAGCCTAAATATTTTGCTAAACACGGAATAATTATAAATATTTTGGTTTCAGTTTCATAGCTGGACTGACGCCAAACCTCCGTATGAATGCACTTTTTGATAGTATAGCCACTACTTTTCTTTTAATCACGGTGTGAAATTTTTTAAGTGCGTCAGAAATATCCAAAAAAGTAATTTTCCTCGACATTACACAGAAGAATATACTTACCTTTTAATATACTTTTTGATTAGGATACACTATCCTGATGTTGTTTTTTTATGAACATCCTTTTCTCGCAACATAACCTGATGGTATGTGATGATGTGGTCGAAGATGTTTTTCAGGCTAACCTAGAATGCCAGTCTCTCAAGGCCAGTTGCCGGAACGCACCGTTAGTGTTGGGAGACAGATTTTCAATTGAGTGTACTAGCTAACCGGACGGACATTCCCAAAATGTCCTACCAGGATGCTATAGCGGTTGTCATTCTAAAGCAAAAGCCGGGATCGAGGGCTTCCCGTGCCCTCCGAAGCACGTGTACGCTTATAATTAATGCCACTAGCAGTCACCATTCGAAGTCATGACCGCAGCGGACGTTGTTAAACTTAGTTGTTTGGTTAAGAACGACAAAAACGCTACCTTATGAACACTTTAAGCTACTATTAATGATGTTGTGTGAGTTTCCAAGGCAATTTTATGCACATTAATGAATAATGAGTGTAGCTTTCACCCCTACATGTAGGTATGTAAAACTGTTATGAACTCATTGGTTTTCCTACAAAAGGTGTTTTTTTCTGCTATGCAAAGATGAGGCCATTGCTATTCACTTACTGTGTAATTAAGAAAATTGCGATGCTAAAACGGAAGTAAGTTAAAACATTGTACTTATATGTGGTACAGCCTTTGCGTGGAAATTTATCACGAAATGTAAGTATACAGTTTTTAAGTTTGTGTGAATGTGTGATGGGGAAGGAAGACATGGATGTGTTCGTTACCACTTATCTCCATAACATCGGAAGGTATTTCCTGTTAGTATATAATATTGATATAAGGTATATTCATAAAAAAAAATTGTAGCGGTAATTGCTTAGTCGTTCTTTATCACCCAGATTGTCTACTAGTGAATACAGCCGCCCCTATCAAGAGGGGAATTGCCACAGTCCCCACTCTTCGCAGGCATCTTGGGGAACGCAGTGTAAGCTAGCAGTTCCTACGAAGGCGCTGTTTCCCACCTTCCGGTATGTAACTCTTAGTCGTCTCTTACAACACCCATGGGAAGCGATGAGAAAGCGATATTCTACCCGCGCACCCCACGGGCTAGTCGTTCGTAACCGATCAATTAAGTAAAGCGATGTTCGTTCCGGTCATTTACTGGATGAATGCACGCTTCCACGTTTAAGCGAAATCGTTGAGCCTACGCGTCGGTCACATATCCTGATTATTTTATGTCGTTCGTATTCAATTAATTGATTTTATTTACATAATGGAATCTGAATCTTATCCTGAAAAATGCTTACATAAAAACTACGAATAAATATACAAAGTTGTTGCCTCTTTGTTTTCGGATTCATGAAGTTCTTCATAAACAAAACAGACACCACGTTCCAAATTCAATTTGATTGGTCCATTGATTTAGCTCCTAGAAATTATCACATCCGATTGATTGATTGAACTTATAGAAACTGATGAAAAATTCAATATTATAAAATAAATCCAGTTTATAAGTAGCATGCCTACCTTTCCTTACAGAAATGTTAAGATAACTTTTAAAGTCAGACTTTTCGAGATAAACTGTTCAACCGAAATTTATGAAATACACGAATAATTAATTGGTGATATACTACATCCAATAAAACATATATATTTAGTACAAAGTTACCTATTGTACTCACATAAAAAATAATATACGCGTCGTTTAGATGTTTTGGATGTTTTTTTTCCTTATTTTGGATAAGCTTAAAAATGCGTCCTACAGTCGAACGACAAAACAAACAGTGACAAGTGATTCTTCTTATTTTTTGCGTCTAATTCTCTCTTCTTTCGGACACTTCTTCGAGCGGTCCTGACATAAGTTTATTACTAATTAAATGGTTTTGACGCCTATTTTATTCAAAATAGTGTTTTAATTATTCTAGTAAATTTATTATTATAATCAGGACGTAGTGTCTAACTTTTTTACCCAGCAATCGTTCGACATCTGACATACCGTACGATGTACCATATAAACGTTTTTGTTCCAGTCTTAGTTCAGTAGTGTTGTGCTGTTTGGATTAATAACACATATATAAATCGACATATACGTGGAACTAGAAGTCATGAATGAAATATCAAGTTAGTATAACCTGAGGTAATTCAGCTCGAATGTTGCACTAGTTACGGCGTTATATTCGCTCTACACAATATCGAAATATCCCATTTGAATTCAAATTCAGGCATCGCAGCTGGTATTACGACAACACCCATGTTCCAAACAATGTTCAATTCTGGGGCTCAGACTAAAGATGACACTAGATGTCTCCTTACGCGATATTCCTAGTAACTGAAATCTGTGACAAACATTGAAATACTAAGTTTAAATAGAATTTCGATTCAATTCCTTAGCCAAAATTATAATTTCAAATGAGTGGGGAGATGAAAAATCCGTATCAGATCATCAAACTTTTGGACTCTCCGCAGAACTCGAGTATTCTTCAAGATCGTTTTATGTCCAAACTGACTTTTAATGTGCGTTACGTTAAAAGTTTCAATCTACATATTGGTGTGGGCGGCATTTTTTCGATGGACTTCCTTAATTTATTTATAAGGCCCGATTCCGTAATGAGTTTTGTATTGAAGGCGACGTTCAATTACCCTAATTAGGAGTAACCATGTTCGTATCTTTATGTTTTTTTCAATTAGCATAGTGATACATGGAATATTATTTGTACTGTATGTTATACTATATGTTTATAAGTAGCCACAATACCAAACATAAGATCTATCCATCATAGTGTTTTACTACTTGCTGTTTTTGATGTATCTACGCCACAAGTAATTGTTCATTTTGTTAAACGAACAATATGCTACGATATCAATGCAGTTTTAGCTTAAAAAAGCTACAACTTTCGAACTGCTATTTAAAAACTGGTGAATGTTTTACAAATTCCAGTTTGGTTCTAAACCAGCTTATCTTCCATATCTGTACCGCGTCATACAAAATGTACGAGCCACAGGGGAGCGATCCACCACTTTTGAAATTTTATTTTTCGGTCTCGGATGGACTTCCATATTTATGTGTTGACTATGAATGTTTGATCGTTTGGTTTGTACGAATAGATATCTCATGCTCTCGAACGAATCATATTTTATGTTAATATTTGACGTACATCTCCGTTGCGAACTTTGTTCAAACAGTTTCACCATTCTTTCATTAATAAACATATATTATAAAATAAATTTAAAGATATTTGTATTTTCTCTAAGTTACTGTTTTAACATAGAAATGATAGACAGCTTAATATTAGTTCAGTGAGTTAAAAAGGAAAATCACAAATCAAAAGCTTTCTCGACGCATTTTTATATTGATTGGTTAGATATAATAAATGATACTTCATTTGCTATGAGTAATTTGTAGAAACATACATTTGAGTACAGCATGGGACCTTGATTTTTTTTCATAAGTCACTAAAATATAAAAAAGTAAGTTTCCAGGCGCTTGAAACACTCAAATTTAAGTCTTCCCAACTTACATTATTCTCTAAAACTTAAACAATGGGTACATTTTAATCAAACCAAACGGAAGCAAATGAAACAATTAAGATCGACTTTTCAACTTTCGAGTAGATTTGCTATCCTCTGTGCGAAGAACACGAAGCCCATTAAATTCTTTGAAACAATTCTGTGAAATCGTACACTTGATTATTATTGCGTTCTATGAAGTTTCCTAAATTTCGGACAAACCATTATAATTACACTAATTGCCTTCAAATATAAGCTTTTGCTCGATTGAAGCACCCTAGCTATTTCAGTCCTTTTGCTTATTTATTGTAATGTGCAACCGCACATTCTATATGAAACAAAATTTTATTTGATATTAGAGTAATACGGTCTCGTATAGTATATTATAGTATAGTAATATAGTATAGTATACTCGTATAGTTTTGCATGGTGAATGGGCATTTTGCGAATGCCCGCCTGGCTAGCTACCACCCTCAAGTAGAAAATCTGTTGCCAAGCACCTAATGGTGTGTTTCGGCTGCTGTCCTTGAGAGCCAGTACTTCTTGGTTAGCCTGAACAACATCTTCGACCACATCATCACTTACCATCAGGTGAGATAGTGGTCAAAGGCTAACCTATCAGGCATAAAAAAAGAAAAAACCTCTTAACGTATACTGTACTTAGAGCCTTGCTTAGAGCCGGATTTGAACCAGCGATCTATAGTACTTAACCAGCCTGTTACAGTAGTGCTGTATATTGATTTGATTCTGAAACAAGTAATAAAAAGTAGAAAGATAATTCACTTCTCTTTAGGTTGTTTTCACAAGATTTTTACAACATACAGCTGCTAGGTTCTTGTTATACACGTACTTAGGTACAGTCGCCTACAATAAGAAGTATACACATTATAATTTTTATAATTGTGGCGTAGACTTCTGTTTCTTTCTATGTGCACAGAAGTATCTTAAAATCAAAGAATAATTTGAATAGTTTTACTTATGTTAATGTTAACTTCGAGAATTAATAACTTAGCGACCTCACATTATTTTGAAAATTACGTAGTGTATACTTCTTATTGCAGGCGACTGTACATGTTTCTACAAAACTTTTTCTTCAACCATAAAACAGCAATTGCGATGTTATAAACCGTACCCTTTAACCGTCTTACTTATTGAATAAATTTGCAGGACAAAATTTAACCTTATACACTCAGTGATTATGTACATTACCTTATCGCATGTTTATGTAACCTGAGTATTTTTTAGATAAGACATAATGCCGATTACGTACTGTAGTGTACTGTATCAGCCGGATTGTCCACTGCTGAACAGAGCTTCCCCCATCATGGGGGGTTTGCCATAATTCCACGCTTGGCAGGCGTCTTGGAGATATCAGTTCCTCAGAAAGCGCTGCCGTCCGCCTTCTGGTGTGTTACCCTAAGTCGCATCTTACGACACCCACGGGTAGAGAAATGGGAGGGTGCCATTCTATCCCGGCACCCCACGGGACAATTACGTAACCTTTCCAAATATGAAATTGTGTCGTATGTAGTCGTGTGTTCGATTTCTGCGAGATTATATTGAGCTGTAATGATCTTTTCAGGTACGTATTCACAAACATTGTCAATTATCTACATAAGGAATCCAAATTCAAGTTCAACTTGGTGAGTAAATTAATATTAAATAAAATACCTGACATCCAAGCCACGAACCGAAAGCACAACATATTTATTTTGTGTTAAAAGCTTAGATATGTTTAATTAAGTACTGAAGTAATTTGTCATATTACTGGAGAAATGAAAAACAAACCGTCCAAGTGTGAGTCAGGCCAAGCTCTGTATATGTACCTTGTCAGGATTCACATATTAAGTTCACAAAAAAACATAATATCAAAATTGTTAAAAATTCAAGTCTTTCCGTTTACGCACAGACAGACAGAAATCAGAGTCAAGTTAAAAGGGGCTTCGTTTTGTTGCCCTCTGGGCATGAATCCCTAAAAGATCGAATGGCAGAAGTAACTTATCTGAAGATTGACAGTGGCCATCTTGTTACTTATTAACGTGAAATGCTTATTATCTTTGTGTTTATATTTGTCAAAATTCGTCAACAAACTTTTCCAGCCTTGAGCATTTGCAAATTTTATGGCAATATTAAATGTGTTAAAGTTATTTTAAGAGTCCAAATTTGTATTTCTAAATATGATTATAAGCACAAACGCGTACTAAGCATAAATCATATTTTACAAATAATAAGAGCACTTTTTTTTTATCCCTGGCGGTAATCGTATCCGTGCCCTGCGCATATTTTGGCATCCAGCACGAAATCAGAGAATGCGGAATCGATTCCCACCCAGGACAAAAAAAATGTGCTTTAATAATTTGTTATTTGTGAAAATTTGAGTCATATTAAATAGAGTCCTATGTATAACGTGAAATCTAATTAACTTAACAAAACTTTAATTTTAAATTCAAAGTAAGTAACATTGTTCTTTATTTTGTTTGCAACAGCACAATTTACTCTATTACTCAAAACTGTAAGTGTATTATGAATAAATGCATAACATACATTTACAAAAATTAACGACGCTTTTTACTAAGCGAACATTATACTTAACATGTAACCACCTTTCTGTTTTGAATTGCATCCTACAAACACTCCTTGGTAAAAACTTTGTACATTCGTACAAATAAACTAGCTTTACATTATTCATCTTCTTTTCATATCCCTTTGACATATATCCTGTGAACATGCAATGTATCCCATAATATTTATTTTCTTCCTGTTTCCTGTTTTGTTTAGCTTTGCATTGCAACCTTATAGAGACATAAAGTTACTCCAATAAATGCACATGCAATTTGTGAACCACAAATGTAGTAAAATTTCATTGTTACATTTATTTGTTTGTAATAACGTTTTATTTACAAAATTACTACGGTTAGGATTTTTTCTTTTTCCTTTTTGTGAGGCACAAGCGGAATGTATTCGAACCGACTATCATCCGTCCCTAGTGCTGAGACAATATGCTCTGCCAAGTAAGCTATCGTGGTGAATGAGTCATAGCTAAAATTTATCCTTTAGATCTTATTGTTCAACTGTCATAAGGGGACGGAAGCTTATTCGTTTATCATGCGCTGATGCAATAATTACATTGTTAGAATATTTTTATTTGGTGACATCAAGCGTAGCGTCATGTTTATGTCTAATACTAACAATAATTTAGAATGTCGTTTGGTTATATTTGTCCTTTTCCACTGTGAAGGTTGAGAGTTTTATTCGATTAGTCAAAATAAATGTTAAACATACCCGTGCCAAATAAAATATAAAATACATTCCATTTTTAATTGCACTTTCTTACGCAGACATGGGATTTTTTTGTGGTGGCAATTAAGATTTTTTCATGATTGATTTTCATCCTGGCCAGTAGGTAGTATTTTTCTTACGTTAAAAGTTACATAACAGTGATATAAACCAGTAAATTTTTCTACAGTTTAACATAAGTATTAGTAATATCGTCTTTCTAAGTTTTAAAAATCTTGTATAATTATTGTGCTTCTGCATTTATATTGCACGAGTTTTTGTAATTATATGTTTACTAGGAAACTTGCATGTTTGCAGCAAAATTAATGAATATTAGATTACGAGTATGTTCCTGCGGCGTGTTTATTACGGTTTGCATAAAAACTGAGCTTATTCACGTACAACTTCGCAATGACAGTTTCTTGAGAATTTATCCTGCGCTGTGCAATTTTTTTTTCTATTAGGTTTCCGGAACGCTACAACCAGTTAGTAAAAAAAATGTTTGTTTGTTTTGATCACAACTTAAAGTAAGTCGTACTTACTAACTATACATAACTTAAAGGCAGTCTCTGTATTAAATTTATTGCTTACATAAAGTCAACAATAATCTGGTGAAATCCCAGTTCCTCATCAAATTCAGTTTTTTTTTTAAATTAGGGGTCTATTTCAAATACAGAATGTGTGACAGTACTCTATTTCTCTAAAAATGTTTTTTTTTTCTAATCAATGAATTCTAAAAGAGCACGTGGGGTGCTGTAAGACATAAAAATCTTTCACAACTTTACCACTTTTTCTTTTAACCGCTTTAATCTATTTCGTTTGATTTTCGTCATTATTCTTAACAAAATAATAAAACTTGAACTTATATCTCATTCCGTTAATGAGTTTATGACAAAATAACAATGACATATAAACACACATACATGTATATAGGACTCCGTCTTGCCCTTTGGGTACAGAACCCTAACAAAGCAAACTTTTGCTATTACATAAAGTAGTTGTCCAGGTTCACACGAAATATTTACAATACTTAAAGTTTATCAAGGAAGTACTATATTTTATCCTTTATTTGCAGATTTCTTTTTCTGTTTATACTAGCGTACGGGTAACCTTAGAATGAGACTTTGTTCAAATACATCTACCGAAACACACCGTTTAGTGTTTGGCGACAATTTTTTCACGTTTAAATATTGTAGCTACCTTATTGAAACGTAAAAAAAAATTCCAATCCAGGTAAGCATTCGAAAAATGCCCTACCATGCTGTAACGATTACGACTGCCATCCTAAGGCAGCACCCGGAGAATAAAAGTGCGTAGCAGTAATTCCACTAGCGTTCACCCATCCAAGCCATGACGTTATAAACGATTAAGCAAGCTCCGCTACAAGCGCGTCAGTGTTATAATATAACTATGCAAGCATCGTGCCAATTACTAATCTTATTAACTTTGTTTCAATAAGAAGCAATTTTTTTTGAGAATTTACCCGTTAAAGCGATTTTTTAACATCCTTTTAAGTATTTTGTTCGTGCGAATTTCTGATTACGCTAATCCAAAAAGCTTTGTATTTTCCTTTCGCTTTTTTAAACGATACTGTTGGATTCTCGCGATAATACAATTACATTTTGGAGCGAGCTTTATTAACATTTTGTGTGTGTTTATTCGGCTGAAATTAAACATCGTAAGTATTCTGCCAAATTACTGGGGGAATAAAATATAATTCACTTCATCGTCAGCATTCCTTATATATTTATTTTATATTTGCCTGTTGGGTATCACGCTGCCCGTGTAGTATCGGGCTGCCCGTGGGGTGGCAGTTTACCCGTGGGGTATCAAGCTGTTCTTGGGGTGCCGGACTAGAATGCCATCTCATCCCTAGGGTATCGTAAGAGGCACCTACGGGTAAATACCAGGAGATGGCTAGCAGTGCCTTCTGAGGAACTGCTATTTTACACTGTAATCTTCCACTTTTAAGAAGACCCACCACGCGTGGGGATTAAGGCAAATCTACCCTTCAAGAGAGAGGCTGTGTTGAGCAGTAGAAAATCCGGCTGACACAGAACAAGAACAAAGTATAACTATCCCGAACCACGTTATCGATCGCATCATTAACTATCAGGTAAGATAGTGGCAGATGGCTAGCGTATCAGCTGTTATTTTTTTATTATTTAACAACACATATGACGATGCAAGGACGTGTTGTAAAAAGGTTTGGTGTGGGTTTGAAAACATGCTGTCTACCGAGCAGCACTCTCCTTGGGAGTCCTTTTGTTGGCAGTGTGGCATGCCCCTCTTTGACGGAGGTCTTTCCCTTGATCAACTGTTACGACATCCAGTAAAGAAAAAAAGAGAAGTATAAATATTTATTTTAATTAAGTTTTTTTCTAGGTTAGCTTTTGGCTACTTTCTCACCTGATAGTAAGTGATAAAGTGGTAGAAGATATTGTTCACTATCTAGAATTATAATAGAAATACAATACTAGAATTACTGACTCTCAAGGACAGCTGTCGGAACACACCGTTAGGTGTTTGGTAACAGATTTTCTAATTGAGGGTGGTAGCTATCCAGGCAAGCATACACAAAATGCCCTACCACCACGCACCAGATTGTACTGAACTGTAACTCAATACGAGGATAATTATTACTATGAATAATTTTGTATCAATGCATTTCTTTTTTCAAAGCTTTCAATAGTTTTAGTGGAAAAACTGGAAAAGTATTGACTCAGTGGTAATGCCTATGTACTGCTGCACATGGGGCATTACTTGAATACCACCGTGAGCTTAATAAGCTACCACTCTAAAATAGAAAATCGGTTGCCAACCACTTAAAGGTATGTTTTGACAGCAGTTCCTTGAGATGTTTACTTCTGCATTCATTTCATGACCATCTTTGACATGCGAAATATGAACAAAAATCAATCTTATATAATATGCAAAGTCAAATACAAAAAGCACTATTTTCAAATTAATTGTATTTTTGCCTTTATTTCATTATAGTTATGACTTTGTAATACAAATCTATTTTCCAAATAATATACCGAAGGAAACAACAACATGATGCTTTGAGAAAACATTGCAATAAAATGATACACCCATAGGTATTTCATGCTTTTGGATAAGTGGGGTTAGGGGCGATTATTGAGTACGGTATCTGTGATGAGTCAGCAATCGTCATAATTATTATCTTTTAACGACAATTTTTAAGGAGTTTCTTAATTAGACTGTGTGTTTCTTTTAACTTCCGTGGGTTTAATTTTAATATATTGCAAAGAAAAAGGTATATTTGCTGCTACTGGGCATTAGCAGTGTAACATTCGTCATTTACCTAAGGTCATGCAATATAGATCTGGTCACTCACTGAGGTGAGCTCTCTCTCAGTTAATTATTGATGCGCATTAGTAGGGGCAGGCCTCGTTTGTACACTACGTCTTAGTGTTGGTGTTAATGGTTATGTTACATAACGTAAACCATATAGAAATATAAAATACTACCGCTGGGGTAGGTGGTTGGTAAAATATGGAGGAGCGCGCTTTTATTAGTAGAAAAATTGGATGAAAAAAGCACGTTAGATAACGTAATCGCTTAGGTACTAATTTCTACTTTTTTATGACAAAAATCAATTATCAAACAGATCATCAAACGTAGGTTTATGCACCTGCGCATTATTTCTACGAATATTTTAAAACACAATGTGTACTTTTTTACCAGAATTACATACCCGTTATACCCAACATAATTGAACATTCAAATTACAACATCAACCGTTCACAGTTAGACATCGTGACTCACATTCAATTGAAGTACATATAAGTAAACTCAACCTACGTATATTTCTTTGTAGATTTTAAGTACACTTTGACCGGAGAGGCCTCAAGAAACATGTAGTAATTTCTGAACGCAGTTTTATTCTAGCATAACGTGGTAGGCAGCAGCTAGTTTAATATTCCATAACTAATTCTATAGTTCAGAATTGTAACGTAAAAATTTGATACTTAACATAATTTATCGTGTTGTGCAAAACGTTTTAGTGCACGTTTACAAGCCGAAAGTCGAAGCCGCTGGCTTGTGGCCGCGGCCGCGATCATTTCCGCAGTCGACACGGAAGGTGAAGGCACGCTACATTCTGCTGTCCTCACCAAACGGGTGTTATAGACACTTATACATGAGTTTGTACAGTTTATGATATAGATTGACAAAAAATGTTGCAGTCATCTTTGTTTACTGCCGATATACTATCTATCTAGGCAAGCGCCTAGCTATGTACAATCTCATCTGATGATGTTATTGAAGCCTTTAAACAAACATAACCATGAACGTGAACTTACTCTTAAGGATAACTGCTAGATGATACTGTTGCTTGTAGACAGATTTTCTACATGAGGGTGGCAGCTAGCCAGACGTCCTTTCGTAAAATTCCATGCTATACTATATAATATAGTGTAGAAGTTTTCAGGTCGTCCGAAAGCCATCCTAAGACTAAAACTGGGACAAACGGTTTGAATTCTGAACATGTAAGCGTTCATAAATAAAAGTCGCTGGCGATCACCCATCCCAGTTACGACCACAGCAAATATTGTTTATCCTGTAAGTTGATCAATGAACGCTGCAGCTTGACAAATGTCGAAAAAATCATCTTAAGCGTTTAACTTAGGTAACTTTACGAGTAAGTTACCTGTCTCAAGTTTGAAGTAGTTATACATTCCTAAAACTTGTCCACAATTACCTAATAACTAATTCAATGCCTAGCCTTAACAAATATTGATATTTTTAGTAGATATACGATGCTGATTACATACAGTTACTGTATTGTTTCAAAAATAATGTATTCGATAGTGCTTGATAGCTTTAATTATATTAAGTGCCGCTGAAGCGTTAATAACGAACATATTTAGGTTTAAAGGAAATAAAAAAATAGAATAGTATTTCGTACAGTTATGCTTATACGTAACCGAACCAGAAACAAAAGCGTCAGATACAAAAGTACAAAAAATATTCTATTTATTTACTACAACGTGATTCACAATATATATAAGAGGGTTAAAATAAAATAAAGACTTTTTTGTACTGTACGTGAGTTTGGTGTAGTTTTTTTTAAATATTGGAATGGCAAGTTAATATTACAAAATAATTATTTGTAAATTTATGCGTATTAATATTTAAATACTCCCGTAAAGTAGGTATTCTAGGGGTTACCATTTTAAAGTACGCTATACGAGTATATGGTAGTAACAAGTCACAAATTTAAGTAAATATTTAGTCTGAAAAAGTGCTTATGCATTATATATAACATTTGCAAATGTAACATTACTGCTACTACTTCTCTTAGATTTTTTAAAGAGATACATAAAAAGAAAACCCTTCATTTGCATGTGAACGCTGACGTCTTGGGGTATATTGGTGTTGTTCAAAAAAGAAAATACTTATGTCGTTAAGTCATAGAGCGTTTCATAACGTACATAGACAAAGAATTTCAGAACAGTATTCTTTATGTCACAAATTCTGTTCACGAGTTACGAGTAGGTTTGAGAACCTCTCTCTCTCTCTATCTCTCTCTCTTAAAAGTATTTTTACCATAGACAGTAAGTGTCCGACCTTTTTATCGCCTCGTGAGAGTAAAGTCTTGAAGGTTTGGTACGAGTATTTGAACGTGTAATCTTTACCTTCACTTGACCATAGAGGAACTTGATATCTTACGTCTTCATTTTTTTCCACAAAGGCCATACCAAAGTTTTTGCTATTGAGCCGCGTTATGTTGACAACTTGAAACACGCTGTAAAGCGCCGTCGAAGTTGAAGGTATCATGCAGAATACCATTTCATGATTTTTCCACGGAAATAACGTAACGCGACGCGTTAGGTGTTAAAATGGTCATGGATAATAAGGAAAGTTGGTACATACGATGATTAGGTCGGGGTTGGTAAACAGGCATAACCTCGAATGGAAATTAACTTTCAAGGACAGCTGCTGGAGTACTAATTCAGATGCTTAGCAACAGATTTTTTACTTGTTTAACCTAACAGCCAAGTGAGTACTCACAAAAACGCGTACCATATTTATCATATTTCAACCTCCTTATCATATTTTCAATTAGTAATTTTCTAAATGATCACGAAAATTAATTTCGATAACCTTATCAAAAAGCGGCTCAAGTGGCTATAGATTATGGTAAATTGATCTGTAATTTTCCAAGAAGCTCGGCCACTTTGAAAGTAAACCTTGATTAAAATTGATGAGCAAAGTTGTGGCTACTTTGTTCGTTGAAACATGGACACACTGCCTGTAATCGAAAACTCTTCTATCTTTATTTAAAAACGATAGAGCCATTTTACAATATTAAGCGGAATTGATAAATATATAGGTATCTTAAGTATTTTCATAAATCTATGAAACTAGGCGGATAACTGTCTTTTAATCAATGAAAATATTATAGGTTTTTGATATCATTGAACGTCCAACGAACTAACTGTTTATATGTAGTTGGTTATAAGTCAAATACAAAAAAAATGGGGTGTGATTTTTATGACATGTGACATCAGTTGCAGACAGAAATAGTATGTGTTATTACATAGCACATAATGAAATATAATAACAGACAAAAAAGTCTTAGATTAAACTTTTTCGTCTCTTCATGAAGTTTATAGCATCAAAATGAATATGATACAACATTATTTGACATCTGTGGTGACGAGACTAAATATAATTTGATGGTTAAAATTATCTTTGTATAGTTATTACGTACGCAGGTTCGTATCTTGTATGCTTTGATAATATATTTGCTATAAGGCCAGGTCTAATACAATATGGATACACGTAACATAATGCACTTTTTGTAATACAGGGTACAAGAATATGGAATGTCATGGAAATGTACCCAGTAGGTGACAATAAGCCAATATATATGATGTATATAACGATACGTGAGTGTTTTAACACCTATACTTAGTCGTTCAAGAATATTAATTCATGGTGTTTTTTTTTTAATTTTAGTACCCATTACGTTAGGAACCATTGACCAATTTAGCTCGAAAACGTAGTAAATTGTACCGATGCAAAAATATTCGCAGTCGGTAGGATTCGAACCTACGCTCCCAGAGGGAATCTGATTTCTAGTCAGACGCCTTAACCGCTCGGCCACGACTGCTGCTAAAATGTAAGCGAAATTCGTTAAACTAGTGAAATCTGCTTCATATAACATTGTATTCGTAAGGTATGGTGATGTAGGTATATTGAATGAAAACAAACTGTACAATATTAGGTTATGGGGTGAAGTTAACAGTGTGCTTACATTATTATAATATGAAATATTTAGACTAATATTCATCACTATAATTCATTTATTTTTAGGATATAGTCATGTTAGGGCCAAAGTTATACACAAAATATAAAAAAAATATTAGGTTTATTATTTTCCGTTTAAGAGCTACAGACTAGTGGTAATAGGATACTAGTCTGGAAGCAATTATGGCCGAGCGGTAATAGCTATGGGCTGCCGTGCCGCAGGTCCCTGGTTCGATATTCACAGAAGGGTATTTTGCGATTGCCCACCTAGATAGCTACCACTCTCAAGTAGAAAATTTGTCGCCAAGCACCTAACGGTGTAATCCAGCAGCAGTCCTTAAAAGCCAGTGAAATTACAGGCACTTGAGACTTAACTACTATGTCTCAAGGTGACGGGTGCAGTGCAATTCGTCACTTGTGATTAAATACATCTGTTCTAGGCAGAGGTTAGTCGGCTTTACATCAGGTGCGATAGCTTGATGTGTCTAGCTTGTTCCGACACAATAACATAAAAAAGGATAGATGAATGGACGACAGACAGTGGAAGTCCCATTAATAGAGCTTCGTTTTGCCCTTTGTGTACGGTACCCTAAAAAAAATGAGCTAAGCGTGGAATACTTCCGTCTGAGCCAAATATTCTTGAAGCTTGAGCAAGTCACTAGTCTCCTCGACGTGATATTAGCACGCACATTCGACGCATTATTTCTTTTTGACATATTTTTACGAAAGACATCTAAAAGGACGATATTGTTTAAATAAGGTTATTGTTCATTGAATGGCGATTCGGGACAAGGGTGATGGATCGACAATAAACACAATGAAATAAAAAAAAAAAAACTGCCACATTTTTTTTTTATTTATGCCTGATATATTATCATTTGACCACTATCTCACCTGATGGTAAGTCATGATGTGGTCAAAGGTGTTAACAGGCTTTAACTAGAATTACTGGCTGTCAAGGAGAGCTGCCGGGCTTCACACCATTAGGTGCTTGTCGGCAGATTATCTACTTGAGGCTAGCCAGACGGGCATTCGTAAAATGCCCTACCACCAAGCTATAACGACTGCCATCCTAAGACAACAACCGGGATCGACGGCTTTTTTTTTTTATACTGAACTGGGTAGCACTTGACCACTATCTCACCCGATGTTGAGTGATGATGCGATCGATGATGGAGCGCGCTTACACAGAAGATACCTATTCACTCGCGTTTTGAAGACCCCCATATCGTACTTAACCGGAAACACAGACTCAGGCAGGGTGTTCCATTCCCTGGCGGTTCGTATGATAAACGAAGAAGTAAATCGCTTCGTTCGGGTAAATGGAATATCCACCATAAAGCGGTGGCGCTTCTGAGTATCCCTGGAAGTCCGATTAAAGAATGGGGATGGCGGAATCAAATTGTGAAGTTCCATTGCACACTCACCGAAATGTATCCGATAAAAAACCGGCTTAACGTGCCCTCCGAAGCACGGAAGCACTCAGTAGTAATGTCACTAGCGGTCACCCATCCAACTCATGACCGCGACGGATGTTCTCAACTTTGCTGATCGGTTAAGAACCGCTTAGCAAACTTCGCACCAAAATATCATGCTGATATTCTATATGCATGTCGACAGCTTGCCATCAGGTTTCCATTTATAAAAATAATTTCTGTTTTGTTCTGTTTAACGTCTCTAACTGGAAACATTAATTATGGACCTCAAACAGATTCACCTTGTTACTCATCTTTGTGTCAAAATTAACTTCCATACTAATTCTTCGTGTACAATCCTCTTTCCTGTAAATGCGGAAGTTATCCCAAGGTCGGTTCTTTCTGCCAGGTTGCTTGCAATAAGGCCCACAATGAGGGCTAATAAAACAACCCTTGGCCCTAGATTTATTGCTATAGCCCTTCGTTGGTCCCCTTTTAGGCCTCCGTTAGACCACCCACCGCTCGTGATAAGAATGTGGTTATGAGGAACATTAACGAATACTTTCCTAGTGAATTATGTAACGCAAGTTAAGTATAAACCAATAGAACGATAGCAAATCAATTATAAGCTCTATTACTGAGGATTTATATATGTAACTTGTGTCCTTCAAAGAAATATCATTTTATATGCATTAAAGTGTAATATGAAGTTGCTGTTTACATGAAGACAAAATTGGTGTTGTGTTTTGACGTTATAATACCCACAAATTTTATTATTCGCATCAAAACTGGGAAATAAAAAAATAACTTGATTGAATGTAGTTCCTCATGCGATAACTGATATGCAGGGAGCTGATGAAAGTTAAAGCTTGCCATAACTTATTGAACCGGTGCATAAATAAAAATATTTTGGCCCGAATTATGAGTCGTGACGAAAACGTACTTATTGGAAAATATGTATAGTAATAACAGTAATATAAAAACCGAGACGTTGGGTCCGTGGGGACCGGGAGCTCATCGTATTTTCCAAAAAATAACAGAGCGCTTGGTCGATGCGACGCATGATCAAAATGCTGGCTCTTATTTGAGTCAAAGAAAAACCATTGCAATTCAACCGGGCAATGCTGCCAGCATGCTGGGCACGCTGCCAACTGGCAGTGGGCTAAAGCATTTGGACTACCTATGAGTCTGCAATGGCTTATAGGGATCTAAATGCTTTTATTATTGTAGCTGTAGTGTTGTATATAGTTCGTAGTATTTTGTTAATAAAGGCAAACCCCAGAAAAAAAAAAGTAATATAAAAATAATAATTTTTCAGCGATTGAGTCATTTTTCTTAAAAAATTCTCCTCAAATTGTAAGTAGTACAGAATACTTTCACACTGTATGTGGAGTTCAGGTCCGAAGAGTTTTATCGGTTGTATGTTCCTATTAGATAGCAGAAATGAATAGACGGCATTAGTAGATATGTAAATGCTAATATATAATCACGTTTATTTTACCGGTGGTATGCCTTTATTGACAAAACACTAGGAAATTAAATATACAATTATATAGATACAAAACTGAAAGCATTTATGCAACTGATTTGAACAGCCTATGAGCCATTGCAGCTCATAGGCTGTCCGAATGCTCCAGTCCACTACCAGTGGTTACAGAGTGCCCAGCATGCTGGCAGCATTGCCCCGTTGGGTTGTGATACTTATTCGTAGAGCCAAATGATGCCAGTATTTTAAAGCGTCAAACGACCAAGAGTTCTAATAAAAGAAATTGTAAAAAACATATTCGTTTCATTACAAAATCACAAATATTTGTGATGGAAAAATTTAAGTCATGTGCGGGATTCGAACCCGCGTCCATCCACCCCTTGAGCCGGGGTATGCTCTAACCAATTGAGCTAACATGACATGATGTTATAACTCAAACGTTGTCATGTTAGCTCAATTGGTTAGAGCATACCCCGGGTCAAAGGGTGGATGGCCGCGGGTTCGACACCCGCACATGACTAAAATTTTTCCTATCGTATATGTGATTTTGTAATGTAATCCCCATAGCAGACGTTATTGCAAACCTAACAATAATAAAAAATATTCATTTCATCCGACAAAAATCATTTTCGTATATGTTACGAAACGGCAATTTCATACTTTATCCTCAATATTTATGAAAAGGCATGGTTTTTTTTCTACCAATAAGGAAACATGTATTCCATACATATTATTCTTTTTGCTGTTATCTCACTCTGAGGTCAAGAGAAATCTTTCAGCAGCCAGTTTTGAACATTAATTGTAAACCTAAACGTCATGTTACATCAATAGCTTCAAGCAGATGAGACTTTATGGAATTCACTAAACTTTAGTTTAATTTTTTTTACTTAGTGTATAGTGTTGGTACTTAATGATGTGTGCCTTATAATATTCTTAAAGCATTCTGATTTTCTATAACTTAAAGAAATCGTTATTCAAAACACTTTATAAGAATTTAGCACAACGGCGTAATATTGCTTTTTGTTTCTCATTTCAACGACCAAATTCACGATGTTACAAAACATCTTCACAAAGTTCCAAAGAATTATGACTTTATTAAAAATTTTACTCAATAAGTTTCTGCCTACAAGGTATAACGTGACAAACCTAAATAATGTTATGTAGATACATTTGTAAATTTTGGAATTAAATCACGATAAAGCTTCTAACCATTTAAATAAAGCATAATTGAAGCTGAATGTGTAAGCTATTATAGAGCCATAGCGACATAGTATACATTCCTGTATTCAAAAATCCTTTATGGCACTTACAGCCTTTTATGTTTTCAGTAGACAATTGATTTAAATTCCAATCCACTATTCAATACCATGGGCATCCTCCCAGGTACTTGTTATCATACCAATTTAATAAAAAAACTCAAACAGTAGCGGCAGAACATTAGTAACTTCCTAATAATGATTTTCTAGGCCGCTCAAGGTAATAACAGTAACTATAGGCCTAAAAACTTTCTTTCCGGTTGTTCACCTAGATTCATTATATTATAATATTCAAGCGTAAATATTACTTTGGTCATTATGTTTCTGTTCAGTCAGCACAAATTGCTACTTAATTATATATATTTAGTATTGTAATGTTTATTACGGTCGAGTTCTTTTCTTTTACAACCATACATTTAAATTATTGATGCAGATGAATTCTAATTCATTAGTATCTAAACGTATTCGTCCCGTACAGATGTACATACATTTGTTGTAAAAAAATCACCAAGTTACCAATTAACAAACCAATTTCATATTTGGTTCAGTGACAGAAGCGTTGCTTTGTAATCTCAAGGTCCTGGGTTTGATCCAAGGTCGGTTCATCATCGTCATCAGATGGAAGAAGTCCACTGTTAAACAAAACCTCCCTCATTGAACGTCACAATGATGACTGCTAACATTTGCCTCCATCGGCTCCCCGCGACTCTTGCCATATGTCGTTTCGCCTAGTGAAACTGCATGACGACTCCACCTAGTGACTGGTTTTTCTTACGAAGAAATTTTCAGCAGGAGTTCCGAGTCGCAATACATACATATAATATGGTCCACCGTTGGACAAAGACCTTACGAAGGTATTACCATAACTTCATTCTTGGCAGGCGTCTTGGGGATCGCAGTCTAAGATGGCAGTTCTGCAAAGCGCTGCTGCCCATTTCCTAGCGGCATCTCGCGTGAAAAAAATATTATTATAGGTTTTGAGTATTATACCCATAGAGAAATATATTGCTTTCTCTTTTCTGTGATTATACCTGCTATTTAAAGTTAAACAAAGTGTACTCTAACGTATACAGATATTGTGCCAACCCTATTAGGTAAACGCAGTTAATATGAAGTATGTTATAAGATCATAAAAGTTAGGCCCTTTAACCACACACCGAACGATTTATTAAAACCAATATTCATAGCAGGAATTTATTAACCCTTTGTGATATCCGAAATAGCGGCAGTGGCCCGTTGGGCACGGGTGGATTTATGGTCTGGGGTCCCGAGTTCGAGGCTCGGACATGGTGAAATATTGCCGAACATCGTCTTAGCTACGGAAGAAATATATTGCGTGGGAAATGCAAAGTTAATGTTCTAGATACGCATGGAAGCTTACGTATTTAACTTTGGCTACAATCCTTCGAACGTAATATTGGTTTCTGTTTTAATTTTTCTATTTTCTTATATATTTTTATGTTACATTGATACTAATGATACCTACAAATATTAAAATTTATCTATAAGTCTATATGTATCGTCAGTTATACAATTGTTCTCATTTTATAAGGGGCGTGTCTTGCCATCAATTGGACTCCGTTCTAAATTCACTCCAGACAGATAACTACAGATTTAAAACAAAACAAATAGTCATAGATATTCCAAACTGACACCTTTTAAAACCCTACAATGATTTTAATCAATGTGTATTTTCTTTATAAAGAATAACGATCTCACCTGGTGGAAAGTAACAATGCGGTTGAATAAGAAGCGTCCTTGTCCAGGAGTTATTTCTTTTTATCGTTTTTGCAGCTGGCAAGAAAATATTCTGAAGTTTCTGTCCTCACTATTTGTAAATTTAACTTTTTTCTATAACGTTGAAGTTATCTGGACCTTTGCAAATATAACAAAGTAAAAAATCGACGCCACAGTTAGTTAAAGAGATAAGTTCGCATTCGAAATCTTGTTTTCAAATCTACTCTATAGAAATATTCGGGACAGTTATTTTATAATATTTACTTTCCTTTCGTAATATACTTTCGTGTTTGGTTTGGAGATTTGATCTATGAGCTCTGTTTTTGTAACTGAATTCAGAGAATTTTCATTTGAAAGGATGTAATTTAATATATAATTTGAATAAATAAATTAAAGATAATAGTTAATATATTTTGGGACGAAATAGGTAGCCAAATTAACTTTTCACTGAATATGAGGTTTAGTAACGGATTGCCCAAGAAATAATATTCAAACAATAATGAGAAGGTTCACACATCCATATAAGGAACATGGTGGTGGCATGGTGGTAGGGCGTTAGCATGGTGGTAGGGCGTTTTGCGAATGCCCGCCTGGCTAGCTACCACCCTCAAGTAGAAAATCTGTCGCCAAGCACCTAACGGTGTGTTCCGGCAGCTGTCCTTGAGAGCCAGTACTTGTAGGTTAGCCTGAACAACATCTTCGACCACATCATCACTTACCATCAGGTGAGATAGTGGTCAAAGGCTAACCTATCAGGCATAAAAAAAAAAAAAAAAAAAAAAAGGAACGTTTTTTATCTATGTGTTTTATTTTTTGTTTTGGCTCATACATGTCAAAGTTTGTGTGATTAGGTCAATGCCATAGGTAAAATAAAAATATTTTTATATGGACAAATGTATTCGGACCGATCAACTTATCGGGCAGTTTTCGAACGCACCCCTTTGGTAGTCGTCTATTTTTGATCTTAGGATTTTTTTTTGTGTGAAAATAACTTTAAGTTCTTTGCTTGTCACTCTTGGTAGCTGTTTTTTGAAAATGCTTGGACGATTTTGGGTCAGCGGTATTTACATTAATGTAATTGAGTTATTGTGTTTGATAACCGTTTTGTTTGGACCCCCGCGTCTTTTGATCCGCGCGTGTTATCGTCATTTGGACCGCTATTGTGTTGGACAATCTCAAGAAGAAAGAAACACGGGACCCATCCTCGCCGCCCTGGCAGTAAGCGAAATAAATTCTTGTTGGCCAATTTAATTTTATTTTAAGAAAAGCTAGGTGCGGTCGCCGAAGTCGACACGACTGCATCATACTGTATGTAATTTTCGTGTATTTTTTACCTTGTCCTTTTCAGCCCGGCGAATCGCCGGCTTGTTAAGCATTCAAACAGATTGTCCAGGTGGAAGCCCTCTGCTGAACAATCCCTGCCTGGGCAATCTGGAATCTTATCATCATATCGGACTTATATATGGAACCCCAAATTGCATAAAATTATTAAGTATTGTGGTAAATGTATGTACTGTGCTGTATCAGGCGGATTGTCCACTGCTGAACACAGCCTCCCCATGAAGGAGGGGTTTGTCATAATCCCAAGGCTAGGCTGGCGTCTTGGGGATCGCAGTGAAATACCTAGAACAGTTCACCAGAAGGCTTTGCTGCCACTTTTCAGGTATTATACCCTTAGTCGCCCCTTACGACACCCACTGGAAGAGATGGTGGTGATATTCTGGCCCAGTACTCTACCGGTAAACGCATACAAACAGTATTTTGTGTGTTGGTACAGCGAAAATTCGAGTACCTTTGCTATATACAGGGCGTCCCACGGCGATGCCACATGGAGGGAAAATACCTTGAATATTGTAGATGGAACATTTTACTGAAAGAAGGCATTATTTAAATTTAAAGAACAATTAAAACTGCATACATAGATATTTAAATATAATACATTAAACCGGCAAAAACACTCACGTTGAGGATCGAATACGTCGACCTGGGTTTCGAGCATATCAGATGCTCATCATCAGGGCGAGCGCGCAGCTGCGTCTGCGAGCTCCCGGCGGGCACTGCGGAGCGCCGCCAGCGCGGCTCGGCTCGATACCGGCGCCGGCGGCGGCAGCGGGGAGCTGGGTGGGGGTGGAGCGAGTCCCGCGCTGCTGGTGCTAGGTGATGAGGTCCTAGCGTGCCCGGCTGAAGACGGTGGGACTACTTCGTCGTCTGTGATCGCAACATCATCATCAGCACAGAACCGTGACATACAAAACTGACTGTGTCGCTCTCTAGACTGCCCGACAACTTCTGCGTCGAGGTGACATTAAGGGTAGGAATCCAGGCAGGTGGTAGCGTCCAACCCCCATCTCTGTTAAAATTGGGATGTCGGTTGATTTCTATAGCCTCACGTATTTTACGAGGCACATAAAACTTTTCTCTAGCTAATACGGAGGCTTTATCAAAACGAATATAATGGTTGGAGTCCAAGAGATGAGCATGTTCCGCAAGGGCCGATTTAGTGATGTCCATGTTCTTAATGCTCCTAATGTGTTCGGTCAGTCTAGTAGCGATGTTGCGTCGAGTCTCTCCTACGTAACTCTTGCCAAAGTCGCATGGTACTTTATATACGCCCGGTACGTTAAGGCGGTCTTTGTCCTTCGGTGAACGTAGCATCTGTCTTATTTGACCGGGTGGACGGAAGAACGTTCTGATATCATATTTCCGTCGCAAGAGATATCCGATTTTGTCCGTTATTCCTCTTACAAACGGAAGATAAGCAGGAGAACACTCCACTCTTGTTGGTCGCTTACGTTCACTTGTCTTTGCCCAGCGGCAACATTGTCGCCGACTGTATCCGTTGTCCCCTAATACCCCTCTCACGTGCTGGAGCTCTTTTTCTATGTATGGAGGGTCACATAGCCTGAGTGCTCGGTCCATCAATGCTCTTGGTACGGAGGACAAATGTGCAGGATGATGATGTGAGCTAGCATGAAGATATCGATCCGTGTGTGTCGGTTTTCGATGAATCGTGTGCGTCAGACTGTTGTCTGGCATCCGGATAACACGCACATCTAAGAACGGCAGTACCCCTTCCTTTTCTTCTTCCACGGTGATGCTGATCTTATGATGTAAGTTATTGAGGTGATCCGTAAAATCCTCTTTGTTTGTCTCTTGTCCAGATAATCCCTCTTTGTCTATAATTGCAAAGATGTCATCTACATACCTCCACCAATAGCGCGGTTTAACGTGAGCCGTGCTGAGGGCCAGGGATTCGTACCACTCCATAAATATGTTAGCTACCACTGGAGCTATAGGTGAGCCCATCGCTACTCCATCCACCTGCAGGTAGAATTCTCCTCTCCACACGAAGTATCCGCTCTTCAGACATAACGATATCCACTCAATGTACTCAGTAGGTAAGGGTGAGTTCTGTATCTTACGGCTTATCATTTGTATAGTTTTGTCTACTGGTACACTAGTGAACAGAGAAGTTACGTCGAAACTCACCATGACTTCTGTGGGTTGGATTCGCACATCTTCTAGCAGTTGAACGAAATGCGTTGAGTCTTTCACAAAGCTATTGCTCTGACCTGTGAACCTTAGCAGGACAGAAGCCAGGTATTTTGATAGTTTGTAGGTCGGCGAATCTATTTGGCTGACTATAGGGCGTAATGGCCAGTCTGGCTTATGAATTTTAGGTAGGCCGTAGATTTGCTTTGCTGCGCACTCGCCCTGATGATGAGCATCTGATATGCTCGAAACCCGGGTCGACGTATTCGATCCTCAACGTGAGTGTTTTTGCCGGTTTAATGTATAATATTTAAATATGTGTGAAACTCACGAGAATTTCGCATTCATAGATATTTAAATAAATACATGGTTGAACCGGGAATCGAACCCGTTACACGAGAAAAAGATCATTCTGTAGTTTTATCATACCAATCGAAATAGTTCATTATAAGGATTATTTTTTTGCTAAATAACATAGTGTATTGGTTACTTTTGTTTAACTTCGTTCGTAGCATAGACTTGCAAGCTTTTGGCCGTGTAGATTCTGAATATTATTTTGTTCATCGGATTCGTATGGTTTGTACATTTTCCAATTAATATGAAATGATAATGTTTATTTATTTCATTAATATATTCGTATGCTTAGTAGTAGTCAGTCGAGTTCTAAATATTATTCAGAAAGAACACAAATAGTAATGAGGATATAAATACCTACGGAGAACAAAGACATAAACGTAAATTCTAAATATCTTACTTGTATTTTCTAGAACAGCGACAACTCTCGCTGCGCTCCATAACTAGGATTCTCAGCCTTACGATGGGAAAATGTTCTTTAATCTCTTTGTATTAAGACTTAAAACTGATTGAAGCATAATAGCGTTTGCAGAGTAGTATGGGAGATTCTATAGCGGGCAAGATTTGTGATGAACGATGCGGTCCGACCATAGATAATATCAAACAGCAAACTTCGTTTTGCAAATAAAATTTTTGTTGTCTAAAAGGTCGCTCGAACACGAAAAACGAAACTTCGTTGAATTGTAGTGGCGGCCCAGGATACGGCTCAGTATTTGGCATAAATCAGGTTCCTACTAATTACGTATCTCTTTATTATGCACTTAAATTATAATAGGGAAATGATTTTCAAGTGGGTTCATTTATTAGTAATAGGTACTTATGATAATGTCAGTTGTATGTCCTTGCGGCTATGTCAGCTTTTAATTTTTCTGAACATAATTTCACATTAAATGTTAAAATTCATGGTCTTCCTTGTCTGACACTATGTTATTTTGCAAAAAATAATCCTTGCGATGAAATCTTTCGATCGGTATGATAAAACTACAGGTCATTTTTTTCTCGTGTAACGGATTAGTTTTTTTTTTTTTTTTTTTTTTATGGTATTGTAATGGAACAAGCGCGAGGCCCACCTGATGTTAAGCGCTATCCTCTGCCTCACAAGATCAGAACCTCACAAATGCGTTTCATCACAAGTCGAACTGCACTGCGCCCATCACCTGGAGACATACCTGTTAAGTCTCATTTTGCCTGTTATTTCACTGGCTCTCAAGGACTGCTAACACAGACAGATTTTCCACTTGAGGGTGGTCGCTAGCCAGGCGGGCATTCGCAAAATGCCCTACCACCGGTGAAGCTCAAGCTCTGGGTGGGATTCGAACCATGGACCTGCTGCGCGGCAGTCCATAGCTAATGCCACTGAGCCATCACTGCTTCTTATTCCCGATTCCCGGTTCAACCATGGCAGCGCTCTGGGACGCTCTGTATATTTAGAAAAGTAAAATTAGAAAATTTGTTTAACATAACTGTAGTAAAACAGTGCGCTAAAGTATACTCTAGGTATATAGGTAAATTGTAGTATATATAAGGTATAAATAAAACTTAAAATATTAATTTAAAAAACGTTTAAGTTTTGCCAAAATATATATATTAATTTATAAAGTACCACTGTACCCTTGGGGTGCCGGGCTAGAATGTCATCCCCCCATCTCTTCCCGTGGGTATCGTAAGAGGCGATTGAGGAAAAAATACCAGAAAGTGGGAAGCAGCGCCTTCTGAAGAACTGCTATCTTACACTGCGATTCCTATGACACCTGCCAAGCGTGGGGATTATGGCAAAAGTCCCCTTAGGCTGCGTTTCCACCAGAGATGTGCGATGGAAATGTGTCGTGCGAGGATGTCTAGCTGTGCTGTGAAAATGTGTGGGTGTTTCCACCAAAGCTGTGCGATGATAATGTGCCTACGAGGATGTGTAGCGGAGCTGTGAAAATGCGCATTAATGTGTGGCGCGAGGATGCGTTGCGAAGCTGTGAAATGTGTCGACGGGGGTGCGGTGTAGTGGGAGCGGAGTAACGCGAACGCCTGCCTGCCGCTCACCGCGCTGCGCTCACGTCTCACTTTGCTGTCGTAAGCGCTTGTAGTCGTACGCATGTCGTACGGTTGCGTGGCATAATGGACGAAAAATTAATTGATGCCGTTCAAAAGTTTCCGTGTTTGTGGAACACTTCTTTCCCATTTTACAAATGTAATGAAACTAAGGACGCTGCGTGGGAGGAAATAGTCAAAGAAATACAATATAAAGATGGTAAGTAATAATCATGTATTAAAATCAGGTATATTAAAATACAAGTTACAATATTTGGGTATTTATTGTGTGCGATGAATTCGTGACGAAATACGAGTATCTTGCCATGACACTTTTCCTTGATTATTGAAATAAGAGCAGTATTTCTCTCTTACATCATAACTATCACTTGACACGACGACGGAAATGCTAGGAACCGATACAAGAGTACTTGTATTTGTGTTATCAATGCAATCCAAATAATTACTTTGTCTTTCAATTAAAAAATTATGCATTACACATGTGGCTTTTACGATTTTGTCAACCGTTTCCACTCTGCATTCAAAGTCTTTACGATACACATACCACTTTCGTGCCAATACACCGAATGTAGCTTCTACAATGCGACGTGCCCTCGAAAGTCTATAGTTAAATATACGTTTCTGTTGGTCTAACTGGTCCCGCGGATATGGGCGCATGAAATTTTCCATCAAAGGAAAAGCCTCATCTCCAATGAATACAAATGGTACTGGTTCACCTCCTTCATATAATGGTTCAGGTTCTGGAAGATTCAATCTTTTTTCTTTCAAATATTTTCCAAAAACACTATCATCAAATATTCCAGCATCACTAAATCTTCCCATGGATCCCACATCAACCATTATAATCTTTCTCCTAGCGTCAGCTAAGCACATAAGCACTATAGAAAATCTTTGTTTGTAATTAAAAAAAGAGGACCCAGTGTTTGCAGGACACATTATATAAACATGTTTACCGTCTAGAGCCCCCAAACAATTTTTAAACTGCCATAGCTCTTGAAAATCCTTTGCTATTCGCTTCCAGTCGTCTTTGGTAGGTTTTGGAATAACAAGAGGTTGTAAAACAAGCCAAAGAGCATTACAAACTTCTGCCACAATTCTCGACACACTTGCTACTCCAATCCTAAAATTTTCTGCCAATCGTGTGAACGACGAGCCCGTGGATAAATACCTGCAAAAAAAGGAATGTTTATAATAATAGTAAGAAAAATAATTAACAAATAAAAAAGTACTCTTTACCTGTTACTGATTTTTTGCGATCTGTAAGACAACATGCTTGGTATAAAAATGTTATATTCCTAATCATAATTTTCTATTATTTCAGTGAAAAGCGCTAAGTATCGTTGGAAACAACTACGGGATAGCCATCGGGACGCGCTAAAGAGGCAGAAATCTAAAAAAAGCGGACAGGCTACAACCAAAACACGTGAATGGAAATACCAAAAATTGATGGAATTTCTTTTACCGTACATGGCCAACAGAGATAGAGAGTCAAGTTATAAAGAGGATATTTCGTCACCAAATAATGAAAATGACTCTTCGCAAAGCACTCAATATTCATTAAACCAAGATGACTCTTCGCAGAGCACTCAATATTCATTAAACCAAGATGACTCTTCGCAGAGCACTGAACATACACCAAATCAAGCTGACAATCCCAACAATCTTTACGAAATAGCCTCAACTTCAGGCATTTCAACAGATTCGGTCACCCCGTCATCATCAAAGAAGAAAAAAGGCGATGAATTATCAATTTTAATACAAAAACATATGAAAAATCAAGAAGATTTTCGAAAAGAAAGGCAAGAATTAAGAGAACTTTTAAAACCAACGGACTGCGATGATACTGATCATTTTTTTCTTTCAATGGCGAAAACATTTAAAAAATTACCAGATTACATGCAAGTTCCTTTAAAAAGGAAACTTTTTAATATGATTAGCGAAGCCGAAGAATCTTACGTGCTGACGTGGTATAATCAAAATATTGGTTATTCTTCAAGCTCTGGTAGCAGTATAGCAGTAGGTAGTAATATAGCAGGCCAGATGGATTTGCCGCCTCAGCTGGATCCTGAACAACTTGGTTATTCTTCAAGCTCTGGTAGAAATACAAATAAAACAGTGGGCCAGATGGATTCATCTTTCCAACTGGAAGCTGTACAACCAGCATCTCCGGGAACACAACATTCAGACCTACAAACGCCAAATACTTCAAACAAAGTAGGAACAGAGCCTAATTTGCCATGAAAAAGAGGAACTTGTTGTCTACTTATTTTGCAGATTATGATTACTTTTCAATTAATATGTTTAATAAAGACAAAATTGATTCAAACTATTTTACTTACTTTAAACATACCGCCAATTTTTCCTTGGTGCTGATGCATTCTCTGTAGTGAGTGTCTTCTTTCTTGATAATGTTCTCAATCAAATTGTGTAACTCATAAAAGTTACTTCTAGATACTCGATAAGAATTTTCGAATATTTCATCATCAGCCGTATGAAAAAAGGTAAAGAATTCTCCATGTAATCGATGATATTTAATATGGTTACGTATCCAAAACCTGTGTGTTCTTGTATTGCTCAAAATTATAGAACTAATAAACTCCGTATCTAATGGGGAGGCCATGTTCAGCAGTGGTCATTCTAAAGTAAAGTACTTACAGCTATCAAAGTTAATAACTTTAAAAGCTATTACACTCATGGCTCCAACCCATGTTTTACTAACATCTTTATACCTGGGTAATAAGGTTTACTGTTATTTCAAATTTGTTGTAGACCTTTTTATAATAACTAGTGTAAAGTGTCAGTCGCAATGCGTGTCAAGATCGAGTTATCGTGATTGTTTGCGTTTAAAATGAGCTTTATTTTTTGTTTATTAGTACAGCTATTATGTTGACTCGTGTACTAGCTGCTTTTTGACGGATCGCTCAATCCACTTTATAAATTAATTTTAGAATATTATAATAACAATGATAAAACGTTTGACGGGATAAATGCTAATATATCTTAAGAACGACAGACGATATCATGGTAATCAAAAATTAAAAATAATTGTAACGGACAGAATTTTTAAACTGAGTTGATTAATTCGATCAACTCAGTGTTAAATTTTGTCCAGGTTATGACACTTTGCTGGGTAAGGTAATTTTTTTACACGTATTTACTACGTATTTATTTATTTTAATAATTTAGTCCAGGGTAAGAGTAAAATACTGTACAACTTAATAGTGTGGAGATGGACCACACTATTAAGTGCTTGGCGACAGATTTTCTCTTTGAGGCTGATAGCTGATAAGGTGTGCTTCCGCAAAATGCCTCCCATATTGCAGGGAATCTCAAAGATATTATAATATATAGCGAGCCTATTGTCGTCTACTACTACTACTAGTTCAGTAGCAGCAGTCCTTGGGAGCCAGTAAGTAAGTATGAAACTTTACTGGCACATAAAACTTATCAACATTACGTCTCAGGGTAATGAGCACAGTGCAGTTCTTCATTTGTGACAAAATGCGTCTGTTATAGGCCGAAGTTTGGCCTCGTGTGTTTCGGCACAATAGCTATAAAAAATTGGGGAATCTCATATTTTCTCTCACGAGGAAAATTTTAAGTCGGGCGAAGTCACGAGGTCAAAGGCTTCGCCTACAATACAAATCAATATCAAATGCTCTCCACGTGTTTCGTTTGTTTCACCGCACAGGAACATGTCAAATCTTTCAAAGGAAACCTGACACAAGCATAAATATGCGACCGACTCAAAGGAAAAAATAACGACGCAACACAATCTCTACGTACGAATCGAGTATAGGAATGGTTCATGTGCGGATTCAATACTTTACCGGTTAGGGCTGCCTGCTGCCACATTTAAATGAGTTAATTGCGAAGCGACTCACAAACGCGATGATTTTTACGCTTTGCTTTTGTTAAGCAGATAACGAGACGAACGCGTGGCAAATGATTTTTGTTATTGTATTGTCGAGTGAGTTTTATTGAAACGATCTTGTTTCTAATTAAAGGTCTTGAATGTGGTTATTCCATAACGCCACGCATTTGTCAGGCTGTCCATTTGACAAGTTTTTGCTATTTTGCCCCGCCTTCGTCCCATGGTTTGTATGGGTTGGATTTATTTTTCGTTTGCTTGCTAACTACTCCCCAATTGCATGTCACAAAAATATGAGTTTTAATTTATTTTTCTGTAGTCAACAGAATATTTAAGCCTAAACCCAGACATGTTGTGCATTCTCTCAATAATATTACATTACTGTTTAGCGAGAACAAAAGTTTTAAACAATACTATGTTCCTGTCTTAACAGGAGATATAAACAGTTTTTTTTATATACAGAACCGCAGATTAACGATTTATACAAATAGATAATCAAACTCTCTCCAGGAAGAAATACACACACCATCTAACCTTCAACTGTTTGACTAAATATCCAAATATGCTTTCTAGTGAAGGAAGCAGGTGAAATATAGGTGTCTAATTTCAAAACATCTTTATTATAATGAAACCGAGCATGAGAAGAGAAAGGATATCCAAATTTTGACAACCCTATCGTTGATTCAGTAGAGCTCTCTACAAAGGGCTCTACTTGCAATTGTTTCCGCTTATTTCTCTTACAATTTTATTGGTTTCCGATCTTCTAGAGCTCTTTTCATCAGCTGGTATTAATGAAAATACTCACTTTGCTGTTCACTGACCTTGGATTGTGTATGCTCTCTAAAATTATTAATATTGAATTTAATATATTATTTCAATGATATTATGTTGTATGAAAAATGTCATAATGTGATATGAATAATTCTGAATAACAGACGAAGTGCTTTCACTCCGTCAATTTATTTTGCGAGATAAAATATGTTTTCCTCTTGTTTTGATTTGTAAACTTATTTTTTTAGCAGAAATTAATGCTAAATATACAATGTTTGACTCTAACATTATTGTTAAAAAAATATTATTATAATGAAGTTATATTTTTTTCTGTGTTTGTATATATTGTATATAAATGTTTACCATTGCATTCTACCTCCAACTCCTACAAGCTTGTTATGGTCAGTAAGGTCTTCACTTATCTATACTTATAATAAAACTGTAACAGGTCCAATTCTGTACATTGAAGATATTTTGCAAAAAAAAATTGAGAGCACTCTGTAGCTGATACTGATGCCAAAACTGTATTTTTTTTAATTTTTGTCTGTCTGTCTGTCTGTCTGTCTGTCTGTCTGTCTATCTGTCTGTCTGTCTGTCTGTATCCCGGCCGCGCATCACTCCAAAACTACTGAATGGAATTCAATGAAACTTAACACGATTTGAGTTCATACTACGAAGAAGGTTATTGTATACTTTTTATCCCGAAATTCAGCACGGTTCCCTCGGGAAAGGGGATGAAAGTCAAAATGTACACTTAGTTGTAATTTACTAACGCGTAGTCCGATTTCAAAGATTCTTTTTTGTTAGAATAGTGATGAGTGAGCTTGGAACCCCATGGGCAGCCCGGCACCCCACGGGCAGCCCAGCACCCCATGGGCTACTGAATGGAATTCAATGAAACTTAACACGATTTGAGTTTATACCACGAAGAAGGTAACTGAATACTGTTTATCCCGAAATTCAGCACGGTTCCCTCGGGAAAGGGGATGAAAGTCAAAATGTACACTTAGTTGTAATTTACTAACGCGTAGTCCGATTTCAAAGATTCTTTTTTGTTAGAATAGTGATGAGTGAGCTCGGAACCCCATGGGCAGCCCGGCACCCCACGGGCAGCCCAGCACCCCATGGGCTATTGAATGTAATTCAATTAAACTTAACACGACTTGAGTTCATACAACGAAGAAGGTAACTGAATACTGTTTATCCCGAAATTCAGCACGGTAACCTCGGGAAAAGGGATGAAAGTCAAAATGTATACTTAGTTGTAATTTATTAACGCATAGTCCGATTTCAATTATTCTTTTTTGTTAGAATACAGTGTGACAAGTGAACTCGGAAGCCTACGGGCAGCCCGGTACCCCATGGGCAGCCTAGCACCCCATGGGCTACTGAATGGAATTCAATGTTACTTAACACGATTTGAGTTCATACTACGAAGAAGGTAATTGTGTACTGTTTATCCCGAAATTCAGCACGGTTCCCTCGGGAAAGGGGATGAAAGTCAGAATGTTACTTATTTGTAATTTATGAACGCGTGGTCCGATTTCAATTATTATTTTTTTTGTTAGAATAGTGACGAGTGAGCTCGGAACCCCACCGGCAGCTCAGCACCCCACGGGCTACCCGGCACCCCACGGGCATTCCGGCACTCCATGGGCGTACCGGCACCCCACGGGCAGCCTGACACCCCATGGGCAGCCCAGCACCCCATGGACAGCTCGGCACCCCATGGGCATCTCGGCATCTTTATTTAGATTTGCCAGCTTGCTAAGATAAAACCCTAAAATCTGGAACATTCGCCACATTTTTTTTTTAACTATCTATCTTTTGTCGGATACATTTTGGAGACTGCGCAATGGAAGTGTACAATCTAATATACTTTTGGTCTACCGCCAAACAAGGAGAACCTCGGCAAAAAGATACCGTTTTACAATCGAAATTCCAAAGAAACGCAATGTTATTGTGGCGGAACAAGCTCGAGGCCCACCTGATTTTAAGTGGACTAACCTCTGCCTACAAGGCATGAATTGCACTGCGCCCGTCACCTTGAGACGCAGATGGTAAGTCTCATGTGCCTGTAATTTAACTGGCTCTCAAGGACTGCTGCCGGAACACACCGTTAGGTGCTTGGCCACAGATTTTCTACTTGAGGGTTGAAGCTAGCCAGGCGGGCACTCGCAAAATGCCCTACCACCATGCGGTGAAGCTCAAGCCGGCGGTGGGGATCGAACCAGGAACCTGCGGCGCGGCAGTCCATAGCTATTACCGCTCGGCCATCATCGCTTCAAAACCTACTTTGCTTCAACATTTATTGTGCGAACCGCGAAGGAACTCTCTGAGTTACTTAACTACTGTTTTCTGGAAAAACAAGATGGGAGTTATCAAACCCAAAGTAAAAAGCTCCTTTCTGAGCTATGCTTTACTAAAAGTGCTTCACGACAGAGCACAGCGTTGCTTAATAAGAGATAAACAGTGTTCAAATGTGAATAATAAGTTTGCAGGTACGGCAATCGCGAACGAAGTCGCAGGTACAGCTAGTTACAAATATGTTCGTAAACGGCTTTGATGAAATAAGGTACAAGAAGATTTTTTGGCCTTCTGATAATAATGGTTTTACCTCGATTACATACCTACAATAATATAGTTCTGGAACGATCATTATGTTTACAAATTCAACGCTACTCAGCGAAATCGAGTTTTAAACGTGTACCTTTATTTAAATTAAGCTCTAACCTGTTCATGTTCATATTACAGCCTACAATATACGTACGTACGTTAATGCCGGGAATTTCCTAATAAGTCCGATTCGTCAAATTGCCTCTGATGGACTTTATTGAACCCAACGTGCGCTGTTACATGTGGATTCATCTCACGCTGAAATTAAATTTGCAAACAAACAGGGCAACGACAAACGTTTTTTCGTCAGCCTATTTAGGTTAATAAATAACAAATGTTGTTATTTATTTGATTTCTAATGGAGGTTGCCGATATCAAAGTCAAAGTCAAAATCATTTATTCAATTTAGGCGTCTACGACGCTCTTATGAAGGTCAATTACAAATTTTAGTATTGAAATATTCTACATTGTACTGCCACGTTCAGCAAATAATTTGTATAGAGCCACTGCGAGAAGAACGGGCAAGAAACTCGGGGCCATTCCTTTAAACATCTTTTAACAATGTGTTACATACATACTATATAATAAAGTTATTACAATATTTGTTTAAATTATGTAGGTGACAGGCAATAGCTTGGCGGAGGCGGAATTGTCCAGGCATTTTTGTCGTTTATGTAATCAGAAACTGTGTAGTAGGATTTTTTAATCAATATGTTTTTCACATGCAACTTGAATTTCCCTTCTGTGAGCGTTGTAATATGTTTAGGAACTTTATTATAAAACCGCACACAATTACCTAAGAAGGACCTTTTATTTGTCTTTGCTAATCTAAAACCTGGCACCACTATTTTATCTTTATTCCTAGTATTGTAATCGTGATTGTCACTGTTTAATTTAAATTTACTAAAATTTTTACGAACATACATAATATTTTCAAATATATACAGACTTGGTAAAGTTAAAATATCAATTTCTTTAAAAAGATCCCTCACAGATTCCCTAGGACCCATTTTATATATAGCTCGAATTGCACGCTTTTGTATGATTAAGATTGTCTCTATCTCAGCAGCAGTTCCCCACAGCAATACGCCATACGACATAATACTGTGGAAGTACGCGAAATAAACTAGGCGAGCAGTAGCTACGTCTGTTAACTGTCTTATCCTAAGAACTGCATATGCAGCAGAACTAAGTCTTCCGGAGAGATCATGTATATGTGGATCCCATTGTAAAGTGGAATCCATTTTGATTCCCAGGAAGACTGTCGCTTTGTCAATAGGGAGTTTATCTGGGCCAAGCTTTATGTTTGGTTCAACATAAGGAACATTTGGTAAAGAAAACTTTAAACATTTCGTCTTTTTTGAATTTAGGAGAAGATTATTAGCGGCGAACCATTCACAAATCTTAGATAATACATTATTTACATGCGTCAGTTCACTGTCTTTCCTATCTACTTTAAAAATCAGAGAGGTATCATCTGCGAATAAAACAATATCGCAGAAATCTTTGACCATGCAAGGCAGATCATTAATATATGTTAGAAACAGAAAAGGTCCCAAAATTGATCCCTGTGGTACTCCCATTTTTACCAATGACCCGAAAGAAGTATTGCCACTTATTCCAACCCTCTGCAGCCTGTCTGACAGATATGACTCTATAAGATTCAGAGCTTTTCCACGACTACCATAGTGGGAAAGTTTACGAATCAGAGTGCAGTGCTCTACACAGTCGAATGCCTTGGAAAGATCACAAAATACGCCAATAGCATCATGTGAACTCTCCCAGGCTTCCAGTATATGCGACATAAATTGAACACCTGCATCTGTTGTGGATTGGCTCTTGGTGAAACCAAACTGATTCTCATTTAATAAATTATGCTTGTTAAAATGGGATAGTAGTTGTTTGAGCATAATTTTTTCGAATACTTTACTCAGAACAGGTAAGATGGAAATAGGTCTATAATTGCAAGGGTCAGATGTAGACCCCGACTTTAAAATTGGAGTGATTTTACTTTGTTTCATTAAATCGGGGAAGTTTCCACTATCGACACAAAGATTGAATATTGTTTCTAAATATGGTGCAATAATGTAAATTATAGACTCTACCACTTTTACTGACATACCCCACAAGTCTTCAGTACTCTTTATGTTTAAACTTTGAAATGTTTTTAAAATTTCAAATCTTGTGGTGTGTCTGAAAGAAAAGTCCGGTGATTTGCTTGGAAAATTATGTTTTAACAGAGTTTCTGCTACATTGGGACAAGAATCCAATGACTTAGTGGATTCTAGGGGCAAGGTAGAAAAAAAAATTTCAAATATATTCGCCACTTGTATTGAATCAGAGATTTGATTTTTATTAATAGTTAAGACATATGTTGAATCTCTAGGTTTATTTTTACCAGTTTCACTATTTATAGTCTTCCAAATGGTTTTTATTTTATTTTTAGACTTGCTAATTTTGTTTCTAATAAAAACAGATTTAGCACACAAGCAAACAGATTTGAACATTTTTGAATACTTCCTAACATAAAAACTGTTTTAAATGAAACTGTTTGCAAGATGTTAAATTTTTCCTGCGATACAGATCAAACAAATAATTTCTACTTTTTCGAATACCTGTTGTTGCCCAATCACCGAGCTTCAACTTTCCATCTATTTGTTTTTTTATTTTTGGACATACTTTTTGAAACTCAGTGTTTACTAAAGAAAATAAGCTATTATAAATGTCATTCGGGTCACTATGAGAAAAACTTATAATGCCAAGCTTAGCTTCTATGTTGGTACTGAGTATTTCCAGCCTACTAGTTGTTAATGGTCTATGTTCAATTTCATACCTCTCTGTTTTTCTGATTCCATCAAATTTTATCGCTAGGCCCTCATGATCAGATCTAGCACCCTTCATTATTGACTTTTCTTTAGTCTTACAGTTTGAGTATATATTGTCTATACAGGTAGCTGAAGTGTCTGATATCCTAGTGGGCTCACAAAATAGAAATTTCAAATTAAATGACTTAAACAATGAAATAAGATCAGTCTTATTTTTAGTATTCAATAAAATATCTATATTAAAATCACCACATACAAATATGGGTTTTTTGCATTTTGAAATTTTCTGTAGTATATTTTCCAAAGTGGCTAAAAATTCTGTAAAATTTTGAGCACGACCTTCATCTGTTGGTGGTCGATATACGCACAACACGAGATGCCTGTCCACCTCCACACAAGCAACCTCACAGACACGTTCGACAGAACATCTGACCAGGTCACGGCGTTCTTTAAATTTTAAATTATTTTTTACAATCAATTTCTGTCACTTAGTTATTGAATAAAATCCGCTGACTGAAGTTTCCAGAGCCTGAACAGAAATCAGATTCAGGTACTGTGAGTTCAATTACTTAACTTTGTTATCTTGAACTTTCTCCACTTTGTTGTTTGCATGTGTTGGTATCGCTATACGTTAATTATTGAATTAAAAAAATACTCTGTGTAAATAATCAGATAAGAAAATAACAGTTTTTTTTTCATAATATCCCTATGCTCATAATTAAATCTTCAATTTAGGACTTTCGAAAAGCATAACATTTATTCCCTGTTATATTGAATAAGCAGTATAACACATATATCTCGGCACTAATGTACGGAATGTGCTCTGGCAAGCACCGCACCACCGCCGGCACCGCCCGTGCCTCTCAATAAAAGTCACATTCATTACCCGAGAGCTAACGTATTCCACCACTACACCAGAAGTTAAGTATTTAAATGACTACATTTGCGAAGACAGCGAGCATTGATAGTCCAGACTAAGGACTGTATTGCAATGAATTTTTAACGTAGAACATACGATTATTCAAACTTTATTCAAAAACCTTGTTAACTTTTTGTGATTGACTGCGGTGCAGAGTCGAAATTTGTGATTTTATGTGATAGGTCGGTTTACGCACTATCGAGAGGTTTTATAGGGATCCCATGATCAGACTGAATTAGCCTGGCATCTGCGAGGGACGCTGATACTCTGATCCTTGTTTATCAAGAAAACAAATTGATTTCTAAGCTGGTCACGGCATTCGTCTGTTGATAAAATTTTAAGTGGTCCATGTAGGTAAACAGGTAAAACAAATATAGGGTAGTGAAGGTTAATTTTAGCCTGTAATGAGTACCTATGTGATAGTGTGCGTTATCTGCTGATTGGGCAGTGGCAGGCAGGCTCACTTGGTGGTAAGTGATCACCGTCGCCCACGAACATCCGCAACACCACAGGTATCAAGGATGCGTTGCCGGCCTTAAAATACATTTGCGTAATGACGTTAGTTTTTTAGCCATGCGGTGAAGCTCAAGTCTGCAGCGGTATTAAAAGCATAGACTCATTGCATTAGTTTTCTATTATTGTAAATTATTTTTCAAATGTCAATTTTTATTTAAATAAGTAAATCAGTTATTAAAATATCCTTAAAACTGCTTTTTATAATCGAATATTGACCTACATTTATTGACCCGTTCCTAAGAGTTGTACTAGAAACAGCATTAAAAGCACGATCTAAAGAGAAACATTGACCAAATTTTTTACTACCAGCACCAGGGTTGTAACTAATGAACAGTATGTCCACTAATTGGACACATTATTCCTGTACCGAGAAATTCGCGCTTGCAACCAGGACTTGTACATCACTTGATAAAAGGCTGTCGATTCTTGGTAAAGCTGATGAAATGTACTACAACTAGAGTTTCGTTTTATGGACCTAGGTACGGCACAGTAAAAATTTTGAAAAACATCCCATCATTGTTAAACATCCATTGTAACATGTATTATGGGAGGGAGACTAATTGATTTTTGGCAAAGGAATGCATTTTTTATAATGTCGTCAGATTACTGGGATTCGTTGGACCTAGCAGGTATTACAACCTACTGGGATCAAATAGGAGGCTTGGCGTCAGGTACTCAGCATAAAAAGACCTGTTTATTTGTTGTTTTGTCGTTAGATTTTTATTTGTAGAGATTTACCCTGTCATTATGGATTCACAACAATTGTAACAAACATATTTTAGTACTGAAATGAACTTTTATAAGTGTATACTAAGTAACGTTTGACAAAATATAGAACGCGTATGTAATAACCTGAGGGTACGAACCCGGCGTAAAAGCAGAATAAGGGCAAGACAATAAGAACACGATGAGAATGGATACATAAAACCGCTGCAAAATAACTAAAACCGAGTCAAGCCACGAGGTAAAAGCTACATTAAAATAAATTAATATGGAAGATGCAGCTGTGGCCTCTTATTTATAAGGAATGCAATAAAGTCAGAGAAATTTATAGCTCATAAGAAGATCCTGAAAGTAGGTCAACAAAATGTATGAATTTCCTTATCTATATTAACATAAATTATGTATCAGAGCTGACCCTTCCACGGCTTTATTTACTGCCGATGGGTTAGCCTTTGACCACAATCTCACATGATGGTAACTGATGATGTGGTCGAAAATGTTAAGGCCGCTCTTTGTGTAAAAGGATCAAAATAAGCATACGGTAACTTTACGTTAAAATTTTTGTGTTATTATTATTATTGTAAAAAAATATGACATCTACAAATTGTGTGAGGTCAGTTGATTTTTTATAATAATGTTATTATTATACGGGCAATATATTAACAAATGTCAGTAGTTAATATTTCTTCTTAACATGTTAATTGTACCTAACACACACAGGAGTATCGCAGTAGTAGTTGTAAAGCACCCAATTTTTATATACTATAGGAACTATAGGATAGACTTTAATTAGTTCTGGGTGCTTTTTAATGTACTATGACATAAATATATGTATACTGTGCACTGAAGACATTTCTAGAAAATATGTTTTCTTTTATGAAGTAAGATACTGAAACGAGGCTAGCTACAATGTCTCTTGACAACACATTGAAAATAAAGTAATCCCGCTATAAACACGCATTATAAGAAACACACAATTCAAGGACATAATTGTAAAAAATTTTGGCTTTGATTATATGACAGCCGACGCCAACGCTCTTAGGAAATGCTCTCGGTATTTCTACTACATATTAAGAAATATTGTAAGAAACCTTATTCAGCGCGCATATGCAGCAACGAATCCTTCATATCGACATGAGTAGTAGGATGTTGTGGTCGCATTTTACAATATCTAAGAATATGGAGCAGTCTATAAATTCTTAAGCCGAGAACAGAAAAGCCAGTTTGATATATACATTATAGTATACCGCAGCAGCTCTATTGTATCAAGGCGACACTAAACGCCAGTTAGTTGCCGCTACATAAAGTCGGATGCATTGTAACCGGCGGCGCTATTTTGTAGCCGCACACGTTGTTTGTGTTACGATGCAATTTTATATTGAAAAGAGCAGATGATAAATAAATTTAAAAAAAATGTTTATGGTATTAGAAGATCAAAAATGAGCGTGAGCTAAACTAAAACTACTTCGATGGCCGAGTGGCGTAACACACTGTTCTGACTCGACGTCAGAAACTCGAGCTTATAAGTTGGGATATGGGATTTACATCAACACGGAAAACGTTCACGGTTGAACAAACATCTCCCCATTAGTGGGAGAGGGGCGGGGGAGAGAGGTTGATATAATCCCCATGCTTGGCAAGTGTCTTTGGGATCGCAGTGTAAGATGGTAGTTCTTAAGAATAAACTTATTTGTCATTTTATAGATTTTTAACTATTGTTATTTTATAATATTGTTAGCTCGATGCGGGCATTGATGCATATTTTATTTGACTGTAGAAATATGATGATTTGAAAGTAATTATATTATCACGTCACCACTGTTGTGAGAAGTTTTTCATAGATACAGAGAGAGAGGGAGAATATGTATGAAAGATAGAGACACGAGTAAGTCAAACAATATATTAACACTACTTCTTCTCAGTCGGGCACTCTTTACAGTCATGGTTGATAAGATGGTACATGGTGGGGCTTCAAGGTCATCAGTCTTCTTGTCGATGAACACTGATCTGGCAATGCTTCTCAATTTTTCATGTATCAACACTACTACTAAGACATTATATACATAAAATTATGTCATTTCTGGTTACCTTGTAATCAGCCAGATATTTTATAAACCATTACCACAGTGTTCGCTAGCTCCATTTGCTCTGAAATACAGTTTTCACTAGCTCGGAACCAATGGGTTCAAATAGTAATCTAATCTGTACATATATTTACATAATAAATAAAATGTATTATTATTTATTATTATTGCCAAAAATAACTCATGTGCGAAAAATTATTTTACTAGGCTAGGTTTACTGTTTGTCTAAATGTGTATTAATATGGCGAATTGTCTGACAAACAGTGTTAAAAAAAAAGGTAAATACTTTTTTTTATGTTATTGTGACGGAACTAGCATGAGGCACATTTGATGTTAAGCGGACTAACCTCAGCCTATAACAGATGCATTTCATCACAAGTTACGAATTGCACTGCGCCCGTCACCTTGAGACGTATTTGTTAAGTCCCATGTGCCTGTAAATTCACTGGCTCTCAAGGGCTGCTGCCGGAACACACCGTTAGGTGCTTGGCGACAGATTTCCTACTTGAGGGTGTGGTCGCTAGCCAGGCGGGCATTCGAACCATGGGCCTGCTGCGCGGCAGTCCATAGCCAATGCCACTGAGCCATCACTGCTTCTAAAATAAATACATGGGTAGGTACATCAAATTTTGGTTTTTGCTCCAAGGAAAAAATTTTAAGATGTATCACACAAAAAAGCATCACCAAGTGTGATTGTAATAGCAACAAACTGATTTTTGTAAACAGGAATAAATGTGCAGATTCAGATTCAGATTCATTTATCGTTAAACTGTGTTATATTGGGTTCTTAAATTATAATTATTAGTGTCAACAGCTTTGTCCACAGCAATATTTTAAACAGGTAGTAAATGATAATTCTAATATAATTTTAAATTAATGTCAGTGAAATATTAGATTATTGTCAGGTTTATGATGTCAAGGTTACATAGAAAATATAATATATTTAGATAATATCAATAACCATACAATATAGCATAAGTTAAGTTTGAAATTTTATCATTCAAATATTCATTTTTTGTATAGTAACTCTTCAATATAAGAAAATTGAACAATATACTTTTAAATATATTTACACTTTCCGATTCCAGTATTATTCTTGGCAAACGATTATAAATATTGGGAGCCATACCACATACGCCCTAAGTAAAACCTGCGGTTCTATGTGGGGGAATATTTATTTTATTTTTGTGTCTCTCTCTGTAGTAATAACTGGCCATTAAAGACAAGAAAAATAAAAGTTTGTTTCTAACCCATTCCAAAAACAAACTATTTTATTCAGTTTTCTTTCTAGTATTCATCCAGCGATGAAGAAAGTGAGTTCGTTGCTCCTGATCCTAATCTCTGCTACTTATGATAGGCCTAAGCCATTATCACTATAACAAATGAAGTAAACAATAAACTAGTATTATTTTATAACATAGTGTATTCTCAATACGTGGAAAGTTTTCAAACACGGCAGCTAAATCTGCAACATGAGTTACCTACTTTCTATTCATAATAAATTATAAGTTGGAAACATAAAATTGTATCACAAATAGAGGGTTACAAAATAGTGGTGCAAGTTACGATGCAAGTTTATGTAGCGGTGAGGCGCCGTTTAGCGGTAGCTCTACGGAGAAATATGGTGCGGCTTTTTGTCCTGCCGCAGTATCGATTTTGTGGAGGCTTTTAGAAATTAATTACAATGTTTTGTGCGATATTTTTGAGGAGTTATTACCAATATATTTCTTAATAAGAGCGTTGATACTCTCTTTATAACGTTTATTTTTTATGTTGTTGTGACGGAACAAGCTCGAGGCCCACCTGATGTTAAGCGGACTAACCTCTGCGTATAACAGATGTATTTCATCACCAGTGTCACGAATTGCACTGCGCCCGTCACTTTGAGACATAGTTGTTAGGTCTCATGTGCCTATAATTTCACTGGCTCTAACGTATTTCATCTAACGGTGTGTTCCGGCAGCAGTCCTTACTCCTGCCGGAACACACCGTTAGATGCTTGGCGACAGATTTTCTACTTGTGGGTGATCGCTAGCCAGGCGGGCATTCGCAAAATGCCCTACCACCATGCGGTGAAGCTCAAGCCCGCGGCGGGATTCGAACCATAGAGAAATAAAGACACAAAAAAAAATTACGTTAGCTGGAAGCATTATGTTTCAAAACTTTGACATCTATTTTTTTTTCTTCACCACTTTTTTTATAATGCCACTTATAAGATGTTATTATGCCAATTCTTTGTATTTCATTTTGTTTAAGTTAACACAGACGACTGTGTTTGTCTACATAGCATTCAATTATAAAGCGCCCTTTGAGGGTTTCTTAGTACATTGGGATATATAATATTTGTAATCATAAAACATTATGCCATGCGTCTTGATCTAACATGCCATCGTAATTACCTGCATGTTGTATTTCTCCGGCCATGTTGTTATTAAAAATAAATATATTCGTAGGCCGGATATTTTCCAGCACTACTATAACAATGTTTCTACGAAGCCCGCAAAATACACCAGAAATGAATAAAACAACGCAATTTTCTAGAAAACACTTATTTTCATGGTAACATTCTCTCGCAGCTTTCCTGTTCGAAATAATAACTCTATGTGGGAAATCTCGCTGAAAGCAGGATTGAAAATATACGCACGATGGGTTTTCATCAACATTGTTGGTGTTATATGAAGCTAAGAATAGTTCCAACGCATCCCCAATTCCATATTTTTTGGAAAAGATATTTATTGAATACGATTGTTCCTTAGGCTAACTTTGGGACTACAAGTTTAGGTACATCTCACTCGAAAGCTAGTTTTTTGTCACTATGCAATTTTCTATTCAGTATGTTTTCCTTGGAGTACCGGTTATGGATACATAAATCTAGAGACATCATGTCACACATTAGAGACACACCTGCACTGGTCACCTGAGTAAAAGCTGTATAGTTTTATTAGCTATCGCTACATATTATGTGCACGCATGGTTTGTGAAAGAAATAGTGTACATATCCTACCTAACAGGTGGGTCAGTGGTAGGAAGATAATTATGTTAAGAGTTTACCCAACGTTACGGGTTTTGAATAGTAATTTTAGTTTCTGAATATAATATCTATAATACAAACTATCAATTACGGGAGGATAAATCGAGAACTCAATGGTCATAAGACAAAACATTGATATATTTATTTATAGAACAATCCTGAACGGCTTATAAAAGAAAAAGAGAAAATAATTATCCCCGCAGTGAAACTATAACGTTTCAACTATTCCTAACAAACATCAAAATAATTCTCGCAACTTTATTTACTGCAAAATATCCCTGGGGATACCAACACAATGTTTAGGATAAGATAGCATCATAAAGCATTAAACACTAGTAGTAAACTTATGTAAACTGCACAACTCCATTTCCATTAACCAACCATTGCCACCCGGAAAGCGAATACCATACATTTATGACATACTGACCCGTCATACTATAATAAACTATACGGTAGCAACGCTTACTTTATTTACTTAACGTTACACTGCTGTCCAAGGCTGGTATGACTTTTAGCATTGTCTTTGTTAGCCGTCGCACTAAAGAGAGCTGAGTGGTTTTGAACGTTATAATATACGACGTAATACTGAGACCTGGAAGTGGAATTTATTCATGGAGTAGTAATAAAATCTGTCGCCATGTCCACAGAACAGGTTAATTTCTCTTGGAAATTTCTCCTCGGACATTCAGGGCCGTTTTATTACTTGCACTAAAGTACAGAGAAGTTAACTTGATATTGCATTAGTGTTAAACTGACAGTGTGTTAGCAAAATGATGGCTCGCAACCTAGTACCTCCAATACTCTACATTTTATTGCTCGCACATATGTAATAGTTAAAGCACATAAGTTTAAGAGTTTGCTGTCTATGTGAATGTTCTCTTTGGGGTTCCGTACAATAAAAGGAATTGTATTACGTTTCTTCACTGCTTTGTTTACATTAATGTATTTTAGGCCTTAGGGTAGGTTTATATATAGAAGATGGATTGGATGACTCCTAAGAAATAATATTAAATAATAAATATATGACATATTTTTTAGTTTTTTCGTGAATATTTTAATACATTAAAAGCTCAAACTTGGTTTCTTGAAAGCGCAAACTCCAAAAGTCCAAATGACGCTGCTAGTCATACCATATTATAATATAATATTGGGAATTCTTACGGTAATGATACGGTAGTGTGCGAAACAGACTCGCACTTCTAAATTTTTTGGTTTTAGACTTCGTCGTAATATTAGCTCTTGTTGGTCTCCATACAATTTTGATAGTCTTGGCAGAGAACAGAAGCATTGAATCTTGCCTTGTCCTTAAGAAGTTTACTTAAGGCTACATTTTGTTGTGAAACATTTATCTTAATGGAATAAATTATTCTCAAAGAGTTACTTCATTGCTTTTGTATAAACAAAAATATATGAGCAAACTGAAATTCCATTTACCTTTTCAGCCAATTGCCTCAAACGATAAAGCAATCAATTAAAACAATTTGAAGTTTGATGATTCCAAATGAATTAGCATCAATTTAGTTAAATAAGACAAAGAGAGTTCAAAAAGGTCAAAATAAAGTTTTTAGCAACCGTCAATTAGAGAGGTCGTGATCCATAGAGATGGTGTAATACTGCTAGATATGACTTAGAAAACATTGTTCTGGAATCAATAAGAGCACCCCTGGAGATTGTAAACTTATAAGATAGCTTAACTTAATAATAGGTATAATAGTGACCAAACAAACCACAACCACGCATTTGAAGATTACACCCAAGTGTAGATATTAATAAGAAAATATGTTTGTTTCCAAATCGTGATATAATGATTGATAACGTAAAAGTTGGTCAAAGGCGTGTCGATACTTGGAAATTCGCGCTAATTACCAAAGTTAGTACTTTAAATATCATACTTAACAAAGTGGTGGTATATGAATAATGTATATCAAAAACTTTTAAAAATTATATGTAATATAAGTAATTTTATTTTGTTTGCTTGTATTTTAAATATTTTCCGTTTTTTTTCGTTTAATTTGTTTCATACATGGGAGCTACCCATCTACATTTCCCGTGTTTCCGTTATAATTCTACATATACAATCATTGTTTGGAAGAAATAATACACTGTGGATCAAATGACCATGACATATAGATACACACAGACAGACACGCAGACAGATATGGCGAAACTATAGTATCCTATAGTTTCGCTATATCTGTCTGCCTAAAATAACACTTTTTTTTTTGTAGCTTATAGGCTAACCTTTGTCCACTATCTTACCTGATGGTAAGTGATGATGTGGTCGAAGATGTTGTTCAGGCTAGCCTAGATTTACTGGCTCTCAAGAACAGCTGCCAGAACACAACTGTAGGTGCTTGGCGACAGATTTTCCAGTTGAGGGGGGTAGCTAGCCAGGCGGGCATTCGGAAAATGCCCTACCACCATGCTGTAACGACTGCCATCGTAAGAAAATAACCGGGACCGACGGCTTAACGTGCCCTCCGAAGCACGGAAGCGCTCAGTAGTAATGTCACTAGCGGTCACCCATCCAACTCCTGACCGTGACGGACGTTGCTTAACTTAGCTGATCGATTAAGAACGGCTAAGCAAACTTCACTACGAGCGCTTGAAAACAATAAAAAGTGGAATAGAAAACGGATGATAGAAAGCGGAGGAAAAAAACGGATATAAACTTAACACTTATTTACTAGAAAGCAAAATTAAATGTCTTCTTCCTTGTGTTCTCCCCAATGACACAACATGTATCCCTATATACTCTGCTCTATAATCTGATCTATAGTACCTACTCGTGATTTTATTATTTTTTACTGTCGGTAACCTTTGATCTCCCTTGTGTACTTCTACCATGCAAAAACGTTTATTACTACCATCTTCATTCCGAGTGTTGTTCATTGGGAGTATTGTTAGTTTTCACGCAGTCTATGATAAGAAGGCAGATGATGTCTTCTTTGCACTTACTTTGCTGCCTATTTCCGTTCAACTGCATACTAAATCGTATATTATTGTAGTTATTTGTTTCCCCTCCGGATATTATACAATTCTCTTATATCGGAGGATGTGAGACTTCAGATGCGATGCCTGATCCATGCAAAAAACGTACTGCTAGATTTCAGTAATAACTTGCAAAACTGGTCGTGCAGACTGCATTTATTATTCAAAACATTGTGGGTGACGCTCATAAATAAGTTATTCCGAATGTTATCAAATCTAAATTTTATAACACATTAGCCTAAAGTTCCTGTAGCCATATCCTTCGTTATCATACCATAATCGTGATCTAACAAACTTAATTTTACGATAAAGTTGTTCACTTTAAAATTGAATCAACAAAATTAACAAGCTCTGGTGTCATCTAGATCTAAAACTTTAGAGTGTTTTGTATTTCTTTTGAAACTTAAACGCTCTTCAATTTGGCTTAAGTGAAAACTTAAATAAAGTCATTTATTCCATTTCAGTACGCGCTGAGTGAGCTTTCTCTTTTTACGAATATATTAATGTTTTAAGTCACTTTGCAATCTTTGAGGAAATTTTAATGATACAGGAGAGTACTAAGTCCAGTATTTGGCGGGAGTTTATAGTCGAATAAATTACTTATAGTATTGTTTTCTTTCTTCAGCGTTGAATAAAATAATGTAATAGTACTGTACAGTTACTCACGTCCATTAGAAAAAAAGTTCTTAACCTACAAACTGTTACACAAACAGTATAAAGGTATAGACATTTATTTCTTAATCGTCACACCATTGTTACAAAGCAACAGACCTTCACAGCAAGTTCGGCAGCCAGAAATAATATTGAAATCCATCACATACTATAAAACTTTTCAAAGTTATATATTTAATTCTGTATCACTCAATCATCACTCCATTATTCGAATTAATTAAATCTTTACTACGTAAAATAAGAAGTTATCCCTCTTTATGATAATGTATGAGTAATTAAGAATAAAATTTTATAGTACTTTGAAAAGAAAACGATACAAAATATAAATATTATTTATAGATATAAATAATAGTGGATACAAAATTAATGAATAAAATAATCACAAGGTTCTCATGACAATTATGGAAATAATTTGATTAATTGAATAATGAATAATAATTCTTAATACAATGTATTAAGAATTTCGTCTTAATTGATAATATGTATTTAGTAATTATTAAAATATTAATTTGATGTTCTTCGAAATATATACTGGTATTTATACTAATATTAAGAGGCTTAAAATCTAAAAGAAAGTGAAGCTTATTTGTAGATATGTTTATTTGTCAAAATAAGAATATATTGAATAATAACTTTATTTGGCAGATCGGGACCTCATTCGCTTGCAAATTAAATGGTACTAGTACGCTTCAAACTAAACTCTCTAGAACCACTAAGGCTCGATTACCACCATATTAGTGTCAGCGGCCAGCATCGCACTAGCCGGCAGTTTTACTGTCAAACCATTTTCGACTTTGTCTCTAAAAGTAAAACGCACAGTATCGCTTGAAAAAATTGCACAAGTCGCGCGGCCGCGGCAACCGCCCGCGGACCAACACCGTCACTGATTTCATCCTACACTGAACCTTATAGATAAGACAAAGTAAACAATTGTTTGATTGTAAAACTTCCAGTCGCTGCGCTGCCACTTCGGTGTGTATTGACGCTTATGATATTATCCAATTTTACTAAATAATACGGGATAACTCACGTAAATAAGCCATAACTCACGTAAATAATAATAGTCGGAGCTATCTGACTTATTCACGTGAGTTATCCCGTATTATTTACTAAAATGAGTGAAAACCACGTTAGTTTTTATAACGATATTATTTAATGTTACTATAATATAGTGATACTCGTTCACATAAAGGCAATATTATGTCTTCTCCAACTACACAAGATACATAATAAAAATATTTTTTCTTTGACGACACACGCAGCAGCATAATATGGAGTTAAATCATATATTTTGCATGTGTTATTCTGTGTGTTGTAGGTTGTTTAAAAGTCCATTCCATCCAAAAGTCTACGTAAGAGAAGACACTCTGAATATGTTTCCTTTTGTGGTACTGTTCTTCTAACTTTCGCTAACTAAGATCATCTATATAAAAAAAAATTATGTTTGCTTGAGCGAATAATCTTTGTTGATAAGTTGGCATCAGACTGGACCACTATGGCCAATTTATGAATGAAATTCTGTTGTTATAATTTTCGCCGATGCCAGTGGGTTAACAAAGCCAATTATTTTATGATTAATATCTCACAAGCTATAGCTTGACACTGTATACAGTGAGTGCAATATGTCTTCATGAATGATACAGTTGCTTGTGTGATATAAGAAAACAGCCCATGAGTGAGAAAACGCTAGGAAAGTGAAATTAATATATCTACTGAGTTATTACGACAAAGAAATAACTTTAAAAAAACGTGGTAGGGCATTTTGCGATAGCCCGCCCTGCTGGCTTCCACCCTCAAATAGAAAACCTGTCACCAAGCACCTAACATTATGTTGCAGCTATACTTGAGAACCAGTTTGCTTGTGGTATAAGCCCTATCATCTTCGACAACATCCTCACTTCTATTTGGTGAGATTGAACAAAAACTAGACCATAAGCAATAAAACTAAAAAATATATCCACGTTTTGCATAGTATAGTAATTTCGACATTTCTTTCACAGAATTTGAGCTATTATTGCAACAAAGAGTAGGTAATGTAAAGTTGGTGTGCATTGTTCCAGTGTGATGCGGAGGCTCGGCCGCGGGCGCGCCGGAGCCCCCCCGTCGCCGACCACGTGACCGCCGGCAGCCATGCCGCCCGCGCCGCTCGCACTCTTCCTCATACTGTGCCTCGTCCACGGCGACACCAAGCAACTCCAGCAGGACAAACTAGGTCAGTCATTAACTACTCATTTATAATGTATACTCGTAATAGTAACAAATGAAAAAGTGTCAGCCTATGATGTGACGTCAGAAAGGCCACCTAACTCAGCCGAAAAGGTTTTTACCTCGTTTCGATTCTACTAAGCGTTTTCAGGAGGTCTCGACTCCTCAAGCATATGAAAGAGAATAATTAATTTAAATAATGGGCTGAACGTGCTGCGAAGAAACAATTCACCATTAAAATCGCAACATTTTATTAGCCTGGCTGGTTCCTACTGGTGTTTTTTTTTATTTTATACCACTTATCGTCCTCGCACATTTTTGGTAGATACGCAGCATAAGAAGGGCGTTTCTGCTCATCAGGCGCACAACAGGGCTCTTTACTATCTTAACACTCTTTACTATCTCAACACCCAACGCATACGCGTTGGGTAAGTGACACAAATCCAAAGTAATAATTTTCTACAATTATGCCATATGGCATATGGTATATACGAGTATTATGTTAGTATGAGTATTATGTTGTATGCTTGTTCTTAATTTGAAACAAACTCCTCTATCTAATTCCAATAAGACATATGAGTAAGCGAGAGCAAAGTGTCTCCGTTTCAGTTTGGTCAAAAATGCTTTCGTTCTCCTCTACATATCGCAATTTCCAATTGAAATTCGTAAAATTTTGTAAGCTGGTACGATTAATGTTTTCGTTATTTATTAGTTTAAGGAAATTACTCAAAACGTGGAGATATAGGCCTAGGTAGACCAGACTACTACTCACTAGGTATTCAGCTCCCAGTTGTTTTTATTGTCTTGTAAGAGAGCGTATATAGTTAGCTAATTACCATCTAGCAAACATACTCTTGTAATTAGGTGACCTGATGGACTCTGTAAAATAAGGACAACCAGAGCAAACCTAAAAACAAGGGTTTTTACATTATTGTGAGAAAATTAGATAGACAACACCAGAAGGCGGAAATTACTTGGTGAATAATTGGTGACCGCATTATGTCCCTCGGATATATGTGGTTAATACGAAACTATATCAGCCGTATTGTCTCCTGCTGAACAGAGCTTATCCCATGAAGAGATTTTTTTCTAAAAACACTGGGCAAGTGACTTAGGGATCTCAGTGTAAGGTGGCTCTAAAAGGAGCTGCTGCTCACTTGTTTTTTTTTCTTTTCGTCACATCTTTCGACTCCCACGTAGAGATATAGGGAATATCTAGCACAAAAACACTTCTTTGAAAGAGATATATGCTACGTATCTAACTTGTATTTATCAATGTACGACATATTTAAGTTACTACCTAACACAAGATAGGTGAACCCTGTCCTGTATTTACTGAAGTAAACTTGAACAGAAATCGATTTGTTATTATATATAGACGGCTTCTATATGTTGTCAAATAATAAGACATATTCCTAACCTACTGTATTTTTTAGCATTTGCAAAGTACTCATTGCTAACTGCGCGCAGAAACTTCCTGAAAAGTAGCAAAATTTAAATCGCATTTCCCGCTTATAAAGTCAATTTCATTGCAGCGGTAATTTTATATTAAAACTCTAACAATAAACGTAAATAAAGTTGACTTCACGGTTTCTAAGCGCGGCACAGAATAAAAATAAAACAGATGGTCCACGGTAAGATATTGCGGACATTATTTGCCTACAGCTTAATGAGCCGACCGGTCGCCCCTTCGCCGTTTGTTTTAGCGCACTATTGCATTACGTTGGGAATTCTTTTTGGAACTAACGGAGCGGTAAAAGTTGCGCTATTTATAGTTTTGGATTAAAATGCTAACAAAAAAAAAGTTTTTTCTCCTACTAACAGACTCAGAAGAGTATTGAACTAAAACTTATAAATATAAAATCATATTCCATAGTTTTAGTCCGAAATTAATACCATTCGGTATTCCTATATAAATAAAATTATCATCGCGCATGTATAGCAATGGAAAGGATAGGTAAATATATGTAAATACCCACGTTTCATTAGACATGTTTTGGTCCTAAAGTGATAATCCTATTGCTATCCGGATACAGTTGCAGGCTCTGGATTTTTGAAAATTTATCTGTCAGAAAAATCCAATTTCTTGTCGGTACCGGGGATTGAACCCAGGACCTCCAGATTCCAAAGCGGCGCTTGTACACAAACGCCGACGAGGGCACTAATAGCATACTAAAACAAAATATATATTATGATACAGCATTGCGCTTGATATCAAAACCTTGTTTAACAAGTTATTTCTTGTGAATATAATTTTTAAAATATAAAATTTTCTTTACTTGTATTGACGAATTAGTACAATAATCGGTTATAATCTATCTTTGCCTGGATGAAAAATTTGAAAGGTAAAAGTATATTAAAAAAATATTGGATTTTTTCAAAATCATATCGTAAATGAGCATGCCGTATGTTATCTTCAATAACATGACATAGTTTATTTTGATATGTTGTGTTGGCAAATAATACCAACTGAATATGGTGTATTTTTAAAAGCAACTTCGTATATGTGAATTTCCCATCTGTCAAAATACCAGTATTCAAATGCAGTAGTTCGTAATAGCGAGTAGTACATCAACACGGACGATAATCTATATTGTCAAGGATATGGGATAGCGAGTCAGGAACACAATTAAGATTTTCGCTTTGGGGTGCAATTATTTAAAATTAATAGGAACAAATTAATCCACACTCAAGATTATTCTGTTACTGTAAATAATAAATTTTGTCATAAAAAAAACAGCCATCATGAAATTGAACAATCCATATAAAAACATTCATGCTACAAATCAGATAGGTCTAGAAATTATAGTCATTTTCAAAGAACAGTAAGCATGTCCTTACAATACATTATTGTCGGTTATGTAACATACCGTAATTCGAAAGGTTTATATGCAATCCTAAGGTTTGGGAGATGTGATAGGTGAAAGAGGAAGGGGGAGAAGGGGGGTGCATTGAAGTAGTTTCTGTGTCACGAGATTCTACATTTGCTGATAGATTTCCAGTACGCTTTGTAGGGATTTGGATAGATTTGGGTGAATATAGGAATGCGAACTCCAAATATATTTCTATGTGATGTAAACTAAAAAAGAATGATAAGAATGTGGATAAAAAATATGTGAATCCAGTTTCAGTAGTCTTTGTATTACTCGTATTTCGAAACAGAATTTCACTACCTGAACTAGAAACAATATTTAACGTTTATTTAAAATTAAATGTGTACATTAGGTACCTCACAGTAACCTATTTAAAAACTTTATCGTTACTTGAACTTCATATTTTTACAGTTTCTTAAATTGTAGCAGTCATAATTAATAATCTTATTTTGTAATTTCATAATTCAGTTTTATAATAGATTATAATATTATTTATCAATATGATATATGTCTGGAAAGTAAGTGGGGTTCACACAATAAATAATATTTTGGAAATTCTTTCGTCATGGGCAAATTGTCAATTATTGATACATCTATGAAAAAAATCAATCGGTTACCAGATGATCAATCAAAGTGTCTCGTAAAACTAATCGTATCTTTGCAAAAATACCTTAGATACTTTCACGTTTTCAAGATTTTGCACATTGTGTCATGCATTTGAATTTACTAACTTTTATTAAAGTAAAGATAAACATTACTAGACTAAAGTACTTTGACTAAACCTTCTTACAATTAGCATATGTAACTCGGTTACTTTCCCTTTCTTCAATATATTGATGATCCATGAAAGAAAGTAAGATATGATGACACACAAATACCCTTACAAACCGTTCACTATAGTTTTGAACCGTCTCAGGATTTAATCGTCAGGAAACAACTTAAAGCCGTCGAATCCTACCTCATAGCCTTTTCCAATAATTGCAGTATTCAAAGTTATGAAGTAATAAATCAGAGGCATACGTGCATGTGATATGCATCTAGATCTACATCATAAGCTCCACTGACTCCAAACTAGGTCACGCTTCGTGGCATCTCGGAAAATTTCAATTTCAAAGTCAATAAAATTAATCTGTGGAAGAATATCAAGAGAGCAATTCCAAAGATAAAGTTATTGCTCCGTACGGGGCTCTAAACGGAATATAAAACAGATGGCACCAGTTATAACATCGACTTGAAAAAAATTTTGAAACTTAAAATACGATTTTCGATGTTCGGTTTTATTGCATACTAAATGCGTTCGCCGCAGTACTACGATCGCTTTACGAGCCCGAGCTATGTTCTTAAATTTGGTATAGTATTTCACTTGGAGCTCATTTTGCAATAAAAAGTGCCTTTTATTGCTTCTCTTTTTGAGTTTTTTATGTTAAAGACGTTTCGTTGTAAAACGTTGTCTGTAGACATTTGTAAAGTAGTGAGTTATATTCGCGTTCGTTTTGATGGCTTTGGTTGTTACGTGATATTCATTTTAAGTTGGTATTATGACGACTCCATCAGAGTGTGACCTTGTTCGAGTAAGTTGTTTAGGTGTGTCATTCGAAAACGTTTTTTCGTCATTAAAATCTGCCATACACACTTAAGCACAGGCGCATAAACACAAACGTGATAGGTGAACTTTACAATATACGTTTGAAAAAAAAGGAATTTTGAATGTGTGTGTGTGTACCGAATTTTTAGTCTTATTGATGAGTAATTTTTCCTTATTCATTATTTTCGTCAGATACAAACCTTATTATGTAAAAAAAAAAGTTTTCACTATCTATGAATATACTGAATTTTCTTTAAAAAACCTTTGCATCTGACGTCTCCTTTCACGATTTTTCACAAATGTTTTACGTACCCATCAATGTTGTAGCAAACCTGAGACATTCTTACCCGTCTCTTACTGCTGACAATATTTCCTGCTGTCTGTCATCTTGTTCATCCATAATATAACCTTTGACCTCCGCTTGGGGAAAATAGACGAGACGTGCTCATATATTTGAGTTGCATTAAGCCAGAAAATCCTTAGCTTATTGAATTTGCTACAATTTGCTGTTATAATGAAAAACATGCATAAATTCGTTTGCGATATGCATTTTGTAACGATCATGTCGCGTGCCGGAACCCTGTTTAAAGTTATCGGTAAAAACCTGAAGATATGATATTTATTTCCCCACTTTGTGCAACTTGTTAACTGTCTATTTGATAACGTTGAAATTGAGATTCATTATTTTGTTCTTTAAGGTATAAGTACTATTGTAAACTATTACAGGCTTGGTTTTAACTTAAGAAAGCAAATTATGGAAATGAACAAGTAGATAAGATATTAGTTTTTATTCATTTGTTAAACAAATATCGTCTTCTTCCTAATTTTGTTTCACTCATGTGGAGTCGGCACCAAAATACCTTATCCAACAAAATAATAAGAAGATTTTTAAACAATACAAGGACATAATTGTATAAAAGATTAAGCATCGATTTTACAGTCGACTGCTTGTGTGCCGCAAACTTTCTAGACAATGCTCTGGTTAGTACTCAATCTGGTATGTCTAGAGTAATCAGGGCAATTAGGTGTTAAGAAGATCTGCGCTCAGTGTGGATCAACACCCCATCATAGATAAATATTTATCTATGACCCCATTCACATCTGAATGATTAGTGGATGGCTGTTCATTTGGTAAACGATTTCCCTTAGGCACGTTTTACGATATCCAGCAGAAGATTATTAGAACCATCCTACTTCATGACAACATTACAAAAAGGGAAAAATGTATAGTCATGTACGGAATCCCGCACATCATTATAATTTTTCCTTACGTTGTAAATTTGTAATGTAATCTGCTGAGCATGCGTCATTGCAAAAATAATAAAAAAAACGTACTTTTATTCATAAACCGGGAAATGAATATTTATTTGATATACCTGATGATGATTGAGATACATCCATAAGATGCATCGTTTTTTTTTGTATTTTCTGTAGTAAACACGAATATGGATAACTAAATGTTATATATTTATCAAAAAACAATGTTTGTTTCCTTATAAATAACATCTTACAGAAAAACCACGAAAATCCAAGGTCAGAAAATGTTTTGCCAAACCTTTCTTGGCGTCTCTGGACTGTCGAACAAAGAAAAACCGGAAAACCTGTGAAGTCTCTAATACAGAATCACTTTGGTTTATTTCCCGGAAGAATTTAAACGACCAGCTAAGTAAGTTCTTAAAGTTTCAACTAGATTAGTTCAAAATCCCATTGATTTCAAATACATGAAATCATAATGGCAGTAAAGGCAACAAAGAAATGTTAGCAAAAATAGTTACTTATACACCATTGTTTATAATAATATATTTATGTAAAAACGATGACTTTAAATGGTCGCAGTACGAATAGTTTGTAATAACTTAGTTGTATCGTTATCGTCACAATTCGAGAGTGCACATTTAATGTTACCTATCTGTATAATACTGGTACAATATAATGTGTCAGAGATGCGCAATGGCGCATGTAAAGACGGAAGCGCAGTGTAACTGGATTAGCCAAAATTATGACTGACAACTATTCAAAATATGTTTCATTATCATAAATCAATTCATTATTATTCATAATTATTACTTTAAAAAAAACAACTTCCACAACTGAATAGTGTAAAACGCAATTTAATTTACTTGGATGACATAATGAAGGTATATTTTTAGGTATTTTAAAAATTTAACTATTAAACCCACTTTGATGAACTTATCTGCAAGCCTGTTCTTTCAAACAAAAATATTTTTTTATTGGTTTAAATAACCTATAACGCCATAAACATAACAATGATATGATAGAATAATTTAATAAAATGGCAAAAGGTAAACCTGTTTGCCGACCTATTTCAACAGCAGATTTCAGAGCACTATTTCGAATACGAACTTATCATCTCAAATAGGTGTATCGTCAGTTGTTTTACATTTTTTTGCAAGGCTCCCGAGAACTTTTCAACGTCATAGATAAAAAGTTGAGCGTACAAATACTGCGGTCTGAAAATTCCGAGGCTTTTATTTCTAGTTGTATAGTGAAGACAATAAAAAGTAGAATTGATTTTGCATTGGCCGTAAAAAGTCATGTATTTTCAATGAGATTGTTGGTCGTGGCGGGTGTTTGTGGCTTCTGAAGTTTGTTTTCTAGAAGAGATTTTGCTATTTTTCTTTTTGAAACAGGGGTAGAGTACGTCTGTTTATGCAAAAGTTATACGTATTTGTATGTATGCTATACTATGTATATAGTATGTGAACATTAATGTATCTATATAATTTGCCATCAGTTTCGGTGAACTCTATTTGTAAAGCCCACACTTTTAATCCATCCTACGTTTAAAAGGCTGAATCTCGACCCATAGCACTGCGTAGAGATGTTGAATAACTTTGCATCTTTTATCGCATCTATCACGTGTTGCGAGGAACTGTTTGGCTACTGCGTTCTGACAAAGCATAAACATTTCACCAATTTTATGTCGATGGTTGGAAGTTCACAGCTGTGCTATTTTTACAGCAATTTCTGTCTCACACTGCCCCTATGTAAAACTAGCTGCCATATTCCGTAGCATTTCCGAATCGACAATACTTAGGACCTTCAACAAAAGAGCATATCCTCTCCACAAATTTTGGATGGTGGTAGGGCATTTTGCGAATGCCCGCCTGGCTAGCTACCACCCTCAAGTAGAAAATCTGTCGCCAAGCACCTAACGGTGTGTTCCGGCAGCTATCCTTGAGAGCCAGTACTTCTAGGTTAGCCTGAACAACATCTTCGACCTCATCATCACTTACCATCAGGTGAGATAGTGGTCAAAGGCTCACCTATCAGGCACAAAAAAAAAAAATGCCAGTAATGTATCCTTGAGATCTCTTTTAGTGTTACGCATGTCCATGGGTGGCTGTGATCACTTACCACTAGGTAAAACATACTATGCACAATTGCCCTGGTACCCATGAAAAAAAATAGCAAACGATACAACCAATTAATCTTGTTTATTTTTACCGCCCTCCAGTGGGAGTGCACTCACCTTTTTAGCGGCCTGAGCATCTTAATTATACAAGATATTAAAAGTATTGAATCATACATATCCCTGTAAAAAAATAATTAAGAGGGTACATTTAAAATCACTTTGTACGAAATTCCCATGACGAGAACAATGTTTTTTACGCCAATGATAACTACAATGATAAAAGATGCTCTTCAAAATTACCCTTGATAAGTTATTACATTTTCAATTTATATATCATTATTATAGCTTACGTCATGTGCAAATATTATATGTACCTACTTTTGCGAAATTTTCTGTGCACCCAACAAAGATCTATATTTTCTATTTGCGTTATGTGTACTGAAGCCGATTAAGTGGTATATCAGCTTATTTTATCTGATTTATTTTACAAATTTTATTATTTTGTACTATCAAACTGAAATAATTGTCACAAAATGCTTATGTTACTTTGATATAAGGCAGCTATCTATGAATAAAAGATTTAATTATAATGATCAATTACTTTGTAGATTACCGCTGACAAACATAAAAATTGCAAACTTTACATCTGTATAATTTGCGTGTAGATGTATATGTGCCCTAAAATTTTAACCAAATACTTAATAAAAAAATGAGTCAAAAGATACAGTATATATATAAAGTGCAAATAGGTCAGCGTAGAGTTAGTAATTGAGTTTCGTTTCTCGTAGGTAACCCTCTCAATCTGATTATTATAAGTACATTGTTGCATCATCATCGCAACACAAAAACCATATTAATGGCATTGGATCCCAGGTTAGAATCCTACCGCGAATCTTAGATTCACCTTGGTATGAGTAATATATAATAATATGAAAATGCCTTACTGGATATTAACCCTACAAGGAGCCTTGTTCTTTCCTGGAAGCGTAGAAAAACTCCATTTGCATGGAGGTAGGTGATTGCTGCCCATTAGATGCACTTTATTGCTTTTTACTTCATCCAACAAAAGGAGAATATATATTTTTGCCAGAAATTATATGACCAGTACTAATGGTCGTTACTAATAGGACATTCTTACAATATGATATCAAAATCGAGAGAAGAAAGCTTTTATAGAAACCTAAACGGGTGCCAACTTCGAAGCAACTGTAAGCTCTTTAAAAAGCGCTTACCTCTATATTCGATATTACATCATTCGATTTGACCAAATCGTTTGCAGCGAATCGAAAACCTGCTCACGGACATTTCGGCCCCGGGGGACTATTCTGAAGTCAGAAAACATCACAATATCGCACGCCGCGCGGAATATTTGCTGACAACGCGCGCGCCGCTCGCCCTATCACAGTCGATATGCAGTAAAGTTTACTGGCTCGGTGGCGAATGAACTGTCCATTTTGAGAATGGTGACGCAGTTTGGAGTTATTTGTTTGCGGGACTTGGCTTTTTACAATACTTTTATAAAACTTTATCAAATGCGAACATTTATATTGTTAACCAGATGGTAGGGCGCTTAAGCATTTTATTTTTTTTGTACCTATAGTATAGGATATGAAAAGCACTGTGGCAAGCGAAATTACTAACGGAACAGTTTTTTTTCTTACAACACATTCAATTAAAACAAGCAAATGTATTAAAATTATAAACACGACTACCCTGCCCAATTTATAGTTAGTGTCACTCGGGATGACGTTACATTCTAACGATACCGTAATACATCCAAATCTATTCAAGCATTTAAAGTTATGGTGAAATAAAGCAACTTGCATAAAATTATTATATACTTGAAGACTAAAAAATTACACTCCATTTGGGCAGTCGTATAATAATGCTATAGTTTATTATTAAATTTTCGAAGACTATTATTAATTTTTAGAAAACCATTTTTAATTTTATCAAATATTCGTATTCGCTTGAAACGTCATGTAAATAGGCATTGGCATATATACGGCTACCAAATATTCTAACGTACAAGCACTCGCATTAACACTACCACAAATAAAAGTAAAATATTTCAAACTACAACAAACTAAATTAAAAAATATACTTAAGACTTAAGCCATATACTACCATAGCACTACCATAGGAGAGGGCGCTGTATGCTAAAATACAGGCCACAAGTCTAGTTCGGTAACAGATACCCAACATGCAAAATGTTAAATTTCTCTGGCGTAAAGTCAAAGTCAAAGTCAAAGTCAAAATCATTTATTCAATTTAGGCGTCTACGACGCTCTTATGAAGGTCAATTACAAATTTTAGTATTGAAATATTCTACATTGTACTGCCACGTTCAGCAAATAAATTGTATAGAGCCACTGCGAGAAGAACGGGCAAGAAACTCGGGGCCATTCTTTTAAACATCTTTTAACAATGTGTTACATACATACTATATAATAGAGTTATTACAATATTTGTTTAAATTATGTAGGTGACAGGCAATAGCTTGGCGGAGGCGGAATTGTCCAGGCATTTTTGTCGTTTATGTAATCAGAAACTGTGTAGTAGGATTTTTTAATCAATATGTTTTTCACATGCAACTTGAATTTCCCTTCTGTGAGCGTTGTAATATGTTTGGGAACTTTATTATAAAACCGCACACAATTACCTAAGAAGGACCTTTTATTTGTCTTTGCTAATCTAAAACCTGGCACCACTATTTTATCTTTACTCCTAGTATTGTAACCGTGATTGTCACTGTTTAATTTAAATTTACTCAAATTTTTACGAACATACATAATATTTTCAAATATATACAGACTTGGTAAAGTTAAAATATCAATTTCTTTAAAAAGATCCCTCACAGATTCCCTAGGACCCATTTTATATATAGCTCGAATTGCACGCTTTTGTATGATAAAGATTGTCTCTATCTCAGCAGCAGTTCCCCACAGCAATACGCCATACGACATAATACTGTGGAAGTACGCGAAATAAACTAGCCGAGCAGTAGCTACGTCTGTTAACTGTCTTATCCTAAGAACTGCATATGCAGCAGAACTAAGTCTTCCGGAGAGATCATGTATATGTGGATCCCATTGTAAAGTGGAATCCATTTTGATTCCCAGGAAGACTGTCGCTTTGTCAATAGGGAGTTTATCTGGGCCAAGCTTTATGTTTGGTTCAACATAAGGAACATTTGGTAAAGAAAACTTTAAACATTTCGTCTTTTTTGAATTTAGGAGAAGATTATTAGCGGCAAACCATTTACAAATCTTAGATAATACATTATTTACATGCGTCAGTTCACTGTCTTTCCTATCTACTTTAAAAATCAGAGAGGTATCATCTGCGAATAAAACAATATCGCAGAAATCTTTGACCATGCAAGGCAGATCATTAATATATGTTAGAAACAGAAAAGGTCCCAAAATTGATCCCTGTGGTACTCCCATTTTTACCAATGACCCGGAAGAAGTATTGCCATTTATTCCAACCCTCTGTAGCCTGTCTGACAGATATGACTCTATAAGATTCAGAGCTTTCCCACGAATACCATAGTGGGAAAGTTTACGAATCAGAGTGCAGTGCTCTACACAGTCGAATGCCTTGGAAAGATCACAAAATACGCCAATAGCATCATGTGAACTCTCCCAGGCTTCCAGTATATGCGACATCAATTGAACACCTGCATCTGTTGTGGATTTGCTCTTGGTGAAACCAAACTGATTCTCATTTAATAAATTATGCTTGTTAAAATGGGATAGTAGTTGTTTGAGCATAATTTTTTCGAATACTTTACTCAGAACAGGTAAGATGGAAATAGGTCTATAATTGCAAGGGTCAGATGTAGACCCCGACTTTAAAATTGGAGTGATTTTACTTTATAATAATATAATCTTAAATTTGTAACAATATTTAAGATTGTAAAATTGTGCTTTTTTTCTTGAATACAATAAAATGCTTTTAATTACTTTACATAGAAAACAATTGAAATAATTCGTATACTTAACATTTTGTGAAGATGCTGAGCGAGCCATCTAAGTATTATGCCCATTTAAAGCCCATTTAGTCGTAATACAATTGTCTTCTTTAAGTCAACGTTTTACACTTAATATCTTAATTTCAAGCTTGTTAGCTGAACAAACTCATTGCGTTTACGAACTAGGAGCCCGTGAGATACGGACATACAGACAGACACCGGAGTCTCATTAATAAAAACACGACTAAGCTCCGTTTCGCACTTTTGGAACGGAACCCTAAAAACTGATAAATGCTATTATTGCAGAATATATTAGCAACTTAGTAGTTAAATAGCAATATTATACATGAGCGTGATTTAGCTTTATTATTCTTTATGGTTTATTTATTTTAATACCGCAATGAATGCACAAAGTAAACTAATAGCCATTTGCACAGAATATTGTATATGGAGGAATAAAAATTAGCATCGAACATGAACGCAAACAAAGTCTAATGGGCTACTTTCATAAGGATCGTTAACAAAACCGTGTAGTAAATTGTACTGCAAATGAGTATTAGCTTTTATAACAAAGACCTAGCAATGCGAAAACTTTGTAGAAAGGAAAGTAAGGGCATCACACTCAATTTTCAATTCACTACATGTTTTGTATTACAGTTTTGGTAAATATTGGTGTAAACGATTGATTGCACCTTATACCTTTTTGCATCAATTCTCATCTGTTTTTAATTAGATGCTTTTATCTGTATAAACATACCTATCAAACACTACCTGTGTTGTTTAGCTCCCACGATGAGAGCTGTTAACAACAGATACGACCATCGTAATACTATAACAAACTAGTAATTTTTTCAAACCACGTTGTTTAAATAAAAGCTTCCTAAAAATAACAATAAAACAAATAAAATTGCTATGCCTGCAGTATTAGTAAGCATCATTATACCGTCAGTTTTAAGGGCCAGAGCTCTCGTGAATGTGGGGGTGTACTTGTTTGATATCGTGCAAATGAGAAGAAAAAAAAACATTACAATACTGAATATAATCTTACTCCACAGGATATGGAGGGTAATGTTGGTAGTAGGTAAATGGTTGGGTTTACTTACTTACGAACAGACTGAACATATTTTGGAAAAATAGTTAATACAAGTAAGAATGTAGCCTCATTTACGTACCTTAATTATCTTTAGTTAGATTATTATAAATATTTATGTAATTAATTTTTACTATGTATCAAATATATATTATGTATATATACCTAATTTAATTATTTTAATAAGTAATAATTGATTAGTACATAATTTTATAAAGGATTTATAAATATATATATATTCTATATTACTGTTACTGTTTCGCATATTTAAAAATTTACCCCCTTACTTATAAAAACATCGCTATGTAGTTGCTAAGTAATGGATAACTAAACAGTGTTTAAGTAATGCTTAAATATTTCTTACTTATAAACGCTACATAGCACCTGTTTAGCTAAGCAATGGATAATGAGGTCGAACGTATTTTAAACTGACAACATTGTATTAAAAAGTATTATGAATGACCTAAATGGCCAAATAGCATGTATCTAGTGCTAAATATCTTGAAATTAAAAAGTAAATATAATACTTTTCTTTGTATAGTACCACCAACTTAACTGTGCAGTTTTCGAGGGCGCTACTGGTCAAGGAAATCAACTACGAACTGTCACAATTTGAAGGAATGTTGTAGTTCTTTTTTCTGCCACCTGAACAGATATGTTGGTGGGTCTGTAACTAAATCAGCTGATCAGAAATATGGGCGCCATCTTGTTACTTAAAATTTAAACAAGGGTGGGACGGTGTTTAAATTGACAGCTGATTTAAGCAGTACTTAGGTACTGGATAAAGTTATGTAGCGTTTATGAGTAAGAAATTTTGCTAATCAGCGGCTAAGTAATGTTTAAAATTTAAGTAGCGTTTATAAGTAAGGCTGTAAGCTCTTAATTTGCAATCTTATTCAATAATTGTCAGCTTAGCACAAATACATCATTGTAAATCTAAATAGGACATCACGATACAGACTTAATCGTCTAGTGTGATGTCTACAGGTAACCTATAAACGCGTATGTGCATTTTGGTAAATAAAGTATTTTGTATTTGTATTGTATAATCCCAAAATGGGCCTTCGTCGATCCCCGATAGCCTATCCAATTATCCCCTTCCAGAACACTCATCTGTTCACTACTGGTCAGAACTTATCAACGCTGTGGTGCATTGCCATAACTTATCGCAATGTCGTCTTCAAAATCTGCTGCTCTTAAAACGGGTCATGCATCATGCGATGCATGACAACTGTCATAATTGACAAACTTTCGCGAATTGTGTGCTTATTCGAAAAAATCTAAGAACTCGTTGTCCACTCGTGAACACGGTCGTTTCAACACGATTGAAACGTTGAGCTTACTTAAAAATCTATTCCGATATATTTATGTGCGCAAAAAGACCCGTTAATCCATCTTCAAATAACAATTTGACCTTTGCTTTTCATTTATTGTTAAAGTAAGACTTTTGACTACAATCTCATCTGATTGTTAGTATAACTATGTAGTCGAAGGTGTTGGTAACAGGCTAAATGTAGAAGTAATGATTATCAAGGACTGCTGGAACACACGGGTAGATGCTTGGCGACAGATTAATTACTTATGGGGTTAGTTAGCCAGACAAGTATTTGCTAAATTGTGTAGAGACCATGATGCGCTGAAGCTCAAACCCAAGGTGGAGTTCAAACCATGGACCTTCTGCAAGGCAGCCAGAAAACTTCTTGGAACACTTTTTCGCTTTCTTTATTTCTTAAAATTTTAATAAATTGGGTGTTTTCAAACAAGTCAATGTTACTTTTTTGTTAAATGGTTTACCGCAAAAGCTAACCTAGATAGGATTCTTATATTTTGGTTTATTGTAACGTTTTCAGCATTATAGATATGGTACTGAAATGCTGAAAACCACGATTTACAATGCAGTTTTGAGGCTTTGATCAAAACCAATATTTTTATTTTCTTTTACATGTTATTTCGATACGAAACCGCAAAAGTGAGCCGGATTCGCATTTGGGTTTGCTTTTAAAAAGAAATCAATATTAGCAGCTTTGGAATTTTTTTAAATATTGAGTAAGTGCTAAACTCAAAGAGATTCAAAGAACTAGTCAACCTCCACAAACAACTCTGTATTGTTGAAATCAAAAATGAGTAATTAATTTGCTGACCTGTTTTAAAGGTCTTTTAATCGCAATCATTCAATCTGTGATAGTTTTACTTTAGCTGTCTCCTGACCTAAATAGTTTGTGATTTTAAATTTTATCACGTGCCAAACTCAAATTGGCTTTAACAACTTAATAAAAGCATTGCAGGTCTCAAACTTGTTTTGTAATTAGCCATTTAAAAGGCCAATTATTTAATCCACTAATTAAGTTAACCAACAACAATAATCGTTACTAAGTAAGGTTTTGTGTAAGCTACCATTTTATAATTAAAATTGTAAGCGTTTCGTATATTTTAGAGGGTGTCCTAGTCAGAATTGGAATTAGGCTTGACATTAAAACTTAACTACGCGCACAAAAATCATAAAAAATGATATTTATTAATAGAGCACTGGCTGAATCCTAAAATTAATTTTCTGTGGTTTTTGATGCGTTTTAATATCCCGTTTCTAATGATAACAATAGATTTTGTAGAATATAGCATCAGTTAATGTTGAATTCAAAAATATATTAGTTCGTCTGGTAAATATTTTCAATAAAGCGCATTTGTAGACAACAAAGCAAATTAATCAAACTCCCGCTGTTTTGAATTGCTTTCTCACGTCCTATGAAAAACACCCTCCAAAAGTGGCAACATCCATATTAAATTACCCAAAACATTTCCCCATAAGTGGTTTCAGTAACTTTGCAATTGTTGATTAAGGCGAGGTCGATTACAGTCTGTAATTACCCTCGGCACGCCATTACACCCCTAGCCTGGGCCATTGCTGCCTTATCTGTGTATAGTAACTTTTGCTTTGTCTGTGACTATTTCTAAAGTTACTATTTACTAATCTGTGGTTTTTTTTTCTGGTTAATATCGTAACTATGATTTTGACTTTAGCAACAATTGACTGCTTTGTAGTATTTTCTGCAGTAACTGTTACATAATCTGATACTTCAGGTGTATCATGATTTTAAAGGTGGGTTTGCCCGTTATCAGGTGATCTGTTTGCCTTTTCGTGCTGTGCTTTCTGTGTAGCACCATTTCCACGGCTTTATCTTTCGTATGTTAATGGGTTATTCGTCTTTTTGGAATTATAGTGTTAATGGTGTAATTACACGCTTACGCTTCGTGCTTTGGAATCATTGATTTTGATCAAAGATATCAAAATGTGTGATAGTGGAAAGTGAGGACGATGAGAACAGGTTTTATTGGTAAATATGGCCAAGTGGGATCAATTTCTACGTTTAGTGTTACCACAGAAGCGTTACGCAAACTATGACTTACTAGTTAAGAACTTATAAGTGTTTTCTTTATTACAATTATATAAAACATTGCAAAAAAATTTGGTCTGACTACAGACCATTTTTTTTGTCTGTAATAACACAATCAGTCTACAATACAGAAACAGAGATATTTTTAAAACTTTTGCATTTCACTAAGAAAAATAACCATTTAGCTTGCATCTGGCAATTCGTATTGGTAAACAAGCTGCCTGCAATCGTTGTATGATTTACGCCATATTTAGAGAATTTTGGTGTATATGTTTAATAGTGATATATATATTAGTATATATATATATATAATATTATTTAACTCGACTGTGACAAACTTTCTTCATAATTGACAAAATGTCGCCGTGAACCAATTTTTGGTGGTTTTTCTTCTTATCATAAAGTATTCTTTAGACAGACAAGCTATATTCCAATCGCACTGAGTGTGGCAACTAAACTGAAGGCTTATAATAAAACAAACTTGTCTAACAAATACCCATTTACTTAAGGGCTATATTGCAAACTCTAAGAATAAGCCAAGGGAAAATAAATAAACTTGTGGTTTTATATATACCTTGCGCAATTTCCTATACGATTATATAGATGCCGGGAATCCTTGTGCCTCGTTGCCTAAAATTAAATAAAGGAGATAATTTTTCTATAGATACAGTACGGACATTATTCCCATGTTATAATAATTGTCACACCGCATCCACAAGGCTCTTGTTATTAATACTACCGATACACTGTTATTGGTTATACTACTGGGAGCTATATATCCGGTTCTTGATAATATATACATATATTTTACAACATTTTGTGCAATGTAGCTATTTGCACTCTTTGCCTATTCCTTGGCAGATAATTTGCACTAAGTGCGATAGTAACGTTTATTTGAATTTTAATTAAAAAAACTTCTAGGTTAGGCTGAACAACATCTTCGACCACATCATCACTTACCATCAGGTGAGATAGTGGTCAAAGGCTAACCTATCAGGCATAAAAAAACCGAACTGCAGATAAAATACTGCAATACAATATAATCCTTAATATACCTCCTGATTCTCCATTCCATAAAGCGCGTCCATAACGCAGATTGACACCGAATCACACCCTTCCTGAGGAATAGCTCGATATAATTAAGATTGATAGTGACAGGTGCGCAGAGTGATTTGCACAACGCCTTGTAGGGCTCACTTTTATAGTCGCCCATTTGGCGATGACGCACAGATTTTGGAAAATTATCTTTAGCACTTTTCCTTTTAGTAAGTTTATCATGTGTCAAGTTAGCCTCATGCATATAGAACCGGTTCTGATTATCTTTGTGTTTTTACTATGACAAAATGGGCTTATGTTTGATAACTTGTCACTGATGAAAATCAATGGTATAAACCTTACCATCCGTTAGTCTGTATTCAATAATATAAACTTTAAAAAACTTAAATTATTTAATAGGAAACAGAGAAGAAACAATATGAGTCAGTTTTCTCCATCTTTCTTCTAAAGTTGTTACAAATAACTGTAGAAGTGAAAACAGCTCATAACTCAGGAACTTCTTCTTTTTATTGCAGATAGGCTAATCTTTGACTATTATTGCACCTGTTGCATAGTCACGATTTGTAGTCAAATATGCTAATGAAAGCAGGTATAAAGCCCTCAAGGACAGCTATCAAGTACTTGGTGACAGATTTTCTACCTAAAGGGTGGTACCTAACTAGGTAAAATGCTTGATCACTATGAACTATGTGAAGTCAAGCCCGCAACGGTATCCGAATACGGTTCATAATCATAATACCTCTCCTCTGCAGTCCATACTAATCACTTTGAATTCAAATAGTTACCAAGAGCAACATCGAGAATCAGTGCAGCTTAACGTATTCAGTTATTTCAATACCGTACCTATAAGCCAATAAACGACTTAATGCGATTATGAAACGTGTCAGTTAGCACATGTTGCCCTCATTTTTAACGACATAATTTAAATCCTGTTAATTTCCTTGGTCAGTAAACAGGTGCAGTAAACGAGAAACAAAATGTAAGCTCTAAAAATCTAAGCTTAAATTAAGGGTCTTAAAAAATCCTCTTTTTGGATAACCATAAAAACAGAGTGTCCGGGAAAATACACTAAATTATTTGCAGCATGCCACTATTCACGTTAATATCATAACCAGGCCAGATTAGTCGCACAACGAGGCTAATTACTGTTGTTGTTCTCTTTTAAGACGAAAGGTTGTATAATCAACGACAGTTATAACAACGATAAGAATTGCAACAACGACTTCCGACAGCAGCCGGCCTAAGAATCATGGCCGGATTGTTTCAAGATATTCAGTTGTATTAGTAGCAAACATGGCTGTGTTTTGTTTTTTGCGATCTTAAAATAAAACCAATTTTACTGGTCCCACTTAAGTGAAATAAAATAGGAAGATAACGATGATCTACCGTAAAAATACAGTTTTAACCGAAAACATGACGGTTATTTTAAGTAGAACTCGAGAAAATAAATACGTTCTGTTCAAGTCAATATTACAAGGTGCATTAGCTCTTAATAAAACAAACGGATATACGGACAAATTGGAAACAATGTAATTCTGAAAAATGGTTTTCGTTCAAAATGTGAACGGATTACAAAGATTGAAAACGAGAAAAACGAAAACAACAAAAGGGGCAAAGCGCAAAATTGTCCCGGACAATGCATATTGCTGGGAAGTGGCGGGAGATGGGCCGTCAGCCCCGGCTGGGCAGGAATTCGCTTCGCTTCGCCTCGCCTCGCCTCGCCTCCGCATCGCCTAACGAAATTGCATTTTGATTGTACCCGACCTTCTTACACGTGGTTGAATACAATTATTTGACATTATTACTTTCCATTACGGTGGAAATGTCATTTCGTTCTGATTTGCGCTTGGTTTGTAATTTGAATGTTTCATCTCGGGATTTTGTTGTAGCCGACTTGCCCTTGTTTTGTGTCGTAGGAGTTATAATCTTTTGAATAAATTGAATTTTATTTTGAAGCGTGATACAAATTTAAATATTTTATGATAATAAAATTATGTTACCGACTGTAGATTTTCTTAAAAAACTTAATAACCAAAGCGAAATCAAAAACAAAAAGAATTAATTGAAAATTTATTTTTTCAAATACTTCGAGATAAAACAATACTATGTATGTTCAATTTCATAAAACAGTCGTTTCCGGTGTGATGAGTATGCAGCGTACTGATTATGAAAGGTATTTGCCAAGAATAATGCTATTCATGGGTACTAATCTGTAGACTGTAGATTTTCTTAAAAAACTTAATAACCAAAGCGAAATCAAAAACAAAAAGAATTAATTGAAAACTTATTTTTTCAAATACTTCGAGATAAAACAATACTATGCATGTTCAATTTCATAAAACAGTCGTTTCCGGGGTGATGAGTATGCAGCGTACTGATTATGAAAGGTATTTGCCAAGAATAATGCTATTCATGGGTACTAATCTGTAGACTGTAGATTTTCTTAAAAAACTTAATAACCAAAGCGAAATCAAAAACAAAAAGAATTAATTGAAAACTTATTTTTTCAAATACTTCGAGATAAAACAATACTATGTATGTTCAATTTCATAAAACAGTCGTTTCCGGTGTGATGAGTATGCAGCGTACTGATTATGAAAGGTATTTGCCAAGAATAATGCTATTCATGGGTACTAATCTGAATTAAAAAAAATCTCTCTATAAAATCTAATAAATCAATCTCTGTTTGTATTATGGCCGCGCATCACGCCAAAACTACAGAACGAATTTCAATGAAACTTAGCACGATTTCAGTTGATACTACGAAAAAGGACACTGTATACTTTTTATCTCAAAATTCAGCATGTTTCCCTTGGGAGGGGGGGATGAAAGTCAAAATGTACACTTAGTTGTAATTTATTAACGCGTTGCCCGATTTCGATCATTCTTTTTTGTTAGAATAGTAACGAGTGAACCCACTGACAGCCCGGCACCCCATGGGCAGCCCGGCACCCAACTGGCAGACCGGCACCCCACGGGCAATCTGGCACCCTTATTTAGTTTTGCAAGGTTGCTAAGATAAAACTCTGTTCACTGAGTTATCTACTGTCTTCTGGATAATACAACCTGGAAGTTTTGAAATCCAAAGTAAAATGCTCTTTTCTGAGCTGAATGAGCGAATGCTTCACCGCAGACCACAGCGTTGCTTAATATGTGATAAATGTGAATAATTAGTATGCAGGTACGGCAATCGCAAACGAAGTCGCAGGTACAGCTAGTCTATATTAAAATAAGAAGAACGATATTATATTAGTAATATTTTAAGTAAATTGATAATAACTTAATAGTGTATTAAAAATGTATTCATTCGTTCAACAGGCCTGATGTCCAGCCTTGAATAACAGTTTTCACCCTTAGAATAGTTTGCCATAATCCCAATGCTTGGCAGGCGTCTGGGTATGGTAAGGTAAGATGGCAGATCTTCAGAAGGCGCTGCTGCCTACCTTCGGGTATTGTATGTGTCTTCTCGTCTACCATAGGAAGATACGGGGAGGTGCAATTCTACCCTGGCACCCTACGAGATATTAGATTTATAGTCTAAATATAGTTTATGAAATTGAACTAAGGTCAGTTTAGACGTAAAATCCATTAAAAAGATAGTCAGAATCATATAAATCTATCAATCAGGTAAAATTGTGTAAAGTGTTTACACACAGAAGCGTGGACTCGAAACACTCCTCTAGTGCAGAAGTACGAGTAAGTTATAAGTTATTAGTGTTTCTATGGCACATTGAAAAGAGGAGAAAGTTTTTATTATTTAACAAATTATGAGTACAACATTTTTTTTATGCCCAAGGCGGGAATCAAACCCGCGTCCTCCGATATCGCGTCGTATGCCTAAACCTCCTCGGCCACCTGGACACGGCATTTGTAGCCGATATTTTGTACTCCAATAATTTGTTAAATATTTTTTAGCTTAGCACGCGATAGTGCTTGTAATAATATTTAGAATAAAGAGTTTTTATTATGTTGTAAAAAATAGAAGCTCGAATATATGACCTGATATTGACATACAGTTTGAATCGATTTAAAACAAAAATTACTCTTTCGTGAGAAAATTATGCATTTTTATTTCTAAAATCTTTACTCAAATTAATCTGATATATTCAAAAATATTAGTTGAAATATAAACGGTGTTTGTTTTACCGGGATATATTTTATTTATATTATTGTGACGGAACAAGCTCGAGGCCCACCTGATGTTAATCGGACTTACCTCTACCTATAACAGATGGATTTCGTCACAATTCAAGAATTGTACTGCGCCCGTCACCTTGAGACATAGTTGTTAAGTTTCATGTGCCTGTAATTTCACTGGCTCTCAAGGACTGCTGCCGGAACACACCGTTAGGTGCTTGGCGACAGATTTTCTACTTGAGGGTGGTTGCTAGCCATTCAGGCATTCGAAAAATGCCCTTCCACCATGCGGTGAAGCTCAAGCCCGCGGCGGGATACGAACCATGGACCTGCTGCGCGGCAGTCCATAGCAAATGCCACTGAGCCATCACTGCTTCAGTATGTGAAACTCCTAAGTGATACAAGGAAAATATCTTACGAATCGTTAGTTCTTACTATGTGGAAACAATTGTGATATTATAGAATTTTTTTTTATCAAGCTTGAATTATCTTAATTAATTGAAACTAACGCAATAAATATTCAATATGGTGACCATCTTGCTGATATAAAATATATGATACAGAGGGTACAAGAAAGATTCAGAATATCTCTAGTAGCCATAGACAAAGATGCATTTTGAATGTAGTTTACGCGATAAGTCATTGCGTCTGTTAATTTTTGTGCGGTATTGCATCGCGATTCATAATTAGACTCCATAAGGTAACCCCCATACAAAAAAAACTCAGAATTGCTTTCACATAAGAATAACTTGAAGGTCCTAAGAAAATTTCCCTGTGTCTTGTGGTTATGGCTTAGAATGTTTTCATACTGTTCCAGTTAAAAGAAACACGTAAGTATAATATTTTTTTTGCAACGAACATAATAGTTACGTTGTCAAATTAGAAGTCATTACAAATCCAAATAGGATAGTGTTTAGCTTTATAGTTAATGAAGCAGAAAGAGTTTATTAACACCATGAATAAACCAAAAAACACTACTCTCAGCAAACGATCCTAGTATAAGATTATACTAGAGAGTTGAGAAGAAAGAATCGTGGTCACACCGTGACTACGATCACTGCAAAGTGTTTGAAACGTCGGGACAAAAATAACGATAAATAAACGCGATTTAAACCGTTTAAAGTTATTAAATTACTATGTGTAATAATCGCGAAAATCTAAGACAACAGAAAGAATAGAATTACACCAATCATAAAAATCCAAAACAAAGTACAATATTAAGAAATTGTAGTACAGAGTACCTACTTGCATAACTTTGTTATTCTGTAAGTTGAATTCAAAGTCTTACAGCCGAAAGCTAATTACATGCATTGAGATTGTTCTTAAACGAGTTAGAACGCCAAGTTCATTAGGAATTTAGGCCGGGTACTGTACTCTGAAAGTGGGTAAGTTTGTAACTTACTGGATGGTAATTTGAGCTAACTTTTATTATTGCCTTGTAGCGCCCTCTCTCATTTAAACAAGTTCAACAGAACATCAGTTTTGATGTAATTTGGTGTCTTCCAAAAGGATTAAGTATACATACCTACAATGTTGGAAGTGTTTTTGCTTTGAAAATTATTTTCATCCGAGAAATTTGTTTTACGAACAAATTTTAGCTAATTGTACTTATATTTTTTGGCTTTTTTACCACTATCCCATATGTTGGTGAGTAATGGTGTGGTCGAATAAGGTTTAAGGGCCTAACCAAAACGGGAACGCTAGATGCTTAGCGACAGATTTTGTACTTGAGGGTGGCAGGTATCCGTTAGTTAAAATACCCTTCTGCTCTACTCTGCCTTAATTTGATACGTTTTAAAGTTTTGTGTATGTATGTTTGTTAGTACTGAAATACGATTATCGTACATTTCTTTTATAATAGTATTATGGAGGTAAAAATCTTTACCATATTTTTTTTATTTTGAAGGATCACCTTATTTCACCTTAATGATATAACTTATATTGTCACTATAAAGCGAGAGTATTATAAATATATAGATTATCAAGTTTTATTATCACAAATTTTCATTATTTACTAAAAGCTATTGAAATTTATTTTCAATTAATAATGTTAAGTTCCCAAGACAACGCTTTATATCTTAAAAATAAAATTAATTTGTAAACATTTTGAATGTGTCATTAATTTATATTAGATAATAAAAGTAAAATAAAGAGAGCAACAAACATTTAGCACTGCAATAATATTAATATCACAAACTTGATATTCACATATTTTACAAATTTCAATGGATATTACTCGCGTTTTAAATTCGGAAAGCACAATTTATGATTTTTCAAAAACAAAGAAATTGTTTTTGTATATTGTTCGGGACGTCTTGTCTTGCACTGAACAGTCTTAATATTGTCCTCTATAAAATTGTTACATAACTTTGTTCTATTGTCAACATTCAACGCAACGTACGCAATATGACAATTTCCGGTATTTTTTTCACACATTAGGTTATATTATCGAATTCTTCATACGGATCCCTATTTTATTTAAAATATTGTAGTGCCTGAGTTCATCAGGGATAGAGTCGGTTTTTAATGGTGAAATAGTTTTTCAAATCGGTCCTGTAGTTTTTAAGTTTCATATTTCTGTACAAAATACAAATCTTTTGTCCTTTAATATTAGTGTAATTGTAGACAGTTTTTTTTGCATAAGCGCCTGCTAAGCGAATCAGCTTACAAAATCAACTAGATCAACTAGAAGAAAAATTTCAACCATGAGTGGGATTTAAACCCGCGCACTTTCGTCCCTAGGGCCAGGACATGCTTTGCCAATTCGACCTACCATGGTCAAAGTGAGTCATAGTTCAAATTTATCCTATTCTTCTTATTATTTAACCATCGGTATTTTTTTTTTCCTTTCGATGTAATTTTGTAAGAATTTATAGCATGTTTTAATTTTTATTAACAATTGTTAAGCAAATAAGGAGGATGCAACGTAACAAAGTCTACCGATGTACACTAAAGTGTCTCATCATTTAAAGCAACCCCACAAACTACAATGCTCCCCAACTGAACTCAACCCCATTACTCATCTCCCAAACAACTAAACACAATGCACTGAACAAATAGCAACCCCGGTGGTGACGTCATACGTATATCTACTACATTCCCGGACGTCAGTGCATGAATACTGAATACTATCCGGCTCTGGGTATAGCAGACGTCTTGGATTTAGCTAGCATACCTATATAGCTAACGTATGTGTGGTATATAGCGCAGTTTGGTAATTAAATATTGTGCTTGATGGTTTGGTATTTATCTGTGGAAAAATTAAATTTATTAAAAAGTATTGGTACCGTAACGCATCAGCAAATTTTTACCGAAGTCAGCCGTAAAACGCAAAAACATTACTAGCCTGCAACCACTCGCCAATAGCTCCAATAAACTGTCTTGTATGTAGTGGCAATACCACGGTACACGCTTGTGTGCTAAACCTTTTAGAGCTTCCACTCAAGCTTTAGCAGACTTTACGAATAATTAGACTTATTATTTCATCGTAGAGCAGACGCTATCCACTCAGTAGTATTAGATAATAGGAGACAATTGAATATTGTTGAGATATACCATAACGTCATGCAGAAGAGATTTTACGGTAAATGTTCTAGGGTTGTTGCATCAGGTACGGTTTATTAAAAGCGAGTCCGGTGGATAAAATTTAAAATAGCAACATGAAAGGAATTAAGATAAAATGGATATAGTAGATGTTAGACGAATAAGAATATAGATTAAGTATGCCTTCATTCCTATGAAGTTGGGAGGCATTTATTATTCATTCGTACATGCAAATTAGTAAAACTAACACATAGGGATTGACTTTTCCAAATACTGAATTTCCAGTAGGTTTTATCCTGACAGTAAGAAAGGCCCTTCTGCGTCTTAGATCATGCTCGTACGCTGTTTCTGTGTGGGCATCAGGTATTTCGTTACAGGCCATCCCTGCTTTCGTTAGTGGTAACCTTATTAGTGGTCCATCTTCTTTTCATCTCTCTTTTAGCTTACGCTTAGGTGCAAAATGTTGTGTTGCCTATCATTGCCATTGTGGTACTGAGGTTGATAAATTTGATCACCATGACCTCATTAGCATACAATCGAATTGAAGTGCTGGTCGAATTTCCTGCTAAATCAGCCTTAACTATATCATAATCCGGACTTTTACCAGAGCGCCAATGTTAAAGTTATTTTCAAAACTTATGGTTTTATGCGTGACGATGGTAAAATACCTTAGACAGTATAGCTCTGGTTCCATAATAGTTACGGCGGGAACAAGTGTTGCAGGCTAAGTTCATTGACACATAAGAACCCTACATCTTTCTAAAACGAAACGAGAGGGCTGGTACCGCGGCTACCTAAGCAGTATTTGGTCGATGTCAAAGTCGACGTCGAAACGGGGCAAGTATGCTAATGAAGCGCTCGTAGCGAAGTTTACTTAGCTGTTCTCAACCGATTAACAAAGCCGCGAGCGCTCATGAGTTGGATGGGTGACCGCTAGTGACATTACTACTGAGCGTTTCCGTGCTTTGGAGGGCACGTTAAGCCTTCGGTCCTGGTTGTTGTCTTAGGATGGCAGTCGTTATAGCATGGTGGTAGCGCATTTTAGGAAATCTGTCGCCAAGGACCTAACGGTGTGTTCCGGCAGCTGTCCTGGAGAGCCAGTGCTTCTAGGTTAGCCTGAACAACATCTTTGACCACATCATCACTTGCCATCAGGTGAAATAGTGGTCAAAGGCTAACCTATCAGGCATAAAAAAAAATTTGGTAATATATTTGAGCCATATCAGAGCACTTGGTCGACGCTATGCGTAATAAATATGCTGGCAACATGACCAACGAATAAGCATTGCAGACAAATTTCTAATAAGCTGGGCACCTGCCAACTGGTAAGCTGGAGGATCTGGACTGCCTGTAGGCCTGCAATGGCCTTAAGGTTGTGTTAATGATTTCATTGTTTTAGTTGTATATAGTTTGTCCAGTTTAGTTAACTAAGGCAACCACCGGTAAAATATTTATATATATCTGATGATATATGCTTTCTCTCTAACAGGTTTTCATACTGATAGGACATTTTGATAACAACAGTGTAGGTATCTCCCACTCTAAAGTAGAACATCTGCTGCCAATCATTTAAAGGAATATTTAGGCAGCTGTCTTCTAGAGCTATGTCTTTGTCGAGTCATTGCCTGCCATCAGGTCAGATTGTGGTCAAACGTCTATAAAAATGTTTACATATTGCGTAAACACTACATCAATTAATAATAAACAAAAACATTTGCATGATTTGGAAAGCCAAACACTTCTAAGACCAATCTAAAATAAACTTTCATCAGTAAAACAACTGATTTACAAGTTCGTAATCAAGCCAACCCTTTATCAAAAATGTATCAAACTCTAAATAAATAACGGCCCGCCCACATATATAACACAAAGATCGCGTAAATACAAAAGCGGGCCCTCGATAAAACAAGCAAGGAAATCCAAAGAGAGCGCGACCCAACAATCATTTATTTACCTTACACCCGACGCCATAAAATGGAACAAAGCACGCATCCGCTCGCAACAGTGCAAATGTTCGCAAATAAATAATAAATCGTATTTGTCCGGCGAATAAAAGATCGGACAGAGCCATGAATAAGAATAAACATATGGTATAACAATATTGTTGGGTTTAATACGCGCACCGTCCGTCCGCTTGGCCGAGTCGAATACAAACGTGTAGTTAGGGCAGAAGGCGGGGGCGGTATAGGACTGGATCATACGAAATATTAGAAACGTTAATACAGCCCTTCGCTTCAACTCGACTGTCATTTATGTTGGAGGAAATTCTAATTACGTACACGCTCGATCTTTGTGGGTTAAATTAAGCTCTGCATAACTATTTACTACTACTTAAAATAATGGCTTGCTACTCATTAGGCGTTTTACTTTCTCACAACTAAGCTTCTTCGCAATTGATTGAATATAAAACAATACTCGTTTGAAGCAAGGATACCAATATTTAAGATCTTTACTACTATATTCGATGGGTCGGCTAAGATGGGCTAAGACCTCGAAGCTGCCAAGTCACACTATTAGTGCGCCTGATTTGAGACGACAACTTTTTATCAATTTCAAAGACGGTATTTTTATCGAAACGTTTGGTCGGATAGCAATCTTTTGGTAATTTACTATTTTTGCTCCCCAAATATTTGCTCAAATCGAACGATGTACAACAATTTATGACATTGGCTATCATTCTTGCGTATTTTGATTTAGCTTTTAAAAATATTATTATGCAGTCTTCCATGCAAACCAAGCTAATATAAATACTATGCGATAAACAAATCAAGGTTCGTATTACATTAAGCGTTGAAAAATGTATGTTATAAAATTCTTTTAATATATTGATGTTCTACTGTTAAACTAGCTGTTTTGAAAAAAAACTGTCCGGAAGACCTAACGTTGTAGCTGTCATTTGTAGCTATTTTTAAAGCGATCCGAACGATGTACGAAAACATTTACATCGCTATTTTTGCCTAAAAAGTCTCAAAATGAATGCCCATTATAATCATTTTTTATATTTGTGTGTATTGTTTTCTCTAATAGTAAAACTTACGATAAGTATATTTTCGTTAAAAAAAAGAACTTGAGTGTGTGTGTGTCGGTCTTTGCTCTTATATTATTCCGCATAGCAACAAACTACATTATTGTGTTATTTTTGTTTTTTTATAAATACAAGAGTTTAAATAACTTTTTGTGCATTTTCGGTACGGAACACAAAAAACAATATCCAAACTGCTCCCAACTTAACAATTTTTAAATATTTCAATAGATTTATTGTTGGATTGGGGTCTTCAAAGTTGAGCAGGGTTTCGAAAAGACAAGTGTGTTCAGGTTACATAGGTCCATTTAATCAAACTGTACGTAATATAATACATCATAAAATGTTATTCTAAAAATCTGTCGTTGATATACAAATAAAGTATAGACGAGGCTACAAGTGCAGTCATTAAAACTTGTAGGCAAGGACTCGTATTATAATATTTGTGAAGATAGAACCTATCCAGTCGTCCTATTCAGCGAGACAGCCCGCTAGCCCGATGCGTTCTGCACTCAAGAGAAGAATCCTGTAATATGAATAGAATTGTGTTGTAATGGCGTCATAATGGTAGGTTGGCATTCATTAATTTGGCACATAGACTTTGAGAAAATATTTGTACAATTTACACCACATTCTGGTCTAGAATATTAGAATTCTAATGGGTGGAAAATTAGTAATCATCTTTTGGATTCCTAACTAGCAATTACAGGAGATGGTCAGGTCTGTTGCTTTACCCGTAAGCTACAGTAACACCCGCCAGTAGCCTACTATTTTTCTATCAATTAATTTGCATTTAAACTTTGGCTACGAATATTTTTTGAGTTTAGACTTTTGTATTGCTGACATAATTTTCTTTGAACCAATTCACAGTCACTTTCGAAGGAACTTTATAAAATCGAATTCCACGAAAGTATCACCCAACTATCTAACCCAGTCAGAAACTATATTTTGTAAGTTATCAACACACTTTAAGCAATGATGTTTGATCGTAGGTACTAATACCCAGTGTATAATTTTAGCCAAGTGGGTACACCACCGTGGGGTGCCGGGTTAGAATTGCACCCCCCCATATCATTCCGTGGGTGTCGTAAAAGGCGATTAAGGGAAAAATACTGGAAGGTGGGCAGCAGCACCTTCTAAAGAACTGCCATCTTACACTGCAATCCCCAAGCCGCCTGCCAAGCGTGGGGATTATGGCAAATACCCCCTTAAATAGAGGAGGCTGTGTTCAGCAGTGGACAATCCGGCTGATACAGTAAGGGTACAGAGTGGGGGTTAAACAATCTTCGGGGTAAAATTTATTTTAGGCCGACTTCAAATAAGGAGGACGTCTTAAAATTGACTGTATATTTCTTTGTATTTTTTTTGTTTGTGTTCCTCATATTTTTTTTACAAGATATAGACATTTGAATATTATTATTTATTTGAAAGCTGGTGCTTGTCATGTGGTCCCATTTAAATTTCAATGAGATCTGACGAGAGCTCATTGAAGTTGAGTTAAGCGTATTAAATTGGCTTCGACTACATTTATGATGTTCTCATTTTCACTTGTTGATGTAAAATTAACAAAAAAACTGTATACGATGGTTTGGTTTATTACTATATCACTTTTACTTTTATTTTATACTCATTCTCTCGAATGGCATGACCCAATGCAAAGCAATTCGACATTATGCAAATGCTAGCCTACCTACCACCATCAAGTAGAAAATCTGTCGCCAAGCACCTAACAGTGTATTCCGGCAGCAGTCACACATACACATGAGGCTTAACAACTTTATGTCTCAAGGGGACGGGCTTAATGCAATTCGTCACTTGTAACGAAACGCATCTGTTATAAGCAAAAAAAAATCATATTATTTTTATATCAAACAAAAAAACTCAATTTAAATACTTTCCTCGGTGCAAGTACGTTTCAGCTTCCATATAATGTAATATTGGTATACTTAATTCATTAAAGTGAAGTCAAGATCAAAGTAACAGAATAGATCCCTGAATTTTTATATTCGTCCCAGATTTAGTTTTCAACATTTTTCATAATTCATAAAACTAAAATATTTCAATTTATTTTTATTTTTGTTTGTGCTACAAACTGTTTCGTTGTACATTTCAGTTACGACGTGTAAACAGACAGACTATCTTGTATTTTGTTTTAGCTTTCAGTCGTATGTTAACTTGTATTTGACAGTATTTTATTACAGAATACGAGTTTGTTTTTAAAAATCATCTTTCAAAACTTTTTGGTAATGAATTCTTCAATGTACATAACCCAGCGTCACTGAGGCAGGATCAATATGACTCTGCACCTTTTTAAATTGTACTGTAGTGAATTACCCGGATTGTTCACCGCTGAACACAGCCTATCCCATTGTGTTTTGCCCAATCCCCACTCTTGGCAAGCGTCTTGGGGATCGCAGTTTGAGACAGCAGTTCCTCAGAAGGCGCTACTGCCCACCTTCGGAATGTTTGTCTTTTGTCGCCTCTTACGACACCCACAGATAGCAATGGGGGGGGGGGGGTGACATTCTAGCCCGGTACCCAACGGGGCATTGTTTTTTAATGATTTGTCAATTGTATGGAGCGCCGTATCTTCCGGCACCCGACACTCGTGGCAGGCCGGGGTCGCCTCCAGTGTTGCGATCGGGTGCAGATACTTTCCGAAAAATCCATGTCCAGAAAGCACCTGCACCAATCGGAAGGTCAGCGACCCAAACGGCCGCTTCACCCACATCCGACGGACCGGGCTATTCGTGAGTTTTTGTCTAAACATACATACGGGGGAATGATTAATACACAATGTTCACATTACTGTGTTCCGGTTTGATGGTTCCGGTGAACCCCTAAGCATCTTATCTTATATATCTTAGTGAGATTATAAAATATGATAGTACAAACAATAAAACGTAAAATATGAACGCTTGGTTAGGCAGTAGTAGTTGCAAGTACAATCAAAAAAGTAGGAAAGTCGCGCTTTCATGATTAGAAATGTCTGTAGACTTTTTTATGTTATTGTGACGGAACAAGCTCGAGGGCCACCTGATGTTAAGCGGACTAACCTCTGCCTATGACAGATGCATTTCATCACAAGTCACGAATTGCACTGCGCCCCTCATATTAAGACATAGTTGTTAAGTCTCATGTGCCTGTAATTTCACTGGCTCTCAAGGACTGCTGCCGGAACATACCATAAGGTGCTTGGCGACAGATTTTCCACTTAAGGGTCGTCGCTAGCCAGGCGGGCATTCACAAAATGCCCTTCCCCCATGCGGTGAAGCTCAAGCCCGTGGCGGGATTCGAACCTGGACTTTGGACCTGCTGCGCGGCAGTCCATAGCCAATGCCACTGAGCCATCACTGCTTCGTACTCACTTTTACGCCAACCATATCTAGTCGTATAAACAGATTGTGGTCAAGCCTTCTTTGTAACAGTAACATAACTGTTTACTTAGCTCACTGACTCAAGCTTGCAAATGTCCCAGTTACTGCGATGTACTGCGAATCATCACTTAAATTAAAAGCGTAGCTTCTAGACACGAGTGAGTTTATTTTTCCCTAGAATTTTCCACATTATGTAGAGCGCAGGTGTGACCAACAAGTTAAGTGTGTCTTTACGATGCACTTCGTAGAAACAGCAATCGTTGGGTTTTCTTTTATAGAAATGGAATATTATAATTTCGTTCCCTTTTTCACACGTCACTGCCGTGATTTCAGAAACTGTATTCCAGCGCAGTAGGTAGTCAAACTCATATTGTCAAAGACGTCACATAGGTATCGGTCCTCGGTATTGCCTCAAGCAGCGAGTTTCATTGCTGTATTTTGGTAAAGAGAAGAAAGTAGTCAGTAATATGCACTTAACGCAAAGATTTTAAGGAAAACCATAAAGTTATATTAACTACTAGCTGCGTCTCGAGATTTCACGCGTAGACAATGATGAAAACGGGAAACAATGATGATACAAAGTATCCATTGGGTTAATCTCGGACCAAAACTATCTATGGTTTTAGTTTGAACCATAACGGTTTAATAGTTTTAGCGTTAATGAGTTACAACTCAAATCACTATCCCGCACAGTCTCACATCCTCACTCTCCACCACTCCCATCTATAATATAACTGTGACGAACCCGCAGTTTCACCCGCGTGGTAATCGGTAATATTACGCTTTTTGCAGAAACTGATCAATAAATCGGAATAAAATCTTTCCGTTTCCACATTCAGAATCAAAGCAATATACGTAAGAAATGTCATCAATATCTGTTAAACCAATTCAGAGATAACAATTATTTCTCATTTATAGCGTGATAATGTAATTATTTTACACCCACTTAAAAATTGACTGTATATAAAGCTCTCTTACTACTGAGTAAGTTATGAAATAAACAGGGGTAAGCGCCTGTCGCTGATCCTTGATCTGTTAGGGTTCCGATTTGGAAAATAACGTAACAGATAGCTATATGAAGCAATAACATATTGTGCTAGTGTGGCGGATTACTTAATAAAATCTAGCAAAAGGTAAAAAAGCGCATACTAGAATCGTGTCTTTTTTAAAGTTATTTTTTTGTTTACGAATGTTTTTGTTCTATCGTTAAACCATATCACAAACACATGAAACTTTACCCATGTGCATCGTCAAATATTATAACAATAGAAATGGATGATATCGTCTACTGTGGATGCCAAGAGATCAATGTGATTATAGGCCAAAATTTTACGCTCTTAGACATCATGTAGGGATCATCCTAGGGAACTCAAACTCTATGAAAGAAATAACCTATGGAGTCTTCAGTGTGCTAAAGCAGCTCGCACTTGGCCTCTCACTTAATACATAGGTATAGAATTTCGCTTCTCCTATCTAGTTTAGCATCGTTAAGTTCCCTTTACTCCCTTCATGTAATGTAATGTATCCACTTTGTGCCTGTTTATTCAAAGCATTACAAAGGCGCGTTTATAGTGCTCTAAGCATTAACCGGAATTGTGTAGACCTTTGTATGATTATTAGGTACTTGAACTACACAATGGTTCGATTATGTATTGCTTGTGCACTTATCTTTATGTACCTACATCTGTGTACATAGATTGTATCTAATGTACTGAGGTTTCAATCACGGGTGCTTAGTCATAATAACGGGGTTTCAACAGATTTCCGAAAATAGAAGCCACCAACAACAGGCTTCCAACAATCGCTACGCTGGACAGGGGTCTTGAGGAAAAAAAAACTTTGGGCAGCAGTGCCTTCTGAAGAAATGTCACCTTACACTGTACATTTCTTCAGAAGGCACTGCTGCCCAAATTTTTTTTTATGTATCTGTTGCCATGCACCTAACGGTGTGTTCCGGCAGCTATCCTTGAGAGCCAGTGAAATTACAGGCACATGACGAGAACAACTATGTCTCAAAGTGACAGGCACGGTGCATTTCGTCGCTTGTGATCAAATCCATCTGTTATAGGCAGAGGTTAGTCCGCTCAACATCAGGTGGGACTCGAGCTAGTTCCATCACATTAACCAAAAAAAAATGTGACGGTACACGCAAAAAACCGATCTGAAGTGTAGTGGTGATCTCTTATGACAGATGCGTTTCATCACTGTGGTCAAGGCTATTGTCTATCGGCAACAGTAAATAAAACAGGCCTCCCCCTAGAGGTGGGATTTGCAATAATCTCCATGTTAGTCTTAGGGATCGCAGCATAGGTGTGGTTAGTTTTATAGAAGATGCTGGTGACCATGTTTTGGTTTTTTGTTTTCTACGACGTTCACGATTAGCTTGGGGAGGGATGCGTGATGATTTTTGGCTGCGGCACGGGCAATAGAGCAACGTATGATTGTGGCGTAAATAAGAAAAGGCTTAAAATTGACGTCTCTATTCTGTTTCCTTCAATTGTACTTAACTTTCATTTAAATAAAATTGAAGCATATGGCTCAGTGACATTGGCTATGGACTGTTGCGCAGCAGGTCCATGTTTCGAATCCCGCCGCGAGCTTGAGCTTCACCGCATGGTGGAAAGGCATTTTGTAAATGCCCGCCTGGCTAGCGACCACTCTTAAGTAGAAAAACTGTCGCCAAGCACCTAATGGTGTGTTCCGGCTGCTGTCGTTGAGAGCCAGTAAAATTTCAGGCACAAGAGACCTTACAAATGTACGTCTCAGTATGACGGGCACAGTGCCATTCGTCATTAACGAAATGCATCTGTTATAGGCAGAGGTTAGTCCACTCAACATCAGGCGGGCCTCGGGCTTGTTCCGTCATAATAACATTTAAAAAAAGAACAAATATAAATTTGGAATAATTATTTTTTCACTCTGTATGGTCGTTTAATGATCAAGGCCGCCATATTGAAAATACATAGTATTTGGTGTTTAGCATAGTATATATTTATTAAACTAATATAAGGTCTGCTTTCAACCACATTATTGTAATTATATAAAACTTAAATATATTATAGGTACATTTCATAAATCCCAAACTACTATCCCAGTACCAATTCATCGTTAAGCAGTATATAAAATAAATGGAAGCAAACAACTATAAAACATATCGAAATAAACATTCAGCTTACATTAAATTTAAATACCGCTATAACAACGAATTGCGAGCGTGCACCATCTATACCTTCAATTCTAAAATAACAGCAATAATAGCGATAATAATTTGCACATTTTAGGCTATTTAGGACTATTTCGAAATAATATGTACATTCGCGATGATAATCACGTGGTGCTAATAAATCGGGTAGTGTAAGCGAACCGGCTGCGATTAAATATTCGATCGAAATGTATGCGCGGTCACGACACCGATATTATAGAAAATAACATTTACAAAGAGAAACAGACCCTATTACCTTACCACTTAGATTGAAAGTCAGGCGGAATGTGTAGTAGCTGCAGTGCACCGCAGTAACAAGCATTGGCTTTTCAAGGAGAGACAATGCAATAATTATCGGAGTGTTAACTTGAGGTCGGTGCACACGGGGCGACCGCGACCGGGACTTTTATTGAGGATACATTTTATGAGGTTAAACTTTTTTGATACAATAATCCAGAAAATGGAGGAAGGTTTTGAAGTAAACGCTTTAATAAACTTTATTTTTAATTTTTATGTACTTAAGACCATTTACAACTGGATCTTTTAATTTTGATAATTCGTTTTTGAGTATGGAGTAAAAAACTAATCATCTTGGTCACACTCTCTTCACATTTCACCATTATTGGTTGAATAATTTTAAGTTACACTCATTAACTACAAAAATTGCTTATAAGGATGATAATAATTATGGTAATTGAAACTGCTGTCTATGATGATCGGTATATTAAGAGCAATTTGACAATGGATTTTGTAAGCAATATGCTTTACTGATAATGTTTTTTTTTATTGATTTGATTGTCTACATTGGGAGGACAACATTTGTTTTTTTTTGTTTTATGCTTGATAGGTTAGCCTTTGACCACTATCTCACCTGATGATAAGTGATGATGTGGTCGAAGTTCAGGCTAACCTAGACTACTACTGGCTCTCAAGGACAGCTGCCGGAACACACCGTTAGGTGCTTGGCGACAGATTATCTACTTGAGGGTGGTAGCTAGCCAGGCGGGCATTCGCAAAATGCCCTACCACCATGGTATTCGAACCATGACCATGCGAGAGTGTTTTGAATCAGCATGGTAACGGTTTCTACAAGCTATTCCTTGTCTTTCAGTGTTGATAGTCAGTACGTGTTTCTTTTTATTTTTATAATTGCTATTGAAATATGTTTGAGGGTCGGGACTTTTAAGGATTAAGTGAGATTGTCGACCTATGTTTTTTCGAAGTAAGCGACTTGTATTGAACTGTCGAAATTCAGTGTGTCACCCGAGGAATAACAATATATGAAGCAACATAAAATGGTTGAGCATTAAGCGACGTTAATCGTCGTATTATAGTGTAGGGTATCATGTAGTTGTTCGGACATGTAGAAAATATGGACGATACAAAATTGTACAAATTCAAGCGCACAAGTAGAGTGTGAATCATCCGTACATATCTATTTAAAAACCGTATCAAACAAAATCCGTTGCGTAGTTTTAAAGATCTAAGCATACATAGGGACATACAGCGGGAAGTGACTTTGGTTTTATACCATGTAGAGATGAATATAATGAGCAGATAATGCTCTTGAAACGAATGTATACTTGTACAATTGAGATTATATTTATAAATCGAAGCAATCTCTAAATCATTCCGGTGTACACCAAGTTTTAACAATATATTGTGCAATACTTAGACGATACTTTTATCCGGTTTCATATTTCAGTGATATCGTTCTGCAGTTCCATTGTAGTAAATGGGATTGATGTTTTATATTTTTCTACGATGGAAACTAGTAAATATATTTATATCCCTGATTTTGTTTCAACTTTTTACTGAAATACAGACAATTTGTAAATATTTTTAATAAAATTTAAAGGAAATCAAAAAAATAATTATAAACAAAGTGTGCATGTGTTTTAAAATATTAAATAAGTAATGTCACATATTTAAACAACACCAAATCTTATGTCAAAATCATCATACTCTATATAAGTCTTCAAAATCTTTATAAACAAAAAAGCTCTTACGAAGATCAAATACTTAAAAAAGCTTTAATAGCATAAAAGTATTAGCTATATTAGTACGAGTATTATACTTGAAAACAGTATGTACGTAAAAGCCATTCTTTCTATTACATTATTGTTTGTTTACTTTGTGTGAAAATTGGTTGATAATTTCGACCTCAGTCGCAAGGCATACGGATTAAATGGATACACTGTATATGGTGAGTTCACATAGTAAGATGGTCAATGCCACGGCATTTTTACTGCGTGAGTTAGTTTTGCTTTTTGTTTAAAAACTTACAAACAATAATACAACACGTGTTTTTAAAGCAATTTACATTAAATAGCATAGTGATAGATGGTAGGGCATTTGTCCTTGCTCGAATGCCCTTCTAGCTACGCCTAGCTAGAAGACCGTACCAACCTACAGGAGCAAAATCTGTCACTACATTGAGTTCTGACAGCTATTTTAGAAGACATAGTATATCCATTATAGATATAGCTTGAACAACATTTTTCGACCACAACATTACCTACCAACAGGTGATATAGTGGTCAATAGCTATTCGCTATAAAAAGTTCAAACGCCCCCGCCACTTGTAAAAACAAGATACAACTCAGAAGAAAAATAATTATATCATTTTTTTCAACAATTTTCGATACCTCCCTCGTAAATAGCAATTCATTTAGAAATATTGTGTTCTTGTATTAGTCCCAACGTCGTCGTAACATTTCCGGGACAAGGTTGTTTTGTCGTCGGACATCTCAGTCGTCGTACAAATAGTACCTTTGTTGCTGCGACATTCTATGAAACAAATTGAAATTGATATTAATATCTGAGATATAGTCAAGATGCCGCAGCGAAGAGCAAAATGGGAGTTCAATAAGAATTGAATATAGTATTGTATTACTTTCATTAGTGAACTATAAAATAGTAAGAGTTTTTTGTTATTTGTTTTACAATTAAAGTCCTTTAATTTTTATTTCTTTGTGTTGATGACGTGTAATGAGGTTGCGTAATGTACTTTTTTGGAATAACAATCCAGATAATAAGATATTAAGTTTAAATAAGACAAATAATATTTTTATATTTTTAGGATCCTAACTAGAAAACGAGTCCATCCGTCCGTTTTTCCGTCGGTCTGTCCGTTCTATAAATGACTGTATTTTTGGTGAAGTAACAGGTAGCCAGTTGAACTTTCAAAACAAATATGTAAATTTTCCTATAAATTTTGTTTAATATCATATAGTTAAACTTTTTTGTTACATGTAAATATAATTGTCACCTAGAGAGATTCATATAAAAGTAAATGTTTAGTACTTTTTGTGTTTCTTCTGAACCTTGAGCGTTACAGTACTTAGAGTCTATCTCGCACTTGGTCGATTTTAATTTATAATTGCAAAGAAAGTTTGAAGAAATGTTAAAGTATGAAAATCTTGAGCGGTGGAATCAATGCGTTTTCGTATATGAACAGTGGCTTACTGCACTTTTATAGCACGCCTAATATCATAAAACTAATGGCATTTGTAGAGTTCCATGTCAAATCTCGTCTAGAGTTTGTTGTATAGAAGTGACTTGGTATTCATACTCAAACCGAATCATAACCAACCGCAGCTCGGCAACGAAACATTGTTCCAGCTCCTTATCTCGACTGATTTAAATATTCCTTTAGTTTTTCGTATCTCTACTGGGAACGGAAAGAATGAGTCTTGTTTACCGACGTGGTTAGTTTGTTTTTATGGACGGCGTGATAAAGCGATGAATTATGGCTGGATTTGCAGCTACAACGAACACAGTGAAATAAAAGTCTTTAGAAGTAAGGAATGAACGTTGAAGTACTTAGTTTGTCTGTGAAAAGTAATTTAACTAAATAAAAAATAATATATAAATTAACACCATTTCTACGAGTAAATGTGTTATCCCTATATATATATATAATAAATGTACATCGGTGGCCCGTGGGGTGCCGGGCAAGAATGTCACCTTCCCATATACCCCACGCTTGGCAGAAATATTGAGGGACGCAGTGTAAGATTGCAGTTCCTCAGATGATGCTGTCCACTTTTCAGTATTTTTACTAGTAAAAATACTGAAAAGTGGACATTTTTACTAGTAAAAATACTGAAAAGTGGACAGCATCATCTGAGGAACTGCAATCTTACACTGCGTCCCTCAATATTTCTGCCAAGCGTGGGGTATATGGCAAACCATTAATGGGCAAGGTTGTGTTCAGCAGTAAACAATCTGGCTGATACAATAAACCTAGATAATGGTACGATAATTGGGCCGTTTGGTGTCGAGACAATAATATTGCAAGATGGAAATAATTATATTTTCAAAGCTATATGTAGACGCTCCTAGTCAATGTAATTAAAAAGTGGCTTAATTAAATATTATTTAACTTCAACGGTTAAGTGAAACTACGAAGAACAAAAAAGACTCCTTTTCGTGTTTCATGCAGAGCATTGGACATCTTATAGGCTTGTCATATATGTGATCGCTATAGTTATATTTTGTTGTGATGGATGATGATTTATCAATTAAAATGTAATATCGTGTCGTTTTTGTTACAGGTAATTAATTGAGAGCAGCGCAAATTTTGTATGCAAATGCGTGAGTGGAAATAACTTCATAAAATATAGTTAATTCAAAAGAAACAGTTCGCCCGTGGCGTGAACATGGCAATTGCAATGGAGCTTAATTATCGAAAACTCAAAAGTGTTTTATGGTCAATATCCCGTTTCACTCCAGTGTTTGTGTGAGCTTTTTGAGGTGCTCCGAGCGTACCTTACATAATCGTTCCTAACCGATCACTAAGTGAAGCAACGTCCGCTGAGGTCATGAGTTGCATGTTTGACCGCTAGTGGCATTAGGTACTACTGAGCGCTTCCGTGCTTCTCGGATTCGATTGTTATCTTAAGATGGCATCCCTTACAGCACGGTGTTAAATTGACAAGCGACCGCCTTAATGTAGGAAATCTGTTACCAAGCACCTAGTCCTGGAGTGCCAGTAATCTAGGTTAGCTTGAACCAAATCTTCAACCATCATCATCACTTATAATTAGGTGAAGTAGTGGTCAAAAAATTTAGAGTAAAAACTGTAGAAAAACTTGTAGTTGATTTTTATGTCTGTATTGGTTTTTATTTTTAGGGTTCCGTACCCAAAGGGTAAAAACGGGACTCTATTACTGAGACTTCACTGTCCGTCCGTCCGTTTCTCACCAGGTTGTATCTCAAGAACGGTGATAGCTAGACAGTTAAAATTTTCACACATGATGTATTTCAATTGCCGCTCTAACAACAAATACTTAAAATAAATTTAAAGAAATATTTAGGAAGGGCTCCCATACAACAAACTTGATTTTTTACCGTTTCTTTCTCGATACTAATAACGATGACAGGTAGACACTTTAACTATTCACAGAGTATTTAGTTTTATGTTCTCTTTAAATATAGTTTATTAAAATAAAATAAATAATTAAGGGGGCACCCATATAATAAAAGAAGTTTTCGCCGTACCTACCCAGCTCAATCGGACACTGTGAAAAGTGTCTGTAACTTGCATGATTAGGTTACAGATAATGGTACGGAACCCTTCATGCGCGAGTCCTACTCGCACTTGGCCGGTTTTTATGAAGTAATGAGACGGACAAGTAGTGTAAGATCATGGAATGGACTGGTCCATTTCAGTCTCCGTTCTTATAAAATGTTACCGTTGTAGGTTTGGTACTCAAGTGTTGGTATATTTGATCGGCTGCAAATTCTAAACTAAAAGTCACTACGATAATCGTGATCATTTTAATCATTCGTTTCCAATTATTTATCAGAATCTTTTTCAATATGATTGCAAGCACTATCACGTACTATGCGAGTAAAAATGTTCTGATCTTATAGTTAATTTCAGTTCAAACGGTATTACATATTCTGGGGCCAAGTGGTTTAGGCACCCGGCGCGCAATCGCTGGCCGTGGCTTGGATTCCCAAAAATTCGACATAAATGTTGTGCTTTAATAATTTACGAATGTTGACGAAAACCTGTTTATCTTTCTACATTATGTCAGTTTAATGTTTCATTACAATATACGTATTAAGTATATTTAAGTATATAATAGCATGTGATTGTGTGACACAACATGAGTCACAAAATTTTGTTTGAATTAATTTTCATTCGAAATCTGACTGGAAAAGTGATTTTATCCGCAAGTGTGTAAATGTTTTTGAAATTAGAATCTCCATGAAAGTTTCAGAAAAAAATAATTTACTTTAAATACTACCAATTCCAGTAATTTAACTTTTAATATCTACTATAAATTAACGCATATTTACTTCATTAATTAAACTTTTGTTCATGCACTTATCACTTTCATCGCTGGAATGAGGTGAAATGTTGATTGTTGCGTTCGGCAGCAAAGTTATTTTGCGTTTCGTACCTTTGAATCCTTCTGTGCGCTCAGGATTCTCTATTTTAAACCACTCACTTTATTCGTGGTTCAATCCTAGAATCCTTCCCTTCCTCGGGTTATAAAAGTACTCGCGTCAAAAAAACTTTGCAGCCTTGCATAACAAGTAACTAATATTAAAATATTAATGCTAAACTTGAATTACAAGTAATTTATTGTTACTAAAACTTGATAATGTTGTAATACTTTTTTTTACTATTTATTTGGACCTTTATTGAACTTTCACGGTAATTTACCACAATCCTTTACTTACGGTATAAAGTCTGTTATTAGTGGTTTTAATGAGTTCCCGACATTTGGAAGCTGTTGCAAGCACTTTCGGACGGTTGGAGAATGTGGGTGGATCAAAATGGAGTAAAGCAATTTGCAAGTGAGACTACTTTTTAGATATTTTGTTTATTACCTACGACATTAAGTTTGTCGAAAAAGTGGAATTAATAGAAAATTATACTTTTTCAAATGAACGCGGTTGCCTGATTTGAAGTTGTTTTGCACGGATTTTGTAAGGATATAATTATTTGATCACATTTTAACGTGACTTAGACGGAAAAATTCATCATCGTTGAGGAGGAGTTCCAAAAAAAATAAGAAAACAGCTGCGTTTCATTTTATTTTACATATTAATTTTAGTTATGAATGTTATGTTTATTATTTAAACAAGTAATTCAATTCCTGTTATCTCCTAGAGGGTGTCCGAAGGTGTTCTCCCGAGAGCTGTTGCTCATAACCGGTAATGCGACAGGTAAAGCGGCCTACAAGATAGGGCGCAGCCTTGACGCCGTAATGTATGGTGTCGGCTTATTTCGGCCGAAGCTATTCTCCTGAGATCTGCAGGTTAAATGGACGGATTTTCCTTCTTACAATGCTGTAATATAGATGTGTATCTGTGATGGAGTAGCTGTGGCAGCGGTTTTTGTTGTGACAACTAGTCCTCGTATAAGTGAAATAACTATGAACGTCCGTGTTACTTTTGCAAAATACTTATCAAATGTGTCCATTCTGTATTGTACGGAAATCATATGGAATACTTCACCAGCGTTTTCGTTCTCTGATAGAACTGGTTCGAACGTCTTTAAGTATATAGTGAATAGATAGGTATCTTCTATGCAAGCATGTTAAAACTACAATTGTATCGTCATACTTTCAACCAAGTGGAACTGCGATCAAACGATGGCATCGCTGTTAAATAAATAGCTGCGACTGACATATTCATGTTCGAATGCATAAATAAAAACCTTAAATCTAAATCTCGAAAGTTTGATAATATTCGTTTTCAATCCCTTTGTCATTCTCAGCAAAAAACAAAATTCAGAGCATGAGTAGCCAACACGCTTGATAGGCACTACATCGGATAAAGGTAAGTAGTGACATCACGATGCTTAAGCTCAGTCCCTAAAAGACAGCTCTTCCAAGTATTTCCTTATTCAGAACAAGTGACGCGCGTCCTCTCACCTTATCGTTGATGCATAAGCGGTACAAACATACTAGTTTCAATAACGCCCTGTCAGAGGGCGTACAAAACGCCCCGACAATTCAGCTCTCGATAAAACTCGATAAGTGGATAAAAATTCGCGTTCGGAATAAATATCAGCGAATACTTTTTGCTCCGTCCTCGATCGTTATTTATTATTTATGGAAATAGACCTGGAAACTCCATCGGGGAAGGTCGTCATATTTTTCTTAAAAAAAAGTAATGTCCCTTCGCTGCGGGCGCACGTTTGTCATGCAAATTTATGCGATCCGTTTTTAAACCGATCGTGATTTCTAGACGGAATATTCAATCGGGAATAAAAAGAGTTTTTATAAACGTACTAATGCGAAGATTATGTTTTTTGGTCACGACAGCTTATGAATTAGAAATGTTGTGACGCAAGAAACGTTGTTTTAATAGGGGTAGGATTGCGGAGAGAGAAGAGAGCAAAATACAGGCGTCGGCGGCAATAAAGTTAAGTCAGTAAGGGCAGTATTTTATTCATTTCATTAGTTAATGAAATGTTTGGTTTAGTTATGTCATTTTGTTGCTCTAATTTCAGGTTGAACACTATTTTGTAACCAAATTCCAACTCTTTCTTATTTATGGTGTTTTTTTGTGACACCTGATAACAGGCGCAAAATAACAATTGACAAAATGAATTAAAATTGGTTTAAAATACTACTTACTCGTATGTGATTGGATTTACTTCGTTAAGTTGCATGAACATAAATATCTTTACTGAAATAACTTCACATTTTGACATTTAAATTGAAAAGTAGAGCAAAACACCCTAGGCAAATGCTGCCACCAGGAAATGAAATTGATAAGTTTCTTACTAAACTAAACTTTTATTTTGAGAAAGTTTGGTAACAGCAGTAAAAGTAAGTGAATAAGTTTTCTTGAAGGCTGCACTGAACGTTGCAAAATTTTCTCATATACGCGAGATTGAACAAATACTATGTAACATCCACAAAATTAAAGACTCTGTCTGTGGCTACGAATAATTATTTATTCGTAGGTCTGTGGTTTACTTGTATTTTTCTATTTACTCTTGTATTTGATTAAGTAACAAAACAAGCATACATTTATTCAATCTACAGTCTTGAGAGAATAGGTAGGTATGTTACAAATTATGTTTTTAAAACGGTTTAGTCCGTTATATCTGCTATCAAAGCACGAAATATACACACATAATAAACATGAAATTATTGTTGAGAATACATTTGCAATATAGAATTTAACAAAACTGTATATTAAAAAGGTAGATGTCAAATCGATAATAAATTAAAAGTACAAAATAATAAAATTACCTTCCGTTATACAAAATAAAAAAATTACATATTAATAGCTCAAATACTTATAGGTTATCCATTTAAACTTTTTGGTTGTTTTTTAAAGCTAAATCAGCTTTTTGTACTTCACTTTGGCTGAAAATTTTAAATCCATCCATTTCTTACCTTAGTAAGCAATATTAAATTCAACAAATGCCGGTGTTTTTTCCGCGAGTACACGATTATGGAGAGAACACGATTACGAACACATTTATATTGAATACATCAGTATTTGGACTAAAAGAATTCGGCGTTTAACCTTTAAATATGGACGTGGAGTCTTACAGGCTATTCGATGTTTTCGTTTTCTTAGTTTCACCTACTCCCCCAGCAGCGGGGGCAGCGGAACCAGAGGGGCCAGGGGCTGCTCGACTTTATGGAGAAGGAGGGATTCTTTTTTGGTTTCTTATTATATTTTATTTTGAGAAAAAGATTCATTCTATCATAGGAATAAGTTTGGCTGTATTTAAAACCTAAAAATATAACCTAAGTAGATTTATACTGAAACGGCCATTTTATTTTTATTTTTGTATAATTTTGAATTAAATATTAAATATACAAGCACGTTATTTTATTGCTAGAGCCCACAATTTTTATATTCAATCAGTTTTAAAGTGATCTTATATCAAATGCTCCAAAAAAATGTGTGTGTGCATATAGAAACCTGTAAGAATCCACGTCCACAGTAGTGTAAAGAAAAAAATACATCCACACTTAAAGGTTAAGATTTAATTGACTGATTAAACTTTAGAAGTAAAGAAAATAACGGTAGGGTAATAACGATCCAATATGTAGGATTACTGGCTTTTAACAGCTGTAAATGACCATTGGTAGCAAGCAGTTTTTAAACTAAAATATCTATAGGATCGAATTATTAATGAGAACAGGTAATTTTTTTTTACCGGCGGTATGCCTTTATTAAACAAATACTACAAACTATATACAACACTACAGCTACTACAATACTACAGCTACTACAATAAAAGCATTTGGACTCATAGGCAGTCCAAATGCTCTAGCCCACTATCTGGTAATTGATGTTTTAATCAACTACACTGCTGACATAATTATTCTGTGAAAATTGGACATCAAATTGCTATGTATAAAATAAAATCACGGTTACTTTGTTCTTAAACAAGTTTTTGTTTTCCGATGTTTATATAAATTATATATAATTTGTTGTGTCAATTTTTACATTTCAGTGTTGTTTTGGATAATATTTCGATTAAAAACATACGATACTCAACCTATTTTAATGTTCTTAATACTGCCCCGTGAATAAATTATCTGCATATGGAAGTCTTAAGAGGCAATAAAGGGTAAAAAAGAAACCAGAAAGTGTAAAGCAGTGCTTTCTTAAGAAATGACTTCTTACTTAGTGATCCCCAAGACTCCTGCCAAGACATTTCCTAGTGGTAGTGCCACACTGTAGCCCTATAGGTAACAGCTGCATGGGCGCGCACGACCCAAATAATATCGATGTGAAGTAGTGGCTGTGCAACTGCGTTTCGATCGATATTAGGAGACGGATGCCCAATCCCCAAAAGAAAAAGTTATTAATTCTTGAGGGCACCAGCTGCAGAAGTACTAGAGTCTCTTTCCGGCCATACACCTCCAAGACCTGTACCTGATGGTGGATGCTTGAGCTGCCGTGCATAATCTGGAGGAGGCAAGGACGTGCTCAATTCTGTTTTTACAGCTCAGTTCGAAACAGAAGTCTTAAATCACCCCTTACCACGCTAGCCGCGATAAGGGGTTGACTTTTGCAACATACGAAGCCTCCGTTCTCACCTGAACGATGTCCGAATCAGAATCATGAACATTTATTAACAACAGATTCATATAATATACCGGTCTGCCAGATCTCATTGCAATAAAGGTAATTTTAATAATTAGATTTCCCATATCGATCATTCAATATTAACAATTTATAAATCTATTTATATTTATACTATTTCATTATATTTTGCAATTGTACAGATTCAACACAAGTACATTTTAAATAAATATTTATTAAAATGTTTCTATGTGAACACTTATTTCAATTTACTCAATGATCAATGTCAGTAGACTTATTCTTATTAATTAAATCATTAAAGTCATAAAAAACTTGTCTAATTAGCTACTGTTTAAATTTTGTCTTAAAATTTCGTATTTCGACATTAGACTATACGAGTATCACTTAAAAATATATCTAGTGACAATTCCGCCTAATTTTCCTGTTATGCTGACGTGACGTCACAAACGCCACGCAGCCAAACCGATAGAATTTTCGACGCATTTCGCTTTTACACGAAGCATCCTCACGAGGTCTTGACTTTTCAACTAACACCGAACCGACCGACCGACTATCAGATAACACCGAATAGAAACAACTTGAAATTGTATTTTTTAGGCCCATCGCCTGTTACTTTATAAGGCTCAGGTTTGGCCTCTCATGGGGTACTGATCTTACTTCAAAGTCAAAGTCAAAGTCAAAATCATTTATTCAATTTAAGCGTCTACGACGCTCTTATGAAGGTCAATTACAAATTTTAGTATTGAAATATTCTACATTGTACTGCCACGTTCAGCAAATAAATTGTATAGAGCCACTGCGAGAAGAACGGGCAAGAAACTCGGGGCCATTCTTTTAAACATCTTTTAACAGTGTGTTACATACATACTATATAATAGAGTTATTACAATATTTGTTTAAATTATATAGGTGACAGGCTTGGCGGAGGCGGAATTGTCCAGGCATTTTTGTCGTTTATGTAATCAGAAACTGTGTAGTAGGATTTCTTAATCAATATGTTTTTCACATGCAATTTGAATTTCCCTTCTGTGAGCGTTGTAATATGTTTGGGAACTTTATTATAAAACCGCACACAATTACCTAAGAAGGACATTTTATTTGTCTTTGCTAATCTAAAACCTGGCACCGCTATATCTTTATTCCTAGTATTGTAATCGTGATTGTCACTGTTTAATTTAAATTTACTAAATTTTTTACGAACATACATAATATTTTCAAATATATACAGACTTGGTAAAGTTAAAATATCAATTTCTTTAAAAAGATCCCTCACAGATTCCCTTGGACCCATTTTATATATGGCTCGAATTGCACGCTTTTGTATGATAAAGATTGTCTCCATCTCAGCAGCAGTTCCCCACAGCACTAGCAGCTTCTAGGCGAGAGCTCCCCAATATCAGCTTTTTCCATTTGACCGTACTCAATGCAGAGCAACTCAAATCGTCAACGATCACCCTTCAACGGTTCAACCCTTTGGCACTGCGTAGAGATGTTGGATCACTCTACATTTTTACATCAGTTGCAGTTGACCTCACGAGTTCGTCGGGGGAAGTACTGCCACCACACCATTTCTACCGAGAAGCTGTTATGTTTGCATTACTGTGTTCCGGTTTGCAAGGTGTCAGTACCGGTAAAATTACAGGCACAATAGTCTTAACAAGTAAACGTCTCAAGTCGATGGGCGCAGTGCAATACGCCACTTGTGACGAACTGCATCTGTTAAAGGCAGAGGTACCGGGACTGCTTAACACCAGATAAGCTTCGTGTTTGTACCATCAGGATATTAAATAAAAACCGTATATATCACATCCCGTCTATATAGTGTTTTAAGGAACTGTTCGATCTGCTATCTGAAGCTGAATTTTGCCATCGGACGGCCATATAATTCATAACAATTAACAAATAGTAATAAAGCATAATTAAGGTACTTTATTAATATATGATTTCAGTTTTTTTTTTATGGCTGATAGGGTTAGCCTTTGACTTAGCCTTTGACCACTATCTTGCCTGATGGTAAGTGATGATGTGGTCGAAGATGTTGTTCAGGATAAATTAGAATTACTAGTTATTTTATCTATTTTGGCGCGGGTTCGAATCCTGCACATGTCTATAATTGTTCCTCTCGTAATTTTGTAATGTAATCCGCAGCGCATGCGATATTGCAAAAATACAAATATTAATATATTTGTAGTCTCCAAAATGGGCTTTAGATAATGACATCTCCCAGGCAAGGGTGCAAAAACGTTTTTATATCATATACATTTATTATGTAATTCAATTTTTACGACCCGTATTTAATTAGGTTAACATCATACTTATATTATAAAGATTTCATTTTATAATTAATTCGGTTATGATGCTTGTCTTGAAATGCGGACGGACGAAAAGACAGACAGGCGGTGAAGTCTTAATAAAAAGGTTTGAATTCTGCTATTTAGATATGGAACCCTAAAAAACGACGCAAAATAACCCCGTTTCTCACACTGGTAACCTTAGCCATCGAATATCTGTCAAAATAGAAATATGACTCAGCGAGAACACTTCCCGCTTCATCCAAATCCTCTCATCCCATCCTCGAGCAGCGACAAGGCCGACAGACTCCTCGACGAGGGTCACCAGCTCCTCCCCGCCCCCCGCCCCGCTAACCGCCCTAATGTGGAAATGAATTATGACCCCCGGTAATAGCAGTTGTTATTAAATCATCTGTTTGACTAGCGGGTTACGAGCGCTGAATACACATTTTTGTGTTGTTCTAGGATTATAATAGCGCTGTTTGTTCGGTTCCATAAAATACTATAGTATTTCGTATAAATTAAGTCATTCTAATTATAATAACGAATGAAACATTCGAAGACAACTCCAGACAAAAAAGCGCTATGCAAATCCACGTGCAGATAAACGTAGATAAAACTAGCGTCATATAGTGATATATATAAATTCACAAACTAAACGCCAAACTTGCCGAATTCAGTATGAAAACCAAACGGAATGTACATTAACTCTGAAAGGTGTGTATATAATATCTTGTTAAAGTCGATTTCATGCTAATTCAAAACAATGAGCTCCTTAATATATGTTGTCTTAGGTTTTTGCGATTATTACACATGGTAATTAAACAACTTTAAACGGTTTCAATCGCGTATATTTATCATTATTTAAACGTCGGGACAAAAATAATGATAAATATACGCGATTTAAACCGTTTAAAGTTGTTTAATTACTCCTTAATTAAGTCAAAAACTAAACGTGTTTATATGGTAATAACAATATGTATAAGAAAAAATATTAAAATATTAATCCTATAAAAATAGAATACTAATGACTATACCTAATACTTAACAAAATTATTAGGTAAGTATATTTGTAGTTGCGTCTGGTTTTCCCGAGATAAAAAGGAGAAGGTTTATAATTAAGTTTCAGAACAAACATCCCGAAACATTTCGTTACCGTTGCCGCACCACATTCTCATTAAATCTTATACTTTATAAAATACTGACAAGAAAATAGTCAGTGGTTTTCTATGGAATTTTATAAAACATCAAAGCTTCTTCAGACACTGCAGAAGACAGAATTTACATAAATTCATCTTTACCAAACCAGTCATTCGAAAATAAAACTAACACAAAAACCCCCTTATCGCATACGGTCAGAATGAGCAATTAACAATCGCCCTCGCTAATTCAATCGCTTTTACTGTTTGATACTGACTTCTAACAAAGAACCTTCTGCCGGACATTCATTAATGGATTCTGTGAAACGGAACGTTACTCCAAGTCAAAAGGTTGAGTAAAAAGAAACGTTAAGTCCGTAGTTGATACTTGAAAAGCGCTTTTCTCGTTCGTTGTTCTCAAGATTACATCGGAATGTAAGTCAAATCGGTTTTTGTGAAGTCTGGGACGCTGCCAAGATCTCGGTTGTTCTGTCGCCAGGCACTGAGTTTGGCATTACTCAGACCTGCTTTGGAGAGCTGCTACAGACTTTGTTGTATTTCGTACCTGTTTCAAATCTATGGACGATATCAAGTTACATTGAGTTTTAATCGTGGCGCAACCAATATTTTTTACTAAAATGACACATGACATGAATTGTTTATGGGCAAAGTAAATAAGAATTCATATCATGCTCCTAAGAAAGTGATTTGTGCCCAAGGTGGTCGGTGTTAACCAAACTGTTTTTTAGGGTGTAAAGTATGACTTCTCCTATAATAGTTACTGACGATTACATCTAATCTAAACTAAACTTTACCGATATTTACAATTTATTTGATAACTTTGCTTATATGTAAGTATATAGTGTTTTATGTAAGTATTTATACAAAGCTTCATATAAGTTAAAAAGTGACTCAGATTGATTATGTGACTGAAATATAATATAATGTTCAATTATTTCATCATCACTATTTTTGTCACTACATGTAAGCGTATTGTATAATATACACATCAGGAAGTAAATCGAAATATCACAAAAATACCTACATGTTAATAAGACGATGCCGATGACAATGCAGGCCCGTTTTCTAATTTTCAACACTAAAAAACAAATATTAACAGAAATACCATAATTCCTTAAATACTAGACAAGCCTGTCTGCTCGCCTTATTATGTCACTACTGACAAACTGTGTACGAAAGTGATTGAATCAGAGATCGATATCACGTGTGCAGGTGATTGATATCGATTAGAAACCTTGAACAGGGAATGACCTCGTTGAAGAAAATATAAAGTTATTATTCTGATAAATGTCTTCATATTCTACGGCTTCGCGTGGTTGTAAGGATAGTCAAACACTTCCTGTAGGTATTTTATTGAACAAACAGTAGATCAATGTATACCAAGGACTGCAGGGTTCCCGCTTTGCCGTACAGTTTCTGGTTTAAGTATATAAAGACTAATACATATCTTCTAGTTGGATATCGTAAAAGAGGACAAAGGGAAAGATAATTTACGTAGTACGGACAGCATCTCATCTCATCTCACACGATAATGTGGTACCAACTTAACACCCTGATTATGAAAGGAAAAAAAATACCACTGAGGAGAGCATTCTGAATACATTCTGAAAGTTGGTTAGCGTCAATAAAGCAGCCGGCCATGAAACTGAAGCCAAAACTGATTACGATTTCATTATTAAATTTGTGCTTTAACTGTGATGTAACCTTAAATTTATTTTAAATATGTTTTTGTTTGCTTTGTATCTGTGTTTTCCAGAAGGTATTGTCATATTGTACCGATTCCACATAGGTGGAGAACTACTTATTAAAACTTTCTCAAGGGAGATTAGCGTCAGGCAGGAAGCTGACCATAAAATACTAAGACACATTACACATTTCTTAAGTTTTGTCATTGGAATGGGTTCAAAAATGACATACTTTTGCATGTGAAGCGGCTTCAGTTTATGTTCTCGACGACTTCACAGGATTCAAGGTCCAATCGAATAAACGAGTACTCCTGTAGTCCTGCTCCCTATTCCGTGTAAAGGCCCTCGATCTCAGCACCCACTCGACGCACAAAGGTACTCACATCACATACGAATACATAAGCCTTGAGCGAGAATCGACGCGAGATCTTTTTCAATCGTCTTTACTTCTTAAGGAAAAGGATCTACAAATATGATTTTGCATTTGACTGGCAAAGTGAATTCATATTAACTACTCTTACACATGTTTGGTGTTTAAATGACTAATAAAAGTTTTGAAATTGGAATTATAATAATATGTAGGGACATACCAGTGGCAATGGTTTGCCACGATCAAACATTGACGCGAAGCTTGCCTCCTTATTGGCTACCGTATGTTAGTTCAGGTAGAAAATCTGTAGTACAAAAAAGTAGCGTGTCCCAAAAGTTTTCCAAGCATTTGCACTACTGTCTTAAATAAAATATTAGTCAAGCAGATTTAGTCCATTGATGATGGAGACTTGAACAAAAAGGAACAAAAATATTTTATTGATCAATTAATTCGTTTAAATACACAAACAGTACTGAGTACTGAATAACAGCGAGATAATTAACCAAGGATCGGGATAAGAATTTTCGATATAGAGCATTGCGCCTTCTACGCTCGTCTCGGGTAGAGTACTTTCAGCACTCACCCTTCAGGGCTATTAAAAGCCTTCCCTCGCCCAACGTCCGGTGAATCTGTAGATTGCCGTAATGGCAGATAGCATTCAAATCCTTCCTAAATAAAATAATTATGGTTTACTTCAATATGCACCTTATTAGGTATTGGTATATATAATATGGTTGTGACGTAACACAATTCATACCTAAAAAGTGTTCAGTCAAAGTAAAAGTTATTTTCGGTAGAAGAAAATTTATGAAATGTAGGTGGTTTTGTGGGTTCCCAGTACCCTATGACGATTTATTTTTGTCTATTAGGTGACAAATGTGTAGAGTAGAGAAAAAACCGCAACGTGTGTAGAGTTGTATACCCATGCTTTGAATGGTTTCACACACGCCATGAGCTCTTTATATGAGCCATAAGAACAACATGTTCACATTTTCCCCACCTGTTACATACATAATATAATCACGCCTGTATTCTCCGAAGGGGTCGGCAGAGGTGTGTAAGTTTACAATAAATAACACACAAATCATCCGTGGGGTGCCGGGCAGAACTGCAGCCCCCATTGCTACCTGCTGGGGTCGTAAGAGGCGACTAAAGGTAAAATACCGGGAGGTGGGCAGCAGCGCCTTCTGAAGTACTGATATCTTAAACTGCGATCCCCAAGACATCTGTCAAGCGTGGAGGTTATGGAAAACCCCCCTTTAATGGGGGAGGCTGTTTTCACCAGTGGACAATCCGACTGATACAATATAACAAACAAATAATTTCATAATTTGTAACCTATCAACGGTGGAATGGTTTTTGAAGTAGTACTACTTCAAAAACAGTAACTTATAATGTGCAAAGGCAAGCTAATGCTTAAGTCATGTCCTTTTGTCGTATCGCAGAAACCGTATATAACCAAGCAACTATCTTAAAAATATGTTTTGTTTTTATTATTCATATATATATCTTATCTACATACAGGTCAGTACAGGTTTAGTACCTCCGTTACCTAGTTCAAGCTCCCGTGGCAGCTATAAAAGACAAACTAGTATTTATCTACAAACTAGGACCTTACACCGTTTTTTTATTTTTTGTTCGTAACGGAAAAATATATTGGAATAATTCTTTCAAAATGTACAATAGCTTTTTCTACTATCACACACTGAAAATTTCAAGTCTCTTTAAATACCATAAATCTTAACAATATACCAAACCATTCATGCCCCAAAACATTCATTTATATGATTGTATGAATGTTTTTTGTCCCCAAGCTTTAGGCGCCCAATATGCCACTGAAATCTCTCTGTGTTCGGCAAAAAATATTTTTCCACGTTGCTCAAAAGATCAATAGGTACCAGCTTCGTTCCCGTATTTGCTAAGAGCATTGTCCATGCAAGCTGTATTCGAAACACGAAGCGTAGTTCGTCAATTCCTTGTTTTATACCGTCCATCAGGGAGCACAGTCACAGAAAATATACAGTGAACTTCGTAAAACGATTTGCATATGCCAATTCTGAAACGGCAATAGTTGAACATCGGGCACTCATTGAATCCTTTACTTCAATAAATCAAGAAACCGTGCAATTTATAACTGCTGAACTTATTATATTAGGATGTTATGATAAAACGGACCGCATATGATGTTCATACAATGCTTGAAGTTATTTTTGTAACTAATATACGAGTATGTCTACATTATATTAGCAAAGTATGAAAATTATAAATATATTTATTACTAGCTGTACCTGCGACTTCGTTCGCGATTGCCGTACCTGCAGTCTAATTATTCACATTTGAGCACTGTTTATCTCATATTAAGCAACGCTATGGTCTGCGGTGAAGCACTCTCAAAAAAGAGAATTTTTTTGGGTTTGTAATCTCCCGGGTTGTATTTTCCAGAAGACAGTAGTTAAGTTACTCAGAGAGATCCTTCGCGGTTTGCACAATAAATGTTGAAGCAAAGTACTTTGTGCGTTTCTTTGTAATTTCGATCTTAAAACGGTTTGTGTACATTTTGATTTTCATCCCCTTTTCCGAAAAAACCGTGCTGAATTTCGGGATAAAAAGTTTACAATAACCTTTTTCGTAGTATGAACTCAAATCGTGTTAAGTTTCATTGAATTCCATGCAGTAGTTTTGGAGCGATGCGCGGTCGGGATACAGACGGACAGACCTACAGACAGACAGACAAAAAAATATACAGTTTTGGCATCAGTGTCAGCTACAGATTGCTCTCAAATTTTTATTTTCAAAATATCTGCCATGTTCAGAATTTAATCCGCTACAGTTTTATTATAAGTACATATATTTATAATTTAAAAATTTCTATTATATTGCCAGCATACTAGGCACGCTGCCAACTGGTAGTGGGTAGAGCATTTGGACTGCCTGATAGTCTGCAATGGCTTATAAGGTTCTTAGTTCGTAGTATTTGTTTAAGGCATACAGCCGTATAAGAAAAAAAACTAGAGTGGCTTTATTTACGAAGTCCGTGATTTTATATATTATGAGCTATTGATGTCGAACTTTATCCTTTAAGGGAAATAACTAAAAAAGTGTTTGAGTGTGTCATATCACCTTTTGATATAATTGAATTGTTTAAAATACCTATAGAAATGTTTTTAATTAGTGCATTTTGAATCAAATGTGTTCATAAAATTATTTTACTACATTTTATTTTAAATGTTACTTCATTTCACTTGTTACTGATTTAGTGAAGGTACGTTTTAATCATCAGATAGTAAATTACTTCTCTATGATAGAATATAATGTAGACAAATTTATTACTCATATAAAACTCTATCCGATGACGATTGAAACGGTGTAGTTGTATTGTCGCATAGGCAAGCAATATTTAAGTCCATTCTAAACAATAAATGAAAAACCGGGCCTTCGACATTGAATTTTAGTAGAAAACGTTATTTGTTCAACAAGTGAGCAAAGTTGGTTTTTGGTGCGAGTGCCGATTTCAATTACTTAGAAGCAGTCTAGAATGGAATCATGAGCGTACTGAGAGTTTATAAAAAAGACTACTGAGCACAGAGAGCTATTGACAGGCATGAGGTCGAAAAACTTTGCACTTGTGACAAACATACGACTTTTTATCTTAAGCAGTGAGAAAATTATTACGTAAATATAATGTTCCATATTATTTTAAAATAAACAATAGGTGTAAATCAAGAGTTAAATGTTATTTTACTGAAATTCTGCATGTTAAGAGTAACAATTTTGTTCGGGACTCACTAATCCACACGGGCTAGTTTCTGAAAGATATCGGATTTGTTATCCGAAAAATAGATAGCATAAATAGATTTGGTGTGAGATCGAAAAATTTTCTCTTCGTGCTGGAGACGTGAAAAGTATTTATTTATATTATGAATCATTATTACAGCGTGTAGCGTGTAGTGCTAGAATATAATGCAACAGGTTGCATTAAAATCTATTACGCCACGATGTAAGCATTTGCACTATGGTTTTGCTATTGTACTTACCTAACCTTTACATATTTCAACATTAAATCAATAGGTAATGATTAACATCTGTTTGATAAATTACAGTCATGTTTATCCACCTCCAAATCTCTTACCAGACACACTTGAATTACTGTCGCACCTAAACTGTGATTCATTCGGGCCGGGATGTCACGGCCCATTTGCGTCTGTAATTGTCGCCAGAGGGTGCTTTGACGTCGAATCACTTCTCACGGCTGATAATTAAACGGCGATGGACAAACGATTGGTTAAGTATGGGCAGAGCTCTGACACCGACTCTTAATGAGCATACGAGGGGGTTATACATTTACCTGGGAATGTTGTCCTATGTAAAATCATGCACTAAAAGTTAAGAAAGTATATTCATGATATCGTTTTCTTAGAGTGATAAGTATACTTGTATGTGCCTTGTTTACTCGTTCAAATGGTTTTTGTTGTTAAAATTTTATATTAATCCTACCTATGAAACGGTTTATTTAAATTTCAAAGATTTTCTAAAACTTATGACATAGTAACATCAACTACAGTATGATATTTTTTAAGTTTTTATAGTAACGATGTCATGAACATTTTAATCTGCGTTAATACAATCTCCATACTTGTAAAATTCTAAGTACTTAGTTGCTATTATTTTGGTCTGGGTACCTTTTTCTAATACTGATAAATTAGTGTTTGACCACTATCTCATCTGTAAGTCATGATCGAAGTGCGGTCGAAGATAATATTGAGGATAATTTAGAATAACAAGCTTAGTTAGATATAGGAACACACTGTTAGCTGCTAGCCAAGCAAGAATTCCTACCACCATGCAAATCCGTTCTAGAAATAGCAAAATGAATACCAATACTTTGTACCTATTCAAAAACAACTCCTGAGTAATAATTATCCAACCAAACCTTTGTTTCGAATACTGAGAAGTCAAACCAAGTTTCGCTGTAAAGGGATAATGCCGTTATGACTTTTATATGAAACTATGTAAATCCAACCCTCGTGTAGTGATTTAAATTGCTAATTCTGTCCGATTGTTGTCTGTACTTCGACAATGACTGAGGAGACGAGTCGGGATAATACCTTGTAAATGGAAAATGGCGAACATCAGTGTTGTTTCTAAGTCGGTATCAGTATTACTAATACAGTTTTTTTATAACGCAGTTTATGACCTTTAGGTATTTGACTTGTATAAAATATAGCTTGATAAATTTTGAACAGCTCTCTAAAAACTGCAAATATATTTCGTAAGGTGACATATTTAGAAGCAATGATAGCCTAGCGGTCATAGCTATGGACTGCCTTGCCGCAGGTCCATGGTTCGATCCCCATAGAATAGCATTTTGTGAATGTTCACCTGGCTACTACCACCATGTAGAAAATCTGTTGCCAAGCACCTATCAGTGCGTTCCGGCACCAGTCCTTGAGAGCCAGTAAAAAAACAGATACATGAAATTTAAGAACTGTATACTTTTCTTTAAACTTTCGTGAAATAAACTCATGTTTCTAAATCATTAACGGGTCTATTTACGCACGAACCTGTATGTCCCTGAGGTGACGGGCACAGTTCGTCAATTGTGACACAATGCATTTGTTATAGGCAGAGGTCATTGCTTAACATCAGGTGGGTCTCGTGCTAGTTCCCTCATAATCACATAAAAAGAAAACACTTATAATTTTACTTCCTTCGTTCATACCAAGTGTAAATTAACAAAATTACAACGAAAGGAAAAACTTTAACTACGACTCGAACCCAAGTAACATGTGATGTGTAAACAATATTAGAACTATCGGGATGCGTCATCGTAAACAAGTGATAAATTGGTCTTGTTTGCAGTTCAAATCAGTTTGCCTGCAGATGTCGCTCCGTCCCTATAAGACTATTAGACGATAGAAGCGAAGGAATAAATTTGTGTTATGACTCACTCACTGCGATAGAACAGTTGAAAGAGCATCTCTCAGCTATAGGGACGGATGGTCGCGGATTCGAACACCACTCACAGTTCCTTATTTTTCCTTTCATTGTACTTTAAAAACATATACGCTTAGCAGGTGATAATGCAAAAAAAATGCAATGTTGTATATGTGAAGATGTCTAGAATATACAATTTTCGTACAATAATAATTATGCTATTCCATAAGAATGAAGCTCGAAGGGTAAGTCCAGTAATTATGTTCTAATATAACATAATTACAATAATCCAATTAGTTCGCCTCAGATACGATGATCAGAGCATACAAACGGACGCTATGCCTAAAAGTAGTTCCGGCTTTATTGAGCAACGAAAAAAGGAGTCCATTGTTTAATGAGCCTTATGTATAAACAGGTACATCGACTGCTAAACATTATTATTAAAATCTATTTCTTGCTTTATGGACTTGTATAAATAAACGAACCCAATTAGTCTAACAGTAATTAAAAAAATATTCTACACGTTTTCGGCATTTACAATTAGCCAAATTGTTTCCTAATAATAAACAACGAAAATTACTTTAAGAATATTAAAACATCATTTCTTCAAAAGATATTAATAGATAACTGCTAAGAATAATTCTCCATTTTAAAAACACCCACCGCCGAGAATTATTACGCGGGTCTTTTTTATGTAAATTTATTCCATCAACTCGGAGGCTTTTTTTATAACACAAAAAGTACTCTTTAGCGCGCACCAACTGCATCTTGAAAATTGGATTCGATATTTTGTTTTCGATACGGAATAAATTGTTAAAATGGTATTTGTTGGCACGAATTCATTGTGGAATCAAGTCTCTCGTATTGTCAGATTGGATGGTTTTATGTTTTAAAAAACTGGAATGCCAGAGGTAAACGTTATTCAATACACTCAAGAACTCACTTGAGAAATTTAAAGTTAGATGATTTACTATTTTATCATTATTTAGTCGGGTTGAATTGGATTGGTGTTTTCAGTCCTTTGTTATTGTATTATGTAGAAATTGCTTAAGTTCATTAAATTTTATTCTACTTTAGCAGGTTTTGTACAGCTATTTGTGTTAAGTAATCCGAAGTATGCATTGGGATTCGTACACATTCCTGATATTGGATAAGTATGAGCCCTCATCACCAGTTGGAAGACGTCCACTGATGAACGAATGCCTATCACATAGAACGCTATGGATACAAGTAGCTACTCGTATTAGCTACTTGTATCCATTGGCTCTGACGATGTCGTCGAGCCTATATACCAAATCTACGTCTTTCGGTGTACTGTGCTAACCACTCGAAATTCTGAACACAGCTTTCTGTACACTACGTTGGGTTACTCTGAGCTTATCCATGGTATAGTTAATCTCAGTGCCATAAGTCGTCACTGGCAACACACACTGGTTGAAGACTTTGGTCTTTAGGCTTTACGGAATGTTCAAAGAGGAGAAAGTCGTGTTATTTCCCGAACGCTGTTCATCGGGTGACCTCTTTGTCGAAGTTGGACCTACCTAACTGGACAATCTGTCCCAGGTTAATGTTATGGTCAAGGTTACACTGCGATGCAAATGGTCCGTCTGGTCACTATGACTTACAAAATATCTACATTATTAGTTTATTGTTCTTATCGCACATGAAAACATATTAGGTGGAATTAACACAAGATGGATTTCTTTTGTCAGTGTGGTTTATTGTCTATCAAACAATATAAGTACTTAGCATATAACTATTAAATAAATACATTATTTGGCCTTTTTTTGTCTCCATATAGTCAACTTAATTAAAATTCAACACTATTTATTTACAATTTCACAATATTCTCAGACAACGCCAATATTCTAATATTTTCTCTTATAGTCACAACCGCCTTAGGATTCGCATCTCTAATGCTCTCATCTAGCGTCTGCCTTATTTATTGTCTTTTATTTTATATCAAAGTACAATGTCCGGGATGTTACTGCCACCATACCTATTTCTGCTGTCAAGCTGGTTTTTGTCGGGGCATCACATTTTGAAGCACTCGTACCGTAGTTTTTTTTTGCCGTTCTTAACCGATCAGCTAAGTTAAGCAACGTCCGCTGCGATCACAAGTGGGATGGGTGACCGCTAGTGGCATTACTACTGAGCGTGCACGTACACATTACACGTGGATAAGTTAGACCCTCAGCCCCGGTTGTTGTCTCAGGATGTCAGTTGTTATAGCAAAGTAGATTTATTATATTATTATAGGACATATCGGTATAGCATTGTGGGCACTTTGCGAATGCCCACTGGCTAGCTACCGGATCAAGTAGAAAATATGTCGCCAAGCATCTAACTGTGTGTTCCGAAAAATGGCCTTGGGAGCAGAAAACTCTATGTTAGCCTAAATAACGTCTTCGACCATATCACTTACCATAAGGAGAAGCTATTAAGTGAATAAATTATTACTTTCTTTTTTATTAATATCAAATTAGAAACTTTAAAGTTTTTCATATTATTACTACTGTTAACGGATAGGTAAAGTAATCCATTACTTAGAGCCAGTGGTGTCACGTTGAGCTGAGCGATGGGGCCTCCGAGGTACGTCTTCACGGAGTTCGTCGCGTCTGCGATCAACTTTGATTTGACTTCCTTACACTATATAGCAACCTGGGTACTTTTATATTAAGATTTCTTTTAGAATCCTAGAATTTTGTATGCTTCAATACAGCAAGGCAAATGTCAGTGGCAATTATGGCATCGCTATATTTGTTTATTCTAACATAGATATCGTCACGACTGTTTTCTCCGATGGCATTGTTACAAAACATATTTTGGACCAAAAAGCCTAATAACTCGTGTGACTTTGGATCAAGTCCAAAACCTCAAGATACGAAAGCGGTGCTTTTACATAAGCGTGTGTGACGTACTTGTGGTTTATTCAAAGATTATTAATTTGACCACGCAGAACGTTCATTATTATAATCGTCATCACACCAACCGGAATGTCCACCGTTGAACAAGGTCTCTCCCATTGGGGGAAATTTGCCATAATCCCCACGCATGGCAGGGGTCTCAATGATCGCAGAAGAAGTTGTCAGTTTTTCAGAAAGTGCTGGTTTCGCACCTTACCACGGAAAGAAGTGAGGAGGGTGACATTCTAATAAGTATAAGTAACCCGGCACCCCACGGGTTACTTATACTTATTATTTAGAAAGTTAATTATCATATATTTTTTCTATTTAATTGAATCATTTTGTATATTGTTGAGAAATCACGTGCGTTGTTGCTGAGAGATTTGGTTCAGGCAGAAAACATTTTGTTTTATTCTTTATTAAAACTATATATAAATGAGACGGACAAGATGCCTGCCTCATAGTAGCATACTGCCTTTTTCTGCCTAGCAACTAAAGTGATTGACAAGACCTCATGATTTGGTCCGCGTGGAAAATTCTCAAATTTTCCCACGTCGTATACTTTATTCGCCTCAAAATATTTTTCTTATTCTAGTAATAAATTATCTATATGTTAATACACCCATCACACTAATAAGTTCATCATCATCACATCAGCCATCCCCATCGAGGGGAATTTGCCATAATCACCACGCTTGGCAGGCGTCTTGGGAATTGCAGTAGACGTTGGCAGTACTTCAGAGGGTGCTACTTCCCACCTCCCGGTATTTTCCCTTAGTTGCCTCTTATGACACCCACGGGAAGAAATGAGGAGGTGATATTCTAATTCGGCACCCAGTGGTATTTAACACATCATTGTTGTCTCAAGATAATAACGAGAAAGCAGATATTTCATATCTTGCTACTATTCTTAATAAGACAACAATAGAAGCTCTTATTTTCAATATAAATAGAATTACTTTGTAAATAAAACACTGGACAATTTTATTCACACGTTGATTCGCTATAACGTTGATTGGATTAAAGATACCCTTGTTTATTGTCCCGACGAGCCGCGGCCCGGAACGTTATTGTAAAACGTCCTTTATTTCCAGTATCGTGTTAAAATCCAGTTTATTTACACATAAATAAAAAAATGTTCTCGAAATTGTGCGGATCTGCTCGAGTGTTGTTCCACATTGGTGAACCCATGTACAAACTAGTATTGTGCTTGTACCCGGCACCCCATGGGTATGTGTTTCTTTAATGAAAAAGATATGTAAACCACAGTTAGTAGTACAGCATATAACTTTTTACAGTATGTTCCTCGTAGTGTCTATGGTCTTAGCAATTATGAAAAATATTAATAAAGTATTCTTTACGATTAACGATTCAATTACGATTTGAATAAAGATTACTTTACATTATTTTTATCCCGACTTTTATAAACTTTGAACTAATTTTGTAGACTCAACCACCACAAGCACTACAAAGCGTTTGAAATGAATTTATGATTAAATACCGTAAAATATAAATACAATGAAATCCACTGGATAGTATATACATACTATCAGCCGGATTGTCCAGTAGCGAACATTGTACCGGGGTGATTTGCCATAATCCCCACGATCGGCAGATGTCTTGAGGCTAGCAATGTACCATAGCAGCTCCTCAGGATGCGTCACCCACCGTCACCCACCTTCCGGTATTTTACCCATTTTCGCCTCTTTCGATACCCACGGGACATTTAAGCCCGGTAAACCACTGACAAAATCCATTTTAGTTGTTTAATTCACATTTAGTACTATACAGCTAAGAATATAAAATGCATATAATAGTTCTATATCCTGAAGTTGGATTCCGTAAAAGTTGACTCAGGAATCCCGCACATGACTTAAATTTTTCCTATCGTATATTTGTAATTTTGTAATTGACTCAGGAATTTTATACGTAGGATGAACGGCATGCCACTACTCACGCTTTGATGTTAGCACCATATTGTTACACAAATATTATATAGTTGCAAGAACGACCACATTAACATCAAGATTATTGCAACAGTGAGTAGACGTCAGGCAGTTGACAATAAAATCGAAGTCAATAATATTCTACAATAGTCTTTGTTTTAAACATGTTATGATGACACAATTATGATGTTTTCAACATCATAATTGTGTCGATCCTACATGGATGTCCAATGAGATATGGGTAGAAAGACGATGATGAATGATTGAAATAACTGTGATGGATTTATTAATATACATTTCACATTAATGTTGTTCATTTCATTTGAAATTATTAACCCGCCGCTGTGTGGGCCATGTGCATTAGCCATTTGTGTGTTATCCGTCTTGTGTGGTTGCTGTACTGCGTCAAAAATCCATGCCCGTAATGTACTCTATTTCATTCAGAAGGAAATGAACCTTATAAAACAAAAGTTTAATTCCTTGGCCATTATTAAAGTGGTTTTATCTAATAGGCCAAACATAGTAAAGGAAAAATTAAAAAAGCATATTTCTATTGCCTTCGACTGCGTAATCGTAGGCAAGCCTGACGGTAAGTGATGTTGCATTCGACGATGTTGATAAGGCTCACCTTGATTTACTGGCTGTCAATGACAGTTGCCGGAAAACCACACCGTTAGGTTCTAGGGGCAGATTGGTTTTTAGTTAAGAGTGGAATTCTCAAAGTGCCTTATCTGGATTTTCTCTTATTCGGAGATCTTAGGTACTATAACTTTGCACGCGCCGGATTGATTGATATTGAGTTTAGATTATGTATAACATATTAATTGTCACCTATCATTAGTAACATGATAATTTATTAGCTCTTTAATCATATTTGGTCTCAGGATAGTAAAATGTAAAAGCAAATTAAATGAGTGTTAGCAATTTCAGTATAATTGCGAAAAGACCAAGGTATAAAATTAATTTATTAAATATTATACTAGCTTTCCGGCCGCAGCTCCGCCCACGCGTATGTTGGTCATCGCGCAAGACCACTTACCTCTTTTGCGCAGTTAGATATAAACTATTCTATGTTCTCCACAGGGTTACAAACTATTTCCATACCAAATTTCATACAAATCGATGTAGTAGTTTTTAAGTTTAGTCGTTGCATACAAAAATACAAAAAATCTTATAATACAAATATTTACTCAATATAATATTAGTGTAGAAGTGTACATGTAGATAAACAAAATGTAAACCTATTTAAATTAAAAATATTTATTTCGCAAAGCATGGGTACAATATTATGATATGCAGACAGTAGTCAATAGGGATGATCTGTACTGTACTGTAATATATCAGCTGGATCGTCCACTATTGAACACAACCTCCCCTATTAAGGGGGTATTTTCCATAATCCCCACGCTTTGCAGGTGGCTTGGGGACCGCAGTGTAATATGGCAGTTCTTTTGAAAGCGCTGTTGCCCATCTTCCAGTATTTCTTCCTTAGTCGCCTTTCACGAAAACCACGGGATGATATGAGGGGGTGCAATTCTAACCCGACACCCCACGGTAACCAGGCACCCCACGAGGATAGGAAAGATTACTATGCTTTAACCAAATTGGCATGCAAAAATTAAGTTTAAAATGTGTTCAAACAAAAATCACAATCACAAGAAAAATATATCAAAATTAAATACGTCATTACTAAAATAAAAATGCCTAGTTAAATGTCATTATGATTTAAAAAAAATAAGAAAATTTTTAAAAAGTCTTAATTGTCTGGTTCTCATAAACAATGTGGTAGCTTATTATAAATTAATCCTCTCATTTTAAACTCACCAAGAGTTGTTAAAACCTTAGAGATAAGATTTTAAACTATAAGGTCAAATTCACTATTTTGGAAGTAAACTGAACTTGGTGTTTTTATTTGACTCATGTTAAAACATTTGTTGACCTCATACTAAAGAAAACATAGCATGAAAGTACACTCGGGATTTAGTTCATATGGTGTCTAAATGGTTTCAAAAATCTAAAGCATATTTTTGTGACCTCAAAGTCTCGTGTATGTGTTGTGAGCCACATAATATACCAAAGCAAAGAATACAATAATAGTTATTTATTATAATTTTGAAGTTAAAAATCCTACTAGGCGCAGTTACATAGCTTCGTAGAGGTGCTACGTAGCACTTAACGATACAATAGTGTAGCGTTATGTGCTACGCAGCATCATAGAACATTACAAAGTTATGAGTGCATATAAAGCACGCTTTTATATGTATGTACTGCATTGTTCAGAGTCTGTTCAGATTTCTACGGCTTTTTATTTATCGTGTGTCCTTTTCACAAAAATAACGTATGTAAAAGTTTAAGACAAAGTTATTAAAGTCGCCCATTATAATATAAAACTGGAAGCAATGATGGCCAAGCTATATCAGCTTTAAACTGCCGTGCCGCAGGTCCATGGTTCGATCCCCTGCTACCTTGAGCTTCACAACATGGTGTGAGGGCTAGCTGCCACCCTCAAGAAAAAAATCTGTCGCCTAGCACTAGCAGTGTATTCCGGCAGCAGTCCTTGAGAGCCAGTAAAATTACAAGCACATGAGACTTTTAGCAACTATTTGTCTTAGGGTGACGGGCACAGTGTAATTCGTCATAGCAGTGGTTAGTCCGCTTAATTTCAGGTGGGCCCTGTTCAGTCACAATTACATAAAAAGAAACATTACAAGATTTTGACAGCATAACGAATAAAACATTGCTTAAAATTTAATCTTGATATTTTACAGACACCAATTCAGCATACTTTTTAAAGTTTCTATCAATAATTTCCCTTCGATTTGCACATCAGTATACCCTGACCCGCTTTCGGCTGTAACTTCAGCCATTACGCCTAAACTGCATAGTTAAATTGACATCCATCCGTCATTAAACTTCTGAATGTTGGCAGTATGCAGTGTTTATTTATCTGCTCAGAAATGTGTAGGCTCATCGAATTTTACTACCGGGCTTTTTAATTTCGGAAATACAGTCAACATATTTTTTTTTATTTTATTTGCAATACTATATTCCTGTTCATTGTTATATTTGATTGGAATATCGTGGTGTAAGATATCAAAATTCCCTAACATAAATTTTGTTTCAAACTTTTGCCATAAACAATTTGAATAATAAATAAAAACTGTTCATCCATTTTAAGATAAACCTTCTCTCTCAGTTTGTTACTAAAATAAAGATTTTGGTTTTTATTGTACAACAAAATAAAGGAACTAATTTTCAAAAATTTTGACTGTAGCGTAATTCAAAACAAAAAGAAGGCTTGCAGCTACCGTAACAATAAAGTAAAGAAGGAAAATTCGGAAAATCTACAAATTTTAGAATTCTTACCTTAAATAAAACATAGATGGTACTGTAATAAATGATCCCTACAAATAACTAATTAACCATTCTGCAGCGATCATCTGCTAAGCATGCGTCGTACTTAGTTTGAAACAAACGTTGGCACATCGTTTCACCGTAGTGGTGTGCGTGACCCAAATCGCTATACCCTCTTCGAAGTTCCGATACTGCTCTCCAGTCCCACTTCCTCATGCAAATAGCGCGACCGCGAATAGCATTGTTTCCGAAACGACCAAACGGCTCTTTCGGCTTGTTTCCCTAATACGCACGTTTTGTTACCTTCGCGAGGAATCCGTGCTTTACGACCAACTCTGCTTGTAAAGTGGTTAATCTTCTGTACGAATAAGTTTGAATTGCCCCTAAAAAGGAAGCACCGGAGATTTGTATCGGGTTTTTCTGTCGAGTTGTGAAATGTCGGAAGTTTCACTGCACACTGAATAAGTAGCTTTTTATGTTTCGTTTTACGTTTGGCTATCAATATTAAATTTCTTCAACTGTGTTGACGTCTTGAAAGAATTAATATGTTTGATGTTAAAGTATGAATTCATAAATTTTCAAAACGAAGGTCTGTACTCATCTATTTTATATATAGATATCATTATTTCAAGCACTCGAGTATGCAAAGCAATTTTAGTGACTTTAAGAGTCAGTATTCACTCAACAAAATATAAATTTTCTTATAAAATATTTATGACTACATTACGGATATGCCATATTAATTTCAAAGAATAAATAAAAAAAAGATCTCAGTGAACTCAGAAACATTCCCCTGTAGCATACTTGCCCTAAAGCAGCTCTAGATAAAGGCCTTGCATTCAGTGCTTTTATGAACGGCTAACGATGTGGGACAAAGTCGCAGGCTTCGAGCTAACTTGGGGACGTCGCATCGTTATTTAGTTTAACGGCGTTATTGTGAGATAGCATACTTGGCCTAACGATGTGTTAAGGGCTTTAATTGACAAGAGAGTGACGGCTTAACTTTTAATTTAATATACAAAAAATATGGGATACTTTAGTACTCCTTACAGAGTTTTACATTAATCTATGTAGTAAACTATTTTTAGTAGGTACTTACAAAATAATAAAATAAACTTTTTCAAGATACATTAATTTAAATATCTAAGAATAGCACCTTGGAATTGTTTCTAATTATTTTCTTCCCACTTGTCTACCGAGATCATCTCTTAGACTCCTACTCAATTTTAAGGATGATCATAAAGTTTTTTCTTCTGAAAGTCAACAATTAAGCCTGTTTTAGATGAGTTAGCTATTTCTCGTCTTACTTACTCCTATTCTACTAATTCTTTCTTCGTAATGATAACTGCCACTACATAACGTATCGTGACGACTTACTTCCGTTTTGCCACAGTCTTATCTGTAGTTATGTCAAAGTAGTCAAGTGGCCAACCTTATTATTAAGTTATTTCTTTGTTTTATTTTAATAACATACTTGTAAGAACACGATACTTATCAGGCGCTGTTGAGAATCTGATATGGTGAGGACTTGGAGAATTTAGTATCTGGTGCTCACAAGCCGACATTCAACCAAGGTTCCTTTTCACAAATCTTTAGTACCTCAAATTTATTTCACCTAAAAGAAAGTGGCGATGCACCCAACTGACTCCAGCTTAAAGGAATCTCTGCCCAAGCATCATCAGATCAATTTTAGTAACTTATTTACGAAGCTTTGATATCTTTGCTTACGTATACGTGGTTACGTAGGGCTTGACTCTGGAGACCCTTGAGTCAAGTCCTAGGTAATCTAGATTATACGAAACAGATAACCTTGGCATGTACGAGCGAAACTTTCATTACCCTTATCAAGATCCCAGTCTCGCTTATCGCTTCTAACTTGCACTTCATTATTTAAAGTGAAAACAGCAAAATCGTGCCACGAGACGTTGAACTCTACGGTCGTAATTATAAAAGTTATTTTAGGTTATTGTAGACGACACCAGGCGAGATTCTTGTATCATAATGATACTTCGGATTCGCTTTGGGATGGAAATTAGTTGTCTTCGTACATGAAGCGTTGCATGAATGTTTAATTGTGTGAGGAATGCGGTAATGAGATTGTGAAATTATGCATCGCACCGCATTTATACCAGCCTGGTAGGCACGGGGGCTTTCAGGGTATAAAAATGAATTTTAATAACGCAAAAAAAGTTTTTGAACGGAAGCGATTGTGAGCCAAGGCTGTTGATGTTTACCGTAACTTTGTACCATGCTATTAAGCTATTTCAATAATGCATAAGCAAATATTGCCACTTGGAATGTTTATAGTTCAACAGTGCAATTGATACCTTACGAGTATGTTAAACGCTCTTCTTTATTATAACAACTGTGAGCAAATAAAAAACAAGGTTAAATAATCTACTACATTTTTTGACTGCTTGATTGGTTTCAAAAGCTTGTCGACGTTGAAATCTATAGAGGTATTTTTACACACTACGTGGAACTATTGTATTAAATTTTAAACAGATAGTAAATGTGATTTGAATTTGGAACCTTTGTGTTTCATTTCTTATCGTAGGAGACCAAAAAGTAGCTAAAACAGTATAAGATTCTGGAAATCAAAATTATCTAACTTTTATTTATTTATTACAAAAAGTAAACTTAGTGCCTAAGAGCCAAAACATTTACAATTTTAGAAAAAATATTATTTGCTTATAAATAGTTCCCAGGGGATCGACTAGCGGTCACCTATACAAGTCATGACCACGAAGGACGTTGCTTAACTTAGCTGATCAGTTAAGAACAGCTAAGCAAACTTCGCTACTATTGATGATGCTTTACACAGATTTCCTCCTTAATGCTTTGACGAACCGTTGTCGGATTTCAAGATGCGTCCGACAGTAGTTTCAGAGTCTGGGACTCGGACCGGTAGAAGGCAAAAGGCGCATTTTCTATTACATGAAACATGTCGGCCAAACTGTAGGTTAGATACGTGTGACTACCCCTTCGTGGAATACAGGCGTGGTATTATTTTATCTTTTTTTTTTTTTTTTTTTTTTTTTTTTATACCACAAAGGTGGCAAACAAGCATACGGCCCGCCTGATGGTAAGCAGTTACCGTAGCCTATGGACGCTTGCAACACCAGGGGTATCACTCGCGCGTTGCCGACCCTGAAGAAATCTCTTCACGCCCTTTTTGAAGAACCCCATGCTGTACTCCATCGGGAAAACCACGGCGGGGAGCTCATTCCACAATCTGAGCGTCCGCGGAAGGAAGCTCCTTTAAGCCCGCACAGTACGAAACACTTCTGGTTTCAATGTGTGGGGTTGGACTCCCCGTCGATGGCGAGAGTTGCGATGGTGGAAAGTAGCCGTGGGCATCAAGTCAAACAATTCCTTAGAACACTCTCCGTTATACAAACGGTAGAACACACATAAGGAGGCAAAGTCTCTCCTTAGACTAAGGGGCTCTAAACCGCTTGTGAGCTCGGGATCGTCAACAATTCTGATAGCACGTCGCTGAACCGAGTCTAAAGGCCCAAGCTGGTATCCAGGTGCTCCCGCCCACAGATGACAGCAGTACTCCATATGAGGCCGGACCTGCGACTTATAAAGTTGCAGCCTTTGCCCCGATGTGAAGTACTGCCTCGCTCTGTTGAGCACTCCAAGCTTTTTGGAAGCCAGCTTCACCTTGTCCTCCAAGTGACTCCGGAACAAAACGTCGCTGGAAATGTCGATGCCAAGGATCCCGATGCTTTGACTGAAGTTTAAGAGAGTGTTCCGGAATTGTGGAGCCACAGACCATGGGGTTTTCTTAGCGGTGAACGCGCAGGCTTGAGTCTTAGTGGGGTTGAAATGGACTAGGTTTAGTCGACCCCAATCGGAGACACAAGTTAGTGTTCTCTCGATTTCAGACACCAGCCGTTCGCGGCTTTCCTCCACCTCAGAACGAGGGATATTTGCACGGCCCGTGTAATGGGTGTCCCCTGTACTGTCGTCCGCATAGCAATGAATGCCGTCAATAGACAGCATTTCATTGATATGCAGTAGGAACAGTGTTGGGGACAGCACAGAGCCTTGCGGGACGCCAGCATTTATGTCCATGCTATCAGAGCAGCTACCGTCAACGACAGCTCTTATGCATCTGCTGGACAGAAAGCTGGCAACCCATTTGCATAATCCCTCGGGAAGACCGTATGATGGTAACTTCGTTAGAAGACCCCTGTGCCAGACCCGATCAAACGCCTTCGCTACATCTAGGCTCACTGCCAATGCCTCACCTTGACTCTCGATGGCGAGTGACCAACGGTGCGTGAGATACACTAGGAGGTCACCAGCTGAGCGACTGTGGCGGAAACCATATTGTCGGTCGCTCAACAACTCGTGATCCTCCAGGTATCTCAAAAGCTGCGTGTTGATCACACGCTCCATGACTTTGGAGAGAAGGGAGGTGATGGCGATAGGCCTGTAATTCGACGGGTCTGATCTGTCGCCCTTTTTGGGCACTGGGTGCACGTGGGCAGTCTTCCACGAAGACGGTACTTCCTTTTTGGTGTAGGAAAGTGCGAAGAGACGCGTCAATACTGGACACAATTCAGGAGCACACCGCTTCAGTACCACTGCCGGTATACCGTCTGGCCCACTCGACTTGTGGATGTCCAGAGAAAGCAGTTCCCGCCGGACCTCCCGTTGGGTAATGCTTATCTCCGGCATGGAGCTAGCACACTGCGGGATGGTAGGCGGTGTGGCGCCCCCGTCATCCAAAGTCGAGTTCGAGGCAAAGAGACAGCCCAGAAGATCAGCTTTCTCCTTTGCGCTATGGGCCAAGTTTCCGTCCGGCTTACGGAGTGGTGGCAAGGACGACTGGCAAAAGTTTCCCTCAGCAGCTTTGGCAAGAGACCAGAAAGCACGGCTTCCAGAGGGAAGGCTAGTCAGCCTCTCACCAAACCTGCCGACGAAATCAAACTTAGCCCTGGCAATCATTCGCTTACTGAACCTGGAAGCAGCGTTAAATTTGCGTTTCGCATCAGAGATGTTAGGGTCCTGATTAGTTCGGGCCGTGGTCCAAGCCTCATACAAAGTTTGCTTATTTTGTCTAGCATCTTTGCAGGGCCGATTAAACCACGGTCGCTTCTTCTCCCCTGCTGCCACTAGTGGGTTTGGAATATAACATTCCATTCCCACCAGTATCGCCTCAGCGATGGCAGCTGCACAGGTATCAGGATCATCTGATGCGAAGCAAAGCTGTCTCCACGGGTACGATGCGTAGAAATCTCGCAATCCATCCCAATCTGCTGACTTGTAGTGCCATACACGTCGCCTTCCGGGAGGCCGGAGCGGATCATGTCGGGCGCATGGCACTTGCGTCCGGACGAGACAGTGGTCCGATGACCCAAGTGGCGCATCCACTGTCACTGCATAGTTGTCCGGTTGCGTAGTCAGCAGAAGGTCCAGTAAGGAACTTGTATGGCTCTCAATATCTGGGATTCTCGTAGGAGAAACAACCAGTTGTGAGAATCCATAGGCCAGGGCAAAGTCGTGAGCAGTCCTCCCCGCGAAGTCAGTGGACCGAGAACCAAGCCACTCAACGTGGTGAGCGTTGAAGTCTCCTAATATCACTACCTCCGCGGAGGGGTACTGCTCCAGTACTTTGTCAGTCGTCAATTGCAGGTGCTCAAATAACCGGATTGTGTCCGCGTCACCGCTGTGGGACCTGTAAAGGCACGCGTAAACTTTGGTGTGGCCACCGTGATCTACGCGCGCCCACAAAGTCGACAGGTCCCGGTCTTCTAGGCCTTGGAGACGGCGGCAGCAAATATCCTCCCTGACGTACATACATACCCCGGCGCGGCGCACAAAATTGTGCTCTAGTTTGTACCCAGGGTAGTGTAGATACGATGTATCATCAGGGCAGGATATTTGCGTCTCCGTTAGAAAAAGCAGGGTCGGCTGCGCAGTCTCAAGGTGTTGGTGTACTGCATTAACATTAGCGTGAATTCCCCTGATGTTACAAAAGTCCACTGATAGTGTGGACGTGGAGGCCGCTGAAAAACCATTCTTTTTCTTTTTCCGAGGCATTACAAAAAGAGATTGAAACGAGATTAAGAGGAATCGCTGTGCCAGCAGTGAGAGGGACAAAGTGCAGTGTTCTTAGCCGAGAATGCTGGACAGGTGATGCAGTGTGTTGGTGCGGCAGCCGGAAGGGCCCCCGGTCCCCCCATGATACAGTCGGCCGGGTCCACTCCGGTCTCCTCCTCCGGCACGACCAACTATACCATGGATTATGCGCGAGGCGGCGGGTCAGCCTCCCAGGGCGGAGATTAAGTGATCCCTGGGCTCGGGACCCCTACAACCTGCGGGCAGCCAGCCGGCAGCTGTTTCACCGGGTCTCCCTGACCGCCGCAACAAAACACCGCGCCTGCACACAACACAACGGTGGTGCGACACCGCTGGTCCCCAAACACTGCCAGCACAGCGTTTCCCCATGGAGCTCTGGCGACCTTACTCACCGCAGAAACACAACGCCACATTAAAGCAGCGTTATTTGGCTGCGATCTTCTGTAAGGTGGAGGTACTTCCCCAGTCGGGCTACTCCGAACTTTGAACGGGACAACCCGTTATGCCCTTCCTCTCTCAAAAAATTCAAACATTAATTATCAGTTCGAAAATTCTCACCAGTTCATAAGGTTATATTAAAGTTAAAAAAATTCTTAACAAACTAAATACACGTGCGTTTGTATATGTATAAATATATTAAGGTGTTACAAATATACAGCTGTTTTGAGACAATAAGCTTTCAGACACGTGTATACTGAAAAGTTCAAATTTGTTTACGATCTAATCTACCGTGAAAAATTAGGTTTACACAAACATTAAAAATTCTTTCGTGTAGGACGTAGGGTGGAATTTAATAAAAAGTGATAAACAAAAAAAGACATAATATGTTACACGAGTTTTTATAAAGTTCAAGTTTGTTTACGTTGCCAATCTGCGTTGCATTATCGAAACAAAACATTGAGTGGGAAGATCGTTATAATATAAAGGTCAATTGTGAAAGGGTAAAATATGTATATAGATCTTGCAAAGGTTAAGGTATAGCAAAGCTTATACGTAAATACGGATATCAAACCCTATACTGTAAAATTGCGATATGGAATTCAATCGTTACATCATATTGACATTCTTCTTTTGCCCCACCATATTCTGTTACGCGGGGTAAGCTTTCGTAATTATTCAGCAGCACTTGAGCATATCTTTGGCATCCGTCTTCGTGGTGTAGTGTTATTAATGATTATAATTTAGAATTTAAATACTACATTATACAACGGGATTTAGCAGTTAAGAGTCCTATGTCTCTAGCAATATGTTGTAGCCTATACTTTTTATTCTGAGAGTAAAAAAAGTTTCCTGAATAAATAAATAAGTAAATAATAAGCAAGAAAATAATTTTAATATAAATTAAACATACTATTATATAGGTTGTAAACAGTTTAGTTAATACAGTTATGTTAGAATCTCACCGCGAGCTTGGCCGCATGGTGGTAGGTAATTTTGCGAATACCCGACTGGCTACCACACTTAAGTAAAACATTCGTCATCAAACTCCTAAAGGTGTGCTCTTATGATGTTTGATTTAAAAAAAAATGTATTATATTTAAACTACTGGCTATAAATGTGGAATTAGTATTTATTTGCTGTTCAATGTATCAAATGCTTTTAACCCATGCGAATTGGAAATGCAAATAACAATCCAATCGTGTTTCATAAGAGATTAAGATCCAAATAAAAGTTATAACATTCAATGAAACATCAATGTAAATATGTCGAAGTCAAAGAATATACTGGAATTCTCATATATCTTAAAATGTTCAGTTCTAACCGGTTATTTAAAGCTAAAGTCGGGACCGAGTGGAATCGCGCAATATTCTATTCTGAACGTCAAACACTACGGCAGTGATGGAAACTGCCGTATCGAGGCCCGGTGCCTTGGGAAAGACCGGTAACATATCCAAATTTGTATTACAAGAATAACTCGAAGAAAGATCACATTTCTAATGTACCTTAGCCAAAATTATTTTTCATAAATCACTTTACATAATGGTTAACTTTATTTTAATATGTTTGCGTACGTTTAACTCACAAATAATTCGTTCTAACATTACTTTTATTGGCAAATAGCTACTCGTAAATGTATTAATAATTTCACGCATTACTTTGCAAAAATCCATATTAATAACAAATACTCTAAAATTATGTTCGTAAAACTTATAATTAATAATTAAGAAGAACTCACGTTCATTTTCACGTTTATACACAGTACTTGTACTCTAACGCTTCGAGGAAAAATACCTAGCACTGCGGTGGTACCCACTACCTACCAAACTCGACTCTTGCTGAACCAACCTATATACCACCTGGTATATAGATAAAAGACACTCACTGACAAGCAGACATATAAAAGCGTATCCCACAGTATACAATCATATCATTTAGTAATTGGAAGCCAGCATTTGGATGCTACCCTAGATGCTGTCTTAAATGTACACCTTACCTACATTTATGAAAGATTATTTTCCATCTCTTGTCGTACAACCACAGTAAGCACGTGACATTGGCAAAATTGCGATATTGCTCAGGCGCAGAAGCCATAACTAAGAAATTCAATCGGTGAGTAAATGCTAAATCTCTAAATAATTATTGTCTTATCAAAGTACTTAGTAAGCATGATTCTCTTCTCCAGCGTATTCTGGAGAAGCAGGCGATGTCAAATATAGCAGTGCAGGGCAGTAGACTTTGTAATAAATGGTCCAGCATAGTGCTGCGCATGCCACGGACATGAACAATATAGACATGTGTATGTCTTTCCGGTGCGCAGTTTTTGGTTCTTCAGGTTCCATATCTTTGCCCTAATTGCGTGTACTTATATTTGATAAATTAATATAGGTTTATTCCTAATTAAGTAATATTTACGTTACGTATTACGACTGCATTATTATTTTTTGAAGGTTTCCTTGTCTCTCTATGGATGCCGTAGAACTATCAGTTAAATTATGATGTATGAATAATCATAAAAGGTTATTTATAGATTTTGTAGAATATCTGCCATTTTTGAAGCACTATAACACTAAGACAATACTTTGACCTGACTTAAGGTGCGGCATGAGAAGGAACGGAAATACACTCATAATAAGAAGAGTTTTGACTTTGAATATGAAAGAATATTGTAAAGGAAAGATTAATTATAAAGTTTATATAAATATAAATTTTTATTTATTATAAAGCAAGAAGTACAAATCAACTATGGAAAGATTGTGTAAAAAACCTCTAGAGAGTAGTAAAAGAAAATTACGGGCGAAGAAGTACATTAAATTCCTCCATACGTACGTTTGTGTTCGTATAATTCCCTTCCTAAGGAATCGAAAAAAAGATAAGGTATGCTTTTTTTTGAAAGATAAAATATCCCTTCTCGAAGCTTAAAGACATATAATGGCCTGTGTTTGCGTCGACTGTGTTTTGTACTGCACTACACTTTACTGTCGTCTGTGTCTTGAAATACCCTCTACCTTAACATTACACTCCTAAATCTTATTCTCTGCCGCAGCATCCATTCAGTGGAATCCATTTTACCTTGTAATTTAACAATCCGGACCTGTGCGGACCACAAAGGAAGCGTCAATTGCACTAACACCGACGTGTGCGGAAATCTCCATAAATGCTATGAGCGACTAAAATACCAAGAGGAAAACTGCTTCGTGTTAATGTTGAAATTTCATCAGTAGGTAGTGGATTACTTACTATAAAAACTTCTCGATGACTTTTCTCGTCATATATCTCTAATTGTTAAATTTGTCTATTAATTTTCTTATTTTGAGTACGCGCATACTTATATGTCATATAAAAGTAGGTTTAAATGATACTGTGTGTGTGTGATATGTGGTGGAAATGTTGTAATTGTCACTTTGCTTAAAATCACTCTTTGATGCTAAAGTTATTTATTATTATTGCCACCATATAGAAATAAAATTCTCTTTTCTTTGATTGCCACAGCCTAAATATCTATACTGAGATGAATCTTAAACTTAGCTATTGCTCTATGTATGCATCATATTATTTTCATAGAACTCCTTTTGACTGTATTCTACATACGTAAATAGGTAGCTCTTAGACCAACCTTTAAAAAGGTAAAGTTCGGAGTAGTACTGAGGTGTGGAGTCGAGAGTCGTAAAGTGTAATTTCGCACAAAGCTACGGTAATTATGCAGCGCGGGAATTCACTCAGCTGAGTGCGGGTTCGACGTCGGAATCGCACCCGGATAATTAAACACTCAGGTTGAAGGAGAAATTGCAATGGGGTTGTAGTTAACAGAGCTATTGGTATTATGTTTTTATGTTTATGATAATAGGATTTCTGCCTGACTCACTCACCCATTATGCTAAAGGCTTCATCATCGCATTTCTACCCTTATCCCACTCCTTCAGGGTCGATTCCTCAAATAAGGGTATCGGTATCGGTGCTTTCTCCAACAACATAATGATAATGTACGCCCAAGTGCGTTTATTGATCGTGCGCTCGAAGAGACAAGACCTCGTGTAAAATGGAAATGCTTCGAAAAATCTTCCGGTTTGGGTGCGTGGCGTTCGAGACGTCACATCGGCATAACAGAAAAATTAGGCAAAATTGTCACTAGATATTTTAATATTCTTAAAGTATTTTTTTTTTAATATTAATATCAATGTTTTCTTAAATATTTTTTTCCAATATTTGTATCATTGAATTTGGATTGTCGCAAAGTAACGCCTGAATCTATTCATTAAAATATTAAAAAACTGAGAGATAAAATCAATCAATAAAATAATTATGATTTTTTATTAATATTAGGTCCTTACATATGAAATTGGCGTTTTGTATGGGAGGAACAAAAAGTCGAATATTTTTTAATATAATATATTTAATTAATCAAAGTATGAACCATTATTTTCTATGCACTTTTGCCATCTCATAGGTAGTTCATTGATCCCTTTACTAAAAAAACCAGTCGGACGGGAATCAATAAAATCTTTGAAGGCGATTTGGACTGCCCCATCGGAGTTGAATTTTTTCCCTTGCAAGAAGTTATCCAAATTTCGAAAAAAATGGTAATCTGTTGGAGCAAGGTCCGGGGAGTACGGAGGATGTCTTAGACTTTCCGATTGAAGCTCTTCTAATTTAGTAGCCGTCTGTAGCGCAGTGTGTGGTATAGCGTTGTCGTGAAGCAGCAGTGGCGTGGAGCGATTGACCAGCCTAGGTTGTTTAGCCGCTAGCTTTTCCATCATGGTTTGCAATTCCTGACAATAGACATCAGCCGTAATAGTCTGGCCAGATTTGAAAAAACTGTAATGAACAATACCGGCACTAGTCCACCAAACGCTTACAAGTAACTTTTTTGGGGTTTATTTTCGCTTGGGGCAGGATTTGGCTGGCTGGCCAGGATCTAACCATTGCGCTGAGCGCTTCCGATTATCGTAAAGAACCCATTTTTCATCACAGGTAATGATTCGGTTTAAAATACCTTCATTATTGTGCCGGTTTAGTAATGTAACGCAGCAGTCGACGCGCGTTTGCCGGTTTGTTTCAGTCAATTCGTGAGGTACCCACCTTTCAAGCTTTTTAATCTTCCCAATTTGCTTCAAGTGAATTAAAACAGTTTTATCACAAACATTGCAGCCTGCAGCTAACTCGGACGTGGTTTGCGATGGATCCGCTTCCACAATAGCCTTCAACTCTTCATTATCAACTTGAGTCTCAGGCCGTCCACGGGGCTTGTTCTGCAGGTCGAAATTTCCAGAACGAAAACGTTGGAACCAAAAACGAACTGTGTTTTCTTTTGCAACACGACCGCCATACACATCATTCACCCTTCGAGTTGTTTCCGCAGCACTAGTGCCACGGCGGAACTCGTACTCGTAAATAATGCGATATTTAAGGTTTTCCATTTTGTAAAATGAGTGACGCAAACAGAAAAAAACAGAAGAAAAAAAACAAATGAATGACGATCATCGAAGCACAAATACATGAGTCTATAGCTGTACAAATTTGAATTTGGAATTCCTTACCAAAGAGAAGAAATTCGTGATTAAAGTGGCCAGTACGAAAAACGCCAATTTCATATGTAAGGACCTAATATTTATTGCAAACATGCCTATACTCAGATAACTGAATGGCATCACTTGCCCGGTGATCAGTTATAAAAGATAAATTCAATATTGTAAGCAATTTGAATCACTAGTGTATTTTTTATAAATATAAGTATTTGAGTTTTGTCATTGAAGATAGTGAAGTAACTTGTGGAAGTCTGTTCTTGTGAAGAAGCTCAAAGTGTTGTTTAAATAAGCATGGCACCAACATACACTACTTATTCTATACTTTTCAAAATAGGAAATCAATTACATTTGCTTAAAAAAAAGAAAACCAGCTAAAGAAATATAGAAAATTGCAACCAACTCTCTATTATGATTTTAAATTTTAATCTTTTTTTTTAAGTGGGAAGGATGGACAGATAGATGGACAGTGTAGACTGTTAACAAAAACATTTATTTCGAAATAATACAAAATATACCGCAAACCGGTCTAGAATCTTATATAAATTTTGGCTTCATGCATAAAAAACTCGCAACAAATTGAGAACCGTCTCTTATCCGAAAGTCGATTAGAAAGGCATTAAATACATCCCAGTTCTCCGTACTCAAGTAATAATAAATCTAATCACACTTCATAATCCCTCGGAATAAGTTACGAACCCAACGAGAAATTACGTAACCATCGAACCGTCGCCTCCACCGCGTGATCTCTTTAATGAAGTACTGCAGACATGAGCAGCCGATATAATTAGGAAGCTGTTTGTATAAAGCCACCCTGTGCTTATTTATAGATGGTAATGTACGATGAAAGGAAATTATACGAGAAGGATGTTTTTGATATGTTAGTTATGACTGCTTCGTTAGTAGAGTGGCAAAATCGTCGTTTAGGAGTTTTACATCTTGGGTTCAAGCTTATCTAGTGATTTTTTTGCAAAAAAAAAAATCGGTAGCATTTGCAATTTAGATTGCTCAATGTATTATAGATTTGAAAACTTATGATTGGCTTTCTGTTTTTATATTTCATAAATATTATTATAACTAGCTGTTAGTTTTCCTAGCATAATAAAAAAAATAAAAAAAAATATATATATTCCACTAGCTGTGCCCGGGAGTATTACTCGCGTCGACAACAGTGTAAGATAAAGAGTATACTGTATGTTGACGCCTCTCACGTTGGCAGATTTATTTATTTCTACCCTCTATTCCTACTCAGACTTCGACGATTATCTGTCACTACACCGCGCCTGCAAGTAATCCGCTTGTTACCACCGCCGCAAGTAGATACTGCGAACGGCCCTTGCCCATCGCACCTCGCACCGCGTTCGAACCGAATGTTCTGAATCATCCATCGAATAACTCCACGTGGTTCTCCGAAATACCGAGAACACTGGAAGCTGCATTCGTACAAAAAGCCTCCAACCGCCTCGCAAATAAAATTACAGTCTACAGCCACAGTGGTAAAACTATCTGAAGAAGCCTAGAAAAAGCACTACATTGCTGAACCTCCTACCTGGACAAGACAACGAATTAACGGAGAAACAGGATTGTTAAATAAACAAACAGATTAACTTCCGCGTTTAAGTATAATATTAGTAAGGAAATATAAAATGGGTTTGAGTGAGGAAAGCCCTTATGTAAATGTTTATGATTTATAGATATCATTCTGATTGCATTAATCGGTCACGCATGATGTGCGGCACGCATAACAGGTAAACGATTTTACTAAACCATAATTTACCAACCGAGGACAGTAGATATTCTGAGCGAAAAGGTTGTGTTTAGAATACAAACGTAGAAAGTAATTTCATAGTACATAAATATAAATATTTACTTATATATTCCCAAAATCGATTGAACAAATAATACTTTAAGTAACTTACCAGCGTGTGGGCTAGCACGGGGGCTACTTCGGCGGAGCTACTCAAGCGGCGTGAGTATGCTAACCTCGGTAGTGGTTACATATTTGAGCCGTTTGGTGTAGAGACGTTGGGTCCGTGGGGATCGGGAGCTCATCGTATTTTCTAAAACTTATAAGAGCGCTTGGTCCATGCGAGGCGTGATCAAAATGCTGGCACCTATTTGGCTAAACGAATAAGCAATGTAAACCAACAGGGCAATGCTGCCAGCATACTGGGCACGCTGCCAACTGGTAGTGGGCTGGAGAATTTGGACTGCCTCTGAGTGTCTGCAATGACTTGTAGATTGTCTTGATTCTTTCATTGTAGTAGTAAGTGTTGTACAGTATTCGTAGAATTTTTCTAACAAGGCATAGTCTTGTATGAAAAAGAAATCATTTTGGTTAATATAATTATATGTAGTTATATATTATTATATAGTTATAGAGAGCCAAGAGCCGCAGCAACACTGGACCGCGCCGCGCTCCCTTTGAATAGAGTTTTGAATATTTACATCGAGCTAAGTAATAAAAAGTATGAAATATTAAATTACATGCACAAGACACTTTTAACATCAGGTGGTCCTCGTGCTAATTCCGTCAAATACGAATAAAAAAACACAAAAAAATACTATTACTACTGGCAGAAGTCAATCCTAAGAGGTTATTAGCAGGGTTCGAATCCAGCACATGACTTAAATAATTAATTTTTCCTATCGTATATTTGTGATTTTGTAAGATTATTAGCATTTTACCAGTAACCCTGTTTAATCTTTGTCATCTTTATCCTGTTTTAATTTAAGTATTACGATTACGTCTTTTTTTGTTGAAAAACATACATTTTAAGGTTTTGATTTTGATTTTATGATCAGAAAGCAGAATCGTACACTTTAAAGATAATTGTACCGCACCCAATGTTCCTTCATATTTTGAACATGATACACATCAACAAACCTCTCGTACAGTTTTACAAAAATACGACAAACACAGCCCTATATTACAACCCTCATTGCGCCCTAGATCCAGATTTCAAGGGCCGGACCTGAGGGCCATCGATAGGGCACGGACAATGCCCCTCCGAGGCCGGAGGGGCAGAGGGCCGCCACTGAATACACGAAAATGGCGGTTTTAAATGCCACTCTGACTTTCGATTACACCTAAGGGTTTTCAGGAGTTGCCGTTTTAAAAATTTTCCTACTTTTAGCTCCCGGCAACATGTTTTTATTTTATTCATGTTTCGGTTTTAATTTTGTTGTTGTTTATGGTTGTATGTACTTTCAAAGGTTTTTAACATTCCAGAATTCACAATATAGATGAAATATTTGAAGTTACGTTTTAAAATTAAGTCAACGTAACAAATAGTCGGACAATAAACTGGAAAATTTTATGTTTCTGTTTGGGTTTAGGTGCCAGTGTATAAATCCTCATAGGGGTTTCGTTCTATTAAACGGGACCCTATTGAGACTCGGCTATCCAGCCCACCTTTAAAGGGATGTATCTTTGAAACCATTATAGACAGCCGATTTAAATTTTCACAGAATATGTGTTGGCGGGTTGCCTGACAAATAACGTAATATTCTATAACTGAAAATGCACTAAAACGTAAATAAACCAAACTATCGATTACAGTTATTGTTTGTTCATTTTACATCGATCGAGTGAAAATGAGATCATCATCAATTTAGTCGACGCAAATAACGCATTATTAGGGATAACTCAAATACCACTTCAGATCGCATCAAATTTAAATAGTACCGCATACAAGCACTAGCTTTTGCATATTAAAAAAACATGAAATGGTTACAACCACTAAAAAGTTATTTAAGTACTACAAATAAAACTTCAGGCGAATTGAGAACCTCCTCTTTTTTGGGTAACATTAACGATTTTTATGTTTCATTTTGTGAACCTTCGGTGTGAGAGTCTTACTCGCACTGGGCTGGTTTCATTTTGGATGTTGGTTAAACATCAATCTGTACTGTACTGTATCAGCCGGACCGTCGACTGCTGAAAACAGCCTCCCCTATGAAGCGGGTATTTGCCATAATCCCCACGATTGGCAGGCAAGCTTGGGGAACGCAGTGTAAGATAGTAGTTCTTTAGAAGGCGCTGCTGCCCACCTTCCAGTATAATTCCCTTAGTCACTTCTTACGACACCCACGTGAAGATATGGGGAGGTGCAATTCTAACCCGGCACCTCACGGGTAAACATAAATCTACCAACAAAGTAAAAGCGCTAAGCTTTTATTTTATTTTCTAATGTGATGTTTGCCCGTACCAAACCTTCTCAACTAGTGTGTTCCAGGAAGTATGGATGTCTACGAAGTGCGAGTGTAGTGTAGTGAAGTGTTCGCACGCACCGCGGAGTACTGAGCAGAGATAGAGCACGGGTGACTCGACGCTGCTCAAAGGGAGAAACTATCAAGTGACGGCAATTAGGTCACACGCACTCTATCGGAAGAGGGTAACTTATCCCTTACGGTAAAAAAGTGTTTTTTTATTCATATAACTTTGTATAGTTTTATATACTAATTCAAATTTCCGATAAAAAGAATGCCTCTTTAGTTAGTGTAGTAGAGAGTTGCTTTAATATCTTGTCGTCGGGTTTGATGTTCGGGGCGGACGGGTATTAAGATTTCTATTAGGTTTTTATGACAAAAATAAATTTTCAGTAGCAGTCTTGAGACTAGAACTGTATCTGTTAAGTGGCAGTGGGCTCACCTCCTATAGCATGAGCCTAAATTCTACTTACCTTGATAAATAAATAAAGGCGTGACGATGATGAAGGTGATTAATATTTTGTAAAGATTCTTTTTTTTTCTACCTACTTAATATTACTAGCACTGTTATTATAACTTCCTATTGAATGTTGTTAAATTGATGACTTAGGTAAAAAACACTGAATGAGCAGCATGCCACATGTTGCGCACATGAGGCGCAAATAATGGCTTTTTATAATATTGACGCACTTGTTACCCAAAGGGTAACGTGTATACCACAAACCAGAACATTCCCGATTAGGTTTGGCTTTAGGTAAAATACAGAAGCAAAAACTCTGTAAAACATTCTGATGTCATTCTTTGTCTTCATAGAGTTAACATACTGTTCTGACCTTACGTATGTGAAATTAAGATACAAAGATAATTTTTATTGATAGTTACATGAAATCTTAAACATAGGTAAAATAGTCCTTTTTTGTTTGTTCCTAAGTGTAAGTGTAAACTGATAACTATACAATATTTTTTTCAATGTAACCTAATCTATACAAGACAATATCAATACAACATAATCCTAAAAGAGATCTCTGACCAATAAAAACAGCTTTAACAAATGTATTCAAAAACATTTGAGTAATTTATTTAACTGAGCGTATAAACTTAGTTCCCGACTTATTTTCTTATCAATCGAAACAAACGAGCTAAAACAAAACATCATAATTAAATTAAACAATTTCTAATAAACATAATTATCGAGCCATCATCCACAACACTCGACTCACAAAGCGAGCCATTATCAAAACGTCTGAAAGGATCGAAAATCATTAAAACAAACGTTCTTTGAATGTAATTATTCAAGCGGGGTGAGATCGTGACGTCATTATTTAGGGTTTTGTTTGCGGGTCAGAGACAGGCGTGCTAATGGTATATTTCAATAAATAGTCACAATGGAGACAATGGAACAATGCTGGTGTATTGTGTTGTGAGGAACCGGACGTGGAAGTGGAGACGTCTTGTGAGCCTCTCCACTGTGGGAGATAAACGTCGGCGCTTGCAGCTAGTAGTAGATGTTTTCGTATCAAATGTGTGTTGAGTAAAATGCATACACAACTTACAAAATGCGCCAAATGTGCATGTGGCGCGACGGTATTATGCTGCACATTAGACGTAGAAACTTTATAATAATAACAAATATTTCTAGGAAACATTAAATTAACATTTCAGTAAAACACTTATGTTATTTATTTATTGAGAATTCAGCCGAATTAACTGCTAAGACGTCATAAACGTTACGTAGTCTAACAGCCCAAGAAGAATATTCAACGCATTTCCGATTTTACACCAAGCATCAGCAGGAGGTTTTAACATTTCGAGCGCACAATTGAGAAATGTTTCGACGTTCTCTCAAAGAGTCAAAACCTCGTGATGATGCTTCGTGCATAAGCGTCTGGTTGGGTCTGGCTTGGGCAAGGCTTCGCTCTATTAGGCACAATATACACCGAAATAGCGGCGGCTGGCCGTTCTACAGTCATACTCTTTTCTACTTTGTTTCTATTACTACAACGACAGTACCTGCACGTTTGTTCTATTAACTTATATAAACAATACATTATAGAGATAGAAACAAAGTAACAAATTGTTTGACAGTTAACTACCATCCAAAGACAATGCCGGGGACTGTTACCAGTTCAACAAGGTTAAGCAACGTCCGCTGCGGACTTTTGTAACCGAGAGCACGTTAAGCCGTGATCGACTAGACAAGCAACGAGCGCTTCTATGTATGACATATTATACACAATTTATACATTCCTAAATAAATTATAAATTCGAGACAGACCGTGCAACAAAAATAAATTGCCAACTTTTACGCCTGTCATTTAATTTATCAATGTATTAGAAAATACTTAAAAATATACGTGTACTCTACTGAACAAGTTTAAGATGACTATAAACATGCTAGGGAGTGGGGTATGAGTTAGGCAAAAAATATTTGCTGCCCCTATTTCCCATATTTGATTTTATCCATAATCCTCCTATTAAATTTAATTTCTCAATCAAAAATCAGTTTTAGGTCAATAATACACATAATTTCCAAATATTGTTATTCATTCCATTAACGAGCTAGAGACCCTTGACATAACGGACAGACAGACAGCAGAGTGAATTAATTGGACCTCGTTTTACCCTTTAGGTATGGAACATGTAAAGACAAACTTTTTATGCTATCGTAATGGACCTAACTGCACTTCACCCAGAGACATAAAGTTGTTAAGTCTCATGTGCCTGTAATGTCACTGGCACCTATACCTTTCAAACCGGAACACCGTAATCATAATCAGTCGCGTCCAGCTCACTGTGCGTGTCATACGCATGCGCATCGTGTGCATAATGCCGATGGTACGTTCGCCTACCGCCGACGCGAGCCGCGCAATTAACGATTCCGCCAACAACCGTGATATTCGATGTAGTCAATGTCAAATCGTAGTGAATGAATTACTAGCTTTTGTGAGTAATAAAGTGGACACTTTACCGGAACCAGCAATTGTTCAAATATGTTTAAGTGCTTATTCTGCCGTGGAGATTGAGACCGCGAGGTCTATAGTGTACAAGTTGCTGGCACCGACGAAAAAGTTCCTGCGACGTAAAGAAGGGTCGGAACAAAAAAGCTTACTCGATATTATAAAGTTAATAAAGGAATTCGAGTGTGAATCTCTGCCTGTATTTGTCGTAAAAAACTTGAATAAGGTACCGCCCGTCAGTTTCGATTTCGTCGACGTGACGTCATTCTTAAAGGAAATGACTCTGTTGAGAAGTGACGTGGCTTCTATCAAAGCCAAAAATGTTACAAATGACACTACTGCCAAATCAGTAGAGACCGAATTTCTGAAATCCGAATTGGAAGAGATGAAAACTATGTTGCAGTCGCAAATAAATAGTAATAAAACTACAACAAAGGTGGCGGCGGGGGGCACCGGTGCACACGCGCCGACTTTGTTGCACTCACCTGCGCGCTCTCTCGCATCCGTAGTGAAGCACGGAAACAAGCGAGACGGACGAAGCAGTACATCTTATGTTGTTAGTAAACAACGGAACGCTATGGAAACACCGAGTAGGCCCTTATCGGATCAATCAGCCGATCGACTTCATATCCCGTTCTACGAGGACGTGGTACAGAATACCGAGCAGGAGACTTCGGCGACTATAACTACTGTAGACGGCATTAATAGATTATTACCTAGGGAAGATAACTTCATTTTGGTGGAAAGAAAGAAAAGAAGGAACCATGTGAACATGAAAGGTGCACGGCAATGCTCGAGTAAATTGCAAACAGCCCCGCTTACATCAACTGTTTACGTTTCACGCCTAAATAAAACTACCACCCCGGAGGACCTATTGTCTTATGTTACAGAAATGGGTGAGGAGTGCGTCAAAGTGGAACAGATTACACAAAAACACGAAACAGAGTTCTTATCATTTAAGCTGACAGTTTATAAAAGCAAATTAGACAAGTTTTTAAACTCCGATTTCTGGCCCACCGGCGTCAGGTTTAGACTTTTCCGTGAATACACGGCGAGAGGAATTAAATTAATTAAATAATATGGATAGTAGGTCATTTATAAATATAATTTCTTACAACTGTAAGTCAATAAAGCGATCCAAGCAGTGTATACGCGATCTTACTATGAAAAATGATATCGTTTGTTTACAGGAAACTTGGCTACTACCCCACGATCTTAATTTCGTGAATGAAATTAACCAAGATTTTGGGTGCGTGGCCAAGTCTTCTGTCGACACGTCTGTAGGTATATTAAGAGGCAGACCATATGGTGGATTGGCAATAATGTGGAACAAAACGAAATTTCCATATGTCGAACCTATTGACTGTTCCAGCGATCGTATAGCGGCCGTGCGCATATCTACTTATAATAGATGGATAGTTATTGTAAATATTTATATGCCAACAGATAACGATGATAACCTGACCGAGTTCATAAATTGCTTGGGCTCTATTCATGCGATTGTAGAAGAAAGTGAAGTGCAATGTGCGTTTATGTTGGGTGACTATAATGCACATCCATCAGCTAAGTTTGGTCGGGAACTGTCTAAATTTTGTTTAGATACGGAGTGGGTTTGCGCGGATATAAATATTTTAGATATTAATTCTGACACGTTCACATATCTCAGTGACTCTCATGGAAGCAGATCGTGGCTAGATCATTGTATTACTACCAAAGCAGCATGGGAGACTGTGGTCACCGCGGAGGTCATGTATGACGTCACATGGTCAGATCACTATCCCTTACGTATAGTTTGCAATCTGTCTACGTTAACAGTAGAAAAGGCCATCGTCGGTGGCCGGGACCCGCTGAGGTACGTTAGGTGGGGGGAACGCTCGGCGGAACAAATAAACTCTTACGCAAAACATTGTTTTGATAATTTAGATAGCATATGTGATATGTTTAACTGCAATTGTTTAGAATTAAATACATGTATACACCGTAACGAATATTGTAAAGATATTGATAGATATTATATGCATATAGTTGACATCCTGCAAAAAGCTTCGATCTTAAGTTCCCGTTCAGGTGTACAGAAAAAGTACAAAAAGATAACTGGATGGAATTATCATGTGAGAGACAGCCATCAGATTGCTAGACTGCATTTTCGAAATTGGGTTAATGCTGGTAAGCCATCACAAGGCACCCTGTTTGAAAATATGCGTAGTAGTCGTGCAAAATTTAAGAATAAATTAAAATGGTGCCAAAACAATGAGGATCAAATAAAAATGAATATTTTAGCTTTACACAGAAAAGAAAATAACTTTGTGAAATTTTGGAAATCTATAAATAAGTATAATTGTAAACAAAGATTACCTGAATCGGTAGATGGCCTTCAGGAACCGTTAAGTATTGCGGAACTATTTGCTAACAAGTTCAAAGTTGATCCGCTGCCGGCAGAGTGCGTGCCATGCACTGGTGCGGTCGTGTCCGAGCAGCTTCCACCATTTACCACAAAAGACATATCAACAGCTGTTAAGAATATGAAACGTGGGAAGTCGCCCGGTCATGACGGCCTCAGTGTAGAACATCTGGTCTGTGGCAGTGAGAAGCTATATAATCATTTATGTAGCTTTTTCAATCTTTGTATGAAGTATGGTTACTTACCTGAACCTCTAATGAAAACTGTGGTGGTACCAGTAGTAAAAAATAAAACCGGTAATCTTAGCTCATCTTCCAACTACCGACCGATCTCTTTAGGCACGATTATGGGTAAGTTGCTGGAACGTCTCATTCAACCAGATCTGATGAAGAACATAAAGATAGATGACGCGCAGTTTGGTTTCCGGCCGGGACTCTCCACGGACTCAGCGATCATCAGCCTAAAGAACACTGTTAGGTACTACACTGACCGAAACACAGCTGTCTATGCCTGTTTCCTGGACCTTAGTAAAGCATTTGACCTAGTGAATTATAAAATTCTCTGGGACAAATTGAAGACGTTACAGGTTCCAGATCAGATCGTGAGTCTGTTGGAGTTCTGGTATGGAGGTCAAATCAATAACGTTAGATGGGGTGACATGCATTCTAGCGATTATAGGCTAAAATGTGGTGTTCGCCAAGGAGGGTTGACCTCCCCGGACCTGTTCAACCTGTATATCAACGGTTTGATTGAGGAACTCCGAGGAACACGGGTTGGCTGTCACTTGGGAAGCTTATGTATAAACAGCATAAGCTATGCCGATGATATGGTTCTTCTGGCTCCCTCAATCAAAGGCTTAAGGAAACTGCTGTCTGTCTGTGAGCATTATGCCAATGCTCATGGACTGAAATACAACGTGCTTAAGACGGAGATTATGATGTTCAGGTCAAGGACAGGTCCGGGGAAGATACCTGTAGTTTTTCTGAACGGACAGGAAATAAGATGTGTTACACAGGTCAAATACCTAGGTCATATTTTAACAGAGCGATTGCAGGATGACTGCGATATAGAACGGGAAAGAAGGGCACTCTCGGTTCGATGCAACATGCTTGCTCGCAAGTTTGTGAAGTGCACCGAAGATGTTAAATTAACTCTGTTCCGAGGCTACTGCCTATCGATGTACACCTGCCAACTTTGGTGCAACTTCACAAGAAAGACTCTCGGCTCCATGAGAGTTCAGTATAACGATGCTTACAGAACTCTCATGAAGCTGCCCAGATATTGTAGTGCGTCGAGCATGTTTGCGAAAGCGGGGGTCCCTGACTTCTTCGCAATCATCCGGTCAAGAATCGCCTCTTTTTGGCATCGTTTGAGAAGTTCCAATAATAGCATACTGAGGGCTGTCGCTGACAATCTTAGTAGTCCCATATTTCGCTACTGGATTTCTGTCCACCTGGACGGTAATAAAAAATGACGAGTAATTTTATTACTATTATACATCGCATGTAAGCTGACTGGAGTAGGCACCCTATACATACCTACTTCATGTGTTTCTTATTTTAATCATCATTGATATATATATATTATTTAAATGTTAATTTTAGTGTTTGTGTATTTTGAATGTATTATGGGAATATTATCCTGAAATAAAACATTATTATTATTATTATTATTATAATGCGAACATTACTGCTTGGCGGTAGATATAGGTATGTTAACTATTCTAGGACTGCATCTATGTAAAATGCATTAGAGTATATTAATCTAAGTCATGCCTAAACACACCTGTCGTCGTCTAATCAGCATCTATCAGGGTGATTGACACGGGCCTCGCCCAAACGAAGAAAAATATGGCTTTCGAGCGCGCATAAAGATCGATGGGGCGATTTGAACACGTTTACAATATAGCAGTGTCATTGTTTGTTCGGGAATGGAATATTGTTGAGATTAAGTTTATATGGGTTATTCAACCCATTCGTGAGTTTGTATGTATAATGTAACAGTTGAGAAGTATAAAAACAGAGTCGAAACTGTCCAAACTTTTTAGCTAAGCCATCAGATAGAAAGTTGCTTACAGTTTTTTCTATGACATTAAAAGATAAAAAAAAAAAATATTTTAATTTATTGTACATTTTGTGAACAATAATTATTCACCATGTCCTGTAATTGTACAAATAATACTGTTTTTTTTAGAAATTGGTTTGGACAGTGGCATATCTGTTTCTCAATAGTGGATAGTGTTGTTTTGTACCTAAACCAATGGACAGTGACACTTTTGGACTTTACCTCTGCCGCTATTTTGATGAAGAAACTGAAGCGCGGCCATATTGTAGCGTCGAAATGTCGTCCGCTGATTGGCCGCTTTGGACATTTAATATGCACAGGACAGTGTCATTTTTGAATCTAAGTTGGCATTTTAGGCGCTATTTTGTATGGGACAGTGCCAACATTGATTGTCTGCTTAATCAATGATATTATTAGTTCATAAAATGTACAAGAGATGGCATTCACAGTTTCATTTTGACCTCAGTTGGACAGTGGCGACTTTATTTGTACACCCCTCAGTTAGTGTAATTCTGCGGAAGAATTACTTAATACTTACTTTTTTTTTCGTATCTCGTAATTTGGACGTATAGAGCAAAGGGAAAAAAAGGAATAAAAAAAAATTTAAAAAATGCAATATTGTTAAATTGTTAATTAATGATATTGCACTAGAAAATAACATAAAAAAGACCTTGTCAAGGCTTAATTTATGAATGTATAGTAACAATATAAATATAAAGTACTAAACGTGAGACATTAGGCAGTTGCTTTCAGACAATGTTTACAAATATAACTCTTCCCCCACAACGCGATGGACCCCGCGGCACCCACACCGTGTATTCAGGGAATGTAAAGTAATTCATTCTCAAAATAGCCATTTAGGCCTTTATTATTTTAAAAATAGAATATTATATAGTATTATGTACACCATAATGATTATGAATTCTCTTAGCGACGCACCTCACTCGATAGGATTAATAAAACAATACTTTTCATCAATGGTACACGAGGATACACAAAATAAAAGCAACGTTAACAACGTGATCACACTGTATCCATGACCGACGTAGCCGAGCATTACGGAAAAGAAAGTTTAGTGATGTTTTTGAGGGAAATTATACTTACTGTGTTTCCTGTGACTTGCGATACTACGACGACAGGATGAAAGAACGGTTGTTTTTCTTACTTCGACTTGAACGAGCCAAATGTTGTTACAACTTTTGGATTATTATTTGTTTATATTGTATCCTTTTTGTTTAGGTCCTTAAGGAAATAATATTTATTTTTGCTATTGATTGAAAACGTATGGGAATTGATTCTTAAACAAATTATATCACAAAATATATGCTACATGCATATCATTGTAATTATCTAATTAGCGTAATTGGTTTGTCCGTGTTAATTAAGTAAGTAAACAAATATCCTTTGGTAATGAGTGCAGTCTAATATGTTGTTAACAATAATTATTTTATACACATTATTTTCATTTGGTGTATTTACAGGACATTTTAATATTTTATATGTTAATACTTATTTGCAACAAAACACCACACCACATTTTTTTTAAATGCTTGATAGGTTAGCGTTTGACTAGTATCTCACCTGATGGTAAGTGATGATGTGGTCGAAGATGTTGTTCAGGCTAACCTAGAAGTACTGGCTCTCAAGGACAGCTGCCGGAACACACCGTTAGGTGCTTGGCGACAGATTTTCTACTTGAGGGTGGTAGCTAGCCAGGCGGGCATTCGCAAAATGCCCTACCACCATGCTATAACGACTGCCATCCTAAAACGACAACCGGGACCGACGGCTTAACGTGCCCTGCGAAGCACGGAAATGCTCAGTAGTAATGTCACTAGCGGCACCCATCCAACTCATGACCGCGCGCGACGGTGAGAACAGCTAAGTAACCTTCGCTACGAGCGCTTCAGAAGCATATATATCAAATAAGCCATATATATCAAAAACTTCAAATATTGTTACAGGTTACGCTCATATTCAAATTTTAAACAGGCTTTTATATTATTTTATATATAATTTACAGTACTGCTAAATATCTGGCACACTACTATTCAACGGACTGTCATTGATTAAAGTTCGTCAAAAAAATATTGTAAAAAACACAACACTTATTCTTAATCTCTACAAAGCAGTGGTTGATAATCTGTTGAAAGCTGTACCACACTTATAAAACACTTTTTTGATCTGCATAATATATATATATATTGCTGATTCCATATATTCAACCCTAGTTTTTGTTTCTTCATCTGGGTATATATACATTTTCACACGACAACACGTTTATGTAATTTTCATAAAAGAGAGAATAGTTTTGTTAGAATTTCTTCACCTATTTCTCTAGATAGTTCAAAACTTCAAAATAAATTTAATTTATATCAACTCATACTCAAAACATAACTCATTCATAGCCGGTGGGTTAGCTCCTGGCTATGTATGTTTGGTTCGGAAATGAACTAAACAATTTTCAATAAAAATATGCTTACAAATTCGATACCTATGTCTTCCAATTTAAAAGTGTGTTTGTAAATATTTTATTCACTTTTATATTAGAATACATCATGTTATTTAAATTGGACGTCTACATGTCTACATCGTTATTTAAAATAGTTTCAGAATACAATTAATTGCCATATTTCAATTTCCTCAAAATTTGCTCCATGAAACTTTTGTTTTGCGGATGCGTTCTCAGAATTAAGGTTGCTAATTATTTGTTTTCTCAGTGAATATTTTCTATTTAAAATATAAAAAATATGAATGTTTGGGCTCAGATTTTCATAAAACTTAGTGTTTATTAGACATTTTTAAATAACATGCACCTGTGTTACTGCTAGAGTTGAACAAGTACATTACTTAATGAACAATGGATATGTCAATTAATCTGTCGAGTAATCTCACTGTTCAGATGTAAAACATCAAGTATTAAGTTTTTTGAAGCAGGATTTGTTAATTCCAACTGTGGCTTTGAAGATTTTTCAAAAAAAGACATATTTATTTTGTGATATATATTATAGTAGTTCGTTAGGGTCGCGTTATGTTATGCATGCGTTACTGGCAGCGATGATGATGGCTCTCACGGTTTAGTCTTTGCTTTGTAGCCCTTGATGGACAAGCTGTAATAAATGCCGAGACTGAAGGTGTAGACATTTTAGGCGTAGACAGCGTGGGCTGCAATGATGACCAAGCTTGAAGGCAAAGAGCGTATCTTAGCTAAGGTTGTGGTCATTATAGCGTAGCGAGCAGTGTAGTGATAACGAACCTAGGCTTCCACAGTGCTTTACTCTAACAATGTGAGTAATGATGTATATAAACCTAGCTTAGTTGAACATCTGCACCAATTCCAAGTCCTTTTTTGCACTTGACTATTTTTGAAACCAAACTAGACAAAAACGGATTTTGGAAATAAATTTCTGTTGGCTAAAACTCACCGTGGGGTGCTGGGCTAGAACTACTGTGAGAATCGCAGGTGACGACAAAGAGAAAAATACTATAAGTTGGCAGCAGCACCTTTTTGAAGAACAAACTCCCATTAATGAGGGCGGCTATTGTTCAGTGGACGTTATAGCTGTAGATGAAAATTATTATGAAACTCATCAGCAATGTCATTCCATACAACTTTGCCGGCGCCTATTCGAGAAGAGACTTTGCTCAAAGAAGGTTATCACAATGATAATCACATCACAAGCATTTTTGAGTCAAATATATTTATTTAATCGTATTGCCAACTTCATTATTTCACAAGCAAGTAGTTCAACTCATTTCGAGGCAATAGATCACAAACTATATATAAACAAACACAGTAATGAAATTTTTGTGTGACTAATCAAACAAAAAGGTTTCCAGATTTATTAAGTAACATTTTCCAACATTCCAACTTTATGGTTATTACATACGTGAGACAGCAAAAACACCACATTATAAAACTAGTTACATTGCCCGCGGCTAGTATCATCGCTAGTGTTGTCTATGCCATAGGTAACATTTATAGTTATTTTAAGGCTGGAGTGCACGTCGAGATTTCCATACAAACGTAGTTTTGTCATTTTAAATAGCAAGAGTAAAAACTTGGTGAAATTTTTCATGCATGTCCCTGAACCTAATTATATGATTAGCCAGGTTAAGGTAAAAATAGTATTTTCAAAAATATTCGGAAAAATCGTTTTGTATGGGTTTTTTTTGCCTTTGACTGCTGCAGTGTGAGCACCGGATGGGGATGATGTGGTCGAAGATGTTGTTCAGGATAACCTAGAATTACTGGCTCTCAAGGACAGCTGTGGGAACACACCGTTAGGTGCTTGGCAACAGATTTTCTACTTGAGGGTGGTAGCTAGCCAGGCGAGCATTCGCAAAATGCCCTACCGCCATGCTAAAACAACTGCCATCCAAAGACGACAACCAGGACCGACGGCTTAACGTGCATTTCGAAACACGGAAGCGCTCAGTAGTAATGTCACTAGCGGTCACCCATCCAACTCATGACCGCGGTGGACGTTGCTTAATTTTGCTGATCTGTTAAGAACAGCTAAGCAAACTTCGCTACGAGCGCTTCGAAGTTCGTCTAATTTAATCAATCACCCGCATAATATGTTAATAATTTTGATACCAAAACGTGAGTCAGTGGCCAAAAACTAGCACGCCCGTCAGTATCATACACAAGCTCATTACATTAACAAGATCTCAAACGAGGTGTAACATGAATAAAGGCCCCATCCCTACCCACTACCCACTAATTTTAATAAGTACGACAACAATATGTGGCTCCACCATTCTCTACATTGTACGGAGCTCATATTATCCACGGTTCGTTATGAAGCCTCGTATCCGTGCTCTATGTCACAGTGCACTTTCAGTTACATTATGTACAGTATTTAACGAAGACTCTATCTATATAATTATGTGATAGAGAGTTCTTGCTTTTGTTTCGTGGTTACGAAGTTAAATGTACTACTGGGTTAGATTTATAAGAAATATAGTTGCTAGCGTTCGAAGAGGAGCTCATTGAATACTGGTATTTTTATTGGCATAATAAAACGACCTTGTTTTGTGTTTAACGAGTGAGCATTGTATACGTTTAACATCAAATAATTTAGCCGATAAAAGTGGGACCGTTTTCTTTCATAATTATTTCACAGTTGTCCATACAATGACGATTGAAGCGATCGTAGCTAACGTTTATTTATAGCTGATATGTTAGTCTTTGAATACTATTTCAGTTGATGGTAAGTGATGATGTGGTCAAAGATGTTGTTAGGCTAATATAATATAGATAGTTTTCGTTACTATTCTACAAGATGGTATTCACGAGATTAAAATGATATTGCTCGTTTTATCGTGTACAGTTATTGGACACCATTGCACATGATAAGGTAAACTACTCTATTTATTTAATAAATAATTTAGTATAAAACCGTCAAAAATATTAAATGTTACGTTTACCCGTAACAGGTGACATACCTTTAATAAGTATAAATAAATTATAAGCAAAAGATGTTTAATGTCTCGTCGTTATCCCGCGTTTCAGGTGATTTTGACGTTACCAGCACGAGGCCCACCCGATGTTAAGCCTTGCTTATAACGGATCCATGTCGTCACTAGTGACAATCTGCACTCGACACCCTGAAACAAACTGTTAATAAATCTCATTTGCCTGTAACTTCAATTACTCTCAAGGATTGCTGCTGGAACACACTGATAGGTGTGATAGATTTTCTATTTGAGGATGGTAGCTAGCTAGGCTATCACTCGCAAAATGCTCTTCCACCATGCAGAAACCAAAATCAAACTATAGACTGCGGCACGGCAGTTCATAGCTATTGCCGCTCAGCAATCATTGCTTCCAAATGATCCTATAATGTACACAAACTCTAACACAAGTTACCACTTAGCCACTCTTGCTCTATTCATACTTCCACACGTACGTACGGTATTATGATAAAACCGTGTACACTGTTTTGTTCCAGTTATATATGCAGTGTTCAGAGTATGCAGAGCAGAAGCGTCATTGTTCTAATAAAACTAATGGATGCATCACAAATGTTGAATGGCGTGCTGTTGTGTGGGAAGGATATAATGAACGCGGCCCAGTCTGCATTTTATGGTCGAACAGTACCGTCCATGCTCGTGACAGGTAGACAATATTGAAATGTGTACAGGTATACTTTTGGTGACTTGTATTTATAAAAAATGTGGTATATTTGGAAAACCTATTTTTTACTCGCTCGTGGGATATAATTGCACCCTTCGTATCTTCATGTAGGAATAGTAAGAAGCAACGGAAATAATAATACCAGAAGGTGGACAGCAGCGCCTTCTGAAGATCTGCCATTTTACACTGCGATCACCAAGATGCCTCCCAAGCATGGGGATTATGAAACCCCTTCTAGGGGAGGCATCTATTCAATGAGTAGACGTCATGGCTCTTGATGCTGATGATGAATATGATGCTTGTAAAAACCGGCGGTATGCCTTTCTTTATTAACAATTTTTTTTTCACCTTTATTGTAGCTGTAGTGTTGTATATAGTGCTTAGTGAACTATATACAACACTACAGCTACCACAATAAAAGCATTTAGACAACCTGTAAGTCATTGCAGACTCACAGGCAGTCCAAATGCTCCAGCCCACTACCAGTTGGCAGCGTGCTCAGCATGCTGGCAGCATTGCCCCGTTGAATTGCAATGCCAAATAGGTGCCAGCATTTTGATCACGCCTCGTATCGATCAAGCGCTCTGATAAGTTTTGGAAAATACGATGTGATCCCGTAAAATATATTTCTACTTTAACAACATACCAAATCGCTTTTTGCGGTGACTAGATAAATGTACTTAAAATCATAAATTACAAAATGAATATGACGATAATGCCAGATTAAAGTGTCATTAATGTGCAGAATTTTCAGTTAAATCAAGCCAATAAAAATGCTTCACCCTTGAGGTGTCATACGCCCGTGACAGAGTGTCACGCTGTCCACCGCCGAGCTCTGAGAGTGACATCATTTCCTTTGTGGGACCGACCACTTCTGTCATGGTCAGATAATGCTTTACTCTCGGTGCTTTTATCATTATTGCTATACTGTAACAGCCGACTCGTCCACTGCTGAACACAGCCTCCCCTATTAAGGGGGTATTTGCCATAATCCCCACGCTTTGTAGGTGGCTTGGGGATCGCAGTATGAGATGGCAGTTCCTTAGAAGGTGAAAAATATCAATTTTAAGTACTTAATAAATACTATACGAAAATTTGCACGTCTGCTTGCAGACTAAATACATTGTATCCTAAACCATTATTATACGATCTTATGTGACATGTAGTTTAGCAAATAAATGATTTGATTTGATATTTGTCGTTCAATCACAGTGAAAGCGATAAAAAAAATTGTATATGATAGGTCGCAGTAACGTGAAGTGGTAGGGGATCACATTATAAAATCAAAAGCCGAGATATTGGCAAATATGTTTTCAGAGAAAAGATTACAAATCTGTTGGTGTGAAATACCGCTTTGATCTATTAAACCTACAGAATTTGTTTCAACATAAGACCAGCCTTACACCAGATGATTGTGAAAGTGTGAAAATAGCGAAGCATGTACCAAGTGGTTGGTCACTTTAAGACCGAAGACCGAAATCCTAAGACAACAATCGGGACCAAAACGGATTAGCGTGCCTTCCGAAGCACGGAAGCGCTCAGCCAAATTTCATTAGCTATCACCCATCTAAATCGTGACCGCAGCGTATGTTGCTTAACTTAGTTGACCGGTTATAAAAGACTCAACAAGCTACGCAACAGACGCTTTCTTTTATTGTTGTATATTTTCTACCAACTTCAAAAAAAGGAGGAGGTACTCAATTCGTCTGTATTATTTTTTTATGTTTGTTACCTCATAACTTCTGTCTGGGTGAACTGATTTTAATAATTCTTTTTTCATTTAATAGCAGATGCTTGCTGTGTGGTCCCATTTAAATTTTAATCAGTCAAACCGTTTTTGAGTTACACTCCAAAAACTGAAAAGAGTTTGCCTGTCTTGATAATATAATCAATGTTTGTTACCTTAAAACTTTTGACTGGGTGAACCGATTTTGATAAATCTTTTTTTATTTTAAAAGCTGATGCTTGCCGTGTGGTCCCATTTCATCAAAATCTGTCAAGCGGTTTTTGAGTTACACTCCAATAACTGAAAAGTATTTTGCCTATCATGATGAATTCTCATCGAAACTCAAATTTGGTGGCACACAGTAATATTTCTTCAACGGTACGAGTATAAGATAGAAATAAAAATTTTGGATGGGAATATAAAAAGTGTATTATGCTACAAACTAAAAAAAAACTGGTATTTATTTATATCTGATAGGTAAGCCTTGGACCACAATCTCACCTGATGTTAAGTGATGATGTGGTCGAAGGTGTTAACAGGCTTAACCAAGAATTACTGGCTCTCAAGAACAGCTGCCGGAACACACCTTAGGTGATTGGTGACAGATTTTCTACTATAGTATAGTGTCGTCGTAACTGTAGTGGTCGCTAGCCAGGCGGGCATTCGCAAAACGCCCTTCCACCATGCGGTGAAGATCCAACCCGCGGCGGGATTCGAACCATGGACATGATGCGCGGCAGTCCATAGCCAATGCCACTGAGCTATCACTACTTCACAATAAATATAATAAATCTGTCTTTAACAAAATGATATTTTTATTAATTTATTTTGTAGAAACACATATGGCCTGTTGGCTGATGTGAGACGGGAGAGCGAGATAGCTTTTCTGATTCAATATGGCAATATTAAACAGTGATCATTTACTCCTTTTGGGTCAACAAAAGTCAACAATTTACTAAGAGTAATTTTGCTTAAATAGGATAGCGAGATGTTAAAACTTTGGTTATAAGTTAACATTAAAATGGGGGTTAATTTTTGTCTGTTATATGTTACTATATCTGGTAGTAAGTTAAACTTAAGCCCATAAGTAGCAAGGGTCACTAAAAAGGGCGAAATATTTTTTTTTACCAAAAAATAGAATCTACTTCAACACTCAAATGTGTGAAATAACTTGTCGAAGTCGGTACCATGACGGGTCAAAAGTACACAGATAGATAAGAAGTGATGATAGCATCACAATATTGTGCGCATGGTACCGACTTCGTCAAGTTATTTCACACATTGGAGTGTTAAAGTCGGTTCTATTCTTTTGGTAAAAAAATGTATTTGTATACGAGTATAGGTTTTTGTTAAAAAGGCATAAAAATATAACACAACAATGTATTTGTGGTCATTTATCAATTTATGAAATTGTACCTGCAGCAAACAATTTAAAACTGTTATTTAATACTGACGGTAACTCCATAACATTTGGACGATATTTTGCACAACATATCATCAGCCGCGTTCACGTGACACAAACTGTCACGTTGTCGGCTCGGAGCTGGAACACGACGCGGGATCATTTTCAGGACGATGAGAATTGCAATGTCACGTCACGTCAATTCATGTAGGAAATAAAGTTTGTTCGTTTGCAATGGAATCAATGGAGATTTCTTTAATTAGAACTCTCATGTATTTCATGTACTGTACTGTATGAGCCGGACTGTCCACTACTGAACGCAGCCTCATTATTAAAGGGGGGAGAGGGGGTTGCATAATCCTAAGAAGGCGCTGCTGTCCATCTTCCGGTATTTTACTTTTAATTGCCTCTTACGCCGCCAGCCATTCTAACTCGGCACCCCACGGGGATTTCATTTACACCGGATGATTATTTTGGTTGTCAGATTTCTAACTTATTTTTATTTTGAATAACTAACTTGCTTGTATTGCATGCTGTTCACAAAAGTAATTACATCATTTTCATTCTAGTTTTATATGAATATAAATCTAGGGATATATTTTCCGGTAACAAGTCCAACAACAATACAAGATTATATTGTAATTATTCAGCTTTTTATGACTTGCTACCTCCCTGACGTGGTGTATACGTGTGCTCATGATTACCAATATGAGAAACCAGACTTAAGACAGATGGTAGACGAGGGCACGCCTAGCCGGTACCCGTAGTCACCACGTGGTCATTAAATTCGCCAGTGTTTTGGCTTTTTAATACACTAAAATCTCATCCAGAAACCTACTTAGGTCTGATATTATCACTACTTTGCAACCGGGTCTCGGATCTACCGACCTCATTGTATTTTAACGCTAGTTATTTTATTTCATAATTACACATTTTTCATTACTATCATCACAAATACACTTAAGTATATATATCTTTATCTTTAGGTGATTTAGATTCATTACTCACATACTCATTGTAACGCAACTTCAAAACCACAAACTCCAAACTTTTATTAATCAAAGCCGACCAAAACAAGAGCGCGAAAGTTCCACCTTCCACCTCCAATATTTCACGTCGTTAAACAACAACAAAATTAATGAACGCCCAATGAGTTATACTCAATTACGTGGAACAATGGCCGTCATTAATGGGCAAGCGGAAAATTGCGATATCATAAAGCGGTTAAGATAAACTGCGGCGTCTTTACGGCGATTATGAATAATAATAATGGGATCTGCCCGAGCGCCGCCTTCTCGAGAGATGTTACTCGTTCCCTTTGAATTGTCTTCAGTTTGAATATCAGATAGAACTAAGCTCCCCGCCTTATTATAACAAAAGAAAATCAGTCAAAGTCCCGATTTGAAGTGCCTACAATTATAACTGGCAAAATGTGAATGTTCAGATACTAACCAATTTCCTTTGAAAGACATCCTACTCCTACAAAAACCCAACACTACTAGATGTCGCTACTACAGACCATTCAAAACAAATGTCGTTACGAAAAAGTCGCTTAAAATGTTATAGTAAAATTCCAAATGATACTCGTGTTACAAGGAAAGAAAATATGAATTAATTTGTAAATAAAATGCATGCTTTAACAAATGTTATTATTAATTTGAATGAATATTTTAATGATAACTTTACCCGTGATTGAATTTAAAAATTATACATTTATTTTATTTTTGTAGTGTTACGTTCAAGCACGAGGCCGACCTGATGTTAAGCGGACTAACCTCTGCCTATAACAGAGATGCGTTTCGTCAAGTTACGAATTGCACTGCGCTCGTCACCTTGAGACATAGTTGTTAAGTCTCATGTGCCTGTAATTTCACTGGCTCTCAAGGACTGCTGCCGAAACACACCATTAGGTGCTTGGCGACAGATTTTCTACTTGAGGGTGGTCGCTAGCCAGGCGGGCATTCGCAAAATGCCCTTCCGCCATGCGGTGAAGCTCAAGCCCGCGGCAGGATTCTAACCATGGACCTGCGGCACGGCAGTCCATAGCCAAAGCCATCACTGCTTCAAACAGTTGAGTAGTAGTAAGAATTTATTTAATAACATCCTGATAATCGTAATAAGATATACAATAAGATAATATTCTTCCACTAACACTGTTCCAAAATCAACGTTTGTTGCACGCTTGATAAAAATATTTGTTCAAATGTATATCTACCAATGAAACCATGTCGCTCATGATAATATTGCAATACCCAAATGGGTTTCATATTTCATTATGTTCCTAAAGTGTTTATGTTACTTTATGTACTAATTAATGCAATCACTTTGACTTTGACTTTGTACATATTAAAAATGTATAAAAATGTTAAAAAAATAAGCCTAATTTTTTGTTATTTTTACTGATGAATACTACTATTTATTCGAAGGATGAATACATAAAAAACAGTTAAAATACGATCACGAGGGTAAGGTCTTCACTTAATAATTGGTTACATTACAAAACATATCGGTTACTGTTGCGTAACATGATTGATTTTGAAAGTTTTATGTTCAAAACTTTTGGTAAAATGACTACAATATTTATCAGTACATGAAACAATTCTTTATTGAAGCTAGTTTAATAAGGTTGAAACAAAATTTTTGGATACTTCAAGATTAAATGGACCATGTAAATCAGTCCAGAAATCTTGTAATTGTTAATGTGCTTATTGCAAATAGAAAAGTCTATTCATTTTTAGAAAAAAAGTAAAACGCTTTCCATGTCTATACCATAAGCTAATACCCATAAAGTGGCATACCAATTCGCATTATCGCGGGGTGTCCCATAAAGTACGAGTGCCTATAAATATATTAGGCGGCGTCTTAGGGCGGCTGTAAAACCGCCTTCTTAATGAAGACAGATGGCGAGCGATGATCATCCGCTGCAGTATGGGCACAGTACAAAAAAATACAGTTGGGGATGTTTGTCACTTACGAAGCATTACATAAACAGGACAGTCATAGCTGTTGAAATTAGCTGAACTATCATAGTACAATTTATAATCACACAGTATTCTAAACTATTAGGTCCTTACATATGAAATTGGCGTTTTGTATGGGAGGAACAAAATTTCGAATATTTTTTAATATAATATATTTAATTAATCAAAGTATGAACCATTATTTTCTATGCACTTTTGCCATCTCATAGTTCATTGATCCCTTTACTAAAAAAACCAGTCGGACGGGAATCAATAAAATCTTTGAAGGCGATTTGGACTGCCCCATCGGAGTTGAATTTTTTCCCTTGCAAGAAGTTATCCAAATTTCGAAAAAAATGGTAATCTGTTGGAGCAAGGTCCGGGGAGTACGGAGGATGTCTTAGACTTTCCAATTGAAGCTCTTCTAATTTAGTAGCCGTCTGTAGCGCAGTGTGTGGTCTAGCGTTGTCGTGAAGCAGCAGTGGCGTGGAGCGATTGACCTGCCTAGGTTGTTTATCCGCTAGCTTTTCCATCATGGTTTGCAATTCCTGACAATAGACATCAGCCATAATAGTCTGGCCAGATTTGAAAAAAGTGTAATGAACAATACCGGCACTAGTCCACCAAACGCTTACAAGTAACTTTTTTGGGGTTAATTTTCGCTTGGGGCAGGATTTGGCTGGCTGGCCAGGATCTAACCATTGCGCTGAGCGCTTCCGATTATCGTAAAGAACCCATTTTTCATCACAGGTAATGATTCGGTTTAAAATACCTTCATTATTGTGCCGGTTTAGTAATGTAACGCAGCAGTCGACGCGCGTTTGCCGGTTTGTTTCAGTCAATTCGTGAGGTACCCACCTTTCAAGCTTTTTAATCTTCCCAATTTGCTTCAAGTGAATTAAAACAGTTTTATCACTAACATCGCAGCCTGCAGCTAACTCGGACGTGGTTTGCGATGGATCCGCTTCCACAATAGCCTTCAACTCTTCATTATCAACTTGAGTCTCAGGCCGTCCACGGGGCTTGTTCTGCAGGTTGAAATTTCCAGAACGAAAACGTTGGAACCAAAAACGAACTGTGTTTTCTTTTGCAACACGACCGCCATACACATCATTCACCCTTCGAGTTGTTTCCGCAGCACTAGTGCCACGGCGGAACTCGTACTCGTAAATAATGCGATATTTAAGGTTTTCCATTTTGTAAAATGAGTGACGCAAACAGAAAAAAACAGAAGAAAAAAAACAAATGAATGACGATCATCGAAGCACAAATACATGAGTCTATAGCTGTACAAATTTGAATTTGGAATTCCTTACCAAGGAGGAGAAATTCGTGATTAAAGTGGCCAGTACGAAAAACGCCAATTTCATATGTAAGGACCTAATATATAGAAATGTAATTAAACAACTTTAAACGGTTTAAATCGCGTATTTTTATCATTATTTTTGTCCCGACGTTTCAAACACTTTGCAGTGATCTTGGTCACGGGGTGACTAATTGGTTTTATTTGTCACATGAGTTATCAAAATAATAATAATATAGGGACAAAAATAATGATAAATATACGCGATTTAAACCGTTTCAAGTTGTTTAATTACTATGAGCAATAATCGCGAAAACCTAAGACATGATTATAGAGACATGATTGGGAAAAATAAATAAATAAGCCGTTACACTATCTTCAGATTAATTTATTGTTAAATTTATAGTACGAGGTGCTATCATATGAGGATTACTTTGAGATTAGTTGGTGTACATGTTTTAGATCTGACATCTCACGGGCAAACTTGATTCATATTAAACTACATCTCGGTTCTTGGTTAAATTAGCATTCACCAAGAGTGGAGCAATAAATATTCTTCATTCACCTACTTAAAGTTCTTTTTCTGTGCTCAGGAATTTTTGCCACCTTAAACAAGGCGCCTTAGTTTTATTTTCACCATACAATCGGGGGCATTATCTGATAGATCGTTTTATTTTTATGATAAATTAACTTGCCATACGGTATCGCGCTGCACCGTGATGTACTTTCCTTATGCTGATCATAATTTTTTGGTAATATTTTGCCAATATCTTGAATGTATGAAAATATTGGTAAAGGTTTGCAGATTAAACTGCAAACCTTTACCAATATTTTCATACATTTTACATAATATTTCTGGGTTTAAATAATAATATGAGGTCAATTCAAAAGCGTTTTAGTTTTAGTAAAACATTGCGATAATTTCACTACAGTTGTGCTTTAAACCGTAGACATCGTAAATGTCGAAGAAATTCGATGTATGTAAATGGTAAATTTAGATAGTTACCTTTAGCCCTTTTAGCCCTGAATCTGACTATATTTTCAAGGTTTATAACGTAACCATATATACAAAGAGATAATATTCGAGTTCCCACAGCTCAATCAAAGTAAAAACTAGGTTTTTTTTAATTTACGGTAAATATCATCACTTTACGACTATTTTCGATATAAATAGCAGTCGCAAAATGTTAATTAATTGTATAAGTAAGACCTTTTTTTTTTTTAACCTGTGATAAATGCATTTACATATTCCCGTCCACCCCGGGGAAGGTGGCCGGGATATGTCGTGCTCGACACCAACTACTCCCACAGCAGCAAGTGCCCCTACCGACTAAATAACACACGGTGTTCCATCTCTACCGCTTCTCGGCGGGATCGCAGGGTCTTAGCACTCAACCACGAACCCGCCACGGTTGTCCGTTGCCGGACCCCTCCTGGGGTGCTACCCCTCACGACGCACCAGAACACATGGCACGTCGCTACCGACCGGGGACCAAGCCCGCAAATGGGCGTCAGACGACCCCGCTTCCGACGCCCAAGGTCCCCCTGCGACGGGTCAGATGAGTAGCCCCGTCGCCTGCTACTTCGGCCGCAGAGGATAGGGAGAGCGGCGCCTCGCTATACCAACACTCCTCCTCCCCTGCGGCCCCTCCGCGTCCGCCATCCAACGGTGGCGACCTCGCCGTGGCCACGGAAGGTAGGGAGAGCGGCGCACCGTGATACCGGCTCTCCTCACCCGCCGTGGCCCCTCACCGTCAGCTGTGGTGTCGCCCATACAACACCACAGCCCGCCTCAGATGCGGTGCTACCCATACAGCACCGCAGCCTACCCGTTGCCGCTCCAGTCTGGACTTAGAGGCAAAGCCCAGTGGAGCGGCCCCTCTGGGGCCGGCCGACTGCCCAAGCCAGCACGGCCCCTGGTTCCTCTTCGCTTCACCGTGGGTGACGAAGCCACGGCTACTAAGCCCCACCGCCACTACAAGGCGGGAACCCTTCGGGGGGGTATAAGTAAGACCTAGCCCAACTATGGACGTGGGAGTCGTTATAAATGACAAGGACAAAAATGCGCCTTATGAGCAGCATGTCTCTGCTCGCATCAATAAGAGTTATGAAGAATATTCCTACAACATTGGGCGCATAAAATAGTGCTCCATACCATCTTATATATTACATACCATCCTAATCTTGAGAAAATTCAGGGAAACGCCACTCTAAAAACCACAGCCGTTTTTTTCTCAATAGTGTTTATTTTATAACCGATGTAAAATAAAGAAAACAATTTCACTATTATTTTTTGCGTGTGTACATCATATCTTTTTACAGGGTGTACCGATTTTGTTTTTTTTTTAATATTATATTCGAAAGCTGGTGCTTATCATATTGTGGTCGCATTTAAATTTGAGTAAGATCTGATCTTTGATTTATCTCTCTATATTATTTTGTATTCCTTTATTTAATATATATATAATAATGCGTATTTACCCATAAAGAAATATACGGGATAGCTCACGTAAGGCAGTTAAATTCGGTTCATGACTCGAAGTATTTGCTTTAATCTGCGGCATTCTTTCAAAATCCTACGAACTATATACAACACTACAGCTACTACAATAAAAGTATATATACAACCCACAAGTCCTTGAAGACTCACAGGCAGTCCAAATGCTCCAGCTTACTACCAGTTGGCTACGTGCCCAGCATGCTGGCAGCATTGCCCCGTTGAATTGCAATGCTTATTTGTTGAGCCAAATAGGTGGCAGGCTTTTTTCACGCGTCGCATCAACCAACCGCTCTGATTAGTTTTGGAATAACGATGAGCTTCCGGTCCACACAAACCACCCAAGGTCTCTGCACCAAACAAAAGTTGGTTTTAACAACATCCGGTGGTCTTTTTGAAGTAGTATTTGAAACGCTAGCGGGTACGTGTTGCTATGCACATCCTAAAAAACACCACCGGTTGTGGTCGAAACTATAATCGGATTTATCTGGCTTATCAACGTGAACAATCTCGTATATTTCTTAAAAAAATGTGTTCATGTGTCGTCACTTCTAGGTTAGCCTGAACAACATCTTCGACCACATCATCACTTACCATCAGGTGAGATAGTGGTCAAAGGTTAACCTATCAGGCATAAAAAAAAAATAAAAAAAATGTCTACATTGTTTTTTTATAGCTGATAGGCTAGCTTTTCACCACTATCTCGTTTAGTGATGATGCATGCAAAGATTATATTCATATCAACAGATAACTGGCTCACAAAATTGTACCACTTCACACATTCCGCCTTGCGCCGCCACGCCGAGCGCACCTCTCCGCAGCTGCAAGTGACCCTCCAGTGAGACCGCAATAGTCCCCGCACTATTGCCGTCTCGCCTGGACCATCGTTCCGACGCTAGTTGCAACAGTGCGCATTGAAGAGCGTGATCCCGATTCAGCTTGTGTTTGTCTGTGCAGGAGCTGAGAGTTTCGTCGAACGCCGTGCGACGCGAGCTTCGTGCTTGCTGAGGCGGCGCTCCACCGTCGAGCAACCACCGCCCCGGACAAGCCCGGGTCGGTGTTGCTGCGTTAAACTGCACTGAAAAGTGCAGTTTATCCTTGTTTCGCATCTTTGTTTCTGCACGTACAACGCCACCCGCTCAACAACACACTTTGTGCTGTTAAGCGGCATCGTTCAGGCAGGTGGAGCCCTACCGGGTTAAGCTCGCTCGAACGATCAAATCCGCCATTTGCTGCGGTCGCAGAGTGATCCCTAACGGTGCCAACTACCTCTGTTGATTTTTGGTTTAACCTTGTACCGCGGCCTTTTCCCGCCTCACGGGATCAGCCGAAACAAGCAGGTCTCCGGGGCAACTGGCCTTGGGGTCGCCCCTAGTCAATCCCGGAGTCGTTAGGACACCCCTTCGCCGCCCCAGAAAAAAAGTGCGGATAGGGACACACACCTAGGGATACACAGTAGGTACTCACTCCCTCTCACACAGTGAGCTCACAGGTTGTGCGAGGGAGACACTACCCTGGTTAGGGCATCCTGAGTGCACCCCTCAGGATGCAGCCCCGCCCTACCAATAGTGAGGTAGAGGTCCTTCAGACCTTTGCCTTACGGTACCCCGACCTCTACGCTGCTCATCAAGCAGCCCTCACCTTAGACGCAGAGAGTGCCCGCCTCACGGACACTCCCATTGCTCCCTCCGGGACCTCCGTCCCCACTTACGATGACCCTCCGGCGCCATCCTACTTACAGGAGAGCCCGGACTCCCCCGCCCCCGGCCCTGATAACAGGCGCGCGGTAGTAGCCCCACCCCGCTCTCGCTCTCGCTCACCGATCGGTCGGTTTACGAGCATCGAACCTGCCTATGTCGTTGTCGAGTCAGTTTCAGACTCGGAAACGGACATGGAGGTCGACCAACCCCGCGCCTCACGCACAGACTCAGAGGATTCCGACAACGACGGCTATACCGTCGTAGATCGAAAACGCAAGCGCGCCCCTAAGGCCGCTAACTCCGGGCCTTCCGCCCCGCCCGCTAAGGCAGCCGCCAAAGCACCTACCGCCGGCAATAGGCCGACCCCCGCCCCGCGCCCCGCGTCCCCGCCTTCCGCAACCGCTTCGGCTACAGCGCCCTCTCAGGACGCTAACGCACGCCGCGAAAAGCCGCCTCCGCCTTTGTTCATCCAGGACAAAGGCAAATGGGATATGCTATCCCGCCTCCTCACTGATCGAAAGATCAATTATACGAACGCCCGCTCCACGCAGCAAGGCATTAAAGTTCAGGTCTCCTCTGTTAACGACCACAGAGCGTTAACCAAACTCCTCCGTAAAGAGAGCATAAGCTTCCACACTTATGCGCTCGAAGAGGAGAAAGTCCTACGCGTCGTCATACGCGGTGTCCCGAAGGAAGTCCGTACAGACGCTGTACATGACGACCTTAAAAGACAGGACTTCCCTGTCCTTGCCGTACACCGTATGTACAGTGGCAAAGACAAAAGCCCATACGACCTAGTACTCGTTGTACTAGACCGATCCCCGGAGGGCAAGACCATCTTCAACCTGAAGACGGTCTGCGGTCTCTCCGGACTAGATGTTCAGTCCCCATTCAGGAATGGCTCTCCTTCACAGTGCCATAACTGCCAACTATACGGGCACGCTGCCCGATTCTGCTTCGCTCGTCCTAGGTGCGTTAAGTGCCTAGGCGATCACGCCACAGAAAATTGTTCTCGCACGAGGGACTCACCCGACCCACCCAGCTGCGTTCTGTGCGGCACCCAGGGGCACACCGCCAACTACCGCGGTTGCCCGAGGGCGCCACGCACAAACCGCAGGGTGGCAACGGAAAGGAGACCTCCGCCACCTCCTCGTCCCACCTATGATAGGTGGCAGCGGGTCAGCCCTAAGCTGACAGTAGCACCTGCCTCACAGGTGACTCCCGCTCCTCTCCCAGCTAGGAACGCGTGGTCAAAGCCACCGAGCATGGTTAAAACCATCGCTCCCGACCGCGCCCCGGCCCGCGCACCCGTCCCCGCCCGTACCGCGGCCCCTGCCCGCGCACCGGCCCCGGTCCGCGCGGCACCCCCGGCACCTCCTGCCCTCATTCCACGCGCCGCACCTCGCGTCGCCCGGCCCGTGGCCCCACCTCCTATGCCACTGATGGACTCCTCTCTTCAAGAGGATATAGCGCTAGTCAGCGACCTTGCTATGTCCATCAATATAGATGAGGTCCGTGCTCTAGCACGCAAGATGCACTCCGCACAATCACCTGCGGAAGTCATCCAATATACGCTGGAACATGCCAGCCTCCTTAGCGCTCTAAAGCGCTTCGCCCCCCAAACTCCCCCTCAGTACACCCACTATGGGTAGTACAACCTTAAGGAATAAACCGCGCTCAGTTTCGTTAGCGTCCTTCAACGCTAACGGCCTCTTCAGACAACGTGACCTTGTACACGACTTTTGTAATACCCACCTGATCGACATTATATGCGTGCAGGAAACCCTACTAAAACCGGGGAAGGCGAACCCCAGGTTTGCCAATTTCAGAACGGTACGTAATGATAGAGTGACCGGTCGTGGAGGAGGCACTCTTATCTATTACAAAAGGTCCCTGCACTGCATCCCCATACCTACCCCGACTCTCACTACTATGGAAGCATCTTGTTGCATGCTAGCCATGACGGGTCATCAACCCCTAGTCATAGTTTCCTGTTACCTACCTTGTAAAAAGCGTGTCGCCCGCGCTGACTTAGTAGCACTTTTCTCACTAGGAAGCGCCGTCCTTCTGATCGGTGACTTCAACAGCAAACACGTCCTGTGGAATTGTAATGTCAACAATTCCAACGGTGTTGACCTTGAACGCCTAGTCGCTGACTTAAACTTTGACATAATAGCTCCACTCGAGCCCACTCACTACCCCTACTTCGACCACGGCCGTCCCGACTTACTCGATATGGCACTTTTCAAAGGCGTAACACTTCAGTTACGCTCTATGGAGGTGTGTCACGAATTACATTCTGACCACCGCCCCATAATACTGCGACTAGGCCCCGACCCAACATCTGACGTACCCTGCCCGACCAAGACGATAGTGAACTGGAAGCTCTTAGGTGAATCCCTAAAGGCTATCAGCTCACCCGACCTTGACAAAATCCCTGACGACATTGTGACTAAAGATGACGTATCCCTCGCTATCGACTCTTTCACTAATCACCTCTCCACCGTAGTAGGTGCATCCGCAAAGGAAGTCATAGTGCCGGACGACCGGCGCCTTGTCATTCCAGCGGATGTGAGACGATTAGTGACTAAGAGTAAAGCAGTGACCCGACATTACGACTCCTACCCGAGCAAAGTAAACAAAACTCGGAAACGCCACTTTGAACGCATGGTTGAAAGTCGCATGTCCGAGTTGCGTGATCAGAGCTGGGGCGACAAACTTTCAAACCTCGTGCCGAGCCACCAGGCTTACTGGCATCTCGCTCGAGGTATGAAAGGTGTCGGACAAAGCGACATGCCCCCCCTATACAGACCTGTCCCCCTCGTCCCAGCGTTCTTTGACGAAGACAAAGCTGAGTGCCTAGCCGACAGCCTAGAGGCTCAATGCTCCCCCAATGTCGATCACGTAGACCAAGCTCACCTCGATACGGTGGACGCTGAAGTCGAACGTAAAAGCTCTGTGGTCATCTCTGAACTCCCCCCACTCACCCCAGTATCCTTCGCTGAGGTGACGAGACTGATCAAGGACCTCAAACAACGTAAAGCCCCCGGTGCCGACGGCATCTCTAACAAGGTTCTCAAAACTCTCTCCCCCCCTCTCATTCATCTCCTAGTCAGCATCTTCAATGCGGCTATGAACCATTGTGTGTTCCCTGACACCTGGAAATGTGCAAATGTCATTGGCATTCACAAACCAGGCAAAAACTCCTCTGATCCCACCAGCTACCGTCCCATCAGCCTCCTCAGCGCCCTGGGGAAGCTCTACGAACGGATCCTAGCGAACCGACTTCAATCCCATGCCCGGGAACACCACCTTATTCCCGATGAGCAGTTTGGCTTTAGACCCAAACACTCATGCGTCCAACAGGTGCACCGCCTCACGGAGCACATCCTAGAGGGTTTCAATAAGAAACCCAAACCCCAATCGACGGTAGCAGTCTTCCTCGACGTAGCGAAAGCTTTTGACAAAGTCTGGCACAATGGCTTGATTTACAAGCTATACCACTTTGGCGTGCCAGAGCGTCTTGTGCTCACCTTACAAGACTTCCTAAGGGACAGAAGCTTTCGCTACCGCGTGGAAGGCACCCTTTCCACTCCTCATCCAGTCAGAGCCGGAGTCCCTCAGGGCTCCGTGCTATCACCCATCCTTTTCGCACTGTATACCAGTGACATCCCTCGCGCCCAACCCAAAGTTTTTATAGCCCAATACGCGGACGATACCGCCATTTATTCCACTGGCTGGCATGTAAATAGACAGACATATTTCGTCATTCAACGGGCCATCACCGAGATCGGTGACTGGTTCCGAAAATGGCGCATAGCGGTCAATCCAGTTAAAAGCACAGCTATGTGCTTTACTGAGAAAACCCGCCCCCGCTATCCGAAGCCACTAATTCTGTTCGATGAACCCATTCCCTGGGTGAGAACAACCAAATATCTTGGAGTAACCCTTGATCGGAATCTCACCTTCAAAGATCACATTAATACGGTCCGTAACAGGGCGGCCTTTGTCATGGGTCGCCTAAGTCCCTTAATCTGTAAAGAAAGTAAAATGTCTCTTAGTAACAAGAAGACACTTTACACTGCTTGTATCCGCCCCATCATGACGTACGCATCCGTAGTGTTCAGTCATGCTAGTGAGGCCCACCTACATAAGCTTCAAGCCCTCCAAAACCGGTTTCTTCGCAGGGCAACCGGCGCTCCCTGGTACGTCCGGAGCGCCGAGTTGCACTGCGACCTAAACCTTCCCTCTTTAGCGCAGTTCAATAAGGGCTGCGTCCGCCGACACTTTGATCGAGCCCCCCACCACCCGAACCCTCTGGTTGTCCAGGCAGCGAACTATTCGACTGCCTCATCCGACCCATACTTCAAACCCCCCCGTCGCCGACCACGGCAGGTATTGGACGACCCGGATGACCCCATCGCAGCCATTACGTTGGCAGCTTTAGCGTTGTCCGCAAGTCGTCCTGGTAACATCCCCAGGTGTGCGGTAATCAGAGGTTACACAATCAAACACCGAGCTCGCCGGCGAGCTCGAGGCAAAAATAAAAACCCGATTAGTGTCTCTCCAAATAGTCACAGAGCAATATTCAATAGGGCCCATTCTCAACGGTACAACACTGCAGTTGTACCGGGGCATTTAGTTCCGATTCCCCCTTTGTCTCTCGGCAGCGAGACAAGCCGAGGTCCGAACCACAGTGGTGCCCTTGAGCTCGCTGTCACCCCTCCCGATAGTAGCGTGGCGTTTTCGGCGCCCGCAGGAGACGGAGGTATAAGGCGCTTTTCGCCTTATACGCCCGTCTCAGAAGAAGTGCCCTCAGCGCTTCTTCCTCCTGGGCTATAAGAGGGCCTCCCCTCGCCCAAAGTCCGGTGGAGCTGTACGTCCGTATAGCGGTAGACAGCATCTATGTCCTCCCTAAAAAAAAAAAAAAAAAAAAAAAAATTGTACCGATTACACATTGGGATAAGAGCAGGAAGATGATGGTTGAAACAAAATAATCATCATACTAATGCACAAATAGCTTTCAAACTCAGACTTAAAATATATGGTACATAACAGAAACTTCGCCAGGTGAAAAAGTTATTTCAACTCAATAAAATACCAACGAAATGAACTTTCAAATAACCGGTCAAACGTTTTCGAAATCCAAAATTATTAAACAGGATCACGCCAGTCTTCAAACGGATACCACTCGATGTATTGATCCCGATGCATTGGCAGCCCTGAATGGATAACCTCTCAATTATTCTAGGAATATCGCTTGCCGCAGTATCTATCGCTACTCACATTTGCTGCGGTGCGAAAGTGTTGCGTAGCAATCGCGCAATGGTTGTTTCGTGTATGATTTATATCGCAAACGCTACGGGGTGTCACACATCTCGATCGAAACGCCACTCGTCAGTAATTAAAACCTTGATATAAAAGCAGTATGGATAACCCCTACATCGTACCATTGCAATAACCTACTGTATCAGCTAGATCGTCCACTATTGTACACAGCCCCATTAAGATGTTTTTTTTTCTATTCTGGCAAGTCTCGTTAGTAGGGTTTCATTTTGCCCTTTGGGTACGGAACATCAAAACAATCTCGCTCTGTTAGGGTTGTGCATGTCAATGAAAGAAAAAAAGGTGTCATTTGTTTATGGATAAACCGACGAGCTAAACTGGGATTTGATTTGATCTTTGAGTAATAAGCCCTAGCTATATGAACAAAATGGACAACTATACTTTTCATACATTTATTAATGTTAAAATTACTGTAGTGTCATATTAAAGTCTCCACTAGCAAATTCATTATTAAATTTTTACATCAACTAAGAGACAATGTAAGGAGTGTTTTTAGAAACTTTTACATATGTTGTTGAGTTTTGTGGCATTTTAGCGCTTTCCTTTTTATTTTTTCTTGTTAATAGTAAAGCCATTTACGTAAAGGCAAGTGATGGTCTGGTCTAAGGTGTTAACAGGCTTAACCAAGAATTCCTGGCTCTCAAGGACAGCTGCCGGAACACACCGTAAGGTGACAGATTTTCTACTTGAGGTTGGTCGCTAGCCAGGCGGGTATTCGAGACATACCCTTCCACATGCGGTGAAGCTCAAGCCCGCAGCGGGATTCAACCCATGTACCTGTTGCGCGGCAGTCCATAGCCAATGCCACTGAGCCATCACTTCTTCCAAATTATATGAAGTTAAATTTCTTTAGCTACCAAAGTTCTGATAATTATGGGTGTCGGTTAGGGACTCTGCCACTATGACAGCTAGATAGATTGTCAACAGAGCTGTAATTTAAAAATAAAAAACCAGGTATGTTTAATCAAAATGATCCTCAAAACTATGATAATCGAAGAGGCATCTGATATCTTCTGAGTTTTGTATGAACAATTATAAAAGTTATTTATAGGATTAAATATTGTTGCATAGGTACATATATGGTTGGTACTCTATACGAATCGAGATTGTTCGATTGGAGACTATGTCAAGTACCACTTTAAAAGGGTCTGTCACCATGGTAGGCCTGAATATCAATAAAAGTGCTTCAAAAACTTAAAAAAAGTGTGCGTTACATGCGGCAGTCAAATATACCCTCGGTTTACCACAAGCAGATAATTAAAAAATATCCTAAGTTGCGTTATTTTACTTTTTGAATAATTAACGTTACCTAGTTTAAGAGATTAGGAAAAATAACATAAGTTAATAAAAATAACAATTCCTACCCTCTTAATTTAAAACTTATAAATTAATATCACTGATGAAATGTCTGAAAACTATTATTGTATTCGGTGAGACTTAAAGATTCGAATGTTCATTCGAGTCATTAATAGATTATTTAGAAAAGCTTTTATTAAAATCTTTATTACTACCTCCAGTAATAATGTAGACCTCTTCAATTTAGTTCGTTTTCAGGAGTAATCTGTACAGTTGCTCCAAAAGTAGACACCAACATATAATTTAGTAGGTACCCTTTTACACATTTTTGAAGTGCTGTAACTCAAAAACCTAACAGGGAATAACGGTTATACTTTACCGGCGAATTCGATTCGTATTGATGTGAACTGTCACTTTATCAATATGAAATAAAAAAAAAACGTATTTCAAAAGCAGCCCGCTACCCAATAGAGTCCATACTGTAACTACAGTAAACGTGTTAAAACTGTTACTTCAAAACACTATACAACACGCGGCCTCAACATGTAACAACCAAGTTTCAATGTCGACCGGAACTATTTGTTTATTTCACTTTTAGGGTTCCGAAAGATAAAACAATACAAAGCCCGTCCGTAGTTATAAGTGTTAATGAGACTAAATTCGCCATAAAACCATGTATATTATTTACTTCGATGCGATATTTCGACCAAGTTGCATTCGTGGTTACGATTACGAGCGGACTGAAGAGGCGGGTGTCAACGTCTTGCGAGTATTATCTCCAACTACCCGCATTTGATCCAGATATTTATCGTCTCGACACAACACTTAAACTATATTGTGTTTAAGTCGCGAAAGTCTTACCGTTCGTCTGTCCAATCTTCATAGGGGTGTATTTGTTCAACCATAGACAGTACACCTGAATTTCTTACAGATTAGGAATGTGTTCTTATGGCGAATTGTCTCATAGTTAATTATAAATCGAAAATGCAGGGGGGAGGGGGTCAATACAATACTCGTATTTATTTCTTCGGTTTCCTCTTTTTCTTCCAAGTGCGATCAGACTTCTGCTAAAGATTGAATCTCGGACGCGCGTGTCTGTCTGTCTGTTTGTTGGTATAAAGTATAAAAAAATAAAATGAATTATTTTGTGGAGATTGCGCCAACTACACAAAAATGCTACACAAACCATGTTCAGAAGGTTTCAACATTTCGACCTCACGATTTTTGACCGTGCGATCTATTCTTGTTTAATATTAATATTATTCAACTAGCTGCACCACGCACAGCCCGCGTGGACAATGAAAAGTTGTGATAAAAAAAATCGACGTGTTAATGTAGTCCAGGACGTAAAGAACCCATATTTCAAGTTTAATACAAATCGGTTCAGCAGTTTAATTGTAAAAGACTAACAAACATACATACTCACAAACTTTCGCATTTATATTATTAGTACGAAACGAGAAGGGTGACGCGACAGACTGTATAAATTTCCGCTAAGTAACGCCAAAATCTCCCGTGGGGTGCCGGGATATAATGTCACCCCCCATCTCTTCCCGTGGGTGTCGTAAGAGGTGACTAGGGGTAATATATCGGATAGTGGGCAGCAGCGCCTTCTGAGGAACTGTTATTTTATATTGCGATCCACAAAACGCCTGCCAAGCGTGGGGATTAGTGCAAACCCCTCCTTAATGGGGAAGGCTGTGTTCAGCAGCGGACAATCCGGCTAAAATAGTGACGCCCAAATCTATTGAATTAAAATTGTTTTATTTCTAAAGTTGCAATAATCAGTGCAATAGCATTTATTCAGCTGATTTGAAAGTATCTACATTGACAATGACAACTTCTTGATTCCTAAATGTCGTTTACATTTCTGTCAATACAACTAAAACGTCCGTCTGCTACTGCTCAGTAAAATCTAATCATAATGCAAAGAGTCGGTGATGTGATATTACAAAATGCACTTCCATTGATCGCCTTAGGTTACCTCTGCACCCGAAATAATCCAGTGACCAATCAGACCTGCACATCCGATAGAGCAAGTCCTAAACAAACCCACATTCCGTAGCTCATTAATACGCCACCTATTCAATCCTGCATACATTACGCCTGTGGCACCTCCCCTGTAATCTGGTGGACAATTATTGGGCGATAATTAAAAGCGGCCGTCTGGCCGGTAATTGTACGAGTGGACGGTCACTGGGTGCTGAATATTTATTAGGACTTCACAGGGGTGTGTTGTGATCTGTGAAGCATAAGTTTGTTTGTTTAAATCTATCTGTTTTTGTCCGAAATTATCACATATTGACAGCAACTTTTAACGTATTATAATATTATGTATTTAACAAACAAAGCAAGTTCTCCGTGGGAATACGGGAGTTTTGGCATTTGTGGTTTATTTAGCTTTCTTATGGTTGCTTTGATAATAAAGAAATGATATGTAGGTAATTATTATTTAGTAACCAGCTAGGACTTGCGTAATATTTACCGGATATTGCTCCGACCAGTTTTGAACTTATTTGAAATTCTTCGTTTAGGAGTCACGATTGTGCACAGTGTCAAGCGCGGGCCTCAGCACGTAACTGGCGTTGAGACGGTTGCGCCGCAGCTGTCAAAATCAGAGTTCTTCCCACCGAACTGTCACTTCTGTCACTATCACTGTCGTTTTGATAGGTATAGGATTGTTGACACGCTACACTAGTACTGTCCTCTTCGCGGTTCCACAACTCCGATGCCGTATCACAAATATTGAGGACTGGGTCGTGGGTGGAACATTCCGCCGTCCTTGATACCAGTCCTCAATCGTGACTCGCAGACGAAGAACTTCAAATTAGTTCAAAACTGGTCGGAGCAATATCCGGTAAATAATACGCGAGTCCTAGCCGGTTACTAAATAATAATTACAGACAAAACTCGCGGAAGTTTTTTTGGCTCAAATTACATATAGGTACTTTAATGTAATTATATTTTATACAAGATCGAATTGGATTTTGTTAAGTAAAAAGGCTCTAAGCACTGGCTTAGTCCAGCGCCTAGAGTTTGTGCGATGATGAAGTGTAGTACATATCGATAAAAGTGTTTTACGTTTACGTATTAAAACAATTTATGGATCTATTTTCTTTTTTATATGAAGTTAATCAAATGTAAAAATTAATTCATAATACTTGTATTAAATATCACGATAAATATTCTATCGAAAGCCGTCATCAGAAACTTGAGTGCGGTAAGTCCGCCGTATAAGTTTTTTTAGCTTCGCATTCCCGAGATGAGCATCGATTATGTCACTCGCATACAATAATGAACACCATTGTCAATAGATATTATTTCAGGTCATCTAGGTGTATAGATACTTGGTACGTTCCACTTTCAGTTAAATTAAATTAATGACAAAAAATTATGTCATTTAAGTGAGACCCCACCCTGTGGGGTGCCGGAGTAAATGTCACCCCCATTTCTACGCGGGTGTCGTAAGAGACAACTGAGGGAAAAATACCAGAAGGTACCTTCTGAAGTGCTGACAACTACTGCGATCCCCCAAGCCGGATGCCAAGCGTGTTGATTATGGCAAGCATTCTTTAATGGGGGAGGCTGTGTTCAGCAGTGGACGGGAATAGTAATCAAATGCATAATATTGAATGATTAAGATTAATTATAGTGCAGGCTGTTAATAACAGTGTTAATTAATAATTTGCGATAAATGAACTGAATTTGGTGTCTAGTGACTCATTAACTACTCACTAAGGAACGTTACACAAAAACTGCTAGAATTGTCGTTTTCACTGTACAAGTTTTAGATATGTAGAGCTTAGTTGTATTATTTATCTAAGATATATATATATATATATATATTTATATATCTTAGATAAATAAATACATATATATATATATATATTTATATATATATAAAATATATATATATATACGTTAGATAATATATGCGTGACCACTCTATGTAAGAATACATACATACGTCGTATAATGGCTTACCATGCATAGCCAAGTGTCCGTGGATCGTGTGTAACGGCTCTATCACCTTGCAGAGAAGTTATTATTCAACAAATTTACAAAATTCTACAAAAAATATATTTCAAACGGCAAAAACATGGATAAAATAATTTAAATCATGCAAATAATTCTATTTCTAATTATAATTTTTAATAATTACTCAAACCAAGACTAAATAGTAATTACAGCAGTTTTACTCAAAAATCTGGAACAGTCCTTAGATGGAATTATACAAACACTCAGAGCGGATGATCGTAAATTTACAAAGTCATCGATTGACTAAAGAAAATAGAGCTCTGAAAGAACAGCATGCCACTACTTATTATGTTATATCAGTGGGGTAGTTATCGCTAGACTTTAGGGCTTAACAGAACTATTTAATATTATAACACTTTCAAATAACTCATAGGTCAGACAAAAGTCAGAACGTGGATACAAGTGGCTGGCCATAGAAACAAACATTAGCAGTATTAGCAGTACCTATAATTACTACATTCGAGGTAGGATAAGGGTAGGAAAATGATAATTACCGTATCGCCATGTCTGTCATGTGCACATCAAAGTGTTAATTATACAAAGACCCTTAGGGATATACAACTAAAGTTTTGTAATTTTAGTGGAGTTAGCGAAAGTTTAACGACTTCCAAAAAGGAAGAGGTTCTCAAGTCGAGGATGCGCACTTATATACATTTTATATACGATCACGTATAGTTTTAGATAAATTAACCTTTTTTTGATATTGGATATTGCGAACCTCAAAGTTGGCCCCATTTCTCCTTGGATCTGAACTTTAATAACGGTAAAAGTGGCATGTGTCGTTCATTGTGTTGTTAAATACTATAAAAAGAATGTACTATTTGTTATTTGTTTGTTGGAACTACTCCAGTGTGTCCTCTTGTTGGTACTCACTACCAAAATAGCTTAAAAATTTAGATTAACCTAAGATCACATAATTTACAGCTTTACAGTGTGCTTTTAAAGTATTTGTCTTAAATCTCCAGATTCTTCTTCTTAGTTGTATATACTCTTGGCAGTGTGGTTGTCGAAGTTAGCTTGGGTAGTAGCTTTTATACAATCCGTTACCATATATATCGAATTGCCGCCTTCCTCTCGTATCTATTCACGGGAACATTTAGTGTTGCCTTTTTTTCGTAGGTTTACGTAATGATCATCTGCCAAGAGGTATTGTCCCTTTAAAGCTATCTAACACCCTGGAGGTTTCCACATTCCGATACATATATCCAAAGAAAGTGGTTCCCTAAGATAGTCCCTTGATTTATTCCAATTTCTGAGTAGCCATTGCTTAAAGGGCACGCATTAAAACTGATTTCTATGCGAACGAAGCTGCAGTCGAAAGCTAGTACTTTTATATTTAACTACCTTTTTATAAATTGTTTGTAAAGGAATAATAATAAATCCATTGATTTATTAGAAAAGTCATAAATCATCTTCATACTCACGCTTCAAAATAGAGGAAAAGTCAATTTAATAATAACAATTAAATAATATTTGAGCTATGTAACATATGTTTTGTTTAAACTTATAGGTTAAAACTAAAAATAATTTATTCAGCTTTTGGGATGCACGTATATTATTATAAATCGATGTAAATTGGCACGGCGCGAATTACCAGCTGCGGTATATTGCTAGTTAATAATACAATATCCAGGTTTTATCAGCTATACGTGATCAAAATTAATGAAAATAAGTTTATATTATGTATTACGATATGAAATAAGGTTTGGTTATTGTTTTTAACTAATTAAACTACTACTACTGCCGCTATTCCTTTCAACAATATTTTCTACTTGTTTTTTAAAAAAAAATATGTAATTCTATCCCATATTATCTTTTAACATAATAGTGTATCAAAACAGTGACTTTTATGCTCTTGGCGTAAAAGGTGTTTTAAAGCCGTAGGCGGTTAGGTATATGTGATACATACCTAATGTGATATATATCATACTGGGGACACTAAAAATACATTGACTTTACAGGAGTCTGTTGAATCGCCTATAAGAGAGGTCCATGCCCTAACTAATCCGGAATACCGCATTAGAGAGCTCCTTCTACATTTTGAAGGTTTAACGTAAAAAAGGTCGCGTAAACTCACCGTTGTTTATCCGATAGAAGATACAGAGAGATCAGTTATCTGTGCACCTACGAATCACGCTGTGTAACATGAACTAGTTACATATTAACTGAATATGTTGGATTATTTTGATGAAAAATGGTTGCATTTTATATACAGTAAAAGTCGATATTATAATGGTGGATTATATATGTAACGTGATGTCAATCAAACAAAGTTTGAATGTAGACTGCTTTAATTTGGCCAACCGCCGATAGCGGTGGACAATAAGTATGAAACTAGTAATACATAACAATATAATAATAACAAATATTTTAAAAGTATTTTAAGAAAACATTTAGTTAATTATTTAATAAAACATTTAAAAAATCTTTATAAAAATGATATATATCTAGTGACAATTCCGCCTAATTTCCTATTAAGCCGACGTGACGTCACAAACGCCACGCAGCCAAACCGGAAGAGTATTCGACTGGTTTCGCTTCTAAACGAAGCATCCTCAGGAGGTCTTGACTCTATGAGCGCACGATCGAGACTAGTCTCGATCGAATTAGGCGGAATTGTCACTAGATATATATCATTTTTATAAAGATTTTTAAGTGTTTTATTAAATAATTAATTAAATGATAACAATATTATATATTTCCAAATAGCGTAAATCATGGTTTACTAGGTAACAAAATAGAGACGTTATTGGTAATGGTAAATCATTATATGACCAAAATATCAATAGTAAAAAAGTAAATTGACCTAATATTCCTAGATATTTTTTCTGATATTTTTATTATGTAAGTACATATGTTGTGACATTGTGCATCCTATGGGGTTGCAGACTAAAATGCACACTATTTTTATGTGGGAGTCATAAGAAGCGAAACTAGCAGAAGGTGGGCTGCAGCACCGTCTGTAGAAGCACTTGCACTGCGATCCTCAACACGCCTGCCAAACGTGAGAATTATGAGATCCCCTTCCCCCCCTGAATTTGTTCAGTGGTGGACGTTAAGGGAGCTGACAATAAAAATACACGTGGATGAAGAATTATTGTAGTGCTAATATATAACCATAATATAACCCACGGAAAGAAAGAAGACAAAAGCACTCACTCACACTTCACTCGTGTCGTTACAAGAATATTTTTTTGTTCCAAGTAGAGGAATTTCGGATGGCTGCCTGGTTACCTGTAGACCAACACTTTGACCGAGGTCGAAGAAATGACGGCATCGGGGAGGCTTTTGTTCAACGGTGAACTTTTCCCGGCTTTCGATGTGATTGTGCACTTGTGCAGTAGTCTGAACATGAAGCAATGTTTTTCATGTCGCATGCCTCTTGCTACAGGATGCAGCATTTTCCGTTTGTATAGCAAGAGTGTGTAGAAATGCACTCTGTGGCATGCCACAATGTCACATGGTGTTGCTTAACCTTAAAACATCCTACAATTTGAAAAAAAATAAATGAAAAGCTTAATCTCAGACCCTCTACTGTTTTATTATGTAGGCGCGCGCGTCACTCAAATACATTGTCTCTGATAAATAATATAAAAATTTTATCCATTTCAGCTGCCTTCTTCCCGCCCCTAGCGCCACCCGCCTCGGTGAGCGATCGTTGAATTTGTACCCCTAATGAGCAGCTTACAGGGCTGTCATTCTCCGTTACGCGTCACGTCTCGCGCCTCTCCCTGTACAAAATTGAAGGATTTTTTTAGTCAAATAGATTCTAATGTACATTTGTTTTTATATTCATTATCTTTTACATTTTTCCATTCGTGATAAAGCTATTCAGTGAATATTGAATAATATTCATTCATCTGGCGGACAATTATAAATGTATGATATTAATTTAAATTTTCAAAATAAGGCTAGTGACCTGTTCTCTTTACTTGATTATGTAATCTGCGAGATTAAGAGAATATTTTTACGTAAAGTATCATATGAATATTATTAAATCCATGAACTGATTTTAACTGTTACGGCTCCATGTAATAGGTAATATTTACGATGGTAAGGTTAACATGATAACCTTGTTTAGAGTGGTTTTTTAAAGTGACAGCACATCATTTGATGGAAAGTCTTTTTTGGTGTGTGTTAAGAGATTCTGAACATTATATGGTTTCAGAATCGGATATGGTCCCAGTGGGGTGCCGGGCTAGTATTGCCTGGGCTAGGTTACACTGCGATGGGATTATGGCAAAATCCATATCCGGATTGTCCACTGCTGAACACAGTCTCCCCCATTATGTGGGGGGTGGGGTTGCCATAATCTCCACGCTTGGCAGGCATCTTGGGGATTGCAGTGTCAGATATCAGTTCCCAGAAAGCGCTGCTTTTCATACCTTCTGGTGCGTTACCCTTAGTCACCTCTTACAACACCCACGACTTGAGGTGGCCCGGGAGGGTGACATTTTAGCCCGGAACCCCAGGGGTATGCCTGGCCGGAATGAGTTTAAAGAGTTTTTCAGAACGGGCTCTCAATGATATTGAACAAACGGTAGAGAACGTTCAGAGAAGCAATAATTGTATGCGTTTGTATTGACCACATGTGACAAATGAATTCCAGATTATGTGTACACTTCTACACTTATATTATAACGAGGAAAGATTCATATTTTTGTATGTAACAATCAAACTTAAAAACTACTGGTCCGATATGAAAAACTTTTTTACCATTCGAATCCTACATTATCCTTAATGAACATAGGCCGTGTGTAAAGCTAGTCCGCTAGTCTCAGGACAGCGCGACGGCGTAGTCTATTCAGAGTATGCATCATAAGACAATTGAAGGATCGATTCTAGCGCGGACAACAATATTCAACACAAGGCTGCACCTGAGTTTTATAAAGCAGGCCTCGCTGATCCCATGTTATGAAACACCTTCCTCTATTCAGGACTCAGCGACAGACCCAGGATAGCGGGAATACTGTCTATGTAGTCTTGGTAGTACAGGTTGCTAGGGATGTCCACGCCAGCATTGTTTAGGTCATTTGGAACGTAATCAGTGACATCCTGTAGAAAAAGAAAGAAGCAGTAATGAGATATTTTTCACAGGAACACGACCCACTTGTCTTCCTGGTATTGAACTCCACCAAGTTACCTATACTCGCACCGTAATGAAAGATGTTGTAGAACACCCTATAGAGCTCAGTAATGAGTAATAGATAGATTAGATCTATTGAAGATCATTTGAGCATTAATAAATAAATACCTTGTTACCCAAACTAGTTAAAGGTTTTATTCTTTTGCCTAGAACTGAACGTACTGTATCAAATGAATAGCAAATAAACAACTAGAGATATTAAACTACTTCATTACCTATACAGTTCTGATGAATTGCCATTTTACAAAAACATACTGAAATAAAACTTTTTTCAACCCTCATTGGAATTTTATTACCATATCTGATATCTTGCTTTATTATCTTATATCCATTGGATCTCCAAACCGCTACAATTATGTAATGTCTAGTATTAAGTTCGTAGTTGTTGGAAAAGGCATTCATTATGGCTAATCCTGTACTTGAATGGTGTCTTGGAAACGTCCAGAGAATTTCCCAGACAAACTTTCAGGCTTAATACACGCTGGTTACATTGTCTTACATTCAGTAAACTTACCGAGCTTACCTTACATAAATACTATTATTAAATTCGTTCCGAGAATAAGCAATAACGATTTTCGTATTTATTATTTCCACCCCGCTATGTCGTTTATCTAGTCGAATATTGACAAATTGTCGTAGTAGGTATTAGGATTCTTTGTAAGGATGACGTCTTGGGTGGTACTACTTGCCTATGTAATTGAGTCGCCAAGTACTGTGTTCTTATTACTATGCACATATAAATTATTTTGGAGGGGAAAAGATAACTTCCAGCGGGACTTGAACCTGCAACCCCAGAATACCGTCCTGGTGCTTTTCCAATTATGCTATGAAAGCAGGCACTGAGCAGTTGATTTTTTCGATCCGTTTAAATGCACGTCGTTTTGATTTCGTTAGCAACATTTACCTTAAAAGCTGTAAACTATTTACTTAGTCCGGAGAAGTAATGCCACCATAAGAAGCAGTGATGGCTCAGTGGCTATGGACTGCCGCGCAGCAGGTCTATGGTTCGAATCCCGTCGCAGGCTTGAGCTTCACCGCATGGTGAAAGGGCATTTTGCGAATGCCCGCCTGGCTAGCGAGCACCCACAAGTAGAAAATCTGTCGCCAAGCACCTAACGGTGTGTTCTGGCAGCAGTCCTTGAGAGCCAGTGAAATTACAGGCACATGAGACTTAACAAATATTTCTCAAGGTGACGGGCGCAGTACAATTCGTGACTTGTGACGAAATGCATCTGGTATAGGCAGAGGTCAGTTCACTTAACATTAGGTGGGCCTCAAGCTTGTTCCGTCATAATAACATAAAAACGTGTCCATTTATACCGCCAAGATTGTGATGTTCGCATTACTTTTTTCTGGTTTGAAGGGTATGGGTGTCGGTGAAATTACAGGCACATGAGACTTACACCTTTATGTCTCAGAGCAATGGGCGCAGTGCAGTTAGTCACATGTGACGAACTGCATTTGTTATAGGCAGAGGTTACCGTTTAGCACCAGGTGTGCCTCATGTTTGTTCCAACACGAAAGCATAAAAGACTAAGTATTATTTTAGAATCGAAAATGAACCAGGGCGAAACTTATGAGAACATAACGTCAGATGGGCTATTTTCTCATAAATTTCATCACATAAAAAAGTAAAATGTGTCCAAATAAGCGCAAAATGAGATTCCAAAATAAACATCTAGGAAGTCGCGGAGTTCACTCGAGTGATTGTATATAATTGTAAAATGTATGGGACACAGTGGTGCAGAAACTGTACCGACTCCAAGATCCAAATATCTCAAATGAAGTGCAAATGTCGGACTCCCGATATCGGTCCCTGCAGATCTGAAGTTAAGCGCTTCCTGTCTTGTAGCTGGTTAATGCTCGCTTGGGGAACTTCTCCGTTGTAGTTACTTCAGCGTTTTAGGGGAGTTTACGTTGTTATCAGTTTACGGAACTCTAAAGCGCTGCAGTGAGCTTTCAGTTGTTCTGTAAATACTAAGAACCTTCAAAACTTCAAAATATAAAGTATTATCTGGGTTATCGGCTTGTTTAAATTTCTTTGTTGTCAATTTATTCTTCTTATATCCAGTCACTTACTCGATATAGAACTATGCTATGGGGAAATGAATCAAGCATGAATTGGGTTCTAAAGTCGCTAAAAAGGACAACAAGGATCATTTTTGGACTGCGTGTATGCATGTCAATGCAAAAGCATTATTTGATTTAAATGATGACGATACTATAGCTATAAATTTTAATAGTTTACTGCTGGAGATACACGAAAACAAGGAAACAATGTTAAGAAACAAAGATAACTGTACTGTACCAGACGGATTGCCCACTGCTGAACGCAGCTTCTCCCATTATGGGAGGGTTTTCCATAATCCAAGCTTGGCAGGTGTCTTGGGGATCGCAGTGTGAGATAACAGTTTCTAAGAAAACATTGCTGCCCACCTTCTGATGTGTTACTTAGTCGCCTCTTACGACCCCCACGGGTAGAGATGGGGGGTTGACATTCTGGCCCGGCACCCCACGGGCTATTATATAAGTTATCTTTATAAACTACTAAAATATAACTTGGGAAACAAGATACACTGACAAAAGTATGAAAATAGATAATCTCTAATAAGATTTTTACGTACATCAAGCTACCTCTGACAAAATTAAAATAAGAAACAATAATATAATAAAATATAATTTACTTCAAAAAAGTACTTTTTTATTTTAAGCGGTTTTTTGGTACACCTCTACTCTATTTTCTAGACGAATTCATAGACATACGCCTAATGATTCTTCATTAATGTTTTATAACATAGGCAAACTTCTTACATGAAATTTATGATAAACTGAAACTCTTTGAACATAATAACAAAAAAAAACATTATATGCACTTGTGCTTATAATACCGGCTTCAATGCGCTTCAGCATAAAAAATCGTTGTAGTTCACTTACACCAGGCATAAAGATGAAATTGTGCGATGAAAAATGCGGGATCTGACTAAAACGTATACTAAAACTAACGGATGTTTTTCCTTTGTTGCAGCTGGAGTGCGTACCGTGGACGTGCAGGCGGTGGAAGGCATGGTGGCGCAGTTCCCGTGCGACCTGGGCACCGCCGCCAACGACAAGGTCTACATGGTGTTCTGGTTTCGGGACGACGCGGGGATCCCGCTATACAGGTCAGCCTCAGTTTACTTTAGAAAATCATTACTAATAAGAATCAGTGGTTTTGCTTTCAAATACAGCTAAATGGCACGGAAGATTTTACAACTAAAATGAACAGATATTTTTCTCAGAATAAATTTATCATAAATGCCGCAATCACAAAGATAAGACTTTATTAACTGTCGTAGCGCTTCAAATCTAGTAAAGTTGTGCTTACCAAAACTAAAAATAACGGCGCAGGTTCTTACATAAATCTATGTTATATTCTAGGTATTTATTTAGAAATGACGTCAAAAAGTCGTTAAGTACCAATCAATCAACTACGATGGGATAAGGAAAATACTTAAGCTACAATCTGTTACATTTCTGGAGAAAAACATAGAAAAGCGTCTTGCTAATAAGTTCTTCAATCTTAATTCTTGGTCTTTTTTTACTAGAAAGCAAATTTGTGAAAGTCCGCCTTTTTATCTAGAACGATTTACAAAACCTAAAGAAGACAGCAAAAAATTGAGGTGAGATGGCAACATTAGAAATTCTATAAATTCCGAGTTAGCAACGAAGTCTATAGCGTAGCGTAGGTATATACTTATACATCGTTATTGGTAAAATGCTAACGACCTTTTAGGGTTGACTTCTGATAGTCCTAACAAACATTTAGGCATGTTTTTTTTTATTTATTTTGGTTTTTTTATATGTGTTCGACTGAATAAGCACGGGAACCACCTGATGTCAAAAGTCTAATGTGCCTGTAATGAATAATTTGAAATATTTTATTACTTTGCTTGATGTAAATATTTAAAACTCTATTCAAAGGGGCCACGGCGGGGTACACAGTGTTGCCGCGGCGCCCGCTGTGGCAAGGTGCCAAGAAGCCAAGAGCCCCCGGTCTTGGCTCAGGTTAGGCAAATTTTTTTTTTTTTAAACATTTAGGAAATCATCCCAAAATGTTTGTTAGGACTAGCAGAAGTGAACCCTAAGAGGTTGTTAGCATTTTACCAATAACCCTGTATATACTTCTGAATATGATGGTTCAAAGGCACGAGTCCTAAAAAAATTGCCCAACGCGCAATTTGTTAAAATTTGCAATATTTCTCAACTTAATATTTTTGCATTAATGCCTGTTAACAAATAAGCTTAAAAAATTACAACGAAAGGATTTTTTTTGAACCAATAAGTTCAACGATTTCTATTCAGTTTGGCTGCAAATGTCGCTCCATCCCTTTATGACGGTTATAATAAATAGGAATGAAATGATATATTTGAGCTATGAATCACTCATCACGGTAGTTCAATTGGCATAGCATGTCCTAATCCCGCTTGTGGATGAATTTTCTTCTTTCGTTTTAATTGTTTATGCAACTGTTTGTCTGAAGGAAATTAGTATCTTGCCATTTTGCTGCAGGTTTTTTGTATAGAAAATGCATTCGTAAATTTTACTCAATTACTAAAATAAAATATGACAGTGTTCGAAGTTATTTATTCATACTACTGCTTATTAAATGATTAAATCAAAAATGTGAAGACAAAATTTTAATTAAAATAAATAATATTAAATATGTTAAGTGTATATTAGCCTTATTAACCTTATTATATACTAAAATTCCTAAACAAATAAGAGATCTTGATATTGCAGTGTTAAAGCGAAAACTTAAAAGAATATTAGCCCAAAAATGTTACTATACAATTAATGAATTCCTGATTGACAAGAATGTATCGATTTGTGTTAATAATGACTAAAATAAAATGACTAATTGTAAATTTTGACATTGCTTTTTCTGACATAATATGTAATTTTGAAATAATCGGTATAAATATAGACGAAATAAGACTATGAAAACCAACAACCACACATAATTCTTGACTTAATTTTAACGCATTGACATTCATATTTTGATACATCAATTTTAATTATTTCATTTCTTTGTAAAATAATAGTATTCAATATTAATAGACTTAGATTATTTTTTTAAAAATTTGTACGCCACATGTGGCAAGGACATGAGTTACGAAATTTAAGTTACTGTACCACCTAGTATGCTATTGTATGATATATACTCACCGTGTTCTGACAAATAAAAAAATTGAATTTGAATTTGAATTAGTTTCTGGGCCAATCATGGTTTTATTTAACAGCATCGATTTATTTCAAAAGTGGATGTTTGCAACAGGAATTGGATTCACTTTTTCTCGCGTTTTCTACAGACTTCAATAAAAGGAGGTGGTACTCAATTAGTCTGTTACTTTTTTTTTTTTTTTGGTTCCTCAGAACTTTTGGGTTGGTGAACCGAATTTGATGAATATTTTTTCATTTGAAGGTTGATTATTTCATTTAAATTTCATCAAATTTGGTCAAGCCGTTTTTGAGTTACACTTTTATAAAAGAAAAGTATTTTCCTTTTTTGATGACAAAGTCATTGACAGTGAATGATAATCGATCCCATTAGTAGCAAGGGTCACTGACAAGGGTGAACTACTGAAAAAATTAGCATAAAATGGAACCGACTTCAACTCTCAAATGTGTGAAATAACATATCGAAGTCGGTACCATGTGCACAATTTTTTGATAATAGGTACTTTTGAACCATCATGGTACCGACTTCAATAAGTTATTTCACACATTTGAGTGTTGAAGTCGTTTCCATTTTAATTTTTTTATTTTTTAATAATGATGTGGTTAATGTTAAATAAGTAATGTTTAAAAATTATTTATACAATAAATAAATTAAACACTTAATATTTTACAAATTATTGGAGCTAATCATTTTATGGTGCAGGCGGGAATCGAAACCCGCGTCCTCCGATTTCGCGCTGGGTGCCGAATCCACTCGGCCTCCTAGACACGCTCTTTCAAGCTGAAACCTTGTGCTCCAATAGTACAACTTTAAATAGTCGTAGAGGACGGCGCGCTTAGCACGCGATAGTGCTAGTAATCAAATTTAAAAATTATACAATCACTGTTCATGGCATCAACGGCGGTAAAAGATTGTACTTTCTTGGAACATTAATGCCATAAATGTCATAACCGACAACCGACTGACTAATAAGTTTATGTAGTACTGTTAATTATAATTACATAACCATTATTGAAAGGTACTTGCGATCATTGCTAACTTTATGTTGCGAGGACAGTTCTGTATGATCGAGTTTTGTTTTGAAACGAAGCCGTGTGTTGACGAATAATGTTGAAGAAAAACATGGAAGAATTTTTTTATGTAAAATAAATATATAAGAAGTATGTTTATAAGTAATAAATTCCTCGTGTTATTCCTTATAACGGTATGTCATCGGTGGTCGAACCTGAAGGCAGAATTGCCTAAACATTGACGTTTTGGTATATTATACTCAGCAATTCGACGTTCATGGAACCGTGCTATGTAGATGGCAATAGCCTCGCCTCCTTGTACATGGACGGTATTTTATGGCCACTATCAAATAATAGAACACTGATGCTATGAATGTAAAAAGTAAAAGGGAGGTGTAAGTTTGTTACCACCATACACAACTAAATGGATTTTGAGTAAACTTGTTATACATGTATTCATTAGGTCCTGGACAAGGATATATTCCTACGATGCTTTTTATTCCAATCACATGAGTTGTTCCCGGGAGAGCAATAAAACCGACTTCCACGTGAGTGAAGCCAGGGGAGAAAACTACAGTTTCATGTTGACCTTCAGATTAGGACTCCAAACAAATCGATTGCTGATCTTTCAAACAATATTCACTGACTGGTATTACTGCTGTTGTAAACAAATAAACTCCAATTACATTTACTAACATTATTTTACAATTCATGAAAATTTAATATATCAGACAACTGCAATGTTATTTCCAAACATTGATTTCAATTGTTTCACTTAAATTTTATAAAACTTTAATAACTCGATTTAATATACAGGGTTATTAGTAAATGGCTAAAAACCTTTTAGGGTTGACTTCTGCTAGTCCTAACAAACATTTTAAGATGTATTCTTTTGTTTAGTATTTTTTTTATTGTTATTGTTTATTTTTTTTGTGTTTTAATGCCTACTCCGAGACTAGACAAGAGCGCCCGCCGCAGCAACACTGTTCCGCGCCGCGCTCCCTCTAAATAGAGTTTTGAATATTTACATCGAGCAAAATAATAAAAAAATATATATACATTACAGGCACAAGAGACTTTTGACATCAAGTGGTCCTCGAGCTTATTTTGTCTAAAACATATAACATAAAACATGTCAACATTTTTTTTTCAAATTTCATCTCATGACTTTTGTTAGGACTAGCAGACTAGGGGTGACCCCTAAGAGGTTGTTAGCCATTTACCAATAACCCTGTATAAGAAAACATAGTACTTTCATCTTACCGTTAATAATTAATTCAAGGTTTGTCGAGCGCTCTGTACAACTTCAACACGATTTTGGCGCCACTGTAACGCCACTAAGAAAACCATGGCTGTTGCCAAGATGTGCTTCTCATTCATGACTTTAGCGTAATGTCTTTATTTATTGCCTTTCACGATCTGCAATTAAGGAACTGGATCTTGGAACTCCTGTTATGGTTGCTAATTTTCGGGGTAGGCTTTTGTAACATTTTTTTTTCTAATATAATTAATTAAGTAAAATATCAGGCACCACCGTTTATATTGATGTGTAAGGGATACAATGTAAAATTACTAACACAAGATAAAAAAAAGCTATTGATAGGTTATCCTGTGCCCACACGCTTACTTGTTGGTATCTGATGGTGTGTTGGTACATGGCAGAATGTAATGCAGCTCCCAAGGCAACTTTCAGAACACAAAATCGCTGACGACAATTTTTCTACATGACATGAGCTGGATCACGTTGACGCATAATCCGAATTTGATCTTTCATCCTTATTATCAGACTGTCCCAACGGGACTTTATCAGACGGTTGTTGAGGTCCACGTTGGTATCTATACATTAAATCATCAACGTTATTTGGGCAACATAAACAGAGCTTAAACAAATAAAAAGCCGTCATCCCTTTTAATTTATTCAAGGGTAAATATTTCATTCGTCTAACGAGCTCATTGTCTAACTTTATGATTCCATATTTCCGTATTTACAAAAGTCCCCGTTCACCTCTCCGGGCGCGGGTGCGGGGTGAAGCGAGGTGAGGTGAGGTGTCGCCTCTTCATTATAAACGCGTATTTATATTAAGGACAATAAGGCCGCGCCGGCGAGGCAAACTTTCCGAATTAATTAAAAACCAGGCTTTCGACTCACGTCGTCACCTCGACCTCGATCCGTCGGCTAAGCGGAGTTTACTAGCTTGGAAATATAAATATACCATCGGCTTATCCGTACCTAAGCTTTTTATATGGGCAAATCTAATGGATAAGCTTGGGTGGCTTGTAGGAAAAATGCATTGAAAGTTCATTTCCAAGTGTGATGTTCACGTTTCTATTGCCTAAAACTACAGCCAAATATCCATGACAATTTGTGTTTTACAGATCACGAACCAAAAACAAACGTGGTACTTAATAAGTTTTTTTTATTCTATCTTAGAATTTGGTGTTAATATAAAAGCGTTAATGTGTCCGTATCAGTTTTAACTACAATGTAATATGTAATGATGAAAAAAACATCTTATATCTAAATATAATATTCCTAACATTTTGTTTAAACAGTATCGTATCAACTCAAAACTTACGTTTTATCCAATTTGGCAGTGTTCCATTATTTATCTTGAGATTTTATGACTTCTAAAGCACACTTGTTCAATATGACATTCAGCAGGCACACTCCCAATACAAACAAAGCAATCATATATTATACGGAAAAGAAGTGTCAAATTACCTACTTCTTGAATAGCATGATACTGATGTCCAGACTAGAAAAATCGAAAAGTGACAAAGCAAACATCAGCGGCACCATTACTGACCACTTGTTCTGCGACTTCAGTGGTATAACATTCAGTTTTTATCATTATAGCTTTAGATGTTGTACGACTATCTTTAACAGCCAGCATGGTTATTCGATATCTTGATTCAATGATTAAAAATTATGACTACATTGTAGCATAATGTAGTCATAACAATATGAAAAACAAAATGTAGTCAATACAAACGCGTGGAACAGTATTAAAGGATAAAATTCGGAAGTGACAGGTATCTGGAATTATATTTTCGAAGCAGTGATGGCTCAGTGGCATTAGCTATGGACTGCAATGCAGCAGGTCCATGGTTTGAATCCCGAATGCCCACTTGGCTAGTGACCACCTTCATGTAGAAAATCTGTCGCCAAGCACCTAACAGTTGTTCCGGCAGCTGTCCTTGAAAGCCAGTAATTCTAAGTTAAGCCTGTTAACACCTTCGACCACATCATCACTTACCATCAGGTGAGATTGTAGTCAAAGGCTTACTTATCAGCAATAAATATATATTATTTATTATGCAACCTACAAATGCCCATGAAGTTAGTGATTTTTATAGCTTTTAGGCTAGCCTGTGACCACTACCTCACCTGATCACAAGTGATGATGTTGTTCAGACTAGCCTAGAATTGTTGGCTCTCAAGAACAACTGCCGGAATACACCGTTAGTTGCTTGGCGACAGATTTTCTACTTGAGGGTGGTAGCTAGGCAGGCGGACATTTGCAAAATGCCCTACCTCCATGCTGTAACGATTGCCATCGTAAGACAACAACTGGGACCGACGGCTTGACGTGCCCTCCGAAGCACTGAAGCGCTCACCAGTAATGTCACTAGCGGTCACCCATCCAACTCCTGACCGCGGCGGACGTTGCTCAACTTAGCTGATATAATGAATTGAGAGTGTTAATTATAAATGTAAACACGCAAAAAGGCAGATCAAAGCAAAAAAGGTATGGATGAACTACTTGAAGAACTAAATGTGTTTGATAGATATGAAAACTGAGATCGCAAGTACAATTACTTGCAGAGATCTGTGGTAGAGTGATACAAGAATATATGAATAAAAAGAATAAAGAAGATTGGAAGTGCGTGCTATGCCTTAAGGCGGGTATCATGGGTAGTGTCGTCAGAATGAAATGTGCCCTTCCAGCCAAAGTAAAAGTACCGCAGGACATACCCATGAAACCCTACTAAGATGTAGGTATATTCACATCGCCTAGCATCGTTATCATGCTAGTAGCAATGTTTGTGAGAGCAAACCCACAAATTTATGATAGGTGCAGTGATGTACACGAGCACCATACGCGAACTGCTGCGAAACTTGTAGGACTGTCGCGCTACCTTTCCAAATCTAGCAAATTGACTCACATAATGGGCAACGCTGTCACACAGTGCCTAATAATGTAGCTGCAGCCCTCAGTCTGTCATCATTTAAGTCCAAGCTAGAAAGTTGGTTGATAGAGGAAGCTTTCTAGTGTTAAGAAATTTATTAAATTGAAATAATTAACATAGATACACAATATGATAAAACCAAAATTTCAATGATATAGGTATCCAATTGTTACATTTCATATATTCTGTTTTATTATCTATTGTAAACTAGATTTAGTTTTATATTTAGATTTTATAATATTACAATAGCGAGATTTCGTAGTTATTAGACATTTTACTTTTTATAAACTGTTATGTTCTCACTTTCGCTATCTCTGAATACCGGTTGTATACACTTACACTTTTTTTTAATTATCCTTGGCATGTACATATTTTGTATGAATAAAGTACTATAACCTGTGTTGTAATGACTACACCTAGCGTAGGATAAGTAGAAGAAGAAGAATACTTTATGATGTTAATGATTGTAATTCTCAAAAGGACGATCACTTAAACCTAAATTGGCGCTATATTACAATAACATTAAACTTTCATCCTAATCACTGAGTGGAAGTGAGCTCGCTCTCCGACCTATCATCCCCACATCTGCAAGAACCAACTAAACTTTAATACGGTTTTAAACTTCCCGAATATTTCACTGTTTTACCCACTTAAGACAAATTGCTCACCGTTTTAGGGTTTTTTCTGAAATTCAACGCTGTAATTTCACTGTTCGTTGGCTTATTCTCGGCGCATTTTCGTGATATTATTTTCACAATGTGGGATATAATTGAATCAATTTAATTTTAAATTATGTCATTCATTTGGAACGTGCAATAAATGTAAGAGGGTATATTCAAGTTAATAGTAACAGTCATAAAATGTCCTAATCCGTAAAGTTAACGTGACTATCATAGGCTTATCAGAGTCAGATTATAAAATTGAGCCTGCTTCGTTTCGTTAATTATTATAGTTACTAGGCTAGCCCCCCTTACATCCATATCTAATTTGACTAACTCAATCCAACATAAATGCATCCCTCTAAATATCTCCAACATAAGATTAACGACTAAACCCTGCATTTCAAAGCAATATCTCAGTAGCAATGCCTATGATCACACATGATGTATATTAAAATTTTAAATAAAATAAACGAGTAGGTATTTCAGTTCAAATCTGAAGCATTTTACAAATTATCACACTGTAAAAGTTTAATTAATCATAATAATATTCAACCATAACAAAGTTCAAAATAAGCAAAAGCAAAAACATATTAGAAATGGCTTATTCCATTTCTCTCAAACATACCTTATAATAACAATTAGTTTATTTTACTCTATTCAAATAAAAAAAAATACAAATTATCAAACTGTAAAAGTTTCATTAATCAAATTATACAAATTTCAAAATAAGCATTTTTCAAAATATAGCAAAATAAATAAATTATATTGAACATCTGTAAATAAACATAATGTCAATACATGTTGATGACAATGATCTTATTGAGACTCGTTGAGACTTTCACAATATTGCAAAAACACACATAATGTTAATATGTCACACATTCACTGAATGTGTTCGGTCACCTAGGGACACATTGCATTAACGCCTGCTTTCGAATGAAATTATCATTTTCGAAATCAGAGATAAAATGAAAGAAAACCCACGCATACATAGACAAAAACTATTTAATATATTAATTTTTCATTACAAATTATTAATTACATAAGAAATGTTAAAATGAATTTAGATAAAATGAAAATCAAAATTTAAAAGTTGCGAAACCCTTTCGAAAACGCTTTAAGACTCTTTTATTAAAGCATTCTGAAAACATTTTCATATCTTGAGGCCTAAAATCACATTCTACATTGTAAAAGTTGTTTAATATCGACAGCGTTTTCTTTTTATATTGGAATAAGTTTTAGAACCTAAACTTTGGCCGCGTTACTTAAAAAGCTCTTATGTAAGCTTTGGGTTATAATCTAGCCTAACAATATTTACTTTATAATATTAGGTCCTTACATATGAAATTGGCGTTTTTCGTACTGGCCACTTTAATCACGAATTTCTCCTCTTTGGTAAGGAATTCCAAATTCAAATTTGTACAGCTATAGACTCATGTATTTGTGCTTCGATGATCGTCATTCATTTGTTTTTTTTCTTCTGTTTTTTTCTGTTTGCGTTTATTTTACAAAATGGAAAACCTTAAATATCGCATTATTTACGAGTACGAGTTCCGCCGTGGCACTAGTGCTGCGGAAACAACTCGAAGGGTGATTGATGTGTATGGCGGTCGTGTTGCAAAAGAAAACACAGTTCGTTTTTGGTTCCAACGTTTTCGTTCTGGAAATTTCGACCTGCAGAACAAGCCCCGTGGACGGCCTGAGACTCAAGTTGATAATGAAGAGTTGAAGGCTATTGTGGAAGCGGATCCATCGCAAACCACGTCCGAGTTAGCTGCAGGCTGCAATGTTAGTGATAAAACTGTTTTAATTCACTTGAAGCAAATTGGGAAGATTAAAAAGCTTGAAAGGTGGGTACCTCACGAATTGACTGAAACAAACCGGCAAACGCGCGTCGACTGCTGCGTTACATTACTAAACCGGCACAATAATGAAGGTATTTTAAACCGAATCATTACCTGTGATGAAAAATGGGTTCTTTACGATAATCGGAAGCGCTCAGCGCAATGGTTAGATCCTGGCCAGCCAGCCAAATCCTGCCCCAAGTGAAAATTAACCCCAAAAAAGTTACTTGTAAGCGTTTGGTGGACTAGTGCCGGTATTGCTGATGATACCACAGTTATTATAAAATGTGACAAAAATGAATCTCCTGAACTAGTTATACGTAAAACTATAGAAGACGTAATTAATTGGACGGAAATTAATAATTTAAATATAAACATGAATAAAACTAATATTATGCAATTTACTTCATATAATTCCATTCCATTTAATCTTGACATATCATTTAAAGATCAAAAAGTAAATGAGGTACAGTGTTTCAAATTCTTGGGATTGATTTTAGATATACACCTAAACTGGAAAGATCACGTCTCTGCTGTATGTCAAAAACTAAATCGCTTCGTTTTTGCACTGAAGAAACTAAGGCAAACCGTTTCTGCTGAAGCTGCTTTAACAGCTTACCACGGATACATTTCATCGGTCCTCAACCAAGAAAACTGTTTTTATAGCATTAAAGAATATATGGAGGTTTAGTAAGATATAGATGTAATTAATATTTAGATTAAATTGTTAATATTACTAGTGTATTTTTAGCATTAGCTTTAAATATTTGCACGTCTGCTTGCAGGCAGAATACAGCGACCACGCATTTTACACAAGAACTCAAAATGTACATACATGATTGTATTCTTGCAAATAAATGATTTGATTTGATTTGATTTGATTTGATTTGATTGTTCATTACAGTTTTTTCAAATCTGGCCAGACTATTACGGCTGATGTCTATTGTCAGGAATTGCAAACCATGATGGAAAAGCTAGCGGCTAAACAACCTAGGCTGGTCAATCGCTCCACGCCACTGCTGCTTCACGACAACGCTAGACCACACACTGCGCTACAGACGGCTACTAAATTAGAAGAGCTTCAATTGGAAAGTCTAAGACATCCTCCGTACTCCCCGGACCTTGCTCCAACAGATTACCATTTTTTTCGAAATTTGGATAACTTCTTGCAAGGGAAAAAATTCAACTCCGATGGGGCAGTCCAAATCGCCTTCAAAGATTTTATTGATTCCCGTCCGACTGGTTTTTTTAGTAAAGGGATCAATGAACTACCTATGAGATGGCAAAAGTGCATAGAAAATAATGGTTCATACTTTGATTAATTAAATATATTATATTAAAAAGTATTCGACTTTTTGTTCCTCCCATACAAAACGCCAATTTCATATGTAAGGACCTAATATAATAGGGTTATGAAGAATGGGTAAGTATGCACAACCCCTATCTTTACGATATGTGTGTGGAGTCGGTACAATATATTTTCTCTAATAAAACAAATGACGGGGCCCGTACAAATAAATTCAACTCGTAACTAAAAATATTAATAAAAGTTCCTTTTCCAACTTACTTACTTTAAACGCATTCAAAAAGTTTTGCCTCCAGTTTAACGGCAAGCCTTTCTTACCTCCCACATTTGGAGGCTTTAAATGTTTTTACATCCTATGTAACAGAAGGCAAGCCTGTTGTCATATTGTACGTATCACGATTCTTTTATTAGTTTATCGAGCTTTTTAACAGATATCTCCAAAATAATTAGTGACGGAAATTGAAATCAAGTGGTCTCATGGCATTAAACTAATGAGAAAGTCCTGGAAAAAAGAGTTGTAAATAGTTTACACCGCACCCAGATATGCAATTTTTTTTTCAGTTAATTGACTGTAACATAACAACTGCTCAGACGACGTTGGTGAAATATAAATGGGACAAAATAGAATCATCCAAATCAATTTACAGTTGGCGGATAAGAAAAAACACATACAAAAGAATCAAGAACCACCTCTGTTTTGATAGTCGGTTAAAAACCAACCCTAACACATGCTACAAGCACACAGCAGGTAGTCCGACAGGTTGCCAACAAATATTCCAAAGGAATTCTTATGTTATATAACAACTTAATAGGAACAGATAGCTATTAGATTTCCCGCTACAGTATTTAAACCAAGCGTTAGACTAGAGTCTCTTGAGTTGGGTATTCTGGAACTAGGTCATTTCGTACTTAGAAGCTAGTTAGAGTAAGGATTGCAATGCACGAAATATATACGTACATGTTTTGATTTCTACTATGCAAAAAAAAAATTAACTAAAAACATTATTTCATTTAATAAGATTTTTGGTTAATCTTATGTCGACGCATAGTTTTTTATCACCACGGTAAACTTTTTTCCTTGGTGCCATTAAAGTTTTTTTTATCTTTTTAAATGTATTAAATTATGTTTATTTAAATGTATTGAAATTTTTAACATATTGTGTAGTACTTTTTGAAGATTAACTGTGAATTTGGAGTAAATTTTTTGGATTTTTTTATATCTACTTATTTTCTTTAAATTAATTTGTATCCAGTCAAATTATATAGTTTATTTTTTTAATTTAAAATGTGGTATCTACACACTGTCACTGCCGTTGCTCATCCCATTAATAGGTACTTTTTTATTTACACTGGCTCTATGTCTTAATATATAATTTGTAACTAAAATTTTCATTTAACATACCAACAGTAATTTGAGAAAGTCAGATTCATTATGTTATAAAGTCGGTCCTTAAGATTTTACTGCAGTTGCTATTATCGCTTTTATTACAGCAGAAGACAAACGACGGGAAAGTGCTAGATATTTAGCCTCGTAATAATAAATGTTCTCGATGTCGCGATCGATAATTATATGCTGTTTTTGACATGCACTAATATTCCATACATTTTATGTAAAATTGCATCATAAGATCGATTTCAACTTTGACATGAATACGAGTACAAGCCTATAACAATTACGTATGTAGTGGTATGGAACCCTCGGTGTGAGTCCGACTCGCACTTTGCTGTTTTTAATTTATATCTGATAAGCTAACCTAAGGTTATATCATTCCTAGTGATGAGTAGATAATACGTTACATAGCTGGCCCTCGAGTACAGATGCTTGTTGGTTAATGATAATGCAATCGAAGTTGATAAACAACCTTTAAGGGGTCGTGAACTGAAATCTAACGATAGCTACCAATACACACCTTTAAGTGCTTGGTGACAAATTTTCTACTGAAGTATTTAAAGTATCTTCTTATATCTTAGTATATAATTTTGTTATATTTAAATACCTGGAATTAGTACGATTTTCCAGGTTTTCGTTTTGACCTTAATTTTGTTACAAGATGTGAAAAATAAAAACTCCCATACTAAATTTCCGAATTATTATTGAAAATATATTATATTTCGGAAAACTGGCAAATCAGTAGCAAAGCTATTAGGTTCCAGAATACACAATGTTTAAAAGAAATCACGGAGTTTGAACACCTGGTATTTAAAATATGATGAAACTCTTTTTGTGCGGTTCGCGCTATGAAAATAAAGTGGTAGCAAATTGCCCTATTAATTAGCGAAACTTATATCAAAAACAACTCAACTCGAGCGTCGAACATGCTGCCTGGCAGTCCAATAGTCATCGCTACTGGGCCATCACAACTCTTCATCCAAATAGACTTCTCATTTGATCATACTTAACATAAGATTATACCCTTACATTACCTATACCTTTTTAAAGGCAAAAAGGCAACTAGCCTCGTCCAACGGTCCGTCTAACTGCGGGGCGTTCCGATCGGCCCTCGAATCTCGAAGCTTAATTAATAGGTTTAGGGATTAACCCCGGTCTGACAGAGGGTCGCCGGGACAAGCGACGACAATTAGTTAAATTGTTTTCTGTGACTTTGATACGAAATCGGTGAAAGGTTGCCGTTTTTATCTAACCCGCGTTTTTACTGCCTCATGCCTGTCTGGAGTTTTGTGATGTGACCCAAACAGCTTTAAACACAACTGAGTACATTTTACCAATATTTTCTCATCATTTGCATGGCATCTTATCCAGTAAACTCGTGTATGGGTCGGACTAAAAGGTTAAGGGTTGGTGTCAAACAGATAGCTGGCTATAAAGTGAACCTGTTTTCATATAATGTACTGATGACGCCCTTTGTGTTGTTAAAGAAATCATATTGTTAAAATATGTTATTGTTTCCTCCGTTGTATCATCAGAAAAAACATATGGTACCGACCCCGATGCGCCTGATAAGGTAGATAATGATGTTTTTTTTTTTCTGTGGCTAGTAAAGGAAAATTGTTGAGAAAATAATAGGGGATAAAGTATAAAATCGCTGTTTTATTGTAATAGGTACTTTATATTGACAAAGAACCTTCGTGGTTTGAGAATGATCAATGTTGCGTTTGGAGAGGAGACTGCTAATGAACGCTGCGTGTGATTTTGGTTTAAACGCTTTCGAGATGGAAACTTTGATTTGAAGAACGAACCACGTGAAAATTCGCCCACACAGGTGTATAACAATGATTTGAAAGAGATGGTGGAAGCCGATCCGAGCCAAACTACCCAGGAATTAGCGGCATGGTTCAACGTTACCTTACCATCAATTAAGATAATGTTAAACCATGCCGCTGATTCCTGGGTAATTTCATACTTTAACCCCTAATAAACGAAAGAGCAGTGCGAAGTGAGGCGTCAACAGTAGGGGGCGTCCCGAGTCACATTGAATAACATCACGGGACGGGGGTAAAATTGTACAAGTTCACATTAAATTCACATCTGATATAATAAAGCGTAGATAGATAAAATTAATAATAAACTTTGATAAAATAGGTAATAAAAATTGCCTCGTAGGTGTTTTTTACACCGATTCGGAATCTCGAGGTGTTGGGTTCAATGCTGGGTTGGACCAGCCATTGGGATTCTGGTACTGTACCAGGTATATGGCAACATGTTCGCCTCCTATATCATGAGACATGAACATTTCTGGCGAAAGTTGGTTATCAGACTCCTTCAAGAACACAGGCGCGGCAATATTTGTTGATACGTACTCGAATCTCATATCAAGACCGAAATGCCTCGATCTCAATTTAAGTTGAAATCGAGTGGCACGATACAAATCCCAGCTCGAGTGTCCTAATTCTCACGGTTAATACAGTTCCCAGCCCTTGTATATTGTAAGGGTACGTTATCTGAACCGGCGCGGGCGGGTCCACTCACCGGATTATGGTAATACACTGATAACTGACGCCAACCGACTGCCTTTACGTTTGGGTAATAATATGCTTTACATATTACTTTAATTAACTCTGACCTTCATATTCCTTAACCCAACTCTGATGTCTGGGTTAGTTTTAACATTCTACTTTACGTTTTTCATTTACGAGTAAACTATTACACATTTTATTTTGAGCATGTCCAGGTCTCTGAGGATAGCCGATCTTAGGAATACTGTCGTCAATATTAATGATACTTTTCCACCACTTTTTAGTTCACAGGGCGTTAAGATGGTAAAGAGTTGAATGTGCGCCCTTAAGCACGCGTAATGTGATGTACAACACACATCAAGTCTGTAGGGTGAAATCCTAACCTTAGCGGTACAATTTTACTTTACTTTGTAATTTCTCATCGTAAACTAATTGTATTGTATGAAAGTCATGCATGAATACCCGATATTTTCTCGCAAAAATCTAACGTAAGTACTTTTTTTTTATTAAATACATAATAATGGTTTCATATAAATTTAAAATCATTTAAATATTTTTATATTCAAATGTACTTAATAAATAATATAATTGTAATTAATCCAAGAAAATCAATTGTGATCTCATTTAGTATATTGTTGACTTTCCAACTTTCTATGGCGTCTATAATTTACATACCTTCATATAATTTGGTCGAATTTTCACGCAATTCGGACTAGGAACTACCAACTACTTCGGACTAAGTCCTAGAAAGTAAGTAATGTTAATGTCCTAACTAATGTATTTATAAGAGGTTTTTTTATTCCACCACAACTTTTTATTGCCTAAACAGATTAGGATGCAAGGGATATTATTAAAATGTATACATTATCCCGAGAAAGACAAAATATATATATTTTCGACAGGAAAGTCGTAATTATTTTTTTTTAATTAAAATTAGTTTGCTGATTCCCTTAAACGCAAATTCTCATTGCATTTTGCTCAGTTGACGCATTTCTCTCCGTAGTCTTTTACGGTTTTTAATGGGAGGATATGAACAACTCTAGATTTATTATTTACAAACTTTTGATTGAAACATTTAAATTTCCACCTCGTTGTGCGACATCTTAAAGAATTTTTGACGTGAAAAATTACTTAAAAAAAGATTTCATGTTCGTAGCAACTTTGATACATTGCTAAGCCCTCAGTGACAGAATATTACATAGAGAAACCGTTTGAATAAGAAACAAGGATATATCCTTCAATTAACTTTACTATGTATTATATAGATATTGTGCGTAATCCGACTTATAAACGTGTTACAATTAAGATGTTGTCATAATCGGTTGTGTATTATTACAATTGTGATGACAATAACGACAGGGACTAGTGATACTTAGAAAGCTTTTCGAATCGATTTTAGCTACGAAGATGGAGGAAGATATTCTAATCTAACTCTGAAACAAGTACTACTAGTCAGTTAGCAAGTATCGGGTTTTTAAGTAGTTTAAAAAAGTCTTGAAACGTATCTTCTGTAGAATTCTTTATCATTAACGCATCGTTTATTATATGACTTTCACTTTCATAGAACCTTACCTATAAATGTCTTAATAGAGATTCAATCGTAGCCTCATTAAACATCAGGTAAAATACTGATGATTCAGATTCAAATGAAGGTAAAAACTGATTAAATGCAAGCCCATGTGTTGAATCGAGACATCCTTTTGATGCTTCTCTGAAATATAACTAGTTTTATACACAGTCAGTACAATACAACTTGACTAGTATAGCAGCTCCCTTATCTGAGAAGGGCCCAGACACCCGGACCGGATTATGTTAATACTGCCAACTACTGAGTACGCTACTGATAACTGTACCGACTACTCACTGTAGGTGCTGAGATTAACGTAATGTCCACAATAGTTAACCGCATAAAGCAACATAACAGTGAAAAAATACTTTTAATGGAAAACTGCATTTTAGAATTATTTATCGTTTATAGAGATGACCTTTTTGGGATTTGACGTTTGTATTTTTGTATGTTCGCAGCTAAATAATCAAAAGAAAGCTAGCAGGGCAGGTATGGATTTTCATAGAGCATTTATTCACTGATACGGAGGGCAGGAATGAAGTTCCAAGTAACTTTTCCCGCCGCAAATTTCTAAGGGAGAAATAACGAACTCTATGACAAGTTTTTGAACGAGCAATGGGACACTTTCTGAGTGGGTGTGTAGTATAAAGTTTATTTATACCTATAGTATTTCGATGAAAAACGCACGAGGCCTCGAGATACCGCTTTCTATAACACATGCATTTCTTCACAGGTGACGAACTGCACTGCGCAAATTATCCTGAGACATAAAGTTGTTAAGTTTCATGTGCTTGTAATTTCATAATTACTTACTGGCTTTTAAGGACTTCTTCCGGAACTCACGCTTAATTACCGATTCCAAACGAATATTCATACATCGTATAGACTATACTGAAATAATTTATTATATCATTTAAAATGGTCCGTCTAGCTATCAGGATTGATCTGAAGCTATTGCCCTCTATTATTGAGAACGTATTATTTGCAATCTTGCGAGAGTGTCAGTAAACTTTATAAAAATAAGTCTTTCTCAATAAACATCTTCAAATCAATTGGGATACATTGTGACATATCGAGTTGCCACATTTCAATGACATATCGAGGTTGAAAGTTCAAAAGCAATTTTGTATAGTCAATAAATCAGAACGTCTGCGGTCGATGCCATTTTAGATATTTTTAATAGAAATCCGTGGGAGCTTTCAACGCCGGAAATGGCGGAAACGAACGGCAAGCGCTGATAATGACGTCACTTCCTTCTGGAAGCCTGCACTGAACATTTGACTGCCACCCGGCTCGTACCGGAAATGTCAACTTTGTCTTGAACGGTATCTCGATGGGCCCCGCGCCAACCTAAGGCACGCTATCAGCTCGAGCTGGCAAGAAATGAGCTGTCTGTGCTGGTGTTTTACTTGATAATATATACTCACAGAATCTTAAAATATGAATTGACTGTTGCAACCATTCTGTATCTGAACTATTGCTAAGCAAAATAACTTAATGGGTAAGTCGGCTAAGTAGCAGATGTGAACGTGAACATTTCATGCGAAACTTAGTTAAATTTTAGTAATAACAAATATTTTTGAAATATTTTAAGAAAACTTCAAATTAATATTTTAATAAAACACTTAAAAATATAAAACATATCTAGTGACAATTCCGACTAAATTTCCTCTTAAGCCGAAGTGACGTCACAAACGCCACGCAACCAAACTGGAAGAATTTTCGACGCGTTTCACTTCTACATGAAGCATCCTCAGGAGATCTTGACTCTACGAGCGTGATAGATTATTTAAAATTGGCTCACTATTTATTGAAATATTTGATCATATTCCCTTTATTGGCTTTAAGCTGATTTAAACAACTGGTGCTATAATGTGATTCTAATTTCGTTTTAGTAATACTCTGTGGTTTTTAAGATGAAAATAAGTATTGGTTTAATTATCTGTGTATATTTTATCTGTGGTGTGAATTTAATACAGTACCTAAAGGTATTTATTGTGAGACTGTGATTAAAAATCATATAAGGATTGTCATGATCACTGGAATCATTATTTGATGATATTTTTACTATAAGTATATCTTATAAGTAGTGAAACTGATCATGTGACACAGATGTTAAAATAAAGACAAAGATACTTATTTAAAATAGTTTATTTTATGTACTTTATTTCTATGTGTAAAAACATTGATGGTTTTATTATAGTTATTGCCATATGTATAGAACTTGAAATCACATAATTGTCAATGTTAAAGAGTATTGTGTTTGTGACGGTAGTCGCTTCGTCACCTTGTTTGTTCCTTCCTATAAAGTGTAAAGCGAGTTGATTCACTTTTTGTCGGACCGCCGTGCCGAGCAGACCTCCAGTGGTGTTGAAATAGTGTTAGACGACGAAGTGCTGCTTGATTCAGTTTCGGTCGGACCGCCGTGCCGAGCAGAGTTCCGGGGGTGTCGAAATATATTTGGAAAGTAGTCTTTAGTGACGAAGTGCTGCCCGATCAAGATGTTGTGAAGTTAAGTAATTTATTATTATCTTTTCTGATATTACATAACGACAAACCTCTTTTAAATGTAATGGTCCTTTTGGACCATTACATGGTTTGTTAAAAAGTATATGACAATTATATATCGAATAAGAAAATATCTGTTTATGTAAACAATGACTTTATATGTTAATTAATAGTTGATAAACCAGTGAAAGTGTAAATAAGGTGTATATAGTAAGTATGTAACACATTGTTAAAAGACTTATAATAGAATGGCCCGGAGTTTCTTGCCCGTTCTTCTCGCAGTGGCTCTATACAATTTTGTTTGCTGAACGTGGCAGTACAATGTAGAATCATTCAATATGAAAATTTCATCAAATTGAATAAATGGTTTTGACTATTGACTTTGTTGTTTAAATCCAACTAACAAGCGCAAGATCGAGACTATGTCTGGACTCTACGAGCACAACGCGTCGGAAATTCTTCCGGTTTGACTGTGTGGCGTTTGTGACGTCACTTCGGCTTAACAGGAAAATTAGGCGGATTTGACACTAGATATATTTTTAAGTGTTTATATAAAATATTAATTTGATTTTTTCTTAAAATATTTTAAAACATTTGTCATTATTAAATATGGATTTCCGCAAAGTAACGCCTGAATCTATTCATTAATTCAATTTTAGTAATTATACTTACTTAGTGCTGTTTTAAACGTGCATGTTGGCAAATAGTACGTTAGCAAGAAATGTAACTTATTGTGTTCTCGCCTTATCTGAATGTAACAATGTTTTAATAATTTTACTTCAACGTAACTTGAACTAATGAGACGACTTCTTAGTGACTGAAACTTGACTCTTTTACCATTTAATAATAATAATAGGATGCAGAAGGCAGTGATACTGGACACAACACGCATTGTCCTGAGATTCCTCTCTCTGCAGCCCTAACCACTGATAGCTTGGGCTCTGCCCCGCTACCAGCGACACCCTAGTTTTAAGTTTTATATAATATTTATTTTTGTAATAATGTAGTAAAAAATTTAAAATTATGTTGGATAATAAATAAAGTGAATAATAATAATAGCTTTTATTTACAATATTACTAATTTACATAATTATAAACTATAAATGTTAGAATTTGTTAATTTCTATAGGGTTGTTGACACCAGTAAATTACATTTATTGAAGATTGTCTTGCTTTCCAGCATAGGCCTCCTCTAGAGCTTTCCATCTTTTTTTCCATTAATGCAATCTTAACTTGTTTATCATGTCACTTTACGTATGGCCAATGTACATATCATATGAATCTTATTTAATATGAACGTCACTTAGCTAAGCATTTTATTGCCAATTAGGACCATTTTAATGATAAATGTATTTTTTTTAGATTCAAAGAACTTGATAATATATAGAAGTCTAGTTTCACTATCAAAAATTTTAATACAAAAATATATTGCACTTATACCTCTGAACTAACATTATCATTTGGAACATATAATATATAGTGCGATATTGGTTCTACAGTCCTTTGAATAAACTACGTAAAGTCACAAATCGGCTTCAACTAAAAGCGCAGCTGAAAAGCATATGAAACCAATTAAATGTTCTCGTTTCTCGTCGTATTTCTTACATTCAGAGAACCGCGGTAGTGCGCTTTAAAACTGAGCCTTTGTAAAATATATTATAAGCTTTTAAAATAACTTTTCTGACGTCATTAAGATGGTGGGTAAGTAGGAACTTATATATTTTTTTATAAACATTATTTTAACGCCCAAATACTTTCAACATTACATAATGACTGAAATCAAATGCACCAAACCAGACCGACGTCTTAAAGTGCCTCCAAAGTAGGAACGTGTTCAGAACATTCTTTATCCTAGATGATGAATCTAAAGCAGTGACTTATCAAGAGAAGGTGTCCATTAGTACGTATTACTCTTTTAAAATTTGATTAAAGCTATGAAAATTATTATCAATTTACTGCAAACTAAGAAGTTGTGATATACCAAACCATTTTCTTTTCTACCCATAGACCCATTTAGCTCATCAAAGAAACTGTTTGAAACTTTACGGCTAACTATTAATCCACATGTAAGTATACAACATGTAGACAACTTCGAAAAAATATATCTTTTAACTTTTGCCTTACTTTGTTGGAAGTACCAGTTACCTTTTAAAACCAATGACTAATAACTAACTTCGTATTCTGAAATCAAATTGACTACAAAATGTACAATGATTGAAACTTACGGTAGGATCGCACACTCTACATAATCTTCCTGCTTTTATTACAAAAAAACTAACCAACCCACACAGGATAGCTTCATATTTTTCACTGAAAATACCAGAAAAAAATTTGAAAGTTTTTCGACATGTTATTACTTACAATATATTGATGAACCTATAATGATAAATCTCGAATATATCATAATTAATGTTATGAATTTCCAATCCAACATCGTTAATTAAGCGTTTGTCATGAGTTAATGACGTCACATATCAGGCGCAATCGGCAAAGCTCATTATTTTGAGTAAACAGCCAAGGTGAACGCTCATCAATTGAGTGATTGTGATTCGCGAATACCACAGGAGAATTGATGAAGTTAGTGAACCCACTCAAATATTTCAAGTATCACTTCTCTCTCTCTCATAGGTGTTCACATTTATAACATAATAGTTGTTGTTTTGAATAATAAATATCGTTTATAATCAATAATATTTCCAAAAATGTTAACTTACTAACATATCAAAACATAAAAATAGTACCTATTTAATTGAGGGTGTTCATTAAAGACTTATAGTTCTATCTAACTATCCCGTGGGGTACCGAGTTATCACGTGGGTGTCGTAAGAGGTGACTAAAGGAAAATACTGAAGTATTGACAACTTTTACTGCGATCCCCAAGAAGCCGTCCAAGCGTTGGGATTATGGCAATACCACCTAATGCGGGAGACCTTGAACAATGATGATGTTCGAGATTGATGTGGTGAAATCCATCTATCTACATTAAAAATCTTCATAACTTAAACATGTGTGAAATATTTAAATTTATCTTGCAAATTATACTTACACATTAAGTTACTAACCTAAATGTATAAAAATTAAACACTTAACTTTATACTCATGCCATTTTAAATAATAAGTATGATCCGAACGGGACAACATAATGTTATATATATCTGATACTATGTTGAGTATCTTTTTATGGGATTGACCAGAATAGCTAAATTGATACATTACCAAACGCCAAAAAGTTGTTATGTTATAGACAGAGGTTACCGCCGTTACCAGGTAGGCATCGTGCTTGCTCCATCACAACAGAACAACAGAAAAAAGTTATCTCTTTAAAACAATATACAATATGACTCTAAGGGATTTTTTTTCCGAAACCCGTAATATTTTAAATGTTTTTAATTTTTATTGTATGTAAGTATCCATTATATCAAAAAAATAATTTTAGTGTCTTGGGTTGTAATAAAAAGCAATACATTTTCGAGGATAAACTTTATGGGCATGGTTCATGATAAAAGTTAGGTGAATCTTAGGTACATTAGTGTTAACATCACCGTCTGTCTTACCTCTTCTGTGTCAAGTACTCGAGCCAGTAATGAATACACAACCGTGAATAATGAACACTGAATAATGAACAATGCGAATCGAGCAAACAGCTCTGTACCTGTATGTATGACTGCGTGTGGCGCGGCGGCGGCGGCGGCGGCAGCGGTGTGTCGTCTCGATTAATGAATCGATGAGATGCTTATACTTAATCTCTGATTTCAATCAATTAAATACGTCTTACTGTAGATTTAAAAGGAGCCATTTTTGTTCTGTTGTAAAATTTGATAACAATATTAATTCATACATTTATGTCTACTTTAGTTAGCCAAGAAGGTAATTAAAAAAAAATAGTACATTAACTGATCCAGTAAGAAAGCCTTCCTGGCCAAGTATGAGTTAACCAGACTGAACCGCAGGTGAGGTCCGGTAATATACGAAACCAGGATGGATTTTTTACTGGTTGAGGCTTGTATAATGCTTTTCTCAAACATGAATGCCTCAGATTTTAAATCAGGAAGAGTGGCATCTATTTCCGAATCAGATTCGCTTGAACTCATTTTTATGATTATCTATGTTCACAGTCGCATTTGAATATGAAATCCCGCCAGGCGTTGTTTTTAATTACTAAATAGTTTGCGTTTGGTTTTGAAAATTTATCTATTTTTACATTACATGAATATTTAAGTAAAAAAAAATTAAATTATTGTTTTTTAAACTCCATGTTAATTTTAGAATGAAAAGTTTTAGTACAACATGATTTATAAACTGAAATTACTTAATACAAACATAAAATCCCACACTATACTTTATAACATTATTGAGTACAAAACACGACGTGCATACTTTTTCTGCGTCGCGTTAAGTGTCACATACTACAAAATGGCTGTTAAAGTCTCCAAAAATATCATAAAATGTCATCCCAAAACTCTTTTTGGGAAGATAGATATATGTTTGGAGCCTCCCTCCTATAACCATGTTATAATGGCTAAAAACTAATCTGTGTCTGGTACTAAGTTTTTTTTTAAGCAGATCGAAAGAGGGTGACCTAACTCTCCAGAATATAACATGAATGTAAATGCACAATACGTGCGAGTTCAAATAACGAGATAGGAAAAATAAAAAAACTGTCCTGTAATTAATTTACATACTAACTTATCTCCTACTGTGGACAGTAGGAGATAAGTTTCCAAATTTTATATCTCGGTTATTACTGGACAGTTGTGAATAAGTCTCCGGTAGAGATCTATATATATCTATATATCTTTCTGGATACGTTTTAGAGATGTTATGCCAACATTACATACCATTTTTGAGAAAAAAAAATTTTCGCTCTGACATATTTTTCTCGGTGATTTTTTTATCAATATGTTTCAGTATTCTTCTTCATGAATTTAGGTATATTATTTCTAAAAGTATAGCTTCCATAGATAAGCCACACTTTGAAACTCATAATATAATAATAATAATAATAATAATCTTTATTTCGGAACAAAAATAACATAGGAAACAATAAACAGTGAAACGATGCTACCTGCTATAGTACAAGACTGTGTCGCAGATAGCAACGCCCGCCTCCTTAAGCTAGTGAAGTATACAGTGATCCAAAATTACAATATTATTAAATATATTTTTTGTTTTATACATTTTAGTTACAATATTTAATATTAGGTTAGTAAAGTATGTGTAAAATATATAATTGTAGTATTTGTATTTATGAAGCTAAAAGACTTCTAATTTCAATATATTATAATAGTTACACTACTGTTTTTGGTGAGTTAATAAAGTGAGTGTAATAAAGAATATCCACATATTATCCATAATGTGGTTAAGAAATTTAGTTGCAGAAGTAGGTATATTATATATTGGTAGTGTATGTGTGTGTGTGTGTTTGTGTGTGTGTGTGTTTGTGTTCGTGTGAGTATGTGTGTTGGTGGGTATTTAGTAGATAAAGTAATAGTATTCTAAATAGGTTTCATAAGGAGATTTTCGGTATCTTCATATGACATAGTCACAAGCCATTCGAAGATTTTAGTTTTACATTTGTGTAGAGTAAGCGGGTATATGTTCAAAATTTTATTTATTCTGTTGTAAAGTGATGAGCCACTGTGATAATAGTGGCGACTGGCGACCTTCGTTCGGCGACGTTCAATTTTACACACAATATCGGACCTGCGCTTTGAGTTCTGTATTTCGGAATTATAGGAAATTTGCCTGTGCTTGCGGAGTATTACGTGCATGATAAAGAGTTGTCGAACAGTGAGAACCTCGAAGAGTGAATAGAGTTTTGCAGTGGGAAAGCGAATAGGTTTCTTAGCAAGCACTTTCAGTACAGCTCTTTGAGCTTGTTCCAGTCTTAACATTGGAGTTTTATAGGAACCACCCCACGAGACTATGCAGTAGGTCAATACGGACTGAGTCAAGGCATAGTAAACGGTCTTTAGGCATTTGAAGTCAGCAACATTACGTAACTTCTTGAACACATAAATAAGCTTACGAATACGAGCAACTGTGGAGTTGACGTGTTGCTTCCAGGTCATTGAACTATCAACCATGACACCAAGATATTTAACAAACTGAGTGCAATAAATCATTACGCAGCTACAAGATTGGGCTGTGGTATCAGTAGTGCAGGTGTGAGCTCGAACACTAAAGGATGAAGGAGGTTGTGAGCTACTGTTTATCGAGAATGGAACCATTTTTGTTTTAGATAAATTTAGCGTTAGGAGGTTGGAGTTCAACCAATCCATGACAGTTCTCATAGCATTTTCAGCAGAATCTTTAGTTTCTTGCCAATACCGACCATGGACTAGCAGAACTGTATCATCTGCGTACGTAATTATTCTACAGTTTGGGAGAGTGATATTGCAGAGATCATTAATATATATTAAGAACAAGGTAGGTCCTAGGACGCTACCTTGCGGTACACCGTAATTAATGAGTTCTTTATTACTCACATATTTGCCTATTTTAACAGTCTGTGTTCGATCCTTAAGGTAACTAGAGAATAATTCTAAGGCAACACCTCTGATTCCTATGCGTTCCAGCTTGTCCAGTAGGATAGGTATAGAGACGGTGTCGAATGCTTTCGACAAATCTAGAAAGATCCCTACAGTTTTTAGTTTTCTATCGAAGTTTTTGATAACTGTATCCGAAACTTCTAGTACAGCGTCGTCAGTTGACTTGTTTCGTCTAAAACCGAACTGATTGTCAGACAGTATATTGTGTTGATGTAGATAATTCAAGAGTCTTTTGTTAATAACTTTCTCAAATAATTTTGACAATACTGTAAGCACAGAAATGGGTCTATAATTTGGAATAATATCTCTATCTCCACTTTTAAAGATAGGGTGTACGATCGCATTTTTGAAAACTGTTGGGAAAATACCAGATGTGAGACAGAGATTAAATACATAACATAATATAGGAATAAGAATGTGTCTCGCTGATTTGATTACCAGAGTTGGTATTCCATCCCATCCTGCAGCAGAACTGTCTTTGAGGCTCAGAATAAAGGATTCAATTTCATTAGTACCAACGTTAAAAAGAGCCATAGAATTTAGAGTACTTGAGTATTGAGTATACAGAGAAGACCCTACTGAACTAGATAGAGACAATGGTACTCCAAAACCTTCGTTGGTTATTTTAGACGCCAGCTGTGTTCCCACGCTTGCAAAATAAGAGTTTACTTTATCAACAGATTTATGAGGCTCTGAACATAAATTTAGCAAATCGGAGGAATGTGTTTGTTTACTTTTAATATTGGCAATTCGCCTTATTATTTTCCACGTTTCCTTAGGGTTATTCTTGGTCTTCTGTATTTGTATTTTTTCGTAATTATTTTTTATTTTCTTTAGTAAATTATTGCAAAAGGTTCTGTATCGAAAAAATGTGGTTTTGTGAGTTTCATTAGTAGGGTGTGATTTGTATTTTTTGTGTAGTTTATCTCTCTGACGTATACATCTTAGAAGACCAGGAGTAATCCAGGGCTTTAATATTCTTTTTCTACTAGAGGTGGTAACTTCTTTGGTATTGGTGTTTACAGCAGAAGAAATGAGGGTTACCAACTGTTTAGATGCAATTTCAGGGCATTTTGTAGAGAGTACAGTGGAATAGTCTGTAGATTCTAAAGCTTTCACGATTGCTGGTATATCATACTTTTGTGTTAAACAATTTGTGTTAATAGCTTTCAGTTTTGTTTCACAAAATACTACGATTGGGGCATGATCAGTTATAAATGAGTCCAGTACAAGTGTTGTGGCAAGATTCGGAGACCGAAGTATAACATGGTCTAAACATCGATCCCCTCTGGTTGGGTAATGATGGGCTGGAAGCATAGCATGTGAAGCAGTTACGTTTAGGTAGTCGTTCGACATTGAATCAGTGCTATCTGTAGTTATATTTATGTTAATGTCTCCAATAAGAACAACTGTACTGTATGAATTTAGGTTTTGTAATGTACGGTCAAGATCACTTATAAATGAATCAATTTTTTTGTATGATGGGGAGCGATATAGAGCCATAACCGCGAGGTGACCTGAGAACTTTAGTATAATACAATTTGCTTCTGCAAAATCAGGTACTTCCACTTTGCATACCAAACCACTTCTGACGTATGCAACCACCCCCTCGTTTTGATTTTTATAAGAGGAAGTATATGAATGAAACCCCGGAAGAATGGGAATGATCGGGGCTTTACTCAACCAACATTCTGAAAGTACTATGATGTCAAGATCATAATTAATTCGCTGAAGAAAAATTTGCAGTTTATCAAAATTAAAGTTTATGCTTCTTATATTAACATGGAAGATTTTCGTAGTATCTAAATTTTTTATATAGTTTCCACTCTCTTCTGGACTACAGTTATGCGCAATTGAGACAGAGATTTGATCCAAGTCATTACTTAGATAATGATCCTTATCCATTCATAAGCACATATAAGAACTCAGGAACCGTTGTAATTTGATCCGTACCACAGTGATTGGTACCATCGTGGAAATTAATTTTTGCAGTGAGATTACTGTAATAAGAATGTTGCCAACGATATAACATGAAGGAGTACCGACAACTTAGATAAAACCATTGATATTGGTACTTATGCGCAAGTGTGTTTGAGGTGTGTGTATGTGTAGAGTGTGAGTAACAATGACATAATTCAAATAAAATATTAACAGAATTATAGATTATTTGCAGAAGGAACAATAAAAGTGAGAAAGACAACATTAGAGTAATATTTGAGGCGTGAACGACGTCAGTAGCTGTTGAGATGCGTCCATGAGAAAGGCGTGCTAGTCATTTCTGGTTGATTATGTTCTCCAGGTCAGATTCCTGTGCGATTTTTATCAGAGGTCCGTTTTCTCTTTTTCGGAGGAATATCTGTCCGTTTGTTACCCAACAAAACTTGAAATCATTCGATTTCGCATAGTCTCTCGCAAGGAAGAATATCCGTTTCATTTTGGCAGTGAGATTTTCAGATATGAATATTGGTCTGGCAGGCCCGCTTATTTTTAGATGTTCCGTAGAGAGTCTCGATTGCAATTTATTAAATTCCCGAAACATAGTAATAACCTTCTCCTTTTGAAGTACGCTAACGAAATCCACTATTATTGTTTTATTGGTCGGATCCTTAGACCTGATGCGAAAAATATCCTTTATCTCGTGCGGTTGCACCGGAGCATTAATGCATTTACCTAACTTTATGATGCTAGTTAGGAGAGCAGATTTCCTCTCTGTCGGCGGTGAAGGAATATTTCGAATTTCCAAACACGTTGATCTAGAGCTGCGTTCAAAATGTTCTAACCTGTCCTCTAGTGATTTAATGTATTTTAAGTCTTCCTTTCGGTCCATTTCTAGCTTTTCTTGTTGAGTTTTTAATGTCTCATATTTTTGTGACATAAACTCAATAGTCGACCGCATTTCCTCCACAGCTGTACATATTTTATCAACTTTTTTGTCCTGGTTATCAGTGAAAGCTTTTAACAGATGTTTCATCTCAACCATGATATCAAAGTCTTTCTCTCTGTCGTCACAGTCCGCGTACTTCCGCTTCATATTACGAACAGTCGTACTTAGGATGCTTTCCTCCTTGTCTGCTATGAGGTTTGGTTCAGAGGAGCAATGCTGTATTTGTTGCAGAATAGGTTTTAAGGTGACAGGAGTTGCTGATTTAGGTCGTGGAGATACAGGCGCCAAGGTTTGCGGTGATAGTGCAGGCGGGGGTGTCCGTCTTAGGGGCATATTGAACACACAGTAGACAAATGCGTACTAGGCGGTCAGAATTGCTTGGAGCGTTTCTGTTAAGGCTCTGAGGGGCTCCGCTGGTGCAAGTAGGTGATAATTATAGTTTATATTTTTACACTTGTGCAGTGAGATTTCAGACTAAGATGGTTGCTATCGACAAATAGGAACAAAATAACTTTCCGTCTAGTTTAAGTTGGCCTCTGAAACCACTTATTAAAAATGCACGCACATGCAGAAGCAACAGGTAAAAGGTCAAAGTATACTGGTGGCGATCGACGATTTAGTATAGATTTACTTTCCGTCCAGTATTAGCAGACCCGCGATGTCTGTGTGTGTAATCTGTACAACAGATAAATTTATATTTGAACACAACTCACGAACTCTGTGTGCGTAGCGTAGTCACTAAGCTGTAGTTAGCTTCACTAGCACGAAGATGTGTGGGTCGTCCTGCTTCTTCTTGTTTCTGTACTCCCAGTATATGTTCTGATTTTTTGCGATCGGAATTTATTTAAATTTTGTATTAAATTGACACGGATCCAACTTGAAACACGTCTGAACTGTTCAGAGGTCCGGAGGGAAGGGGATAATATGGTATAATTTTCTCTAAATTTGTCCAAGGTTATGAACAAATGAGATTAGATTATCTTCCTTATAATTATTTATTTAATTATATGGATAACCAACAGTTAGGTACACATAGTAATAAGCCAATTACATATAGGTTTTCAAAAGAAAAATAGAATTACAATAAAATATATAATGTATGCCAAAGTGATATGGGATATATTTTACAATTGTACAAGATAATTTTATTTTTTAATTAGACTTATGATAATAAAATAGAAAACCTGATTAAAGCGCTGAAATCCCTCTACGAGGATTTCAGTGCCTGTGTTAGAATAAACGGAACATACACTGAATGGTTTAACATCGAAAAAAGGAGTTAGGCAGGGGTGTGTAGCGTCCTTGTCACTTTTCAACTTATTCGTGGATAACTGTTTAACAAACATGAATGCCAGTGAATGTGGATTAAGAATGAATGAGTTACTCATCACGTGTCTTTTCTACGTTGATGACCAAGTGGTACTTTCGTTGTTGGTAAATGAGTTGCAATAAAGATGAATTCTATTCATGAGGCTTTAGAGAGAAAGGAAATGAAAATAAACGAAAATAAGACGAAAGTATGTATGGTATTTGAATGAGAAAATAGAGTGACTGATTGTAATATTGTGATTGGAGGTTAATAAGTGGAACAAGATAAAGAGTTTGTACACTTTGGATCCATGTTTACAAAAGATGGAGAGTGTGAAGTGATATAGAAAGGAGAGTTAATGCTGGAAACATGGTGAACGTAGCATTGCACCCGTTAGCAAGGCTCGTCTAGCTTCTCGTAGAGGAGTGTTGGTTCCGACAGTAATGTATTGGAGTGAAAGTTGGGTATGGCAGAAAAAGCATGAAAGTAGAATAAATGCATTGGACATGAAAGCATTTAAAAGCCTCACTGGAGTCAAAAGGAGTGACAGGATAAGGAATATTGTAATAAGAAACGATGTGGTGTGAATCTGTATGTAGTGACAAAAATCGGGATAGGTATGTTAATATGGTTTGGACATGTAGAGAGAATTAATGAAATGAGATTGACTAAACAGGTATATGTGGGATAAGTGAACGGAAGTGTTGGAAGAGCAAAACCTAGACGAACGTTTTGGAATCAAATTGAAGATGTTCTTAAAAAGGGCCAGGTAGTACCTTAAACCAACGCTTATGTATGAAAGGATTGATAAATGTAGATGAAGTGAAAGAGATGAAGTGATAAATGTAGATATGTAAGGATCGTAGCAAGTGGATATTTGTGGTCTCTGCCTACCCTTACGGGAAAGACATGTGATTTTATGTATGACTGTATGTAAGTACATATTATACAAATGTGATACATATATGTAAATCGACTGTTTTCTATTGCATAGCGAAAAAAATAATTCAATTTGCGTCTTGCCGTGAATACACTATTCAAAATGGGTCAATATTATGCAACTTAGTGAATCTTTTAAAAGTTCTACTCGCTCGCACTATATAAGTATTCTGCCTATACTTCAAGGAAGCTCTAGGAACTCAGAAAGGGGGGTTGAACTTCGGAGATTTCTGCGGAATATTAAAGAAGATTTTGCTGAGCTATACCGAGCAATCTGTAATATTATACATTTTAGTAAATACAAATAGTCAGCGAAGTTCCGTCGCTTATTGAGAGGCAGGAGGTAATTTTTTTGCATAGTTCAAGATATATGAGTTATAAGAAACGATCTTTACATAATATCTCTAAATCACCGAACGACAATGATAAATAAACCTGCATTCTTCTCAAAACGCTGACGTTTTCCCGTCGCGAGCGAACAAAGGGATGCATTCACGCTCCAACAGTGCCGGCTTAACAAGATTCGAGCACCAACTTGTGTGACGAGCGAATTTGCGCTGAATGCACTTGGCCGTACTTTAGAGATGTCGTGGAAAATACAGATGTTTAACTAGAATTACAATCAATACACACGTAAAAATACATTGTGAAAAAAATTTAAGGTATCACAACCATTTATTAACAGTTGGCCCAATACGCAGTTCGTCTAATTTGTAATTAAAGTCAAATGTATCCAGCAAGCACAATCCAGTAAGAGTTTTATCCAAAACTCGTTCGTATTTGAGAGACCTTTGTATGTTGTAAGCTCAGAATACCGCTGTACTCTGAGGTTGTAAGATTATAACAAGCTATTTCTCGGCTAATATTCTACATCTAGTCAGTATGTTGTTTCTGTTAGCTTTCGTATTTCGTTTAATGAAAAGGATATCGTCTAAAAGATAAAAATATTTTATCTTTTAGACGATATCCTCTGAAATATTATATATAGAAAAAAATATTATATAATATATCAGACAAATATAATAGATATTGTTTTATTCGCAGATGATACCTGTCTGATTTTAAAGTAAATAGACAAGATAGTGAACTAATTGATGCAAATAATGGGTTATCTATGTTTTTTAAGTGGTTCGCCGCTAATAATCTACTCTTAAATTAAAAAATGATAAAATGTTTCAAGTTTTTTTTACCAAATATTACTTTTGATGAACCAAACATTAAGCTTAGCCCAGGGAAACTGTCTATTGATAATACGACAGTCTTCCTGGGAATCAGTATAATTTAAATTTTATTGTGGGATCCACATATACATAATATACAGATTGTATATATTTGTATATATTTGAAAATATCATGTATGTTCGTAAATTTAAATGAAACAGTGACTATCACGATTACAAAACTAGAAATAAAGATAAAATAGCGGTGCCTGTTTTTCGATTAGCAGAGACAAATAAAGGGTCCTTTTAAGGTAATTGTGTGCGGTTTTATAAAAAAGTTCCCAAACATAATATATTACAACACTCACAGAATAAGTAGCAACCCTATAACTGTGCTCCCGCTCCATAAAATGTATAAATGTTCCCCATAGTAATATATTAGTTTACTAAATATCTCCGTTTACCTAAAAATAGCACGGAGTCTGTCAAATATCGATAATTTTTCAATAAAAAAAAAACGCTAGCAGCTTGAAAATTAAAGTTTTTTAAAGTAAACCCTACCTACTACACAGTTCGTGATTACGTAAACGTTGCTATCGCCTGTCACCTCCGTGATAATTTAAACAAATATTGTAATATTTTTCTAATATAGTATGTAAACACATTGTTGAAACTTGAAAGACAGTCAAAACAGTTTCTTGCCTTTTCTTCTTGCAGTGGCTCTATACATTTTTTTGTTGCGTGGCAATACAATGTACAATATTTTGATTTTAAAATTAGGAATTGACCTTCCTACGACCTAAATCGAATAAATGATTTTGACTTTGACTTTAGTCAATACCACCTCTGACAAGTTACCACCTATGTAATTTAAACAAATAATGTGTGATTGTGTAACATAATGTTGAAAAACTTTGTGGATCACAATGTGCGGTAAGTAGGCCACCACAAATCCATGGGGTATTTATTCATACTGTTACATTCGATTTGAATCTCGTGTAACAACTTCGTGTAAGAATTTACGCAAATCAAATCATTAAAAACAATAAGTTTACATTCTCATCGATGACAAGCTTCTGCTTGCGATCATTGCCCACATATTATTATTTTCTATTGGTAAGTTAATAATTAAGACGCTTTTGCACCGTTGTTGCTGCGTGAATATATTTCAAGCCAACAAATCAACTAACAAACGCCTTAATTTAAATAATAATCAAATCTTCTTGATACTTTTGTATCGACTTCAATTTAGGCCTACTGTGTTTTATTCTCGCGATGTACTACAACCTGTAACGTTAATGTATGAGGACACGCACACAGCGTCAGTGAGGCACACATACACGCACACATACAGCGCGGACACACTCCCAAAGAGATAAACTTAAGCTTAGCTCAACTATGACGTCCAACTGAAAATGGTTTTAAGCACTTTATTTTATGTGCTTGTGACGGAACAAGCACTAGGCTCAGCTAATGTTAAGTTATAACCTCTGCCTGTAACAGATGTATTTCATCACAAGTAACTCACATAACCGTCACCCTGAGATATAACGGTTGTCTCATATTCCTGTACACACTGTTAGGTGCTTGGCGACAGATTTTCTACTTGAGGGTGGTAGGTAGCCAGGCGAACATTCGCGAAATTTTTCACTTTGCTTAACCATGCGGTGAAGTTCAAGCCGGCGGTGGGGATCGAACCATGGACCTTCGGCACGGCAGACAATAGTTATTACCATTTCCGCTCGGCTATCATTGCTGTGGTATTGTTGCACTTAAGGTGAACGTTTTTTTATTATAAATTATTCATTACATTTAGCTGAATTCAATGCATCTGTTTGAATCTCCGCATTTTATACTGGAATTACGCAAAACGCTAACCCTTGGTTAAGCTCCATTGATTTATTTATTAACTAAACTTCGGTCGCGGATTTGCGGCGGCTTTTGTACGCCGCAAGCCCCTAGATATTGAAACCAATAAATTGATGCGGAGTAAATAATGCAGATTAGCATGTATATAGCTTCACTTCCTTTGTTTTCTCTGTTTTATTAGGATTTTTCTGATCAATTCAATATCTATTTTGAACACAGAATTCAACGATACGAATTTTCAGAACATAATAAAATACTTTTGAAAATATAACATTTTAATGGATACAAGTAAGTACGAATACCAACATATAAATTCGGATTTTAAGAAACTAAAGTTTTTTTTTACTTTTCGGAAGCTGTAGTTTTTTATATAAAAGTAAATATATTTGAGGAACAGTTATCATATGTTTATTTACTCTAATTTTTAAAGCAATATAAACTTAAATATTAGCTAACATGTGGCGAATCGCATACACATATCGAATATTAATATCAGTTCGAATATTGTTAGGTTTGCATTAACTCCTGCTATGCGGATTACATTACAAAATTACAAATATGCGATAGGAAAAATTTAAGTATCCCGCACATGACGTAAATTTTTCCTATCGCACATTTGTAATTTTGTAACGTATCAGTTCACCGTATAAGCGTATGTGAGGAGTAAAGTATTTATTGGTAATTAATTCGCAACGTAAAAAATATTTTATTAGCTAGACCGTAGTATATATATTTTTAATATATATTTAGTAAGTATTAATACATACATAGTAATGTTGAGTATAATATTTTGTATCAAATAATAAGCATTGCAATTCAATTGGGCAATGCTGCCAGCATGCTGGGCACGCTGCCAACTGGTAGTGGGTTAGAGCGTTTGGACTGCCTATGAGTCTGCAATGGCTTATAGGGATCTAAATGCTTTTATTGTAGTAGCTGTAGTGTTGTATATAGTTCGTAGTTTTTTGTTAATAAAGGCATACCGCCTATAAAAAAAATTGTATTATAACTACACGGGTATAAAACAGAAAACTGACAGTTTTTAGAGTTCCTTACCCAAAGGGCAACAAGGAACCCTACTAACGAGACCCGCACTCTAGAGAGGTGGACAGACGTCATACCGTATTTCACAGGTCTCCAGCTTGTGCAAACCTGAAATTCAGATATATTTTTTAAAATTTTGACGAATATTGAAGTAGAGAATCACATTTACAAATTATTAGAGCATATGTTTTTTTGTTCAGGACGGGATTTGACTTTACGGCCTCCGGTTTCGCGTCGGATGCCTAATTCCACTCGAGCACCGGAACCATATGAACACACTTTCGAGCCGAAATTTCGTGCTCCAATTGTATTACTTTAACCGTCATAGGGGACGGTGCGCGGCCATCAACCAGACTATTAGACTTCATCTGATGGAAAGAAGTGCTTTTTCAAACACTTAACTCTCGGCATGATGTCGCTAAACTGCAATATTTTTCTAATTATGATTTCAAGCACTATCACGTGCTAAGCATAAATCACATATACAAATTATTGTACCACAATTTTTTTGTTTCGGACGGGAATCGTACTCGCTTCCTCCGATTTAGCGCCTGGTGCCTATTCCGGCCACTGGAACATATATACTAGATAAATGTATTTGCGTATCTTAATGATCAAATGATGATTGCAACTTCTGTCGACCTTTTGACGGTAATATTTTAGGCTAGTCACAATGATCTTGTGAGCAATATGCATCACTAAAAAGAGATAAAAAAAACGTTATCGTCGTCCAATACAGAAACGTTGAAATAACCTACGAATGTAAAATTTTGTATTTGACGTTCATAAGAGCGTTGTAGACGCCTGATATTGAATTTTTTACCCGCTAATACTAGTAGGACGAAGTGGTAGACCCTCGGGTAACTGACTACTATTTTAGGCATTGTATGTGTCGTTATAGTTGCAGGCAAAGCTAGCGTTTCTATAATTGTATGTATAAGATGGTCAAAGTTCACGCAACTGGTGTCTAACGCTTGCCCGCAGCAACCTGGTATCGATTTTAATACTACATGCTGTTGAAACTTAGGTTGTTACCAACTATTACCGAGACTCTAAATTGTGTAGTGAGAAGCTTCTAGTATGAAGGCAATTTACGCCAAAATTATTGGGTAAATTTATATTGAATACATCATCATCTTCCGTCCCTTATCCCGGCTTGGAAAAGGGATCGCGACTTTTTTTTTATATTTTTCATTATGCCTGATAGATTAGCCTTTGACTACTATCTCACCTGATGGTAAGTGATGATGTGATCGAAGATGTTGTTTAGACTAACCTAGAATTACTGGCTCTCAAGGACAACTGCCGGAACACACCGTTAGGTGTTTGGCGACATATTTTCTACTTGAGGGTGGCTGCTAGCCAGGCGGGCATTCACAAATTGCCATACCACCATGCTATAACGACTGCCATCTTAAGGTAACAACCGGGACCGACGGCTTAACGTGCCCTCCGAAGCACGGAAGCGCTCAGTAGTAATATCACTAGCGGTCACCCATCCAACTCATGACCGCGGGCGACGTTGCTTGACTTTGCTGATCGGTTAAGAACAGCTAAGTAAACTTTGCTACGAGCGCTTCTGTTGTTTCGCCTTTACTATTAAAATATTCGTTACGTATATATTTTGATTTAAGTTGTGTTTATTTGTGACAGAGTTGCAGGTCGCCACCCTGAATTCAACTCATATATACTTGTTGGTCCTTGGCACTTTTGGTATAGTGCCCTGTTATGCACCCCATTTTCCTCAAAGTATTTAGAGCATTTTTTATTATTTTTTTATAAATTATTTCTGTTCAATTCCATTAGATATTTTTACTATCATCGAGACGTAGTTGAGTGGCGTGAAAAATAAAGATTGTGTAATTGAAGTTACTTGAAAAAATAAGTATTTTAATAATATAAGATGGTTCCTTCGGCCAGTTCTTGAGGCAAAGCTAAGCTTGTGCATAGTCCTGCAATGATAATGATAGAGCCTAATGAATGTGGGTGTATTCAGACGTTCGAGCCAATCTGAATGTTCGCGTTCGCGCCGCAAGTTTAATTGGAAGTGAGAGCAATCGCAGCCCGCGTTAATTCGAGCCAAACGTTAATTTGAAGTAAACACGACGAACGCTACATATTAATCGCAGAACCTCTATTTGACAATTATTAAATAAATAGCAAAAAGTTGTTGGGAAGTCCTCTGTAGGATCAAGCGAGGACTTTGTGAAACTTGTATTGATCTTACCTGAGTTTGTTGTGGTTCATTCCATAAATTTCAAAAATGTAGTAGACATAAGGCCAATTTTCTGTCTTGCACTGTTCAAAACACACTATATAAAACCTTAATATTTAGGTATGAATGGTATTCATATAAAATGTCTGAAAGTTACACTCCAAATGTTTTAAATCTTATAAGCTTCAGAAGTAAGGATGACCACCATGTGGGATGTTACGAGCGTCGATACTTTATAGCTGTGACTTATTATGTTGAGACAAATGATAGTGCTTCATATAGGCGTCACTGCAGTTTCTTTGGCTGAGAAACCCATGCGATGCAAAATACGCTCAGCTGGGTAGTTTTATTAAATGTGTAAAGCCGAGTTACTGTTTATATATACGTTTACGGAACTGTTCAGGTGTAAGCTCCGTTGTCGCGGTGATTAAAATTTCGTACTTGTGTGCAATCTACGCGAGAGTGATTACTTTCGAGACGCTTTAAATTTGGCGCTAATGAGCGTTCCACTCTCAACATCTATGGGGTTCTGGAAGTATACTTCAAAATGTTTTATAAACTTTGTTTATTTCATTAATTTACAAGTTATTACTCTTTCTTGAATAATTAAGTGACTAATGTTTTAAGTTTCCATACAAGATAACGGGACTCTATTACTAAGCTTACCCGGCGCCATATGTTCTTCCATCAATCCTAGATTTTAAAAGCTCTAGCTGTTTTAACCGTTATAGGGAGCTAGTTGATAAAGACGAAATTATATACTTTATATTACACTAGCTTCCGTTTGCAATTTGGACTGCGTGGCGATGTATAGGGAACTACTCAGTAAATTTAAATTAAATAATATATTCCATTCACTTGATGCAGGACTTGGGCATCTACTTACGTCCAAATATTTAACATAATCCGTTGAGCCAGTTTAGCGGTAAATAGTAACAATTACATCCTACAACTAAAACATGGGTTTCATTTAATTCGTAAAATAAGATATGATTTATCATGATTTATATCATGATCCATTATAAAGTAAACTAGCTGTGCCCCGTGGCTTTAATTGACGTAGACAATAATGTAAAGTGATAATGGTGATGAAAAGCATTCTATTATATGTGTACAAATACTAAACTATACATATTCCAAGTTTAATCTAAATCGGTTCAGCCGTTTCTGCATGAAATAGAAACAACACACTTGCATCTTGAATATCTCACAAACATTCGCATTAATAATATAAGTTAATTATTAATGACTGAGACTGACAGGGTAGAGGTAGGAGTGAGGTGCTGGGATAGAATGTCACTCTCATTCCTACCCGTGCGTGTTGTAAGAGGCGACTAAAGGAAAATATCTAAAGGTTGGCTGTAGCGCCTTCTAAGTGGTATCTTACTCTGCATTCCCCAAGACGCCCGCCTAGTTGGGATTATAGCGATTCCCCCTTATTGTAGAAAACTGCGTTCAGCAGTGGACAATCCGGCTAATACAGTACAGTACAAAAACTAAATAAGATATGGATGGACTGCATGAAGTATAGTATAGAAGTAGAGAATATACATTTATATATGTCAGAAGGTGTTTAGAAAAGAAGGGGAGTGAGTACTTACATACTCTGGAGATATAACTCAGAAAGCAAATATGTCTAGACTCTACTTACTTCGTCAATAACCCTTTCCAGTTTGTTTTTCTTACATAGAAAACTACCTTACCTAACCGGACAGTTTCAAGAACATACTACAATTTAAGCGTTCAGTATCCAGTAACATAAACCAACAACGTCATTACCATGCGGACAGTTCCGACCGTCGGAAGTTGTTTAGTGAAGCTTCCGTGGGGCGGTGATAGGGCACAGAATTTGTCACTATTTTTGTGACTTCGGGGTTTTGTATGTTTTAGAACTAAAAGGCAAGTAGCGACTCGCGGGGAGGGCCAGTCCGTGTCAGGACTCGATACGTCCGTGAACTGCTATGAATTACTATTCTACTGTTCATCTTTGTGTCCCCCGCTGTAGCACTAGGTCGTCACAACTATTTGAACTCCGAGAAACTTAAACTCTTAAAAACTTAAACTGATTTATTTTTTATGAGAAAACATTCTGTTCAGAATCTTCATTCTTTAAAAAATTGTTGATAGATCATCAACAATTTTTAGATGTTGAATTAAATTACTACTTGTATGATATAAACACATCAAAAGTGCTTAGGGATCGTTAGCCGTTTGGGTAATTTGTTTCATCTAATGCACGATAATGCACGTCCACACACGGCCAGAGTGTTAACTCGTACTCTTGCCGTACTCGCATCAACGTTCTGCCGTGGCCTGCTCAATCGCTAGACCTCAACCCCATTGACCATGCATGGGATATGCTTCAAAGAAGAGCTCTGCCAAGAATGGATGCCATGCATACCCCACAACAGCCCTTTTGACTTGTTACAAAGAACATGGGCGGCCAGTCCTCAAAATGATTTTGATGAACTGATTTTAAGCATGCCAAATCGCTGTACTTGTGTGATTAGTGTAAATGGTAGAATCACAGATTATTAATTAATATTATTTTTTATACTCATATACTCAATAAACATACCAAAAATCCAAATTTTAGTGTTTCTGCCATTTGATTGACGATATTAACTTAAGTTATATTTCTTCAAATGGCAAATTTTTTTTTTTTATTCATACATAATATAGGGTTTCGTTGTTTACTTAAACATATGAATTCAATTAAAAAACCAGTCTGGATAATTAGATTTGGTAAATATTTATTAAATCTTTTTTTTTAGTTCAAATAAACATGATCCCTTGGCACTTTGATGTGTTTATTTATAATGTCCTTGACATTTTTTACCTGTTTTTCAGCTAACAGTGTAACTATTATTAGAATATCTACATTTTTTTGCGCATTTTATTGTCCTTTTGTAATTACCTTTGTTGTCCTTGGTGTTTTATATGTGTATGTTATAAGAAGGCTGTTGGAAAACCTTGAAAAATGAAAAAAAATAAGTACTTTATTTTTTGGACATATCATAAAAACCTGAACAGAACAAACCTAGTTTATATAAATATAATGAAAATAGGTAGTAGATATATACAACAGGTAAATAAAAATTAATTGAGACCATTTAAATTCTTGTTCTAACTAAATTTATTTTAGGCGTTATTGAATATATTGGTATGTGACAAAATGGGCTCAATACGAACAACTTTTAATTTTATTAACACTTATTATTAATGTGTTTAAGGTTTGCATGTCTTTAATTATTATTTTGTTTTGTTTTATATGACAGTGTTACAAATAAAACGGCTAGAATAGTGTTAAATTTATATATTCCTTAAGTACTTACTATTAGATTACCTAATTGTTATTTGAAAACACGATAAATTATTTATATTTATTAAACTTTCACTATTTATTGAAGATATATTTATATTAATCACCCAACTATATTTTTACGATTAAAAACAGTCGAGAAATCGTTATTTTAATTGAAAAGTTTGTATCGTACTGCCATAAACTGTCCCTATTTAGTTATCCGAACTCCAATAACAATCTATATTGCAACAAACCTCGTAATCGTTTAGATTGTGCCTACAAAAACAAAATCCAGCAGGCCAATAGGTCGAGTCAGGGATTAATGAAATAAAATAGTGATATCGACCGAATAACGCACAGCCCTAATTTAGATAACAACTAGTATTGTTTGGGGAGTGTTCTATTCGATCTATTAGGGGCGTCACCTAACAGTATGTCAGCTGGAAAGATAAAAACACATTGGATAAATAATGGTCTGACAAGGTATATATATAAAACGTATAACAATGTATCAACCCTGAAAATCATTGTAGGCTACAGTGCATCTTGGGATGATGGCAACAACCCAAACAAGTTATACGTTATTCCATTATAGATTTCTACATCAGGACTATATTGGATAATTACAAAATTTTATAATCAGACTTTGAAGCCGTGATGGCTCAGTGGCATTGGCTATGGACTGCCGCGCAGCAGGTCCATGGTTCGAATCCCTTGAATCCCTTGAGCTTCACCGCATGGTGGAAGGGCATTTTGCGAATGCCCGCCTGGCTAGCGACCAAGTAGAAAATCTGTCGCCAAGCACCTAACGGTGTGTTCCGGCCGCAGTCCTTGAGAGCCAGAAAAATTACAGGCTAATGAGACCTAACAGCTGGACGTCTCAGTGTGACGGGCACAGTGCAATTCGTCGTTGACGAAATGCGTCTGTTATAGGCAGAGGTTAGTCCACTTAACATCAGGTGGGCCTCGGGCTTGTTCCATCACAATAACATAAAAAAAAAGATAACAATAAGAAGTGGCTGATATTATTTTTTTTAGCTTCAGGTATATTATATATTACATAGATACGTACGACTTCTGCAAGACTTTCAAGAGATACTATGCATTGTAGTGATAGAGACAAAGTCAAAAATGGTTTGACAGTAAAACTGCCAGTGTGATGGGAATCGAGCTTGAGTGGCCAGAGTGCATCTATAACAATTGCTAGAAACCTAGACACAGGGCTCGATTCCCACCAAAGGCGCAGCGGTCGGTTGATTTACTCAAACCATTTTCGACTTTGTCCCATCACCACAATGCATAGTATCGCTGGAAAGACTAGCATAAATCGCGCGGGTACCCACGGCTCATCAGTCATCACTGTCAATTCTTTCATCCTATACATTGTAGTAATACAATAAAGGCGATCATCCTATACATTGTAGTACAAGAAAAACGGTTTAACAGTAATACTTCCAGCTGCTGTGCTGCCACCCGATGCCAATTCTGTGTGAACTGAAGCTAAGGATAAGGAAGTGCATATAGTGGAGCTTCCTTGGTCGTTTTTATATTAAACGATCGATGTGTGTTCTTTGTTTATGAGATTCATACATTCCCGGTTAGCCAAACATCTTCGGCTGCATCATCATTTACCACCTAGCGAGATAGTCAAAGGCTAACCCGTCATATTAAAGAAGAATACAACGCTACATGGTTGGTTGTTTTGTTACGGAGTCTTAGTATCTACTTTCCGGTTTCAGACATTTCCGTTTTCCGGTAACACATTATAGTATTGTCATCAGATCATGACTACACGCAATTATTGCTAAGTACAACGATGACACAACCACCAAAATTAAAAAAAAAATTTGTTACATACACGTAAAATACACGTAGGTACTTATAAATAACTTAAAATAAGCGTGTAGGTAATAGATAAATAAAGTAGCCAATATCAATTATGTAAGAATACCTATATCCAGCAGGTACAGTCATGTTTATAAATCCTGCCTCTTGATTTGTTCTACTGGATTTTATAGCTCAGCTTAAGCGTAAGGATTATTTTTTATTTATTTGAATTACGCTTCCTACACCAAAGTCAACAGAAATAATGCTAAATATTACTATTATTATCCCTAATATGTAAATGCGTTTCCTAATGCTCCAAAGCAGAAAGTGTACTCTTACTGACAGTGGTTAAATATTTTCTCTCCTTTAAAATTGGAATTCCGTACCATTACTGGTCGACCCTATCATTGTAATTCTATCTTGGCACGTTCAAAGCTAAGTTTAGACCACTCCCTCACTATTCGTTTCATTTTCGCTACGTGCGAACAACAAAGGAATGGGTCCTGTGGCCAACATCCATTTCAGGTACTTGCCCCTCGATATGCCGAAAACTATTCCAAATTCGGAACCGAACACTTACGAAATACCTTACCAAATTCCAACATAAATATTAGATGTGCCAACCCTAGCTGCGAATGTACCGAATTATCGTAAACTACGAGACCGACCGATACACGCGATACGTGACTCCGTGGCAACCCTGCCAACCACCATTAACTCAGCAAAATGGATTTTATTCCAGCAGCACTAAGGTGCACCCAGAATGCAGTAATAACTTAGTAGTTGTAACTATCGGAATTATTTACAGGCTTTATAAAGTGCGACGCCGTAAAGTGGGAACGATTCCAGTTGAGAGGATCTTTTTAACGCAAAAGTTTAACATACATTGTTTTTGTATTTAGCACAAAGTTCTGTTGGCTTCAAAGTGGTTGCCGTGGCTTTGATGTAGTCATCTCGTATAATATAATGTGAGAGAGTGGGAGAGTTGGCGTGAGATATTATTTTGCTGCAAAGTTTCTGGCTTATATAGAACAGCCGTGAGTACAGGGTGATTGTAAATTAAACGCTCTCTACGTTTAGTATTTACTTATACGTGAACCATTGTGTCTAAATACTTTCTCATAGTAATTTTCTGTGACCTTCAAAAACTTATATTTTTACCCTTTGTGGGGTCGATGAAACAAAATTATATTTTATGAAATAATTAAACAATCCCTTCTATTGCCCATCACCTCTGTATTAACACAATAACGTCTACTTTATCATAGAGTTTATCAATGAGTTAAGAAAATCATATATATTAGTTGCGAATAGGATAGTTTTTATCCAACTGTACAAAAGGAGGTTAATGGTTTTGCGCGATAAACGAAATACGCGCGGTCGGAGCCGCGGCCGGAAAGCTAGTATTTAATTTTTATAATTTTGTATTAAATCAAATTCCAAAATGAAAATTAAGATGCGTACATAGGGTCATTTCCAGTTGGAGGACACTGATGATTTTCAAAAGGCATCAACGATACAACTAGATAGTTTTTACAACTTGTAACATCCAATGCATGTCATCTACAAACTAATCAGAAATGTATGTATATTTAAATAAAGGGGACAATAGATATTTTTATAAACATAATTTTTATTTACTTATTAAGAACCGGCTAGGCCTCGCGGAAAGATTCCGACCAGTTTCGGACTGTTTTGAAGTACTTCGTCTGGGAGTCACGATTGCGCTATGCGACGAGCACGGGCCTCAGCGCGTAACTGACGTTGCAACGGCTGTGTTGCCCGGCTCAGCTGTATTTGTCAAGTCGCCGTCAGAACTGTCACTTGTCTCACTGTCACTGTAATTGGTAAAATAGGGTTGATGACCCACCACACTAACTGCATCAGTCTCACGATTCCGGCGCACAATATTGGAGTAACATAGTTAAAATTAAAAAAAAGTTAAGAAGTGATGAAACCGAGAAGTCGCCCACTTGATGGTAAGCGTCACGCCTGTCCATTACACGTGCAGTGTCCCCTTCCCTTCCTGCTTAATGTTGCACTGTGCTCGTCACTCCGAGACGATAGCTTAGGTAGGTACGTGTCTCGTTCGCCCATTAATTATTATGATTAATTTGTTTAAATCAATCAATCCCATTAATTGTGCTATTACTGTGGTGAAACCTATCATTTTTACGTTATTAAACAACTGGGAGCATAATAATTATTAATGTTTTCACTTCACTTCACAAGTTATTGAAGTAATGTACAATCAAAACGGAATACTTTAGCTGTAATATATCAAATGAGCGTGCGTTACAAATATGCGTCAAAACAATGACTGTTTAAGGTAACAGTTGCGGCGCCACGCGAATGCATCACTGTCCGTTTGTTTAGCGAGTTTATTAGCTGATACGAGTGGACGTGGACACGTGATATTTTGACAATTAATTAATGTTACATTGTAGTTGAATTAGTGGTAGGATATGTTGAATATTCTATATCTTTCATGAACATTACTTGAATGTCAAACATAGTTTAATTTTTCTCAACATTATCCATGATAAATTAATTATAAATGATAAAACCGCATTTTCTTAGGTATTTTGCGTAGTCTTAATGTAGTAAGTCTCAGTGATAGCCAAGTCGTAATAGCTGTGGACTACAGAACAGAAGTTTCATGGTTGGATCCCACCGCGGGCATTGTCCGAATGCTTGTAGAAAATCTATCGCCACTCTGGATCTGACAGTTGTTTTTAAGGACCAGTATCTTCTAGGTTATCTGCCAGTTTATCATCCTCAACAACATCATGTCTTACCAACAGGAGAGATGATCAAATTGTAACTATCAAACTATCAAAAATTTGTTGTTTGTTAGTTATAGTGCAACGATTAGAGTATAATATGAATATTTTGCATATAAAAGTATCATACGTTCATATTCTTTATGCTTATTTTAGTAAGGGATATCAACCTATAACAGATGCATTTCTTTTATTTCTTTTATAAAACTGCACTGCGTATGTCACCCTGAGGCATACAGTTGTTAAATCTCATGTGCCTATAATATTTGCCGTGCGAAGAAATTGTAATTATAAGCTTTTCCGCTTTAGTTGTGCAGTCGGAACATTAAAGAGAAGTAAACATTATGCCCTAAGTGATATCCAAACACGATGCTACGTTATGTTATGCAACATAATTAATATATACAACATTTGTATATACATATTATATTATAAATTATACCTATACAAGAACTTTGATGTTAGGTACACAACGCTATAATGATAGTTGAACTACCGGATCGGAGACTCGACGGTAAGTGGCAGTAATTGCTTGTCATCAAGTGTCAACATTGTTTGTTCATGTAAGTATCTATAAATAGAAAAGCAAATATCTAATACCCATCAATTTGTATCTGCATACTAAAATGAAGTGTATTTTCAAACCGTTTAGGTTTTCATTCGTTTTCATGTCTCAAAATATTGAAGTAGTATATACACACGGCAAGTATATTTAGAGGTTTAAATTATTTCATAGACCGTTTTCAAATGTTTTCGTTAAGTTTTTAGTCAAATTTTGTGCAAATGTGTTAACACTGTCTAGTTAATCACACCTGGCCTGGCACTTAATGTATGTTACAAAGAAAAGGTCAACTTATAGGGAAATATTTGATGGATTTCGTTTGTACTACATTTATAAAATATGTATTTCTGTGTTGATCTGATTTCATCTATGACTACAATGATCTAAGTACAAAAACCATTTAATGGTCAAATAGATATAATGGTTAACCTCGGAATAAAGTATAACCTTTTGACTAGATTTCCTTTCTAGAAGGCAAGAGCTACGATTTTTTTTCAACTCCTCGTTTAGTTAGTGTTATGCTAGGTATATTTTAAATAGTTGGAGGAACTTGATAACTTTTGTTTATAAACGAAGAACTAGTGAAAAACAGAATAAAACCAAGATCAGTTTGGATGCTATATTTCTGCCAGGTAACAAACACACACCGCCCTCTGAAAAACTGTTTTCAGTCCCATACCCCTCAACCCGATTCCAGTCGTTATAGAAGTTATGATTTTATTTATTTTTAATATACTACTAAACTGTTTTTGTCTTTGGATGGCAGTCGTAAGGATGTGACAAATGCCTTCGGGCAGCGGAAATCCTCTACATTTTGCATGGTAGTAGAACCTCTTGCAAATACCAGCCTGCATAGCTACTACGTTCAAGAAGAAAATATGTAACCAAGCACCAAACGGCACACCGTTTGGTGGTTGGTTACATATTTTCTTCTAGTAGTGTTCTGAGAGATTTCCTTGAAAGCCAGTTCTTATTCTAGGTTTTCAGTTTACCATCTACTAATAATACCATCGAACACATCATCACTTATCATCATGCGAAATTGTGGGCAAAAGCTAGCCAATCGGCACCGAAAAAAATAAATGCTTACAATTTTTTTTTATCATGTACCTACACTCATATGTTTAACTTCAATATACCCACACGAGCACGCCCCGCGACAAAAACACCGTAATATGCAATGATATCTCCACGTCCTTATTTCGTCAGTATACTTCATGGATATGTCTCTTCTCATTGTCCTCGTAATAAAAACCAACGACGACAACGACGCGAGGCGTCAACGAACGCGTTTCCCAAAAGAAATAAATTCGACGAGGCGGGAGTAGGGCGTCTTCTTCACATGCAAATTATTATTATCGTGCCAGTATTAGCGGGCTTTTTTATTGCTAAAACCCTTGCGATTTCTTCCCTTTTTGCGGACTGATGCCGCTGTCTTTCGGTTAGCTAGGTTTGACGTCATCATTCGCCTTTCGTCGGGTCAACAGGCTAGAATGGCCGTTTTGATGGGATCGGGCGTTCGGGCAGTTTTCAGCTGGGTGAGGCTTTATTGAAACGGTTTAGAAAGGGTTATCGTTGAGTGAATATTTTTCTAGGGAGTTTTCAGTTTTATGGCGGGGCGTAACAGTTCGCTGCTGACTGTTTATTGTTTGGGTGCGGGTAGTCCACTGTAGGGGTCGAAAGTTTTTTTCTATGTTCTTTCTTTTATAGTTTCTTTTACTCTTTGGTGGAGTACAACATAATATTTGGCCAGAATGTTGAAAGAAATATCATATAATATATATGAAGTATGTAACGTTAACGCAAAAATGTTCAATCAAGCATCGATAAATCAACTGTCAGTTCATAGAAACACGCTGTCAAGCGCTGTAGTTAATGCTTTGGAACTGGTGTATGCCCTATAGCAACGAACATTTGAGGGCTAATATTTTCACCTATTTGTCCAAAACACATTTGATTGTTCGCATCGCACACTCTACACTTTGCTATAGAGTCCAACTTTCCCGGTATTAATAATGCATCTTTCTGAATTATGTGGTATAGGAAGTCCTTAATCAAAGTGGAAATTATTAGCTCTAGCTCTAGTTGGCATTCATAGAGAGCTGCATTCAGCAGAGCAATTAGCGCATTCTCACGGAAAAGCGCTGCATTTGCTAAACGCACATAATTAGCGCTCGAAGCGAAGCACTAATGTTGTTTATGTGGACAATCTCATTGCGAGGCGAAATTAACTCTAACCAGGATTGATTGTGTTCTATGAAAAGTTTTTGATCGAAAACTTTAGGCAAAACTGAAGTTAAAATCATCATCATCATCAATTTTAAATAGTCGTATAATGTGGAATGCCTGTCCATTAAATTTGCAGAGTAACCGTCCTCGTTCTGCATGAGACTGCACTGCGTTTTTCACTCCGAGACTTTAGTTCTTACGTTTGAATTAAACTTTCGGGTCTATTGGCGCATAAATTAATGACAAATCAGCGTTTGTTTACTGTACTTTATTAGCCGGATTGTCAACTGCTGAACAGCACTCTATTAGCGAGCACTTGCTTATCATAAGATTCAACGATATAGTTTGTATCCATCCCCACGATGGGCATATGGAAACTTCTTAATTTCAATCGCTTTACGTACAATATTTGAGTTATAATGACGTTCAGAGGAGACAAACTTTGTGTCGTGGACTCATCACAGCTGCAATATGCTCTTTAACTCCTTCCGCGATTGCACACTACTGCTTCAAGGTAGAACATCTGACACTAAATAATTCATGCGGTCAGAGGAAATATGACAAATATTAGCTAATATAGAGCGTTGTTCAAAGGACTACTAAAGGCAGATAATGACCAGAGAAGGTATAGATGGGCTGCTAGCAGAGTGAGTGCTAAGATTACAGGTAAGGGAAAAGAAGATTATTGAAGATTGTACTGACTCCGCTTAGCGTGGGGATGTAGGCAGAAGGAGAATGAAGAAGAAACAGAAGATATACAAACACAATCACTTACTTCAATGGGTAATAATTACATTTACCCAAAGATGAGTCTTAAGGCAATTCTATATAAAATATACTGTCTCATACAAAAAATAACTACTCACCTACGTAAGACCTCGAGGGATCCAAATATGGTTAAACAATTCAGGTTCCGTAAATATCTAACTCACGTAGCAGTTAAGCAAACTGTACAAAAACAGGCAATAAGCGTTAACTAATATTGCCTCATAAATATTCAAATACTATCCAATTTCGTTGATCGCTGGCAGCGAGCGGTGCAGCTTTTTCAGCAAACCGTGTGTATTTCATTAGCAACATCACGAGTTTATCTAAAATTCGAGCTTTATTGTATAATCTGCTGCAAGAGGTTTCGGTGTTGTGTGACCAATGGTATTATCACAATATTGTCCGCATAGTACCGACCTCGAGGAGCTATTACACACATTTGAGTGTTGATCCATTTCATGGTAAATAAATATTTCATTATTTTTAAGTGACCTTTGCTACTTGTGTTAAAACTTTAAAGTTTTAATTTGAATTCTACTGTACGGAACACAGACCAAAAACTTATTACTTCTTTAACCTGCGCTTTAACGTAGTGCTTTCTGGTGTTGTTATTTACTTTATATAATCTCATTCAGTAATATTCTAATTATGAAATGAAATACAGGCTTTTATTGGCATATTTTACTCACATACTTCTTTAAAAAGTTAAATTAAAGCATTATTCTCCTAACAAAACAATGTTTTAAAACAATTTTTTAATTATTAAAGTACAATGTGTCCCGACCAAGGAGGTTTCAATTCAATTAAAGTACACAATAACTGTGGTGAGCGCGCTGGTTTCGAGCCATAGACCAATAACAGACTTTTCCATTATGGCGCTATTTCGTACATACGAATTTGAGTAATATTTTGTTGGATAAAAAATTTATTTAATATAGCTACTAGCTACTATAGCCATGAGATTAAATAAAGTAGTGTATGCAACTGCATATAATTAGGTATTAAAACACTCGTGTAATGTTATTTTGAAACGACACTGATGTTTTAATACCCTCTATTATATGACAGTTATAGTAGTATAAACTACTAATATTAACTGGAGATTACGAAAAATGTATTTTTGTGTATATTTGGAATTCTATTATACAGTGCTGGAAAAATGCTAGATATCCCCGATTTTTTGTTTCTGTAGTTTTCGAATGTCAATATAATAACAATTTTCATTGACAACCTTTGTTTACTCACATTCCTTGCCCCAGGGCCGTGTTTTCTATAATTATAAAGGGATAAGGATATGAAGATGATGTAGTTTGCGTGTTTACTCTAGTTTTCAAATTTGCATATAATTAATATTTTATTTGGGCAATCGAAAGCCATTTGTTTAAAAGCTAGGTGCCTTATAAAACAAATGGGTCTTCTTTTAACCAAGTTAAGTACAAGTTTCTGTTTGAAGTTGGAAGTTGTCGACATTTAGTATGCCAATATTCAAGCAGCATTGCTCTTCTGGGAAAGAGTGCAGTCTGTATGGCACCACGAATTTATAACAAAATCCCAAAATTGTTGAGAGATTTAAATATCAATGCATTCAAAATTAAATGTAAAAAAATATTAGTTGATAAATGTTATTATAATGTGTATGACTTTTTAAATGCTAAATTTTAATTAACAATAATTGACAATTAACCAATGACATAATCAATATATTTATAAAATTTAATTGAAATATAATTTTAAAATATGACATTATAAAAATTCTGGATGACATTGATATATAGTATTTTGTGTTTAGTGTGAGATAATAGTTTTTAATATTTTATTTATGAGGTGTAATAATGTTATAATTGCTTAATTCTATATTTAATCTCAATAAGAATTTACGGTTGCTCCATCTCGTCAAAATTGTACGCCTACATAGGCAAAACATGGTGGAACAATTTTAAACCCAACAACTCTGTGCATAACCATTATATTATGTATAATTTACCCATGTTTTGAACAATAAATATATCTTTATCTTTATATGTTTACGTGATAGATGGACGCAAAGTTTCAAGCAGCTTCTGTGATGAGCTAAATCGGTCTATGTGGATTAGAAAACGGGTATATCACTAGTTCTCATTGTTCCTAATAAATGAATAAAACACTAAACTATGTGAGTTTTTAGTTTTGGTATCAGTCAATAAACTTAATTTGTAATAATTCATATGTGAGTATACGTGTCCGGCTGAATGCACAGTGCAGTGTTCATTTCACGTGATATTTCACTAATTAATGTTTTGCGGTGCTGGCTGTCCGCTGTCGCGTATATACCAACGTTACAACCACGACACTGACGCGTTTACTAATTTGGAACTATTGTTAGCTCATTTGTTTGCAAACCAATGCACGTGTAGGTAGTCTGATGAAACCAACCACTCCTTAGGTTTGCGATAGAAATGGGAAGATGGTGAGGATCCTGTGTGAGTACAAGCTCTCCAAGTCACTGTTGATCTTAGTGTGATGGTAGGACTAAATAAACGTTATAGCAAGTACATAATATCATATACGTTATAGTTCCTTATGTGCACTATAGGCATGTGTTTCTACAATAGTCTCGTACTTGTTTTTGTGCTCCATGGGGTGCTGGGCTAGAATGTCACCCTCCCATTGCAACCTGTGGGTGTCGTAAGAGGCGTTTAAGGTAAAATACCGGACGGTGGGTGACAGCTCCTTCTAAGGAACTGATATGTTAAACTGCGATCCCCATGACGTCTGCAAAGCGTGGGGATTATGTTAAACGCCTCCTTGATGGAGGAGCCTGTGTTCTGCAGTGGACAATCCGGCTAATACAGTACAGTACTTGTTTATGTAGCTGATAGGTTATTAAGTGGTCGAAGATGTTGTTTAGGCTAATCAAAATTTACTGGCCCTCAAGGACAGCTGCTGGAATATACTGCAAGCAGCCACTTCGGTTACTTGTTTGTTTAAAGCCTCCGGTTTATGGAACGGTAGAAGCAATCAAAATATCCACAATCTGATAATTTTGCAATAACACACATTCTGCATCTGATCTTTTAAGGAGATCCCACTCGTTTGTATAATGCTTGATTCTGTGTGTGTGTGTGTTATTCCTGTCGTCTTATCTGCTTCATGAGATTGTACTCGCTCGTTACCACATAATTTCCTCTAACTCTCTCTTTCTCTCTCTCTCTGTGTGTGTGTGTGTGTGTTTGTGTGTGAGATGGTGTATTTAGGTTTGTGTGTGTATGTGTGTGATTTATTTTTACTTTGATCCACTGCGTGTTTTGCGATTACAAAATATTCTCTTAACGTTATATGACTAATAAAGAGGAAAAAAGGAGAAAAAGAGCTTTAACAAATAAATAGGTATATAGTATTGTTATAAGTAAGTAATCTCTAAGTTTTTAATTTATCTAACGTACAATTGAGTACTACGCAAAGAGAACGCTCACAGCGGAGTTTGTGTAGTAGTTCTCAACATCACAAATAAGTTAAACATTGTTTGCTGCGGTTATACCACTAAGGCTACCGCGGCCTCTTTTACACTGTTAAAGTCACTTCGAAAACGCGCAGCCAGAGACCTTCGTTATCAAAATTTGATCTTCCTGTGTGCATGCTTGGACCCTGATCAATTAAAATTGCATTTCTAGGAACATATTAATCTAAGGTTTAATATCATAATTTCATATATTTCAATTAAATCAATTTCATGATTTTATGTGTTTTTTAGATTTCACTGTCGTTTGTTTCAAAGACATCGGAATTTTCTGAATAAAAAAGTACGACGTTAGTAAAAGTGTGACGTTTTTTAATCGAACTTTTATTTCTTTTTGATCTCTTTTCCGATATAAAAATACAAGCTTTAATGCGCTGAAATAATTCGTCAAATCAGTATCCAAAACGAATAAAATACAATAAGTGAGAGCGCAGCGCAACAATTGCATGGTAGTAGGGCATTGCATAGTGGTAGACCATTTTGCTTGGTGGTAGGGCATTTTTCGAATTTGCGCCTGGCTAGCTATCACCCTCAAGTAGAAAATCTGTCGCCAAGCACCTAACGGTGTGTTCCGGTAGCTGTACTTGAGAGCCAGTAATCCTAGGTTAGCCTGGACAACATCTTCGACCACACTTACTTACAGCTGAGGTAGTGGTCAAAGGATAACCAGTAAAACTTTAAAAACAAAATTTCCTTTGGTCTTTTCTTTAAAGGGATTAATTATGAGGTTGTTACGGAAAACGCAGCAAAATATGAATTCAACAAAGTTTTTTTGGGATTGTGTCGAAATACAAACGAAGCATACCTGATGACCTGTGCCTAGAACAGATGCATTTCGTCACTTCGTGATACTTCATCACTAAGTCCATCACCTTGAAACATACACTTGTTAAGAGTCATGTACCTGTAATATGGCTAATACTGGCTATAAAGGACTGCTGCCAGGAAACACTGTTATCAAGTGAAAATTATTTACAATATATATTTTTTTTTATTTTTTTTTTTTTATGTTATTGTGACGGTACAAGCCCAAGGCCCACCTGATGTTAAGTGGACTAACCTCTGCCTATAACAGACGCATTTCGTCAACGACAAATTGCACTGTGCCCGTTACATTGAGACGTCCAGTTGTTAGGTCTCATTAGCCTGTAATTTTTCTGGCTCTCAAGGACTGCTGCCGGAACACACTGTTAGATGCTTGGCGACAGATTTTCTACTTGAGGGTGGTCGCTAGCCAGGCGGGCACTCACAAAATGCCCTTCCACCATACAAAATTCATCTTTTAAGTCTAGTCCGTTACCGATTGAAGCGTTTAATTGGCAAAACAAGAATAATACGAAAATATTATGCTCTAGTTCAAAAGATGTAAGGTACCGGACATCTATCTTCGATGATTCCGTTCCGATGAGGTCCGTGCATAATGTTGACATACTACGGCCATAATGTGGCCCTTTAGTGATGTTTACAAATAACGGTACCATGATTTGTAGGATACGTTAAGCACTTGTCCTACTTTTAGTCTAAAGATGGCAGCATGCTTCCGGAGGCATTCGAGTGCCCTCAACTGACACCTGACACTTTGCATAGTGGTAGGGCATTTTACGAATACTCATCTGGCTATTATATACAACCTTCAAGTAGTAAATCTGCCGCTAAGCACCTAATAGAATGTTCCAGCAGCTGCCTTAAGAGTAAGTCTCTTTTCTAGATTATGCTAATTTACCAAATTTTACCATAAGATCACCTAGGGGAAATTGTGGCCAAAGGAACATGCTCGTGTAATGTATAAACTGAATTAATGGCATCTGCTGCCAGCATGCTGGGCACGCTGCAAACTGGTAGTGAAATGGAACATTTGGACTGCCTGTGAGTCTGCTATAACTTGTAGGTTCTCTAAATTTTCAGTAGTTGTAGTGTTGTATATATTTCGTAGTATTTCATTAATAAAGGCACACCGCCGGTAAAAATAACGGTCTCTAAAACTTTTATTTATTTTTAATAAAAGTCTTTTTATTCTTGATAGAAAACCTATTTTTATTTGACCGAAAATCAATTAGGGCGAAACAAATTGAAATTTTCTATTAAATTTGTGAGAATACGCAAAATACTTTAATAATTTCGTTTTATACTAAAATTGCTTGTTATATTCATTACAGACTCAATCCTGCCTTTTTATGGCTACGTACAACCGGTAAAAACGGGACCCTTAGACTTAGCGCGCACGGGTGACTTATATCTCGGTGATTGTTTTGTAACTCTTTTCCAGTCTTCGGATGCGACAAAAGTATCACGTCATAGTATGCGCGCATCTCGCTTAATATCCAAGTAATAAAAATAATAATATTACAAAAAAACTAGCGGTAGACAAAGACCAGTGCGCTGTTTTTCACCTAAAAGGCTAACTTTTGACCAAAATCTCACCTGACGTTATGTGATGATGTGTAAGGTGGTAACAGGCATAATCTAGAATGTAGACTGGCTTTCAAAGAAGCCAGTACTCTTACTCCAGTACTTGAAGGTGGTAGCTATCCAGGCTGACTGCTTAAACCTCGGATCAGGGAATCAACTCGAAGGATTAAATAAAATATAGAAATATAATTACTTCACCGATATAATAATAAGCTCATACACATATAATGATGATGATGACAAGTTTGAAGGCGTGGGCAGTGGTGTCTAATGACTCACTTTTCACGTTCACAGGTTTTTTTTATTAAAAGGTGAACATATTCCAACTAGCAGCGATAAGTTCCTGGAAAGCCATAAAATAACTATAAAATTAGATGCACATGAGAAGGAACTGTATGTCTCAATGTGCTGGGCCTAGTGCAGTTCGTCACTTATGATGAAATGCATCTGTCATAGTCTGAGGTTACCGCCTAATATCAGGTAGACCTCGTGGGTATTTCGTCACTATCCCATAAAAAAAATTTTGACTCCAGGCTGCTACTTTAAATTTTTGTATAAGAATATGACAATTAAGTTGCGTGCCCTGGGCGAATGAAACTGGAAAACAACAAGATAAACTTTGGAGAAAAACATTTCAAGACAAGAAACTAGGAATTTCATTCTTCGAGGTGAAAAATGGCGGTATTTGTCTGACGTCACTGCCATGAGCGTCTGGTTATAAGTTTTGGTCTAAAAACGATCTCCTTTTTGGAAGGAGGTAAAGTAGGTATTGTTTGAGAGAATTTTAGGTTTCTTTCCAATTTCCTAATTCAGAGATAGATTTTTTTCAGCTTAATATTTACCTTTGACCAATAGAAGAGAAGCACACGTAGCAAAGTTTGCTTAGCTGTTCTTAACCGATCAGCAAATTTAAGCAAGGTCCGTCGCGGTTATGAGTTGGATGGGTGACCGCTAGTGACATTACTACTGAGCGCTTCCGTGCTTCGGAGGGCACGTTAAGCCGTCAGTCCCGGTTGTTGTCTTAGGATGGCAGTCGTAATAGCATGGTGGTAGGGCATTTTGCGAATGCCCGCCTGGCTAGCTGCCACCCTCAAGTAGAAAATCTGTCGCCAAGCACCTGACGGTGTGTTCCGGCAGTTGTCCTTAAGAGCCAGCAATTCTAGGTTGGCCTGAACAACGTCTTCGACCACATCATCACTTGCCATCTGGTGAGATAATGGTCAAAGGCTAACCTATCAAGCAAAAAAAAAACCACTGTCTAACCTAGATGAGTGGGAAATCTAGGTTAGGCTTAACCAATATTAGGAACCAACATTAACTGCTGAGCAACGTGAAAGATAAACAATAATATTCTAATTTATTTAAGTAGATATGATTTCATACGATGGTATAAAAACCGCGTGGACGAGAGTTTTCAATTTCATATTATGGCATGAATTTTAAATTTGAATCACTGTGACCAAAAGTGGGAGTAAGGATATATATATATTTTTTTAATATTCTTTACAGTTTTAGATTTCAAAGTAATGGTGGAAATGCTCAGTTTTCGTATAAATTTGTACAATGTATTATGCATTAAGAAAATTCTATCTGATGTGATTTATTTTATCTAACTGCCCAATAATTTCTTAATCGAGTTTTCTAACTGTATGTGTAGCAAAGTTTAATCTTTTCCGTCGATTAATTGACAGAGAAAAAACTGGTTCAGGATAGATTCAAAAATTCAAAAATTATTTATTTTCAAATTCAAAATTATTTATTTCGTTATAGAAATTAACATTACATAAAACAAGCGTCTGGAGTCTCCTTTTAAGCATAAAATGCCTGTAGTAGGAGCCTCCGCTCTTCCATATCTAATACATACATACTATAACTAATGTGTTAACTTAACTGCTTAATTTTTTTTTTTTTTTTTTTAAGTATTTAAATAATTGTATGTGTGGAATTGGTTTTTGTGTATATGTATGTGTGTATGATTTAAATTTCTAAATTTCTGTTTATTTTGGAGTAAGTATTTATTAAATTATTTGTACTTATTTATGTGAGTTGTTGCAGAAGTGTTTCCGTTTCGTTGTAGTCAATAGTTCTAATCCAATTTATTATAGTTTTTTTACATTCATAATAAGGTTTGGCGTAAATTTTATGATCTGCATTTATTTTATTATATAGTTGTACTGATCGTTTATTGTACTGCCAACTTGCAAAAGTAGTCTTTACATAGGGAACCTGCAAGACATATTTTTTCTTTCTTCTTTTCTCTATACTGTCATTGTAAGGTAGTGTGCGGTGTTTTTTTAATACCGTCTGTATGATGTATAATTTTCGCACAGATAATAAATTACTGATTGAATAAAGGCTTTCAGTTGGATATCTATTTTTTTTAAAATACATAATTTTTATTAATGCTCGTTGGGCTCGTTCAAGTTCTATCATTTTAGTCTTAGCCGCACCTCCCCAAATAGTAATACAATAACTTAAAATTGACTGGACTAATGCCACATATATATAATTTAAGAGATTTCTTGGAGGGTCTTTACTTTGTATGTGACTAGTCGCATATTTTGGCACCACATACCTCAAAGTTCTGAAAATCCATTTCAGCTTTCTAATCCTATCAGTAACCTGCTCAAGATGGGGGTACCAGGTCATTCTCTGATCCAATATTATGCCCAAATATTTAGTTTGTGTGACCTTATTTATGCTTATGCATTTACAAGTTTCATTGTACATATTATTACATGTGTGTACTTTAATATTGATTTCTTTTGGCTGAGTGTGGTTATAAATGCTAAAGCACATATAGTTTGTTTTGTCTGTGTTTAGGGTGAGTAAGTTCACAGTAAGCCATTGAGCAATCTTGGTAATTCCATCTTCAGTATTTTTCATAACTTCATCCCATGTGTCGCCTGAAAAGACTACAGCAGTGTCATCAGCATACGAAAATATCTGGGCATTTTTAATTTCCATATTACAAAGATCGTTTATATATATAAGAAATAGGGTTGGACCCAAGACACTGCCCTGGGGCACCCCATACGACATCTTCGCAAAGTCACTGATGGATTCTCCCACTCTTACTCTTTGCATTCTATTTGTGAGGTAGTCTCGAAAAAGTTTATGTGGAATTCCCCTTATTCCAATGATTTCCAGCTTATTCATAAGGATTGGCACAGAGACGGTTTGATTGAGACAGATTGAGATGGTAGATGCCATGAACTTAAAGTTTTTTTAAGACTTTTTGTCAAATTTATGTGACAGGTGAATAAAATTATCTTACCAAGATTGTTATTTGACATAATTGTATTTACACTGTGTTACAAAAACCTGCATATTCTGGAAATGGTCACATATTATGAATTCTAAAATATAGAACACACAGCAATGTTGGCGGATTCATTTATAATAATAGTAGAACATTAAACCGTCCAAGCTCCACCGCTCTTCAACACACAAATGTTCTCTAAAAGCACCCTGTATATTAAACAACGCTATAGAATAGTTCTCCTTAGTTTTGGATCCAAAGGCTGACATAAAAGGGAAAACTCGCTCCTGCAAACCTTTACCACAACCAACCTCGCAAACGCAATACAACTGCAATTTATCATACATTGCTTTCCAAGTTTTAGTCTTCATTAAATGCTACCTCAGTGTGCAAGTAGTGCAGCTGTTCGTGAAGATAATGACACAAAGGATGCTCAAACACTGAGCATCTCGTGAAGACACTAGCTAGTTAAAACTCGTAGAGTGTATTGTTTAAAACAAACCCCATTGCTCGCAAAGTGGGCGCCCCTCGTTTTCTGAGGACAGTTAGGCAACAATGTATGTGGAGATAGATGAAAGTGTAGTGGTGTCGTGTGGCATTTTGACGTGTCGCAATGAAAGGGTCGTTTATCTAGAGGAGCCACTTGGCGTTAATAATGGTAGTAACGTGTCGCTTCATGTTAATTAAATGCGTATTATGAAGAAGTTTCCTATAGTATTTCGAGTACAGCGACTATTTTAAAAAAATTTATTACTGTCAAGTATTTTTTGTATTACGCTTTGGGGATGTTCTTGTTAGTTCATCCATTATACATAATTGTTGTAGTATATAATATATATATATATATATAATAGATACCTTCTGGGTAAGCGCGCTCCATCATCGATCGCATCATCACTTACCATCAGGTGAGATAGTGGTCAAGAGCTACCCAGTTATGTATAAAAAAAAAAAAAAAAATTTTCATTAAAAATAATATATTATATATATAAAAATTTTGTTATTTTGTGTATATTATTGCTTATATGTTTATCGTTTTGTATGTACATTTGTACACATGTTTTAAATTTAAAATCAATACTTAATTGTTGTTTTGTTTTTATTTTAGTTATGTATATAACTACAATAAAAACAAAACAACAATTGCTACACCCCTTTATATTTTAACACTTTTTTTTCTTTAGTGTCCCATTAATTGTAAATATTTTTTGTAATCTCCTATCAATTTTCATTGTTTTGATATCCTACTCAATAAGTTTTTTCCTAACGCCTATATAAATATACTTGAATTTTTAAGACGCATATGATGATACTTTAACCGTCAAAATCCGTCCAATCGATTGGAAGTTACTAGGTTATGAATATATTTACAAAAAAACAACTTAAAAACAAGATACGCGTGAAAAACATAACTCTTTCTTGTCAGTGTCTGAGAAGAATGCTACAAAGCAAATATTATATTGGCAAATTGCTCAATTGCGTAAGTAAGAGTCACTGAAACCAAAATCAATACAGCTTTCACCATAATAAATTACTTTAATTGTATGGCAGATCCCATTATTTTGGAATCACCACCAGGAATTATTTAGTGGCATGACTTGGAGGCAATTCGCTGCCGTTTAGTTTTAATTGCGAGAATAGACACGAAAGGAAGCGATAAGTGGCATCCACTAAAGTGTTTAATGTTTCAAAACTAGACTCTATTTTTGCTACAAACTCGCTTACCAATAGCGCTCTCACATCAGGTTGCTAGGTAGCAACGGGTTCAAGCTTCTATACTGATCTTGCATTGTAATAGTTTTTTTTTATTATTATTGCTTAAAGGTAAGCCTTTGACCACAATATCACCTGATGGTAATTGATGATGTGTTCAATGTGAATAACAGGCTTAACCTTGAATTACTGACTTTCAAGGACAGCTGCCGGTACACACCGTAAGTAGCTTGGCCACAGATTTGCTACTTGAAGGTGGTCGCTAGCCAGGCGGTTATTCGCAAAATGCCCTTCTACCATGAGGTGAAATCCAGCCCGTGGCGGGATTCGAACCATGGTCTTGCTGCGTGGCAGACCATAGCCAATGCCACTGAGCCATAATTGTTTCAAGAGCAAGAGCATATGTTTACCTGGCGGTAGATCTCTTCAACGAGAGTCCGTCTTGTACCCACAAAGACAGATAAGTGTATAGAGTCAAATATTTAGCCTCAAAATAGTAGTGTGCAAACACTATTGTGTTTAGGCGTTAAAGCTACTGTGGCTAGTGAAATTACTGGGCGAAGTTTTTTTATATAGGTGGTTCGTGTTAGTGCGTTAAGGTAGGTTTACGTTTACCTGATTTTTTTATGATTTTGTACTTTTTTTAAACGTTATAATGTGAACCCTCCTTTGATCAGTAGAACGAGACTGATGGACGATAAGATACATGCATTACATAGAATGTTTTTAATACGAAATATTTTTTATGAAAGTGAATATCATTGAAAATCTTTACCAAACTGTCCATGGAATAAAAGCAGAGTTTATTTGAATGAGACATAAATATCTATACCAATAATATGACAAATTATGAAACGTATAACAAATTTCACAAAGTAATTTTGGTGTTTAAATATTCGAAAGGGTCAAAACTAGTATGCCCTGAATGACCCTAAGCTCATTAATTTTGTAAACATGACAAACATTTCATTCACGTAGAGGTGAAAGAAATGATACAATCAAAACTACCAAATTGACTTTAATGATTATTAATTTACATATATCGTGTCAATAAATTTGACCTTAGTTTGTTCGTTTATTATATACCTATTAAAATAATTCATATTAGGAATCTGAATATAAAGTTGTAACATACAATTGAAAAACGATTCAAGGTTGACAAATTGCTATGAACTAAAGTGACACTTACGCTTTAATAAACGTGATATAATTTTAATTTATTAAACAGAAACACGCAAATGGAAAATGTACAGAAAATGTAAGATATTTTATACATTAAATAACTTAGCGTGATGATGCTACGCACAAGTTGATGTTTGTTATAATTATTCATATGATACACCGACAAAATTTCTGCTGTGCAGGCTACTTGTTTTTTTTTTCATACTAATAGGTGCAGTTGTGCCAAGCTTTCGTGTCCTAAATTTAATTAAGAAAAAGAAATACAATTATGATTAGATTCAGGCGTTAGTTTGCGGAAATCCATATTTAATGATCGTAGAGTCAAAATCTCCTGAGGATGATTCGTGTAGAAGCCAAAAGCGACGAAACTCCTTACTGTTTGACTGCGTGGCGTTTGTGACGTCACGTTGGTGTAATAGTAAAATTAGGCAGAATTGTCACTAGATATATTTTTCATATTTTTTAGGTGTTTTATTAAAATAATGATTTAGTTTGATTAGAATGCTTTTTAAATATTTGTTATTTAAAAGAAATACTTTTAGAGGGATTATACTTTTGCGACACTTTTTTTTTTTTTGCTTAACTTAGCCATCTACGCCGTATAAGGCTACGGCAATACTACGTGATTAGTACGTCATTGCCAAGCTTCGTAGCATGATGCTACGTCACATCGTAACATACTCGTAAACCGTAGCATGTCGCTACGTTGAATATTATTACAGCGCGTAGGCATACTACTGAGTTTGTTCAATTTAAATTCAGGAACAACTCAAACGAGTCTCAGAAGACGCAAATAAATAGTAACACGCAGAATGTTTAAATTTTATAACCGATCTGTTACTTATCAAACTGACATAAAATGTTGTGACAGTTTGTGCCTGTTGTTATTCTATTACCGCTCTCCGGAACGGCTAGACGAATTTTGGTAAAATTTTACAAATCGACCGTAGGTTTTTACTCATTACAAGATATTATAATTTTTCCTTAGTCGTAAGACTTTTTGGGCAATTGCTGAGGGAGCACGATATAATTGGCACCATGTGTGGTAACCCAATTCATTTAATAATTCTGTTTAAACCAATACTAATAATAATGAATGATAAATAAATATTTAAATGATAGAGTAATGACTCAATTCTGACAATAGGATATTTTTTTTATATAATTTCCTTTAATTATTTAATATTTTGCTTCTTTACTTCATTTTTATAATTTTGACATTCAACTTGATTTTTATTTGACCTTGTGAGATACATACCTATTGTTCTATTATTTAAATGCTATAGCACTTAGACAATATATTTTATAATTAGTAAGGTACTTAATATTGCATGCCTCATGTAAAGGCCGAATAGAGTGTATCTTAAAATGTTTAATGTAAGATCTCTGTATCACCATTATTCGCAATAAATTATTTGAATTGAATTGAATTGAATACAGCATTAGTGATAATTAATGGATAAGGTTTGAGAAATTCAAGGAAAACATTACGTAAATAAATACACATACAATATATATATATATATATATATATATATAAGGGACGAACGTGTATTATATAATGATGAGGGCAAAAAAAGCATCATGTTCCTACCCACATTTCTTGCTTGTGAAATCGGTACAATAAATCTTCTCTAACATTTATTTGGCTTTGATTTTATGACCAGCTACCTGTTTGACACCAATCCTACTTGTGAATGCTCTTGTTGGTATTATTACCACAGCCTCTTCAGGGTATTCGGATGGTAATTGGTTATGATGCCACCCAACGTGCAAGAACACCACACTCCTATCGACGTGAGTTCTATAGACACTCAATTTTACGACGTCCAATAGGAGAGAAATAGTCCTTATATTTAAAAATATTATATAGACACTGTCAGAGTGTCTAGTTTTACGACTTATATTCATATTAATATGGCAACAATGCTTATATAATCTCAACTTTATTGTAGGATTTCATCTTGTCTGTGCCCTTCTGCTTCGCCTGTTCCGGTGCCGCTAGCAACTCAATTTCTCGCGTAGGATAAAACATTGTACCTGTTAGCTTGACCATTACAACGGTCCCGCACATGACTAAATTTTTTCTATCGTATATTTGTAATTTTGTAACATTACAACGGTGTTTGGTACTTAAAAACACAAAGTCCGTAGAAGCATTTAGCATTACCTCTTATAAGTGATCCCCGGTCGCAGAGATTTATAAGGTAAAATTAGATTGTGAGTGATAGCGTAGCGGTAAGCTACCTCAAGTAATAAATCTGTCGCCAAGCACCTAGCAGTGTGTTCCGGCAGCAGTCCTTGAGAGCCAGTAAATATTTTATGAAATAACAAACGCATGAGTCTTTACATCTGAATGTCACTGGGTTATGGGTGCAGAGGGTTCATTCTGTAACAGTAACATTAAAAAAGACAATGTCCCGATTGTGAGCTCGAAGAGTGAAGATCTCCTGAGGATTCTTCGTGTAGAATCGAAATTCTACACGAATTCGGTTTTTGCGGCGTGGTGTTTGTGATGTCACGTCGGCTAACAGGAAAATTAGGCGGAATTGTCACTTGTTATTTTTTTTAATGTTATTTGAGTGTTTTATTAAAATATTAATTTAGTGTGTTCTTAGAACATTTTTTAAATTTTTCTTATTATTTGAATATGGATTTCCGTAAAAAAAAGACATTACGTAACAATTACGAATCCGTGAAATTTGTTTACCTCTACTAGATACTGGCGTGACGAGCTGTCTATGATTCTAAAATAATCTACGTGCCAAATGTTAATGAATCCGCCTCTGCAACCGACGCGACGTGAGCGGTCACGAATATATAATTATATACACAAACTTTCCCATTTAAAATAATAGGAATAGTAGAAGTTTGGATAGTAAATATTTAATTTAGTGATAGAATCTATTTTGACAATCATATTTTGTGAAAACATGGTGTGGGATCATTTAAAGTTTTGAATAAATTGGTTCAAACATTAATGAAATCCTGTTTTCTGAAGCGAAATGAGCAGTGTGTGCAAAACGAGCAAATAAACGACCGCAATGGAACGAAATTAGTGCCAATTTGTGCTGAACAAAAACAACGGAGAGTGAGTCGAGAACTTTTTAACGTTCCTTTTGGAATCAAATCTGTCAAAAGTTGTATGCGATGATGTCCGCGTTTCAATGATAATAAAGTTTATTTCCAGCATAGGTATTGAGACTAAAAGTACAGCTTGAAAAGCTCTTTATTAGTGATTTTGTTAATACAGTCCTCGTAACAGAAGAATTTTATAGCAGAAGAGTTTTGTTATGTTGCTGTATTGTAATTAATACATTTTATTGCGTAAATTCAGTAAGGCATGTAGAAAATCTGTCGCCAAGCACCTAATGGTGTGTTCCGGCAGCATTCCTTGAGAGCCAGTGAAATTACAAGCGCATGAGTCTTAATAACCATGTCTCAAGGTGACGGGCGCAGTGCGATTCGTGACTTGTGACGAAATGCATCTGTTATATGCAGAGGTAGTCCGCTTAAGCGGGCCTCGAAATTGTTCCGTCACAATAAGATAAAAAAAAAAAGTATGTAAAATAAAATATTGCAATAATCATGCACCTCGGAATCCATGTTAAAATACTAAAAACATTATACATATTATTTTATAAATTTTCATTACACAATGCTTTTAATGAGGATGTGGTATGACAGGTTTTTCAACTCCTAAAGTATGCCATAATTATTGTTATTTCAAAACGAATGGTAGAGGACTAATTGAAACTTTGACGTGTTTGGCTTTCACTTAAGTGACGATACATAAAAAATTTAATAGAATTAAAATTTAGTGACTTTATTATTATTTGAAAATCATATTTATGTTGTTTTATTTATCCTATATAAAATTATATTGATTGCAACTCCGTGACAAATTTAAATTTTAAATTTACAAATTTCAATGTTAAGTGTAATTATGCTATATTTATATTTTGTTAATATCGAACCAAATTTGGACAACCATATTTTGGTACAAATATATAGGAGCATATTTATTTAGTCGTTATTGTTTTAACATTATTTATTAGTCAAGTTTTAAAGTGTACTCAACATAATTGAATAGAAGTCCCGCGTGGAGTGCCGCCGCCCGCCGTAATGACTGCTTCTTAACCTAAACACAGACCGTCGGTGCCGCCTTCCCGTTGTACCATTACCCGTGAATTACATTCCATGGAACTTACTCCTAATGTTGCGGTTTTAATTTAATTTCCAACTTGGCCTGTGTTTTACTTTTGAATATTATTAAAAGTCATTCTGTGTTCACTTTAATGCCAAATGGTTATTATGGGGTTAACACCCTCTTTATACAAAAGTACTAGGGGAAAAAAACATTGATATATAAAAATATCTGATCCACATACAGTGTATTTGGAGGCAGTGATAGCCCAGCGGTAATAGCTATATATTAATATAGACTACCGTGCCACAGGTTCATGGTTCGATCCTCACCACCAGCTTGAGCTTCACCGCATGGTAGAAGAACATTTTGCAAATGCTCGCTTGGCTAGATACCTAGATTTCAAGTTGAAATTCTTCACCAAGCACCTAACAGTGTTTTACGACAGCAAGTCTTCAGAGCCATTAAATTACAGGCACGTGAGACGCCCTTATATCACAGGGTGATGGGCGCAGTGCAGTTCGTCACTTGTGATGAAATGCATCTGTTTGAGTCAGAGGTTACCGCTTAGCATCAGGTGGGCTTAGTGCGTGTTTGGTCACAATTTTATGAAATAAACCTCTGTTAAGAAATATCTTGCATACCTATTAAAATACCCGTAAGTAAAGGAGTAGTCAATTACAGCGACTTGCAGAAGGAGAGCTTACCAATTATTTCAGTAAATTATTACAGATTAATATATGTTATCTTAAATAACATATAATCAATGAGCCTGATCTATTTATCTATTCTTTCAACTTACTTCGGGACCATTAAGTCATTACAAGGATCATTACGTTTGTAAAGTTCATCATAAAAAGTAATTCACAAGCTAATGTTCAGCAGTTACTAACTCTAACTACTAACTTAGTAGGTGGACTGATAACATTTTGAGATTCTTGGGGAGACAATAGATGCAAATAGTCTCTTATAATAATAATAATAATAATATCTCTTTATTTCAGGTAACAGGATTACATAAACACTGACCCATAGAAATATATACCTTACAGACTAACGTACATAATATATAGAAATAAAAAAATAAACAAGTTTAAATAGTTTTGGGATTCATTTCCGGCCTCGCCTCCCTATAGCGCCTGTATACTACTCCATCCGGCCAGAAGTCGGAGACAAGGAACGCATCCTTATTCTTCGCTGGAACCCGGAGCACGTATAATTTAAAAGTTGTCACCCAGCTGGATTCCAGCCGCTGTAACGCCACTTCATATGGTACTCGACGTCTTTCACATCTCTCTTTGATGTATTGCAGTACATCGTTCCCGGATGTTGTTGGGTCTAAACGAGAGAGATATATAGCGATGGTCGGCTCCACAGCATGAAGTACAGTCTTCTCTGCTGTAGGCGTAGCTGTGCCACGATGGTTGCGCGATGGTCGAACTCTCGATTTCTTCTTCACGAGAGTGAACCCCTCATTATCGCTATTGGTGGCAGGCCTCCCTGTGCCCTCATTCTTTGTAACTGGTATCGTACACTGTTTGCGATGTGCCACTTGTGCGTATGATTTCTTCTGCTTCCCGGATATTGGTAGTACGTCGGAAGAAATTATAACTCGAGGGGGAGTCTCGATGATCGAGGTCGGTTGCGTGGTTCGGTCAATGCCCCGCGGTGAAACGGTGATATTTGATTCCGCGGGACTGCTGAGTCGAGCATTTTCTCGGTTAACGTGTCGCATAGTCACATTTTGCATAGACTCCGGTGACGGCAGTTTTGCCTGCGAAGCGTTATTGCGCAAAGCTGTGATTTCAGTTTGCAAACTAGAAACCATAGCATTCGATTTTTCTAATTGTTTCTTCAAATCGGTGACATCAGACTTCAATCGCATGATATCCTTTACAAGGCAGGTCACGTCGACTGAAGAAAAATCTACCGGAGGTAACAAATGGAGGTCCCTGGCGACATAGGTCACTGAAATCTCATCAGGATCTGTTTCCTTGAAAACCCTGAAGATGTCTTGCAGGTCTTTCTTGCCGCTTCCATCTTTTTGCCGTGTTCCTAGCCGAGTCGACGTCTTAGCAGTGTCCGCTAAGACCTTCTTGGCTGCGAGGATGTCTGTCTCCTTGTAGCTAGACAGACATATCTGCTGCAAACTCAGCTCGTCCATGACGTCCAGCTTATTCTGCACGAAGGCCAACAACTCGTTGACCACGAGGGTGTCCGAGCGCGTAGATTGCGCCATCACGGTTTAGCAGCGCTCACGTAAACGGTGCGCCGCGCGGAAAGTAGGTCGGCATCGGAGAAGCCGTCAATTGATATTTGAAGCGACTTCCCTTGTCAGCGGTATGAACGCAACTCTTATTGTGGTCTTCTTAAAGAAATGCTAACAAAACCCAGTTTATAGTAAAAATAAACCGTGAACGATCCATGAAGCGACCACATACGTAAAGTGCGCTCAATGCAGCTTTACAAATGTCGAACACGACCAATTTAAACAGGTGCCTTTATATACGAGCATGTTAACTTCAACTGGACACGCGACCTCAGCCGACGTTTTCAGCTAAATTGTAGTCCTTTCACTGCGCTCCACTGCTTGAAAATTCTCTACAAACGTATGAAAAATGCAAATTTCACCAGCGTACAGTAATTTCGTGCCGTAAACGATTTCTACGTTTAAGGAAAATTTTGCAAATGATACGGTGTTGCCGAAAAAGTGAAATATTACGACTGGCAATGGTTTGTGTAAAATATTTATGAGTCGAGGTAACAATAGGCTATTTTGTAGTTCCTTATAATTCTTGCTAAAAAACCTCAGTTACAAAACATTGCTGTATTACAACGAACTTACAGGACGTGTAATATTTGCTTGGTACGCAATTCAGATTTTCTAATAAGGCCATCTTAAACAATAAAAGCATCATACCTAATTATTATACATGGGCACACTCATAATAATAAATTGGGAGTACCGTAAATACGAGTAGTAATTTACTCATGCACCCATCAGAAGAAAAACTACTGTAATTTTTGTTCTGAGAGAAGCTTCAGGATCTTCTATTTCTGTTACTCTAGGTTTTTGATTATTATCATACCGTTCTGTTTTTCTCAAAAACTGACATTTAGTAAGCAATATATTTTTATTTCGTATCAAAGCCTATCGTGATGTATGGATCTGCGATAAATGAGACAAATAGCAGTCGAATTCATGTGGCAGTGAAGTGAATGACCATTTGACAAGAATGGACTCCAATACATCAGAAGATCTCAAACAAGTTGAAAAGTTTCACAGTGGTTTAACAAAATATTTTACTAGAAGGCTACATGAATTTGTATATAACGCACTCGTAAGATATACGGGTAGAGGTGAAATGCGTGAACTAGTTTTAAAGGAGATGATTGAAATATACAGAATTGATAAAGAATAATTGTTGTGTTGTTTTCATGGGCAAAATTAAGAAAGGAGAACTAAATTTCACTCACGTCGTTGCCAGATTTTTCCATAGCAAGTATGTAGAGGAATTTCGTATGCTTGCCTGGCGATGCGTCAACCGACACTGAATTGTGATTTGGAAGCTCTCCTTGAGAAACTTGTCTCTTTACAGGTTCATTTCTCATAATATTAGATATATGTACAATTTAGTTATATCCTTTGACAAAGTCCATCAAGTTGACAATAATAACAAATATTTAAAGAAAACATTAAATAAATATTTTAATAAAAAATATCTTAAAAAATATATGTAATTCACTATCTTGTCTTAATGTCAATAAACCAATAGGATTTGAAAATGAACCTTAACGGAAATCTAAACAAATAAATGGATAATTAATAGATTCAGGCGTTACTTTGCAAGAATCCATATTTAATAATAATAAATATTTTATGTCACAATGGTCACTGACCATTCCGCCTAATTTTACTGTTAAGCAGACGTGACGTCACAAACGTCATGCAGTAAAACCGGAAGAATTTTCGACGCGTTTCGATTCGACACGAAGCATCCTCCGGAGGTCTTCACTCTACGAGCGCACGATCGAGAATAATTAGGATAAAAAATAAAGCGGAATTGTCACTAGATATATTTTTTATTTTTATTGTATACTATACTGTAGCAGCCGGATTGTCCTCTGCTGAACACAGCCTCCCCCATTATTGGGGGATTTGCCGTAATCCCCACGCTTGGCAGGCATCTTGGAGATCGCAGTGTGAGATATCAGTTCCTCAGAAAGCGCTGCTGCCCACCTTCTGGTGTGTTACAGTCACCTTTTACGACATTCACGGGTAGAGATGGAGGGGTGAAATTTTTTTTTTATTTTTTTTTTTTATTCGTTATAGGTTCGCGTTTGACCACACCCTGCCTGATGTTAAGCATTGATGTGGTCTAGGATGGAGCACGCTTACCTAGAAGAAACCTATTTACTCTCGATTTGAAGACACCCATATTGTATTCATCGGGAAAGACTGACCACGGTAAGGAGTTCCACTCTTTCGCAGTACGCACGAGAAAAGTGGAAGCGAAGCGCTTCGTACGAGTCTTCGGAATATCAACCATCTACGGATGGCGCCTCCCCGTTTGTCTGGACGTCCGATGGAAAAAGGGTGAGGGCGGAACCAAGTCGTGCAGTTCTTGTGCACATTCACCGAAATGTATCCGGTAAAAGACCGATAGACAAGCGACTTTACGGCGGTGCTCAAGGCTTTGCAGCCGAGACTCCTTCAGAAAGTCGCTGCCTATTAACCTTCTGGCGCGTCTCTCAATCGACTCCAGTGCCTCAAGTTGGTATTTGGCAGAGCCGTCCCAGAGGTGAGAGCAGTACTCAACACAGGACCTTACTTGCGCTTTGTACAAAGTTAGCATCTGTTCCGGTGTGAAGTACCGTCTCACCTTTGTTTCAATTCTAGCTCGGTACCCCACTGGATAGATTTTTAGTGCATTATGAAAATTTTAAATAAATTATTCTTAAAATATTTATTATTGTTAAATATAGATTTCTGCAAAGTAACGCCTGAATCTATTAATTATCCATTTATTTGTTTAGATTTCCGTTAAGGTTCATTTTCAATTCCTATTGGTTTAGTGACATTAAGACAAGACAGTGAAATACATGCTTTTATAAAGACAACGTAATACTCAACCAACATTCTAATACCCCTTCTCTTCAGATGTGTTCATCAAAAATCTATAAGTAAGTCAACAACGTATCTGTAATTATTCCCTTTCCAAAGTATTTACGTCAAACTTTCAGGGCTTACAAAATAGGTATATAATTAATTTAATTGCCACCACTTACGGACGAGTCCGGAAACATGTCTTCGGAAAATTTCTCATCCGGAACTCTGGATTAATCCGTAATTCTAAGAGTTTAATTAGAACTCACAACAAAGGGGTACAGAATATGAATAGGTTGATAAACTCGACGACGAATTTCTGGGACAAATTTTTGCGAGATTGGGATGTTTTTGGTAACAAGATCTTTTATTATAGATAGCGTTTTTTCGTGTTATATTTTACTAAATCTTTTCACGAGAATCTTGTTTTTGTGTTATAACTTTCACTGCTTCCAATATATCTTTAACTAATATTTAAAAAAAAACAAAAGGCACTCAGTAACTGACGCATTTTTTTAGGTTTACCAACGCATTTGTTTTAAATGGATCATGTTAAGCAAGCAAAATATTTTTGTTGGGTGGATTGTATATTTATGTGCAATTTTAATTTCACCCACTTCAATCGAGTTTATTTAATTAGGACTTAATACCTTTACACAAAAAATAGACACTTGTCAATATACTAATACTTGGATGAGCTTAATAATTATAAATCTTACCAATGGTGCTCATTGTTGTGTGCGAGTGACACAATCAATCTTGGAAGCAGTATATATCACTGAAAAGAATAAAATATAAAATAAAAACTCACCAAAAAAATACTTATTTCACATTCATCTTGAAAAGTATGAAGTAATTATTGTATAATTAGGACCATATAAATGTGAGTTGAGAGTGTTTTGAATCAGCATGAAGTTCCACAACGTATTTTAGACTTTTCAGAGTTTCAAGTACTGGCTCTTAAGGACGGCTGCTGGAACACACTGCTAGGTGTTTAGCGACATATTTTCTACTTCAGGGTGGTCACTAGCCAGGCGAGCATTCGCAAAATGCTCTTCAACCATGCAGTGAAGCTCAAGCTGGCATGGGTATCGAACCATGGACTTGCGGCACGGCAGAACTACCGCTCGGAAATCATTGCTAGCTATTACGGTACTTGCGATACAACACTTAGGACGTTGAACGGACGGACGGGCACAAGCTCCCTACTATGATCTTGATTTTTCCTACAGAACCCTAAGGTAACATTAATGATTGTGGACTTCGCAATAACTACCCAGTAGTTAATAAGACAGGCATTAATCAGCAAAAGTAATTGAGAATCTCTCAGATGGGTAAGATAATGAATGAATTTGGACTGACTCAGAGCAAAGTCGTTTCTGTGTCATTGACTATTCATTGGAAAACTGATGATGTCTCTGAATCTCGCGTTCTTCGATATCATTAAAGGACAACAACAACACAAAACTTACAGCTTCTTCTTTCATTGGGATGTAGAAATTTGAGTTGTAGTGATGTTCTACATAATAAATTATGAATGTTATAAAAAATCTCGACAATAAGAAAAAAGTGCGTATTTACGCTGCATTTTTCCTGCAACATCAATAAAAGGAGAGATATTTCGTAAGTCAACGAGGCAAAAGAAGTTGTGTCCATCAAAATTTCATCGAATTGGTAATTGGTTTTAATTTTATCAAATTAATAAAAGATACAAAAAAGAAATACAATCCGTCTTGTACACAGCGTGCGTGGAAAATTTTAAAAAAAGTTGACTGAAATTTGAATGAAACTCGGAATCTTACTTTAGATGTTAGATCAAGTCATAGGCTACTTTACATCATAATCATTACTTTTCATCACAGTCTACGTAGGGACCAGTACGCGGGGCGTAACTAGTAGTCTTATGGGAAATAGCCTTGGAGGACCTGGGTTTGATCTCAGAAAAGAAAGCTAGTTAAATTTTCAGAAGCAATCCTGAGTTTTTAGTGTTCCATACCCAAAGGGTAAAAAGGGAACCCTATTACTGAGACTTCGCTGTCGTCCGTCCATCCGTCCGTCCGTCTGTCACCAGACTGTATCTCAAGCACGGTGATAGAAGACAGTTGAAGTTTTCCCAGATGATGAATTTCTATTGCCGCTATAACAACAAATACTAAAAATAAAATAAAATAAATATTCAAGGGGGGCTCACATACAACAAACTTGATTTTTTACCGTTTCTTGCTCGATACTTATAACGGTGACAGGTAGACGCTTAAACTATTCACACTCGCACTACGGCCGGTTTTTTTTTAAGACATTGTTTGAACAAACAAGAGTCTTGGTATTTAGTGGTAACCCCTGCCTATAACAGGTGCAGATTGTCACAAGTGTCGAACTGCACTACGTTTATCATCCTGAGACATAACATTGTTAAGTGGGCCTGTTATTTCACCGGCACCCGAACCCATCAAATTGGAACACAGTAACATGCTTGGCGGTAGAAAAAGCTATGGTGGCAGTACTCACCCGGAAGAACTTGCTTAAAGAGTTCTACTAGGGAAATATTTAAGTTATTTATATGTCAATAGAAGCGCTCCATATTACTTGGGCCCAAATATAGGTAGTAAAACGTTGGAGATTAGACAACAGTGCCTGTCCCTTCGATAAAAAAAATGCGTGAAAATATGTTTTTCATTTAACATAAAAAATATGTGCACGAATAGCAAAGTTAACATGCAGAATAATGAAGTAGGCAACGTCTGTTCTTGCAAATCATCACTCAGCCTTACGTGACCTTACTGTGTATGCGCTTCAACAGTCTCAACTTATAAAATTCCTATCTTAAATGGAACAGAATCATACCTCATACTTCTTTTTATATTACAATGACATTTGATATCATCACCATTACCAACCGAACGAACAAATGCCTCCCCCATTACCTAATGGGAGGTTGCCGTAACAGTTACACATTAAAAAAATAATTCTTCTTCTGATTAATTTTCGTTAATACTGCTCAGCACTAGCCAAAACAAAACATTGCAAAGAAAACAAAAGTTGATTGCTGGTATGTAAAGCAATTCCGTCAGCTACTGTCGATCTCGTGGGGTGCCGGGCTAAAATGTCACCACCCATATTTACCCGTGGGTGTCGTAAAAGGCGACTAAGGGTAAAATATCTGAAGGTGGGCAACAGCGCCCCAGACGTCTGCCTAGCGTGGGAAAACTCCCCTAAATGGAGAAGGCTGTGTTCAGCAGTGAACAATAAGGCTAATACAGTACTGTCGATCATGGGCTTGTAAAAGATAGTAGAATTAATAGCTGAAAACTCACTTTTTGATCGAGCGCTCCTTAATGGAGAAATTCAATATATCTAAACGAAGGGAATTCAGAATAGTCAAGCTAAGGACCAAATTAATCGTTTTGTTACTTCTTGACATAAATGTGATCGTTATACCTTATATGTCACGATTAAAATTATGTTAACTTTATATACTGTATATTCCGTCCACAGCTAAAATGAAAAAAATCCTGCCGTCGAGCGTTGAACATGAACGAAATTAAGTGTCAGGCGCAGTGTATAAATCTTATCGAAGCGCACGCCTCGCGATTTTAAACAATCATGTCGGGCGTACAGTCGTCACAATAGCTCCTGCCGCTCGGAAATATGAGTTATGGTCGGAGAGGGAACGGTAGCTGCGCGGAGGGGCAGCTGATAGCTCGTGTCGTGTCGTGACCAACTCGTTTTTGTTCATGTCTTGTTTTTGTTAGCGAACAGTTTGTTACAATAAACTCGCTTGAAGTAAAACTAACGCGTGATCTCGAATAATGGATCTTCAAGAAGCGAGTGAATAGATACCTTCTAGGTAAGCGCGCTCCATCATCGATCGCATCATCACTTACCATCAGGTAAGATAGTGGTCAAGAGCTACCCAGTTACGTACAAAAAAAAATGAATTATAATTTTATTATTGTAATGATTTATGGGCATAAAAATAATATTATGTTCACTGAAAATGTTATATTTATAATACGCGATCTAAATGACATAAGCCGATCTGTATCTTCCTTGCAGGATAGTATCTCGTTCGTCGTTACTGTATAACTGTAAAAACAGCGCCTTATTAGCTGCCATAGCGATAACAGTGGGTAGTGGATAGCCACTGCCCACTGCTATCGCTATGGAGTCGTGCCTTCGTTAAACGGTCAAAAAGACCGTTTCATAGCATGCAATGCATTGCACTGATTATACAGTTTGCTTTTATAATTAGCAGAGCATTTTAGGTGAAGGACGAATTCAAATGTCATCACGTGTCCTGGTAGTCTATAGCTATAGTGGTTCTTGATGTGGATAGTAGGTGGAGCTCTACATGATGCTGAACGTCAGAGCTTACGTTAGTATATAATATTCCATAATTTTGACGTTAAAGCACTCTAATAAACCGAGTGCAATCATATTTGATTTCAGTAATCCCATTACCAGTTGATTATCGTTGATTGTGTGTTTGCACATTTTGTTATACGTTATTCATACTGACAGACTGACAAACAATACACTAATTACAAGCCGAGTAATGTGTGAACAAACACACTGATGTGGATTAAATCAAACACTGCGGTTTTAGTTAGATACATACAAATGATGCCTCGTTGATAAAGCAGCGGAAGTTTAGCTTTACAATATATTAAGTGCTATGATCGTTTAGTTATTAATTTTTTATAGCAATCCAGAGTCTGGAACTATGTCCGGTAGCTGATAATAGACTTGCCCTCTATAACAAGAGACAAAAGTTTCATAACATTTGAGCTACCGTGTAATGGTAAAGTGAGTCATAGTTCAAATGTATTATTTTATTTTAATTATTTATATCTACTATTAACCCATCGGCATCGGCGATAATGATAACAATAGAATTTCATTTATAAACAGGACAGTGGTCCTGACGATGCCAACTTATTAAAATTAATTAAACTTTCGTTAAGCAAGTTTTAATGCACAAATGACAATGATGATTTATATCAAGTGATAAATATTTATCTGCATTAAATTACCTGTACGATAATAATCACACCAGTTTTGTGTAAATACAATAATTTCCAAGTGTATATGTATATTTAAGTATTATTTGGATTATATATATTAGGCAGTCACACAGGTAGTCCTAATGCTCCAGCATTAGGACTACCTGTGCGTCTGCAATGACTTATACGTTGTCTAAATGCATTTATTGTAGTTGTTGTAGTGGTGTAAATAGTTCGTTGTATTTTGTTATTAAAGGCATATCGCTGGTTAAAAAAATGTAAAAAGTATTTAATTATTACGTGGGATCAAAACCATTCTTGTGAAAGATGAGTACCTACCCATTTCGACATTATCTGTTTCCACTCCGGGGAAACGAAGACATTCTTATTTTGTTTAGCAGCGCAATTTCAATCTTGTTATAGATATAAACCAAACTTACAATTTAGTTTTAAAAGCAAAATTTATTAAAAATTATATTTATGAGAATAGATTAAATTTATTCTCATGTAAAATTCCCTCGTTCCCCAGTTAACGCGCAGATGGCCCAAAAATCTAAAAATGTAACAGCGTTTGTTAAGTCCACGTATCCTTTGCGGAATTCTTGTCGTGTTGCGACGAGCGCGCCTCGGATTCATTGAATTATCGTCGGCCGCGCGCGAGGTCGCGCTGCGTTGCAACTTTGCCAAGTGTACGTCCCCTGTGTTAGCGATCAACGGAGTGGCACAATGTACCTACGCATGCTTGCGCATCTACAAATTTAATATCACTTTGACATACATTTTACTGAAATAATTATTCAACGGAAACTGTTACACAAATCTTTGGTACAGAGTAAAGACCAATAGGTCTTCAAAACAATTATTTCCTTGAGATAAGGTTGAATTTAGAACGTTTTTCACAGATTTAACGATAGTAATATTTGGTGCAATCCAGCCTAAGATTACATTGTAAACAAATTGCTTTTATGAAAAAGTTTTGTAACATACACATTGTCATTATACTTGGCACATATTAAATCTCATAAAGTGATAAAAATATAATAGTAAGAGTATCCTCTTCGCGAAAAAATCAAGTTATCGATGATCGAACATTCCAAAACATGTATATTAATGTATAAATTTATATAATATCGTCATATTGTGGTATGCTTTATCAGAGGAACATTATATAATAGCTAAGTTATAATACCTCGAAATATGTATTATATTGTGATATCAGCTATTTCATGTCAAATTATACAAAATAAATTTCTCATTTTTAGATTTAAATATTTTGCTATTGACGATTCGTGCTAAAGTTTTATTTGTTTTTTTATACTTAAATCGAAATGAATGTGCAGCCATAGCCAGAGCGGTAATAGCTACGGACTGCGGTATTGTAGGTCCACAGTTCAATTCCCACCGCACCGGCTAGAGTTTCACCGCATGGTGAAAGTGCATTTTACGAATACCTGTCTGGCTTGCTACCAGCTATCAAGTAGAAAATCTGCCACCAAGCACTTTAATGTGTGTTCCTTGCATGGAGGTAGGGCATTTTGCGAATGCCCGCCTGGCTAGCTACCACCTTCAAGTAGAAAATCTGTCACCAAGCATCTAACTGTGTGTTCCGGCAGCTGTCCTTGAGAGCCAGTAATTCTAGGTTAGCCTGAACAACATCTTCGATCACATTATCACTTACCATCAGGTGAGATATTGGTCAAAGGTAAACCTATCAGGCATAAAAAAAGCTAATAATTCTAAACCTAGTCCATTTTCCATGCTCCACCATATTATCACTTACTATCAAGTGAGACAATGGTAAAAGCATAGCATAACAGTGGTTCAACAAAAGGAACAAAAACTTTGTTTTTTGTATAACATTTTATGATCATTACTTTACACGTAAATACGGACACGTAACACTTTTTGGAAAGAAAAAAATTCTAAACATTGATAAAAATAACTCTCTTATTTATTTCAAAGTAATTTATCATCGGAAGCATATGAAATATTAATCAAAAATTATACAGTAGATTATAAAAAGTGCTATAACAGAGACCAGCTCCTTACCCACCACGTGTTACATACGACTTCGTGTTCAAAATAAATTGTGTTCTTCCAACGAATTGGCAGGTTTCACCTCCATTGTGCCCGGTTTATAATACAAACGGTAGGTAGCCATGTAAGCTTGACATGGCTGTTTATTATTTACCTCAATAGAGCCCTCTAGTCTCTCTTGTCCTACTATCGGGACGCTCGAATATTGGGATTTGTCTGGAGGTCAACGGTTAGATTGAAGGGTTGATCTGAGAGGCTCTTATTGTAGACTTATAGCCCCTGTCGTCGGTGAAGATAGGTGGGAATTGAATTTACTTTTATATGAGTCGGAGTCAACTTACTTATATTGTCTTTATTTTATTATATTACGTTTTTTGCGAGGTTCTTAAAAGACTGGGAGCTAACAAACACTGGTAGAGTATCGAATGTCATATTATAGTTATTGCTAGGGTACAATACATTTCACAAACTAAACTCCACCATCAGAATCACTTATATTATAAAAAATATATATTTGTTTTCCTACTTTTGACGCTGCATGTTGGGCAGTTTCAAGCCTATAACTTTAAGGTCTAAATTCGCACCGAACTAAATCAGTATCTGACTACGTACGCGTATAATGACCTCATACTTCTTTTATTTTGAAACATTTATTGTTGTACTACTTATATAAATATAATGAAGTTGTTATTAAACTTTCGGTTAACTGACGTATTTCCGGTAGTGTTACGTGAAAGAAGAAGTCCCACGACACTACAGGTTGATTTAACAGGAAATAAATGATAAATTCAAATTTTGTTGTAATAATATACTAAATTGGTACTTTTTCAATTTTTAACGTAAGGAACTGAAATCAAATATAACTTAATGTTACAGTTTTATTACTTAAATAAAATTTTGTGAATTTGTTAAAAATTTAGGAGTTGTTCATTTGCTTACATTTTGCTAAGACTCCTATTTTTGAGAACGTTACTCTGGCTATTAGCCCTTTATTTTTAATACTGTAGACACGCGTGTAAAAGATTATCAACTTCTGATTGACTATTACGGAACCGAACTCAATAGCTTTAGAAAAATCTACCTCTACACTAGTGTGTATCACATTTGACACCCATGTATATATAACCGTACGAAAACTAAATAACATTAAAATAACTGCAACTTTAATGACAAACTCGTGGATTGTTAATGTTATAGCAAAATGGTGTCAAATGATTATTGTGCCTGCAGAGGTAGTTACAGTTATAATTAGTCACCTGCAAATCCAGTGTGCGAGTACTAATTAAGTAAAGTCAGTAAGGTAAAATGATTTGTGTCACTTAGTAAATAACATTATATATTATCATATAACCAAGGTCAGGATACATAACCACCTGGTAAATTTAAAATCGCCAAGAGAGCGCAGCGAAGTTCTTATTTAACTCTTATGATAATAATTATATTTATACTTACGATGCAAGTTGTTATTTTTAAGTTAAGTTAGCATTTCATGTTACACTAAGCGATGGCTTGTATGTTTATTCACAATTTTTTTATGCCCGGTGTGTAACCGTTTGACCACTATCTCACTCACCTGATAGGAAGTGATGATGTGGTCGGAGATGTTGTTTAGGCTAACCTAGAATTACTTGATCTCAAGGAATATACCGTTAGGTGCTTAGTGACAGATTCTGTACTTAAAGGGAGGTAGCACATTTATGCCATATTTCATGTTACTTTACACTTTATAGCTATTGGCCAACGGAGATTTTGACGTCAGTTACCTTGTAGGTTGGCTGTTAAAGACAATTTTCTAAGCTTAAAGAAAAATCGGCTTAGACAGTCGCTTTTCCACTTAGCTGATTAGTTAATTTGCGTCTACTTGAGTTAGGTTACATAATTACTTATTATTTTATGGTTTGTGAGGAAACTAGATCATCACGAGGCCAACCTGATGTTGAGCGGTAACCTCTGCCTGTAACAGATGCATTTCGTCACTAGTGACGAAATGCAAAATAATTAACTGAATGAAGCGAGAAATATCTATCTGGGAGCCTAGGCATGTCTATACAATTCAGTACAGAATGGAGCGGACGGTCTCAGCTAAAATAAAGTTTAATTTTTGTAAATAAAGTAGCAATAATATCCCGTATAGTTATTCATTTCTAGGGTTACTTTAAGCAATCAAGTATCCAATATGTCCCGTCTTTACAATATCATGGAGACGGGAGTCACAATTCATTTCGTCGGTTTACGAGGACGGCGCGGCGTCGGCAATAACACTTTGTAATGAAATCATAATCGAGACCCAGCTGCGAGCTTATTTGTCAAAGACAATGTTGCTGTGAACAATTCTTCAGATGTCCAACTCTACAGTGAACACATTAAATACTTATATTTTTTATTCTGTCATTATTTGATAATAAAATGTAAATTTGCTCTAACATACACTAAATTTTTTAAGAATTTGGTTAGTAATAAAGGTGATTAATTATGTTTTTACTTGTTTTGCTTCAATAAAATAACAAATGATGCTAAAACATTTTTAAATGGCATATGAACCGCATCTATAAACTCTAAGAGTGTGTACAAGCTGTAGTAAAATTATCTAACAACGACCTACTGCTGACAACTTGTTAAAAACCAAGTAAAAATATACGTTGAAGTGTTTTGTTTCAAATTTTAAAAGCACTGTACTAAATATTATATTTACAATTTGTTGTTACAAAAGATATTCAAAGAAATATAAAATAATCGTAAGCATTATCCTATTAGAAAATATACAACATATACCAAACCTTAAAGTTGTTCAAGTACTGCCAAAATAATTAATAATAACTGCGAGGAGATTTATATAAATTCAAGTTTAATGAAGTAAACCTTGTAAACCTGACATCCGATTTGTGAAAATGTCGTTAGCATCATTTCACTAACGCCCTTAGGTCGTTGCCTTAGTCCAAGGTAATATACAACGACAGTATTACGGACTGACACCCACCTGGGGCTTTATTTGTAAAAGACACCGAATGATTTACCGCGAATTATTTTGATAATCCCGTTCTTGCCAGTTTTTGGAATAACCGATACTGACAATTTATTGCCCAGGTGCGTTCAGAATTATTTTGAAAACATTTTCACTTATAATTTACGTAAAATATTAGACGACTGCTTGACGTGGTTATTGATATTATAACGATTACATATTTCAAAGTTTAAATAATTTCAATAAAGTTAACTAGTACTTTATAACTTTTTGAAACTTGTTTGTTTATTTCTCAAAAAATTATTGGTAAATAAAATAGTAATTATGCACTGTCACCATTTTCCATGGTGGTAGGGCATTTTGCGAATGCCCGGCTAGCTACCACCCTCAAGTAGAAAATCTGTCACCAAACACCTAACGGTGCGTGCCGGCAGCTGTCCTTGAGAGCCAGTACATCTAGGTTAGCCTGAACAACATCTTCGACCACATCATCACTTACCATCAGGTGAGATAGTGGTCAAAGGCCCCGCAAAAACCTATCAGACTTAAAAAAAAAAAAAACATTCATTTTTTTCAGATGCTAGTACGGTGGTATGCCAATACATATCTGGTTAGCGATGTATTTCGGCAGCTTTTTATGAGAGCTAGTTTTTTTTATACCTTATAGGCTAGCTTTTACCACTGTCTCGCCTGATAGTAATTGATGATGTGGTAGAAGATGTTGTTCAAGCTCACCTAGACTTTCTGGCTATCAATAACAGCTGCCGGAACATACCGTTAGGGACTTAGCTACAGATTTTCTACTTGAGGTTGGTCGCTAGCGAGGCGGGCATTCGCAAAATGTCCTACCACTATGCTATAACGACTCCCTCCAAAGCACGAAAGCACTCAGTAGTAATGTCACTAGCGGTCACCCATCCAAGTCTTGACCGCGGCGGACGTTGCTTAACTTAGCTGATCGGTTAAGAACGGCTAAGCAAACTTCGATACGAGCGCTTCAAATTATATAATGTTTAGCAGTTCCCTTACTATCACCGACCATCCGACCGACATTATCAATAACAGAAAACGTATGGTAATATAGGAGATTGGTCAAATGCTAGCCTATCGGATATAAAAATACACACAAATTATTTCAATTGCGATATTAAACACTGTTTTATAAACAATGTATCCATCCATTCATCCTTCTAGCAGTGTAGCACACATCCAATTTTTTCTCTTGTCACAAGTTGGGAAGGTTGACGCAGCTGCCATCACTCTACCGCTTATCAGCTGACCACTGCCGCGTCACTATGATTAACGACATACGCCCCGAGACAAAGCCAGCCTTGGACCGCACACTAAAAATATATATCATACGTCTTCCCACTATTCTAGTTTGTCTGGCTTTTGTGTTTCGTTGTAACAGCCTTTTTTGTGCGACGATGCTGAGTTTATATAAAACTCGTTTATGTCAGCTTATTTTCTGTAGAAAAGATAACTGGTGTTACTTTTACTTAACTTTTAAATATAAATACAAGAAAGAGTTGCCTGTTTTTTATATCTTCACAACTGAATAATTGAAATTATTTTGATGTTATATAGCTCAAATTAAACCTAGAATTCGATTTATATCAATGTAATACCTACTTCTCCAATATACCCGTGGGGTACTGGGCTAGAATAAAACTCTTTCTGTGTCGTATGTCGTAAGAGAAGACGAAGGGGAAAGTACCAGAAGGAAGGCCTTTTGAGAACTGCCATCTTTTACTGTAATTCGCAAGACGCCTGCCAAGCGTGGTGATTATGGTAAACCCATTTTTTAATAAGGGGAGATTTTTTCAACGTTGAAATTCTTCCGGCTGATAATGGTGATGCTGATTAATACCTTTTAACTAAGAAAGCATGATATTAAGCAATATAGTTAACCTTAATCTTCCACTAATTTTCTTTCTTATTGTTTCAGGTAAGTCCAAATTAGCAGCATTACAGCTACCGAGGCGTGAAACGTCAAAGTGTTAGTATATTTTAAACCAATTTGGTAATGTGACCAGGATTATGTTATAGCAATTTTCCATTTATATCACGTTCGCAAACACGCATGCATCAAAACCAGATTAATTTTAATAGGGCGGCTGGACAAAAGCCAACTTAAAATATTGCCAACTATAAATCCTGGCGTCAAACACAAAAGAACGGCCGCCGCCCCACAACCCGACCGGCCGATTCGACGTCCAACCGTCTCCGACACAATCGGATCCGACAGGAGCTTATTCTAAATTAATGACCAGCATAATCCTCGGATGTACAAACTCTCAAATTCCTCTGTTCAAATCTTCCGGCGATAACTTTCCAAGTTCCGGATAAATCCTGAGCTTCATAATCCGAGATCGGAACTAATTTATAGGCGGCTATGCCGTGACCCCTTAGTAAAATATTAACGCGGGCGGACACCATCCACAATGGGGTTTAAGTTATCAGCAATGGGAATCTGAGGGCGGGCAAGGAAATTAACTCGCAAGTTAAATATTCTCGTAAGAGAGAAGTTTCGATGGACTTGCGGTCCCAAGTTCAATATGAACGGCTATAGCAGATAATGCGGAACTGTAAAGCTTTCTTTTAAAATGCGGATCAGACCAAGTTAAAAATTATCCTCGTCAGGGTAAATCCATATTGCACGTAAATATTTGGTAGAATATACGTTGTAATTATTGAAAAGAATGTGATTAATAGGTGTTCCTATCATATATATCGCAGTAACAAAACAATATAGAAACCATACGATGGCATAATAAGATTACGAGTAAAATTATTCAGTTAACACACTGAATAATTTTACTCGTAATCTTATTGTTCACACAAGTATTTTTCGTAATATATTGAAAGCGAAAGGAACTTTTTAAAACTTTATCATATTGGAGTTTTTAGTTGATGATTTTTTGAGAAATGAGGCCTTGTGTCTCTAACTAGCGACATAGCCGTAGCCACTATAGACACGGGTGTGGCTTGCTTTATATGATCTTCAAGAAACCTTCAAACTCTCTAATACTAAAGATATATCCAGTGACGATATTTTGAGCTTCTTTTGCGGGGACATTCCTCGTAGTAGTCAGTGTTCCATCAGTGATGATGAAAAATACTCCCCTCTAGACCCGCCGACGCAACATACTGCATCCCAACCCCCGCGCCAACCTATGACGCCACGTGCGCAGCTCGAAGTGCAAAACGACACGTTACCGCAAGTGTCTCGAACACTCCTTGTAAAATACCACCGTACCACACAGATATAGGCAAAACTTTAGTCAGATTTAGATAAATTATCTAAGATAGTTATCCCGTTTGCTTCTTAAATAGTTCTGGAAAGATACTGTAAGCCCTCATGGAAACGACCGTGTTCTAAGATACATTCTGTGAGTTCAACTCGTACTTGGCCGGTTTTTGAGTTACTTTCTAACGTACCGTGCATTCACATTTGCTTGTAATGTATTTGTTAGAAGATTATTTCATTGAAATAATGTTTTTGACTTTTTGTGTTAGAATGCAATTGTTTTTTCCATTCCTGACTGACTTTAAGATACATAAAACACTAAAAATGTGTGTGTATTTTAACCTGGTTGTGTAAGGTTGTAACCTTATCATTGCGTGCTCTTTTGCACTCCGTAGTATCACGAAGTCAAACGCGTGATCAGGATTTTATGAATAAGAATTCTGAAGCGCTCGTAGCGAAGTTTGCTTAGCTGTTCTTAACAGATCAGCAAAGTTAAGCAACATCCGCCGCGGTCATGAGTTGGATGGGTGACCGCTTGTGACATTACTACTGAGCACTTCCGTGCTTTGGCACGTAAAGCCCTCGGTCCCGGTTGTCATCTTAGGATGGCAGTCGTTATAACAAGGTGGTAGGGCATTTTGCGAATTTACCCTTGGCTAGCTAGCCCTCAAGTAGAAAATCTGTCGCCAAGCACCTAACGGTGTTCCAGCAGCTGGTATTGAGAGCTAGTAATTCTAGGTTAGCCTGAACAACATCTTCGACCACATCATCACTTACCATCAAGTGAGATAGTGGTCAAAGGTTAACCTATCAGACATAAAAAAAGGAAATTATAACTAAGAATAGCTCATTTGTTTTCACAGTGGGAGCTGTGCTCTTTTCATATTGTGATAGTATAAAGTGTGTGACATCAATGCCAGTTTCTGAAGTTGGTCCTTGAATCATGGCAAGGTATATTATAAATATGCTTCTGTTAGGGAGCAGGATTGCCATATGGACAATGTGCTCATACAAAATCGTTGTACAAACTAACATTATATATTACTTGAATTTTCTTTTAGACTTCAATGCAAATAAAACACATTTCACGTAAATTTTGATTCCTAGTAGAACATCGAGTTCAGTTCGGGACATTACTGTTATGGAAAGGTAAAAGAAAATGATATCTGTATATTTCGATCACATTTCGATTACGCTCCTTAAAGCTTAGGAACATTTTAATCTGAGCACAACTTTGTCGCGGCAAAACAAAATTTCAATGATGAAACAGTCCCACAATGGCACTTTGATAAGTCATCTAGTCACCGGCATGGGCGCCATAAAGTTTTATTAGCATTAATATAAAGTTCAAGTTAGGACGGCACTCAAGAAATTTCGGCTTTCGGTCATAATTCTTTATTCATATTCCGGGACACGCGTCCGGAATGTTAACGACATAAGCCCTAATTTCGGACGTACCAGTCTGATTTTGGATTATTACGGAATTTTGATTTTGTTGCTTTAGTATTAAAATGTCAATACAGTGTTGAGTCGTAGTTAGGGTTGCCTTTCACACTTCCAGTGAAAAATTACCAATATTTTTTTATAATTTTCTAGTTTTTGGTCTTTCATTAACAATCGAACAGTTACTTTTACACTGTATATCAATATTAATTAAAATAAAGGTATATTTAAAGTATTAAGTTCATATGGTGACAAATCACAATTTGATTCAAGAACTTTACATGCAATTTTTTTGGATTTCTACATCATATCGTAGTGTATGTAAATTTAACCTTCGTTAAAGGCAAAATAACTATGGTAATATGTGATTTAATAGTAGATTGTAACACAAGATTTGAAAAGAAATAATTCCCATACGAGGTATTAAGATTCCCAAGCGTAGCGGTTCCGCTCTTAGTCAGAGTCGGAATTGATGATTGGAACCTGTATTAGTAAAATATATACATATGAGTAAAAACAAAAGTATTTGTAAAAAAAAAAGTAATTGAAAATATATTGATATATATATATATATAAGATATACATATATTGAAAATAATAAGATGAGTTGTAGATACCTTTTTAAAATTCATTGAGAAGAGAGTACATTTTGAGAATTATAAGTTTTTTTATATATACTTACCATTCCGCCCAATTATATAGTCTCATTAAAATTTTCAATATGAAACCCACTGCGTCAGCTCAGCGGGATTGCGGCGGCCCAACTAAACGGGAGCGTTTAGTAGGTTTTTTTATTTTTAATTCACACTGGCTCTCTAGCTCATAAACATAATTATAGTGACTTAAATTTTCAAACAACATACACTAACATGAGAAAATCACATTTAATCTGTTATAAACTAATTCTTTAAGCTGTTACGAATAAACACAAAGTAGTCTTATCTTTTTATTACAGCAGAGTATGTTATGACGAACAACTGTGACATGGTTACCATTGGTAAAAATACAATAGATATTTTGGTTAGTAATTGATTACAAACTAACCTCCAAAACATTACCGCCCTAAAAAGGAAGGCCAAAAATTATTTTTCCCACCATAAGGTGGACAGCAGCATCATCCACGAACTACCCAGATCAAACAAACATTAATACTTTCCGAGTATGAGCAATTAAAAATATATATTTTTCATTTTCTAATCATGTCAGCCCTATTTCTTTATCAGCCTAAATTATTACTGGCAGACTTTGAAATCTGATACTTAATATTTTGGCTTCATTTTATAAAGCTTTTAGTAAATAAGGCTTCACTTTCTTAACGTCTAGTGATCTAGCTTTGATGGATGATTCAGTAAACAAGCTTATCAAGCAAAGATTGATATAAAAGGCCTGTAGTTAAACTAATTATTCAGTAAAACGTCGAATCCTTTTATAATTATTCAAATCATCTCTCATTTATATTGAGATTGTATAATAGATTAAATACTCTTAATTTGTTTAATTCGAGAACCATACCCATAGTGGAGCTGACAACTATAGAGGTAAGATCAGAAATTAACAACTCAAGGGATACATAAATAGGTATTTATTTAGTAATCTCAGGATCGGGGTTCAGTCAGACCAAACTGTATTGCACACTTCGAGTAACCACTCCCTTGTATGTAGAAGCGCGCAGACAGTAGGGATGAGAAGAATACACTCGTAGTAGGGTAGTGACAGGGTCGAAACTAGGTCTTCAGCACTCAGCAATGCAGGATCAATCGCAGCAGTGTGGTTAGTTCCCAAATATTCATCCGTAGGGGTGCACCCCAGATGATGGGGCATATAATCTCTAAAAGATATCACAATGATTTGCACTTAAAGGTGAAGATTAGGTAAGTATTTTTGGTATAAAATATTACAAAAAGCGATACGGGCATACGCAGTGAAGTTCTAACGCTGCCTGGCTCGCGACCGTTAGCTACCGGTGGTTCATGCGATGCGTCATTCCCCGCGTCCCGCCTTCATATAGCCTGCGTTCACGCGCTAGGTTATACATATATATACCCTTGCAGCGTTGAAGTTATAAATAGACACCTACAGGTACGATTGTCTTAGGTTAATTTCATTAATACGATAGCATATGATTCTATTCTAGATTTTATTTATATTATTATGTAGATATATATATATAGTTTGGTAACTAACCGTTACAAGTGCCCTATAGAGTATTGCTGTAACTCAAGTAAAGATTATAATTTTTATTAGATATTAATATGGCCTTGATGAAAATTAACGTGCCAAGAGATTAGCACATTTGTAACGCTTACATTTATTAAAACTCAAGTCGAATTGTTATTAATTATCTGGACAGTTTCCGAAAAATTTGCATTGTGATTTTTACTTAAGGAAAAATAGTTACCTTATTTTTTTTCAGTTTTGGAATAGAAAGATCCGTTATCCGTTAGAGCCTCCGACGATTTCAGGTGTCTATTTTTGTTGGTGTTGTCAAATAACTTGCTGCTATCAATAAACTTCTATTGAAAATATCAATGAATTGATTCCAATAATATTTGACTGAGCGATGCGTCCGAAGGTTCAGCGTAGCGTCTCCGTTTCAGTTTGGGCAAACATGCGGTGCTAAAACCCAGGTTTGACGTATTCGATCCCTAAGGTCAGTGTTAATTTCATGGAATACTTTCTCGATTCAGTTATTGATTTTTTTTCTAAACTGCGGAACTAAAGGGTTTAAAAAGGTAAAAAAAAACTGTCGGGAGGTCTACAGCTCTCAGAGTTTACAGTCTTACGCTATATAAATCACAGAGGCTCTATCACCAAGTTTTGTATAGACCTTTTATATGCCAAAACTTGTCGTATGTGTCTACTCCTCCTTTATTTGATCAGAAAACTAGTTATTTCACGCTAATTGAAAGATTTATTTTCATCTAAGTTGAGCTGCAATCAGAAAAGCTTGCTCAAATTCTTCTTTTTGCTTTAGAAGAGCTTTGACTGATCATATGAAAACAAAACTTAATTAGGATCAATATTCGCATCCGTCACATATATAAACTATTATAAACAAAAACCGATATTAGTATAAGAATTCAAGTTAACGTTTAGAAATACTAAAAAATGAAAAATAAAAATTGTAAAAAAAAAATATTATCATAAAACTAAAAATTACTTATATGATATTTATTTGTACAAAAGGTGAATGTTACGTCTAAGTAAACATGTATTTGTGTTCAATAATTTCTACTCGCCAATAATGTTTCAAATTGGATATATATTTTATTTTGACTTAAGCGAATTGGGCACTATTTTGCCTAATATACCATTTACAGAAATATTCAAGACATAGGCTGTTCACATAAGGTATTTAAATACTGAGATTGACAAATTATAACTTGTCATACAATTTTACTAACAAAACTTATATATAGTACACGGATTGGTAATGCATAAATATGGTATACAAACCTTTGCAAAAATCGTTAGAAAACATAGAAACTCATTATTTTTCTAAGTGGTCTCATGACTAGAGTAAGTATTATAACTAATATAGGTATTAAGAAACATCAGATATCTTGCCCACACTATGCTTTTTCCCAGATTATTTATGTATAAGGGAGGAATCAGTTATAATTAAATACAGCAAACCGGCAGAGGACAAAAGTCTCGCCCCCTATCACATGTGACCAAAACAATTTTTTTTTTATGCCCGATAGGTTTGCCTTTGACCACTATCTCACCTGATGGTAAGTGACGATGTGGCCGAAGATGTTGTTCTGGCTGACCTAGAAGTACTGGCTCTCAAGGACAGCTGCCAGAACACACCGTTAGGTGCTTGGCGACAGATTTTCCACTTGAGGGTGGTAGCTAGCCAGGCGGGCATTCGCAAAATGCCCTACCATCATGCTATAACAACTGCCATCCTAAGACAACAACCGGGGCCGACGGCTTTACGTGCCCTCCGAAGAACGGAAACGCTCAGTAGTAATATCACTAGCGATCACCCATCCAACTCATGACCGCGCGCGACGTTGTTAACTTTGCTGATCGGTTGAGAACAGCTAAGTAAACTTCGCTACGAGCGCTTCACTGCCGTGCTAAGGGTAACCGCCGTAAGTGCATGTCAACTAGTTTCGAGAAAATGCCGCCTAAAGTTTTTAAAATGTTTTTGTTGACTACTTCTACAAAATTAACTTTTTTTTACATCTGAAACTACTTTATTATAGAGAAAATGATGTAGTTTTTATACGTCGGAGAATTAAACTCCTAATACAATTATTATTACATCAAAACATCAAAAAACTCGTTATGCTATGGAAGCCTGCTGAATTTTGTAGACGAATACTTAAAAAAAGCGTCGTAAGCAACACACATACCGCGCTTATGTTAAGGAACACTCTTTAAAGCGCTTTTGATAGGGAAACATAGGCTTTGAAATTTGTTAATTCTAAGCTTAATCGCCGTCACTGCAAAAGTTATGGCTGTCATGTCAAGCAATACTTACTAAAACTTCATATTTACATCATATGTAACATCTTTTACGGCTCTTATTGCAAGGTAGTGTAGGTGTGGTTCCTATAACATGTATAAGCCTATTGTAATAAAAATAATAGTGAAATACTTATTAATGAAATAAAATATCACTATAAAATAATATTAATAATCTATCTAGTAACTGTTCAAAATTAACTATGTACTATACACGTATAACATATTATGTTTAAAAGAAAACAAAGTTCTTCTAATACTCTTCTAAAACTTTTATTTTAAAATCTAAACTCAGGGAACTGTAACACCATATTCATAAAAATAATAATTGCTACTAAATCACAATCTCTCATTTTAACTCACATTGGCACTTTATGAGATCACTTAGTTTTAAAAACCAGCCTTATCAGTCATCTAGAATAAAAATTAACAAAAAAACCTTCTCTAAAATTAAAAACCTAAAACTATTGGCACTTTTTGAGATCACTCAGTTTTAAAAAACAGCCTTTATAACTTCTTAATCAGTCATCTAGAACACAAATTATACACAAAAAAACCTTCTCTAAAATTAAAAACCTTCTAAAACTGTAGGCACTTTTAGAAATCACTTAGTTTTAAAAACCAGCCTTTTTATTTTATTAATCAGTCATCTAGAATAAAAATAAACAAAAAACCTTCTTTAAAATCAAAAACCTTCTAAATCTCATAACAAAAAAGAATTCTTACACTTAGGAACTAACTACTCACTACTCCTAAACAATATAAAAAACCAGACTAATTGTCTGGTTTTTTATATTGTTTAGGATTCTTCTAACAGATTTACTTCAGGTTCTCCCTGTGAAGTAGGCAAGTTAAGCCAGAAAGGTTTCCTGTTTTCTGGCATCAATGGAATCAGCTTTTCTATTATAGCTGTCTTCCTTTGCTGTGTGATTCCTCTCTTGGTTGTTTTGTATTGGAAAGCAGGAAACTTCTCAGTTTTTTTTATTTTGACTTGCAAAAAATCCAGCTCCTCAGGTTGAAAATCCTCGCTGTGTACAAATTTATACTTCAGTTTATACATGCCTCTCTCTACCCTCACAGACATTATATCACATAAGTAAACCCTAGGTTCATTTTTACGCAGCTTATGCTGGGAGGAGAAGTCGTCGTAAGAAATGAAGTCGCTTACCTCCATGACCTTCACTTTATTTTTTCCCTTGTTGCACCGTTGGACGGAGTCCACAAAATCATTGAAATCGTAGACCTTTCCCCTTCTTTGTAAGGATAGTTCTGAAGCTATCTGCAGACATGAAAGTATGCCCTGGTTCGAAAAATTTAAGTGTAATGCTCTCGGTTGAAATATATGCGCTGTTAACTATATTGACAAGAAAGCAAAACAATGCCCAGTTCTTGTTCTGGGCCGAGCAGTTGTCGAGCCAAAGAACTATGTGTTTTTGGTCTCTTTTGTGTTCGAAAAACGCCTTGAATGTAGATATTATATCGTCTTGGCTGCGTCCCGCAGTACACTCATGCCATAAAACTGCATATGGCAAGTTATCTGCATTTGCTGGCCCAAGAGGCACAAAACTTTCATTAAAGGCAATTATCCTTGGACAAAAAATTGCAATCTTGAACTGGTCCATCCTGGGTAGCATGATGATCTTTTGAAGATCAACGGAATAATATGTTGTTTCTTTGTCGTCCTTTGCCTTCAGTCTGTCTCCTTCGTACTCTATCCGTGAGTCTGTATACCTCGGTTTATGGTATTTGTGAAAACGATTGCATATTTCGCAGGAATCGTCTGGACTTATGACGTGTTCACTGTTATGTCGCTTGTGAAGTTCGCATTGTTCACATTCTTCATTCCCAAGGTGTGCAAATGATATATTCATATCTTCTTTTATGACTTTTCGATAAACTTCAAGAGAAACTTTGAAATCTGGATTTACTGAGCAAAAGTGTTTATGCATGCTTGTTATTGTTAGATCGCTAGGCAGGTAAAGCTTTTTGGGGGCATGCTCTCTTCGGTAATGCGAGACGGCGGGATTATATGACATTATATGTTCCTTCAAAGCCTGTCTGTCTATTAAGGTTCTACTGTGGGTTCCACGAACCGTTTTTTGTTCATCAACAGGCTTCTTCATAGCTGTTACAATTCTTCTGTCATTTTTAGGAGTATAGCCTAAAGTAGACAGGAAAAATGTTTTACAGACTTCTTTTTTGACATTATCAATGCCTCTTAAATAATATTTATAACATGTATTTCTCCTGTATGATCCGCTTTCCTCTACTTTGGACCTTCGGGTTACGGGTTTTTCATCAATGAAACATTTAATAAATAGTCCTTGTGATTCGTAATTCAGAGCTATGTATCTGTCATGGATGTCTTGCCTTTCTTGAGCTGTAAATTTTGTGGAGCATTTTTTTGTACATGTATATGTACATGGTTCTTTCAGTGCATTTTTGTCTTCCTGAATTTTTCTCTTCTTTGCAAGTCTCTCCTTGACAGATTCATTGTATTTTTTCCTTTTACGTGGTTTGCCATCTTTAGTTAATCCTTTGTCTTGTGTGTCTATAGATTCATGTGTTGTAAGATCAGTGGCTATGGTATTATTTTCCAAGCATTGGGGGTTACTTTCAGAGCCAAACGCGGATTGTGTTTGTGTGTCAGAATTAATTCTATTTATTTCTGGTGTAGAATCTATAATCCCTGGGTCGTTTTCTTCTGATTGCTGCATCAAATTTAAACTGGTATCAATTACTGGTTCTGTGCCATCGTGAATCAAATTATTTGATTGTTCTGAGATATCCCGTAATGGGGGTGATAGTGGTTGTCGTCCATTGTATTCATAGTTGTGTGATGTATCTTGATCGGAATCCAGCAAGGACTCAGGAAAATATGTTTTTGTCACTTTTTGTTTTTTGTGGTTGTGAGTTATATTATCTTCATCTGAATCAGAAGACTCAGGAATATATGTTTTGTCATTATCATCGTCGGAGTCGTGAAAAAGATCAGTTTCTGGTGCATAGCTTGTTTCATTATCAGGAAGAAGTGATATGTCTAGTTCTTCGTGGCATAGCAAAAAATCTACATCTTTCGGTATATCTTTTTTATCGTTCACGTAGAATTTGAACGAAGACTGTAATTTAGATAAGTTATTTTCTTGTACCCATTTAAAGGAGTTTTCATATTCATTCGAATAGTCAAAAACTGCACTGAAATCGTTGAAATCGTAGGGCCTTTGCCATATTTCTTGTATATCAGTTTTCATCCTGTTTATTTCTTTTTCAGTGATCTTGACCGGTACTTTATCACTAGGGCCCGCGATTTCTTTTGCAATATTCTGATGGTCGATGGTCATAGCTAGTATTTTATTACGCCTAGCACTTGATGCCGCCATTTTTTTCTGAAACAAAACAAAAACTTAACACAGAGAAACAGCAGCTTAAAAGCATCTTTGTTTCTGACTGTATTTCACTCAATTCTTATGTAATTAAATGTCATCTACATGTTATAATCTGCCCCCAATAGAGTTAATCTCTATCGTAGGTATCAAAAATTGTAAGAGCCATGTGATGGTACCGAAACACTTAGACCCCATAGAAATATAATTGCAGGGAATAAAAAAACATTTTTGTGGCGGAAATCGAACCCACGACCCGCACTAATCGCGCCGGAAAGTATCAACCTTACTAGCCACGCTCGCTACGGTCATCATTTTTAGTACCTAGTAAAGTTTAATTGACATTAATATCAAAGTCTTTTTAAATCCATTATGGCTGAGGCCAAACGAGCGTAATTTTCTGAGTTTTGAGTCGCTTAAATTCCTCGCCCCCTTCACCCCCGCTAAACATTTCGGTCGGAGATAGCGCGTGTAGGCAGACAACTCATTTTGCGTTGCCGTGCGAATCAAACAGGATATTTTTATGAAAACAAATGCAGCAGAAATTACGCGACTCACAACCCAGAAAATTCCGCCCGTTTGGCCTCAGCATATAAGTTAAAGTTATTTACTTACGAAAAATGGTTTTTGCCGCCAAATCTTCGCAGCACAGCGCGCACTCCCTACGGCGCGTGCGACGCTCCCAGTTGTCTGCGAGCCACTGACTGATGGTTCTTTGTACTTATACCTCCTTCACCCCCGCCCGCCCGCAGTATGTGTGAAGTTTAGTTGCGAGTGGCTTACAATAAGAGCCGTATAGTGACTGATTAGGCTCTAAATGTTAGCCAACCAAAACTTTTCGTCGTAGTAATCCTTAGAATAAGCGTCGCAATGTATAATTACGGCGCTTATTACAAGGATTCATAGTGCTCTAAGTATTGCAGTCGCTTGTAATTAGCGTGGTATGTACACATACGGCTATTGTCATAAGGATAACAATATATAGGTTGTGATTGTTACTTCATTTTACCGCCGTAATTTGTAGTTACAACGCTTAATGTAAGGAATATACATGTTGATTAGAATGCGTATCCTTAGTGATAAGCTCTATATGTCTTTAATGCGATTAACGTAAGCACACTATAAGTTTTATCTATACATGTTTATGTCAAGATAGTGTTATGTTCGTTTACGGCGGTAATTCTTAGAAACCCATAAAATAAATGGTAGTTACGGCGCTTATCACAACTGAAAAAAGCATTTAGAGACGTTATTTTAAAAAACTGTCAAAGAGAAAGTTATAGATCTTGACACGGCGATTCCGAATATGGTACTAACTCAATTTTGGAAAAAATGCAGCTTACGGCGGATATCCTTAGCACGGCAGTTCATAATATCTATAATTCTACTGAAACATGTGTAAAACCTATGATCACCTTTTCCTTTGAGGAGTGCAGACGTGACGATATGGTGTTCTTTTATATTGCACCAAATCCCCACTTATCACAGACACCACATTTATTAAACGCCATTATTTATTACGTACTATACCCTTTTACTATACCCATATCTCCCCTGGTAGAAAATGATCCGTTGGAAGTTGGAAAACGAGTTGTCTGTAAATTCAAATGGACGGGGATAATTGCTTGAAACTGTAATATTTATAATTTTTTTACTTGTCAAAATGTTAAGTATATTACTAGCCTAAAGTTTCTTATCAAAAATAACCAATTGTTTTTTGCTGTCCTGTCGTCTTTCGGACCGTGGCTGAAAACCAGCGCTGAATAGTTACCGAATTGGCACAATGCTGAGCTGAAGCCTTTTCAACACTATTTTTATATACGGTTTATTTAGGAAAATCAGTAATTGTTATTTTGTTCTATTTACACATTTATACTGTATTATTTATTGTGTGTTGAAGAATTTATTTTTCATTTCGTAATCAATATTATCATTGTAAATTTTCATCAGTAAAGGTAATCTATAGTGCAGTCCTGGTTTGTTTTCATTAACTTCAAAATGATTTAAAGTACACAAATTTTACTATTTTTCTACACTTGATCAGGATTGTTCCCAAAAGACTATCATAAAGTCCGTAGTCATAAGGTTTCGTCCCTTAATTAAATCAACACATTGTGGAGTCTGTCGAAGCACTCTCATTCATAGCTCGGTTTACGAGCGACGTTAAATCTCCTCGGCAGATCTTCCGCTAAACAGAATGTGGACAATAAATCCGAACTCAGAGTTATGGCCGCGGAGCGCTATTGTCGCGACCAAATAAACTGGAAGTGTGGCCAAGCGATGCTCGTGTTTGATCAACTATTGCTGTTGAAGACTGTTATTCATTATATTCTTGTATTCAAGTTAAATTTCGTGATAGAAATAAAAACTTCAAATTGTCAATAATATTAAAAGAACATGGTAGTTTTTTTTACTACTTATAACCTAATAATGTATTGTTTTTTGTAGCTCCTATTTCCTGAACATCCTCATGTGAGAGAAAATTCCAGTATTTGAACGTCAATAAACACTAGCTCTCTATATATACTGGAGGACACAGATATTCTTCTCCAAGATAGTTGCCAGTCAGGCGGGCGCTTAAAATGCCTTTTCACTATTTTAAGAAGGTTAACTATATAGTAAAAAGTACAGTTAATGTGAAAACCTTATTATATCCCCTCAATAAATTAACTCTTTCCTGTTTTTTTTAGGTAACAGATGCATAAATTTCCTCATAATTAGTCACTTCAGTAATCGCAGTGAATTTTACTTCATAGATTAACAAATTTAGAGTAAATTGATGACTGTTACGTTGCAAATATGGTATGGCTTTTCAATTCTAAAAAAAATCACTTGACCTACGTAATGGCATTAAGGGCCGTGTAGAAACGACCCCAGCCAGAATATATTATTTCCAGATAAATCTATCGCATTTGTAATCCTCATGTTGAAATAAATTGGAACGTTTCTATTCGATCCGTTGTTGGAAATATGACTCTAACTACAAAAATTGCTGCTGTCATGTTTGCAATAACTACGAGCGATAATTCTTTTTTTCCAATTTCCGTTTTTATGTAGACTCAAACCGCTTTCGTCGTTCTACACATGTTTGATTAGCACTGCTCCACTTCACAGCAAAGTTAACAAGCTCACTACTATAGGTATGCGCAATTTTTATCGCAAATTAAATCCAGGAGTCATATATATAACTCCTGAATGGTCTACTGTCTCACAAATAAATGCTTTTCGGTACACGTCGTAGGAATTATGCCATAATTCTTGATGTTTTCCAAAACATTGGCGAGTTCATGGCACGATTTATACCAGTCACGTGGGAATAATGGTCCAATTGATCATTATTACCATTAAATATTTTTTAAACTGTGCAAAAATTCATGAAATTCATAAAAAGTAAGCCAAATTCCATTTTACAGGCACACCTTTTCAGATTCCAGACCGCTAATGTTGAATTGAACCGGAGATCGAACCTTAGACCTCCATATTTCGAAGCGTTGCTTTTGCTACGCCACTAATAACGCCAGATATAAAAATTAGGTGAATAAAATAGATAGGTACTTCGATGTAATACGTTACAATTAGGCACATACATACTGAACATACATCTTGGACCTGCATCAGTCATAGAGACTGATTTATGTGCCTAGTTTTTACAGATATCTTACTCTTATATTATATTGTGCATACCTACTAGCATTATCTGATGTTTTTATAATCTGAACTCCCGTCAAAATAGAGAAGGTATAAAAAAGTTCTTAAATTGTTACCATAGGACATATAATAATACAACATAACGTAAAAGACTGGCAGCGATAAAAATTGTGCTGATGGTGCATCAAGCTGTATTCCAGAACTTTATCTTATGTATCCCGCGTGAACTAAGATGAAAATGGTTGTAATACTTAATAGATAAAGAAAAAATATTCATAAACTATCTTAGTTGTTTTAATATTGTTAGGTTTGCAATAACACCTGCTATGCGGATTACATTACAAAATCACAAATATACGATAGGAAAAATTTAAGACATGTGCGGGATTCGAACCCGCGTCCATCCACCCCTTGAGCCGGGGTATGCTCTAACCTATTGAACTAACGTGACATGACGTCATAACTCGAATCTTTCCTATCGTTCTTTTAACCATTGTATTGGGATTTTTCCTATTTATACTATTTGTGATTTTGTAATAGCTTAGTTGTTGTTAATGAGATGCCTCTTTAAAATAAAGAAGCGTTCAAAATGTCCGAAAGTTACGACTCTTAGAGATAAAAAAAATAATTTACACAAAAGAAACTAATATAATACATAATACATCTACTGCTGTATTTAAGCACAATCGTAAAAGTTTTATCTCTCTTTTTGATTTATCAAAGTAAAACACCTGCAAAGTTCGTCCGTTACCCTCCATAACCGACAATAGTTAGGAAAAGCGTGAGCGTTCCACTTGCAGCTGTGTAGCGTGTCCGACAACTATAATCGTAAAGTATAGGAGAGGGGGAACAACAGGAGGAGTGGGGGGAGGGTCACAAACTAGTGCCAGTTTGACTGCAGTCGGTGTTATGACAGAAGAGAACTTTGTGATGCCAGGTCTATTTATTTAAATGGAAAAGTTTACGATGAATACTGTGTCTATGCAATTCATTATTTTAGGAATAACTTGTAGGAATTCAGTTAAATTTTGCAGGTTTTCGGTTTGCGTACAAGAAATCGCAATCTGAAAACCTGCGTACATATAATAAGTTGTGGCCGTCTGTTAGTTTATCCGTACATTTGTCCATCTCATTCGTTATTTACAGAGTAAACTATTATTAATATAAAAAAATCTCGTTATTTATCACCTTCCAAAAATTACAGAATATGATTCTAAAAATTACACTAAAATCTTCAATAATAAGAGTAAAATAGCCCATACCAACTCGGGCCTCATTTCTCGACGAAAAGATAATAGACTGAGAACAAAGTTTCTCGAGTGGTTATCACACTACACTGAATGAATTGGCCCCCCTCTAGTTACCAACTGACCACAACGTAACAGTCACGTAAAGACAATGATTTCTTAATGATCACTGTGCCATTCTATGGGGGAGACATTTGTTCAACAAACGATGTCTCCAGGGTGATGATGATGATAACTCAGAATTGATCCTATTTAAATTGCATTGAATTCGGTCAAGTAGATTTTCAGTTGGATTCTATAAACTGCTCAAAGTATGCAATAAACCTTTATCTAGATGACCTATGAATTGCAACTACTGTCGATGGCGAACAAAGTGGGCGGTTGTCACATCGATCCTGCACGCAGCACTGATAAAAGTTAATAATTAAAAAGTTGGTACCGTCTTCTAACATTGAAAAATCACATCACACTAATATTATAAACATATAAGTTTATGAGCTTGTGTATATGTATGTTACTCTTTCACGCTTAATTGGCTGAAACAATTTGAATGAAACTTAGAACATATAAATAGTTTTTGTCCCGATGACAATTAAAAGTACGATAAAGTACATTGTCATCTACGACGATTCACCACTTTTCATAGTTGTCTAATAAATTAAATCTAATATGTGATATTTTGTGGAAGTTTGAAACATGAAAATAAAAACAACTTCTTATACTGAAGAAGGTAAATATACGAGTGGATATATTTACATTACTAATTGTAAGAAGTTATTTTATATAATAATATATAATCGTGCTTTGCTCTCACTTCTGTCTACAACATTCATATCAATTACTTTCGCTATTTAACGTCCAATCTTAAGCCTGTTAAGAATTAACTTAATAAAGGAACCACTCGGATAACGAACAAACAAAAATCGCAACTTAATTACAGAGTTCGTTGGAAACTTGTAATCTTTTTCATTCTTTTATCATGATTTAATGCGGTTCTACGTAACGACGTTAACAACTTTGTTAAAACAATCAAGGTGCTTTATTTTATAAATTGTAACCTTATTCAGTTAAATTGAACCTCCCGGGTGTTTTCGAAAGGCTGTGGAAATAATTGAGGAAAAACTGAGGGTAATAGGGAATATCAATTGTTTTTGTTTTGTTTCAATCTCTCTGACTCGTACTCTCTACGTTTTGATGTAAAAAGTCCACTGATCTTGTAATATTTCTTTATTTATTTTTAATAATTCACGTTCAAACGCTTGCCTAGTCTTTCTTGTGAACCATGTCCTATATGGACGTTTTTAATGAACGCAGAAGCAGAATCTTCGTGTAATAAAATGTTCTTATTGATTTTCATTAAAGTGTCGTAGACGGCAAAATTTGTTGACTGGCTTTTTGTGATCATATATCAATTGGTGACCGTTTGTGGTATTGACTGCTTAGCGCATCAACACCAGACATTTTAAGCTCTCTATATAGCTACCACCCTTAAGTGGGAAATCTGCCGCAAAGTACCCAACGGAGTGTTCGGGTATGTGTCTTTGAGAATAAGTTCCCATTCTGGGTTAAACCTAATATTTTTATTGATGTTGTCACTTGTCATAATGCTTTTTTGTTTTAAAAGGGCTAGCCTATCGGTAGTAAAAAATGATATTGAAATGACAATACCACGCACAAACACCCTGCTCCTTCAAACAAGATACAAGTATTTAAACTTTGCTACGTGGTGGATAAAGTGTTGTAGGCAGTCGTACCTATCCTTCTTCCTTAGCAGGTCACCTTTCATCGAATAGGACAGTTTAAGCATTTCGCAAAGCTTTTAAATTGTGCGGGAAATAGATCTCTGGATTTTATTGTGTTCGTTCGATACAATATTTCTTTAAAAAGATTTGTATCGTTTTTTATCAAGCAATAAATAATAACACATCTTATATTCACGAAGAGGTCAGCAGAGTAGTCAACCACATTTTTTCCAGAAATGTTTTGGTCCCTTAAAACAAAGACCGTGTATGTTATACCATCTGTCGGCCACAGAACCAGACTACGGACTGCTACTGTAACTATGGGACCCCTGGGTTGATGAATGTTTAACGTTTACGTACAATATACTAACAATTTAGAATATTGTATGAAAACAAATTTAAAAGCCGAACAGATAGCAAAACACTATCAAGGTACATCAAAATCCATATATATTTACTCTGAATACCAAGTTCAACTTTTATTAGATCTATCATACACTTGATCGTATTATCTATAAATAAGGTAAAATTGACAAAATAAACGAGGAGAAGCGACAAGAAATTCATAAATAATATAAAATGTAAATATTATTATTTTGAGAATCACTGGAATTCAGAAAATTCAATTATGCGTTGACATATATTATAGTCTCAAATTATTGGAGTGATCCATTGTTATACATTATATACACGATATCATTTTATTTCAATAAAACATCATGAACAGAAATAATAAACAAATAAATAATTTAATAGTAGTGGTTTCGGAGCGAACAGCGTGTTTAACAGTTCATGTACAGGGCGTGTATTATTCTTGTTTATAATAACCTGAAGTAACTTTAAGAATGCCATGATTTAATCAGATGTTCTGTCGAATGCCCTGTGAGGCTGCTTGTGTGGAGGTGGACAGCCATCTCCTGTTGTTTGTATATCGACCACCAACAAATGAAAATCAAAATGTATATATTTCAGACTAAAATTTTATATTTTTTATAATTTTTTTTACCAGCGGTATGCCTTTATTAACAAAATACTACGAACTATATACAACACTACAGCTACTACAATAAAAGCATTTGGACTCATAGGCAGTCACCACTACCACCCACTACCAGTTGGCAGCGTGCCCAGCGTGCTGGCAGCATTGCCCTGTTGAATTGCAATGAATGCTCTTTGAGCCAAATAGGTACCAGCATTTTGATCACGCGTCGCATCGACCAAGCGCTCTAATAAGTTTTGGAAAATACGATGAGCTCCCAGTCCCCACGGACCCAACGTCTATACCAAACGGCTCAAAAATGTAACCCATACCTACATATTACATTATTAAATTCAATTAATTTGAGATAGATTTATAGATTATTATTATTATATTTTTATAGATTTTCTTAAATTAATTTTAACATTACTAAATGTTACAGTCCATACTCAACACATTTTTAAAAGTGTTAAATATAAATGACATTATTGAAGCATTAGTTATGAATGCACGTCACGCATTTTTGTCCAATGCACCATAAAACTGCATTCCACATCCATTCTCTGTGCAATCAGAAGCAGTAGGTATCTGTTGGAGCTGCCCCGTACTCGCCGTATCAAAGATTCCGTTGGTTTGAAAGAATCCACTTGACAAACATTCCCGATGCGCTACAAAGGTATTGAGCAAAATTTTTCATAATTTTTGTTAACTTTGCAGAGTATATAGAAAAATATATATAAAAATGCAAAAAAAAAGAAGTAACTTTTTCAGCTTATATAGCGTGACTTACATTATATTACAGAGAGGCTTACCGCTAGTCTGATATGATTTGGAAGTTTTATATATTCTGGCAAACTCATGATTTGCGTTAACTTGCCAGACTTAACTAGGAGCAGGGCTTGCTAGCAAATGCTCCTCTATTTCTCATATAGTAAGAATGGGTATTGCCTAGTTTCGCGTAGCTATCTAGTTCTGCCTCACGAATACCACCACTTCAATAATCAATATTGATGGTAGTGTAAGGATTCCCAGTTCCTGCAAAATAAGGTCTGACGGTGGTATCTGTAGGGCAGCTCTAACCGCACGTTTTTGGAGCCGGAATGCCCTCATCCAGTCTGTAGCTTGAGCCCAGAGTTCTGCACCGTTTTTTTTTTATTGCTGATTGGCTAGCCTTTGACCACTATCTCACCTGATGGTAAGTGATGATGTGGTCGAGATGTTGTTCAGGCTAGCCTAGAATTACTGGCTCTCAAGGACAGCTGTCCAAACACGCCGTTAGGTGCTTGGCGACAGATTTTCTACTTGAGGGTTCAGGGACACCACGCTGCCATCTGCGACTACGACTAAGTAAGACAACAACCGGGACCGACGGCTTAACGTGCCCTCCGAAGCACGGAAGCGCTCAGTAGTTATGTCACTATCGGTCACCCATCTAACTCCTGACCGCGGCGGACGTTGCTTAACTTAGCTGATCGATTAAGAACGGCTAAGAAAACTTCGCTACGAGCGCTTCATACATTATTATTGGTAATAGTATTAGAAGTAGGGAATGGATAATGGCAGAATAGTAAGACTTCACCACCTATCTCGTAGGCAGTTGTGATAGCCAGCTAAGTGAAAACACGCACCACCCAACTTTCCACACACCTTGTGTACGTGAGACTTCTAGGTAAGGCCACCGTCTATCTCAAAGCCAAGAAAGGTAGTGTTGTTGACTTGATCTATCCTTGTCATGTCAATGGAAACATTGAGACTACGAACGAAGTGGCCGGAGAAGTTCACGTTGACAAAGTGTTTTTGTTAGATTTAGAACGATTCTCATGAAACCTACCAAACGAACCAGACCATAACGCGACAATATATCAACAGCTTATATTTCGCAGTAAAGCTCACCACCTTCTTCATCTTTCGTTAATATACATGAACCTTCGTAGGCTATTACTTACCTACAACAGCTTTATGTCAATTTCTAGATATTTATACTTACATATTTAAGGCTAAATTGACTTAACCAATGCTCAGTTAAGTCACGCACGTCACACTGCATACTGCTGTTGACATTATTACACACATCTAGTAATATTTTGTTTGCATACCACTAGCCAAGCACAAGAAGACGCGCATTGTCATCGGGTAACTAGCCTTGAGGCCGGGCGGCTTCGGTGGTGGTGGAGGTACTGCAATCAGCTGGTCAAAATAGCATTAATATGCTATTTCACACTGCGTCGGTAGAGGAACGAACAGAAACTGCATGTGCCTGTTAAGCAAACTAACATAAGTTAAAAGCAAACTAACACCTATCAAGTTCGATGCGGTGTAGTTTTGAGAACTCGTTGACGTAGCCGTAGCCGTAGTAGTATAAAGGAGACATCAGACACAAACTATAGTTTTCCGGTCGTTGCGGTGCGGTAGGAGCGAAGAGACGAATACTTTATAATTACGTCTAGCTATAGAATAAATGCCGCGCAGGTTATATAGGGTTATTGGCAAAATGCTAACAACGTCTTAAGAGTTGACTTCTGTTAGTCTTCACAAACATTTTAACAATGTTTTTTTGATGTGTTTGTGAGGTGATAATCACGAGGACCGCGATGTTGAAAGTCTCTTGTGCCTGTAATCTATTATTTCATATTTTTTATTACTTTGCTCGATATTAATATGCAAAACACTATTCAAAGGGAGCGCGGCGCGGTCCAGTGCTGCCGCGGCGGGCGCGGTACAGTGCTGCCGTGGCGAGCGCTCTTGGCTTGGAGTAGGCATTGTCTTTTACTACAAAATATGCAAAGTAAGTTAAGGTGTTCCCGCAGTTTCTCGATACTAGTGAAGTTTAATGTGGCAATAGTAAAACAAAATATAAATAAATTAATTAACATAACAGACTACGCTGCCGGCTCCAAGACTAAAAGTGACGACGAGTACAAAGAGCGGGGTGTGGAGGATTCAGGGCAAGTTGTTGACAAGTTGCCAGCGATAAATACCAGCAAGTTGCCGTCGGCGACTCTGCGGAATATTGTGAAAGGTGGCTTGTTTATGAGGCAAGTGATTTCATAACGGCTTTTGGATATGACATCACTTAGCCTTGATTGTAAGTGCAGGTGTCTTATCTAGATTGGGGTGCAAGCTGAAAATGAATGGTTATCCCTTATTCCACATTGGTGTGGGTCGTAACATTATGTCTATCACTCACACAAATATATGCACAGGTTGGCTTCAGTTTTATAGCATTCCGGCGGATTTTTGAGAACTTTCGTACTAGACTGATGTTAAACAATCTAAAAGATGTCAGTGAGCCTTAATATGCGGCAACATTCTACTAATGCGACTTTAATAATAACGTTATTAATGTTGTCATTAACATATCCTAGCTTGCTTATATAAACTCTTTAGTATCCGCATAATATCTGGCAATGATACATTCCTATAAAGGGACATAAAGGGTTGCCATAAAGAGCCTTTTACGCGGATTCGATGAAGTACGTTTCCGAACGATGCTCGTTTTATTTTATTGCGAACAAGGATTTATTGATCCACGATAATATGATACTTAATATTATTATAATTGTTCAAGAATGCTTTAAGAATTCCACATTCTTGCTAATTCATAAGTAATAAGTAATTGAAAATATATTATGATAGCAACAAAAGTTGTTGATTTTGGTTTAATCGTATACATAGGAATGGGAGATCTAGTTTTCGGGTGAGAATAGATTTCTGCAATATTTGAGTGTCGGACGGCATAGGGCATTTTTTTCTTCTATCAATGTCATTTATGTCCATCAGCCATGTTTCATTCATACTACAAAACACGTATTATATATAGATGAAAATTCAATACTACATAGGACTAGAAAAAAAATACAATTGACGGTTGAGTTGAGAGACACCTTTAGGCTGACGCCAAACCGAGTACTTCTGAAGTGAAATTAATAAAAAAGCGCCAGCTAAGTTCTTTATGACTAATCAAAGCCATTTATTGATTTTTTTTCCGTGCGAAATATTGTTACCTTATTCCTTACAACAAATTACAAATAATGATAGGTAATTCTTTACAATTTTCATATCTAAATTTCATCTGTACCAATTCAACCGAGCGCAGTATTATGTCCATGTTTTAAGCTTTAGAAAAGCGATGCTAATTCAGCTTTCACTTAAAATAATAAACAACGTGTACTTTTAAACACCTAACTCATGTTAGTACGTAGTTGTAAAACATCACAAACACTCGCAAGAATAATAGAGAAAAACTGCTCAATATATTTTAGTATTTTCGTGATATAAATTTTCTGGCGTATCTAAACTGTAGCTGAGTAAACAAGTATACAAATTAAAAAAGTTAAAAACCGTCGTTAAATTATATATTTTCATTAAACGCTTTATCGCTTCATTGAAATTAAAATTGGACGTTATATATATTTATGGAATTGTTTTTTACAGACCTTCATTTTGATACCACATTCGATGGGTATGGAAGAAAAAAAAATGTTTTACATATATCACATAATATGACGTCTAAAAACCGCCAGTTTATTTTTTATGTCACTTGCGCTGTCAAGACGAATCTAACGAAAACATGACACTCGTTTTTTGGTGCAGTCGTGTAAAAAAGCTGATATTTAAGATATAAATGAAGCAATTTCCAATAAAGTGCTAGAAAACAAATTAACTTGTCACACGATAAGAAATAGCTCGGTATTTAACTGTACTAATGAGGCCGGGTATCATTGTTTTGTTAGATTACTTTTGTCTAGTAACTGACATCATTATTGTTTCATAAGTTAAGGTACATTAAGAGATATTGGCCCTAAATTCTCATTAAATTGTAATCTCGCAGTGACTTTACGTGGTCAACACAGCTGTAGGATCTTTTAATTAATTTTTCACTTTCGTAATAGTGTCGTAGACGTCTTAATTGGAAAAAATATGTAAACTATGACCCTAGACACTACTTAAAGATGTAGTGCTTAAGGGTAGTGTACTCATAACGCTTTCCATACAAACCTTGAGCTTAATACTATGCTTCTGGTTTGCCAGATTTTCAATTTTTCATTTTTTTTTTGTTTTATATTTAAATGTGAAGGTAATCATTCCCATACAAAACGTTATTTTGCAATTAGTTTGTATAATACATATTTTTACCAAACACGACGAAAGTATGACGGAACTTTATTCGTATGGAAAGCGCAGTTAAGCGTACACTTTCTTTAAGTCAATGTAGAAATCATTGAAGTCAATTGAAGCAGTTGTTGTACTTATATAATTTTGCGGTCCTTTGGTCTTGGAATGCTTTTAACTCAGAACAACACATTGATCAACACGATAATAATTTACAATTTATGATCAAGTCTCTGCTAGTTATACAAAACATAAAAATTCCAACCAAAATAAACCGTTAACAAACGAGGCCACGACAAGTATCGGTTAGAAAGTTGTATGAAAAAAGTTTGAAAGTAGTTTACAAAGTGGTGACGTCACTTTGTTGCAGTTTGATCTATATGCACGATGGGAACCGCGGGAACACTCAACTTTGGTAAGTGGCTAGTGACACGGAATAACAATGCGATTTTTAACTAGAAACTTTAAAGTAATCTCAATCGACTTACAAATTTATCCGTCTATTAAAAGTTGAATAGCCGGTTTGGGATACCGAAGAATAGCAAGTTGATAGAATATTAGAAGACCCAGACAAGCGTTTTCAGGTCTATTAGGAGACATAAACAACGTAGCCAAAACAATTATGATAATATATCATTATGACGATATTTTGAAGCAGTGATAACTGAGCGGTAATAGCTATAGACTGCCGTACCGCAAGTCTATGGTTTGATCCCCAGCGCCTGCTTGAGCTTCACCGCATGGAGAGAAAATATGATATGGTACCACCCTCAAATATAAAATCTGTCACTATGCAACCAGTCAGTAAATCATTACGGGTGGATGAGACTAAACATCTATATGGGTACAGTGCAGTTCGCCACTTGTGACAAACTGCATCTGTTATAGGCTGAGGTTACTGTTTAATACCAGGTCTGCCTTGTGCATGTTCTGTAACATTATAACATCAAAAAGGAACTGAAATAGAAAACTAGCACCATCCCGCGGTTTCACCTGCATAAACAATGATAAAAAGTAATGGTGATGATGATCAATCTCGATTTCTCTGTGTCAATCCAGGATCTAAACTATCTATTTGTTAAAGTTTTATCTAAATTGGTTCAGTCGTTGCAGCGTGAATGAGTAAGAAATATACTCACTTACAAACTTTCGGAGTAATAGTGTGAGTGTTATTTTCGCTTCGGTTAATAAATAGCATCTGTCTTGACAGCTACCTTCCTTGGGTCTATATTTCTTGATAGGATACGCGCTACTTTTCTTTTTCTTTAGGAGGGCGATACGATGCAAAGGTGTCATGTTATTCAGTAAAGTACAGGAACAAACCTATTGACGTTGATGCTACTGATTTGGCGCATTCTGTCCCTGCGCCGACTCTAACGACTTTAATCTTAATCAAGAAAGTGTACTGTACAGAGGTACTCAGTTTCAGTATCCTTAAATTTTTCTTATTGATGCTGAAATCTCTTTATATATTATGCTTTTGCTCCTCCGTTACAATAATTTATTCGTCAGGCCTGAGTAATAAAGCTTCGTCTAAATTACTAATGTGGTTCAGGATCAAAGAACAAAACAATAAAAGTGATATCCGGCAATATTATCTCACTAGAGTCATGTTTGATCACTAAGGAAAATACATAATCCAAAATATTGAGTTAATACGTGTATTTCTTGTGTATTTGTGCACGTATTATTTTCCTTATGGGGAACTCACACAGGTAGAAAAACTCCTTGTCTAGTGGGAATAATATGAGAATGAATTGAGTTATGGGACTGTGTGTACAGTTTTATTAATGTGTACATTTCATTTTTGACTCTATATCATCCTGCGGAAGAGGCGAAGAACGGAAAAATACTAGAAGTTAGGCAGCAGCGCTCTCTGAAGAAGTGCTACATTATAAACTAATAGTTTCTGACCAAAGGTCGGATATTAAGAAATCACTAAAAAAATAAAATTCATATTTAAAGTTTTTTGTAGTTTTTAATATTTTAATAATAGTTTTAATTGAATATTTAATTTTTTTTTGGTTACAAAATCATATGATTAGCTTTAACTTAGCTTTGAACCCAAGCTTGGTTACTACCTTTTAAACATTCCGTTTGTTTTACCAGGACATGTTTTTTCTACTATTATCTACAGTGATAAAGAGTCTTAGATCGAATTTGTATTTTGATATAAGGTCCTTGTACTTGATAACTAAATATCCATCGTCCACATCGTGTCAGCTAGAGATAGCACAAGTTCCATGACGCTGCAGAACTGAGCTCAAAACCCTATTGAAGTAATTAACTACGAGTATAAATCTTGACGCAATACGTGGATATTGGCAAAGTTGGGCCGAGACCCAGATTGGGTCATAGTTTGTGCGCTTTAAGGTCACACGTGAGCAATTAGGGATTTCAGTTTTGAATTTAAATGGAGAGTTTGTTTTGAATAGGATACTAGAAGTTCGCTGTTGTGTCTAGAATTACCTCTCCGTCGGAAGGAGAGGTCGTAAGCCAAAAACTTTATTCGCTTATTCGCTACAGCATATTCAATATTTTTAGATAGAATTGGATTATATAATAGTAAGAAACTGGTTAAGTGCGAGTTGGACTCATACACCGAGGGTTCCGTCCCAACACAGAATGCTCCAAAAATCATTATTTTTTCATACAGTTCGATATCCTTAGCGGGAATCCAACCTGCACATAGCCGGTTTTAATAATTTGTTACCATACCGTAGATATGGGGCTATAATTTAACGAAGTTTGACGTTTGTACGCTATATTGTTTTTGCAATAGAGCAACAAAAATTACACCATTCTTGTATTGGGACCTCCTTTTATTTATACTTTTTGATAAGATTATTATTTGTTAGACGAAAAGAAGGCATTATTGTGAAAATATCAATTGGCTACCTATTTCAGTTCCTTTTAAAGGACAGACGGACAAGCAAGGGTTAGTAATAGGGTTCCGTTTTCTATACGGAACTATAAAAAAGTACCTACATAAGAAAGTCGTTTTTAGTGTTTTTAGGGCATAGTTAAGAATAGAATTCAGAGTTAATTTCTTGACCTACCCTTCGTTAATAAATCATTCAGCGCCTAAAATTGTTGGTAACTTTATAACTTAGTGGTAATGTTGGTAATTTGGTAGCCTTTGGTATTCCTCAATCCGGAACTTACTTGAACATATTCAATAAAGACAAAATCTTAATAAGTTGCAAATATAAGTAAAGGAGAAGTTGGATTCCGTGCCACAGGGATATACCCTTCAAACCCAATATTTTTACTCATCAAGACGTTCTGGCAACATCGTTGATGGCACAAGAAGAAGAACAAAACGATTGAAATGTACAGAACCTTGAAGCTACGCAATCGTGTGGTATGGCCTTGTGTTCAGAACATTCCTCTTCTTTGACAGGTCAATTCAGTTTACATCAAAAAATATAGTGTGTTTTCCTTAAGTGAACGCCATTCCCCTGCTTATCCTACTTTGAATAATAAGCCCGGCAAAGACATCACAGGACAAAGTATTCTGATCCAGTGCTCAACGGAACAGGCAATAAAAGAGCAAGTGCCTGAATTAACATTATCTTTAGTGCCCGGGTCTGCGCTTAAACCTGCCTGATCACATTGTCGCTTTACGGCGAGCTTGTTACTAGCGTTTAAATTTCCATGTCCATTTGGTGGTCGAATATTGTAGTCCTTACTTGTTGTTGGATTGTTAAACAACAAAACCTCTTACAGCGATAATTCTGTATAGATGACACACATGTGTGTAATAGCCAACAAATAAACAAGTAAACTAAACTGAGTATTTTATAAAATAACCAAAACCTTGCAGTGTCATGGCCTAGAAAATATTTCAGTTCCAAATCTAATCATCCAGCTGTTATATTATACTCGTATATTGTATAATTTGTAATCATATTCTATGTAAAATATGTAATGTCTATTTATATACCATAAATATGTGCGCTGGTTAAAAACAATCACATACAAAAGCCTAATGAAATCATGTCATCATGAAATATTAGATGCTACTAGATATTTGTAACTAGATATGAATAATGTACATAATTATTCGTAGTATATGGCAATACAGACATAGAACCAAAGTCTGATCGTTAATGCGCAGATCTAGCCCTAACTCAATGTTTATACTCACCTGATACATGAATAAGCAAACAAAATTAATGTTAAAGCAATACTTGTTACATGAATTTTTCACAGATAAAAATGGACGATATAAAAAGAATGCTTAAACATATATTGAATGGTGGTAGGGGCTTTTGCGAATGCCCGCCTGGCTACAAGTTTAATAGAATATCTGTCAATAAGCACCTAATATTGTATTTTGGCAGCTGTCCTTGAGGTGAGAGCCAGTAATTCTAGGTTGGCCTGAACAACATCTTCAACCACATCATCAGTTACCATCAGGTGCGATAGTGGTCAAAGTGGTCCCTGTGTACTTTTCCGTATCCTGAAACATTCCAAAAACTTGCATACTCTGATCATAATCGAGCCACTTTTAACTGGCAGAACCCTTCCGTGCAACGAGGTAGTAACGCTCAAAAGTAGCGAGGGCCTCTTCAGTTTAGCCATTACGCTCCGGCGTCACAATAAAACTCAAATAGGCCCGTAAACCGGCGGTTAAGCGCGACACGTCTTTATTCTACTATGTAAGCAAAAACGCTTGGTAGCCTGATACTATGTTGTTTTATTCCCTCAACGGCTTCGCTTTAAAAGTTTAAATTTGGAGATCGCAATTAAATTAAATGTCTTTGTGTTGCCTTAAGGAGGGTAAGTGACAAAATAAATGTAATGTCCTTCTATGTCTTCGATAATTTTATAAAACTTATCATCAAAACAATATAACAAATGGAAAAATAATTATTGTATGTTGGTTTTTGTTGCCGCTCAGCTCCAAAACGGCTTTGAATAAAACTAGCCCAATCGCAGTCAGTTAAGTCGTTTTGGAGCTATAATGCAATAAAAAATATACGAGAAGACAAACATATCAAATTTAAAAAGCTTCTTGCAATCTAATTTTTTCATTAAAATTGGAAAGTAACGTCTTTTATATACAAAATAATAAAAAGGATTTCTTAACTACGAGCGTGATTCAAACCCATGGTCGTCTGGCCCTATAGCTGGAACATGCTCTTTCAACTGACCTATCGTAGTCAGTAAGTCATAGTACAAATTTTCCCTTTCTATCCACTGTTTGACGGTCTTAAGATACTTTCAAATGCTGAAGTTCTGTCCGTATCGGACTGCGTAGGAGTGAAAGAGAGGCAGCGATGATGAAGTCGCGATCAGTTTAGGTAAAATCCGAAAGTAAGCTTAATTAATAACACAAAATAAATAAATAAATAATAACGTAAATCGAAAATGTAACTTTTCTTGTTCTCTTGATATGGTTTTGCTATTATATTAATATAATTCGTAAATAGTTAAGATATTTACGTTACAAGAGTAATTTATAGTCAACTTTGCCTATTGTATTCTATTGAGAAAATTTTAAGGATACGTGTTTCGGACATTTTTATTTTTGGATCAAGATTAACCTATAATTTTCTTACTGCTACTAACTAAATACATTTTGCTATACATTATGATAAAAAGATTTTACCGCCTGTTTGAAATGACAATGTTCATTAAAAGTTTTGATGGTTGAACTTATGAACAAATGAAATAGGCCACACATAAGTATCAAGCAGATTATTAAGGTAATAAATGAGTGCGTAATTGTCATCTCCCGCCTATTATTACCATTACAACCTCCCCATAACGTGTACAACGTATGTTATTATAACTGTCATTATGTTCCCACACTATTTCCGGAGCAACTTTTTTAGTAACGCGACAGAGCTCATAAAAATTCTCGTAAAGAGTGCGTAGCTTTTGTTTTTTCTATCACGCACTCATAAAGTTATATGAGTGAAAACATTATGAACTGACCAAATGCGAGTCGGACCTCGATCCTTTAAGGCTTCGCATTGCACCAGCCAATTAAAGTTAATGTGTTTATTGGTTTTGATTATAACTTCATATAAAATCATCGTTGTCAGTACTTGTTTGTTAAATAAAGAATATTAGTTATATTAGGCAATATTCCTTACTAGTTTCACTTATAGAACCACGCTGCAAGCTTAAATAGCGCTGTTTGATTACTAGGCTGCAAAAGATACCAATCAGACAGACTCACGCCAATCACAAAGTCAGACAACATAGGCTTTTCCATCTCGGTTTTAATCGACATTTAAAAATTCTAACATTACTCGTAAGATAACCTAATTTGTTTTCTTCATATATAACATTTTGAAAAATAAAAAAAACATTTCACTGTCTTTATTACTAGCAATTTGATATAAATTATTTAAATAGATAAAACTTAGAGGCTATTTTTGTTTACATCTGATAGGCTAGCCCTTGACCAATATCTAACTTTTTGTTTAGTAATGATTTCGTCAAGGATGGTAAAAAAACGGACTAGTCCTAGCATTACTCGCTCTCAAGAACAACTACTGTTAGGTGCTTGGTGTCAGATTTTTTAATTGAATGTTGTAGCTAGCCAGGCGAGTATTCGCAAAATGCCCTTCTACTATGCGGTGGAGTTCAAGCTGGCGATAAGATCAAACCATGGACCTGCAATACGGCAGTCCAGTGCTATTACCGCTCTGTTATCACTGCTTCAATTCAATCATACAATCAATAAAGCTTTTAGAGCAGGTGTGCATTTTCACCTTAATGTCACCTACGCCACGATAGTAAAATAAGTGGTCCAGAGCTTGCGAAGCCATGTTTAGTAAAGGATCCCAAAGTTATTTATTAGCTTAAAATTATCCCCAGGTCTGGCTTAAGAAGACTATCTCGAACAAAGTTAGCTTTGACTTGAGTAGGATTTGTCTAAGTCGGCTGTATTTCATTGGCTAAGAATTAGACTGTAAATTATTTACCTTGGGTGCTACTATACCGCAAAATGGGTTAATATTTTTGGAAATAAGTCCAAGTTATCCCTTAAAAAGATAGGTGGGTAGGATAGGAAGGTGCAATACGCGCGGTTACCTGGATGTGTGTTTGACCGATGACGACTTCTCTTTTACCATTACAGTTCCAACCACAGAGAGATACACACAATATATTGAAGTCTTCCACTTATGACTTGCATATTCAAACGAAAAACACGTGGTTTTGAAACACTATATTAAAACATCACAATAATTTCAAATGTCATTTTCTCTGATAGCACTTGCACGGAGATAGATAAACTTTTTTATTCATGTCATCCCACTATTTACTACACATTTTTATATCGGGTTTCCTGTAAGATAGTTTAATTCAGAGGATAAAATTGCTTTTTACGAATGAAGTTAATTTTTTTCTATTTTTTTTGTCTCATAGGAATTTGACTTCTATCTAGCCTGATAGTAAGTGATAATGTGGTCGGAGATGTTGTTCAGGCTAACATAGAATTTAGAATTTAGAAGGCAGGCATTTGCAAAATGCCTGCCTAGCGGCGGATGGTGGTCCATGCTATATGACTGCCGTCCTAAGACAACAACCGGGACCGACGGCTTAACGTACCCTCCGTAGCACGGTTGTAACTAGCGGTCACCCATCCAACTCATGACCTTGGCGGACGTTACTTAACTTTGCTGATCGGTTAAGAACAGCTAAGCAAACTTTGCTACGAGTGCTTCAAAAATGTATTAAGTAGCAATATAAATTATTTTTACATAGCTACTTAATAGGTAAAAATTGGTGCAATTTTTTTTGTACTACGCTTAAATTAATCTGTACCATCATCATTTAGATAGAGGCATAACCAATATTATCAACAAAATAAACAATATTCTTGAGTGGCCTGTGGGTACCTGTGCGACACAATTACTTAGGTCATACTGAAAGCTTCCGGATTCTGATAAATAAGACCAGATATTAGACTTTTGCTACTTTTATTATTTTTCACCAGTCTAAAAAGCAATTGGTCCAGTCTTCCTCAGGGTCCTTCTCAATGACTTCATGGAACGTACTTATTCACTGCCCGTTCAGGGTTGAAAAACGTTTTTTTGTCTCTAATTTAGCAAACAAAAAGAAGTCACGAGGTGCGAGGCCTGGGATGTTTGGCATATGCGTCATCAGTATTGCTTCTGTTACTTTAACAGAATGTGACGCGGCGTTATTGTAGTGAAGGACGACATTGCTTCGAGGATGGTTTTCACGATATTTTCTTAGATTCTAGGCGAGCAAGTGTTGAAATACCAATCTGCGATCACTATCCTTTGGTCTTCAAGCGATACTGTTCTGTAATGGTAAACGGTATTTACCTTTAGTCGCCTCTTACAACACTTTATTTTTGGTACATTTTAAAAGGAAAGATAAATTCAATGCCAAATGGCTTTTTCCTTCCGGTTCAAAGCAGTGCACTCAGGATTCGTCATCTGTGATGATATTATAGACTGCCAATGGCTGTCCACCTTTTTTTTTTATCAGTTTACTTCTTTCCCACTCGACACGCAGTAGTTTTTGGTTCAAACAACCATTTCAATGGCGAGAATGTTTCTTTGAATCCAGAGCGGAACGAAGGATTATAGAGTAAAATCCAGAGCGCAGCGAGGCATTCAAAGTGACTCAAACTTAAAATAGTTGTTGGTAATTTATTTAATTTTATTCGTTGAATACAAAAATACAAATCTTTTCTCTTTATAATATTAGCGAGAGATGAACTTTATTTTTATAACAGAAAATATTCAAATGAAAGACAGGCGGGATAAAATATACACAAAATATTTAGTTTTCTCACGTTACAGTTAAACATTATTTGTAAATTTTTAGTTCAGTCATGTTGGACCATAGGCTTAGGATGTACCGAAAATATCCTACGTCTATGTGTTGGACAGTTAGAGCCTTGTTTGTTTTTGTTTCAACAACTGTGATTTAAACTCAGCCAGTAAATTAATATTTATTTCAAGTGTTATCTATCAATACATTATGAAACTCTTTCGAGGATGTAACAGGGCACGAGGGATGAATGCGAATGACGTAATATAGCTGAAGTTTTTAACTGTAGTGGTAGTTGTTATGTCAGGAAATGTGAAAATAACAATTTAAATAACAATCCAAACAAAAAAACTTTAAAAGAAAACAACAACTTTTTAAAAAGCAATATTAACCAAAGTTTCTTCTAACTGTACCCAAAAACTACTTTGCAACGACACCTTATTATAATATCCAATTACTTACATAAAAGAAGCTTACCTAAATAGTTTTGAACCCAAAAACTGCGGCATGATCGCAACAAACCAACCAACAACGCCGTTTACAAATCTCGGAAAAATTCTAAAAGTTCATTATAAGTGTGAAACTTGTACGAATAAAGGGAAAATACAGTCGGTACAGTGCAGTGGTGGAGGGTGAAATAGTGAAGTGTGCAGTTTCACACGTTCCACAGAACTTTTGAAACTCTAAAGTAAGAAATGATGTAGCGTGTTGTGAGGGGCGTAACATGCTGCAATTGCCGTTTTCTGAAAGTGTATGATTATAATGTAAAACTATATATCGTGCTGAACTAGTGGTACAATTTATTAATTAGTATTGTTAATAAATCTTCCTGACAAGGTATTTGTGGAAACATATACAGTATTACGATTAACAGATTCACGTGTAACTTTGCGGAAATCCCTATTTGACAATAACTTAACTTACGTATTTAAAAATATATTAAGAAAACAAATAATAAAATGAAGGATCATCACGAGGAACTCATCGATCGCTGATAGATCCTTCCAATTCTGTGCTTCGAAGCCATGACGTCATGTTGGCTTAGTAGCAAACTTAGGCAGATAAGTTACTAGATGCTTATATTTTTATATTCATCAAATGTTTTCTAAAATATTAATTCATGGTTAAATATTGTTTGGTAAAAAGTCCAATATACATAATATTGAGACGTTATGAATCCGAAAATATCATATAATATTATTTGAATACAAATAAATTACATTTGTATCATTTTATTCATTTAAAAAGTATTTTTTTTTATTAAATTATTTATTAGGGAAAGTAATAAATTCCCAAATGACAAAACAATACATTATTAGAAACAGTGACTGCTACAATTTCTTACTTATGTAAACTAGCTAACGTGACGGTCAGATGTGCCGTTTAATCCGGTTGAAAGATTTTTCGAACCGTAATGAAAATTAAAATTTCGCTCCTATAATGTTAAAATATGCAAGCTGATTGTGCTCTCGTTAACACATCCAGACAATGCTTCGTGTAGAAGCGAAACGAGTCTAAGATCTTTCCAGCCTTTACTTGGCGTTTTTTTACGTTGAGTCGTTTTACATGCGCTAGAATTATTTAATTATAGGAAACATCAGAACATTGATTGATATTTCTAATGGTAATTACAAACTACTTATATGTTTCGGCATATTCTATGTTATTATTTATTAAATACATAACCTTATTTCACGCTACGTATACAAATATAAACTCGAATATAAAAGTATCGCAGTGTAATGTGATGAGTTAACGAACTACTTTCTAACTGTGACATGTATGCATCGCACTTCCCACCAGTTCATTAATATAGAGTCGGCATGAAATGTACAGAGTAACACAAAAGACAGAGACGGCACGGCGGCGGCGGCGGCGGCGGTACGCTCGCGGACTGCGTTGTCCGTTCGTGTATAACAATCCGTTTTGTCACGTCCACGTCGCGCGTCGTCGCGTCGTACTGCCTTTTTTGTCAGTAGCCAGAACTCGTGTGACAAGAGATTTCTCGAAATTTTAGAGAGGTTTACTTCTTTTGACAAACGTTTGGATGTGCTGCGTGTATTTTGGTTGATAAGGCAGAATTTTAGCCGCATGTTCAAGGAGATTATTTTCATAAATTTGGATATGTTCATTCATTCAAATATTTTTCTATGTATACGTCTATCAAAAGCCACTATTCCATACTGTTTACGCCGTATTGTATTTTGTATTTTAGTATGCTAGTGGTCGATTATAAATAAGCATTTTATGGATAATATTCTGTAACTGTCATGGTGTACCTGTTTTACAAAAATATATTAGATTTTATATTCATTGTAGTGCGATTCTTGTGAGGGAGTAATTATTTATATGAGCCTTCGACTCCCAGCCAGGTCGTATTTGTGTAAATTATTTTGATAGTCAATTATAAAAGTAATTTGATAAAAATATTTATAGGTACATACTTTTTAAATATGATGGCATATTGTGTTTCAATTTACACCAGTTCAATTCAAAATCTGGACGATAATATTCAAAACTATACAAAAGAAAGAGGCATATATTTCAGTTAAGTTTATGCCTATGAATTTACATATTTGGAATAGTAAATTCTGTCGTTAAAATTAAAATCTAAATTATACTCCATGTAAATCCGATTGGCCCCGGCGCGTGATTGGCGTCACTAAATCACGACAGTGACGTGTGCATTGCATCACGCCGCCGCATATAAAACTTTATAGCTCTATGATTATTACTTTACTCCACACTCTAGATGCATTTGTGACTTTACGTTCTATTTTCTACTACGTTAAGTTCAAAATCGTTGGTAGGAACAGCGGTAGATAAAAATATGGCTCTAAAAATGTTGGTACATGTGCATTAAAAGCTGGAATATATTTAAAACAGGTAATAAGCATTGTGAGATTTTAGTGCATATTTTATGGTATCCGGCTAAAATGTGGAGCTCTTGGAAGGGAACTAACAACCCACAGATAACACGATAGTTAGTGCGCTATGTTGCCAGTAGTGCTCATTAAATGTGGTTTCGGGGCACATATTCATGAGCTTAACATATTTACAACGATATACATTGTAATGATACCTAGTGGGAATAGCATTTCGTATGCAACACAAACATTATTTCAACAATAATACATCATTTATTTTTTTACTTTCTGTAATAAAAGTTAGATTTACATAATTAGTTAATCTATAACATTAGTATTTTGCATTCTTTTTTCGAAAAAATAAAATACGGACCATTGGAGTACCTGCACCTTTTTTGAAGACGGTAAAACATAATTATCTGCGAGTTTGCGGATAATGAATATAAGATAATTAAACCACGGTGGCAATTTTAGAGGTAAATTCTTCAAATTATGACTTTTAATATCAATGTATGATGCCACCGATGATTTTACTATCTCAGGTGAACAAACTACTAATGCGGAGAAAAAACAAAAACTGTACCGTTTGCAACAGCGATGGTTTCTACGTAGATTTAGACCTAAAATCTGTTATTTTTTTTTGTTTTTATCGTTATGGTTGTTAAAATTAATAAGCACCCTCAAGTAGAAAATCTGCCGCCAAGCACCTAACGGTGTGTTCCGGCAGCAGTCCTTGAGAGCCAGTGAAATAACAGGCAAAATGAGACTTAACAGGTACCTATGTCTCAAGGTGATGGGCGCAGTGCAGTTCGTCACTTGTGATGAAATGCATCTGTTATAGGCAGAAGATACCGCTTAACATCAGGTGGGCCTCGCGCTTGTTCCATCACAATAACAAAAAAAAAAACTTACCATTAGGTGAAAGGTCAAAGGCTTGCCTATAAGCAATTAAAAAAAACTTCCTTTCTTGTGGATTAAATGTCTTATGGACTGTCTAGCGGACGGAGAGACATGTATAGTCAAAGTTTATTGAACTACAAGCAAGACTTATTTTATAGGTAGCTTTGAACTTGTTTACAAAATGCACCATCTAAATAAATATTTTTGTGATAATGAAGAAATGTTTAAGCCTTAAACTCAAAACCTAACCACACCGACGACGTCACGTCAGCTGATTAGCAGGTCCAAGCGTTTGATCGTATTGTTTTCTATCTAACGTATCTAAAGCACTTGATGCAGGGATTGTATTGTTATAAGTAATAAATATTAAAATAATCAACTCGACCTTAAACTCAAGTCTCAAGTAAAAACAAACAATACCTACTTATTATACTTTAGAAGGTCAAACAGGTGACTTGTGTAGTAATTGCCTTTTGACCTTCCACAAAGTTAAACAATCCGTATACTTTCCTCAAAATGCACCGTTAATCAAGTTAAAGAATATGTAGAAGGTGCGCGTTATATAGAAGGGCGGCCTAAGGGCGGCGCCCTAATGGAGCGAATTACTCACGCCCTGATTGACCCAAATTGATTGAAGCCGATGAGCGGACGCTTCTTGCCGATTGTGCGGCCGGACTATTACCGGCCACTCTTACGGGAAGAATAAAACATTATAATATACGGGTATGTGTAGGTTTCTCTGCTTAGGTGGATCTTTGTAATAAGACAAGGTCCATGTATTGTTTTTTGTTTACATTGTATAGTATATAACCACAACATAAAGTATAGTATTTCGGAAACTTTTAATAAGTATGTTGCGTGTTTTTAAATGGCCGTTTCTTTGGAATTGTAATTGGTAACCGGTTGCAATTTCACAGTCGCAGAATATGTGTGAGTTTGGCGGATTTCCTAACAAATATGTAACTATAATAATCAACAATAATAATAAAAGTGGGTCTTCGGACATAAAAATGTTTTGTCTTAGGTTTTCGCGATTATTACACATAGTAATTAAACAACTTTAAACGGTTTGGTGTTGTCATCCCGTGACCACGATCACTGCAAAGTGTTTGAAACGTCAGGAGAAAAATAATGATAAATATACACGATTTAAACCGTTTAAAGTTGTTTAATTACTGTAAAAATGATTTTTTTAAGATTTCAGTCTTTGCTCTATCGTAAAAACGTTAATACATGCAAGTGACCGTGATTACAGTCCAACATCTATCGTGTAACAACAAAAATCAAAAGCGGTCAAGTTCATCGGAGTCCTCAGAACGTATCACTCATGAATTGTGTGTTTGTACGTAAGCCTCGATTCAAAATATATTTTTTATAAAACATAAAGGCATCATAAAAATTATTATAAATAAAATTTTTATCATTTATTAAAATAAATTAAATCTTTTAAAATAATCATTACCATGAGTCCTAATGGTATTTCTAATGGTAATTACAAACTACTTATATGTTTCGGCATATTCTATGTTATTATTTATTAAATACATAACCTTATTTCACGCTACGTATACAAATATAAACTCGAATATAAAAGTATCGCAGTGTAATGTGATGAGTTAACGAACTACTTTCTAACTGTGACATGTATGCATCGCACTTCCCACCAGTTCATTAATATAGAGTCGGCATGAAATGTACAGAGTAACACAAAAGACAGAGACGGCACGGCGGCGGCGGCGGCGGCGGTACGCTCGCGGACTGCGTTGTCCGTTCGTGTATAACAATCCGTTTTGTCACGTCCACGTCGCGCGTCGTCGCGTCGTACTGCCTTTTTTGTCAGTAGCCAGAACTCGTGTGACAAGAGATTTCTCGAAATTTTAGAGAGGTTTACTTCTTTTGACAAACGTTTGGATGTGCTGCGTGTATTTTGGTTGATAAGGCAGAATTTTAGCCGCATGTTCAAGGAGATTATTTTCATAAATTTGGATATGTTCATTCATTCAAATATTTTTCTATGTATACGTCTATCAAAAGCCACTATTCCATACTGTTTACGCCGTATTGTATTTTGTATTTTAGTATGCTAGTGGTCGATTATAAATAAGCATTTTATGGATAATATTCTGTAACTGTCATGGTGTACCTGTTTTACAAAAATATATTAGATTTTATATTCATTGTAGTGCGATTCTTGTGAGGGAGTAATTATTTATATGAGCCTTCGACTCCCAGCCAGGTCGTATTTGTGTAAATTATTTTGATAGTCAATTATAAAAGTAATTTGATAAAAATATTTATAGGTACATACTTTTTAAATATGATGGCATATTGTGTTTCAATTTACACCAGTTCAATTCAAAATCTGGACGATAATATTCAAAACTATACAAAAGAAAGAGGCATATATTTCAGTTAAGTTTATGCCTATGAATTTACATATTTGGAATAGTAAATTCTGTCGTTAAAATTAAAATCTAAATTATACTCCATGTAAATCCGATTGGCCCCGGCGCGTGATTGGCGTCACTAAATCACGACAGTGACGTGTGCATTGCATCACGCCGCCGCATATAAAACTTTATAGCTCTATGATTATTACTTTACTCCACACTCTAGATGCATTTGTGACTTTACGTTCTATTTTCTACTACGTTAAGTTCAAAATCGTTGGTAGGAACAGCGGTAGATAAAAATATGGCTCTAAAAATGTTGGTACATGTGCATTAAAAGCTGGAATATATTTAAAACAGGTAATAAGCATTGTGAGATTTTAGTGCATATTTTATGGTATCCGGCTAAAATGTGGAGCTCTTGGAAGGGAACTAACAACCCACAGATAACACGATAGTTAGTGCGCTATGTTGCCAGTAGTGCTCATTAAATGTGGTTTCGGGGCACATATTCATGAGCTTAACATATTTACAACGATATACATTGTAATGATACCTAGTGGGAATAGCATTTCGTATGCAACACAAACATTATTTCAACAATAATACATCATTTATTTTTTTACTTTCTGTAATAAAAGTTAGATTTACATAATTAGTTAATCTATAACATTAGTATTTTGCATTCTTTTTTCGAAAAAATAAAATACGGTCCATTGGAGTACCTGCACCTTTTTTGAAGACGGTAAAACATAATTATCTGCGAGTTTGCGGATAATGAATATAAGATAATTAAACCACGGTGGCAATTTTAGAGGTAAATTCTTCAAATTATGACTTTTAATATCAATGTATGATGCCACCGATGATTTTACTATCTCAGGTGAACAAACTACTAATGCGGAGAAAAAACAAAAACTGTACCGTTTGCAACAGCGATGGTTTCTACGTAGATTTAGACCTAAAATCTGTTATTTTTTTTTGTTTTTATCGTTATGGTTGTTAAAATTAATAAGCACCCTCAAGTAGAAAATCTGCCGCCAAGCACCTAACGGTGTGTTCCGGCAGCAGTCCTTGAGAGCCAGTGAAATAACAGGCAAAATGAGACTTAACAGGTACCTATGTCTCAAGGTGATGGGCGCAGTGCAGTTCGTCACTTGTGATGAAATGCATCTGTTATAGGCAGAAGATACCGCTTAACATCAGGTGGGCCTCGCGCTTGTTCCATCACAATAACAAAAAAAAAAACTTACCATTAGGTGAAAGGTCAAAGGCTTGCCTATAAGCAATTAAAAAAAACTTCCTTTCTTGTGGATTAAATGTCTTATGGACTGTCTAGCGGACGGAGAGACATGTATAGTCAAAGTTTATTGAACTACAAGCAAGACTTATTTTATAGGTAGCTTTGAACTTGTTTACAAAATGCACCATCTAAATAAATATTTTTGTGATAATGAAGAAATGTTTAAGCCTTAAACTCAAAACCTAACCACACCGACGACGTCACGTCAGCTGATTAGCAGGTCCAAGCGTTTGATCGTATTGTTTTCTATCTAACGTATCTAAAGCACTTGATGCAGGGATTGTATTGTTATAAGTAATAAATATTAAAATAATCAACTCGACCTTAAACTCAAGTCTCAAGTAAAAACAAACAATACCTACTTATTATACTTTAGAAGGTCAAACAGGTGACTTGTGTAGTAATTGCCTTTTGACCTTCCACAAAGTTAAACAATCCGTATACTTTCCTCAAAATGCACCGTTAATCAAGTTAAAGAATATGTAGAAGGTGCGCGTTATATAGAAGGGCGGCCTAAGGGCGGCGCCCTAATGGAGCGAATTACTCACGCCCTGATTGACCCAAATTGATTGAAGCCGATGAGCGGACGCTTCTTGCCGATTGTGCGGCCGGACTATTACCGGCCACTCTTACGGGAAGAATAAAACATTATAATATACGGGTATGTGTAGGTTTCTCTGCTTAGGTGGATCTTTGTAATAAGACAAGGTCCATGTATTGTTTTTTGTTTACATTGTATAGTATATAACCACAACATAAAGTATAGTATTTCGGAAACTTTTAATAAGTATGTTGCGTGTTTTTAAATGGCCGTTTCTTTGGAATTGTAATTGGTAACCGGTTGCAATTTCACAGTCGCAGAATATGTGTGAGTTTGGCGGATTTCCTAACAAATATGTAACTATAATAATCAACAATAATAATAAAAGTGGGTCTTCGGACATAAAAATGTTTTGTCTTAGGTTTTCGCGATTATTACACATAGTAATTAAACAACTTTAAACGGTTTGGTGTTGTCATCCCGTGACCACGATCACTGCAAAGTGTTTGAAACGTCAGGAGAAAAATAATGATAAATATACACGATTTAAACCGTTTAAAGTTGTTTAATTACTGTAAAAATGATTTTTTTAAGATTTCAGTCTTTGCTCTATCGTAAAAACGTTAATACATGCAAGTGACCGTGATTACAGTCCAACATCTATCGTGTAACAACAAAAATCAAAAGCGGTCAAGTTCATCGGAGTCCTCAGAACGTATCACTCATGAATTGTGTGTTTGTACGTAAGCCTCGATTCAAAATATATTTTTTATAAAACATAAAGGCATCATAAAAATTATTATAAATAAAATTTTTATCATTTATTAAAATAAATTAAATCTTTTAAAATAATCATTACCATGAGTCCGATGGCTACTTTTTTCTTAAACATTACTTAATTTGACCGCAGTATAGACTGGCATAAACTGTCAACTCAATCAACACTTGATCATGTTTGCCTCACAAAATGTAATATTTTGGTAGTATTAGCAATATGAGTCTCCTCTTTTGAACTATTACATATTAACTTAACGGTCAACCTTGCTGTGTGCATTTACTTGTATGGTGAATCTCTCTACGCGCTAGAAAAAAAGGATGGGGGTTTTAGGATTATTGCGATCGGTAGTATTTTTAATGATTTTTTTTGTGTATCTTGGGTAGTCGTACCGTCAAGGGAGAAATGGTGGCCTATTTGGGTCCACATCAGCTGGGGTTCGGTACTGTCCTGGGATGCGAAGGGGCTATTCATGCCCTTCGAGCGTTCGCGGTGAACCTGGATAACGCTGGGTGTATAGTATTGAAATTAGACATCCGAAATGTATATTTAACTCTCTGGAAAAGGATGTGTTACTGAAGTATCCGCGCAGGTACCATCCCTCTATCCTTTTCTTTATCAAGTCTATCACACTCCATCTAACCTTTTCTACAATCAAGTGCCTATTCTTTCTCATGTTGGTGTCCAGCAGGGGAACCGCTTGGCCTTCTTATTTTCAGTCATGTATAGGCATTCAGAAAGCGGTTGACTATTTGCGGTTCCCTCTAAACGTCTGGTACTTAGATAGCGGTACTATTTGGGTTGCGCCAGACGTCTTAGAGCATGATCTGCGGGTTATTCTACCATGATTAGCTTAATGGAGCCGGGACTGCAAGTTAACATGGCCAAGTGCGAGTTTTTCCTTTGTAGCCCGGAGGCTTGACGGGCTTTTCTTCTTTTCAAGGAGCTCGAACCAGGAACTTAGAAGTTGGACACTTGTAACTTTCCCTTCCCGGCTCCTTTATATCCTTTTGCCATTCCGAAAGCTATTCTGACATTAGCTTAGTATCTTTTGATGAGGTGATTAAACGGTACCTTGCTTATTTAATTGGGTGGTTTGGGCGTGCGGCACGCAGAAGATTTGAGTTCGACAGCTTTTCTGGCGTCGGCGCCTGGGGTTGCAAGTCTTGTCACAACTATTCTCCGCAACGTTGATAGGGTTAGCATTCCTCATGTAAACTAAAAAAAAAAGAGAGAGCACCGGATGCTCCAGCAGCACGACCGGCTCTCAATCCTGGCAAGTCTGCTCCCTTGTGTCCCCCTTCCCGGTACCAGCGCGTCTGGGACGAGCTTGGTTTGAAGGCCATTGCTGCTAAACTTTTGAGCGTAGCGGAGGTTGCGTATGTACGAGATTGCGAGTGGTGTCTCAGCCTGAATCCGAAACAAATATATTTTTACGAACTTATTTTTGTTTATAAGTGTTAAAATAAATACTCTGATATACATACTAAGAGTTCATAAACAAATTAACTTATCAGTTCAAAACTTATTAGATCGATAATAACTTAATATCACATGAATCATCAGCTCTTTTTGTCACTCATCTGCGGTTTTTTTGCTGAGTTGCGCTTGTGGCTTTTGTTATGGTGTTAACCGACGTCAAACGCCCGGTGGTCACGCGCACGGTTAAACAGTTAACCGGTCGCCGATTAAACACGTCGGCTCATTAGATTTACGAGCAGTAATTGGTTAATAATAGCCCCTGGAAATAATAGATAGCAGCATTTTGCTTTTTACGCAAATAAACTCGTTTTAATATATAGTTCAGTTGTTTTTCGTGAATTGATTATATGTAAAATTAATTTCAACTTCCGTCCGTGAATTGAAATCTATGTTTAGATATCGAATTAACTGATAAATCTGTGTTATACTTACTTCTTGTAAAACTGCATACCTAAAAAGTAACTGATATACAAACATACATATAATCACGCCTGTATTCCCCGAAGGGGTATGCAGAGGTGTGTAAACACCCACGTTTTGCTTATTGGGTTTTGGTCCCATGTAATAGGGGGCGAGCCTATTGCCATTCGCCGGGCACAGTTTCAGGGTCATATCATACAAAACGTTTTCTCTTACACAGTGGACGAAACACATACACATAAACATATTACGGATAATATGTTTAAGCTAACAACATATAAGACAGGAACACAAGAACATATTGTATGAAACCCTGGCAGGGCGCTAAGATGGTAAACAGCCCTGTTGTGCGTCTAATGCACACAAAACCTTACTCACACCCACGTGAGAAGTGACACGCTGCTAATTTGGCGCACTTTTCCCTTAGTCGCCTTCTACGACACCCACGGGAAGAAATGGGGAGGTGACATTCTAACCCGGCACTCCACGAGGTAACTGATATATTATTTTTGAAGCGTTCGTAGCGAAGTTTTCTTAGCTGTTCTTAACTGATCAACAAAGTTAAGCAAAATCCGCCGCGGTCATGAGTTGGATGGGTGACCGCTTCGGAGGGCACGTTAAGCTGTCGGCCCCGGTTGTTGTCTTACGATGGCAGTCGTGATAGCTTGGTGGTAGGGCATTTTGCGAATGCCCGCCTGGCTAGTTACCACTCTCAAGTAAGAAAATCTGTCGCCAAGCTCCTAACGGTTTGTTCCGGCAGTTGTCCAATCACATCATCAATTTCCATCAAGTGAGGTAGTGGTCAAAGGCTAACCTTTCAGGCATAAAAAATAATAATTAAAAAATATATTGGGATAGTACTTATTTCAACTCAAAAAATACCGTATCGGTGCTCCATATTTTTTACCGCCCATATTATTTTTAACTTCAAGATCTGGTTTTAAATTATTAGTTTAAAGTTAAAATTGAATAAAATGCCATTCCAAAACTGCATTGCAACTAAAAAATAAACATAAAATAGAACATATCCTCGCAGATATAGCGGCATAACTCCGGTAGCGCGGAGCAGGATATTAAATCTCCAATAAACCGACGGTTTGCGTTTATTTTTCCAATTGACTTTTAATCTACAGCACTTGATTAATTTTCAACGGATTTCCGCTTTAGTTTCGCAACACCGCGAGGATTTAATTAAAATTTGTTGGAATATTTATGGTTTAGCTATTTGATTGATTTGATAATTATTTAAAATAGCGCATAACTATAAATTCAATGGCTTCACCTTCGCACACGTTGAAAAGCCGGGAAAATGTAATATGCAAAATAGTTTGTTGCATATGCAGTCAAGAAACTAATCTTTGTACCAAATTAAAACATAATTCAGCCCTAACGGAACTGAGTGTGGTTACAAAATGTCTTACATACATACAATTATTTAAAAAAAAAAAAAATTTAAATAATCAACGTGGTCCAGCATCCAAAATGTCTCGTTCCCCGTGAGGATAAAAAGCCAAGCCAATTCACTTTCGAAATATAGGGCAATGAGTCAAAGAAAACTGGTATATAATATATACTTATTGATGAATACTGGATAGTTATACATATTGATATTCTTCAAGCGTGTGAAAAGAAGCAAAATGTTAGATACTAGGGCATCTCAGGGAGAAATAAAATAATATTAGGAGCATTAGAAGAGCTCAAGAGAGGTTCCTATTAATTTTAAAAATACTGAGAGAGGAATAATATTTTCTTAAGTTGGAAACTCATACTAGTATTATAGCGCTTGTAACTAAGTTTGGTTAACATTCTACATGATTATGGCATTCGCGTGTTTAAAATAATAACTCGTATTATCTTAAAATATAACAGCTGAACACCAATGCACGCGATTCCATAATGTACGTATCAAACCGTCAAAAACATTAAAAATTACGTTTACAAATTTAACCAATTAAATAATAAGAAAAATATATATATCAGATAATGTAACAATTATTCTCAGAACCTTACGTATTACGCGATCAAATAAAATAGTTAGACGGTCCACAACATTTTTTTATTATTATTAAATGTTGAGTTTCCCGCCATGGGCGTTATCATCTGCCTTAAGTAGACATGTAAGTCTCATACAACTCGGTGTACCGACAACGTTGTGGGCGTGAAGGAACAGATAAAAGCAAATAGCTAATAGTGGTTAGTTGAAGCGCTCAATCTGTTAACTTTATGTTATGATCAACCGTGGACGTCATTCAAGGTTAAAAATTGATCGTCTTGACTACTTACACAATCTATAGCAGATTGTGTACGGCTAATTCAAATCAATATAGAGCCAGAGTTCACTAACAAAGTCAGGAACTAAGAACACTAATAAAATCTATAGTACAATAAAGTTTAATTCATCATTAGCAAGAATAGCAGCTTCATCTACATTTGCTCTCTTTTTGGTATAGGCTTTTAAAAACCATCTTTATTTTGATCATGTTAGTTTTATGGTTTTACATTTTAAAACGCATCAACAATTTTCTCGTTTAAAAAGTACCTATTTTCCGACTGACAATAATATCCGTTACCTATTTACTATCCATTTCTAACAAAAAACATTGCAAAAAACACGGCTCTGTTTTTCAAAGAACATTACTTAAAACGCTTGACGCCCCCGTGTTATCTCCATCGCAACCTAAATCGATACAGAAAAGTATTTCAACTGAGTAGTTATAGAGTTTCTCTGTCTGATCAGTGAGGGTGCACTGAAGCGAACTTTTGTGTTGTGAGCCGGGATTTGCGCAATCCCCTTATATTCCTCTGTGCGATATGATTCGCTGCACCTTGTTTTGTGCGGTGTCTATGAATAAATTGCTTTGTGAATATTTACTTGCATTTGTTATTTTTATGTGAAATACTGTATTTGCTGGACCTGTATGTATTTTATTGGAAACATTAGGTATTTCAAATGGTGTACAAGATATGATAAAAGAAAATACGTATATTAATGACAACAATATCAGAACAGACTTATAAGGTACACAAAATATTACAAACTAAATACAAAATAGCAACAAACTGGCCAAGTGCGAGTCGGGGCTCGCTCTCTAAGGGCTCCATATAGAAACAGCCCGAAAACGAAATTATTTTCTGTAGATTTTTGTTACAGCTTCCAAACTTTGTATCAGCGTGCTTATTTCTTGGTCAAGTTAATCGAAAAAGAGAGTAATTTATAATATATCACATATATATTATTTAAGATATAATAAAATACTATGAACTATATACAACACTACAGCTACTACAATAAAAACATTTAGATCCCCATAAGTCATTGCAGACTGATAGGCAGTCCAAATGCTCTAGCCCACTGCCAGTAGGCAGCGTGCCAAGCATGCTGGTAGCATTGCCCCGTTGAATTGCAATGCTTATTCTAAAAATAATAAAATATAATAAACTATAGTACATATTTCGATATTCCTATTTCAGTTATTTTTTTAGATAGACCCCGGAACTAAAATATGTCACTGATAAATACCTAATTTTCTATTTCTTTTCATACAAAATATTTATATTCTACTCAACGAGCTCTAGACGACATCGACATTCATTGTAGAATGAAATAAAATATTTTGTTGCAGCTATTTTGTCACATTTTATTTTTTACCCTGAAATTTTTTATCGAATTTTAAATATAAATAACTTTATTCTACCAATAGTCGTCTTGTCAGGTTTGTAAATCTTTAGGTTAACGAGCTAGATACCAGTGACGTACATACTCGACGTACACAGATCGATACACAGCAGAGTCTCATTAATAAGGCTCCGTTTTGTACTTTGGGTACGAAACCCTAAAAACTAACAAAAATTAAATACCTATAGAGTAATGGAAAATAAATAAATTTCTATGTGAGGATAGAAATGAGACCCTTCTCAACAAAATATGCTCGCTTCAAAGTTATACAACTGCTCTGTTTTTCTAGGTCGCCTGGCTAGGTAGGCTAGCCTTTGAATACAATCTCAACTTACCAACGGGGTAAGTTATAATAATGCTCTCGAAGATATTTCTCAGGGTTAGGTTAATACAGTAACTGCCTGTTTAGTAACTGCCGGAACCATGTACGACTCGCATTCCGTCAGTTTTATTGATAAGTAATATACGAGTAATTGTTCTGTGATGTTTGGTTACAATATTTACTATCTAAGATATAAACGAAGAAGCGGGCATTACAGGTTAATTATAAATTCATAAGGACTGCCATCGGCGACGGTTCTGTAAGATGTAAAGTTTGTGAGACGAGGGCTGTCCTAAACTAATCTGGATCACGTCTGTTGCTCGCACATGTCTTGAATAATATTACCTTCCTTCCTAATATTATAAAGTTAGGTTTACGTGTGCTTTGGTCTGAGAAGATCGTCACTTCTTTTTCAATTTCTTGCACACTGATCCTTTCTTGTTATCTTTTATACTATTTAAAAAGCTGAACTAAGAATAGCTTGTGTTGGAAATAAAAAAAAATAGCATAAATTTATACAAGAATGTTAACTTTCTTTAGAAGAATTTGCTCTGAATGATTGTCCAATTTGCCTTAGTTCTCATTCTAAACCGTCAAATATTTATTTTCCTCCAGTAGAAAACAGCCTAAGCAAAGTGTTTCATTTTCATGTGCACCTTAACATACATACAGCACACTATAATTATGTATATATTTAACTGCTTCGTTTATTCAACTAGGGTTCTTTTGCGCGAACCCAAGTTCCGTTTTATTTTAAAGTTGAAACAAATTCAAAAAAAAACAATAATGACCGGCGGTGTGCCTTTATTCAAAAAATGACCACGAACTATACACAACACTACAACTACTATAACGAATGCATTTTGGCAACCTAAAGGCCATTGCAAGGTTACATACAGTCCAAATATTCCAGCCCACTACCTGCAATATAATACAACAGCGTGTCCATGCTTCTGGCAACATTGCCCCATTAGATTGCAATGATTATTCGTTCAGATAAATAAGTGCCAACTGGATGCTTAATTCTATTGATTTTACAAAATACAAAAAATAAATACGATATAACAAATAACGTAGTCTGAAAAACTTTAACTTCTTACTTAATACGTGTCAGAAGAGAAAGTCCCTTAAAGTTAGAGTGACAGTCGACTACCTCACCTGATGGTAAGTGATGATGTAGTAGAAGATGTTGTTTAGACTAACTTAGACCTTACTAACAGCAGCCGGAACAAACCGTTAGGTGCTTGGCGACAGATTTTCTAATTGAGGATGGTAGCTAGCCAGGTGGGCATTCGCAAAATGCCCTACCACCATGCTATAACGACTACCGTCCTAGTACAACAACCGGGACCGACGGTTTAACGTGCCTTCCGAAGCAGGGAAGCGCTCAGTAGTAATGTCACTAGTGCTCATCTATCCTACTCATGACTGCGGTGGACGTTGCTTAACTTTGCTGATCGGTTAAGAACAGCTAAGCAGACTTCGCTACGAGCGCTTCAACTGTTAGGAAATCCATATTTGAACCCAGGACATGAAAACTTGGACGTATCGATCACGTCACTGTAACAACGATAGACGATTTTTTAGCCGCGGGAACTGTAGTCTGAGTAAATCAATTAACCAACAAAAACAACTTACATACCAAACACTCAAGCAATTCAGGTATGAAACAGGCAAGTTGGAAGTTTAGCATGTCCTCAAATACCTACTTCCCCAAAGGCAGAAATACTTTAAACTTATACCGAGAACTTTGTCCGTTGTTGTCGGAAGTCTTATAAACTGGAACTTGGAATCTATTGCTCGCGCTATACCTCTGTTGCATGGTATGGAACATTTTGTTCAAACAATCATCCATGCTGCAACATAATTTGAAACATTAAATTCATGGTTTGCAATGGTTGACAATACAGATTTGCCGTAATTAAACACCTACACTGGTCCATCATACAATTACCCAGTACCTTTTATATGAGTCAACTTTCGCTTGGGGCAGGATTTTGCCGGTTCTTCTGGGTTCAACCATTTTGATTAGCATTTAAAATTATTGTTCAGGATCTATTTTATGTCACAAGTAATGATATGATTCAAAATCCCTCCTTGTTGTGACCGATGAGTAATGTAACGCAGCACTCAACTCGTGTTTGTTGGTTTGCTTCACTGAATTAATTCGGTAACAATTCAATTTTCCAATTTGGTTCAATTTTGCGATGGATCTGCTTCCAAGATCACTTTTAATTCTTCATTGTCAACTAGGGTATCCAGCCATCCACGGGGTTTGTTCTGTAGGTAAAAATGTCTTCAACCAAAACGTTGGAAACTGAAACCTGCAACGTACCGTGTTTTTTTAAGCGGCAGATTCCCATCTACCTCATTATGCCTTCAAGCTGCTTCTGTGGCGTTGATGCCACGGTGGAACTCGTATTCGTGAATAACCTGATGTTTTAAGTTTTCCACATTGTGAACATAACAATGTCAAAAAAAATCTAACGTCACGAAAACAAATAAATGGCTTAGTTGGAAACACAAATACACTAGCCGAAATTTTAAATAAGTTTGGATGTCCTAACCACACACCAGATATTTCAGTTCAAAGTGGCCAGTTTCACAAAACGTCATTCATTCATAATTTCATATGTAAGTGTATGTAGCAAGTGCAATAACTGCGTGAACAAGACGTGATATAGTCAGTGTCATGCAGAACGGTATCCCTGCAAATTTACTGTATTTGACAAGCGTGACGCTCAGGCAGCCAACATACTAGTGTGGAACACCTCTTATCATTTAAAAAAAAAACATATTCAAACATAACAATAACTTTGCCCGCATGCATGAAATTTAAGCCAAGCACCCGTAACGGTGTTCGGACAGCTATCCTTGAGAGCCAGTAACTCTCGGTTGTTTTTTATTGTTATGTATTTGTGATGGAACAAGCACATTGCCGCCTGATGTTAAGTAGACTAACCTCTGTCTATAACAGATGCATTTCGTCCGAACTTGAACTCTGAAACATACAGTTATTAAGTCTCACGTGCCTGCAATTTTTCTGGCTCTCAAAAACTGCTGCCGGAATATACTTTTAGGTGCTTGCCGACAGATTTTGTACTTGAAAGTGGTAGCTAGGCAGGCGAGCATTCGCAAAATGCCTTTCAACCATGCGGTGAAGCTCAAGCTGACGGTGGGAAACGAACCATGTACCTGGGGCACTACAGTCCATAGCTATAACCACATCATCACTTGACATCAGGTGATAAAGCAGTCAAAGGAACAGCTTTAAAAAAAACCTACATTAAAATAATGAAAAATAAATTAAAACTAATAATAATTACATTTTTCTTACTCAAAAGACTTAGTTGTTGATACATAGATGAATACACAACACATATTTTAACGAGCTCTGTTAGATAATGGAGTAAAGTGTCTTAATAAGTTTTGTATTTGTAGATAGTTCTGTGCACTTTGGTATTTATCTGCGGAAACGTAAACATGCTGTTGTACAACTATCAAGATTAGCCGCAGTTTTCCAGTAAAATAAAATAATTATATTGAACTGCCGAGGTAACCAATATTTTTTTATACTTAGCTCCCAACCAGTACCCACGTATGTGTATTGCTAAAGGCGCCCACTTGATACAAAATGGCGTCTATTCAGCCGTTTGCGGACGAGTGAACTCTGCGGCGCATCAACGAGCCATCCACGCGTACTGTGCACGCGTTTATTTATTGTTAGCTTAGCTTGCAAAATGCTTGGGATTCAATATTCTGTTCACTATGCTAGAGCGCCTCTGGGTTAAAAAGGAAAAGCTCCTACGAAATGTTTTTTGTGTTATTGTGACGGAACAAAACTCGAGGCCCACCTGATGTTAAGCGAATTGACCTACAACAGATGCATTTCATCATAAGTGATGAAATTGCACTGCGCCCGTCACCTTGAGATATAGTTATTAAGTCTCATGTGCCTGTAATTTCGCTGGCTCCCAAGGACTGCTGCCGGAACACACCGTTAGATGCTTGGCGACAGATGTTCTACTTGAGGGTGGTAGTTAGCCAGGCGGGCAATCACAAAATGCCTTTCAACCGTGTGGTGAAGCTTAACCCGGCGGTGGGGATCGAACCAGGCACCTGCGGCACGGCATTACCGCTCGGACTTGCTTCAAATATATTTTTACGTGAGTCATATTTTTATAGATAATGCGATGGCGATGGCGGGGGTGATCGCCTAATTCTAGTCACGATGAAGGTGAACTCCTCTTCATAGCATCATGTTTTTTTTCATTCAGAAATATAATATATAAATATATAATATATACTATGTGTTAAAGCTTGCAATCCTTTCCCTCATCCTCATTCCACCTCGGCCAAACACAACCTGAAGAAATAAGATTTGTATTGCGCGCCAATCAATAACAAGCTGCGACGTGTGGCGGCGCCACGGTGGAAACGAAACGTATAGTTTAAAGAAAGAAAATGAAAGGACATGCTGGCAACAAATCCGTGCTCAAGTTATTCTATTCGTTATAAGTACTTAGTTAGTGAAAAAAAATCACACAACCACAAATTTATGAGAAGTATTAGTTATTTAATATAATGTTCATATATTTTGGACAAATAAAAGGTCGTAGCCACTACGTGCAGCGCGCATGGAGATTAAACTTTAAGTACTGCATGTTATGTTTTATTTTTCATTACAAGTTCCAAGCTCCCCCTTAAAAAGTTATTATATATAGTTTTAGCAAACCTTGGTTCGAATAGGTACTATAAAAGCTACTATAACTGTGAAGTTATTACAACGATGTTCCCTTGAACCTTGATTAAAACTTCACAACCCTTGTACTTATTTGTACTTATTTGTATAGCAGAAACAATTTCAAATGTGAAAGCTTTCACTGTTCATTTAAAGTAATTTTGAATTTAGGTTTTCCACAATCCCCACGCTTGGCAGTCGTCTCAGAGATGGCAGCATAAGATGGCAGTCCGGCCCACCTTCTAACTTATGTTATGTGATTTAAGAATTTCCCCTTTCATTTGTTGTTCTTATAGGCGTCGGCTGTAGCTCTTACTTTAAATAAACTGTTGTGGTAATGTGGTCGAATCAGACAGCAACCTAGTAAAAGTTCCATGGAACATCCTTTCTAGTGCTGGAGTTTATGATTTCAGGTGCTTGGCGATATAATATTATCTACTAGAACTTGTGGCAGCTATCGCATTTATACAAAAGCATGTAAGAGTGCGATAAAGTAATTCTGTAAAACTAAAACAGGTTTATTTAGAGGATGTTTGCAAAGAAGTCCTTTAAAGGATGGTACTCATATAATGTCTGAAATATATAAAATCTCATACCGGCAAAAATATTTTATAATAAATGTTAATATTGTATAAATTAAAAAAATATATTTTATACCTTATCTAATGATATATAAGTGCGTTTTTTCCCTCTTGCTGCTCTTGTCAACAGTCTTATCTCACAGAGCTACTAGTATATGTTATCTACATACCTTAGCAGCTCTGTGAGATGAAGGCCTTATGGCTGAAATGTTTTTTTACGTATTCAATGCTTTACTCCACCGTTTTGAAGAAAAATCCATATAAATACCGAACCTGCTCACAAATTATCACAATCATCCAATGGTGGACAGACATACGAAAGTGTTTTAAGCCAAGCTGAAATGGTAACACTTCGCGCTCGCCCGGTCCAACACTCCAACAAATCAGTTGGACTACAGGTTAAGGTATAACATAACTACTGATCTGATAAAAGACTCGCTGTGAAACAAGTTAATGTGCCTATTTGGGCTATTTTTTTACTGTGCCGGGAAAGTCCATTTTATGGAAAGCGTCATCAGGCCTGTCCATTACAGTGGCAGTGTCACCTTCCTTGTTCTGTTTGACACTGCACTGGGCTCGTCACTCTGAGCTCTCGTTACTTAATGATTTCATTTGCTACAGTGCCTAAATACAGTAGTGTTGCACACCAGATTGTACTGGATCTGGGATGGACTGGTTCTCTTTAGAACTAGTGCGTCTTGTTGGGTACGAACCCATTGTCGCCGTCTTCGGCCTGCATAACACTGCGCTGAGCTCGTCAGGAACAGACTTGTAACTGGTCCATAACCCAAGTCAAGCTATTTCTCACAAGTACTCCGAATCAAACCATGCTAGTGATTGTCTGCTGCAGCACTATTTTAAATTCACTCCCAATTACCGAAGTACGAAACCACATGTGCCTGTTATTTCTCATACGAAATCTCTCGCATTCCCGCGCTCGGCCCACACGGTACAGTTCGTGTTCGGCGATTGTTAAGGCCACAACAGTCTGTTATTTGTTCGCATATTACGTTGCTACCCACTTTATTGTTGCTAATGAATAGCACAATGTAAACGGCCCCTATGCATGACACGGCAGTACGTTACCATCGACATTACCCTGATTTTATGGCATCCGTGATGGGTTTACGGCTTATTTCGTGAATGCTATCCGTTACCTGTTACCCATCCGTTATGGGTAATGTACGTGAGTATCAAGTTTATTCGAGTGCTTCATTTGTAGGATGCTTTCGGTTCATGTGAGGAGCGTACCTATCAAGGCTTATGTAACATTTGGTGCCTTTATAAGGTTGGATCCGCTCGATTGAATGTCTCTATATGTTGCTGTGTGACGCACTGATAATTTACTCACCTACGTTATTGCTATCAAAATGGCATTTATAAATTCGACCCCAATTTATTATGCCTAGAATTTTGCTTAATTTACTTTTCGTTTATAATAATATTATAATGGTACCGTTGCGATTGGAGCTCAATGATTTTCGAAACTTAATCTATGAATGATGAACTTGATCAGATGAACCGTCTGAGTCTTCGTCTGCATGGTTAATAGTCAAGTTCTAGTCACGAACTACTCCATACATTGATATAACTAATCTGAATGTGAAGTAATAACCTGTATATCTTTATCCGGATATGTCTAAATCCGGATAAAGATATACAGGAGGAACGAAGTGATGGCTCAGTGGCATTGACTACGGAATGCCGCGCAGCAGATCCATGGTTTGAATCCCGCCACGAGCTTGAGCTTCAATTGGTGGTGGTGATGGAAGGGCATTTTTTGAATCCCCGCCTGGTTAGCGACCACCCTCAAGTAAAAAATCTGTCGCCAAGCACCTAACGGTGTGCTCCGGCAGCAGTCCTTGAGAGCCAGCGAAATTAAAGGCACATGAGACTTAACAACTATGTCTCAAGGTGACGGGCGCAGTGCAATTCGTGACTTGTGACGAAATGCACCTGTTATAAGCAGAGGTTAGTCCGCTTAACATCAGGTGGGCCTAGAGCATGTTCCGTGATAGTAACATTAAAAAAAAATACACTTTTGAAGGACAAGATACCCTTAAACACTGAGTGTTAAGTCATTTAATGCATTCAAGACCAAACTATCGCAAACATGTCACTGAAATGCATTGCATTAATACTGTAGTAGCCACGTAGCTCCGACGGTATTAATGTTAGCCACTTAGCTCCTACAGTATTAATGTGTAAGAAGGTACTACGATTCTACAGTTTAAAACCTTAAATGTTTAAGTACCGTTCTCCAAAAAGTGACTGTTTTGTCTTTAGTCTGTTATGATAGAAACCCGGAGGTTATCGTATAAAACCATTTGAAAGAAACTTGTGTGTTTTTAATACTTTCCTTTATATACATTCAACTTAAAAAATTGGTGATTAAAGTACGAGAGTTTTCCACCTGCATATCAACACTTCACAGATTGAAAGTCCGTCCCCATCCGCTACGCTTTGTACGCTATCATGTTTCTACGGATTAGCTTTCTGTTTCTCTATGACGTACTTTATAGGGTTTTAAACATAAAAGGGTTTGTACGAGAGCCTACTTAACTAAGATTGTATGCCTGTGAATATCGATATGCCTGAGATGGTTCTGAGATAGTTTGAACATGTAGATAGGAAAACTTGCCCTCGAATTTTTACTATTAGTAAATAATACACGTTCATTGAACCCAATCATTTATATATCGGGAATGTAGTCGAGCATTATTTATCAACGAATTAGCATTGCATTACAACGGGGTAATGGTGACTGTCAGCATGCCGTTAGTGGACTGGAGCATTTGGACTACCAGGGCGTCAAGTCTGCTGATCAATATGAATCTATAATGGACTCGGCCTGGTCAATTTTGACAGTTTTGTAGTTTACTAACTTCATATCGTTCATATTGAGTCAATATTGATCCAATCTCAGTTTCATATGAAAACGAAACGAAATAATAAACTAATAATAACGAAATTGTTTTCTGAATCACCTTACTCTTCTCTTCTTATTTTTTGTTGGCAACATCGTCAAACCAGCCTTGATTCATCATAGATTCATATAATCATATGGGATCAGCAGACTACCGATTCTGTCTTGTATTAATCTTGATTGAGTCTATGCTGAATATGAACATGTAATTAGCAGACTTGACCCCCGTGGTCGTGTAAAGACATTTAGTTCCTATATTTTTTCGTATTTGTGGCTGTAGTGATGTGTAAAGCTTATACTGTTTTGTACAAATAAAAAGATATTTGAATAAATTGACAAGTATTATTTTTTACTGATTTATATTCTTCATTTGCCTACTTTAATTTTTAAAGAGTAAAAACAATAGTGATACAAAATCGGAGACCGTAAAAATAAAAAATACGGTCTTTATCTGCCTACTGCGGACGATTTTTATTTAGTGATGTTACAAAAACAATATGTATACAATCATATTCAATAGGAAGCAATAATCGCGTTAGTCCTTATATTAATAATTTACTCCTTAACTTATTAGGAACCGGCTAGGACCCGCGTTATATTTACCGGAAAGATTTCGACCAGCTTCGGACTGTTTTGAAGTCCTTCGTCTGGGAGTCACGGTCAACTTCAACCGGAATTGTGGGTGGAACATACCACCGGCACGGAAAACTGTCTTGAACATCTGTGACTCCAATATTGTGCGCCTGGATCGTGAGACTGATACAGTTAGTGTGGTGTGTCATCAGCCCTATATTACCAATTACAGTGACAGTGAGACAAGTTACATTTCTGACGGCGACATGGCAATGCAGCTGAGCCGGGCTACACACCGCCGTCTCGACGGCAGTTACGCGCTGAGGCCCGTGCTCGTCGCATAGCGCAATCGTGACTCCCAGACGAAGGACTTCAAAACACTCCGAAACTGGTCGGAATCTTTCCGGTAAATATAACGCGGGTCCTAGCCTGTTCCTTATAAGTTAATATGGATAAAACTCGGATTGTTTCCAAAGTGAAATTTACTCTTTGCTTTCGGAAAGATTCATTGGCATTCTATTCTAATCCTTTGCAGTTTTTAGGGTTGCGTACCCAAAGGGTAAAAACGGGACCCTACTACTGAGACTTCGCTGTCCGTCCGTCCGTCTATCACCAGGCCGTATCTGAAGAACGGTGATAGCTAGACAGTTGAAAAATTTTCACAGATGATGTATTTTTATTGCCGCTATAACAACAAACACTAAAAATAAAATAAACATTTAAGGTGTTCCCTTACAACTAACTTGATTTTTTTTACCGTTTCTTGCTCGATACTAATAACGGTGACAGGTAGACGCTTTAACTATTTACAGAATATTTAGTTTTATGGTCTCTTTAAATATAATGAGTTAAAATAAAATAAATAATTAACGGGGCTCCCATACAATAAAATAGGTATTCGCTGGCCTACCCAGCTCTGCACTACGAAAAGTGTCTGTAACTTGCAAGATCAGGTTACAGATAATGGTACGGAACCCTTCATGTGCGAGTCCCACTCGCACTTGGCCGGTTTTTTTAATAGAAGCAAATGAACACTTACCGCAGGGTATACACGTTATCGTATGCCTCAATATCCTCTCGGCCATTCGTTACAATATTTTACCTGCCTTATATGTATATAATTTTTTATGTTACGTAATACAAACGTCATTTAATACTATGCCCAAGAGTCACGTTTTGTGTAGAACAGAGTGACGGTGTGTTGAATGTTTCAAGTTAAATGCAATTATAATTCTAGAAGGTAAGTGTTAACAAAATAACTGTACAGTATATTTTGTTTGATATTCATACGGAACCCTTTGTGTGCTAGTGTACTGTTACGTGGTTGATTTGGAGTATTTATCCTTCTCGTGCATTTGCACGTGCGACACGGTGCGCAGATAAAGCTTCAGTCCCGCAACAGACATTTGTTTTGTCGCTGTAATCCAAACGGTACAACTTCCCGATTCTCTGTCCAGAAACATTCTAAGGGTATTGTGTCCACACTAAAATGTAGTAGCCAAAGTAGTACTCGTAAATACTTAATTGGGATTTCTCCCAATCTTCCAAATTAATGGTAATTTAAGTTTAAAGTAATGTATGATAGTCAAGTTGAATATGGGTCTGCCGAGCAATTAGTCCATTCCATTTCTACCACGGGCTTGAGAGCACCAACTGATGATACAGTATTTGGCGAATGTTCACTTAGTTTACTACTGCCTTCAAAGAGAACATCTGTAACCAAATGCTTTGAAGCGCTCGTAGCGAAGTTTGCTTAGCTGTTCTCAACCGATCAGCAAAGTTAAGCAACGTCGCCCGCGGTCATGAGTTGGATGGGTGACCGCTAGTGATATTACTACTGAGCGTTTCCGTTAAACCGCCGGTCCCGGTCGTTATAAATAGAAAATCTGTCGCCAAGCATCTAACGGTGTGTTCCGGCAGCTTTCCTTGAGTGCCAGTACTGCTAGGTTAGCCTGAACAACATCTTCGACCACATCATCACATACAATCAGGTGAGATAGTGGTCAAAGGTTAACTAACCTATAAAGTATTGAAAAAAAACTAAGCATCTGCAGACCGTAACCTTGGTTTGAACTACTAATCTCCAATGGACGTTATTGCGAAAAATTTATGTTGTTGCATACTACTGATCTACGGAATTATATTGTGACGAACGTTAGTGCAAACGATAAGTTTATGAAAAGCCATATAAAGGGGTGATGACGAGTGTAGCGAGGACGACCGTGAAGTTACTGGTGACCCAACAAAGTGTGAACGTGCCGAAGCAGCGGCAGCGGCCAGCAAAGCGTCATAAATATATTTAGTTTCGAAATAACGTTTACTGCAATATGATATTATCAACCAAGAGAATGCAACACCATCATTCTTTCGCAGTAATGTTCATCGCACATTATTAGGACTCAAATACCTAACCGTATGTTCCGGCATGTGTCCTCGCCTTTTATATATAATATAATTGCTTCGAGAATGGGTTTCCAATCTATGTTTACAGTTTGTCCAACCTAACAGGTGTTATAGTAATCAAACAATAAAACAATAATATATATAAATAAAATAACATATGGTTTGTGATATAAAGATAAATACAAGTATATAATATATCAATATATTTCTTGCATCCCTTTTTTTATAGTTATTTACATAAATCAATGATATAGGCCATGGTATATCATTTGACCTTACGAGCTGCATTGACTGCCAGCCGCAACCATAATTGAAATGGCGCAAGTACGAAGTCCTTAAAACTCAGTTGCTTCACAAAGATATGTTGATGGTAGCATGCACACATGCGTTTCTTTTTCTAAGAAACTCTACCATCTGTTCTGTCATAGAGATGATGAGATCTACTAATGATAATATCCTGTAATGATTATAAAAATAAATGTTACTTCAAGTGTCGATTCGCTAAAATATGCTACAAATAAAAGTCAACAACTGACGATGATAGATCGTTAAAAAAGGCTCATCGTTACGTCGTACGGACGTTTGGGCAACAAATCAGCGCTGAAGGTATTTCCATAACTGCTTGATTTATAGTTCAAAATCTGTTAGGTTCTCAATGCTAGTGAATTTTCGTATCTTTCGCTAAAATGTGACTAATTACATAGTTAACAAATCCATGTTAAAATTGTAAAATCGGGCTATTGATTATATAACATTTATGAAAAGTTTTATTTTCTCTTACTTTTGCGCAAACTCAAAGTCGTAGCCGCCAAGCGCAGTGCGCATTAAGATATAACTTTAATTAATTCATGTTTCGTTTTGTTCGATTTGTTTCAAAGTAAAGGTATGTTTGGCTTTATTTAACTATATATAATGTTTGGTTTTAATGCACGTGTATTCTTGGTTATGTATACATGTGTACAGAGTGTGCACAAAGCTGGATGGCTCTGTGACGTCACTCGACTAAGTTGGCTTAGTTAAACAGTTCCAGAGTGCAGGAGTCGTTCGTAAATATTTGGATTCACGAAACAGAACGGAAGCCTTGGATTAATTTAATTTTGTTTTATTCACGCTATTTACGAGAACGCTTATTTCAAACCGACAACACTTTTAATAAAGTAGTGTTATTGCTGACATTAATGGCAACGAAATTTGGATAGGTATGGCAGAAGAAGAATCAAACTCGACTTAAGGCACATAAATGTTAAGATGAGAGGTTCGACAGTAGGTAAAATTTATATGGAATTTAAAAGACTGAGTTAGGAACAACGGGATATAATGACGAGGAATCAGAGAGAATGAGGATATAATAATCACATGATTTGGACTTATTTAAAGGATGGATGAAATGACATTTACATAGTAAGTGGCGAGTGTAAATTGAAAAGTTGAATGGGTCCATTCTGACTAGATTTAACTTTAAGTTTGTGTTAGTAACAAGTGAAAATTGTAAACTCTGCCTGCCTGTCCGGGAAACAAGCGTGACTTCTGTATGTTTTTTTTTCTGTTATTCAATAAGTACTTCCTACACAGTTCAGCATCAGAAACGTGTCTGAAGGAACACTACGTTAATGCCAACCTCTAGCCTTTGATCACTATCTCATGTGTTGGTAAGTGACAATGTGCTAGAGATTGGTAAACGGACTAGGCCTGTTAGGTGCTTGGCAACAGATTTTCTACTTGAGGGTGATGGCACTGGCAGCTAGCTAGGTGAGCATTCTCAAAATTCCTTTCCACCTTGTGGTGAAACTCAAGCTGGCGGTAAGTATCGAACCATTCAACGGCGGCACGGCAGTCCATAGCTATTACCGGTTGGTTATCATTGCATCAACCTTACTCGGCTTAGTAACTTATCCTGTAATATTTGAAAAAAGCACAGTAACCAAAAAAGCTTCATAAGTTGTCTGAAAAGTTTTGTCAAGTTCAAGTAAAGCTAGGTTGCTAAGTTGAACATTTTTTCATACAATCTACTACGAAACGAGTTAATGGGTAGAACAAATGGTGACATCTTCATTTTTCGGTGATTTGTAAATTACCATATACTTTTTGTTCTAACAAATAAAAAAACAGAAACAGTTTATTTACTTGGAAATATTCCAAAATTTTATACAACAAGCTTCGAGGTTGAACTTCATCATGAAAGTTCTAAACAAAATTTAAATTTCAAAAAATCTCTCATACTCGGAAATTGTTACCTATTTAACATTTTGTAACTTTTTTTTTCATCGCATCTTCATAATAAAAAACATAGTTCCTGTTAATTCTTGCGTATATTCACGCTAACAGCACGCTTATATAAACATTATTTTGACTATGGGCGCTTAACCCCGATAAACAAGGCACATTTGCAGACATTTTAATTTCTTCATGTGTATTTGCAGTGTGAAAAAAGAGCTTTGTTGATTTAGCTAAGTTCATATAAGTTGTTTAATTACTAAAACGTTTCAATTGTTTTAATTATCTATCGATACTAGTACAATAACGTTAGGCATTGTAGATAGCAGCTTGAACAGAGGCCACCTGGAGCTGTACCGGCACGTCGGACGCGGCCGCGGCAGGACGCTCCGTGCCGCCGCCGCCGCCGCCCGCCCGCCCGCTCGCTATGATTCATGGCAGCGCAACATCCGACACGCCGGATTTATGTCCCGCGCAACATTTGCTTACAAACACCCACCACGTACGCTGTCCTTTTTATATGTTAATTGATGGCCTTGTTTAAATGCAAATCATTAGAGGGTGCGGTTGTGTAGGGAATTAGGCTATTCATTCGTGTAGGGACAATTACAACTGTAGCTTTTGTAACGACCGCATAAAGATAAACTTTGAAGTTGAATAACGAGCGAACAACTTTAAAATTCGTTGCGAGACCTTTTGATATTTACGTTGTGCTTTTCAAAGGAAAATCTAAATAATCCGCTCGGTGTACACTATTGATGTCACAAAAAGGAACAGCGCGAAAAAGATATCAGAATTTATTAAAAGCTCAAATATCCAATCACCAAAACATCGGATCGTTGGAAGGCGACGCGAAAACGAGTATTTTTCCGCTTTCTCGCGTTGTAACAGCGAATGAGGTATCAGAAATCAGTAATCTCCGCCGTCTCGAGTTTGGAGCGAGCGTCCCGCATGTTAGCTCGTCCGTGGCCGCGCCGCCGCGACCTGAATTAAATATATCTGGGGCTCGAGAGGCGATGGGTATTGGACGATTTGTTTACGTCGTATTTTGAGATGGAGCCGTTTTGTTGCGTATCGCGAGGAAGAGTGCGTTAAGGAGTGATCCTTGGATCTGAAGGATGGCGTACTTATAGCAGTTGTGGCTCATAAACTACGATCTATTGATTTCGTAGTTTTGTGAGAGAAGTAACGGCGCTCAAATAATTAGAGAACTGAACGATGAAATAGAGCACACATTATTACGACCAATAAACTCTACGACCATTCATTATTTCTTGATTTACCACGTGAGAAAAGAGACAAATAAGCTAAAAATTTTTTTATCGTTTGCAAAAAGGATTCGTGACTGGGTTTCTTGTTTATATCTTTTATTCGTTTTGTTACTTCTGTGAATATTATCTAAATAATAACTCTATATTGCAAAAATATTTTATTTTGTTTCAGTGAGTTCTATTTAAACTTTTATGAAGAGAATCAAGAATTATTACTAAGCACAGAATTCATACCCCGTGGGGAGTGAGGTTAGAAATTCATCCCCCATATCTGCCTCTGTGACGGGTTTCCTGGCATCAACGAGATATGCTGCCATCTTTTACTGCGATCCCCAATACGCCACCCGTGGGCATTGTAGCAAATCCACCTCGCAGTGACCTTGTCCAGCGGTGGACGTTCCGGTTGATGTGATTACGGTGATGATGAAAAAACTTTTAATCCGGGTTATATAATTATTCTTTTTTGTATCCCGGGCGGGACAGAAATATTATGCTCCAACAATTTGTAATTGTGATTTTCGCTTAGCATGCTATAGTGTTTGTAGGTAACCTGTAATAATATTTAGAAAAAATCACAAATTTCGAATTACAACATGTACTTGAAAAAAATGGTCTATCTAACGACAGGTGTAAATGTTAAATAAAAATATAAGAATATCCTTTAATCACATAATAAATTAAGAAAATCATTAGATAAATATATTCAAACCCTTAGCATACCTTAGGCGACAATTAAAATATGATTTGCTTTCAGAACTTTCCTGCAAAATTATAAATTCAAAAGCTAAGTAACTCCTCACCCACACAGATATGAGTGAAACTTCATAATTGTTCACATTGTGTTAGGAACGGCTCTAACTTGTGCAATATGTTACAAGTTAGATATCACTGATTGGAAACCATCCTCGGGTACGAGTTAGATTGAACGTGCCCTATTTATACTGAATCGGTTTAAGGCGAGGTATCACCTACTTTAGACATGTTTTAAAATCTGTAACTCGAATAGAAATGAAAATTTAGAATATATAAAATCATTTATATAAAGTTGAACATACTCTCCAGGAACGTACAAAGTCAAAAACGTGATTATGAACAATTTCTTCAATAAAAAAAAATATCAAACATGACACCATATCGCTACTTAAATCAGGTAGAACTAAAAGATACTATCATAAAACTATGAAGAAGTTTTACCAATGGATAGAGCTTGTTATTTATTAGTGACGTATGAAGGCACATTTTCAAATTAAGCTATAGTTTTTTAACAAGAAATAATAAACTACAAATCTAAAGATTCAAGCTCTCGCGCACGTCATTCAGTACCCGCCTAGGCGTCATCGAGGCAGGACGCGTGTCGTTTTCTCCAACAAAATTCTCCCCGGCGATTACGAGCTAGAAATATTTATAAACAGAATTATTAGTAGCAGAATGGTGACACTGCAACATTTATGGTTCTCCGCTGGCGTGAATCTTCCATCAGGCGACTGTCTTGAACGTAATTTCAAACCATGCCAAAAAAAAAAAAAACTTTCTCGATGGCATTGTTTTCACGCGTAATTTTGCATGGTGGTAGGGCAATTTGCGATTACCCGCCTGGCTAGCTACCACCCTCAAGTAGAAAATCTGTCGCCAAGCACTTAACGCTATGTGCCGCTATGTATCCTTGAGAACTAGTAGTTGTGCATAGTGGTAGGGCATTTTGCGAATATCCGCCTGGCTAGCTACCTCTCTCAAATAAAAAATCTGTCGCCAAGCACTTAACGGTATATGCCGCTATGAGCCCTCCAGAACCAGTCATTTTGCATGGTGGTAGGGCATTTTGTAAATACCCGCCTGGCTTGCTACCACTATGTGTCAAGTAGAAAATCTGTCGCCAAGCACTTAACGGTATGTGACGCTGTGTCCTCTAGAACCAGTTATTTGGCATGGTGGTAGGGCATTTTGTGAATACCCGCCTTTCTAGCTACTACCCTCAAGTAGAAAATCTGTCGCCAAGCACTGAACGGTATGTGCCGCTATGAGTCCTCTAGAACTAGTAATTTGGCATGGTGCTAGGGCATTTTGCGAATATCCGCCTGGCTAGCTACCTCCCTAAAGTAAAAAATCTGTCGCCAAGCACTTAACGGTATATGCCGCTATGAGTCCTCCAGAACCAGTAATTTTGCATGGTGGTAGGGCATTTTGTAAATACCCGCCTGGCTTGCTACCACTATGTGTCAAATAGAAAATCTGTCGCCAAGCACTTAACGGTATGTGCCACTATGTGTCCTCTTGAACTAGTAATTTGGCATGGTGGTAGGGCATTTTGCGAATATCCGCCTGGCTAGCTACCACTATGTGTCAAGTAGAAAATCTGTCGCCAAGCACTTAACGGTATGTGCCGCTATGAGTCTTCCAGAACCAGTAATTTTGCATGGTGGTAGGGCAATTTGCGATTACCCGCCTGGCTAGCTACCACCCTCAAGTAGAACATTTGTCACCAAGCACTTAACGCTATGTGCCGCTATGTATCCTTGAGAACTAGTGGTTGTGCATGGTGGAAGGGCATTTTGCGAATATCCGCCTGGCTAGCTACCTCCCTAAAGTACAAAATCTGTCGCCAAGCACTTAACGGTATATGCCGCTATGAGTCCTCCAGAACCAGTAAATTTGCATGGTGGTAGGGCATTTTGTAAATACCCGCCTGGCTTGCTACCACTATGTGTCAAGTAGAAAATCTGTCGCCAAGCACTTAACGGTATGTGCCGCTATGTGCCCCATTGAACTAGTAATTTGGCATGGTGGTAGGGCATTTTGCGAATATCCGCCTGGCTAGCTACCACTATGTGTCAAGTAGAAAATCTGTCGCCAAGCACTTAACGGTATGTGCCGCTATGAGTCCTCCAGAACCAGTAATTTTGCATGGTGGTAGGGCATTTTGCAATTACCCGCCTGGTTAGCTACCACCCTCAAGTAGAAAATCTGTTGCCAAGCACTTAACGCTATGTGCTGCTATGTATCCTTGAGAACTAGTAGTTTTGCATGGTGGTAGGTTATTTTGTGAATGCCTGCCTGGCTAGCTACCACCCTCAAGTACAATTACTGTCGCCAAGCACTTAACGGCGTAAGCCACTATGTGTCCTTGAGAACCAGTTATTTGGCATGGTGGTAGGGCATTTTGCGAATACCTGCCTGGCTAGCTACTACTCTCAAGTAGAAAATCTGTCGCCAAGCACTTAACGGTATGTGCCGCTATGTGTCCTCTAGAACCAGTAATTTGGCATGGTGGTAGGGCATTTTGCGAATACCTGCCTGGCTAGCTACTACCCTCAAGTAGAAAATCTGTCGCCAAGCACTTAAAGGTATGTATTTTAATAGTAATAGTTAAAGGTCACAACTTTGTTAGTTGCACTATAAGGGAATAGTCACAAGAATATAATAATTGAGTACTGGATTTAGTAGCAGATACCTAAAGTAGATCAACTGTTTTAGTTACACTGTGACGCTATTGGCGTGCGGCTCGGGACATCGATACGAGTGAGCGTCTTGACGCGAGCTGTGTTGAAATTGACTAGAGCGCCGCACCGCGTAGTTTCCATAGACCGAAACTCTCGCACGCTATATTTGCCTACTGATTCACTGCAACCTGCCCTTAATGCCTTCCAATCTCAATATGTTGGTTAATGTCGCAACTTTATTTCTTTTCTTTAGGGTCCCAGACAAACAGGGTGAAAAGGAGCCCTGTTAATTTTACTTTGTTCTCTGTCTATCTAAGGGTCCACTGCAATGATGGTGAATGATATTGCACTCTAGTTTTGAGATATTTGCGTTTAAAGGTTTTAATTGGATAATGCAAAACTCCAGAAATAATAAAGAACGTATCCGCAGTGACACTGCCTTGTAGAATTGTCTACTGCTGAATACAGCCTCTCCTATTAAGAGGGGATTTGCCATATCCCCACGCTTGGCAGGCGTCTTGGAGATCGCAGTTTAAGATATAAGTTCCTCAGAAGGCGCTGCTGCCCACCTAGCGGTATTTTACCTTCAGTCGCGTTTACGACACCCACATGTAGCAATGGTAGGATGACGCTCTAGCCCGGCACCGCACGGGCACATTTTGCACATTAAGTTTACATATCAGAGTATTATTATTTAACAAACATAAACGAAATATATATTTATAATTATGTAAAATCTGTAATAAGTATTTAAGTCCTAAAAATTCTGCACTATAATGATAAATGTCCACACTTTTACAACGTCTAAAATGATGGTTGTATAAAATCATACTTTTATATTGGCCCTCTGTTTGTCGCTTGGAAACGTTAATGTCGCGTTTACTCCGCCTTTTCCAGTCTGGTGACTTTGCCATCGAAGATTCTTTAAAACATTGCTCATAATTATTAAAAATCGCTTTTGTTGGTAGTGTATCCCCTACTTTTAGGATAAACAGGGTGGTAAGCGGCTTAAGAGACGCTTTTTACACGACTGCCCAAAAAAGGAGTGTTATGTTTTCAGGGTTCATGTATGTATGTATGTTTGTGAATTTCTTTATTCCACCATAAGTTCTAAATGGCTTAACCGATACGTATGAGATATTGCTAGATTCGTGTTGATAGCGCTAGTAACACTGGGCACATTAAAAAATAAAAAAAACATACTGGTGGATTATAGACGCCTTATAATAACATTGGGGTACCAAAATGAATGGTCTTAAAAGTGATTCCATAAATATATTTAACTTGCAGTTTTAATGTCAATGGAATAACAAAACATTTTACGAAAATAAATCATTTGCAGTCGGGTTTTTTACTTTCTTAATTAATTTATACATGTTTCCCTTTGTCGCCTTTTACGACATTTAATGGAAGGTTGTAGAACAATCCTCGATCAAGACGTGTCCATAATAGTTGCACTGTCGCCGTCCTCTTATTGCTTGACAATAAACAGCATTCATCACTCCCAAGCGTTAGTGCTTAAGTCTTGTTCGCACAGTCATTTCAATTCCTACAGTAACTTCTACGCATAAATAAAGGAACCCTGCCGCGTCGAGCTTGTTGTTTATCATGTGGTGAAGAAGAGTTGTCAAAAGCTGTCTTGAAGCGGTCGTAGCGAAGTTTACTTAGCTGTTCTTAACCGATCAGCAAAAGCAACGTCCGCCGCAGTGATAAGTTGGATGAGTGACCGCTAGTGACATTACTACTGAGCGTGCTCGTGCTTTGGAGGGCACGTTAAGCCGTCGGTCCCGGTTGTTGCCTAAGTATGGCAATCGTTATAACATGGTGGTAGAGAATTTTGCGAGTGCCCGTCTGCCAGACGGAGGGTTCAACCGTTCCGGCAGCTGTCCTTGAGTGCTAGTAATTCTAGGTTAGCCTGAACAATATCTTCGACCACGTCATCACTTACCATCAGGTGAGATAGTGGTCAAAGGCTAATCTATCAAGTATAAAAAAGCTCTAGCTCGCTGCGGAACTCTTGCGAATGAGACCTACCAACTGGTAAAAATGTGCTACTCTCTATAATATAGTTAGTACTCTGAAATTTCAGATGAACTGTGAACCTCCATCGTGGCAGCTAAATACATTTTTTTATGTTATTGTAACGGGACAAGCTCGAGGCACACCTGATGTTAAGTGGACTAACCTCTGCCTATAACAGATGAATTTCGTCACAAGTCACGAATTGCACTGCGCCCGTCACCTTGAGACATAGTTTTTAAGTCTCATGTGCCTGTAATTTCACTGGCAACATACCGTTAGGTGCTTGGCGACAAATTCTCTACTTGAGGGTGGTCAATAACCAGGCGGGCATTCACAAAATGCCATTCCACTATGCGGTGAAGCTCAAGCCCGCGGCGGGATACGAACCATGGACCTGCTGCGCGGCAGTTCATAGCCAATGCCACTGAACCATCACTGCTTTATAATACTTTGCCACGGGAACATCATTGCTTCCAAAATAATAATTAATACGTGCTTACTTAAGGATACACACAAAAAATATAAAGCAATCTACGAATAAATAAAAGAAAGCAATGTATATTTATTGTCGATAACATTATATCTACACGAGATATCAATCATTCTGTTTGTCGCAATTCCAGCGACATTAAAACAACTGGCATTCCGCCGTCCATTGTGTTCCATTCGAATAATGTATCAAAGAACCGACGTCGAATAAATAATATTCGGCCTATTCATACATTGCTATTCCGTTCTACGCGGCTTCAACAGGGAGAGCTTTTGACGTCTTCAGACGAGCCATTTTTAGAGTTTCGTGGCTAGATGAGAAAATTGGAACTTTAATGTTGTTTTTTTTCTATTGTTAATGTTGAGACCTTTTTCCGCTAATTCGATTAACGGTACACTTCGCAGTTAAGGTGAACATTATAATGACAAATTCCTCTCATAAAATTTTGCGACGACACCATACTACTGTTTGGTTCGTCAGAGATGAGGGCGACATGCTATAAAGAAGAACGTCCTCTGTTGAACACACAAAGCCTTCCTCATATAACGCCACAATGAACGGCTATTATCTACTGGATCCATCCAACGTCTAGTATGTTGTTACTAAAACCTATATCATAGATCTGTGACTGTCGAAACACAATTCTTTTGAGATGAATATTCTGGGAACTTTCCATCAATACATTTTGTATACCTCAATGATCAACAAACATCACAATGTGCCGACACTGAATGGTGAATGGTCTGAATGGTGTTATTTATACACTCTTAAAAAAATCAAGACTTTGGCCGTGTGTCATTGAGTACGATCTTTCTTGGATATAGTTTAATATCTATATTCCCTAAAAAATAGTATATTGATTTGAAAAAGTATCTTGATACAGACCAAATGAAGTTATTAAAACTTTTAAACAAGTGATAACGAAATCTCAATAACATAAATGTATGAAGAAGCACATTACAACATTTATAATTGTATAAATAATATAGAAGTAACTGTAAGTCATTCAAATTTAGCCAGCGGTTTATTAACAAGCATATATTTAGCAGCAATGATAGCCGAGTAGATGGATTACCGTGCCACAGGTCCAAGGTTCGATTCCCACCGCCATCATGAGCTTCACCGCATGGTGGCAAGGAATTTTGCGAATGGTCGCCTGGCTAACAGTGAATACCGGTAGCAGCCCTTGAAAGCCAGTAAGTAATAAAACTGCAGGCAAATTTCTCAGGGTGATGGGCGCAGTGTAGTTCGTCACTTGTGAAATGCATCTGTTAAAGGCAGAGTTTACTGCATTACAGCAGGTGGGCCTCGTGAGTGTTCCGTCACAATACTATACAAAAATTACCTAATGACAAGTAATATGACAAGTAAGAACAATTAAAGAGAATTTAAAAAAAAAATGCAAAATAAGCAATATTTAAAAAAAACTGCACCAACTTCCAATCCTAAATGTATGAAATAACTTTTGGAAGTTTGACCATGATAAAGTGATCAGTGTATTGAATCAGCTGGGCATCGACTTCCACAAGTTATTTCATACATTTTGGGGTTGGAAGTCGTTTCGGTTATTTTTTTTTTATTTTCGTTGATTTATACTTCTTATAAGATCATTTACTCGCCTAAAATAGTGTTCACCGTCGACAAGAGTTGCAAATATGATAAAATCGTCCAGGTACGCAGATGCATTTTTCAGTCAATATATATATCTTAAAAACTACTCAACCAATTTTGATGAAATTTCAATGTTATGTTATACTCTGCCCAACAAGAACAATCTAATCACTATAACTAGCGGAATAATCACGTAACAAATGTTAAAAAAATACCAGACTTCGAATTGAGAACAACATATTTTCGCTTCTGTACCTAGATTACTACTTCTCTCTCTCTTTCTCTTCTGTACCTACTTTTGTTGCATTGTACCTGATCTCGTTATTTGCGAGTTAACAATATTGCTCTTATTATCTTGCAAACATATTGAACAGAAAAGCAAAAAAACATGATTTCATAAATTATCAATAAATCTTAAAATACACTGTTAGATTATATGTACCCGTTTCAAATGTAAACAATTCAATATGTAATAAAAAAATATTTTAGATATCGAAAATATTATTTTTAATTCGCGTGTACAAATAGTTAGATAACCTAGCATCTTTAAAACGCAACAAAAAGAATAGGTAAATATATAAAATAAAGGTACAAAAACTAATACCTTCAGCGAACTAATAAGTAAGCATTGATTAATTAGCCGCTTAAGATCGAGTGTCAGTCAAAATATAATCAAATTTTATTAAAGTCAACAATTCACAGTTACCTACGGAACCTTTTGAAGGGCGCGTCGAGCTCAGTTTTAGCCTTTTTCGTGCGAACACGCTTTAGGTGGAATTATTCATTTTTATTTGTACACAATACGTGGACGCAGCTGCGGCACGACACGATGTTTAATTCCGCTTTCATCAGATTTATCTCGAGGTTGATTTATTTATGTGAATTGATTTGTGTGTCAGTTTTTTGTATTTGTGTGAGCGCCAAGCAAACATGACTGATTATTGTTTTGTATGTTGAGACTAAGCTTTATTGAAAACATGTAATTATCATTGTGAGCACTGAATAATAGTTTTTATATCAAAATTGTAGTAGACGTATATGGATGTATTGATATTTTTTAATATTTGTGTTTTATTCAGTTTAGGTTCTTATCTGCTTTGTAGGTGGGGGACAATCAGCATCACTTTGGAATCTCCATTATCGGGTAAAATCCACCGGTAGGGTTGAAGTTGATTTTTTTTGGACATTTTTATTTTAACTGTTAGGATAGCACTTGACCTCTATTAGGTGGTACACCTTATATATCCAATCGAAGAGGTTTTTCAGGCTAACTTATATATAATAGACCAAATGGACAGCTGCCGGTACTCACCGTTAGGTGCTCGGCTTTAGATTTTGTACCTACAAATACGAATATACAAATATAGCAGTATACATATGTATAGTAGTAGGAATAGCTAGCTAGGTGGGCATTCGTGTCGTACTACCATGCTATAGCGACTGTCATGGTTTAACGTACCTTCCGAAGCAAGAACCGCTCAGTAGTAAGCGGTCACCCATCCAAATAATGACAGCAGTGGACTTTGCTTAACCTAGTTGATAGGTAAAGAAGGACTAAGCAAACCCTGCTTCGAGCACCACTTCAAAACTGGTATACGTTCCTGACTATTGCTGGAAATATTTAATATGTTGAGCTACTTCTATTCTACGATTGTATATTTTAAGGAATAATAACATACCTTCAGTAGTAGTCCGCGAGTCTCTAATAGCAGTAAAATTCTTTGTGAACAAGTTCGTCCGGGGAAGTACTGCCGCTTATTTATAACGCCAAGCAGTATATTGACATTGTTCCGGCATCAGTCAGGTGTTCCACAAGCATATGAGACTTAAAAAGGGCACAATGCAAGGATTTTTTCATGATATTGACAGAACGTGCACTACGCCCACCTGGTGCTAAGCGGTATAAACTCTGCCTATGCGTTTCATCACAAAGTGTCGTACTGTTCTGCGCTCATCTTACTGAGACGTACAGTTCTTAAGTCTCATGTGCCAGTATTTTCATAATTACTTATTGGCTCTCAAGGACTGCGGCTGTAACACATAGTTAAGTGCACTGCTGCCGGCCACAGATTTTCTACTTAAGGGCTTCTCAAAAGGTCCTTCCACCACTCGGTGAAGGTCAAACCATGGACCTGCGGCACCGCTCGGATATTATGCTTCAAAAAAAGCTGTTAAATATAATGCTCGCCTACTATTCATGGTATCTGACTATATCAGGCAAAATGTGAGTGTTAAGATACATCTAGATTCTTACCCTGTAAATTATATAGAGACATCAAATAGTTTTTTGTTACTTATTTTCTGATTAAGTATTTATGAAAATCGACTCCAATACGACTTTGAGCATTAAATATTTAAAACATCTAAAAAATTCACCCTGAATACCAATGCATCATGAATATAAAGTATAACTCTCACAGATTTGAAAGGTTCCAATTGAAAAGCTTCAAATACTAAATATTTTCGAACGGTTACTACAAATACATATTTTTTACACAGAATACAGAAAAATCTGATTTCAAGATTTAGCTTTTGTGTACAAAGTTCGTCCAAAAACGGCTGAACTGAGGCGTGAAATCAAGCAGTTTTTATTCAATTTATTTTCATCGTGCTATAACGACACTACTTGCGTTTCATCTTTCTGTTATTTACGTAAGCCTCAAGCCTAAAATATAAGCGAAACAATCAATTTTCCCAGGGCTGGCGCGACCGCAACACGTAAGGCGATAAAGCTCAGTTGAAGGCGTAGAATTACTCAATTTAGCAAAGCGTTATTACGAATTGCTTCGGTAATGTGGTAGCCCTGGGACCTAAACCTTTTTGTGTTTACAATTGTTTTGGTTAGGTTCTTTTTATATTATCATTTTAGAGATAATATAGAATAAAAAAAAAGTATTATTGTGTCTATCGTATGGTAAAAAATACTTTATCACTTCACATCAACATTCTTTATACGTTCACTGTTTAACAAATGCCTCACATTTTGGTGAAGGGGGGGTTTGCCATAATCCCACCGCTTGGCAAGCGTGTTGGGTATCGCAGTGTAACATGCCAGTTCTTCAAAAGGCGCTGCTGCCCACCTCAATAAGGTATTGGGGGATGCAACTCTAACTCGCCAACCCACGGGGCACTATTTTATGTTGCTACCTTATTTTACCGTTCTTATCCCGCGGTAAGTGAAGTCGGCACAACATACCCTCACCTTCCACTCTGTCCCTCTCAGCATCCGCAGTGGACGATAATGTCCATTGCTATTGCCATTTCTATTGTTAAAATTATCTACGATGCATGGGTTGATTGTCATTGCAGTAAGTTGTTCGTCCAAATACACATTCAACATTATTTAAGTGATGTTTTCCACCCTTCCACATGATATGCTCATTGCCTACACCTCGTTTATCTGTTGTTCTAAGTTTCTGTATCACTGATGTTGCTTTCAAGCTTTTGTCAGAGGTACTCATTTCTAATCTTGTCCATCTGAGTGACACCGCATACTTGTATAGTTACAAAACATTTGACAAAAAAGAAAAATGATTTGGTTTAATATTTTCCAGTTAATTAAAAAGGATTCCCAAAGTCAGCAGTTTGAAATTTGTTTCAAAATATGTTCACAAATACAATTAAACAAGTTAACAGAAAGATTTAAGTTTTAAATTTTATTCCTTCCATTCGACAAAATTTCAACAAAAAAAGTAAAAAACTGCTACATAATAGATGTGGAAACCACTTCCTCAACTAGAAGAATTTTCAATATGAAGAACATAAAAACTTAATGTTAAAGGTTATAGATAAATAGATACACACTTTATTGAAATACTTTAAATAAAATAATAACTCATCAGGAACATAAAGGAAAAAACTCGCGATAGTTTTCAAAGTGAAATAAAAGTTAAATAAAACAGTTTAATCACAAACATAATTCAAAATAGTGTAATAATATAATAAATAGTCTTATCGCTGACATCAATCTCTTCCAGACAACCATTGGAAGGAAAAAACTAACTGAAGAGTCCCAAGGGATGGCGATATAATTATTATATAATTATTTATTTCAATATTAAATAAATGAAATAAACGTCGAGTGATTGAAAGTGATTCAAATCAAAAGTCAAGACACCTAAGGCACTGTCAGTATCCTAAAGTAACGAAAAAGTTTTAAGAATTGAAAAATATTGATTACATCAAACTCCCTTTGGGAAATCCCCCTCCCTTCTAGAATGTCCCCTCCACCCCTGTCTCTCCCCTGGGTGTCGTACGAGGCGACGAAGGTAGAAATACTAGTAGTATAGAGTGGGCTATAGCACCTTCTAGAACTGCCATCTTACACTACAATCTCCAAGACTCTATAGTCTAGGATTATAACAACCAACCACCATGGGGAAGACCTTTGTGGAACGGTGGACATCTCCCGGCTGTGGCTGTAAAAACTAAAGTGAAATGTGATTTAGGGTAAGTTTTATGACACGTCATGTGATATTTTGGAGCACGTAATCTAAACAATATTTATTTTTGAAATTCGTCTATGATCCTAGGTCTATACTAAATATAAAAACACTAAAATTGGCTCATTTTAATATATAGTACTGAAGTATATTTTGCATTAAAATAACACTATACATTAGGTAAGCAAACGCTCCGCAAACCCAAATAACAGTAATAACCACTCGTTCCTCACTTAACCAACATAGACACCGAACTCCCGCAACTCCGAGATAAAACTTATCAAGAGAAATTTCAAAGCGGCATTCGTACATTTAAATGAAAATAACGTCGACGTGAGCCGTCATATCTCAAGTATATCTCGGCGTGGAATCCGTGAGAACTCACCTTAAGTGAGTACTACCTTGGGAAGGCCTCTGTGATGACGTCATGTTTAAATTTGCAATTCAACGAGTGTAGCTCCACCTTAACTATGGCCGTGATGTCGCTCGCAGTATTACTATATTATGGAGTCAGTTTATCAGCTCCGAGGTCTAGGTTCAGGTTTAAGTTCGACTCCCATCTCTAGCAGCGACGAGGTACATTCATTACCGGTTACGAAATAAAGTCAACATGTACAAAAGGTATATTCAAGTTCGTCTACTTTCTAACTAACTTTCAAAAACGGAGCAAAGTCCTCAACTCGACGCCTATATCCAAGGACCCTATTTCTCAGAACCCTGCTTCTTACACAAAAAAATTTAAATAACTTCGGGAAGTCAGACCCTAAAAAATTATAGCTCCGTGTGTGGTACTAACTTCAACTAGTTATTTAATATTTTTAAGTTTACAAGTAGAAGTCGGTTACAGACCTGTTCACTCACGAAGGCGTGCACCTCCACAATAAATCATTGATAGGTAATCGTTTGTACACTACGTCTTAGTGAGGGGGGAAATGTTTAATCTTATAATAAGCACGATGTCACGGATGTGTAAGTGTTGGCTACGGGCGATGTCTTTGGAAAATTCAATAAATATCTCACTCTGCTTATACTCAATATATGTTTTTTTTTAATTGGAGTCACGTGCCCTTCAAATCATTTGTGGTGAGAGTGCCGACTCGCGAACTCCAAAAATTCATGGAAGCTGAATTTTGCCCGAAGGGTGTCAAGTTCCGGCATTTCCTCGGTCGGATACCTGACTCACACATTATATAAACTATTATATATGTTAGTTTAAGGTATATATTTTATGGGCCTGTGTTATTAATAATGCTAAGTTGCCTTAAAGAAATGGTTTATTATTATATTATTATTATTAGAGTACCGTATTATTATTACTAACGGGATAAAATTCGTGATAATATTTTATTATGAACTATGAAGGTTTTATCCTGTATTCATTTAAATTATATTAACGATCGTGAAAATTTTAAACGGAGTTTTACAACGACCTTCGTTAGCGCCCTCAAAAATGACATTTAAATGGCAAAACAGCAGAGGGTCACCTGGTGATAAGTGATCACCGTCGTTCACGAATATCAGCAATACTGGAGGTCTCGAGGTTACGTTGCCGGTCTTAAAGCAATATAGATACCAGAGTATCAATAATTAATGTCAGCGACAAACAACGGTTTTTCAGAACAGCCAAAGCACGATTTAATTTTCATTAAATCTGTCGTAAGCTTTTACGGTCTGTTCTAATTTGAATTGTCCATATAAGATATTATTAAAATTTCCAGTTCTACACTCTCTTTTTTTCATCACAAGTGACGAACTGCACTGCGCCCATCACCTTGAGACATACCTGTTAAGTCTCATTTTGCCTGTTATTTCACTGGCTCTCAAGGACTGCTGCCCGAACACACCGTTAGGTGCTTGGCGACAGATTTTCTACTTGAGAGTGGTCGCTAGCCAGGAGGGCATTCGCAAAATGCCTTTCCACCGTGCGGTGAAGCTCAAGCTCTAGGCGGGATTCGAACCATGGACCTGCTGCGCGACAGTCCATAGAAAATGCCACTAAGCCGTCACTGCTTCATAAAGCTTATTATTATTATTGAGAAAAGAAGAATTACAAAAGACTTGAGAATTGCCTTCGGGTTAGAACAAAGCTAGTCCTTTACATTAAAAAAATATGTTTAGTTGCGCTTTTATTTATTGATATTCGTTGGACAGTGTAAGCAGCAATATAAATAGAATGTTATACGTAATTTCAATGTTAAGGGCTTTATCAATATTGCAATTTGATGTAACTATAGATTACTTACTCAAATTGACGTTACTCTCTTTTCTTGAAGGCTCCTAAGTTGTATCGGTTCGGAAATAATTCACAAGGCAGCTGGTTCCACATTGTGGCAGTGCGTGGCAGAAAGTGCCATGAGAATCGCATGGTTGTGGACTTCCAGAAGTCGACATTGTAATTTATGGAACATCGGGTCTGATGGCGAAATTCTGTTACATATATAAAAAGAATTTACAACTGTATGAAATAGTAATTTGTCACTTGTTACCAAATGCATCTGTTACAGGAGACAGCTTTACTTCAGGCGGGTTCTGTCACAATCACAATAAAAAGAAACATGGTATGTTGATTTGTGGAGCCGGAAAAATGAGTTGTCAAATATTAGCCAATATTGTTCACCAACTGTCTCGTCTGAATGTTTCATTAGTAGCTACGACGTGACAAAAAAGCATGACAAAACAACACGCGTGTTCCTGCTTCGAACGTCACGTCGCTAGTCGTGTCACGTATCGTCATATCCGCCTATTGTCACGCGATGGAGTGTTATTTAAACTGTCACTGGTGCACAGATCTAATGTCAAAACGTGGACAGAACTTTCAAAGATCACAACAGTTTGGTTCTAATTTAAATAGGCCAGTGTTTTCAAATACTGTGAAAATATTTGAAGCGCTCGTAGCGAAGTTTACTTAGCTGTTCTTAACCGATCAGCAAAGTTAAGCAACGTCGCCCGCGGTCATGAGTTGGATGGGTGACCGCTAGTGACATTACTACTGAGCGCTTCCGTGCTTCGGAGGGCACGTTAAGCCGTCGGTCCCGGTTGTTATCTTAGGATGGCAGTCGTTATAGCATGGTGGTAGGGCAATTTGCGAATGCCCGCCTGGCTAGCTACCACCCTCAAGTAGAAAATCTGTCGCCAAACACCTAACGGTGTGTTCCGGCAGCTGTCCTTGAGAGCCAGTAATTCTTGGTTAGTCTGAACAACATCTTCGACCACATCATCACTTACCATCAGGTGAGTTAGTGGTCAAAGGCTAACCTATCAGGCATAAAAAAAAAAAAAAAAAAAAATACATTTCAAAATATTAGGATTTTTCAAGTACCCAGGAAGGAAACTCAATTATTATAGTAAATATTAATTACTAGTAAAATTTACAATAAAATTAACGAAATGTATAAGTGTTAACTAAATTAAAATAATTTTAATTCGATTGTATCAAGTAAATGTTTTATTTCGTTAAACAAGTCTCGAAACCACAAATCGTTGGGTACCATAACTACCGGGTTTTTAGGTAAAATACTTAATATTACTGTACAGTATTGTCACTCTGTCCCGCCCTTATATGAGATGTGTCACTCCTCTGTGCAAGCCACCTCACAAACCTATACCAAAGAATAAGTGATTTTAGTCAATAGTCAAATCTTACGTATTTAATATAACCTACCTACCTAATCTAATTAAGAGATTTAGGCATTACTTTACAGGAATCCATAATTAATAATAACAAAAATTTTGAAAAAAAAATGCATAAACACATAATGTTATCTTACGTTTCGCTATTATTACTCATAGTAATTAAACAACTTAAAACGGTCGCGTATATTTATCATTTATTTTGTCCCGACGACGTTTCAAACACTTTGTAGTGATCGTGGTGACACGGGGTGACTACACTTATAAGATATAAAACAGGCCAAGTGCGAGTGGGGCTCGCGCACGTAGGGTTTCGTAACTAAATATTCTGTGAATAGTTAAAGCTAGTTAGTTACCGTTATTAGTATCGAGCAAGAAACGGTAAAAAAATCAAGTTTATTGTATGGGTTTATTATATTTAATTTTTTTATATCCTCCTTGAATATTTATTGTATTTTATTTTTTGTTATAGCGGCAATAGAAATACATCATCTGTGAAAATTTCAACTGTCTAGCTATCACCTTTCATGAGATATAGCCTGGTGAAAGACGGACGGACGGACAGACAGTGAAGTCTCAGTAATATGGTCCCGTTTTTACTCTTTGGGTACGGAACCCTAAAAAACCAGTTATAATGTTATTTATTATCAATATTTTAGAACAACTACTTTTTTACTTTTCTTAAAGATTTGAAATAACAATTAATGTGTAGGTATAACATAGTTGAAAGTCACCAATTCCTACCTGGACTACAACCGTCAAATACCTCGTATGGGAATGAATGCCTTACGACAATATAATGTGGAGAAAATTAAACACAAGCATACAATGCACACAGCTATATATCCATTGTATATCAATGACAAACATGCAGTAGACGCACACAGGCACACTACCGAGACGCAATCAGGAGACTAATTTGACATTGCCATGTTCAGTGGCTAAACCCAATGAAAACAAGCCTTACAATTTATCTGACATATAGTTCTTAAATGCAGAATCAAGCTTTGACGTCGTCACTATTTATGTAAAACCCTTTTTGCTCAGCATCACCCACGAGACAAGTCAAGATTTATCACTCCAACGTTACACAGCAGACATTTTTGTTTCCTCCCACTGAGTCACTTAGCAGAGACAGATCCGACCCTAACCTTTACATCGCAATAAAGTCTAGCCCTGCCAGATGTCAAGTGACATCAGCCTAGTCAAGTACTTTACATACCTATATAGGAGAATTCAGTATCTTAGACACTGGCAATTTCTCAAAATTATTTCTTGTTCAGTAAATGTTATCACTTCAAAACCTGTCCCTAGTTATACGTATATCTATATTAACTTATTAGCAACTGTCTAGGACTTGTGCATAATAATATTATACACTAGTACGTAATAGAATTATCCCTATAAAGTTAAGTTAGTACCTAACTGCAAATTATATGCGAGTAAACAGAGCATTTTAAATTTAATCGGGTAATTTATCCCTACAAAGTTAAGTAAGTATCTAACTGCAAAATATGCGAGTAAACAGAGCATTTTCAATTTAAGCGGGTAATTAGACCCGTTTTCCCCCCGAAGGGTAGAAAACGGATATTTAGGTTTCAGCCGTAGCTTGAACCACTTGAGATTACGCTTCAATGAAATCGTCACTCACACATTCGCAAACTCGTGTTCTACCGTCTATGCATGCTCTATTGCTATCTCTTTCTAACATGACGCAGCGCTCGGTGGGGCGGCGCTAGCGCCGCGCTCTTCAGTACCTGTAAGTCAGCCGGCAAGGAACTTAAAGGCGTGGTTCAAGCTACGGCTGAAACCTAAATATCCGTTTTCTACCCTTCGGGGGGAAAACGGGTCTATTTAGGTGTTCGAGCCTTCGCTTGAACCACTTGAGATGTGTTTATATTCTGCCGGCGCTGCTAATGCGTACTGTGATTTTTAATTGTGTAAACGTTTGAGACGAACAATAAAACGTAACGTTTTATTCAGTTTCTGGATTTGGTTAAAATAATAGAGCTTCTTGCAATTATATTATCATATAGCAATTACATAGATAACAAAGGCCGTACTTATGGCTTAGTATCAGATGAGATCAAAAATTATCATGTCTGTAATAGACGTTTATAAAGTAGAAAAAATATAGCTTAAGGTGTTATTAGTAGAATTACGCTAATCATTCTTTAAAATAGTAGTTAAGGAAAGTATTTCTTGATCTCTAGTTTCCTCTCTTTGGAATCTCTTTAATATCGTATATTTTAATATTTGTCCAGTTGTCGGATACAACAGCAGCTTTAAAACTGCCTACAGAAGCGGATATCCCGATTCACGAAACAAAGTTCGGATCCATCCTGCGATCACGGTGTGAGATACACTGTGGATCTTGCAATATAAATATGTTAGTGTTTTTTTTTTTTTTTTTTTTTTTTTCTTATGTGCGATTATTTCGAACCTCATCTAGTTCATCTTTAAAGGACTCAAGCAGATTGTCAACTATTTCCAGTGTCTGTTTTAGAGCCGAACTGTGACCATAATATTATGTCATTGCCGTTGTGTATGAATGATTCTTTTTCAATGCTTAATAAAGTGAGATCGTGTACAATACGTCCTTAGGCTAGCTGGAGCAGTGGTTCTAATATAATATGTAGTATGTTGTTGTCATTCATATCGTAGATCTAAAGGAACCCAAGGAGGTCATTTATTTTTCATGACAATGGTTTTTCACTAGAGTATTCTTTGAGAAAATGTCCTAATAATGACAGCTTAGGGCTTCTGACTTATCAAGATTTGACTAAGTTGTTATTACTGAGTTGTGTAAGGCTATATTTCGAGGGGCCAGCTTTACATCCTTACGTAGGTGATACATATATGGCGCTACAGCAAGAGGCCTTGGATTGTCAGTAGCAATATTGTTATAGTGGGTCCGCCATCATAGCCAAATGGATGTGTAGGTTTTGATGGTGGATTTCCTCCAGGATGCCTCTAATAGGCTTATGTCTGTTTCTGACCAGCTTTCCAGATGTCTAGTCCAGCCTGTTCCTCCCAACACAATAAATTTAGCCTTTCCATATTCTAAGGTGGTTGATTCGTTCGGAGGTCAACAAGGTTCATTCTCATTATATTACATATATTGGATTTGGAGGGCATATAGCAATTCGCCTTAAATCGGGCTCCTTTCTAGGAGCTTCGCTTTGTTCCAGCTCGGCGTTACTATCAAGTAAATTGGGAATACCCTGGGAGGTTTTGAGGTGGCGAATCACCAGAGGAATCATTAAAGGGGGAGGAAATGTCCAGCCTAGGTCGCATTGCCAAGTCTGACTGAATGCATCCGTAAATGTGCTCCGATTGTCTATCGCATCTTCGCTGACGTAATTTTCCACAACAGCGGACCTTGCAGAGGCATATAGAGGTTTATCTGCGAGATAGACCGTCCGCCAGACCGTTGTAGATTCCAGGTATGCATCGTGCTTTCAGATGACAGTAATGTTGGTAAGTAAAATGTAATATCTGTCGTGCTGTTTTTAGAAGACCCAGGGATTTTGTCCCCCCCTCTCCTTCGCAACATACGCTACTGTTGTCCTGTTACTGTTGTCATGTCTGGAACATTATAGTATTGCCTTCCAAGATATGTTGTATTTGAACCGGACAAAACGTTGTTTTATCGTTTTAAGCGATAGGACCGCCCATTGGACCTACTTAAGTTAACTACTCCATGTATTGTTTCCTTTGTTAATCTGGTGTCAATAAAGAGTTTTCGTATCGTTTTGTCCTCTGGCAGATATTTCAGGTTTAGTTTTGTATCCCAGGTTACTTCCAAGTATTTTAAATTTATTGTAGCTTTTTAGGAAGACTTTTCCTGATTGATGAGCCAATCTAACTCCTGCAGGTGTGCTATTACATAATAAAATATGTTGCTTGTCTCAAGCTCTGGTGAATGTTCGTGTATTATCAAATAGTCGTCTGGTCTACTCGACCAGTAGCTTTATACCCAGAGTTCTTAGGATATGAGCGATCCAATTTGTAACTTTAGCGAAGGCTGCTGGTGAGCTTGCTAGTCCGAATGGCAAGCTGTCATTTGATATATTTTTCTCTGAAAGCTGATAGACAGATAGCGCCGGTGGCTAAGTGTCACCGCTAGATGGAAAAATGCTTGCGAAATATCCAGTTTCAGCATTTAAAACTTTTTCAAAAGACTGTAGGTATCTTGAAATGATTGAGTCCGAAGCTTTCGTACAAAAATGTATTGGTTTAATCCTCCTAAGTCGAATATGGGTCGATGTGACCCATCTATCTTCCTTTGAAGGAACAATTGTGACAGATAGCCGCGTTGGAATGGGCTCTCTTCGATAGCATTGACTCCAGACTCTTTCTGTATCTGATCCTCCATGTGTGGTGAAGTTTTGGGTTGGAGAAAACTTCTTCAAGGATAGTTTTAGACATGCTTTGTTTTAAAAGAGAATGTTTTTTAGCGCTAGTTGCCATTTGCGAGCATACTTTTGTAACCAAAAAGTAAGCTAACATGAAGCCGAGGGCCTTTAATGAGTAATTTTCCTTTACCAGCCCTCCAGTTTCTCTTTGATTGCTTTTGCTGCTGTTGCGGGTAACTACTGATTTTGTGGCTTGAAGTTAGCGCGCTGTACTTCTGGCGGTCCTCTTGGATTAAGATTGGGTCGGGGATTATATTTTGATGCAGTATATTGCCAGGTGTGTCTACATATATCCTTTGGTTGGGGTTAGGTAGATTTTTTGCTGTTCGCGAAGGTAAAAATTTGCACATGTCCGTGTTTGAGCAGGTTTTTATTGCTTCCACTAAAATTTCATCGGGGAATAACTCTTCAGGAATTCTGAAGGAAGTATATTGTGTAGAACATCTTGAGCGATTTAGTAGGCACTTTAAAAGGTAGCTCATCTTTGCTGAATCACCTCTGTTTGTCGGCCGCAAACATATTGGAGCAGAGCGTCTGATTTTATTCTAAACTGCGGGTCAGCCGACAAATATTCTTTTCTCATTTTATTTTTAAATTATGGGGGTAGCTTTTCTAATAAATCTTCAAATATTTTCCTTTGGTGTAGAAGGCGGTGAATGATAGTTCCTAAAGATAGGTCATATTTCTCGAGCACACCGGAAGATTTCCAATTAGGTGCAACAGAAGTAAGAATGTTGTTAACTTTTAGAGCAGAAAAGGCTGGTGAGGCCTGAAATTGTTTTTTGTATGTCTACATATCTAATGTCCCGCCGATCTTCCTGACCAAGAAGTTGACATTGCTTTCCCTTAAGAAATAGTGAATCAGTCTTAGATATTTTAGGTTCGGCTTCTGTTGTATTTGGGTCAGTTTCCGATTTTGATTTTAATACGCCTAGCTCTCTCTGAGCTTCAAAAACCTTATTGCGTAGCTCAAGTTCTCTAAAAGAGCGATTGTCTAGAGATTCTGCTTGGGGGCAGGATTCGTATAGTGGTAGTATTTGTTTTTTTTTTTTTTTTTTTTTTTTTTTTTTTTTTTTTTTTTAGCTTGTTTAGCTTGTATTTCTGATAAGCGGTTAAACATTTCTATTTGTTTGTTTAGAATGGTAACAAGCCGGTGGTCACTGCTTCCTTGCCCTAGGGACGGGAAAGACTGTTTTCTCTGCGGGCTATCGATTTCTTTTACTTCTTCCCGGGCTCTTTTTTTCTAAAATAATGTTCGGGCTCTTTTATGATAGCACGTATTGGCGTTGACGCTGTCCGGGTGCAGTTTGTGGTAAAATTTTCTCTTTGTGGGCATTAAGGGTCCGAAAAGACACTTTGACTTTGGTAAGTTGGTTCTTGCTTTTAATGTCACGAACTGTATCTATCCGTATAGGCGAGGTAGTACTTGCTTGAGCCGAATGTTTTAGATACAACATGGTGAGGTGAATACAAAAACGCCCGACCAAGGCAACATTGTACGATCTTTAATCTAGCACTTCGATGCTTTCTTTCCGATAAAACATTAGCGTTAGGATCGAAAACCTTAGTTATGGCTGTTGTTGGGATAGCAAATCTTAGCTTGGCTGTGTCTTTCGGAGAGATTTGTTCGACGAAGAGTTCATGGTATGAATGCCAATCTAGAGGAAAGTATTGGTCGATTGAATTTACTACGATATGCAGATTGAATTTACTATGATATGGGAAGAAGCTCATGCGATAGCATGAGCGGTGGACAGGGACGAGATGGTAGTTCTCTCAGAGTTGTCAGTCAAAAGTGAATATTGACTTGTTTGTAGGAATATCACATTCTATGCGTCTTAAGAGTCAACGGGTGTTACGATGGCTCATACGTAGCGAAGCATATTGTACAACATGATGCGTAGATAGGTGTCGTTTCATGTTCTAGTCGCATCAACAGATACGGTGCTTTGCATCAGAAGAAACGACGCGTGGCATCAGATGATACTACGCGTCCCATTAAATAATACGACGTGAAGTGTCGCATCACTTCATTCGACACTACTGATAAACAAAGTGAGTGTCGTGTCGTATCGGTTCAGACGACGTCGCATCGGCACAAACGTCGTCTTCGCGAGTGGCACCGTGTAGGTGCTCAGTGTTTGGAGCGTGAGGTGAAAAGCGATACGACACGCGCATACGACGGTGAGCGCATCGACGTTTCATACATCATCGTGTCGTTTTAGATCTAGCGACACTACGACCCAATGGAGAAGCAGAGCTTCAAGTGACTGGCACTTTGACGTCGCTGGGCCATTGGCGCCGCGCGGAATTAGGGTCAGTCGTAAGTTTCAACCAATGTATACTTATAGATAAGTAGAAGTAGGTATATCTGCACTCACTGTTCCACTTTGTGTTTTTTAATTTGAAATTTCGAAGAGACGTGTGAGTCGTTCGATATTCAAAAGCGTACTGAAGAGCGCGGCGCTAGCGCCGCCCCACCGAGCGCTGCGTCATGTTAGAAAGAGATAGCAATAGAGCATGCATAGACGGTAGAACACGAGTTTGCGAATGTGTGAGTGACGATTTCATTGAAGCGTAATCTCAAGTGGTTCAAGCGAAGGCTCGAACACCTAAATATACAGATTTGTAACATCAAAAAGGTTTATATGTAATCAAACATCATAAATGTGCCAAGCGCAAAAAAAAAAACTTGCACTCTATTTTCCATAATTTTTGTATGTTGTTTGTATCGCATTTGTGCAATATATATTTATTTCCTCGCAAGGGTGTTGAAAAAGTGCGTATGAAACTCGTGAGCAACTTGCTCATTATACACTCGGCTGATTTACGCTCTCGTCTACGGCTCAGGCTGCAACACGCAGCTTCGTGTATAATGAGCAACTTAGCTCACTTGTATGATAATCTATTATTATGAACATTCTTGGAAGAAATCTTTCAATTATTTTTATAGCGCTGTCTCGCCCTACACAAATTAATTGTATAATTGACCTTACATTATGATTTTTATATTTTCTTTCAACCAAAAAATAGGTTTTTTTTTTTTATACTTCCGGGTTGTGATGTGAATTTGTGGGCTACACTACTTTTGTACACAAATCATAGAGCGGACTGTTCGAGGCAGCGATATAAAATGGGAAACAAAATTTTTACTGCTCATGTTATAATTTTCAATGAATATTTTAGATAACCTGCTATTGTTTAGTTTCCCTTATATTCGAAATTATAAATAGAGTATTTAACACGGGTAAAAGTCATCAATTCCTACTCGGGCTGGCCTAAATTATGAATATAAGTACGTCGTATAGGGAACGGATTCGTATTGATCCTTGAATAACATCTACTTTTCAGACCACCTTCTAATGTATAGGAGGCAGATCTGTAATTGTTTAACTAACGCAATTATATCTATACTCCTCGGTATAATGAACGATATTTCGAATGTTTTTGATAAATAAAACATATTCGCAGCATCCTTATATAACAACTTTAAATAATATATATATTCAAACACACTCCTAAAAACTGATATTGGTTCTTATTTTTGAGAAATTATAACATTCATTATTTGTGAAATGCTTTTATTAACAAATTACCACAAACTATATACACTGCAGTCTGTATACTGAAAGCATGGAAGCAACCCAAAGCTACAGGTAATGGCAGGCCTACAGGTAGTCCAAATTCTCAGTTCTCCTCCTCTTTTCAAAGTATCTTAGAAGTTTACCTCCACCGTTAATCGTTATCCTCATTACTGAGGGTCGTGACCTCCTCCATCAAGTAATGATGGGGGGGTTTTCTTGGGAAAGTAATCGCAGTGGGTTCCCACGTCCTTCTGCATAGAAGTTTACAAGAGAGTACAAATAAAATTTTCTAAAATGTTAAAATAACATTATGTAACATATTGCCAAACCTATTATTCCGGGAAGGAAGATACATAAATAATAATTGATAATTTATTTCCATGAAATATGGTCCAATAAAGTACTTAAAGTATAATAAATGTCTAGGTGGCTTAACACATGTTGTTTTATGTGACTGTTTGGGACAGATATGTTTTAGTCCTATTCTATTGGTAGCGAGACAATTGCCACATAGCAGATAGGTACTGTCCCTGTCTCAAGACTGCTGCAAAAGTTTTTTTAACATTTTAATCAGTAATTTATGTAAACCGAGTACGGACTCTGTGCATAACCATTATATTATGTATAATTTTACCATGTTTTGAACACTAAATATATCTTTTTCTTTATCTTTATCATATCTTTACCCCAGGCTGGAGATCCCCAAGCGTCACTGGTACACACAGTGGAATCTTCATATACAGTCATGATCTATCCGAAAGACTTAGTTTTGCTGCATATGCAGTAAAGAAAGAAAGAAAGAAAAGAAGTTTATTCAATACTACAACAGAAATATTATAAACCATGTTAAACTTAATCCTATAAAGTTATACAATGTTAACAATTTTCTTAAATATATATTCGGTTGTGAGATGTCCAGTAGTATTGAATGAGCCTTGTCTCAGCATAATGCTTATTGTCTAAGACAAAAGCGCTGATTTTCAGCCAAGACCCTAAGAAATAAAAAAAAATATTGTGTTAAAGCTCTGGCTAGTTACTAAGCTTACATACTATAATATATACACGATTAATTATTAAAGAGACATTAATTCATTCAATATAGAACACTGTTTATACACATAATAATAATAAATATAAATGTATAATAATATTAAATATATATATTTATATACATAATAATAAATAATATTATAAGTACGTAAGATAAGACTAAGTTAAAGGACGTAGCTACGGTTAGGCTAGTTTATTTCGCGTACTTGCACTGTATTATGTCGTATGCTATATTGCTGTTGAGAGCTGCGGCTGAGATAGAGGCAATTTTTATCTTACAAAGGCGATCAATTAAAACTATACTCAGAGATTCTCTAGGATCCATTTCATATCCTTGAGAATTTCTGAGGGTTTTTCTTTAAGTAATTGATATTTTAACTTTACTCAGTCATTATATATTTTAAAATATTGAGTATGTTCGTAAGCAAATGAGTAAATTTAAATGAAACAGCGACAATCACGCTTATAACACTAGAAATAAAGATAAGATAGCGGTGCCAGGTTTTAGATTAGCAAACACAAAAAATGGTCATTCTTAGGTAATTGTGTGAGGTTTTACAATAAAGTTCCCAAAGATATATATACGATTACAGGAGGAAAATTCAAGTTGCACGTGAAAATCATTTTTGAATAAGAAATCCTACTACACAGTTTATGATTACTTAAATGACGAAAATGCTTGAACGACTCCGTCTCTGCCAAGCTATCGCCTGTCACCTACTTGATTTAGAATATATTGTAATAATTTTGTAGTTCATTGTTACAAGACGTATAAAAAGAATGGCCTCGAGTTTCTTGCCCATTCTGTCGCAGAAGTTCTGTATTTTTTTTATTGAACGTGGCAGAAGTAAATAGAATATTTCAAATTATTTTTTTTTTTTATGCTTTATAGGTTAGCCATTTACCACTATCTCACCTGATGATAAGTGATGATGTGGTCGAAGATGTTGTTCAGGCGAACCTAGAAGTACTGGCTCTAAAGGACAGCTGCCGGAACACACCATTAGGTGCTTGGCGACAGTTTTTCTACTTGAGGGTGGTAGCTAGCCAGGCGGGCATTCGCAAAATGCCCTACCACCATGCTATAACGACTGCCATCCTAAGACAACAACCGGGACCGACGGCTTAACGTGCCCTCCGAAGCACGGAAACGCTCAGTAGTAATGTCACTAGCGGTCAGCCATCCTACTCCTGACCGCGCGCGACGTTGCTTAACTCTGCTGATCGGTTGAGAACAGCTAAGTAAACTTCGCTACGAGCGCTTCAAAATTATAGTTTTTTCAATATTATAGTTTTTAATTGACCTTATTAGTTTAGTTGCCTAAATTGAATAAATTATTTTGACTTTGATTTTTAAACCACCGAGGTCCTATTTTTTTATGAGTGTACTGTATTTACTACTCGACTCTAAAATATATTTTTTATAGGTAGTCGTTGCTATATACCACTGTGGCTAGTCTTTGACCATATACCGTTGGGTGCTTAGCGACATATTTTCTATTTGAGGGTGATAGCTTTTCAGGCAGGCATTTGGAAAATGCCCTACCACTATGCTATAATGACTGCCATCCTAAGACAACAACCGGGACCTACGACTTAAGTTAGTAAATGCCACTAGCGATCAACCACCCCGAATCATGACCGCAGCGGACGTTGCTTATCCTAATTGATCTGTTAAGAGCAACTAGGTAAGCTACAGTACGAGCGCTTCAAAGCTGAAGCTGAAGGACTTACTAAATAAATCTTGAATGAATTTATATTCATAATCCTGATTTACTTAGTAGTTCGCGTACTCCACGAGGACAAAGGCGTCAGCGGAATGTAATAAATTATACAAAAAAAATTAACTCCGTCTACCTTTATTCTAAACTTAACTTTAAGTAAAATGATATTCATGGTAAAATCCGTTTATATTAAGCTAATTTTGCTTTAAAACGCTTACAAACTGGGCTTTTATGAAAATAAGCGCGAAAGCACTCGAAAATTGTGCGACAACTTCACGAATAATATTAATATTTTATTTGGCGATAAGCGAGATTACTGTTTGTGTTTTATATTCTTTGATGTCGGTAATGGTGTTTATGATAATAAAAAAATACTTATCCTTTTAGAAGGTATTCTTTGGTTAAAGCGGTAAAAGCTTAAATATTATTTTACAAAGTTTTTGTTATCTCATCAACTTTATCTAATATACCTGTTCAACAAATGGGCATCAATAATTACTGTGAAGTGTCCATTGTTGTCCATTTGTACGTCCAGGCCTCTTTGTCCTGTACGTCTGAGAAAGTGGGTATAACTGCTTATGGTATACATAGTTAAGCATTAAAATGTTAATATAATCGCGTGGGTAGGCATAGTAAACTGAAAAATATGGAGGCTTGCGCTTTCGTGAGTGAAAAGGTCTAAATCAAAGTACAACAAACAACATTAAAATATTAATTTAGATTAAACAAAATTATCGTTACGATTTACTTCAAATAATAATTTAAACACCAGTAGTCTCTGAATAAAATAGTTTTAGATTCGTGTCAGCTAACAACGATAAACTTGATAACAAAGTATGTGATTTATTTGAATCATCTTAATTTTTATCGTACAGTGTTCTTAATGCTTATATTATGTAAGTGTGTAAAAACGTGGACGCTTTTTTTTAACCGTAAAGTTTTTCTATTTGATGTCAACTTTCCAAGTAAATCAATCGTTATGGTACAATTGAGCCTGGCATAGCAGGACTGTAACATATTTATCAATGTATAGCTTACCTGTTTTCAAAATCACATTGACATTGATTGAGACACATTAGACTTTGACCACTATCTCACCTGATGGTGAGTGATGATGTGGTCGCAGGTGTTAACAAACTTAACCTAGAATTACAGGCTCTCAAGTACAGCTGCCGGAACACACCGCTACGTGCTTGGCGACAGATTTTCTACTAGACAAAGAAAGAGTACAATCCTGTATGGATACGATATAATTTAAAGTATGGCGTAATTTTAGACCCATATTCGTTTTCTATCTAAAATAATACAGTGTCATGTTTTTGTCACATAGTCGGATCATGCAAAATGCGCTACCAGCATGCGAAAGCATGGAAAGGCATTTTGCGAATGCCCGTCTGGCTAGCGACTACCCTCAAGTAGAAAATATGTCACCAAGCATCTAACAGTGTGTTCCCGCAGCAGTCCTTGAGAGCCAGTAAAATTACAGGCACATGAGATCTGTACGTCTTAGTGTGACGGGCACAGTGCAATTCGTGGTTGACGAAATGCATCTGCTATAGGCAGAGGTTAGTCCACTTAACATCAGGTGAGTCTCGGGCTTGTTCCGTCACAATAACATATAAAAAAAAAACAAACACTCAATGATAACTAATGAGATTAACCATGTTTACAGACATAGATTAGGTTTATCTTTACACGTAATTGTGATGATTTTTATTTCATTAGTATTACTTACACATTAATTCTAAGTTTTTTTACTATTTAATTTTGTATCATATAAACCCTGTTTGTGCCAGCGTGATGTTGTTGTATTTGCTTTCTTGAACCTTCCCATACCAATGAATTAGTTATTTTATTGCTTTAATTTTACACGAATCGAATTTTTCAAATCAGTCATGTTACACACTAATCTACTATATATGTATATAGGGCTACCCCCAAATATGCCACACGGATTACTTACTTTGAAGATAAGACATTTGCTTGAAACACAAGTTTCTGTCACTTAAAGCTCAGTAGCACTTTCTGAGGAACTGATATCTTACACTGCGATCCCAAAGCCTGCCAAGCACGGGGATTATGGCAAACCCGCCATATTGGGGGAGGCTGTGATCAGCAGTGGACTATCCAGCTAATACAGTACAAAACATCGTAACTTGGGACGACCTCTGTATAAATGCATACGTATAACCAAAATTTTAGAATATATGTTCTATAATGTATAAAAGAAATATAAGAGTTATAGAAACGCTCAATGTCCGTGGTAGCCTAACAAGCTAGCAATTTTTTAGTATATATCGTTTAGAAAACAGCATCGACTTGTTTGTTCGGTTCGGTCGCGCGGGCCATCGCCCGTTTTATTGGTAGAGCCGAATGTCGAGGTTTAGTCAGATTAAACTATGTTTGTGCACTCTTGATGGTTGTTTTTTTGGGCTAGTTTGTGAACCTAATAGAAAATAATGTTCTTTAAATGCTAAACCGCTATTTCAATTTGTTGGAGTTTGTAGAATGTGGCAAATTCTTAATTCCGATATTTTATACAATTTTGTTTAGGCTGCTGTGGGGGAATTGTGCTACTTTCAAGAGTAATAATAGATATCTTTCGTTGCTATTCAAGTCAATATCTTTAGATATATTGGATATTAAAGTAGATGAAAATATATACATAATATCAAAAAAACGCGTATTAAAACAGTTTTTAATTTGTTCCAGCTTCGACGTCCGCGGCAAGCACCTGAACGAGGCTCGCCATTGGTCTGCCCCGGAAGTGTTCGGGCCGCGCGCTCACTTCTCCACCTCGCCGCCGCCCGCGGCTCTGCTCGTGCGGGACGTCAAGCGACGAGACGAAGGCGTCTACCGATGCAGAGTAGACTTTAGGAACACGCAGACGACCAGCTTTAGATATAACCTCACTGTAGTTGGTAAGTTGTGAAACTTTTTTTATGTTTAATGTTTCAACATGTTAAGATAAGGAGATAAAGTAATCGAAATATCTCGGGAGTTCAACCCTGTTCAGAAGTCAGTACAACGTCTCCTCCAAGAACACAACAACATACTAGAATCAGTTTTTGTTAAACACAAGGACAATCATACTACGAAAAGTTTTGACTACAGTTTCATAGCTATCCTCCAATACCCTTTGGGACTATAGTAGAACCTATAGTTTTTCTAGTTGTTAGTGTATCTGCAACAACTCAGGCCATCAGGGCATTAACATGGTAATGAGCCTTATTGTGTGCCCAATGTGTAACAGCACCCTACTCAGGTCGTTTTGAATGGAGCTTTCACGTTTTTACGACATCATACGAGGATATGTTACAGTCTTTGTATTCTTTTGCCGAGAAAATATATGCGTTTATTTAATTTGCTTCCAAATCAGTATTATTAATATTCATTTTAAACTTTATAATGCATTCAACGTACTTACACTAAAATAATTGTATCTTGGAAGCAAAATGTATATATACATATATTTTTGTAATCTTCTATATAAATTCTAATCAAAACAAAAGATCCATATGAAATGAAACGAATATTTTCGTGAGAAGCTCATCCGTACGAACCAACAAACAAACCATCAATCAATCGAATCTAATGATTGCGCGGCTCATACGTATTCATAAAGTGTGTTGTTCTCCTTAATTGTTCCTTTTGTGACACTAGGAAACAGTGACAGAGCTTTCGAATTGAGTTCCATAGTGCCATGATATAACTACCTTAGATATGTAGTTATTTCATATTACGTAGCATCTACTAGATATCAAATATATTTTTATCTTTGCCCACTAATGTAAGGAGGGTTGGTACAATGTCTCTTGATTTACATCATAAACCGAAAAGTTGCGAGTCAGCCCAATCTGTTCTAGGCTACCTCAATAACATTCTGTTAAAGATAAAGAAGTGGTTGTTAGTTTTGATCTCAGATCCCAAAACTGCATTATAAATCAGAATTTTTTATATTTTTTGTTTAAACATTGTAATTATACCAAAATTTGTAGATATCAAGTGATATTACTGGCCGAACTAATGTCATGGAGTGATGAGCGCAGTGCAGATTGAGGATGGTGAGACTGCAACTGTAATGAACACCCACCAACCAACCCATGGTCTTACCAACCTTGCGGTTATGAAGACCGAAACAGCAGACACTTTGACTTGCGCCAAAGTGTCCTACAAATTATCCCACCTACTATTTCCCCTGTTCACTCTCCCCCTTCTGGGGCTGTCAAAGGACGGTACAAACGACCTTCGTCGCCGGGCAGTTCTTCAGATTCGCGCGCAGAGCGCGCGGCGTGCCATGAGTGCGCGAATTCGCGCAAGCGCCGGAAGCTCCCCGCATCCTGCACCAGGTCCGTGTAGTAGACTGGTCCCGCCTCGCGACGGGAGATCCCATCCATCATTCTTCCTCGCATCTCCTCATACAGAGGACAGTCCCACAGAACGTGGTGCCTGTCCTCCTCTGCCATCCCGCAATCACACATCTCTCCCACACGCAATTTCATTTTTGAAAGTCTTAAATTAAAACACCCATGCCCCGTGAGCAACTGCGACACCTGGTAGTCAGGTTCAATCCAATGCGCCTTAAGGCGCTCCCCCACCTCTGGGAAGAAAGCAAACAGTTCCCTCCCCTTGTCCTCCCTAGCCCACCTGTCCTGCCAAAAGGCAATGATCTCATCATCGATCAGCTTTCGCTGCCTTAGCTGCTCACCTCGAGGTCCGCCGGCTATACTCCTGCTAACACCGGCAGTGCCGCCGTGCTACACGAGCGGTACGCCTTTGTTAGCAGGATCAGTGACGGCCTCTGAGTCCTCTGCAGAACGCTGCGGACCACGTGAAAAGCGGTGCGTGCGTGCCATACGGCTGCCGCGTAGGTCAGAGTTGCGACATAGGTACCCGTGTACAATACACGAAGGGCCCTATGCCGCACTCCCCATCTTGAGGCCGAAACTCTGCTCATCTTTCCGAAACACCTGCTCGCTCTCTCGCCGATGGCACTTGCATGAGGTCCGAACGACTGGACGTCATCAATGATGACGCCCAGCACCGTGGCCAGAGGTGGTAAGAGTCACAACTGTAATGAACAGTCGTGACTCTTACCACCAGACAGGCGCCTTGTCCATCTCATCACTATTTTATAATACTGTACTGTATCAGCCGGATCGTCCACTGCTGAACACAGCCTCCCCTATTTAGGGGGTATTTGCCATAATCCCCACGCTTGGCAGGCGTCTTGGGGATCGCAGTGTAAGATGACAGTTCTTTAGAAACCGCTGCTCCCCACATTCCAGTATTTTTCCCTTAGTCTCCTCTTACGACACCCATGGATGATATGGGGAGGTGCAATTCTAACCCGACACCCCACGGGGAAAATTTAGTAATAAAAGACTTAAAATTAACTACTTTGAAACCTTATTTACATATTTTAATATAAAGAAAAAAAAAATTGTAACTTGGTAAGAGAGACCTATTATAAGCCCAAATGAGCAGACCTGTTGTTGTGACCTGAGTCAAATCGTGAGAAGAGACTCTTACGACTACTACCTACTTACACTACTCTACACAAGCCACTTACGATCATAACTGAAGAACCTTGTAAACTGTCTCATCGGTATGCAGTGACATCGGTGTTGGGAATTTACGAAAGGCATCGTCGGTACAATACCCAGCGACAGATATACGAACAGAATGGCGGTAACAAGCCAACTCGGCCTTGTACTGAGGAGCCCTAACTCACGGCGGGTGCTCTAACTCAAGGCAGGTGCCCTAACTTACGGCACCCGGCAGTCTTAGCAGAGTTTATGGCACCGCACTGCCTGCATTGCCGGCAATGAACACGTCATTAGTCTAATTCCGAGCTATTGGACGGGTATTGTAACTGGTGTTATTTAATAGATCGGTTGGTTGTTGTTTGCTGCCTACCGAGTGGCGTAGAACGGCCTTTTGCTATTTTGAACCTTAGCGTCTATACATGGGTCGTACAGTATTATTTTGACACATAAGTTACCTGTCTGGAGTGTGGTGTCCTTTTCAATGACAATAAACTCGGCGCCCTATTTTACGGGACACTTAAAACCAACAAACAATTGACGATTTACAAGAAAATATGTTTGAAATTCTTCGTATTAATAATAATAATAATAATAAATATATTTTCGGCCGCGGCTCCGCCTGCGCGTATGTCGGTTATCGCGCAAAACCAATAACTTCTTTTTGCGCAGTTAGATAAAAATATCTATGTCCTTCCCTGGGTCTCAAAATATTTCTTTACCAAATGTCATCCAAATCTGTCAAGTAGTTTTTAAGTTTATTCGTTGCATACACAAATACAAAAATATAAATCTTTCCTCTTTATAATATTAGTATAGATCATGTTTATTTGACATATTTCTTAGGTGGCAGGCACTTGTAAAACGTTAGGCTTTGGATTTTACTACGACTATTAGTACATAATATGGACATGAAGAATTTCTTAGTCAGATGGTTGGTACCTGTAGTAGTATTAAAACTGTAGCAGATGCAGACAACCACGCCCTCCGTTCTTAGCAAGTAAACTATAACTAGGGATTTCGGTAGGTATGTAAGTAATCTAGTTTACCGTTTAATATTTTAATAAAACATAACGGTATGGTGCGGTGTGTACTTATTGGATCTGTGAACACATTGGTTGATGATGATGTTCATTTCGTTTCCTTTCTTTCTGTTCATTTCGTAATTTCCGTTCATTCACTTACTTAATGATTTTATGAATGATTTTATTGATTGAATGAAAGAAACCCACCCAAATTCCGTTATCAAGTTCAACTTTTCTCTTACGCTGTTATTATTTATTGTTATTGTTATGGATGCAGTGCAGTTCATCACATTCTTCGCTCGTGAACGTTCCGTCACAATAACGTAAAAAGAAATACAATTATACTTTGGATACACGGCGCGCCGCGCCTCGGAGGATCAACAGAATGCTTAGCATTCTGTGGTTCAAAAAAGAGTTTGCTTGAGCCTTTTATTTTATTACATTGCATAGAGAACTTTCTAGTAGTTTTAGAAGCGCTTGTAGCACAGTGAGCTTAACCGTTCTTAACTGATCCGCAACGTCCGCTGCCGTCATGAGTTGGATGAGTGACCGCCAGTGACATTACTACTGAGCGCTTCCATGCTTCGGAGGGCACGTTAAACTGTCGGTCACGGTTGTTGTCTTAGGATGGCAGTCGTCATAGCATGTTGGTAGGGCATTTTGCGCGAATGCCTCGCTGGCGAGCTACCACCACCCTCAATTAGCTAGCCTGTCAATTATGTAAAAAAATTGTCTTTCTCCATTAAACTGGGATTTGCTATATCTATTTGCTGATATAGCCCGACACCCTTTTATACTAAAATAAGACATTAGTTGTAGAAAATATGTGTTATGATAGCGGAATGCCTTACAAATTGTAATACTTACATGCAAAAAGTACAATTAAAGGGATTATTTTCATTAAGAATACTGAACAATGCTTTTTCATTGAGAACGTTATTTTTGGTCATTTGGAACACTTCTACAAGTCTCAAACTTGGTGTGATTTCAATACTCTATCAATTTTAATATAAAGAGCGATCAAAATTGGTCAAGTGCGTGTTAGTCCCGCGCTTAAAGGATTCTCAACTGGAAATCATTACGATTGTTTGGTTGAAAGCACTCGGTGCGCTCATCCAACTCGCATTTACAAGATATTGTTCTAATTTCCAAAGGATGCATGGTGGGTATTTTGCGAATGCCCGCTTGGCTAGCTACCACCCTCAAGTAGAAAATCTGTCGCCAAGCACCTAACGGTGCGTTCCGGCAGCTATCCTTGAGAGCCAGTACTTCTAGGTTGGCCTGAACAATATCTTCGACCACATCCATCCAAGATACCATCAGGTGAGAAAGTGGTCAAAGGCTAATCTATAAGGAAAAAAAAAAAACAAAAAAAAAAAGGAACCTGTTTTTTTTTTCCATTTATTTAACTTATACATTTCTTATACAAAGTTTTACTTAAAAGCATTACAAAAACCGCAGATCGGTTTGTATGAATGAGTAGATCGGTTTGTATGAATGTATCGGTTTGTATGACTCCAGTCTTGTAAGAAGCAGTCTGATCATACCCAACTTGAACAAATTCAACTCAAGGACAGAAGTTTTAGTACTTATACATTATGAAATCGTAGAAAATACGTATCCAGTATACACAATCCACTAGGTCCCCACTCTCTCTACTATGACTACGTTGCTATGTTATAAGTATAACTTATTATGTAACTCGATCTGCATGAAGGAAATAGATTGGACGAACGGCGCTCATACTTCACTCGGCGGAGTGATCGATTATGACGTCATGAATATATCACATGATACAACGTTTCGACTAAATCACTTACCGCGACCAATAACCTTCTATTAATAGTCTAAATATGCACTATCCGTCGACCGCATTATAAACTACAATGACATGAATTTATGGGCATAATGTTATATATGATCGGTTAGCTCAGTAATAACTAATAGTGGCTCTCAAGGTTAGCTGCTGGAACAAGGTTGTGTTCCAGCAGCAGTCCAGGTTCGTAGCGTACCTTCATAAGAGCGTCGTAGATGCCTTAATTAAATAAATGATTTTGACTTTTAAACAACCCTGACCGATGACGGTGACGGGTAAACGTGCCCTCCAAGGCACAGCAGCGCTCAGCTGTAAATGCCACTAGCGGTCACCCATCCAAGTCATGGATTCGGCGAACGTTGCTGGGATTTCCAAATTTTATACTGTTGCTACTTCGTCTGGCTATTGTGCTGTATTTAATTTTATTTTATTTTACAGTATTTACTGAAACCAGATGGACAAAAAATATATATTTGTGCACATTGTCATTTAAGGGTACAACATATTTTATGGTGCTAGAGAAAAAAAAGACATCATACATTTACTAAAACTATGTCTATTTGAATTCAAACACATAAACTGAATCATATAATCAATGAACGAGTTCTTTTGTTTTATTATTCGAGTGATTTAATCGATAAGTGATTTAATTAGCGCATTCCGTATCACTGGTCCGGCTAATGAGCCGGCGGCAGATTGTCAATTGTTACAGCCGAAGGGATTCGCAGATGTGCTCACAAGTTGCCAAGTTTTAGTTAAATCGATTATGATTGCTTTCGAATCGGGTACAAAAAGTTTTCAATTATAAAGAGACGTTTTAAATGCTTCTTTTATTGTGTTAATCTGATTGAAATTTTTATACTGCTTACTGGTGCATAAAACTCTTAAAACATATTTGTTCGTTTTTGCTAATAGCTTAAAAATTATACCGTTATTAGGGCTCCATACCCAAAGGGTAAAAACGGGATACTATTACTAAGACTTCGCTGTCCGTCCGTCTGTCACCAGGCTGTATCTCAGGAACGGTGATGGCTAGACAGTTGATATTTTCACAAATGATGTATTTCTATTGTCGCTATAACAATAAATACTAAAAATAAAATTAAAATAAATATTTATTTATTTATCCAAAACACTTACATCTACCATTACAGGTTATACCTAATGCGATAGTGTAGTTAGTAGGAAGTAACTAATAATTAATTTACGTATATATCATAAACAATCTTAGTGCTTACATCTACTGGTTAACATTACAGTACTAAAAATTACTTAAAACAGTGTTATAATTTAACAATGTTACATAAAACATATAGACATATCTATGAAAATTCACTCATAGAGCAACAAAATAAGTCCGTCTCGTCCGCTATAATATTGAGAGTGCGGAGATGTGTCCGAGCACGCGGCACTACCACCAGATGTGCTCGTCGCCGCTTCCACACATATCTGTCTGGCACACATAGTGTTTAAGGAGGGCTCCCATACAACAAACTTGTTTTTTTACCGTTTCTTGCTCGATACTAACAGTGACAGGTAGACGCTTTAACTATGGAATATTTAGTGGTATGTTACTAACACTAAGCTAAGGCCGCATCAAATTAAGTTACCATTATACAGTACAAAAGAACATGAATAGGTTTAATCATAAGAGCTTCAAGCTTGAATGTCTTCTATCGAAAACAGAGGAAAATATTCGGGGGAATAATAATCTGTGCGTATAGACACGATCACGTACTAAAACGCGTAATCCGAGCCCAAATAAAATGAATTCGGTCCTAGTTTCCGTTCCGGGGAAAAACAATAAAGCTCTTACATCCCAATAAAAATAACGGAGTAATATCTAGGGTAAGTTCGCCAGACGCGATTGACCTTCGGGAGAATGCCATGGAAATGCTAATCGCGCTATACTTCGCACTTGAAGGTGATAGGTGCAGATAAAATGTCAGATATCAACACCTTCCAGGAATATATTATTCTTATGTACTCCAGGAATACTTATATTATTATTTTTATGCGATTGCGGCGCTAGAAGCACGTGACCCACTTGATGTTAAGTGGTATCTTTTGCCCTTTATATAACAGATGAAGTTCGTCACTAGTGACGAACTGCACTGCTCCCGTTACCCTTAGATATTTGTTAAGTCTCATGTGCCTACAATTTCACTGGCTCTCAAGGACTGCTGCCCAAACATTGTAAGGTGTTTCAGGCCACATTTTATACTTGATGGTTGTAGCTAGACAAGTATTGACAAAATACCCTTCCAGCATGCGGTGAAGCTCAAACCGGCGTTGACGATCGAACCATGGGCCTGCAAGCATAGTCGCCACGGCAGTCCATAGCTATTACTGCTCAGTTATCATTGCGTCAAAATTATGTTGTATTACTTTCAAAAAAGTCATTCATTATCATCATCTTATCAACAGGAACGTCCACCTTTAAACAAGGTCTCCTCCATTGGGGAGATGTGCCTCACGTTTGGCAGGCGTCTTGGGGATAGCGATAGAAGTTGTCAGAACTTCAGAAGGCTAAGGTATTTTTCCCGAAGTCACCTTTTACGACACCCACGGGAAGATATGGTGACGTTCTAACCCGGTACCACAAGTTTTATGTGGCCAAGCGCAATAATCAAGCAAAGTGAATGATACACAGATAAAATTATCAAAAAAATTGCTAAAATTATAACATCTGTAGATCTCCGATACCGCCTACCTACTACTATTTCAGGGGCAATACGTGGAATGCGATCTTGGCCTTTGTTTGACATTTAAGTTGAAATCAGCGTTGAATGTCAGATAAATAAGGATAGGTCTTCCAAACACTCTACACATATCAGTATTTGTCGCGTCTTTGGATTTTAAAAAGCAAACAACGTCAGGCAAATTAATTAGAATATAGTATATTTATTACATACTAAACTACTTACGCTAACATCCCATTAATACATACAACAAACTTTATTTATGAACGGTGCAGCACATGGGGTAAATTCTATACGTATTTTTCATACTTACGTAATAATATTTTTTTAAGATGATATAATAATTCGGTGTATCGGTATCTAACAGAGACTGCCCGGGTGTCGGTGTGATCCTTTCTGCACGAATGAATGAATGTATGATCGACTATGAATGTGTTAGAATCATATATTTGTTAAGTTAATTATTAATTATCTTAAGTAGAGAAGTTACTTATTATATAATTAAAGAATATTCTAAAACTTGTTGATATTTGACATTTTTAATAACCGCCACACTGAAATAATATTTTATCTGTATTCATTTTGGACTAGGCAATGACGAACCATCCTGTTTTATTTCGGATTGGCTGATAAGTTGTGGTGGGAACGCTTTTGTCATTAACTGGTTTTGGTTTATATGGCGGGAAGTTTCATAGAGATGCAACAGACACTTGGCGCCAGTCGTTGTTATAAAACCAATGTCTCAACTTACTGAGTCCCTTTATTCTTGAAGCAGTGATGACTCAGTGGCATTGGCTATGGACTGCCGCGCAGCAGGTCCATGGTTCGAATCTCGCCGCGGGCTTGAGCTACACCGCATGGTGGAAGGGCATTTTGCGAATGCACGCCTGGCTAGCGACCACCCTCAAGTAGAAAATCTGTTGCCAAGCACCTAAAGGTGTGTTCCGGCAGCAGTCCTTGAGAGCCAGTGAAATTACAGGCACATGAGACTTAGCAAATATGTCTCAAGGTGACGGGCGGAGTACAATTCGTGACTTGTGACGAAATGCATCTGTTATAGGCGCTTAACATCAGGCGGGCCTCGAGCTTGTTCCGTCACAATATTATTTAAAAAAACTGCCGCATCGAGACGTATTTGCGCATAAAAAAGCTAACCAGACGGGCATTCGCCAATTGCCCTACCACAATGCTGTAACGACTGTCATCCTAACTTGCCTTCCGAAGCACGGAAGCGCTCAGTAGTAATGCCTTTAGCGGTCACTCATCCAACTCATGACCATAGCGGACGTTGTTTAACTTAGCTGAACGGTAAAGAACAGCTAAGAAAACTTCGCTACGAGAGCTTCAAAAGTTTAACAAATAGAGTGTAATTAATAAAGGTTATTATCCTGTACCCGCATAACCTACTCATTAGATGACGAATAAAACGGTGACCTGGTTTACGGAATGGAAGCCGTGGTCCCAAAGCGCTGGTCCCATGTAATTGCGCAGCCGACAGTACCGACATGCCACATTAATTGGATAGGTCCGTTGGGCCTATCGGCTCCTCATTGATAGGCCATGTCCTGTTCATTATACATATATATATACCTATGTTCCACCTGCACCAGAAGGGCGTAGCCATGGGCACGGCACCTAGTATACACGTCACACGTCGACATAGATTTGAATAATAAAAAAATTTAACATTTTTAAATTTAAAAACCGGCCGATTTAGTTTGAATTGTTCCTCGCTCCTTAAGGTGGCCACGTAGCAACAGCGCGTATAAAAAAATATTGTTGGTTTTTATTACAGCTTCAAAATACATTATAAATTGGCGTTTTTACCTAGTATTTAATGGTTAAATAGAGGATATGTTATATCGTGTGATATAAGGTTTCAAGTTTGAGATTCGTAGCTAGTCTGAATAAAACGCATCGTGCTGCGTTAGAGCGACACTGCTAACGTTGTTTAAGGCACTATAGCACATTGGGCACATAACAAGGACTATTTAACTTATGTAGTTATGTACGAAATGAATTCAATTTAAAATTCAAAAAGCCGTTCTGAAAATGTATGTTGACAACGAATGATTCACCATTTTAATATACTGTATAAACTTCATATTATAATTATTATGTTTATGTTGCCTTTCTGATAAAGGACAGCTGTATAAACACAAACATACAAACGCTATACACCCATACAACCGTACACTGAGACCTCCATTGGTTCGGTAAATAGTTTAACGTGCTTTCATAGAAATAATGATAAATTTATGTATATTCATGTGAATAATCTAACTTGGCTACTTAAATAACAGGAATATTGCTTTGAAACGATATATTGCAAAGTTCTTAATTATTATGTTCCCGATATTTTGGCTCCGTTGGAAGCGCATGTTCCCGGGCTATCTGAAAATCTGATCTTGCCGGTGTAGAAACTTTAATCCATGGGCATCGTAGAAAATTTAAACAATAGAAATAACAAATGAAATGGACGTTATCGCCCACTACGGATGCTAAGAGGTTACTGAACAGAATAATTTGTCTACCCCCTGTATAGTACGTTGTTTACGAGATGGGCTGGTGGTAGCACTGTTTGTAAAATGATAATCACAATCTCGAAATGGCGTGATATTATTTGAAGGCATTGTAACCTTGTGTGATGATTAAGTTTTTGAGTTTTTTGAGAAGAGATAAAGAGTGTGAAGTTAGAATTTTGTGATTGAGCAACTAAAGGTATTTGAAAAAGCTATGTTTGATATGTTTAAAAAACCTTTACCATCCAACACACATTTCATCATGAGTATGTGAAAGAATATTCTAACATTTTGAAGGCTGCTTGCGTGCTAAATCTTTTCTCATAAGAGACAAAATACAGAAGTCTAGTAATAAAACTTATATTACACCAATTAGAGCACCACAATTATAACACTTGGAATAAAAATAAACTAGAGCCAGGTTTTAGATTAGCAAAGAGAATTACAAAGTATTTGATAGGTTTCCTAGGTAATTGAATGCGATTTTATAACAATATTCCTAAAGATATTTCAATTCCCACAAATGAAAAATCCAAGCTACATGTGAAAAACATCTGAATGACATAATCGTATATAAAAAAATGTGATAGGATGAAAATGCTTGGGCTATTCCACCACTGTCGAACCACCGCCAATCACCTTTGTAATAAAATTTTGTAGTAGTTTTGCAATAAAATACAAATTGAAAAAGAGTTAAGGCATGCATTAAAAAAGGCCCCGAGTTTTTCGCCCGTTCTGGTGATATAATAAATGTATAGAGCTACTTCGAGACTTCACGTACAAATAATGATTTATATAAATAGTTTTACAATATGGTGCCTACAATAAAGCCATACTTCGAAAAATCAATTTACAAAAACTTTAATTGTAAATAGGTATTCCGTTGCAAATTAATATTTGTGTAGTTAAAAATATAATTTTAATAACGTTACTTATTCAATGTTTGAGAATCATTCCTATAAAAAATTGGAAAATATTATGTCTTCTAATTCTAAATGAACAAAAATAGGCATCGCTTTTAGTCCCTTTTGATCTAAAACAATAGTATTTGAAGTACACCAAATCAATCCTCAACTTCAATCTCAAACGTATCTTTGCTTCACTCGACACATAATTAACCGCAACTCCATCAAATCCTGCCGGAATCTGCATCATTATTCATCACCAATAATCTTACTCTACGCTTAGAGGATTTAATTAATTAAAACAATATCCGAGCCTCCCAAACAGATCGCAATTAATCACCAGGATACAACTCAGGTGATTGCTTACAGCTACCTACGATTAGCATCAGGCTCGGATGTACAATACCACGGTATACCATTACCCTGGAACATTGTTAGGTCTACGGCATAGAGTTGGATATTGTTTGTTCCAATTGCTTGGATTTTGATGGTGGTACAGGTTAGGGTATTCAGTCGATTCCGTTTAAAGCACCAAAGGCAATTGGGTTTTACATCGGACATGGAGGCGTCCAATCTAACTTTAGCCGTGGCACAGTCGCGGAAGCTGCAGCTTCTGATTGAGAATTATTGGCGTGATTTTCTGTTTACTATTTTAGTATATTCAATCGTATTATAGTAAAGATTTTTTAAGTCCAATGATCGCACTTATATTTAAATAAGAAATTAGACTTTTGAATAGAACATCTATGTATTAATGTTTATTATAATTCTTTATTGAAACGGGTCTGTCTTGTGATTTGAGAACTTTGTACTTGTGTACATTTTAGTATTTTATTACTAAAACTAACCTTTTTATATTCCATAACAATCGATTAATTACAAGAAGCTCTTAAGAGAATTATTGACAACAATGTAGGTATATTTCAAATTGCTGAACCGTTAAGCTGTTTTAAGTTTAATTTCATAACTGTCCAAGTAAAGCCGATCGGATCAACGGAAATCAATTAAACTTAACCTCCTCGAGTTGATGAGTAGTGACGTAATCTGCATTGACATTCAATGGACACCGCCATCTGAAGCGCTTAAGGTTGTCGCTCATATCAACCAGCTTAAACTGGATACACGAAATCAATAATGGAAATAAGGACTTTAAGAGTCTATGGTACAGGTTAGTTTGCAACAGGGCAAATTTGCGCACCATGTAATATATTTATCGTGGAATAAATTGATTGAAATTTAGCAGCACGAGAGAAGGGTACTAGTTTCTGGTACAACAAAATATCCAAATACTAGTATTTTTTATGATAAGTTACCTACAATATGAACAAAATTATTTTAAAAGGAGGTTCCAATACGTGAGAAGTTAGTAAAAAAAATCATGTTTTTTGCCCTTTTAGCTCACACATAGCATGTGGAATGTCATCTTCTAGAATTGGGTTGTTTCAATAGAATATATTATATAATATTGCAACAGATCGTAAACGAAAAAAAGTTGGTTGGTTTTGATCATAACTTCAAAACTAAATTTTGAAAAAAATTTAGTTTTGAAGTTTAAAATCGATGTTTTAAGTAAGGTTTAAAACATATAAAACATTTATGTTTTCGTATGAAAAAAAAGACGTTCTGAAAAAGGCCAGGTCAAGAGTACCCTATACCGACGCTTATGTATGAAATGATGAATAAGTGTAGATAAAGCGAAAGAGATATGTTAGGATCGTAGTAAGTGGAAATCTGTGGTCTCTTCCTACCTCTACAGGAAACTACCTACCCCTAAAGAGGCGTGATTTTATGTATGTATGTTTGTTACGAGGTCAATCTCAAAAAGTAAACTAATTAGTAATCTAAAATGTCAGTTATATTATGTACCATATATTCTATTTAATCATTAAATACTTAAAACGCCAATTTATCTTGTAGAAGCTATGATCAAAACCAACAAACCCATTTTTCGGTCAAGATACGTCCTGTTGAAATACCGCCTGAAGTGCGATGCCCGAATCGCGCTTGTCCTGTTTCTGAAGTAAAATGTAGCGAACAATCGCTCCACTTGCATCGTTTGAACCTTTTTAACACAATGCAGCTGAAACAATGATGAGCTAGGCTCGTCGTAGATTAATAAATTTCTGGTTAAGTGAAAACGCTGCTCGATGGATTAGATAGCGACGTCCTCAAACCGACGCGATAATAGAAAGACAACAGAGGCTTAGTAATCAGATCTTGGATCTTCGATGGCCTGTGAAGCGATTTAAAGTTTTCAACTAGATTGTACAACTTAGTTGGGTCAATAAAAGTTGATATAGCCGATATCTACAGACTACTATTGTTTGGTTGTTTTACACTTTGTAGGTGGTTTATGAAACAGCAGCATTGTATAATTTTAGAGAAATGATTTAATGTAATACCTCCCCGGCAATATTATGTTCTTCAATTTCACTGGTTTCACTTACCTTCATTACACAATACAATTGTATATAATTATGAACATGGATTATTAATAAATTTTTATTTAATAGGGTAAGCGGTGATTAAGTCCTCTTGAATATTGTAGTAATTTGTATTCTAGAATCATTATTATCATTTTTATTTCATACAATGTTTTCATTCAAACTGAGTTTAAAGTTACTTTTTAGGTACCTATTTTTTAATAGTTTTTAATTTTATTTTAATATAATCTAAGTAGATTATACACAGAAATTTTTCAAAGTTAAACTTCACAGCTCTGTATTATTATTATGTAAGAAGATTAAAAAAAATACTTATCCCTTTGCAAAAGTATAGCTATATACACAATTACATATTTTTAGGTATATCTTACTATACCTAATAATAACAATAATAATAAATCTTTAATTCAAAGAAAAAAGTTAATGTAAAAGTGTTTCTTTTAAATATGATCTGCATACTAGGATACCTTGTAATGGATAAATCTATTGTATGTGATAAAAGATGGATATAAAATATAAATATAAATATAAAAAACAGTGTCCATACTAATAAATATATATTTATTTATTAGTATGGACACTGCCAAACATATATGGGGGTATTCATAGAAGAAACGTGTTTTTAACTTGGTTTGGTTTGCTCTATCGTAAAAACGGTAATATATAAAACCATGATTTATAATTCAGATTCTAACATAATAACGGAAAATATTTAAATTCAGCCAAGTGCAGGTCTAACACCCGCTAAGGATCTCTAACTGCATTTCATAATAACGATTCTATAGTACGTCCTGTATTGAAACCATCGGTGTGCGAGTTCTTCTCGCACTTGGCTGGTTTTATTTACAGCACATTTGTTATTATTTAGAAGTGGTTTAGTTGCTTAAAGCATTTCGTAGACATAGAAACTAAAAATATAAATTTTAAAACCGCGTGTATTGATTTAAATTGTAACTCTAAAACAGTTTTGAAATGGCTACTTGTTAATGTTGATACATGCAGAAAATATGTAAAAAAAACTTGATGGAACTGTCAGACGTTTTATAGGTAGAACAGTGTTATATTCTAGGTTTAGTCTGTTAATGCCATCGACCACATCATCACTTATCATCAGGTGAGATTGTCAAAGGCTTACCTATCAGCAATAAAATATAAATAAAATACAAAGTGTTTTCTTGTAGTTGTGCGGAGTATGAAACTGAGCCTGGTAGACATAAAAAACAATACACGAGACGTGAAATAACTGCTTGTGGAGTGTGGACGATATCATACCCTTCAGTTCCTGGCATACGAAAAATTACACCTAATGAGCAACATGAGCGAATTACGTTGATTTGATTGGAGTATTGCAATACATTTGACGCAAAGAGATTATTTTTAAGGTATTAACCTAACCAGAATGGTAATGAGATATTATTGTCAAGGGTCAAGGGTAGGTGGCAGATAGGCGGCTGGTTATAAAACCAAAGCCAAATATATTTTTTCTATTTTATGCTCTTGTTTTGGTCATTATGCTGTTAGAGAAGACATATTGTGCCGACCCCACATATAGCGTGGTATTAAGATGATTATTATGCTCTTGGTAAAACTGACAAGAATCTTGCTAGACTGAAAGAAGGAGGTTGTATGTGATGTTCATGTTTTACTGTTAATGAGACTGCCTTTTTCCCTGTTATTGATAACTCATGACGAACCACTAACATTGTCTACAGTACCCCCCGAGAAGCCAGTGGTGGTGGACCGGTACGGGCGCGTCATCAACAGCACCACTCTCGGGCCCCACGAGGAAGGGGATGACGTGCTGCTCACCTGCAGGGTCCTCGGTGGTATGTACTTCTCTTTTTTGTTGGCTTGCAACAGGTAATACCTATAGTAGTCTACGAGATTTAAAAAGTCATAACTGTACAGTATTGTTTGCTCGAGTTAATAAATTTCATATGTAATTAAAGCAAACGTATGTAGCTCTTTACATAGTAATCATATAATCAGATTAGATTCACGCGAGAAGACAACGGTACACAATAAATCAATTTAGTACGTGTACCGTGCTAACTAGTGACGTCATCCATTTTCTGAGTGTAGTTTATTAGCCGGTAACTGAGACGTGCACTTCCACGGGTAAATTGGTTTCAAGTTTCAACATCTCTTCAAATAAAAAGACGCATGTAAAGGCATCTTTGGTAGGAATCCGCCTTGATGGATACCTGGAAACTTCTGTAATCTTTGATGGGTAACTCTGCATTATGAGATATTTTGCCGTGAAGCTGTAGTGTGCAAACATTATTGTGTTTAAGGGTGAGGGAGACTGTAGAAAGTTAAATAAAGGGGTGAACGAGACATTATACCTCATATATCGAAGTAACGAGCGTAGCTGGTAATGGTAATCCGTGACGCTTGCAGTGTGAAGAAGTTAGCTAAGTTATCATATGTAACAGTTACTTTTAAAACTATTCATAGCTTACGTCTACACATACACGCTAGCTATCGGGCGGACAAATTATCCACCTGTCATTCTGTACAAAAATAATTTTTGAAATTATAACCATATATCTAACTACACTAAAGTATATACAGATTATATAATATATTATTCACAAGATTGAGGAGTTTATAGTGTAGCCTGCAACGAGATGTTAGACCAGGAAACCTCATTTCTCCAAAACTGTTAATCGCGTTGAAAGGCGTTTTTAAAGGGGGCGATAAAGATCAATTAGGAGGAAGAACCGGAAAATAAAATAAAACACAAATTAAATAAAGTTTTTGTCTAAATGCGCTCTACACGGCTATGACCTTTTTTGTCTAAAATGCGCGAAAATTAAAGGATATATAATATATATACATACCATATTAATGCGATTTTCATATTTTAAAATTCGCAACACGGTTTTCTTAGGAATATAATTTGTCACATTTGAACGAAAGTAAGATGTGAAAATTCGTTACCGTTGTTGAAGAATTCCATAAAATAATTTTAGAATAGCTGCACTACATGTTTTTAACTAGTATGGCTTATTAATCCAAAACTTGTAAACTTCAGCACGGATTTCTTGCCAGGACATCCGTAGGTACATAACATATATTTTCTTATCAAAGTTCTCTGAACTGTCCTCACTTCAAAGTGACATATATCATACAGCATGCGGAAAGCAAGGAGAGCCTGGGATTCGCATCCAAAACGTTACTCTCTATATGGATGGCAGTAAAGAGAGACTCGGAATAAGCTTCTGCCGTGCTGGAGCCAAGAGCCGCGTCCAATTATCACCTGGGCTAGCTTGCCTGCTGAATGGGAGCAGCTTCAAAACAACCACAATGCTTAAAACGATGCTAGCGATGGTTGTCATGGGAAATCCATGTCGTTTAGTACGACTAAAAAACGGGACGGTCGTACTAATCGAGCGGACGGACCTGACACCCTTTGCTCAAGCATGTTGGTTGGTGTCAAGTATTGCAGAAATGCCGAGAGAGCCCGAGTGATAAGCGTAGACGCAATGTTAATAGAACACTCAAAGGGAGAAGTCGCGGACCAACTTGGTTGCATTAAAGCCTCAGAACACCATGAGGTAGTTTTGTATCAAGAGAGAGGAGCAAATCTTAGTTACCTTAAAAAAGCCATACACAACAATGCAACTAATTGTTCACATCCAATTCCGAGTTCAGTTACCAAAAGTGGTTCGGAAGACTCCAAGAAAGGGCAAAGGCAGAAAAAACCCAGGAGTGTAGCCCAAAGTTGCCGCATTCCTGACAGCTTTCGATACAGCAGTAGAAAGCCTATTCTGACACCCATCCCAACCCCGAAACCCAATGCCGACAAAACCGGACGAGAGCCGACATGGGACAGGTCAGGCGGCCCCGATATATCCCGACACAGGAACCAACGAGCCATGCAGCTAATGCCTTCCTAGAGTTTCTAGCCATTATAAGGGCGACCAGAGTGATCAACCATAGAAACTGCGAAAACATCTTGCAGTCCTTCAGGCTAGAAAATGAAAACCTTTTAAAGGTGATACTCGAAGAGGCAGAAGCCGCTATATACAACAACGACACATCCTAGGTCATTAAGGGAAGCATGTCTGGTATATGGTGGCATACAATACAATAAGCGGATTTGTGTCCCTGGACGAGGGAGAAACGGAGCGACTAGGTACGAGTAGGTCTAAATACGCGACACCACAAAATGACACAATAGAAGTAACGGCCCAGTGCACCAAAATATTTTTCGTAGATTGTATTTTGATTACATACTTGACTTACCTACCTAGTTGGATAGACTGCCCAGTTAGGTATGTCCAACTTCAACAAATGGTTTGCCCAAACCAATCTAATCCAACGTAAATGGGCAGCGTTGGGGAACATCCCGCAAAGCCTGAAGACCAAAGTCTTCAACCAGTGCGTGTGCGTTTGACTTTGATGGCATTGAGATTGTTTACCTGTGGTCATTATGGGAAAGCTCAGAGTGACACATGAAGCTATAGAGCGAGTTATGCTCGGAGTTTTACGAGTAAATTTGCCGAAGAACCAAAGTCACTGACATTGTTATAAAAATATGTAATTAAAAAATTTAGAGGCAATGGGCACACCATATTGCTCGCGGAGACCCGAATGACATAAATGACTATTAGTCAATCGTTATGGTATTCTATCGGGGAGGTATTTGTTCAACAATGAATGTGTTTCGGCTGATGATGATGATGATGATAGTAAAGACGGTTGTCTTTACTATCTTGATGATCTTGATCAACTTGATCAACTAAAATGGTTATTAAACTGTCCTACCCTATATTCCAAGTCAAAGTCAAAATTAAACAAGGAAGCTTACCTACGCGCTAACAAGTATTCACTCACAAAACTCGCTATAAGCTTCCAACCCAAACAGAGGACAAATTGTTTTTGTTGATTGCATGTGACGTTTGCCTGGGTTGTCGCGTTCCGCAAATACTAACAACTAATACACGGTACTGTCACTGTCATTATTTACGTACTGAAAAGCCAATTCTAAAATTGTATCAACTAAAATGTCCTTAGCTTTATTTGATACTACTAATTTAAATGTTATTGTATCTTGTGCATAAAATAGAACATTCATGGGAAAGTTATCCATTTATTTATTTTGAATTGATATGTCACTATAGGATAGTCTAAGCAATAAATAATGCGCTATATTGTCACAAGTTAAATAACTCCAAAAAAAATTACATTATTAACTACTCTAAACCTTAAATAGTCGGAGAGCTGAGTGCCCCTAATTGTTTTCATTATTAACACAAGATAAACAATCCATCACGTTACTTATTTTGAATTGCAAATAATTGATCCAAACAAATGTATTTTTGGCTGTGATGAAATTATCCTTTTACTACCTAAATAATGAAACAAAATTGTACTTTCCATTTTCATAGTATTTTAAATGCTCAATCATGCACCATCAAGTTGACCCTATGGCTCCAGTGACAGCTGATGAACCAATTAAAGCGTTTTATTCGATCCCGCGCAAAACACAATAATTGGTGGTCCTGGCAAGTTGAGTCCCCATCATATTATTTTTGTCAAACTCTGAATTTGTCAATATTCACAAAGGCAGTCATGGACAAATGATAGTTGTTTATTTTATTGGGATAAGACTCTTTTTTAAATATCTTCGCTGAGCAAGATGAGGATTTATATCGAGCTATAATATGCTTAGGTCAACCACAGTGATTATCAGGTATTTGTTACCTATATATACATTTAAGTTCAGCTATTCCAATTCACACACTAACCAACCATGACATTGTTTCATACAATACAGTAAACTAATTGTGCTTAGAGCAACTACACAATTATCTATTGTGCTCTGTTAATTGTAGAGATGTAGCGCGTCCGGTCAGTATCCGGTATCCGGCCACTTCGTCCATTAGATGATATCTGATCCTTTCTGGAAATGATAGAGATTCAGGTGTTAATACGCGATAGTAATAAATGTTTCGAAGGAAGGCTGCAAATTAGTGGATGCAGGCGATGATTTGCGGAAATATAATATTACATCTTATGTTAAACCTGTGAATTATTATCAGATTAAAAATAATACCATCAGGCGAGTTTTGTCCTTACCGTTTATAGTAAATGCCCAGTCATAACACTACTGAAACATAGCTTAGTTTGCTATCTTAAACTTCATTTGCCAATTTCTTCTCTAATCTGATACAGTGACTGGTAGGTGGAAAAATGCATATGGCGATGGTACGCCTCGGGAATTCTTCTCTACGCTGATTTGATAATTCAGATATAATGAACTCAAACAACCCTTGACGAAATTCGTGTAGAAACTAAACAGTGCCAATTTATTTATACAATATTGTGGAATAAATACATAAAATCATACCTGTTTTCTGGAGGGGAGGGCAGAGACCAAGATGACGCTACGACATTTTGTCATTTCGATTTATTCTTTTATTATATTTTGTATTATTTAGGTATAAGTCCACCTTTTAAAATTTTAAGGAACCTATCAGCTGTATAAAAACATTAGATACTTTTACTGTTCCTTATACATATCAGCTGATTATATATCAGCTTATTACCTTTGACTGCAATATCACTTGATGGTAAGTGATAATAAGGTTTAATGTGGTATACAGACGCAACCTAGAAAGCGAACTGACGCATATTAACAGCTATCGGAACATACCGATAGGTGACGTTTTTTTCTACTTGTTATTTATTTTTATTATTATTACACATAATTACATCTAGGTTATTTAATACCGTCTTAAGATCTAAGTTAGATTTATCTAGACAGTAGCGCTCTTTAAATGTCATCAAGACAAAAAAAAAAATATTTCCTGATATATTAGTCTTTGACCACTATCTCACCTGATGGTAAGTGATGATGTGGTCGAAGATGTTGAGTGGCTAACCTAGAAGTACTGGCTCTCAAGGACAGCTGCCTGAACACACCGTTAGGTGCTTGGCGACAGATTTTCTACTTGAGGGTGGTAGCTATCCAGGCGGGCATTTACAAAATGCCCTACCACCATGCTATAACGTAAATAATGAACATAAAAGCACTAATTCTAGTAATAATTAGTATAATCGTTCAGTGAAAATAACAATAGAATAAATGAAGGTAGATGTGTTGAGTGAGATTCTGGTTTTGCTATCCAAAAAACGTTAACCACAAATATCCAAACTAATATAATATTTTCCAACCTACAACAGGTTTCAATCCGCTGCTCTCGTCGAGATAGCTTCCTTGTACTTACGAATGTAAGAACAAATTACGGCAAAAAGATGTTATTTTTGCGGGAACACAACTTCATAATGAACTACCCACACATATAAAACATGTGATTTCAATTTATACTATCCTTGCTTTGTAAGTCTCCTTTCTTTCTATCTCAGCATGATCTTATCGACTTGAAAATAAAATATATGTGTTATAAATCCTCTCCCATTCTATTGCAACTGAGTGCAGGTTATTTCCCCATAATAGACTGTTTACTTTATGGGTTGTTTCTTGGTTAGTACTGTCCACTTGATATATCACTTGCTTTAGTAGTAACTGCTACCTAATCTCTGCCATAGCCGGGCCTTATGCACCGTTTACATTGACACAGTTGCTATTCAGCGTTCAGCGCTAACTATTTTGATAACGAATAAATTTATATACTACACAAAACATCTGAAAAATAAACACCTACATATTTAATTATTATTTTCAATGGTGTAGTCGAAATAATCCAACAAATAATTTTGTCTTCATTGCTGAGACATAGATGCAGTCCTAAATGCATATAATACGCTCAGAGACTAATGTATTGTTTATTAAAATATTTTCGAAGTAGTGGTGGTATTAGTTATGAACTGACGTACATGGAATTCATATTATTATTTTTGCAATAACGCCTGCTATGTGCGGGATCCCGCACATGACTTAATATTTTCCTATCGTATATTTGTAATTTTGTAATGGAATTCATTGTTGTAGTTTTCCTTCGACTCTGAGCTTTATTGTATGGTGATAGGGCATTTTGCGAATGCTCGCTTGTATAGCTGGCTTGTTAGTAAGTTTCGGCAGCTTTCCTTGAGAGCCAGTAATTGTAGATTAATTTTGTTTAGCATCAACGTCAATACTTCTTTAAAAAAACATAAATGTTCATAAACACAGCTTGACATCAGCAGTGTGCTACTAGATCCAGCTACTATACTAATATAAACTTGCCACAAGAGCGTCGCTGTGCTGTGTCTCAGCTGCAACTTTGTTTACTGTCGGACAACACAAGAATGCTTTTATCCAAAGAAATAGATCGCTTTATAAAGGACTGCTATTTTTCTAAGTATTTTCAAAGGGTAAAGAAATAAAATAAGGGTAAAGACTTTGGTTGTATGAGGTTATATGAGATTATACAAAGAGTGTAGTTCCGTCAAGTCTCCAATAACTTACATAATAACTCCTCTCTAGTAAATAATTTGTAAATATGTTTAATTATTCATTTCATTTTAAACAGTGTGGCTCAGAGGCATTGAACTGCCGCACAGCAGGTCCATGGTTCGAATACCGCCGCGGGCTTGAGCTTCACCGCATGGAAGGGCATTTTGCGAATGCCCGGTTGGCTTATCGACCACCCTCAAGGAAAATCTGTCGCCAAGCACATGGTGATGTGCTCCGACAGTTTTCTTTGAGAGTCACTAATTCTAGGTTAAGCCTGTTAACACCCTCGACCACATCATCACTTTTCATCAGGTGAGATTGTGCTCAAAGGCCTATCAGCAATAAAAAATAACATTAGTAAAAGATTTGTAATCAGTAACATTGTGGATAGAATACTATATAAAATGAAACAATACCTACATAAAAGTTACTTCATTTGAAGTATAAATATAAGTCTGTACTAATGTTCGATACTTTTATTTACTTACAATATTCAATTTAAAACGACATTTAATAATTGTTAATTGAATGTTTTGAATTGGCAACTTTTTTTTGTTATGAAAAAACTCTGAAGTACAAATTTAAATTACGTAGGTATCTACGTAATTTAAGTTTGTACTTCAGTACAGCAAATATATCACAAGGTGTTTTCCGGTTCTCTCTAAACATTATACAACATAATAAAAATACAACCTAATCTTCAATTATAAACATCTCGATTTGTTTCAAGTAAAGTGTCGTTGACAAAACCGAGAGAACTTTAAACATCCAAGTAGCGTATAAAATGCAATAAGAGCACATTCTTCTTGTCTCTCTTACCCCGCCTCGCCTTCTCCTTGCCCCCAGCCTTTCCTTACGTCCGGTTTGAGACACAGAAAACCTCTTACCGACAAAATAAAATACACTGGATACAATACAACACTCGAGGCGGGATAGGGTCGTGTCGATCGAGATGTGCCCCGGTTATTATAGGAATCTACGCCATTTGCTGATCAAATTGTAAAAGGTTTTAAGTCATTTGATTGTTACGTTTAATGGAACGGTAAAGTACACTTTTTACATTTTCTGAAGAGTCAAATATACACATGTTGGTACTCACACATACGGGCTACTCTGTATGAATTTCTTGCTTAACTGCAATATAGTTCGTTTACGAATGATATTAAAATAAAGTCAGAGCATTTTTGGCCACTTTTCAAAACGAATCATGTTAAATCAAGTAATTAAAAGCCAACAAAATGAAGGAAAGCGTAAACGTCGTTAAAAAGAGTCACGGAGTCAAAATTACGCGATCCCAATCAAAAAGGATCGCGTCCGATTGCCTCTGCCCCCTCAGGCATGTACCATACCTCCCCGAGCCCCGGTATGTACCGACAGAGTGAAATTTGAATTGACGGCAGGCCACCTTATTTGCATAATCGAGAAATTGATTGAAGCGTATTCCCGAAAATACGGAGAGAAAAATTCAATTTTCCCGAACACAGATGCCTTTCTAATGACGGGGCTCAGGCCTCTCTGTTTTCTCACTTTTTATGAAGACGAGTGCCTGTTGCTCGGATTGAGACGTCGGCGCCTAAAGCCGAGGTCGAGGCCAGCATTATGCAGCTCAAAGAGCTAAATGGGGTGAATAATAAGTGAGAAGTGAATACATTTACGCGAGAATTATGTTTCAATTTAAGTATGCTTTAAAAATGTTCTTTAGTCTTTCAAACGACTAAAAATAGCTACGTATTTAAAATACAAAGTAAAATAATAAAGCTTTTGCTAACAAAATAAGTAATCTAATTTTTTGGTCTATTTATAAAAAAGTATAAGGAATAACAAGTCAGGGAAGTAATATAATAATGACCGTTTTGTTTACCAAGACTGCAAACATCCGCTGTTTTGGATAAGGGGCACAATACAATTGATTGCTTCATTACAACAATCCCTCGAAATCAAATAAATCTTAATTCCGGGTCGACAGCGTTCTGTTTATTAACCAAACAAAAACCAATACAAAGAAGCGGCGATGTTGTTTATCAAAGGGAAACAGCAAAACAATAAGTCGGAAGCGGCCGTCGTCGGCCTGCGTTTCAGAGAGTACCGCCACGCCGCCGCGCGCCGCGCCGCCTCGCGCCGCCTCCGCCGCTCGTCCTGAGCATACCGCGGCTCGGCGCTGACGACTACAAATTAGGCCGCAGCTTTCACTACAATAACCCCACCGACCCATTTCCGTGATTATTAAAAAGTGAACAAAACAGCGAATCAATTCAACAGACGCCGCAATTTACACCAACTCCAGCGAGTTGGGAAATTCTGAGTAGTCAGCAGTCGAGCACACAAATCCAAATTAAATCCATTGACATACAGAATTAGATCTTGCTGTGGCACTCGAGAGCTGAACTAATTCAATTTGGCTAAAGTGGATGGAAGGATAGTGGAGCGGTAGAGCGCCCGAGGCCGAACAAAAGAGCACATAGTGGCCGACAAATAAACAAGCAAACAAAGGACAAAGGGTCGCCGATGGTAGAGAATGCCCTGTTGAAATTTATTTACGTGCGGACAGAGGACCGCTCGAGAACGGAATTGCGTTTGTTGAATGATCATTACGGAATGTACTACCAACTACCTCTATTTCAGGTATATTGTTAAGTTCCCATACCGTCGGAAGCAAGACAAATGATAGAATGTCTGGATCTCCTCCGCTCTGTCAAGTTTCTATATTCTTGATGGTGCGTTTAGTTTAGTGTTATCCGTCTTAAATCCACTAGATGCGATCGTAAGCTATAAAAGAACAGTAATATAGTTTTATTGGCTTGTAGTGAAATAAACTGGGGTAGAACTGGTTTTAATTTAATTTCGTTTTAATATCATAGGGAAAATTACAGCCTATATTTATAAAACACTCATGTATATTCCTGACCCAAATACAAGTTTCTACCTACAGGTATCATTATGCAATACGTACCACAAAGAAGGGATATTTGCTTATTTGGTACCTATATTATACTAAGTGACAAAGTTCAAACAATTTCTAATAATATTAAGTTTGAGAACCAAACACTCAAGATTATCAAAACTCTATCAAAAAAATGTCAAAATCATCCTATACTAAATATTGACTCATAAACAATGATGTTCTATTAAAACAAGTATTATTCTTGTAATAACTCGTTAACAAGCGTGATAAACATGAGAAAAGTGTGTCTAATATACATCAATGCCGGATTTCGAAGTAGTTTTTAGCTATGTAGATTTCAGTATTCTCGACTTTTGCATTAAAATGTTGATAAAATAGGTTACCTATAGTTCGTCTTGTTCCAAGCGAGAGCAACCTCAACATCGTTGTACGTAACCATCATCAAAGCTTTTAGAGCGCTAATGTAAGAATTTATGTTGAACACATTGAATGCGTGAAAGTTGCACTTATAGAAGGATTCCAAACCTGAAGGCAGTATTCCCGAATACTGCGGAAGTCGGCACAGTACAACATTTTTAGTGCTTTTATATTGCCAAGGGCTGGTTTTGTATTCGTAATGATGTTTTTAATGTCATGAGGTTATTTAACATCTTGTTTTATACCTCAATCTCTCATTGATTGCACTCGGTTGAGATTTTTATCATTCAGCAGATACTCGAACTCAATTGTTATTAACTTTCTAGTAAAAGATAAAACATAGCATTTGCCTTCGTTACGGTTTTGTTTATAGTCTTATAATTAACTAATCTAAAAAGTTACGCTCTTAATTTTCAGTTAGATACCGAAAGATTCAGGGAGTAGTGCCAGAAAACACCGTTAGGTGCTTGGCGACAGATTTTCTACTTGAGGGAGGTCCCTCAAGTAGAAAATCTGTCGCCAAGCACCTAACGGTGTGTTCCGGCAGCAGTTCTTGAGAGCCAGTGTAATTACAGGCACATGAGACTTAACATCTATGTCTCAAGGTGACGGTGCAATTCGTGATTTGTGACGAAATGCATCTGTTATAGGCAGAGGTTAATCCGCATAACATCAGGGTCAAAATAAATTATAAAAAGTCAAGGTCAAGTAATGGATTTGAGAATGTTCATGTTTAACTATACCAAGTTTATCGATTTATTACTGAAGTTGAATGTTTAGTAGCCATATTTTAATTAACCTCCTCGTTTATTATTAATTAATTGTTTTAGATTTACAAACAATTTTAACATCCTTAATATTTTCAACATATTGTGGTAATAATTAATTTGAATTAAGGCTCCAAAAATCATGAAACCGCTTGTGTCGTACTAAGTACTAATTTAAGTAATTAACTAATCGAGGCAGAGTAATCAATAGTAAATTTTAGAAATTCTCAATGCTCAATATTTCTATGGCCTATAAATTTTAGATTTCAGCTAGAATATTCACTTAAATGTGTTCGGAGTGTGGAACACGGACTATGATTTAACGTAGAGTACCTTAGAAACACCGAAAACTTGTTGTCATACATGGCTATTTCACTTACCAACTTTAATTTGCAGGCAGAGGCATAAACCAGTGTGAAAATTCGTATGTTTAGTTTTTTGTTAAATATTATATCAGGTCTTTTATGAAATACTGAAGTGGTAACATAATTGTTATGCTTACCTATATTTATTTGTGTGCAGGTCGGCCCGAGCCGTCAGTGCGGTGGCTCGTCAATGGCGTGTTAGTAGACGAAGAGTATGAACACAACACCGGTGACGTGATTGAGAACAGATTGATGTGGCCGGCGATCCGGCGCGGAGACTACGCGGCCGTGTTCACGTGCCAGGCCGCCAACTCGCACCTCGTGCCGCCAAAGGAGGTGTCGCTAGTTCTTGACATGTTTTGTAAGTATCAGGACATTTGTTTGTGTTTGTGACTGCTGTCGTCGAGAAGAGATTGCTGAATCCTTCGTGGTAACTACGGCCGTGTTCACGAGCCAGGACTCCAGTTTACCAAAAACAGCTGATGAAATATCTCTAGTTATTGACATGTTTTGTAAGTATCAGGATATGCAGGTGTTCATGGGATCTCACCATCTAACGATGTGGTTTATAAAGAATATAATTATATCGTAGAGGTTCTGCTTTAAATTCTAATTAGTGATTTGTGTTGTGTCAATAGTGAGACCGCTAACAGTGGAGATCAAGAAGCCAAGCGAGCTGGGTGAGGGCGGGGTGCTCACTGCAGAGCGCCGGTACGAAGTCGCGTGTGAGTCGGCCGGCAGCCGCCCTCCCGCCACTATCACCTGGTTCAAAGGCAAGCGGCAGCTCAAGAGAATAACGGTAAGTCATATTATAATCACTCTAGCAGTCAAGAAGTTATTTAAAAATAATTTAGCTAAATAAGCGAAGTCAACCAACAGTTCCCTGATCGCTAAGACGATCTTGTCCAAAAGCAAGAAGCAGCTAGAAATAGTTACAGGGTGATGTAGAACGTTAAAAACAATTTAAAAGATGAATGTAAAAGATTGATTGTTGTATTTTATGTTGTAATGTAAAATATCTTGTTCTAATCTCCTTAATCGTCTGCATTATCAAATCTAGACGGAAGCAGCAGTTAAAGGGAATTATGTTATTTTAGTCCTAGGAACCGTCATAAGGGCCTAAAATTAAGATTCTTCCTTAAACTGCACCCCGAATATTTATGTGGGAGTAGCAATAACGGTGCCCAACCTCACGAATGCCGGGCTAGAATGTCATCCCCCCCCCTCTCATCCTGTGAGTATCGTAAGAGGCGACTAAGAGTAAAATACCGGAAGGTAGGCAGCGGTGCCTTCTGAAAAACTGCAACTGCAAACTGCAATCTTACACTGCAATATTCAAGACGCCTGCCCAGCGTGGGGATTATGACAACCCCTTAATGGGTGAGCATATGCTAGGCAGTGCACAATTCGGCTGATACGGTACCAAAGGCGGTTTCGTAAAGGCTTTGCAAAATCATTGCTATTATTCTTAATAACTCCATCTCTTATTCATAATTACAAACACAAGCCGTTGGAGTAATATTGTTAGTATGTGACAAACATTATTTGAGTACCAGAGGTCATTAAAAGTTCATCGATTCCCCGGCATTATAATGACTTGTAACTTCCTCGTTACGGCCAAATGACACACGAGTAGATATTTCCTGTAAGTTCTGCTAAGTTGAGTCGCCGCTCACTGTGCGCTAATTGCACGTTCTAGATTGTCAAAAGCTGATCCTATTGCATCCCGTGCAGGGCAGTAAGGATTGTCGCTAAGATACCTTTTGATTTTGGTACCTTAACATTAATAGGAGACTATGTATGTATATGTGTAAAATTATGGATAGTAGATTGTTTACCAAACGCTCAACCGTTTAAAAGGCGAGTGTTTCTTTGAATACAGAGCAGAATGAAGGATTATAAAGTAGAATTACGAGGGTAGCGAGGGATTCTTAAGTTGAATCCTGAGTGCAAGGAGGGATTCAAAGTTACTCGAGCTTAAAATAGTTGTTGGCTCCCGAGGTGGAGACTCTTATTTTTATCACCCTCTGTGAGAAAATAAGTAAGTGCAACTTGTGAATAAGAACAGTACGTTTTAGATATAATTAGGAAAAATAAGACACAGCATATAACTAGTTAAAGGCTAATGTTTATATTTGAATAACTATGGAAGTGCATCGTAACAATTTTACTACGACCATCCGTTACAGTTGTGAATTTATTTACACTAGTAATATCCTCTCTGTATGTAGTTTTTGAGGAACTACATTATTTTAGGGTTAAAAATAAATAATTTAAAAAAAAACCTAGAAAACAAAAAACACAGCCTGTGACTTGTTTATACAACGTTCGTGATCTCATTGGTGATTGGAACTTTTACTAAAATATCCAGATTCTAAATTCAAATCACTTTTAGTCCCTAAGAAATTAAAAAGCTATTTAAGTCCCTCGTTACGAAGAATAAAATAGCTCTTTTCGAATAGATGTGATTAAATTACCTTTTTAACTAAGCATTCCTTAAAAATTACTACAAACTATTAAAACACTACATCTGTTACAATGAAAGCATTTAGGCAGCCTAGAGGCCGTTACAGGCCCACTGACAGTCCAAACTCACTACTAGTAGACAGCAGCATCCCCAGCATGCTGGCAGCATTGCGCCGTTGGATTGCAATTATTGGTTGAGCCAAAAAAGCGCTCTGTTTTTTGATGAGCCTTGCGGACCCTCGCTGTCCCAATGTCTCTCTACCCGAAACGGCTGAAATATGTAGCCAGTACCATGATTACCTTAATAACGCCGCTTGAGTCGCTCCGTCGCAGTACCCGCGGTCACCTTAACTTTGTTTCAGAGAGAGTTAAGTGCGCTAAACTATCAACGCATGTAGCGTCTCACAGTTATGGCCACCCAAACATCCAAGAAACAATTCCGTCAGGTATTTTACCATTGTCACGTTTTATACTGGTAAAAGCCTGGCGAATGATATCTTAAACTTGAAAACTGGATTTATTTTATGAAATGTATATATTAAGTTATGAATATTTAAATACTATCATCTATAATACAAGCACATATCATAGCTAAAGCTAATAAACTTTCAGCAGTATTTAGTACACCCCCGGCACTCAACACTTAAAGATCCAGTGAAAGGTTGTCTGACGGACAAGATCGAATTGGGTGATATGCTATATTATATATGTAATACTTACATTTTCTTTTTAAACGTGTTTGTTACCTATATTTATATCTATAAGTATTTCGTATGACAGCTTAGGAGACAAGGCGCGGCCTGGTGGTTAGCATCATGCCTTAAAGTCAAAGTCAAAGGAATGTATTACATTTAGATACTAATTTCATAACCAGGTAGGGTGTCTATGGTTCATACCGATTTTGATATCAGTTTGCGGAAGCTTGCCTAGGTCTTCTTTAAAAAGCAAACCTGTCACTGATCACAATCGGGGCAAGTTGGATATATCGTTCCGCCATTTTGATCGTACCAGTTCAAAATGTCCTACTAAATAAGTTTTTTCTGCATTGAAAGCACTAAACCCTGCCACGACACGGTACCTAAACGATCCGCTGTTTGCAAACAACGTCTGCTCTAAACTTTATGCGGTGTTCAAAAAAAGCTTTATAGTGAGTTCCGATGAAAATTTTTCCTTTTTTTTATGCTTGATAGGTTAGCCTTTGATCACTACCTCACCTGATTGTAAGTAAGTGATGATGTGATCGAATCAATGAATTTATACAGGCTAACCTAGAATTATTGGCTCTCAAGGACGGTTGCCGGAATACACCGTTAGGTGCTTGGCGATAGATTTTCTACTTGAGGGTGGTAGCTAACCAAGCGGGCAATCGCAAAATGCCCTACTACGATGCTATAACGACTGCCATCCTAAGACAACAACCGAGACCGGCGGCTTACCGTGCCTTCCGAAGCACAGAAGCACTCAGTAGCCCCTTGTTATTATACGAACATAACTTGGACAAGAAGTAAGTTAAAAATAAATATACAATATACGTAATCTTATCACGGATTTTTTTCTTTGATTATGGTTGATTTTGTGGTGTGTCAATGTTTCGAGGTTATGTCAAGCTGAAACATTTGTAAACTCAGCCTTGGGGGTTAGGTTATCTAAAGTAGGTAGCTGGATGATTTCACACCGCTTATTGTGCGAATGATTGTACGACTTAATTCTTACAATACTTATATTGTTTATCGATTGGTAATGGAATATATTTTTATTAGTTTTGATGACGGAGCCTAAAGTCCAACGAAAATATTATAATTACAAAGAGGAGGATTCGGAAAAGGTTCTCAACACAGGGATTATGAAAAAAAAAAATGTTTGAATCAAATGTCTCAGACCTATTCGATCTCAAAACCTACGATTTGCATTTGTCTAAACTGTATGTTTGAACTGGGAACAATAATGTTCACAACAATTTACATATATTTCTAATGTTTAGATTCCAAGACATAATTATTTTATATCATGTACCTTCTTTGTTGATTGTTGATATGCATGGAAAAATATGAGTAAATTCCCTATATTTCTTTAGTATAGTTGATTGATATATATTTAAGCATTTATTAATGTTATTTTTTTAACAAACTCTATGATGTGATATATTTTATATTAGCCATAAAGCATATGTATTTATAAGTAAAATGCATACAAAATGATGTTAAAATTTACCTGTTTTTAATTAAGTGGTACGATTTAACCTTCTGCGGTACAATTAAAATGCCTAAAGGTACATTTTTTTTATGCCTGATAGGTTAGCCTTTGACCACTATCTCACCTGATGGTAAGTGATGATGAGGTCGAATATGTTGTTCCGGCTAACCTAGAATTTTAGAATTTAACCGACTAGTTAGCAGTCGTACTGATAGTAGTCCTTTGCAAAAAGTTTTTTTTACAACTTTAGATTACACCTGTCGAACAGATTTTATGTATCATAGGTAGTCAAAAGATTATTCTTCGTTTTGAATATTTAATCAAGAATGCAGAAAAATGGCGGAAGTATATCAAATTTGAAGTTTTTGTGTACGACCCGTAACTACTTATTGGATCAGCCGATCTCGATGTTTTTTTGTTGGATAGAGTATCCTTACATAAGTCTCATTTAAATTTCATTATCATCTGTTGAATAGTTTTTTCTTTACACTCAAATAACTTCTAACAATATATTTTGCCATTATACCTATATAACATATACTTGCATAATATGGTTTGTAACTCTTATCAATGGTGATTAGGATTGTGGGTGAGTGAAAATCTGTCTGGTTTCATCACTGAAAACGTTTTTTTTTTCATATTAAACAGTGCCATAACAAAGTTTAACACCGAAAAGTATGAGATAACCTCTGGAAGTCAAACCAGAAAAACTGGATCTTAGAGTGATTGCATCAGCATGATAACTACTTAAATAAGTTATTTTACACTTTTCGGTCTTAAAAGACTGTTCCGTATTCTTAAAAAAACAGTTTGTATAATGGTCAAAGGTACACCGATTAAAATACAAAATACACCTTATTTTCTATACAGACGTCCCTTGGTATTATGGTATTATAGAAAATTATTATCCATTCTGTGTACAGTCAGATACACATTAACGATGTGCCCATCTTCAGGGTAATCCTATCAACCGATCCAACAAGGACAATCGGGATTATGATCTGTCTGTACAGCAAAGTCTACTCTGATCCATTGATTTAATAATAAAGACATTTATAGATGTATTGCTTTTGCTGATTATATTTATATATTGCTTTTGGTTACTTCAACCTCAGAGCATTACATTTTTCTTTGGTTCTCAAGAATATTTTTTCGTCTGCTTATAGCCTTGACCATCACCTCACATGATGACAAGTGATGATGTGGTATTGAAGTTAATCACATCTGTAAACCACAAGTCGTCGTTTTCAGTATTTATTGATTATAAAGTGGATACTAGTATGGTACTGTATTTTTTTATATATTTAACTAAATGAGCTCCTTATTATTACAACTGCTAAGGCACAAAAAACACTATGTTAGCTACATTCTTATATATTGAAAATCCCAGAAAAACTTAATTTAATTTTTTTAATTTGAATGGGACGTGAAGACTCTTTCAAATTCAAAAAGAAAAATGAAAAGTTTTTCTTTTACATTTTTTAAATATAATAATTTTTTTGATTTGTTACTAACTCATTCAGTTTATAATCTGGAGACCAGTGACATACTACGGGTGGAAGTGATTGAGTAACATAAGTAATGTCAGTAATTCTGTCGCACTAACTATACTAACTAATTAAAAAGTTCTAATCTTAGTTTTACGATTTCTAATAGCAATTCTGCTGTTACCTCGAACTAAACTTAAGACAGCAAATTATCACTACTAACATAATTCATTTTGCCGCTTCTTTACGCTAGATGGCGCATGATTCAAGTTGTGTTGTAAAAGTGTTTAGCCTGATACGTGTTTTTACTGGAACTTTGTTTACAAGCGAATCCTGTGATAAAGCCCAAAAATAATGATTTTGCCACGTGCTTGGCAGAGCAGCTTCAATAACAATCTCGAGAGCCTAGGTTCAGTATAAGGATATAATGGTGAGTTTATAAAAAAATAGCAAAGCATATAGCTGTCCGAAGGTTATCGAAGATTATCCTACCTGCTAAATGATATTAATATATCCGATGAAAAGTGGATAATTAAACTAATCTGGCACCCCTCTGGATATTACAGCAAAAATTTTATAAATCCAAGTTTGCTTGAAAGCTTTTTTCTCTAGTTATGCTTTAGAATTACCGTAAAATACAATCCTTTCCATAACCTAACACTTCTCGCTACAGTCGTGGCAGCACCTATTGGCTTTTGACTGGTTATTGCCCTAAACTTATATTTATTTTTTGCTCCGCGCACGCCGCCATCTAAATGAGCTCCTCGCCGCCAGCACTAACTGTGACTTATTTTTTGACGATTGGAGAATCCTGATCTTAGCTATTAGGAATTATTGTGAAAATGTACCTGACCAATGGAATAGAAATGTAAAAAGTCCTGACAACTCATTTGAGATTGATGACCTTCCTTGAACTTGTTAGTTTGATTAAAAACAACAGAGTCAAAGTCAAAACCATTTATTCAGTTTAGGCGTCTACGACGCTCCTATGAAGTTTTGATATTGAAATATTCGACATTGTACTGCCACGTTCAGCAAACAAAATTGTATAGAGCCACTGCGAGAAGAACGGGCAAGAAACTCGGGGCCATTCTTTTAAACGTCTTTTAACAATGTGTTACATATTTACTATATAAGTACACTTTATTTACACTTTCACTGGTTAACAACTATTAATTAACATATAAAGTTATGCTTTACCTAAACAGATATTTTATTTAATATATAATTGTCAAAAACCTTTATAACAAACCATTTTAAGAACCATTACATTTAAACGAGATTTGTCGTTATGTTATATCAGAAAAGAGAATAATTAATTACTTAACTTCCCAACATCTTGATCGGGCAGCACTTCGTCGTTTAGAGACTATTTTGACACCACCGGAGGTCTGCTCGGCACGGCGGTCCAACAGAAAGTGAATCAAGCAGCACTTCGTCGTCAAACACTATTTCCACACCACTGGAGGTCTGCACGGCACGGCAGTCCGACAGAAAGTGAATCAAGCAGCACTTCGTCGTAAAACACTATTTCAATACCACTGGAGGTCTGCACGGCACGACGGTCCGACAGAAAGTGAATGTACTCTCCTTACACTACCCCTTTTCATAGGAAAGAACAAACAAGGTGACGAAACGACTACCGTCACAAACACAGTACTCTTTAACATTGACAATTGTCTGATTTCAAGCTTTATACATATGGCAATAACTATAATTAAATCATCAATGTTTTTACACGTAGAAATAAAGTACATAATATAAACTATTTTAAATAAGTATCTTTACAACTGTCACATTCCGTTACACTACTTATAAAATATACTTATAGTGAAAATATCATCAAATAATGATTCCAGTGAACAGGATAATCCATATAATATGGATTATCATGTTTATATGGATTATTAATCACAGTCTCATTAGGTACAGTATTAACTTCACACCACAGATAAAATATACACATAGATAATTAAACCAATACTTATATTCATCTTAAAAACCACAGAGTATTACTAAAACGAAATTAGAATGTCATATTATACCAGTTGTTTAAATCTTAAGATTAAAGCCAAAAGTGAATATGAACAAATATGTAAATAAACAGTGAGCCCATTTTCTAATAATCTATCAAACTCATGACTGGTCATCAATCTCAAATGTGCAATTTGTATTTAATTTTTATTTTTTGAATTTGTGTTTTGACTGTGTTTTTAATTTTTGTATTTGCTTCTTGCGATTGTGATTTAATTGTAATTGTCTCTTGACGTTATTAGATCAATAAATAAATAAACACAACTATAAGTTGCTTTAACAGAATTATACTGAAAGTACACAATGTTAGATAATAAATAAATTAAATAATTCGATCATAATAAAAATTCAAATTCATTGTATGCAGAAACATTGTAAGAATGACATCAATTGCACGTATATTTTTTTTTTCAAATCCAAATATCAAACGATAACAAAGAGTTCGTTACGGCTAAAGTCAATTATTCGTACATCCAGTAAACGAAATTGAAATGAAAACATGCAAAATGTATTTTAATATTTTTATTTTTGCAATAACGTATGCTCTGCGGAATCCATTACAAAATTACAAATTTACGATTTAATTTAATTAACTCGTTAATTTGTAATGTAAAATGTATTTCGAACAAATGAAAGGCACCCGACGACGACGATTGGACAGAAGAATAGATACCGGAGTCTCATTGATAGGGCTCCATATCGCCCTTTGGGTACGTAACTGTATACATTCGGACGTAAAACTTAAAAACCCTGCATATAGCCGTTGTGGGTACATTCTAAACTAAGTTAATATAATATATAAGTTACATCTGAATATCTTAGAAACACTGCATTTTTCACTGACTGAGCTAGTAACCAACGCTTAAATATGCCTGCTTTCAGAATAAAACAAGAACATCTATTTAGCTGATGTAGGGCTACAGTGCCATGAGATGAGAAACACGAAAACACTAACAAAACCTTCTTACTCATAACACCCCACTATTTGCCGCCGGGGGTTAAAAATGTACCTTGGCTAAGCCACTCGGCTGTAATCCGCGTCTGATAGCGCCATAACTAATAGCCGGGTAATAAACACCGGGAAACTTGGCCGGTTTTTTCTTCACAAACTTTCTTTTTCCTTGTACTTTATAGCAGCGAAATAGCTCCTAGGTGAGAACATTGAAGTTGTTTCGTAGAAAAATGTTGGCAGACACAAAGTATTTTACTACTTTCAAAGTTAAGGAACTTAATATTCAATGTGCGAGATACGTAATATATGGTAAGTACCCGCGTATATCTTATCTAAACAAGACAGTAATGCGTAAAGGCTGTAAAAGTGTGAGAGTGCCTGCACTAAACGTTTATATCTAACTCAGACTGAACAGCTTTGATATAATATAGCAAGAATAGTGTGGTTGCACAAACCTTATTTAGAAAAAGAGAGAGAAAACAATGTTCCGTATTAGCAGCATGCCGTCGGTCACGTCGATGTCCGTGTGTTGTTGCTGCTTTTTGGGCGTAGAACAGCGCTTTTTACAATCTTAAGAAGGCGATTCAGATCGTTTATTTTGTTAAATTTATTATGCGATTGTGACGTACGACGCACGTAGTGCACTTGATGTTAAGCGGTAACCCATGCCTCTACTGTTTTATGCATCTGCATCAGTATGCATTTCGTCATGTGACGAATTGCACTGCACCCATCACCCTGAGACATACCTACAGGTGTTAAGTCCCATATGCCTATAATTTACTGGTCGCATTCTTCACATGTATGGGATTGTCTGATTTTAACTTTTCAATATTGATTTGTTGTGGATATATCCATAAAATTGGTCACATTTTAGCAAAAGTTAATTGAGAAAATTCATTAACATTGTGGAAGAGTAACAAAAGGCATATATCCTGTAATGATATTCTTCCTGCTGAAATGACGATGATGATGGTGAATTGCCGCTTTCCCGCCTTTTTATGTTTCTATATCCGTGACCTTCGGTTTTTTTTTAAATCAATGATGGTCAATGCTTAATTAGTTCAAATCTATGTAAGTTAAACAATTTAGTGAAATATAAATTATAAATATAAAGTCATAATTGAATAAAAAGTCATAAAAAGAAACATCATTACAAAAATGGTTGATAATATTTTGTAAGTAATTACAATTTTACGCTGCACATTTACAAAATGGCTGTACAAAATGTTGGACGTAGCTTGATTTTTTTTTGAACAGCAGGGATAACCGTTTCCCAGTGACAACCTCTGAGTTTTCTGATCTGGTAACTTGAAGGGATGTAGGGGAAATGATAATAATACTATCTTTACCAATTTTTTTTTGTATTTTTATCAAGAAGAATTCATTACTATGGAAGTTCTATTTTTGTAATCAACTTACTTTTATTAAATAATTTCCACGAGAAACTTCAAGGATTCAATTTAAGCAAAAGTAGTTTTAAAACTAAAATACTAGCTGCCTTCTACTTGATTGGTGTTCTGTCATCGCTATACGCTTCGCTCCGGCCAAGTTTGCAGCAAGTCCTATATTGATTATATCGCTAAACAAGGCAGGAAACAAACTAGTTTTACCCGGTTCTATTGAAAAGTTTTGCATCTGTTGTAGGTTTGCTTTTGTTAAAATAAAATGTACGTTCGAAGCATTAACAAAAGGTATATAAGAAATATTTATAAATATGATCTCCTTCAGTCTCATAGTATGTTTCGATGTCATTTATTGCTAAATTTAAATTTGATATCCTTTATTAAAATGCTGGATTTGATTGAATAACTGGTAGTTAACGAGTATATTTTTACGTGCGTTCGAATAGTCAAGACTTCCTAATGATGCTTCGTGTAGAAACATCATTAGGAAGTCTAAACAGTCCGAAACAATTTCACGGACGTGATATTTACTGTTAGTATATTGTTTACGATTATACTGGGATTAACCCACGTTTTCGATTCATAATGATGACCCTATTATAGTAAGTATTACATTAAAACTGTATAAAATTTAAGTCATATTTCTGAACATCGGAATAAGAATTCCATCTTACAAATATTTTTATCCAGTAACATCGGTATGCAAAATATGACATCGATAACATCTAGATCACAATAGCCGGTGCGGGATGTCCGAGGACTGGCGGCCGTCGAATGTTCCTGAAGTATCGAGTGGTATTCAAATCGAATCCAATAAAACTTATATCGATTTCTGTGGCCGATGTCTCAGCTAGTAGTTCTCAGAGCTGGAAAATTGCCAATGGCGATGGCTGAATGGGAATATTTTGTTGTTATTACTTGAAATTATTGTAAATACTGAAATATTTAAGTAAAGAGCGTTTATAAATGTAAAATCATATCATAGTTCGATATATTCCACGGAATCTGCGGTACATAGTCTACAATGTCTTAGTCAAGCCACACTTGTTATACTCGTTTGAAATATGGGTAATGCTCCTAAAACAAAACTTGCAAATATTAAAGTTACACAAAATAAAATTGTTAAAACGCTGTTCAATTATCATTACCTTACATCAACAAATACAATTTACAAGGATACAAAAATAATGAATATAAATCAGTTATACATACAGAATCTTTATTCGTAAAACTCTTGACAGAAATGTGCATTCAGTTATAACCTTTACCAAATTAAAAAATATAAGCAAGCGTAGCACTCGGCGAGCTAGTTTCTTAGTTGTGCCACAATCTCGCACAAACAAAAAAAAGCTCTTACATGTGAAGGAGCAAAACTTTATAACATACTACCCACCAATATTAAAAATGTACACTCTAATACATTCAAAGCTAAGTTAAATGAACATATTTTAGCAAACTATTTGTTATAATGTGTTAGATGAGTAGCTACCAGTTTTTTACAATCGAACGACTTACTTATGTTTTATTTAATATTATGAATGAACACTAGTTTTGGGTAGCAACAAAATGTGTCATGCTTACATTTAGTAGTTAATCCACTATAATTTATTACATTTTGCTCTTTTTACTAAATAAATAGTGTATTTAAAATAATGATTATTTAAAGCAAATATGTCCTGCCACGCGTGTGGATTATAGCAACCCCCGTTCGCCATAATCCTCACGCATGGCAGGTATCTTGAGGATTGAAGTGTAAGATGGTAACTCTCCAGAAGGCGCTGCTGCACGATTTCTGGTATTGTTCCCTTCGCCGTTTCTTAAACCTCTCACAGGTAAATTAGGGGCGGTACAATTACAGCGCTGACTAGACTAATATTTTGATACTACTCAATTGTTAAGCTCACAATTTTGATTACCTTTGAACTGAAACAAAGATCTATAGTTTTATTATTTCCACAACTTAAAAGTTGAAAGTCAGCATAATATAAGTTTGTTTTTTAGATTTTTATTTCTTTAACGTAAGATTTATTACAATTCCAAATTTCAGAGCGAGATATAAATTAAACAATTTTGCCTTGCCAATTTTTTTTTCTGGTATATTAACCCTTAATAAGTTGGCATCGTCAGGACCACTATCTCCTAGTTATGAATGAAATTCTGTTGTTATCATTATCGTCGATGTCAATGGGTTAACACTATTTTTCTTGGCGGTAAGTGACGATGAGTAAGTTGTGAATAGGCTAAACTTATAATTACTGGCTCTGAAGCACAGCAGACGGAGCACAAAAGTAAGATGCTTGGCGTCAAACTTTCTTACCGGAATACTTAGATCTGCTGCATATGCAGTTCGTATGATAAGACAATAATTAATTGCAAAAGTGTCACAACCGGCGACCTTATTATTTAATGTTATTTTAAACAGACAACCATATCATTACATTAAAAAAAATACAATTATACAATAACTATTTAATTAAATGCAAGTTGAGTGGCTATGTTAAAAATATATATGATCCACAGTGACAAAAAATAAAGAACTGCTCAGCAGAATTTACATAGACGATATTATTAAATGGGATTACCAGTTCGTTAGATAACATAGTACAAACAAACAATACGCAAACGTATAGAAGCCCCTTTCGTTATTATAAACGCCATTAGCTTTGTCAGTAACCAAAATTTCAGCCCTCATCTACATTCCTCCATAATAACTGTGAATTCTATTTCCAGTCTAACCTGTCTTAATTATCATCTGTCTACGGCATTGCAATGAATGCTAAAATAACTGCTAGGCAGATACTCTAATCGCTGCAAATTCACTGTGAAATTAGTTAATTTTGCTTTTGATGGACATCTGTATAATTAAATGTTCTGTTACGATACAAGTCTGGCAAATTATAATAATACATTCTAGTTATTTTGGGTTTGAAATACTCGCATATAACAATGATGAAGAGATTTGAACTTGGCGTGGGACGTACTTTATATAAAGACTTTTTGTTAATAAATGTGATTACAAGCACTACGGCGCGTGCTAAGTCGGCATTTACAAATCATTGGAGCAAATTATTTTTTGATAATACATAGGGACTACCACCCGGGAAAAAACCAAGTTTAATTGAGCTCTTAAAAATTGTTTATATGACTAATAAGTCTTTGTGTAGGATATGGTTTAGAGCACACTAAGAGTTTCGCGTATTTTATTTTACATTGTATCCTCTTCTTTAATAATCTTATTCTTTCTTTTATTCACCAATATTAGTAACAGCATTTGGACATCCGTGGTTAAACTTCATCCCCTTTAACTGGCATGAGTTCATGAGGCAGCAACGTTTCAGACTCCTAAATTCATGTCTCCCGAATACATTTGAACTTGGTTTATACCTTACATTCATTATTTTCTAATTTCCTATTATTTTGTTCACGAGTTCCCTCGACGAGTCACTGACTGCAGTCGCATTATAATCAGTTACCAGCTGTCAAAAACGTTTAACAGATGGAGCTGTAGAGAAACCTAACCACGATAAAATTCAGCAGTCCAATTCTTCACACTTATTTAAAGGTGTTGTTTTTCCCAATAGCGTTTGGAAGCCAAGCACTGTGGTCTAGAAATTGTAATAGAAAATCATGGCTCTAAAATGTTACCGCTAAAATTACTTTAATTTAGTAAACAAAGTAATTTTCATTAAAAATACAAGCAATTTTCCGCCACTATCAATTGTTTTGGCACTAAAAGTCAGGTGTAAAATTCACAACATGCCCTCCGTCATGAAGTGAAGCTCAGGCTGGCGGTGTGGACCGAATGGACCATGAACCTGAGGCTCGGCTGTCCATAGCTATTACCGCTCTGCTATTATGCTACCGTAGCTATCATTGTTTCCACACTTTACACAAAGTAAACAAACAAAAGAGGTATAAAAAAAATATTCATTGTTTTCCAAAATCATAATGTTTGAAAGGGATCAGCTGCTAGATACTTTTTACAGAGAGTGCTGGCATAAGCCTTAAGCAAGTGTACATGTTTTATTTTTCGTTTTTATACTATGCTGAATTTCAAATATAAGTTCAAAATACTATATCAAATATTATATTCACAAAATTGGTATTTTAAATAACTAGGACAGTTTTGACAGATATCAAGACCTCTGTACCCGCAGTCAACAGCAAAATAGCATGTTTGTAGTAAACAAGCTATTTGACTGTGGAGCTTAAATGGAAACAATTGTTTAAAGAAAATGTAATAAATTATTTGTTTCCCATAATATATTTGATACTAAATCATGTGGCGCGATATGGGGTACATGTTACACTATGTGCAATTTGTGGTACATACTAATATTTTATGCGTAATATTGTCTTGGTATAGTACAATAAGCTTTCTTCGTGTTTCCTAAAACGAAATTTGAAATAAGTATTTAAGATATTTAATATGTTAGTAACGTTGGTCATACCAAAATAAACATGGAATTTTTTTTTTGTAGAATCAACTACATGTAAAAGCAAACGACCGTAAATTGTTTCGTATCAACTTCTATCGCTTTTTTAACGGCGGGGTTCGGCAACAATTTGGCGAGATTAATAGGGGATAATTATCTGAAGGCTGGCACGGAGCCAGTTCTCCTCTACTCCCTTTACCCCTCAGTACCCCCTTACTTACTAGGTCTGCACCCCCTTGGCTTTGTGTAAAGACATGTGTGGGCATGAATGGAGAGTTCAGTAGGATGATATTCGTTGTATAATAATGCAGTAGATAATTATATTATTTACTATGTAATGAATTGGGACATCATTGGCATAGGTAGTAAGTATATGCACATAAATAATAAATTAAAAGCATCATATCATTTTGAAACCGTATAAATAATAGATCTGGGTATCAATAAAATGAAAATATAATTTTTACCTCTCTAACACGAAAAGGGCTGTTTTACTGCGAGCGAGAGGAAAAGTGATCTGAACTTCAAACATCAACTTTAGGAAGTAAACGACACTGGTAATATAAAATGAAACACGATAACTTGCTTAGAAACTTTGTATACACACGTATTAAATCTTAATCTTGCTTACTAAATCGTATTAATAAATAATTAAAATATTATCCCCATCAAGAATATCAATAAGATATACCATTTCCTTTTTTGTGAGATGTTACTTATGTCTTAACTTTGTATTTTCTGTACTACCGCCTGCTAAACGAATAAGCTTATACAATTACAACGAACGAAAAAAAATCAACCATGAGTGGGATTCAAACCCGCGTGCCCTTGGCAGAGCATGTCACGGCTCTTAAGACGGACGGTCGTGGTTTTGAATCCTCGTGGTTCAAATTTATCATTTCATTGTGATTTAAACTACAAATTCGTGGTGTGAAGAGCCCCAATACCCGTATTAACCGCACAACCGAACGATCTAATATAAAAAACCTTTATTTTTTATTCTGTGACACTAAAAAGTAATAATTGAATGGGTACCTATATATTATTATAAGTAGTATGCAAATGCCACTCCTGCTTTACCGTACCAAGATGACTAGAACTTGGGTTTGTTAATTTTGTGAGGCCAAGGAACCCTGAAAACTTTCAAGAAGTGCTCTCCTCTCGTACAATGCACTGAATTCCAAGTTGTTCAGGCAAGTTTAGCGAGTCTCACGACATGGCTTAGCCGTTTATATCTAAATATACTAAGTACTTAACAGAGTTATTTTTAGCAAATAATCTATTGTTTTACTCGAATGATTTAAATTAACAACAATATTGAGTCTACATCAATATAAACTTATACTTATACCTATTCCTATAGTAATTATACTATTTAATTGACATCCAGACTTATTTCAGCTGCTAAGACTCTACTACTTATATGATAGACACGAGTATTGGGCTCTAAGGTGACTAACGTAGATATTCTATTTGGCAGTTATAATACGTAAAGTAAATGTATTTAAACTGATCTTGATTTTTCCGTATTTCACTAACTCTTAGGTCGTAATTGTGACCTCTAAAGCACGGAAGCGCTCAGTAGTAATGTCCCTAGCGGTCACCCATCCAACTCTTGACCGCGGCGGACGTTGCTTAACTTAGCTGATCGATTAAGAACGGTTAAGCAAACTTCGCTACGAGCGCTTTAAAAAGTTTGTTTGTTAAGTTCATTCCCTAATGTTCACGCGAATTATAATTTGAATTTTCTATTCATTTTCTAAATCCCAATATTACCACTCAAACCGTTGAATTTTTTACTTTAATGATACTATACATGGCATTCATCCCCCAAAAATTAAAAATGGAAAACATCCTAATTGGTTTCTAGTGTACGGAGATATAAAGTTATATAAATAAAAACACGCAACTATTGATCCGTTTTTGAAAGTAAGTAACAAGCTCATATCGATAATCACTCTCTAATAACTAGCCACTGATCATATTTCAGATGTGCACGTTCTATTGAGTGGCGTACAAAAGGTATTGGGGTGAGCGATACTGGCAGCTTCTCGACGATATTCTCAATTAATTACCGAGGTAATATCGAGGCGGGCGGTCGGCGCGCGGCGTCCATTCCGCACTGGTGCGTCACGTCGCCCGTTGCCGACAGGCGGCGCTGGCGGCGCGCCAGCCGACACCAATGCACCTAGTTGCCACTTGCCGATAATACTACAACGATCCTGGGCCTTAGTTTAGTTATTATTTTAAGCTCAAAATGGACAGAATTATTTATTCAGAAAAAAATAATTGATTAACATAAATACACTATTTAAATATTTTTAAAGGAATATCAGTAACATTCCGGAGTTTGTTACTTTTACCGGTAGATGTAATAAGGCTTGCCCTTTATTTCATAGTACTAAAACATTATAGCAAAACATGGGTATGTAAATATGATTTCGGAGAGAACAGACGTCACAATGGGCCCGCCCCAGCTTCGCACGGGCATTTAGCAAAAATTAAAAAATATATAAATTAAAACTCATTAAAAGTAGTATTAGTTATTGTGAAATAACTGTAAAAGTTAAACATTATTATGGACTTTTTTGTAGATATTGATGTCTCCTATAAAACTGCGGTACGTCACTTTGCTCTATTGTTAATGATTTCCGCAGCGTATGCAATATAACGATTTTTTGATATTTTTTTCACACGTTGGGTTACATTATCAAAGTTTTCATACGAATACCTAACTTTTTTGAAAATATTCTTTAGCCTATATTCATCAGAGATAATACAGGTATCTAATGTAGAAAAAAACAAATTCAAATTGGTCCTGTAGTATGGTTTGTATGACCTGAAGTGGTATTTTTTGGGTGCGAAGAATAATATCCGCAAAATATCGACGTGTGCAAATTAAAAATAGGTTCTATTGTTTAGATTACTGACCGATCAATCGGAGATATCTTAAAGAGTGAAAAACATATATCGGTAACACCCTTAGATCGTGACCAACCTCCAAGCATAGTCCACATTTCCGCAGTACACTCGCTGCCGCTGGAACATTAAGTATATATATTGCCTTTGTAAAACACCTCGTCGCATCAAACCAAAACAAGATATTATTCGACACCTTAATGCTTAAAAGCTTCTTTCATATCAATTGTTTTCCACAACACCAGCCGTCGTTGCAAAATAAATATCGTGAGGAAATACTTTTACGTTTTTAAATATTTTATTCGGAAAATGTTTCCGTATTCGTAAAATAATGTCCATTATACAAAACACCCAGCACGTGAACCCATAAAAATAATACCGCAAAAACTCAACATTCACACAATAACTCGAAGCCTTTTGTACAAAAAGGTATACCAGTACACAAGTCAGTGTGTTTTCGGCGGGAAAAGGCGCTTTATCATCGGAAAATCCATCAGAATGGCGTCCTAAAAACAAACGATGAGGCAACGAGAACCGTCCGAAAAATAAGCCAAGGACGTGTTGGGAACTCGGGAACGAGCGACGCGCAATAATGTCTAAACAGTATACGAACTTGGTGTGACTTCACACGTGCATTCTTAACTACCACGCTTGTTTATGTTAAGTGATAATATTAGCCGAGATATCAATATTTTCGGCAGTCTATGTGACTTTATACCTATGTACAAAATTATGTTCGTCTGTCCATCATACCCTATCCCTTAAATCGTATTTGTAGTCGGTTGAAGTTTTCACTGAATATGTGGTAATAAAAATACTCCTAGTAATAAAAATAAACATTTTGAGGAGAATCACTACACAAGAAATATGTTTTTATTTATCATGCTCGTAAAGTGCTTGTTTATGCCCGATGTTAGCGGACAAAAACGGTGTTTTAGCCCCGGTGCGTAAAAGCTTTCTTTATAAGCACAACCACATAAAAGCCATTTTTAAGCACTAGTGCATAAAAATACATTTAATTTAAAATTGCTTTCGGAGATTCAGTTTTAAATATTTTTTATGTAAGAAGTTCGCTTGGATCGTTATTAATACTCACAGGTTAGGGGTTTTATTAGAGACCTAAATGTTGTTTTTTCGAAGCTATGGCCCTCCAAATAGACATTCTACAAATATCAGTTTCAATCTTAATTAAAGTTATGGATATGTATAACTAACAATATCACCGCAGTTGAAGTAAAAATCCGAGTGTATGACCTGTGCATAAAACCCATTCTAGCCTCGATATACAGCAACCCTCGCCTTTTGCTCGAACTGTTAAACTTCTCGCCAATTTTTTTTGTTTTATGCACTCGTTGTACAATATACTATTTTTGTGTTAATGTGTTTCGGGCCCAAAAAACAAAACGAAGCTCAATTAATATCACTCTGCTGGCTGCCTGTATAGTAGGAAACCTGATGAAATTTATATATTCTGTGTAGGATGTTGACCAACAACAAAATATTGAACTAGAAATAACATTAAGAAAATTTCAATCATTCTATCAAACGTCTAATATTTGAAAAGTGCGTTGTATGTTTTTTTGGTACCCCAGCGTGCAGACCAACATTAATAAGGAAAAAATATTAATTTATTCTTCATCATCATCATCATCACATCAACCGGAATGTTCACCATTGAACAAGGTCTCACCCATCGGGGGGAATTAGCCATATCCCCACTCTTGGCAGAAGGCACTGCTTCCCACCTCCCGTTATTATTCCTTTAGAAGCCTCTTACGACACAAGAAATCGCGGAGTGAGATTCTTGTCCGGCACCCCACGGACGTCATTTATAATATTTTGATATTAGTATAAAAACAATATGAGGCTGATATACAACGTGCGATCATCAATTTTGACAGTTTTAGTCCATTTTTGTAACAAGGTCTATTTAAAAACTTAACTTGTTTGGAATCTGGAAGTGCGGGATATTTTTATCTATATACCTACATATTTAACCTGGGATCAAAACAATTAAGCATTATTTTCTTTAACGAGTTGTTCCGATGTGGCTCCCTAATATAGTGAGGACTGACTCATACTTCGATTATTGTTACTTTTTTACATATAAGTAAATGTTACGCGTTAGTTTCGTAGTCTCGTTGCGATCCTGATTTTATACGACTTTTTTTTTAATATGAATGTGTCAGATCACGCTCGGGCCCCATCTAATGTTAAGCGGTAACCTGTACACAGAAAAGATGCATTTTGTCACAAGTAACGAACTGCACTGCGCACGAGACTTACAGTTGTGGATCCTCATGTGCCTGTGATTTCTTACTGTCTCTCAAGAACTACTGCCGGAACACATTGTTAGGTGCCGTAAAAGGGCAAGTTTGGGTTATGATATTATGGCATAGTTATTAAATATTATTTTAGATTACACATAGTGCGAGCTTAAGCGCTGTCTTGTATGGATACGAATGAAATGGGGGAAAAGAAGGCAAACGAGGCCATTGTTGCGGTGTACAGTGTAAAAATAGGAGGTGAGCCGTGGGAAGCTCCCGGTGCCCGCCTAATTGAATTACTGCATCACGTTTTGCTGGTTGATAAGTTTTTTGAATTTTTGAATTAGGTTCCTAGAGATTGAGTTTCCTTTGAATGAACATTTTTAATTTTTTTATTGTTCTGCAGATAAAGCGCAGGACATTTTCACTTGACTCAACTCAAATAGAGTAGTTGTAAGGTTTATGATTACGATATTCATTTTATATATATTGATGATGTTGTTAGCGAATATATGTTTTTTTTACTGAGTTATTTTTTTTTCTTGTAATACATGAAATGTTAAACCATATATTATGAAGGGAATTAAGATAGGAAACATGTTTATCTATTTTACTTGTATACTCTATGATATCGAATAGGTTCACATGATCAAGTGGTGAACGTAAATCGATTGGTTTGTATTCCTACTATGTTTACCTAGTTATGCATGGGATAGTTGTTATAGGGTTTTTCAACTAGTTTCGTATATGTTCTATCACCGACCACAAATTATCTACCAACCTCGACCCCTACAAATGCGTTATAGTTTGAAGCCCTTTTCAGGGTGTATATGGTAGTGCCATTCAGCCCCTTGGGATGATAGCTACCAAATGATAAACCAATTGGCTTAACTTCGGCTCTACTTTCTTAGCTGTTTTTTATTTGTAGGTTTATATTCTAGTATTGGCCATAATTAATAATGACTATTAGAAAAAAATAAACGACGTCCACCACTAATAAGTATGAAATACACAAATTAGTTTGCTTGGATCATATATTATATTTCTTACAATTATTTTGATTTGAAAAACTTAACTACTGAACTGATTATGATAAAATTTCTATGAGATCCATCTGAAAGTATATCTTTTCAGATAAAAACATTCTCCGAATCAGTTATTAAATGAGGCTTGATGAGTTCTGAGGTTTCAAACCCAAAAAAAGCGTGACTGCGCTATTTAGAGTAAAGTAATATCCTGAGAATAGCCAATACATTCAATATACTTAGGTACCTCTCAGAGGGTAAATAATATTTTCTTCATCTCTTCGAGAAAATATGCGGGGCTTCTTGTTACACAATATACTACTAGAAATGTGAGCTGAAGATATAAACTACAATTCAACCATTCCGTGACAGAGTATTTTAATTACCAACATACATAATTTAGTTCGTATTAGTATATATTATTGTTATTTATTACAGACAAGAAGTTGGCACCACTGTAATGTTTCATGATGGTTGACGCTAGAAATTTGACATTTGAGTGATATGACATTTAATTAAATGGAATGAATGGTTAATATGTAATTTTAGATGACAATAATGTGGTTAGGTACATCTTTGTGTTATGATTTGTTAATTTTATAAATGTTTTAATTATGATGATAAATGATAGTGTACTGTATCAGCCGGATTGTCCACTGCTGAACACAGCCTCCCCCATTATGGGCAGGTGGGAGTTTGCCATTATCCCCAAGCTGAGCAGGCGTCTTGGGGATCGTAGTGTGAGATATCAGTTCCTCAGAAAGCGCTGCTGCCTACCTTCTGGTGTGTTACTCTTAGTCGTCTCTTACGACACCCACGGGTTGAGATGAGGGGATGACATTCTATCCCCGCACCTCATGGGCATATAATATTGGTATTGATATCTCGATATTTATTTTAATATTAAAAACAAGATTAATATGTTATTCATGTAGATACCTTGAATGAGCGCTAGCAGTATATATAAGTTTTTAAGCAAAGATTGTATATACTTTTGTATACCACATACATGGTAGAATATGAAGGTCTGTTTCAGTGAATTAATAACAAAATTTACTGTATTGTGCGAATACTTACTCTTATTCTTGCAAATAAATTAAATTTGTATTTGCACAAACCAAAAAAAACCTTATAGTTATCAAATACAACTTTTCACGAGGAAAATTCACTAGAATCTGTGGAAAAATGCGACCTGTAGAGGAGAACAATCGGAAATCTAAAATCTAGAAGTTGAAATGGGGGCGGTTAGCTCGCGCTTCGCGATCGTACAGTCTACTAAAGCCAGTAACATCATTGTTTTTTCTATCAAGACCTGGAGCAACTTCCTTATTTCAAAATAATATTAAAAGTATCGTAGAAAATTGTGGTCATGTTACAATGAAGATCCACTATTCGATTTTTCTTTAACGGGTCGGATAACGTTAATAATTAATATCTTGACTGTAATTAAAATTACTGTATATATACAGGAAGAGGCAAAATGGTCTAAGGCATTAAACATAATTGTATAGAATAAGATTTGCGAAACTACTTGTCAGTATTAGATATTGTTATCTCCTTTATTTTTCGTAAATTAACGCAAACTATCTGTACCTCCGTTTAATGTAATGACAGAACAATATACTATACATCATGTGTAATCACGTCACAAATCACATTATTCTCTGATTTCCACACACGAGATGTTGTATCAATGACACTCGTCTAACATTCGCGCTGAATAGCTTCGGGCTGCTACATTGGTAGTAAACTTTATGACAGCTGTCAATTTCCCCCGGGACGCGTTGACAAGTGTTCGCATAAACAGCCTCAAACAACTGTTCTGTCGTGTCTAATAACTGAAGTGTCAAACTAACTTACCGAGCGTCGAACATGAGTCGCGTCAATCTAGTCGACGTGCGGCGGAAACTGAAGCCGAAAACTGGAATGTGCGTGTTCGGCGTTCGAACGCGTTCTGAATGAGCTATATGCGGATTATGCAAAGAAATTTTTAATATTGGTTAAATATTTTGCTAAGTTTCAAGATTTCGCACCCAATGGACAAAATGGATCCCTGTTAATGAGAGTCCGAAGTATGTCTCTCCATCGGTCTGTATGGGACGGGTCTGTAGCTCATAAACGGAATATGTTACAAATCTGAAATTTTCATATTTGGTTTAGAACGGTGACCTAATAACTAGAATTGGACTAGAAATGAAGTTTAAAATTTTAATTAAAATTATTCTTAAGACGAGCCCGATGCCCTATGTAATTATATATACATGTGAAAGAAGCCATAAACAGAAACATTTTTACAATTTAGCATGTGGGGTGTCATCATTAAGTACTCACTGAGTAGAGTGAAAAATATATTTTTAATTTATATTTAACAAAACTTCAGTAGTGTAGGTCCATAAAAGTAGTCTGTTTTAGACTAGTTTCGTTACGTTTCGTTATGTGGTATATCTTCAATCAACAAATACTGTAAATGTAAATTTTTTATTTTTATATAATATAATTTAAGATTTTAAGCTGCAATCAATCATATTTTTTTCAATTTACGGGCTGTTGCAAGTTACAATACGTGACCTTGAATGAGCTAAGCACGACTACCGCTGGGGAAATGTATTCTTCAGTTGCCAATGCAATATGCATCACTCTCAAAGTGTATACAGAAAAACGTTAAAATTTGAGCTAAGATTCCTCGAACTTTAATTATATGCTTCATTAAGTGGTTTTGATTTCCATCTGGATTGGTTGAAATTGAAACTGCCTGTTTGACTAGTGAGAAGAACGTCTTAAAGGAAACCACTACATTTTAATAATTTCAGTCTCCAGGCCAAACTATACTGTACTCTGAAGTAGGGCGGAGTATTTTATTAATCAACGAATCATCCAAGTGGATGACGTGACAAACTCTAACAAGTTTTAAATGTTTCAAGAAAAGGTTCACTTTAGTCGTTGAAAATGTGTAATAATGAAATTAACAGACCTTGTCTGTGTTTTAACACACCTGCTAAGTATAAGTGTACACTTGCTAAGTATATGTACTCGCATATATCACTTTCTTGAGAACTATGAGGTACACTGGGGATTGTATATTAGAGCTGAGCCCTATATTTATACTTCTCATGCGCTACTCAAAGCTCAAGGCGATGACGTACCACAAGCTGTATTATAAAAGGTATACACGAGGAACTGTCGTCCTAAGGAAATGGACCAAGCACGAGGCCCACCTGGTGTTAAGCGGTAACTGCTGCTTAAACTATTTGCATTTTTGCACTGCCTTCATCACTTTGACACATAAAGTTGTTAGGTCTCATAAGCGTATAATTTTACAGCACCCATCCCCTTCAAGCCGGAATACAGTAATGCTAACATTACTGTTATTATGTCTACTTTCCTGGACCCTGGCCTCCATTAGTTTATCTCAATATCTAGTTTTCACAAAAATATCCAAATTGCGGATTTGTACTTTAATCCGTGTACGAGTACTATACAGACTGGTTATATACGGACGGATAAACACTAATAATAGATAAAAAAACATCTTTTTATTTTTATGAGTAGAGATACCGCTAATAGTACAAAATAAATCTTTAACAGTTACTTTCTAGATAATTACCCAACCTCTGTAGGCAGAAATGCTACCATTATACATACCTACATTAATTATAACAAGAAGAGACAAAGCTCTCAAACAGAGCCAAGAAATGACGTCGAAATAATAACAACGACTGAATTTAATTGAGCAAAGGATGAATTGCGCCCTCAACTCGAAAAGGGATTCAATCCAATGACTATCAGCTTACCTACTTCATAACTCGATCGCAAACCTCGCGTTTTCTATTAGAAGCGAAACACGGCATCGCAGCGATATGATTGTGAGCAAAATCTATGCAAATTTAATGCCGCCGGCGACAATGGGCTCGGTGTCGACTGGTTAAAAAGCATTCCATACATTTGCATATTATTCCGTGGCCGAAGACGCGCGTCGCGTTCTACATTCTCTCTATAAATGGAAAACGCTCAATGAATACATGAACCGAGCGATAAACCGAAACGATCAACTTTTTTTCGAATCGCGGGTATCGTGAATGGACGAGTAACAAATACAATATAGGGGTGTCGCTTTGTCGATACCGAATTATCACCAGTTTTTGTTTATTTTTCTGATGATAATTAGCGCAAAAAGCAACTCTTAACTTGGTAATGAGTTATAACTCATACACTGTAGTTTACATCTTTCTTATGAGCTGGAGTAAGTCATAACTTACTCCAGCTCATGATGTAGGTAAGACTACATTTCATAGAACGGTTTAAAACACGTGGTATTTGAAATGTCATCCTATACACATATGTAGTAGGATTGTAGGTAAATCATTACCTACCCTTATCTCATTCATGTTCGACGTCATTTATGTCATATATTTATATACGTATTTTCCACAATTTATATCATATATTTAAAAACACAAAATGCGAAACTAGAACATTTTAACAACATTTTTCCACTAACAACACTGTGGGCAACACGAGGACAAATTTGTAAAAAGAATTGTTTTCGGGATTTGAGACTGGATGCCTGACTGACGCTAACTCTCCATTGAATTGTTTGCTTCATATTAGGCGCATTTTTCCTTCTGTCGCCTTTTTCAACGGATAATTATAAATTGTTATATAATGGCTATTTACACAACATGAAAAAAGGAGCAGTTTTTCAATTCAACTGCACGTTTTTTACTGTATACGTTTTTCTGCCAAATTCGAAAAAAGTTATGTTTTTGTTGTTTGGTAGGTCATATTTCAGAAGAAGGTTGCATTTATATTTCATCTACATCACTAAAGTACTTATTCTTATTCTTATTCTAATTGGGGGCGATATGTCCTGCACTGACGTCCCGCTTGGGGTGTATTGTGCATTTCCCCCGCCAGCTTCTACCCAAGCCATCCCAACTCCTTAACGTAGCGGAGAAGGACTCTGGGTCGCTGGCATAGCTGCTCCAGTGACGTGTGTGGTGGTGGAAAGGATTTTGATGGTGAGAATGGCTCACATAGACCCGTTTCAACTCTTATTTGTTCCGTGGCTTCACAGTGCAATAGGACGTGCTCCACGGTCTCTTCTTCACGCATACAGCCTCTACATAGAGGACTGTCTGTTGCTCCCGTTTTATGCAGAAAGTAGTTCAGGTTGCAGTGACCCGTAAAGAGGCCTACAACAAGGCGCAATTCATCCCGCTGTAGCTTTAGCAAGTTATTTGTCAGCTTCTTGTTTAGAGTTGGAAACATGGCCTTCGTATGTTTACAGTCTTCTAACTTATCCCACAGGTTTTGTTGTTCTCTCTCGGTGTGACGACGCAATAGTTCTCGTATTTCCATTACTGATGGTTTGCAAAGGCTCTTTGCGTCATCACATACCTGTTTTTTTGTCCCGTCTTTGGCCAAAGTATCTGCCATGGTGTTACCCGGGCACATGTTATGTCCCTTCGTTCATGTTATTATTACTTTGTAATTGTTTGATAATTTTTGTAGGGCAGCATGGCACTCAGCAATAACTCTAGACCTGGTTACTGGTTTTCTGAGTGCGTATATTACTGCCGCACTATCCGTAGTGAAAAGTAGGAGCTTACCCTCTTGCTCACTTTCTGAAATGGGTTTTAAATCTAGACGTAATAATGCCCTCGCAGCTAGCAGTAATCCCATAGCCTCTGATTGCATTACTGTTGTCGTCTTATAAAGTCCCTTTGAGTCCAGGATTCCAAGTTCCGGTGAGTAGTAGCCACAGCCTACACCTGTTTTGTTTTTCGCGCCATCTGTGTAAATATTGTATGACGGTGATATGTCTGCCGTAGCGCTATTTTCAGTAACCAGCTTGTACTTCTTGTTGTCAAGGTAGGTACTAGCTATTTTGTCAGTGCCTTGCCTCGATTCCGGTATTACTAAAGTACTTTTTAAGTTACACTCAATATGTAAGCATGTTCCACCTCGAGAAACGGAACGGCTCAAGTCCCGCTCCCGGTTCAAATTTTTTATTCCGTTGTAACTTTGTAAGCTTGTCAAGCTTAGCCAATGTTAATGCAGAACTACATGTTTAGTACACTCGACGGGTACCAGTGACGTGCGGACGGGTTCCTCGTCCGCACGTCACTGGCTACGGTCGTGTCTAAACAGCTCAGGTTTATAAAGTATTTAAATTTTGGATCTTAACGTAAAAGAAACCTTATGTGGTAAATAATACAGTGTCATCTTACAACACGGATATTGTGCGCGTAAGTCTCTTTGATTTTAAGACACTGATACAAAAGATCTCAGATAAGCCACTGCAGTATAGTACACGCAAAATAATCAGACAAAATGTCATCGGTGCCAATATCTATTGCTGCAGGAGAGAAGTCGTCTTCTTTGACTAATCTGGCACTTTGTGGAAGTGTAGATAATATATCCAGTGCTGCTATCGGCAAGAGATCGGTAAAACGTAAAGTTGCTGAAAGTGAATTTTCGATGTATCGTGACGAAGTCAAAGATATGTTAATAAACTGGAAGAAGGGCAGTGATGAGAGAGATATGGTGATTTCCAAAAATATCGAAGACATGAATGAACGAATTTCGGAGTTGTTAAATACAAATAATCAATTATACAAAATAATAGAGAAAAATTCAGAAGAAGTAAAAGAGTTAAAAAAACGTCTTATCTCTTTGTCCAAAGAACATACAAATAAAATATCTTTCCTGGAAGAGCAAATTGAAGTGCTTCAGAGAAAAGATAAGGAAAACGTAATGGAAATCACTAATATACCTGCAAATATAGACATCGATGTATTTAAAACTGTAGAAAATATGCATAAATCGCTGAACGTTGATGACAAAGTGAAGACAGAAGATGTCAAGAGAGCATTCATATCTAAAGGAGTGCAAAAATCTACAATTGTTGTAGAATACTATAAGTCTCAACAAAAGTTAGAAGTACTCAAAGCTGCTAGAGGCCTTTATAAATCTGAAGGGAAAAAACTCAACACTCAACAAATTGGACTGGAAGGGTTACAGCGCCCTATCTATATTTCAGACGCTCTGACACCACTTACTAGGAAAATTTACTTCCATGCGCGTAATCTAAAAAAATCTGGTGTCTACAAGTTCTGCTGGATATCACATGGTAGAGTGCTTCTGCGAGAGGCTGATGGTAAGCCAGCGATTCTTGTCAAGACCTTAAAACAAATTCAAGATCTGGGTGCTAGTTTAGATTGACTAGTTTCAGTAAATAATAAGCATCTAATTTTATTAATTCTACTAGTACTTGTCTTATTTAGTCTTATATATAAAAGTAATATGTATCAGCTTATAGGTCACTATTCTCACCAATTATCAAAAACAGAACACTTATATGTCTACACATCACATTTAAACACACAAATTTATTTTATTTTTCACACGTATTGTGGCATACTGAAATGGATAAAAATTGTTACTTGTTTCGAGTTTCCTGCATTATCGAGATCATCACACTGTGCACAAAAGTTTATAAGAACCTTTTATATAAATGACAATGGGTGATAACATTCTAAATAACGTTTTGCCTGACATTGACAAAATAGTCAATGTGGGGAGTGTCACTATGTTGAATGATCCTGAGCAATGTAGAAAATTAGTCAAATCCAATAGAAAATCACTTATTGTATTGTCCCAAAATATTAGAAGTTTGAACCAAAATTTCAGTGACTTTGAGATTTATTTGGCACGTTGCGGTATTCACCCTGACGTGATTGTGTTGACAGAATGCTGGCTTTCTATAACTCATAAAATTAACAATTTACCAGGTTATACATCTTACTTTACAGAGAAAATGATCAACCAAAATAGTGGTGTTGTTATATACGTAAAGGATAATCTTAAAAAAGTTAAAGTAAGTGAGCCACCGATAGACGATGCAAACTGCTTAAAAGTAGAAATAGGAAATCACACTGCTGTGCTAGGTATCTATAGACCGCCATGTTTTAAATCAATAGACAATTTTTTGGTATCATTGGATAAAGTTATGTCGCAACTTAAAACCTTTCAAGACGTAATTTTAACAGGAGATATGAATGTTGATATCAAGCAAGGAAATACTGATACAAAATGTACGGAATACCTAAATGTTTTAGCTATAAATGGTCTGATGCCCACGCACTTGCTTCCAACAAGGTTAAATAATTGCTTGGATCATTGCTTTATTAAGACTAAAAGTGAGGTCAGTACTATTGTTTGCTTATCTACGGTAACGGACCACTATACTATTATAACATGTATAGAAAATAAGAGTATAAATAAAAAAAATGATTCAATAAAAACGGTTAAAGGAGTGGAATATTCCTTAGTCATTGATGAACTGAAATCTATTGACTGGCACAACACTTTTTCAACATTCTCAGATGTTAATGAGAGAACTCATGAATTTCTAAAAATAATTCAACAGGTTATGAATAAGCACACTTGTTTAGTTACTATTCCTAAGAGAAAGCGAGTCATCAAGCCATGGGTAACAACGGGTATACTTCGTTGCATTAAATTTAGGGACATTTTGCATCTACGAACTAAGAAAAACCCCTATGATGAAACATTGAGAATAACTTACTTAAGATACCGAAACCATTGCAATAGAATTTTGAAGAAATTAAAAAAACAACACGAGAGAAGAATAATAAATGAAAGTAAAGGTGATATAAAAAAGACTTGGCAGATAATAAAAAATATTTGTAACTTAGAACAATCTTCTAAATCTTCAAATGAGCTTCTTGATATGTCAACTGACTCGAAACATGCAATTTCACAGATAAACGGTCATTTCGCAAATGTAGGTCAAAACCTAGCTGCGCATATATTAAATCGTCTAAAAACTACTGAACATAATCTCACTATGCTTAATGATGATAAGTTATACACACTAAATTCTCTAGTATTTTTACCGACCGATGAAATAGAAATTAAAAGACATATCCTATCATTACGTAATACCCCATCTTCTGGATGGGATGGTATAACAGCAAATATTTTTAAGCAAGGCATTAATATCCTATCGGCACCAATAGCATATCTCTGTAATGAATGCATGAATTCTGGTGTTTTCCCAACGGAACTGAAAAAATCAATTGTAATCCCAATACATAAAGCTGGAAATAGAGACAGTATCAATAACTATCGACCAATATCACTTTTACCTACACTCTCAAAAATATTTGAAAAAGTAATAAATTGTAGATTATTAAACTATTTAGAAAAAAATGAACTAATCTCATCAAATCAATTTGGATTCCGAGCTAAAAAATCAACTTCAGATGCCATTAATAAACTTGTAACACATGTTACTAAGCAATTAGATATTTCTAAAAAGTGTGTAGGTATATTTATTGATTTAGCAAAGGCATTTGATACTGTCTCTATTCCACTACTTTTAAAGAAGCTGGAAGAGATGGGAGTGAGAGGAACTCCGCTTAAGCTCTTTAAAAGCTATTTAGAAGAAAGAAAACAGTCAGTTAGGATAGAAACTTTACTGAGTGACGAGAAAATTGTGTCTTACGGAGTCCCACAAGGGAGCGTCCTCGGACCAACGTTATTTCTGATATACATGGATGGACTGTGTAGGAAAAAACTTGATAATGCCGAAATAATAACTTTTGCTGATGATACTGTAGTTCTATTTGATGGTGACACATGGGATGAAGCTAAATATTTTGCTGAAAAGGGATTTTCCAAAATCATGAAGTGGTTAGACTCTAATTTACTAACTTTAAATTTAGAAAAGACCAAGTACATTACTTTCAGTATCAAAGAAAACTTGCAACCGGGTCATAACTTTGAACTAAAAGCACATTCTTGTGATCAGTTTGATAACTGTCAATGCTATCTTTTAAGCCGTACCAATGAAAACAAGTATTTAGGCGTAATAGTAGATAAATACCTAAGATGGGAACCCCAGATACGTTTATTTGCGGGAAGAACAAGGAAGTTAATTTATATATTTAAAAACCTACGACATATAGGTGACATCAATACCTTAAAAAGCGTTTATTTTTGCTTATGTCAATCAGTATTATCCTATGGTATACTTGCTTGGGGAGGAGCACACAAAACATTACTTCTACATATAGAAAGAGCTCAGCGGGCTGTATTAAAAGTAATGTTCTATAAGCCTTACCGATATCCCACTCAACAACTGTATCTCGACACAGATGTCCTTAGTGTTCGTCAACTATTTATAAAATCATTGATCATAAATCAACATAAATATCAAATGATAGCAGGCCACCAGTTTAAACGTCGAAGCGACAGAGTATATGAATCTATAAAATGCAATACAAATTTTATGAAAAAAATTTCTTATTGGTTAGGTCCCTATGTATATAATCAAATTAATTATCATACAACATTATCTGATTCAACTGCATACAACTGCAAAAAAAAGCTTGATAACTATCTAAAATCTCTAAGCTACGATGATACTGAAGCCCTAATAACTGTTTTATCGTAGTAATAAAACAATATACACAACAATATAAACATATCCAAATAAATAATAATGAGTCCAATTAATCCAAATAGAGCACCAGTTTAAATTATATTTCTCGTATTGTCTTGAATAGTTATTGATTACCAATGTACATGAATAAAGTGATTTCTTAATTATTTCTTTAGATCCTTTTCCATATCTTTGCCACCACCTTGAGTTACAATATAATATACATACATACGCTAACACCAATACAATTTTAGACACGCCACCATCTACATACATACAGACAAATATATACATTACATAATTTTTTATACTTACATTCACATGCACAGAATATATAAATATATTATTTAAGTATTAATTATTGATATAACACTAATCTACGTGTACATAAGAGTATATAATTAAGTTTATACCACTAACTATTAATATATATATATATATATATCCATATAAATATATTATTTCAAATTATATATTTTACGATAAGCATTGATACATCCCGTTACCATTACTCTTGGTATCATACTTACATAATATGTTAAAATTTACAGTAATAAATAATCTGTTTACCGCGCGTATACTGCGTGCGAATAATAACGTGTTTGGTGGACGAGGAACGCTCTGCCCTGCCGTCGTACAGTGCAAACTAGTGCGGAGGGTAGATGTGAATCTCTCATCTAAATTCGTTGTTTACCAATTCAAACCTTATTGTCATCAACTTTTAAGCATCTTCATTTATTAATTTATTGCCGAACTCGTAAGTATGTACGTATTAGGTGCATAAACTGTATCAAATTATTTAAAATTTACTAACGTTTACTGACTTTCGCGACTTGAAAACATATATATACTTACAAGTATTTAACGGGACTTAATCGCATCGCGAATAACTAAACATTTACTATGTTAATTAGGCATAACTGGCAACCGTTTAGAAAAGTAGTATAATGTAAATATAAAAAATGTTTTCGAGTACTTACTGTGAAATGTACGTATAACCTACATTAATAATATTAAGTAGTCAACGTTTTATTTTTCTTTTTTTATTGGTAACAACTGTATTTAAGTATAGAAGTAAGATTCATTGTAAGTTTTATATGATGATGAATAAAGTTATTATTATTATTATTATTATTACTCAATTAACTGAAAAAAGGATTTTGCCAATAAACCTATACCTCGATGACATGGTAACTCCTGAATTGCAAAAGGTGATCAGCGATTTAAAAAAAAACGTCTTTTAAGACAGAAAGTTATTCAATAAATCATGGAAGTTGGATGATTAAAATTTAAGCTTAGAGTGATATGAATGAGCATGATACCGATTTAAACGAAGTGGTTTCATACTTTTCAGTGTAAGAAGTAAGTTACACGTTAATTAAAAACCATTATATAACTACGATCGTATTTCTAAGTAAAATTACAGGAAGGATAACGTTTCTAATACTCTTAGAAATCATACGAATGACGGCACCGCCTAAGATTTCCAGTTACACGGAATATTCCTTCTGTGCTTATAATTGAGGCCATGAGTACCATAGTGGCCTATCTTTTTGAGACACAATGGAAATCAATTGTGTCTGCAAAAGATAGGCCACTATGGTACTCATGGCCTCAATTCTCTTTGATGTTAAGTTCTGAACAAACTTAATTGTCATTTTACCTCAACGAAATCATCTCCGAGAACCGCTGTAGAATTTATCCGTTTCTATAAAAGAGACGGGAATTAAATTCAGTTTACAGTTTCTCAAACTTAAATAGAAACACGACGAGTTAATTAATTATTCACTATTGTTACGACCTTTACGAAGTTGTCTTCTATTTCAGGCTAATTGTGAATCTCCGGTTTCGTTTGCGTGCTCTTAATGACGCCGGGAGTTTCGTGGTTCCGTTACTTTCTTATTAAATTCATTAGAATGAGTCAGTTATTTCCCTTGAGACAGTGGACCTTGTGGTTGAGGATTATTATAGCAATAACTAGGGTAGGTCACAACGCCACCAGACGACGGTTTTAAGGGTATATTACATCTTGTTGGGACTTGAAACACTCTCGACATGATCTTTATACATATAATAGATTTCTCACAATAAAAGGAATATAAAATTTTGGAGCCAAATTAGATTTGCCTATTTTTACTATAAAGTTTCCTGAAATTTGAAGGCATCATATTCTCACTATAATTATGTAGGGTTCATACAAATAACCCATACACGTAATTGTTAAAACTTTAGCTTTGGTTTAACGAACAGCCTACTACCCAATGCAAACCATCGTAAAATTAAAGATAAAAACCTATCGAGTACAGGTATGCTATATTGGAAATTCTGTTCCTAATGCGTAACAATATTCAATAAAAATGCGTTTGTTGTACCAAAAGATACGCTGCGCTTTGCGTATAAATTTTGTTCCATATTATTTGGTTAACAAAATCTCTCGAACAGTTATGATGTGGTAGAAGATAGTAAAAAGGCTAAGCTTTGAATAGGAACTGGGTCTCGAAACAGCTGTGTGAACATACTGTTAGCAGTTTGGCGGTACATTATTCACTTAGGGTGTGTTTTTTAAAGAATATTAAGAGGTTGCAAGGCCTTTAGTAATCCAGTGGGGGGAGTGCTAAAGGTACTCGAGACCTACTCTAGACGGACCAAGAATATGTGAAGGACTGTCTGCTTCTGTTAACAAAGGCCGCCGAAACGCACCGCTTCAAAGGGGCAACGGGCGCGGGGGCGCCACTGTGGTACGTACCTCAGCTTGGATCGTCAACTAGATTAATGTGAGATCGGATCTAATTGCCTTGGTACAAAACTTGGAATGATTGTGTTTTAGCCATAACAACTTATAAATGGAGGATAACGCAGTCCTGGTAAATTACATACAACTGAAATATCACAATAATTTCTGATATTTTTCCCTAAAGTAAAGAACAGTACTTAAAATAATATTTTCTCACAAGCTACTTAATTTGCTAAATTACCGCGTGGGGTGCCGGGCTAGAATATCACCCCTGTCCCCATTACTACCTATGGATGTCGTAAAAGGCGACTAGAGGTAAAATATCGAAAGGCAGCAGAGCCTTCTGAGGAACTGAATCTTTTACTGCGATCCCAAAAACGCCTGCCAAGCGTGGGGATTATGGCCAATTCCCCTTTAATGGCTGTGTTCAGCAGTGGACAATCCGTTTGATGGAGTACCTAATTTATATTAATGTATAATTTGTATACGATTGATATCTGTGTCGACAAATAATTGCACAAACAAGTATAAATTATTTAAAAAAATATAAACTGACTTCAAAAATGTATTTCTGTTAAACGTTTTATCCTTTCATTTATTAAAACTGCAAGTAATATATATTTATGGAATCGTTTTTAAAGCCCTTAATTTTAATGCCCCACTCGATGGGTTTGGAAAAAATTGGCGGGAAATCATTTGTCAAGTGATTTTTTTTTACACATCATAGTTCTACGTACGCAACGAAAATAGAATTTAAGGCGAAAAGATTTTAGAGCGATGATCTTTTATGATTTTAAAAGTTCTCTCTCTCCGCAAGACTTTACCGCTCGTCTTCAAAATATTTTAGAGAAGCACCTTGTTTGAGCACTGTGAGGCGATGGTTTGCTGAATTTGAGAGAGGTCGGGTTTCATTATATGATGAATTTTGTGAAGGGCGGCCTTCAACTGCCGTCATCGAAAATAATGTGGCTGTTGTTAAGCGGCTTACTGAAGAAAACCCGCAGATTACCTGTGAGACAATTCGAGGACTATAGGGGATTAGTGTGAGCCCAATTCAGAAAATTTTACACGAAGAATTAAAAGTTCGAAAACTTTGTTGTCGTTGGATCCCTCATGAAGAGCTTACCTATGAGCAGAAGCGGGCTCGCGTGGAATGGTGCTCACAGATGCTACTGAAGTACGACCACGGACATTCTAATGCTGTTTATGACTTTCTCACAGGAGACAAAACGTGGATTTATTGTTTTGAATTCGAAAAAAAAGTACAACTTGTCACCCATCCTGCACATAGCCCCGACCTAGCACCCTGTGATTTCTGTATTTTCCCCAAAATCAAAGATTTGATGAGAGGTTTCACTTTTACCCACTACCAAGAGGCAGTGATAGCGATCAATCAGAACGTAGAAAACATGCCTTAAGATCTGTGGTCCACCTGTTTAAAAAAAATGGTTCGATTGTTTGAAAAAAAAATTAAAATGTAAAGGAGAATATTTTGAAAATCCATAAACATAATATTTTGTTTCTAACATGTTGTTTTTTTTAAGTTACACAAACCTTTTAGTGTTACTTACGTACAATTTATATCACTTGCGCTATTAAGACGAATCTAATGATATCTCATACATTATAATCAGGTGAGCAGTTTAGAAATTATGTTGGAATAAAGAAACTCACAAACATACACACATGAACCCTCAAAACATTTTTTTGGGCAGTCGTGTAATTCTTGTCTTCGATAACGCAAACGCTTCGTAGATTTCTATTAATTGATCTGACAGGCACATAAACTATCAAAGGGTAACATTTACTATCAGTTATTTATCGTTGTCTTTATTTTGCGTGTAAAAACCCTTTTGAAATATTAATTTTCAACGGATTATAACAAAACTTTTTCCTACTTTAACAAACAAAGCCATACCTGAAAACTTTCCCAAGTTGAACAAAATCAAGGCATAAAATCCCTCATAGCACCACCCTCACCGTAAACGAGGGAAAGTTCTTTCTAATCCATTAGCAGAGGCTGTCCGCCAATCAATGAGGCGAGCTTACCGCATATTTAATCACCCGATGAACTTCCGCCGGAAGGCCTCCGGATGCGATTATAGGGAACTGTTGTTTGGGCGGCAAATATGGATAATTTATGGGTCAGGGTCGCACCTACACAAATATAACTATGTGCACCATATTCTGCTGTACTATAATTTGTGTATCTGTATAATACAATCTTTGGATTGCTTTGCCGTGTTATGTGAAAACCCTGCTTTGTGATCGATGTGACGATGCCGCGGGTTATATTATCCCCGGTAATAATTATTGTTTCGTACCATCGTATCGTATTATTTTATAACCGTTCTTGTTCATCCGTTGTCATGGTTATATGTATAATAAATGATTCAGTACCATGGTCACTATAACCTCCATAAGCAACCCAGAGCGTCAGGGCGCAGTTATTAGGGCTGCCACTCGTCACGTCGCCTAAACCGACCCGCGTCCTTGCAATTTATGTTATTCCTTATTTAGAAACGGCACGTGCTTGCCACGGAAACAAAAATCACCAGCCGAGAAGGGTTTATAGTAAAACCAATCAAATTTAAGTCAGGCACAAGTTCACTCGTGCAACGAAAGTGTTTCCTCGTTTCGATTGTGATCAAATCCCACAAAACTACTGTGACCAAAATATACATTTTGGATCGGCATTTAAAAACAGTATCTGTCAAATAGTGGATGTATAAGATTCGAACTAAATGATTTAGTTTTTTGAAATAGACGCTGTTACAAAACGGTCTTATACTGATAAGTTTTTAAGGTTCCACAATTTATTTAATATTGTATATAAAAGATGTGATAGTACTGTACTTAATAAGTTTTAGACAATGACTGTTTGCGGAGTATATAACTTTCTTTCTCACTTTCTTACATAATGTTACGGAAAAATGTCTACCTTTTCAGGTATTTGCCTTCATATTTTTTCTTTGAGTCGAATATTTCATTCTGGGCCGTTGTTCCACACAAAATATTTTATGAATTTCAAGGTTATAACCCGTTTCATTTGCTAGGTCATGACCCTTGATATACGGAGAACAGACAGACCGGACAGACGAGTAACATTAACAGGGCTTCTTTCTGCTATTTGGGTGTGAAATCCTAAAAGGGGTGAAATCTCCGGCATTGACTATCGGCTGCTCAACAGAACTTTCGAAGCAGTGATGGCTCAGTGGCATTGGCTATGGACTGCCGCGCAGCAGGTCCATGGTTCGAATCCCGCCCAGAGCTTGTGCTTCTCCGCATGGTGGAAGGGCATTTTGCAAATGCCCGCCTGGCTAGCGACCACCCTCAAGTAGAAAATCTGTCGCCAAGCACCTAACGGTGTGTTCCGGCAGCATTCCTTGAGAGCCAGAAAAATTACAGGTTAATGAGACCTAACAACTGGACGTCTCAGTGTGACGGGCACAGTGCAATTCGTCGTTGACGAAATGTGTCTGTTATAGGCAGAGGTTAGTCCACTTAACATCAGGTGGACCTCGGGCTTGTTCCGTCACAATAACATAAAAAAAAAACAGAGAGTTGAAGGCTTTTACAAAGCATGGTATTCAAAGGTATTTTAGAAATACTAGCCTGGCTTGTTACCTGGCTTGTTCATTTAAAAGATATGTTGCTAACTCCGCAATATGTGAGAAGGTGGACTAGCCAGCAATAAAAACGACACAGGGCGTTTATAATTCTTCACTTCATCAACCGTAAGTTATAATTTGCTGAACTTAAGGATTTTATAGAACGGAATCAATGTCGGACAAAGCACTCTTATTTTTATTTCACATATTTAGTTATTTCACTGAAATTTAAATGACTTGAAAATTAATTTGGTATTTCTTATTATGATTATTACAAGCACTAACCGAAAATCACATTTTACAAATTATATATTAGTGCAAAATTTGTCACCTCGAGTGGGAATCGAGCCCACGTCCCCCGATTTTAAGCAGGGATTTCAGATCATGAAAATGAAATATTGTGTGTGTTCTGCGGTGGCAACACCGCGCCGTTAGTCATTACTCATCGAACGACGCTGACTGGCCGGTAGCCAATTTCGTTAACTACGGTTAATCTCCAACATTACAATATGTGTTGTGCAAAGCTTTCTAGACAACGGGTAGTTCTAGAAAACGCATTACACGGTTGACAATACTAGACAGTGCTCTGAAAATAGTGGCCATTCTTCTTTTCACCATTTTCTACGTTAAATTAAATATTCAAATAAAAAAATGGTGGCAATATAGATGCAAGAAGATAACGATTATATTGGCGATCGACTAGTCGTAAGATCGCTACAGATGGTCCGACTCGCCAATTATCAAATTCATCAACATAAAACATTTTATTAAATAATACGGGATAACTCACGTGAATAGGTCAGCTAGCTTCGACTATAGTTTCAACGACATCCGGTGGACTTTTTCAAGGAGAGCTCGGGACGCCCACCTTGATGCCTCACTTAGCAAACTACAGTCGGAGCTATCTTACTTATTCACGTGAGTTATCCCGTATTATTTACTTAAATAACATTAAACTATATAATTTTTATTCGTGTAATATGACGGTTTTTTTTTAGTAGTTGCTTAAAACCCGGTAGAGCTGACCAAGCAGTCTGCAGTCGACCACAGCTGTCCATGTCTGTGATTCAGAAAAACAAAAACAGAAGATAAAACACCATTTTGTAGATAAATGTGCCTGAAAGTGCATTATTGAAGCAATATCTGTGTATTCGTGTCCAAATAAAATAATTTTAATAACATTATTTAAATGCAATAACGAATATATAATTATAATTAATAATTTATTTTCACGTTAGCGACTGAAGAAGTGTTAAGGCCTGAACATCTTTTGTTTTTGTGTCTTCATACATTATTTAAACATCAGTACAGCAAAAGAATAAATTCGTATCAAATGTGTAATTGTATCCTAAAGGTTTAAATCAGGTGATGATTGGATAACATCGTATATCAATTGACAACAACACTAACAATACTCAACACATTAATCCGTAGGGATTATTACACTGTCATTGGACAGTCCTCTTAGCTACATTTGGGCACACATTTCAGTGGATCGAGTGTTGCATCGATAAGCGCTCTCGTGCGTTATTAATTCTGCGATGTATCAACACTCCGATCCCCGCGCGGTTGCCGGTCCGTATCCGCATGCTTGTCGCCCGGTGGCCGTACGTTAACCGGACGGCGGCCGTGCGGTGCCGCTGCGTTAATAGCCCATTACCCTATTAAGTGAACGTGACTGGATGGGGTAAGACGACGCTTAATTAACGATTGCGATAAGAACGTTCGGAGTGCAGTTTGATTATTGCAAGAGTTGGGTTTCTGGACGCGGGAGAATGTAGGTCAATGTACTGAATTCAGTCTTTTATGTTTTAATTATACTAGCCATCCCATTTCTAAACTTTGTAATACGAAATGTTGTACATATTAATTGATTAAATCTATTTTTTATGTGATTATGTTAAGCTTACTTTGATAATAAAACATAGGAGAAAAGTACTTATTGATTTCTATGGAATAACCGCCATACGTATCAAACTTATATAAATTCATGTTGTGGGAAAAAAAATATTCTATGGGTTTTTGTCACTGAAGGAGTAGGAAGAGGTCCGTTTGGTTAGAGAAATTATGGTTTCGTGTAATATGGGCGAGACTATTTGTTACCATTGCCGGGAACAGTACGAGACGGAATATTTTTGTTAGAAAAATCTAATAAATGTCTGATCCGAGAGATGTACCTATGAACCCACTCGTAAGGTGACGCTTTTTGCCACTCGACGATTTATTTATTTATTATTCATTTTATTTTTAGGGTTGCGTACCTCAAAGAGAAAAACGGAATCCTCATATATGATCACTTTGTTGCCCGTCTGTCTGTCAATAACTTTTTTCTCAGGAACACGTGGAGGTATCAAACTGAAATTCATAACAAATACTCAAGTCTACTGTCCCTTGGAGCTGTGAAAAAATTACACATCTAAGCTAACGCGATCAAAAGATACAGCCGCAATGCCGCAAGTTTTTGACACTCGCAAGGGAATCAAAACCAAGATCCATCATATAATAAACATATTTTTAATAATTTTAAAATGTTATGGATTTAATTTAGTAATAAAAATACCAATTTTTTTACCTATATACCTACAGGTTTGTACGGAGCCCTCAGTGCGCGAGTCTGACTCGCACTTGACCGTTTTTTTTATTTAATACAGTAACTTAGAAAAAGAAATATCTTACTTAATAGTGTTGTCCATATGTACACATAATTTTCTACAGACTAGACGTATAAAATCGAACTGTTCAATGTATACGCTTAAATAACAACTTTACATCAATAAAATTACGGTCCATAATGCATTGAAATTCTCAAGAACTTGCACATTAAGGTGTACACTCACTGAGTGGAAGCGCGCCGTTATCTCGGCCGGCTTTTTAATGTGCCGAGTGTGGAGTACGGTAGTTAGCTATCTGCAGGTGTTAAATGGAGGCTTAATGGATTAGAGATCATTGTGTGGGGGTTAAATGAGGAACTGCTAGTGTGGAACAGGGGAAGTTAGGTGATTTTCAATTAGCTCGGTAATGTGTAGCATCGGCGTAGCTTGCTACAGCGTAGCTAATTATGTCGTAGACAAATTTGGCGTAGCCAAGGCTCTACGTTTTATAGCAATAGTTAGTTTTATTTCACACTGCGCGATGATAATAGCCAAGTCTGGCCAAATGCCAGTCCAGTTTCGCTCTTTTAGGGTTCTGCATTGCAACAGCCCGCAAAAGAACATTTTGCGTGGTGGTAGGATGCGGGCATGCCCGCCTGGCTAGCTACCACCTTCACCTCAGTTCCGGCAGCTCTCCTTGAGAGACAGTACTTCTAGGTTAGCCTGAACAACATCTTCGACCACATCATCACTTACCATCAGGTGAGATTGTGGTCAAAGGCTAACCTATGGGGCTTAAAAAAAAATAAAAGAAAGAATGTTTGTTATTTTGGTCACAGCTTTAAAACCACATTATAAATCGAAAAGACAATATAGTTTATAATATACCAAAATTTCAGATTCCTACTATAGACACCGATGTTTCGTATATCTTACACACATACTCTAACTACTGCAAAACACGTAACAAAACTCAAAAATAACTAGTAAAGCTGTTTCATCTAGTTATGTTCGTACGCGCACAAAGCCATTTTAATATCGGTTGCTAAAGCTAGGTTAAAGGTCGTCGCTGTCTGAACCACCTGCCCTCTATTCCAACTGAAACTTTTGTGCAATAAATTATTATTCCTTACTATGAGCAGTCTAATTACAAGATTTAGTGGCGAGATTTTTCAGTAACTTTCTCACACCCAGATGATATGTTTTTTTTTACTATGCTTTACACATTTTGCTAAATAAGTCTCCCCTTTTTTTACTTTGCCACCACAGAAAAACGAAGAGCTGCTTTCTTGTTTGATATTTATTTACTAAAAACGGCAGTGGAGTTAAGCGATCATATGTGCGGTTGAATATGCCTGAAATAAATTATTTTTTAATATATGATAAATAATAAATGTATTTATTTCTTGTCTTACTTGAAGCACCTTGCAGTCGAAAGCCGTATGTTGAGCAATAGTATAATTTAGAGGCGCAGTTTGCGTAGTTGTACTTATTCGATCAACTAGGATAAGCAAAGTACTGCGGTCAGTATGGATGGGTGGTCGCTAGCGGCATTTATTACTAAGCGCTTCCGTCCTTCGGATGGAACGTTAAGCCGTCAGTCACGGATATTACCTTACAATGGCAGTTGTTAAATCATAGTGGATTTTGGTTATTTAAAAAAAAGTGGTAGCCAGCTCTCAAGTAGATAATATGTTGCTAAGCACCTAACAATCTGTTCCGGCAGTTGTCTTTCAGAGCTAGTAACTCTATAATAACCTGAACAACATTTTCCATTGGATTATCAGTTACCATCGTATGATATAGTGATCAAAAGCAACCGTGTCAATATTAAAAATATTGTGATACATATTTTAATATGTATAATTTCAACTGAATCTGGATGGTCTCTCACATATACAATTTTATAAATTTATCAAAAAATAACTTTACGTTGAAATCTGATTAAATTTGGTGGACGTTCTTCTTAAAGCCGGTTCCGAGACTGCCGCGGCACGTTCCCTGCTCGTCCACCGGCTGGATCCCAAAAGCATTCCCACTTCGCTGAAATTAACCCAGATATGGCAAATGGGTAGTCGCTGGTTTTGCGATTGAAAAACAAGTAGTTTTGCCCGAAATGAGTTTTGCTACTGATTTGTTTGGCTTGTTGTAGTTTAGAATGCAAACGGTGGGTTTCGAATTTTCCTTTGATTTCTCATTGCTACTACATAGCTTAGTTAAAACTTTAAATGGTATGTACAGTACGTACAGATACAGTAAATGCGTGTACAACGTTTTATGTGTCTAATTAACTTATTGTGTTGAATCCTTGGAAAAGTCTTGTTATCGCAAACACAGGGAATCCTACTGCGATAGCTAGAGAACAATCTAATACATTTATGTTTTTTCATTAATACATATATTATAGTGTAACTAGTATGTATGTTATAATGAATATGTTACTATGTATATTAATGTTACATGGCTTTGATGTAAAATAAAACATTATAATTATTATACAATATATTTTGTAATGTATACAAGAATAAAACCGTAATTACCGTAGTACGTAGTACGGGTGCAGCTCCTTGGACATTTAGATGCTGTCCATGTCTCCCTAGACATCTGAATATAAAGCTGCGTATCAACCAGAGATGTACGAGAAAAATGAGCGGTGTAAGGAAAAATCCATCAATAGCTTCATTTTTTGTTGGTAGAACTTTCTTCTCACACCGCTAATTCAACTTGCATATCTCTGGTCGATGCGCGGCCTTATACTACCAGCTGATAATGAATAGATTGAAACGATTAAACAGAAAACTGGAGGCGAATGCTTTTTTTCGATCGTGCGCTCGTATATTCAAGACTTCCTGAACATGCTTAGTGTAGAAGTGAAACGCGTCGACAATTCTTACGGTTTGACTACGTGGCGTATGTGACTTCACGTCGGCTTTGCTGAAAAATTGGGAGGAATCTTCAATAGTATATTTGTGTGTGTGTGTTGCGAATAAACGCTTTTCTATTTCTATTTCTATTAATAGATATATAATTTATATTCAGATATTCCAGCCATTATTAAGTTAGAATTTATTTTAAATGATTTACTGTTACTGTTTACTGTAATAGCCGACTCCGTCCACTGCTGAACACAGCCTCCCCTATTAAGGGGGTATTTGCTATAATCTCCACGCTTGGCAGGCGGCTTGGGGATCGCAGTGTAAGATGGCAGTTCTTTGGAAAGGTGCTGCTGCCCACCTTCCAGTATAATTCCCTTAGTCGCCTCTTACAACACCCACGGGATGATGCGGGGAGTTGCAATTCTAACCCTTTTAGGGGTCTAAGGGTTTTAAATGATTAATAGTTTTAAAATAAAAAAAGTAAAGTAATCCAACCAGGACTATCGATTTGTAGTAACATTTACAGTATTATCGACAAATGTTGGTAAATTATTTAAACTGATGTTGTTCTTTTTGTTGTTAGTTTCTAAAATATTTTTGCAGTCTGTCCAAAACATTTGAACATTTCAAAGCAGTATATTGCCCTTATCGCTCCACTAACATGTTAGTATGGACAGTTTCTGCGGAAAGCGGCAGTCCTATACCAAACACTACAACCTGGACATCGCTAGTAGTGACCCTATTACAAAGTGCTGGGTTCGGCAATGCCAGAATGCAGCCCGTTTAATTGCTGCGGGTGCAATTGCAGATGTCCAGATTATCGGAACGAGTTATTTCGACTAGGTGCTAGAAAAGCTTTTATTTTTGTGAATGTTGCAACTCAGTTCTGAGGTCACTTAGAGAATAGTTTAACTACAAGTTCAACATCATCGTCATCTTCCTAACCTTATCCCATTTGCCTGAGGTCTCTTTGTAGTGTTCTATTTAAGAACGATAAATCGAGTCTTGAGGTGTCTCCTCAAGACGATGACACCCGCTTCTTCGGTCTACTCGTGATCACGGTCATGCAATTTGTTCGAAATGTCGAGCTTAGTCAAAATAGTATTTTGATGTTAATTCGTGCGTGAATAGAACCGTTAATGATTTAGAAATATAACACATAAGATTTTTTTGATCATCATCTTCATACTTTATATTATTGTCTCCACATGTGGAACTGTAGTGTGTGGCTATTATTAAGTTTTATATATTTTTTCTTACAAGACTTAGGCCAACAAAAATATATAATTGTAAACGTTTAAGCATCGGTTTTAAGCAGCCGCCTTATTGACGCCATTCGTCCTTGTGAATGCTCTAGTTGGTACGCGCTATACTTCGCATACTCAAGACGGTAAGATGATAAGGAAATTATCTGCTGTGCGCTCATTCTGCAGCCCGCTCACACAATTTTTCAACAGAAGGATATTAAACAGTCCTTATATATTATTAAACAGGGCACAGTACCATCAACTATAACTTCCGCGTCTGGATTATCGCAACTTTAAACCTTATACATAAAGTCCACAGTAACAAAAACATCGAAGACCAACACAAGTGCCACTTCAATAGGCAAACATCCCGAAGCTATTTACTGTCGCACTGGACCTTTATATGTAATGCTGTCTACTCAAGTATTCCAGCATTGTTGAACACTAATAGCTGTTTAAAGTTCGACTTCTTAAAACAGCGCTTTAAGTAGATGCACCTTTGTGATTACTTTGTTAAATATTTAAGTATTCAGAAAACTTACCAGACTCGCGTACTAGTATTTGATCTAAAATAAATCTAAGCTACCTTGGTCACGATTCATGTTCGCTGTGCTATTAATTCACCCTTGTATATACGTTGTATGAAATTCAAGGAAGTTATGATACTCCGGATGAAAACTCAACGTTATAAATGAGATCAGAAACTCGAATAAAAGTGTGATCCCATCGCCTTCATCTCCTTGTACACGTTGGTTTGGTTAACGAATGGACGCTAGAATGAACGAGATCATTGTTAGGATACATTCATATCGTAGCAGTTACGATGCCCTGTTTGGATTGCAAAACATTATAACAGCTGATAAGATGTAGATAGGGTGTATGATAACATAAGTGGTCTGTCAGACGGGATGAATAAAAATAATAGAATATTTCACCGGTTGACAACGTGGCTGTTTTACGTTCAGCGGCGTCTTGGTAGTGCGCTCTCGTTTGTTTGGTTTGCCATTAGTTGTGTACAATATTTTTAGATAGAACCTAAATCTAGTAGGTATTTCTGCATTTTATTTGACACTGAACTAATTATGGAACTTCTAAAAGTTCAATAATTAAATTTGTAATTGACCTTCATAAAAGCGTCGTAGACGTAGATTGGATTAGTGATAATAACTTTGACTTTGAGTTAAAATTGTCCAACTGTACATAAAATTGTATAGCTATGCTCCTGCAACACAAGTGATGAGATTATGTGGCGCCAAAAACGGTTAAACAACTAACCAGTCACAAATTGCGTAACATAAAACAATTTTTAGTTTTTTGATGTTTTGTATATACGTCGTTGGTATGTCATTATACACATGCATATATAGTATAAGGATATTTTTCGACTGACGCATAAACGCCCAGCCTAAACTACTATATATACAGAATGGACATTTTATTTTTGACAAGTTGTTGATACACGCTCTACTGACACAATTAATTACAGATAGTCATGTTTCAACGCTCGCTGAATGACATAATAGATATAAAACGTTATGAAACATTTCAATGAAGCCTCACGGCAGTATCCGGTTTAATCATTTTTGATTAAACAACTTTTTGAATGTGTGTGAAAAGAGTTTACAGTACCGTGCGCTTCAGACACCACGCAGTAAAGATGGGATGCGACGCGCAGCATAAAAATAGTTTCTGTACGCATGGATTACTACGTCTAATTTATAAATTAAAATAAAAAAAACACTTTTTATTGTTTACACCCGCATAACCTCGGGAGAATACTATATCATAGACAAAATTTAAGGTTATCAAGAATTTAAAAACGAACATTTGCATTATGTTTTCCATATGTATTGGTTCTTTTTATTTGTAATTATATTATTCATTGGATGATTTATCGTTCGATCGTCATAGCGGGTCACATCTACCAGCAGCTTCTTCAATAGCCGTAGATGGCAATACAACTATCCGCAACGATCAGTACTCAGCTATCACCTGCGCTGACCAGACAGTTCTACCGCCATTAATCACTGCGCGTGCAATTAGATATTGTAATTTACCATAATAACACATATAAACTATTAGTGTAATTGTATAAGTATAGCGACTTGGAGGTGATCGTAGAAAGAAGCACCACGCCGCCCACAAGGCCGCCGCCGTTTTCTAAAGGACTTCTGAAGGACCCCTGCTTAAGGCGTTACTTTGGTATGTAATCCCGTATTACAATATTTAAGACCTACACCTTCAGTAACCGTATTTCTGATTACTCTCTTTATCGCCACGAAAATGTCTGAGCATGAGCATAAATCCAACACCCGCGCGGTGAACATATGTTTTTTTTAAAAGCACATCGGTACATATTTTTCACCACATACTATGGAAAGAACAATAGATAAATACAGTATTATATTATTATATGGTTATTGAAAATGATTAAGCGTTCTTCGTGATGCGTGATGATAATGTAATAAATTGTATTATATATTATACAATTTATAAATACATAACTATAATTAACATTTTTATTATAATAACACTTAAAATTTGCATGCCAAACCGGCTACATCATGCCGATCCGAATGGAATTACATTATAATATTGTTCCAGCATAATACCTAATGTACTCATGTTTTGCATAATAAATATTTTGAATTTGAACCTATTACATAAATTTCCTGTAAAAAATTTAAGTGATACTATGCTTAGTTTTGGGCCTAAAGCCTCAAATAACGGATTGATCACCCTTCCACGTTTGTATGGAGAAGTGACCAGCCGGTTCAACCTAAAGTAATTTGTTTCGGACTTTGAATTTTATAAAGACAATGCTGAAACTTATTTCAAAGTTAAATACGTCGCCTTGGTTCTTGCAAATTTTCAGAAAATTTAAACGTATAAATTGAGCAGAAGTCCATCAGCGGAACGAATGGAGTCGCGCTAATTGCCGCCTCAGCAGCGCGCTAATGCGCTCGCTAAATACTCCCCAGATTTCAAATATCCCCAACTATTCCCCATCGCTTGTCGTCTATTCTATGACTCTGAGAACTCCGGCTTGCACGAGGAAACCGGCGGCGGCGCTCGGCTTTCTCAAACTCGTATTAGAGCGTACTACAGGAACGTTACGAGAAACTACTTAACTTGTTTTCCAAATTCAAAGGGTTGCAATTTGCGGTAGTACTTGCTTACTTGTACTTGTTTCTTTCTATGATAAAATGGTGTTATAAGCAAGAAGTAAAACTAATTATGATTCAACGTGTTATATATGAAAGCACGTGACACTCTTACAATAAAGTTATCATCAAATCAAGTTCACATGCACTCATGTGCTTAAGGACACTTAAGTAGGAAGTCTATTATTAGTTAGTGTACTATTTTATTTTATCAGCTGATAGGCTAGGCTTAGACAACTATATCACCTATATTTAAATATTATAAATTAAACCGGCAAAAACACTCACGTTGGGGATCGAATACGTCCACTATATCACTATATAGTGTTGGTAAGTAATGATGTCCAAGATGGTTGACTGGCTTAAATTAGAAGGAACTGAATCTGAAGTACAACTGCTTTGGTGACAGATTTTCTACTTGACTATTCCAGGTTATCATGAAAAATGCCCAACCACCTTGGTAAAGCTCAAACCCGTGGCGGGATTCAAACAAAAGATTTCCTGCGTGTATAAACCTAGCTGTTGCCACCAGCCTATTACTGCTTCGCACTGGGTGAGCTTTCCATCAGTACAGTACCTATATAAAATGTTTTTTTTTTTAATAAATTATGATATGCCTTTTTGTGACCTTTATCTAAGCCACATATCATAATTTCGAATACCATCATTGAGTCATTTGGTCTTTTATATATTTTAAAATCAGATAAACGATTAAATTAATTGTAGTGGGTAGGGAATGTTTGTATCACTAGGGTTTTTAAAGTTTTAAATTGTAGACGTAGTTGGAATATATATTTTTTTCCAATCTTCAAGTTATATGAATAAACAGACAAATTTTTTATCAAAATAGTCAGATTCACGTCCCAGTTATAAAATTCATAATGCATTTATATTGTTTTTTTTTATATAATTATGATGTTTTAGTAAACTGGATGTATGATAGTATGATGATAATGTATCCATACATTACAGTATTTCTGTATGGAGATTAGGCGAGCTTACGAGATGCAAAGTTGTAGGTAACTATCGCTTAATTTGACTACATTGCTGTACGATAACGAAAAAAGAATATGAAAAAAAATTGTAATCAAGGATGTCTCATTTGTCATTCCCTTCACCATTTATGTAGGCAAGAGACTCCAGAGTCTCGAGCATCGCCGCGTAGTCGTTTGTTTATCGGTTTTTTATCGGATACATTTCGGGGAGTGTGCCACTGGAGTTTGTCAACTTCATGATTTGATTCCGCCATCCTCATTCTATAATCGGACATCCAGGGATGTTAAGAAGCGCCACCGCTGTATGGCGGATGTTCCATTTACCCGAACGAAGCGATTTGCTTCTACGTTCATCATGCGAACCGCCAGGGAATGGAACCTGCCTGAGTCTGTGTTTCCAGTTAAGTACAACATCTTTAAGACGCAAGTGAATAGGTATCTTATGAGTAAGTGCGCTCCATCATCGATCGCATCATCAGGTAACGTCAGGTGAGATAGTGGTCAAACGCTACTCAGTTCAGTATAAAAAATAAATAAAAATGGGGAATACGTAACTTTAACTCATATAAAGTTATTCAATAAATCCCTCTTTCTAATTCTTATAGGTATGAATATATTATGTTTTCCTCTGAGCTTAACGAACGCTTGGTACAGGATTAATTCCAAAGCCAGTTTATTCGCCAGCCAGCAGTTTCATAACTTATCCGAGAGCAATCTACGCACTGGTCCAAACTAAAAGTAATTAAAACGAAAACCATCTCGAGTTCGACAAACTTATCTAACTGTCAGTTGTTTTGCGGCGACAGTCGGGTGTCGGCGACGCCTCAAGAACTCCGCCGTACTTTAATTGAAAACGAGTAGAATCCGTCGTAACCAGACGCTTATACCGGAGTGCGGCGGCGACTGCGACCGAGTCGCACACTCTGTAACACCATATAGTTCTAATTACAAAATTGGAATAGGAGTTTAACGCGGGAAGTTGATTACGGCACAGTAAGTGTCGGCATGTAATTTGGACATTCCGCACGGGACGCTCGCTGGAAGCGGGCCAAACTACGCGCCACTGCATTAGAGGAACAGCCGGGAGTCCTATGGCAGCTCCTTCGTGCCGCGCGCCGCCGGCTGCCGTCCAAGGAAGGCAATATTTGCACGCGGGAGTTTTATAGCTGAGAGAACAGTTTATGTTTCTGCAGCTCTGAGTAAATGGTCTGCACCGTTCTATTTACATTCTTAAAGGTAGTTTTCATTTGGAGAAATTTCTAAGTTTAGCTGTTGCTGGTAATTACTGGTCATAATTTTTATAAGATACATTAGACGATCCGGGACCGTATTCGTAAGAGATGTAAATAATGAAAAATAAATGCTTGATTTGATATGTAAATTATAAGTGATTTAAAGATAACGAGCTTTGCGCAACACAATCGAATTGATGCTAATTGCGAACTGGTCATTCCCTTAGAGTGACGAAATAATAATTTATCATATTTCATATTTCGTTCAGTCCAAAAATAAATCAGAAAGCGTCCTACACACAAACATAACAATATCACGTATCGCCGTTGTGGGTGTCACTCTACGACCGTTTCGGTTCTACACACCACTAACATTCTCCTAATCTAGTCCTTTCATTTCCAAATACCGGTTTCTTCTCCAGTTCATAAGCGAGTTAATTGTAATAGCTCGGGTAAGTTGGCCGCGACACCGAGTTTTATGCAGTGCTTGGCGCAGCGTGGATTATGAAATTTGAAAATTCTTGGAACGCTCGTTTTAAGGTGCTTTACTAAGTGTTATCATTACCCCCATCCCTCCGGACCTCGATAGCGAGTAGTCGTGTCACAGAACCACGTCAGTTATTTTTCTAAAACATTAATAAATATTTTACAATTTTAAAGTCGTCGTAAAAAATAGGAGTGCATAAACACGAAGAAGCTACGCGTATGAAGAAAAGCAGCTTGTCTACTGAGCGGCCATATTGGGATATACAAAGCTCCGCCCACCTGTTGCTGCCTACATCGACGCCCCACCTGCGCATACGCCGCCTTACATAAAATCGGCCAATAACACAGACTGCGCTGCTGACCAATCATACGCCGGTCAGTCATTTAAGCTTCTATATACTTTATGAGTGCCTGGTACTTGACTTGCCTGCAAACTGTTTATATCGAGCTTAAACTTGCCTTCTGATATCAATTTTACGGAAAATTTAATTACCTTCGCATTGATTCTGTTTTCTGGGTACTTTTGGCCATTATGCATCGTACTCCAACCAAACAATCGCCAATGCAAGGTTCAGCGGCAAGTTCACCTGTGTCGCGTAACAAACGCCAACGACCAAATAATTCCCCTTCGTCACCACCGGCTGTGAACTTAGATAAACAAGAAGAAATAATGGCATTGTTAACAAAAGTTCTATCTGAAGTTAAGGAAGTCCGCAAAACAAATGCGGAGATGCAAAAAATTAACTCAGAGTTAAAAATATCATTAGAATTTTATATGAAAAACTTTGACGAGTTAAATGCTCGAGTTTCTGTCCTTGAAGGTGAAAAGACGACCCAGACCACGCAGATTTTGAGACTTGAAGATAGGATTGAGGAGTTGGAAAGGAATGCAAGAAGCACGTGTTTGTAAATTAGAGGAGTCCTAACTAGACCCGGGGAGACAAAGCAGGACCTGGCAAATATTATTGAGAAGTTGCATTCAAAAATCCGAGTTGAAGTGAATCCAAACTCAATAAAAGATATACATCGCATAAAAGGTAAAAAAACTGGAGAGCGACCAATTATAGTCGACTTTGCAACATGTCTTCAAAAATCAAGAACACTGATGGCAGTTAAGAAATATAATTCCGCAAACATCACAGAAAGATTAAGTACAAATACATTGGGTTTTGAAGGACCCAAGAACTCAGTATTTGTATCTGAATTTCTAACGCCAAGAGCAAAGCGGCTTTATTTTCTAGCACGCGAAGTTTCAAAATCCAGTGGGTATCACTTCTGTTGGTCTGCAAATGGAAGAATTTTTATGAGGAAAGCTGAGGGCCAGCCACCAATCATCGTCACAAGTGAAGAGCAACTAGATATACTGAAGCAAAAAAACTGACTAATTTACGTAGTGACACTCAACTCTATGACGTAACTCTAAGTACTATTTATGTTTATGTAAGTATAGCTCTATATATTAATTTAAAATTAATACTTTATTACTATGTTTCTCACTCACTCAAACACACTCCCACACTTACGCATAATCTCATAGGTCGAAGTACCAGCATACACACAAACACTCTACATATACGCCGATTTACTCGTATTCACTTTTCGTACTCACACTCATACATGACTCCCATCACCTCTTATTGGGCAAGACAAAACTGTAAAAACTATAATCTATCTAACAGATTACCAGTCATTACAAGTGTTCTTTCATTTATTTACAATGATAATGGATAGAAGCCCAAAAATCGATTTGTGCCATATGATAGATGACCTTTCTGTCGCAAAAGCAAAGTTTTGCGAACCAGAATCATGTAAAAATCTGATCCATACAAATAAAGATACAATTAATATACTTACTCTTAACATTAGAAGCGTCAACAAGAATTTTAACGGCCTAGAATTACTGTTGTTGAGACTTGATTTCGATTGTGATATCATAGTATTGACAGAATGTTGAATTAAAAACAACAAGCAATTTCCTGCTTTGACCAACTATAACTCTGCATACACCAAGAACTGTATAAATCAAAACGGTGGTATCATAGTCTTTTTCAAGGCTTGTTTGAGTCTTCAGATAGAAGAACCAGATTTTGCTGATTCTAACTGTATTATTATCAAGGTGGGACATAAGATAGCAATAGTAGCCTTGTATCGTTCACCTTCTTTTACTAACACTGATACTTTTCTTAATTCTTTAGACTGTATTTTAACATCTCACAAAAAGTACCCAACGATCACAGTGCTTGGTGATATAAACATCGGAATTCACCCAGACAGTTTGGATAAACACTCGGCTGGTTACTTAGAATTACTCGCTAGTCATGGTATCCTACCTAGTCACAATATGTTTACTAGAGGTCACCGCTGCATTGACCATGTAATGCTTAAAAGTAAATTTAAATGTATTACACTTGTGGTAAAAACTGCAGTCACTGACCATTACCCTAATCTACTGAGTATTCAAATCAAAGCATTGAACATACCTCCCCCCAAGAAAACATTGATAAAAATAGACTTAACTACAATTGCAGAACAAATAAGATCCGTAAACTTCAATGAAATATTGCATTCTTTAGATGTCAATGCGGCAACCGATTTTCTTATGAATAATTTGATGGAAATCACAAAAAGAAACACACGAACATTTAAAGTCCCACACACGCAACGTATAATCAAACCCTGGATTACTCCTGGAGTTCTTCGCTGTATCCGTACAAGAGATATAATGCATATTCGGTTGAAAGAAACGCCCGAAAATGAAACGCTCAAACTAACGTATTCTAGATAAAGGAACTATTGTACAAGCTTACTCAAAAAATTAAAGACCAACTACCATAGAGAACAACTAGAAAACAGTAAAAATAATATTAAAAAAACATGGCAGCCAGTCAAGGACATTACATACACTAATAAGAAATTTGGTACCAACGAAAATTTATTAAAATTAAAGAGTAACCCTCTTGACTCAGTAAATTTTATCAATAATTATTTTTCGAATGTAGGTAAAGGTCTAGCTAGTAAAATTAAGATAAACACTCAATATCTTCAAAAATCTACTTCTCCACCACCGTCTCAAGTTAACTCCATCGTTTTATTAGATACTGATGAAAACGAAATCCATAATATAATAAATAGATTAAAAAATGACAGCGCGGTTGGCTTTGACGGCATTTCAAATAAGATTTTAAAGCAGTCCTCGCAGATACTGGTCCCCATAATAACCCATATCTGTAACCTGTCCATGTCCTCTGGGATATTTCCTGCAAAATTTAAAACCTCCGTCGTCACTCCTATCCATAAAAGTGGTACTAGAGACAGTGTTGAAAACTACAGACCAATTTTTATATTACCTTCCCTTTCCAAAATCTTGGAAAAAATTATTAACAAACGCCTTACGTCATATTTAGAAAAATTTCAGATTCTCTCGTCAAATCAGTTCGGTTTTCGAGCCGGTCTTTCAGCTGAACACGCAGTGTCAAACCTAACAAATTCTATCGTCACTGAATTAGACAGGAAAAATAAAGTCATTGAAATATTTTTAGACCTAGCTAAAGCCTTTGACACTGTCTCTGTACCTATACTTGTTCAAAAACTCGAACATGTTGGAATTAGAGACAATGCATTGCACCTTATGGAGGACTATTTGAAGGAGAGGACCCAGAGGACTAGGGTGGGTGACGTAATCAGTAATGGAGATAAAGTAACGTTTGGAGTACCACAGGGCAGCGTTCTGGGCCCTACTTTATTTCTCATTTACGTCAATGACCTGTGCAGGCTTAAATTGAATGGTGGAAAAACGTTTGCATACGCAGATGATACAGCGCTTATTTTTATAGGAAAAGACTGGGAAGAGGCCCGCGTTCGAGCTGAGGCAGGATTAGGGATTGTCACACAATGGCTGCAAGAAAACCGGCTTTCATTAAACGTGGATAAAACTAAACTTGTTGCGTTTACGTGTGACCGTGGAAGGACACCTGATATAAATATAAAAATTCACTTTAATTGTAACCCGAATAATTGCAGCTGTCCGGTATTGCAAAACGTCCCTCACATCAAGTATTTAGTAGTAACGCTCGATCGCAGAATGACCTGGAAAACTCACATAGAGACTCTCAGCAATAGGGTAAGAAAATTAATATTCGTTTTTAAAAATCTTCGTGATGTCGCCGACCGAACATTAATCATAAATGTGTATAACGCACTGTGCAGGTCGATCCTTACCTACTGCAACACCTCTTGGGGCGGTGCAGGTATAACATACATGTTATTGCTAGAACGCGCTCAAAGAGCGCTACTAAAAACTGCAACTTTTAGAACACGTATATTTCCTACGTCTGATCTATACGAGGATTGTGGAGTATTGACGGTTCGGCAATTATTTATAAAAAATATTGTGATGGGTCGTCACAGTCAAACGAGTTTGATGGAAAATGTTGAAAAAAAAAGGCGTAAGGATAAAAATTTTCGGAGTACAAAATTCAAAACAAAATTAGCTAAACATCATGCATGTTTCTTGGGGCCATTCTTGTACAACAATGTTAACAAAATAATAAAAGATTTTGTTACATTGAACAACAGAGATGCAAAAGCGGCGCTATTTAGTTGGTTAACAAAATTAAAGTATGATGAAACTGAGAATCTTCTCAAAGTAATCGAATAATATGATACTTTGCCATAAAACTTCATTCCCTGCCCCTTTACAAACCTACAACACACACACACACACACACACACACACACACACACACACATATGTATATATATATATATATATATTTATCTCCATCATTTATGAATATACTGTATGTACTTATGCATAATTATATATGTATATGATATATTTATATATAAAGAATTGTAATGTCATATATTAGGTCCTTACATATGAAATTGGCGTTTTGTATGGGAGGAACAAAAAGTCGAATATTTTTTAATATAATATATTTAATTAATCAAAGTATGAACCATTATTTTCTATGCACTTTTGCCATCTCATAGGTAGTTCATTGATCCCTTTACTAAAAAAACCAGTCGGACGGGAATCAATAAAATCTTTGAAGGCGATTTGGACTGCCCCATCGGAGTTGAATTTTTTCCCTTGCAAGAAGTTATCCAAATTTCGAAAAAAATGGTAATCTGTTGGAGCAAGGTCCGGGGAGTACGGAGGATGTCTTAGACTTTCCAATTGAAGCTCTTCTAATTTAGTAGCCGTCTGTAGCGCAGTGTGTGGTCTAGCGTTGTCGTGAAGCAGCAGTGGCGTGGAGCGATTGACCAGCCTAGGTTGTTTAGCCGCTAGCTTTTCCATCATGGTTTGCAATTCCTGACAATAGACATCAGCCGTAATAGTCTGGCCAGATTTGAAAAAACTGTAATGAACAATACCGGCACTAGTCCACCAAACGCTTACAAGTAACTTTTTTGGGGTTAATTTTCGCTTGGGGCAGGATTTGGCTGGCTGGCCAGGATCCAACCATTGCGCTGAGCGCTTCCGATTATCGTAAAGAACCCATTTTTCATCACAGGTAATGATTCGGTTTAAAATACCTTCATTATTGTGCCGGTTTAGTAATGTAACGCAGCAGTCGACGCGCGTTTGCCGGTTTGTTTCAGTCAATTCGTGAGGTACCCACCTTTCAAGCTTTTTAATCTTCCCAATTTGCTTCAAGTGAATTAAAACAGTTTTATCACTAACATCGCAGCCTGCAGCTAACTCGGACGTGGTTTGCGATGGATCCGCTTCCACAATAGCCTTCAACTCTTCATTATCAACTTGAGTCTCAGGCCGTCCACGGGGCTTGTTCTGCAGGTCGAAATTTCCAGAACGAAAACGTTGGAACCAAAAACGAACTGTGTTTTCTTTTGCAACACGACCGCCATACACATCATTCACCCTTCGAGTTGTTTCCGCAGCACTAGTGCCACGGCGGAACTCGTACTCGTAAATAATGCGATATTTAAGGTTTTCCATTTTGTAAAATGAGTGACGCAAACAGAAAAAAACAGAAGAAAAAAAACAAATGAATGACGATCATCGAAGCACAAATACATGAGTCTATAGCTGTACAAATTTGAATTTGGAATTCCTTACCAAAGAGGAGAAATTCGTGATTAAAGTGGCCAGTACGAAAAACGCCAATTTCATATGTAAGGACCTAATATATCAAATCCTTAAGAACATCTTTGATATTTTTGTTTGTTTATGAACCTGACAGCTACATAGACTTACCTCTTACTCACTGTGCATATGAAGGGGCAGAATCTACGACACAAGAATTTTCTTAGTGTAGGTTCTGCAAGACAACACTGTGACTATCTATGATTTTTAATGAATGCCATATTAGCTTATAGGATTTGTTGAAATTTGTATTTAGTTGCACATCTGTATGAATATTTTCTGAATAAATTATTATTATTATTATCTACAGTAACATAAGGTTATACAAGCTATTTGAAGATAACTAAACCGTCTGGTGCGAGCTAGTCTCGCCCACCGAGGGCATCGAAGCTCCGTACCCAGACAGGATGTGACAAGAATACGTTATTTTTTCAGATAGTTCGTAGTTTCATAGTATGAGTCAGATCCGCACTTGGACGGTTTTTAGGGTTCCGTAGTACCTACAAGGAACCCTTATAGTTTCGTCATATCCGTCTGTCTGTCCGTCTGTCCGAGGTTTTGCTAAGAGACCGTTTGTACTAGAAAGCTGCAATTTTGTACGGGTATGTAAACTTACCACGCCGACAAAGTGGTAAAATAAAATTTTGAAAAAAAAATTTTTTTAGGGTAGCTCCCATACAAGTGATGTGGTTATGAATTTTTTTTTCGTCGTCTATTTCATCGAGTGGGGTATCATTGAATAGGTATTTTGAAATGATTTAGGGGTTGCTAATACCATTTCACGATTTAATGCTTAATTTACGAATTCAACTTTAAAGTGCAAATTTTTGTTCTAGTAGCGCGTCCCCCCCCCCTCTAAAACCTAAACTGCTGGCTTGAAAAATCTGAAAAAATTCATGATGATAGTGCAGTTCATGAACTTTCAAGGAAAATTATAGCGATTAAGATAACTTTATTACTTTAGCAGTAATAGTCGTTGAACTTGGGTGTTAGATAATTTTGTACCAAATACAAAATTCTTAGAATAAATCCTTTACAAAGATGAAGTAGTGGAAGGACTTTAGAATCGATATACATACTTATGTACTATAGGAAGGGGTGGAAGGGGGAGAGGGGGGTTTTAGCATCCCCCAAGGGGGGTTGGGGATTACGGAAACTATTAATTTTTATTAATAATAATATTAAAAAAATATGTGTATCTACATACATTGGAAGGACTTTAGGATGTAATGTATATATTATATATGTATATATTTTGTGCAATGGGGAGGGGGAGAGAGGGCGGAATATTCCCCATTGATGGGAGGGGGGGTTACAGAAACCTATAGTTTTTTTAAATACTAACGAAATTTCCCAAAATAAGTTTCTTCTTCATGAAAATAATTAATCCTCTCCCTCTCCGCGTCTCTGGCTTATAAAAAACACTGAAGGGGTAGGGCAGACAAGACTACTACAAACATGGGGGCTCAAAAAACAGCAAGTGACCCATTAGATATTAGTAACATTTTCTCGAATCACTTCCAATCAGTATTTGAACCCTCAACTGTTACCGACGGTTATAATGCAGATAATACATTTTATATTTCTGAAGATGATGCACGTGAACCACAAGTCAGATTTAACTATCAGTGATGTTTGTTTTACTATAATCAAATGTTTATCAAATCGGAACTACATAGGCTCGATCCAACTAAGGGCGCTGGAGTTAATAATGTTTCACCATAAGTTCTTAAATACACCGCTGACACCATTTGTTTTCCAGTCCACCATATATTTAACCTAAGGATTATTAAAAGTTGTAGCAAACTATCGCCCAATCTAAATTTTGCCCGCCTTATCGAAGCTTTACTGAAATATTTAAAACGTAGACAATAATAAACAAACAAACAGTGTGTTTACTAAAAATATTTTAAGTTTTTTAAATTGCTATTACTTGCCGATGACCTGAAAATGTATCATTCTATAAATACTTATCAAGACCACTTAAAATTCCAAAAGGATCTGGGCAGATTTTTAGTGTATTTTATTAAATATAATTTTACTCCTAAAACGAAAAACAAATAATTTAATACAAATACAAATTAATGTTATTCTTCCTTACTGTGATACATTTATGATGAGTCTATGACTCTAAAACTAGGCTGGTGGCCTGTATCTCAAGAGCCAGGTTCTTCCTGGCTTTAGAGAATCTGTAACACATCTATATATTTTCTTTTATATATACTATTTAGTAACAATTCAAAATTGAACCAATACATTGAAACATATATACATATAGGAAAAATATTTAACGAAATGTTTTTATTCGAAATTAACGTCATTTTGTATATTTTTAATAATTAATATTTACGTGTAGTCATTATTCTGTGGTGTAGTATTGGTGTACGAGTTTAAGTGAATGTTTGTAAGGAATTTGAAAGGTGTATGTGTCGGTGCGTGTTTCTGTATGTTTGAGTATACGTGCACGTGAAGGGTATGTGATTTGTAATGTGTAATTTTACATATGTGTTATGGGATTCTAACTTTGATGAAGTTCAAGTCATAACGGATTAAGTAATAATATTAGATAGTTAATTAGTCGTTCTTGTAAATATTCAAAATATAATAATAACACGTGGTTTAAATATATTTAATTTTGTCATAAGGTCATCTAGTAACTTCAATAACGAATTAACGTATTTATTGCATAATATTAAACCATTATGAAGAGCTGCTAAATAAATATAAATTATTGCAATTAAACTCTAGAAGGCAACAATTAGATATAATGCATCTGTATGACCTATATCATAAGTCACAGATATGACTGTACAGAGTTGATCGATTAGCTTCGGTATGAGTATAAGGTACTTTTTAGACCTCATCCTCGCCGTCTCATAATTATTATTATAAATAAGAATAATTTTTCATTAGGAAAATATTGTGACTCTGTTTGTTGGTTCTTGAATATATAATATATATATATGCACAGTCCTTCAGTGTCGTTATATAGTTTACACTATATATAGATGTATATATATATACAGTGTAAACTCAAGGGACTGTGCATTTTATGGCGTTATAGAGAGGTGTCGTTAAATGGAGAGAAGAAAAAAGTTTGTGAGGAACTAAGAAACGTATATTCCAACTTAATAGTCACGGTCAACAACAGTCTACACGTGCAAGCAATCACAATTTATAAACAAAAGAACAAATTGCTTAGAAAGTTATAGGTAGAGAGATAAAAAGAAAAAGAACAACAGAACTATTCTATATTATTATAACGGGCTACTACGGAACCCTACATTACGCGTGGCCTGACACGCGCTTGACCGCTTTTGTTATTTATTTTTACATGATCGATATTGAACAAAAATTCTACAAAATAGTTTTACGCTTGTAACAGTACGTGGGTGCGTTAAAAAAACACGTTACTTGTATGAGGACACTCTTTTTAATCTCAAAATTGTTGTCGTTTTTATTTCCGAGGTGTTTAACAAAGCTAACGTATTGTATAAAAATTTCAACTGGTTACCTCTTACGGTTCCAAATGTGCAACCTTTTTAAGATCATACAAACGGACGGACGGATACCCGAAGCTTAGAAATAGGGTCTTGTATTCTAGTACTTATTGATGTCTATCTAGGAACACTAAATAGACATCAACTGTTTTGTTCTGAATATGAGAATAAGTTTTTAAAACCGCTAGAAAAGTCAGATAGTTAAACGGTCAAAACGGCTTACTTAAGATAAACAAAATCAAGCTGTTCATCCAAGACGTAAAATTTGTTGGATATATTTATTTATTTATAGCTGATAGGTTAGCAACTATCCCACCTGATGTTAAGTGATGATGTGGTCGTAGATGTTGTTCAGGCTGACCTAGAATTATATTGGCTCTCAAGGACAACTGCCGCAACACATCGTTAGGTGCTTTGCGACAGATATTTACTTGAAGGTGCGGTAGCTAGCCAGGCGGGCATTCGCAAAATATCCTACTAATAAGATGGCCGTTTAACAGAAGGTCGTATGCTTACCTTCTGAAGAACTGATATCTTTTACTGTGACTTACCATCGAATATTTTCATACTTACTCATTATATACCTTCACGGTAGATGGCAAGTGATTAATCCCCAGACATAAAAACACAAATTCTGCATAAGCTTGATTGCGGAAACATTTTGGTTCAAATCCGAAGCATCTAGTGCTGCATCGTGCATGGTTAAATTGGAAATAATAAAAAGTAAAACAGGTCAAGTGCGAGTTAGGCTTGCAGTCTTAGTGTTAGTAATGTTAATAATCGATAGTAATCGCAGCATACAAAATAAACTCTAAATAGACGTTTTCAATATTATGGCGGTGGTTAAATGGCACATAGCATATCAACATTCGGATCATACCTAGTAGTAGGTAGTTTAGGTGTTGAGATATATATCCCGTAACTAAAGTGGTCTCTGACCACCTTGACACGCCTACGGAGGGACGGACAGACAGGAATACAGACATCGGAGTCTTAAGGGTGAACTGGCCGGCCCGTTCTCCATAAAAACGTCGTAGGGTGATCACTCCCTTATTTGAGGATTTAGGTCCAAAATAAAGCATAATACCGATTGACCTCGTCATTATCTAGGTTTGTATGATGCCGAAATTTTAATAAAATAATTAACTTGAGAATTATGAGCCTCGAAACATTTTCATATAAAGTTTTCGAGGCTCACAACTTACAAATTAATTCTTAATCTTTTTAAAATTTTGGCATCATACAAGCCTAGATAATGACGATATCAATCGGTATTATGCTTAAGTCTGGACCTAAAATCTCAAATAAGGGAGTGATCACCCTACGACGTTTGTATGGAGAAGTGACCAGCCAGTTCAACCTTAATAATAGGTTTCCATTTTGCCTTTTGATAACAGAAACTTAATAAGGCTCAGGGCATTATTGTTGCTTTTAAAATAAAATAACAGCATTAAATCGGTTCAGCTGTTCGGAAGCTACAGACAGAATCAAACACCCACCCACATACACAGAAAACTATTAGTATTTATAACGCTATTTATTTCCCGTAGAATATTTCAAAGATTCTAAAATACAGTATAATTTACAGTAGAATATAACAGTGATGGCTCAGGGTGAACAGTTTTGAAGCAGTGATGGCTCAGTGGCATTGGCTATGGACTGCCGTGCAGCAGGTCCATGGTTCGAATCCCGCCCAGAGCTTGAGCTTCACCGCATGGTGGAAGGGCATTATGTGAATGCCCGCCTGGCTAGCGACCACCCTCAAGTAGAAAATCTGTCGCCAAGCACCTAACAGTGTGTTCCGGCAGCAGTCCTTGAGAGCCAGAAAAATTACAGGCTAATGAGACCTAACAACTGGACGTCTCAGGGTGACGGGCACAGTGCAATTCGTCGCTGACCAAATGCGTCTGTTATAGGCAGAGGTTAGTCCACTTAACATCAGGTGGGCCTCGGGCTTGTTGCGTCACAATAACATAAAAAAAAAAAAGAACAATATGAATTTAACCTCTTCAAATTAAGCACAAGTGAAGTAATCCTTTGCCTATCTGTTATATTAGCACTGAAGAGAACACTTAAAGTTCGAATTATAACCATAAATTAATTGGTAACTTGAAGCGGAAGCCACACACCCACGCGCACTCACTCGTTATTAACCATCTATAATTATTATTTTCACGTCGGTATAAGTGTATTTATGTATTTAAATAGCTGTAGGTATCATGAAAATTATTATGAGTGTAAAAGTAACTCGAACTGTGTGATTCTTCGACTTTTTTATAATACTGTTGTCCTAACGACGGTCATTATGTTGGCCAAAACTGTCGGCAAGCATGTAACGGTGTGTTCTGGCAGCTGTTGTAGGGGAACAGAAGTCGTGGTTCAAGGTTAACTTAAAAGAAATTAGCCGTAGACCTATTGCAATCACTGTTTTGTTCGGTATAAAAGATACATAGTGTAGCGCCATACACCCACACGTTATGACAGATGCGCAGACGGTTGTGTCAATTATTAACTTCATATACCTAAATACGTAATAATCATTTATGTTTTTTTTATATTATTGTGATGTAACAAGCTCGAGGCCCACCTGATGTTAAGTGGACTAACCTCTGCCTATAACAGTTGCAATTCATCACAAGTCACGAATTGCACTGCGCCCGTCACATTGAGACATAGTTGTTAAGTCTCATTGTGCCTGTAATTTCACTGGCTCTCAAGGACTTCTGCCGGAACACACCTTTCGGTGCTTGGCGACAGACTTTCTACTTGAGGGTGGTAGATAGCCAGGCGAGCAATCGCAAAATGCCCTTCCGCCATGCGGTGAAGCTCAAGCCGGCGGTGGGGATCGAACCAGGGTACTGCGGCACGCCAGTCCATAGCTATTACCGCTCGGCCATCATTGCTTAAAAAATATACCAACTTTACTTTACTCCTTTTTTTTTCTAATGCATATAGGTTAGTCCATGACCAATAACTCACCTGATGGTAAGTGATGATGTGGTTGAAGATGTTGTTCAGACTAACCTAAAATTACTGGCTCTCAAGGACAGCTGCCGGAACACACCATTAGGTGTTTGGCGACAGATTTTCTACTTGAGGGTGGTAGCTAGCCAGGCGGGCATTCGCAAATTGCCCTACTACCATGCTATAACGACTGCTATCCTTAGACAACAACCGGGACCGACGGTTTGACGTGCCGAAGTAATAAAAACTCCGAAGCACGGAAGCGCTCAGTAGTAAGTGACATTACTGTCAGGTGTCACCCATCCAACTCATGACTGCGTGACGTTGCTTAACTTTGCTGATCGGTTAAGAACAGCTAAGTAAACTTCGCTACGAGCGCTTCTTTTTAGAGTTCCCTACCCAATAACTCAAAAAAGGAACCGAACTTTTGCCACTCTCTTTTCGGCCTGTCTATCCGTATTTGAATAATTAGAATCAGGCAGAACATTTTGGTACTTTATATTATTACTTCAATTGTTGTCTTATAATTAATTTGTTCATGGTCTGGTCTGGTCTGTCAAAATGTTCAATGTAAAATAACCATTTTCCAGTAATATTTCCTAATAAATAATTAACTTCTTAATCCTCATACTTACTGAAAACGATAAATAAGTAAAACTAATAATGAGGCTCGCCGCGCCGCGCCGTAGCCCCGCGGAGGTGTGAGAGTTGAGCCGCTAATAAAGTTAATTAAAAGGATGGTTTCCAAACTACGCTCACTGCTCACCGGCTCTTCAACTCACTGGTTTACTGACTCACTAGTTCGCAGATTCACCGCATTTCATTTCACTATGAAACTTTGCAAATATGTGGTTTCACGTGATCTCTGCGTAATGTACAGCTTCCGAATACTGTAGAGGTGGTTTGTCTAGATTTGATCACTGTAATAAAGCATTTCCTTCAAGCCTGACTGAAATCTAGGTCGCAATAGTGAAGATGGAAAATAATTTTAATTGAAACAAGGGAAACATTTTTTGTTATCTTGTGAGAAGTATTGAAGTGGTTATGGCTTTCAATACTTCTAACTTAAGAATTTCTATGCAGAAGTTCTATGTTTCGAATCCCGCTGCACGTATGAGCTTCATCTTATTGTGATATGGTTTTTTTTCATGAAGAGCACGTTTCCGTTCAATGTACCACCTCATTCATCATTTACAATTAGGTGAGATTGCGCTCAAAAGCCAGCATATCAGCTTTAAAAAATATATCAATAATACACTTCTCTCCAGTGTTGAATCTTGTACTTTTATTACCTATCTATATCGTTGTCCTGCGCCGACTGGACCTTAATAATGTGAATACATCCTTAAATAGAGGTTTGATTAATGGTATATATAAACTTATTGTGAACAGATCCTATGCAAAACTCTCACAATCTGTAAAGACCTATTCGAGACACGTTGAGAAGACTTATAGCCAGTTAACGAACTACCTGCCATATGCCTTTAAAATTTGGACCGGAAAGAATAATATTTAGCCCCAAAGAACTCTTTCTACGTGTATCTACTCAGATACTAAATCTTATTTCTAAAAATCAATTTGAATTTTATTTCAATTGGCGATAGACATAAAAGACTATAAATTTCATCATTCTAATACCGCCTGCTAGTACTGTATCCAATCAGAAGAGCTGCTCGGATACAATCACGGCTTCCGCTAGTTGGATGAGAGTATCTATAAAATCGCTTTAGAAAGGCAACATTGAAAGGCATTATTGCTACACGGCGCGCACTCGGCCCGCAATCTAAGGCCTATAGTAAAGTTAATTTCCTAAGCTAAACACTTGACGGTACGAGAACTGCTCGGCGACGGGACCTACTAAGGAACTTTGCATTGCGACGGTATTGTTTTGCTGTACAATGGGCACTTCTGAATGTACACGCCTGAGTGAATTTAAACATTATTGTTTCATTATAATATTTTTGTTATAAATGTTATTTTAATGTGTAAGGTGTTCAATTGTATTCTCTGTCAGATTAAAATAAGTATAGGTACATATAATTTTAACTACATCAATTATTAGAACCCGCCAGATTCACGCATAAAATGTCGCCCCACCATCATTTTCCATGGGTGTCATAAGCGGGGACTAAGGGAAAAATACCGGAAAGTAGACAGCAGCGTCGGGTTAAGCAATGTGCTATACCACCACACATTATGGCAAAGAAAACCTATTACGGTTCCAAAGATACGTAATTATATATAAAAATGGCGCGAACGGGCCATTTGGATGGAGCCTTAGTAAGAGAGTCCCGTTTCCTAAAACGAAACCCTTAAAAAGTATATAGGATATATAATATAAACTGGTAAAATTTAAACTTCGTTGTGTATAATTTTCTTGCCAGCTCTTAAACATTAGCAATTATATTGTTCACATTTGTAATAACGGTGAGATTCACATTGTATGTCTATTTGGGAAATCCATATTACCTAAAACCTATCAAAATTGATGCCAAGCCAATTTATAAAGTACCTAACCATTCTCTCACTTGACCGAAACTAGTTGCACTAAAGCAATACAATACGTGTGCAAGGTTTCCAATTTAGTCGTTTAGAGTAGCCCCCATTTGTATTGGTTCTCGAACTCGAGGCTATTCCGAGCACACGGAGTTGTACAGTGACTTATGTACTTCTGTACACATTTTGTGTACCTATGCCCGGGTACTTCTGTGTACAAGTTGTGCAATCTGTCTTTAGTGGTTTTTACAATCAATCGAGCGGAGGGTGATGTCGTTTCCTACGTTTCATTTTTATAAGTAATGTAATAGTTTGATCGAATCAAATATAAACTATGTTTTTATTTACTGAGACACTTACATAAGTACTGATATCAGCACGTGATGGGGATATGACGTAGGTACTAACTGTTACAGTTTTATTTTTAATAAATTAAATTAAAAATCAATTTGACTATGTTTATTAAAATATGTATAAGATTTTGATCTCCATACCACTATTACATTTTAGTAGGTAGCAATGCAGCCGAAAAGGTTTTTATAATATTCCAAAGACACCTACCTACATCTTGTTCCGTTCCTTTTTTCTTAAATTTGTGTTACGCGTTTTCTTATTTCCTTAGGCTGTCATAATGGAACATCTAGTGTTAAGCGGTAACCTCTGCCTATAACATATGCAGTTCGTCACAAGTGGCGAACTGCACTGCGCCATTCACCCTGTAACATAAAGAGCACCCATACCCATCAATACGGAGCACAGTAATTCGAACATTACTGCCTGGCGGTAGAAATAGGCATTAATACTAAGTGAGTCCATATATATATATATTCCTTTAGACAAACATGGAAAGAATATACCTACTGCGGTAGTGTTTGATAAATAAATGTGTTTCTTTGTACTAAATATCCATAGAGCTTGTGTTCCATATTTTATGGTTTCGTACCAGAATACAAGAACTTATTAGTACGCTCTCCGCTCGACTTTCTTACTTTTAAAGGTACGTATTGTTTAAACTGAAGTAGATAGGTACTCAATAAACAATTTAACACAATATAATTAGTTAGATTGATATCTAAACAAATAATAAACAAAAATAATAAAATGAGGCAAGAGGAACTCTCCTAAAAATAATCAAGTTTACAATCGAAGCCGGCCCATTACAAGTCAAACTGGCTGCGCCGTAGCTCCAATAGTATAATGGAAAAAATACAATGATGATGATGATGTATATTCTCATATACCATGGGTTCTTTCTTAGCACGCGGTGTACGTTGTCACTTGCACTTGGCTCGTTATACCTTAATATCATTACTTTCATTGTGGTGTGTTTTCACTAATAAATAACTATATTGTAATTTTAATAATTGCTAGTCTGAACATATTATCTTAGAAGGTCTCAGTTAATTCATTCTACTTATCACATCTAGTTAATGTGAATAAGTGGAACAACTAAGGCTAAACTGCCCCGTCCTAAAAGTTCTAGAACAGCTTATAAAGCTCATACAAATACATTATAATAGACGAAACATTAAGCCGTCACATTTCCCGTAGAACTATAACAATGCACTCGACAGAAAAGCAACAATTCCGAATGATCTCACACCCACTTAGCACGCACACAACTAAATTATAACATGCATTGTGTGCGGCAAGCCAACAGAGAACTTCGGCAACATCCATCAACGAATTGGCTTTGAGTTCAAATGTTTGAAAGTGGCTTCCTGCGGCCACAGCGCAGCGGCAGAAGAACATTTCGACCTACCAAATTCACTATTCAGCTTCACGCTTTGCGCGGGTAAAGGAACTGGCGCAATTTCGTTCGTACTATCGGTGAAGCGAACGTTAAAGGTACCTTCTATAGGGATGTCAAAGGGTCATTGAAGCTTTGATTTAATTTATTGATATTGTGCAATACTGTCACATAATATTACACACGCATTTTGATACGAGAATATTAAAATTCAGTTTGAAAGTGAAAACCATTTTCTACCAGCATCATTTGAACCCGCGACTGTAATATCGCTTTACTTCTCAGTCATTTGACGAGAACTACGGCATTGCCAAAGTATACTATATACAAGCATGACGAAAATGCAAAACTTTTAAATAAGACAAAAACAATATCAATGTTAACTCAAAGACCTAAATGTAAATTGAAATAATTATTAACCTTGCTGTTTGTGATGTAGTATAGACGTTTTAAAAATGATTCTATTAAATTTAAATCTCATTACTAGTAATAGATAAGGTAATTTGTTATTAGTCTTCCTGAAAATTTATTATATATAATTATATAAAATAAAAAGTAAATCTCTTAATAAAACTTACAAGTTTAGTAAAGCATACAATAAATAAATAACTAGTTGGGTACTAACCCTGTACAGGTAGCGCAGTCCTCAATTACCGTTGTGAGTGCTCAACCTCTCTTTGTGCAAATTAAAAGTGTCTTTGATATTTATTTTTAAATGTTCCCTCAACGCTTCAGGCTAGCACGACTTAGCTGTTATTTTTGTAAAAGGAGTTGTTGTTTTATTACTTAGAGTAGAGCAAATGAATCGCCCTATATTTTTATCGACATGTATAGATTACTTTTTGATTTCCTTTGATTCCGTCGTTCGCTATTATATTTTTTGTCTTTTAATAAACAGTGGAAATTTAAGTCGGTTCAATCCAATAAATACTGCTGGTATTCTAATGACAATACATTTATTTTAGCGTTATTTAATTGTCGTTGAAACTTATTACAAGTAGTAAAGAAAAATATCAGTAGATAAACCAACACCAAGCGCGTTAGTAGGTACTAGTTACATGAGCTTTGTTACTTTGACATCGATCCAATAAGCCGATTGAAACCGCAATATTATCTTTTCAAAATATCTTACATTTGTAAAATAAGATGCATTAACGTGGTTCAGTAGTTATGGTGTATTCCAGCAGCTGCCCTTGATAACTAGTAAATCTAGGGGAAAATACCAAAAAGTGGGCAGCAGCGCCTTCTGAACCATTAACAACTTACTCTGCGATCCCCAAGACGCCTGTCAAGCGTGAGAATTTTCGTAAAGCCCTTAAGGGGGAGGCGGTTGTGTTGTAGTAAGTAATTGGTTAGCAATAAATAATATATACGGATTTGCTTCTGAGGAAGAAGAACAATAAATCAGTTGTTGTCTGCCCACCGGTGTTTCATTCAATGTTACAACAGATGGTCATCTACCTGCTGTTAATGAGGATGACTAAGTAAAGTAAAGGTGGAAAATCAAACATAACACTCACCAAAGCTAACGTATTTTGTGAATATATTTATACACATTATATACAAATATACTGGTTACCTAGTAAAGATATACTACTTGCCACGGCCCTGCTGAAATTCAAGAGCTTGCTTCTTATTATTTTAATTTTCGAACACCATCTGCGTAATACATTTTGCATATTTTATCTGAAACCTGCCGTAGATAAAGAAACAACACTGAGCAATACAAAGTTCTTATTCTTACCAAGGAGTAGGCAAAGGGCATGAACTTTAATTTAATCTTCAACTAACCCTGAAGTGGCCGACGCAAACTTCTCAAAACTTTAAGCCCCTAACTACGTACTACGAGTTGGAAAAATGTTTCGCTTTGAAGGATTCAAAATTTCTCGAAACTGAAATCTCGCAAGACTGAAAATGGCGCACTCGAGTGTTATCTCGTGGTCTCCGCTAATTCCGTAGCAGGCAACCCTAAGGGTCCTCGTGCACTCCTCGCGTAACGAGCGCGTTAGCAGCCTACTTTATTTATTTACACTGTGGCACCGCGCAGCGATGGCAGCGCCGCCGCCGCGCGCCGCGCCCGACGCAATGCATTCACTGACAATAATGCCAGTTTGAGTGTACTTACTCACAATTTGTTGCAATAAATTTATTTGTATTCAAATTAAATGTTTTGGTATGCATTCATAGCTTAAAATATGTATAGTAATTCTACTCAGTTTTTAAATTACCTGTTGTAGATTGTTGACGTATATGTTAATATTTTCTAGATTCATTGTAATCATCAGCAGCCCTTTTCGTTAATGTAACCCTTAAATAACATTACGAAAATCAGTCTCTAGAGGTGTGAACAGCAGAATGATAATACTTCTTTTGAGACGATGGGCTAAACCTTCAAACAATTTTTCACCTGAGGATAGGATATATTGTGTTCGAAAATGTTAGTCAGGCTTACCTAGAATTATTGGATTTTAAAGACAGTTAGAGAAACACACCATAAGCTGCTTAGTGACAAAATAGGAGTTCAACAAAATACAAATGTATTTAGAAATAATTTTCCGCCAAGCTTCTAGCCCAGTTACATCGATGTGAGGTCGGAAACGTCGTTACCTAGCCGCAAGTATTTTTGACGCGTTTAGTTGCCGCGCATTGTCAGGATATATAATTGTCTTACCGAGTGTACGATTGGGAATCATGTTTTTCTCAATAATATTATCACTTTATTATAAATGTATTTTTTTACTTTAAATGCTTTACTTAGAATAGGAAATGGCACTCAGTGACATGTACAAACAATACATTTAAAGTGTTTGTAAAATATTTATCTTCTTGAGGGTAGTAACTAGCCAGACAAACATTCGCTAATATGTTCTACCTACATACACATAATATTTTGTGACCATAACAATGACAATGCTAATCCTCACAATCAGCAAAACTTAAACTAGAATTTGTGTGTTCTATACATATTTACAGAACTGCATACAAATTCAACAGCAACATAAAGCGTACGTACCTAACTCTTCCAAGCATTGCCTTTGGTAATTGCCTCAAACAATCCAACGCACTCCGTGTTTGCTACCGTCTCCGCTCGCAATACTTTCCAACTGTTTGCTACCTTACTCCTCCTACCCGGTAAACAAATAGAAAGCTTCTAGATGGAATTGCCTTCCTTCCATCCGGCTAGAGTAGTTTTCTCACGTTTGTATGAGTCGGCTTGAGTATCGGTACGTGAACATAACGTGAAATCATTCAACGCGCTGCAGGGAGCGTGATCTTTTGATGGCGTCGCTCTGTCGAGCCAGCCTGTAGACATCTCTTTTGAATAAGTAAAGAACTATATCATAATTTATTTCATGAATTAAAATGTATTTGGCCATTTTTTCTAAACCTTTTCAGCGAGTTCTTTTAGGCGCTGACAAGAGATTTTCTACTTGGTGGTCGCTGGCCAGGCGGGCATTCGCAAAATGCCCTTCCACCATGTGGTGAAGCTCGCGGCGGGATTCGAACTATGAACCTGCTGCGCGGCAGTCCATAGCAAATGCCACTGAGCCATCACTGCTTCAAAATTTTAATGTTTCCTTAAAACTATGTCAATAGAATAAAATTTCAAAGTTGATCCTAAATTACGGTTGTACATAAATACATACATACATAAAATCACGCCTCTTTCCCGTAGGGGTAGGCAGAGACCACGGATTTCCACTTACTACGATCCTGACATATCTCTATCGCTTCATCTATACTCATCAATCCTTTCATACATAAGCGTCGGTCATACTTTTGACCTGGCCTTTTTTCAGAACGTCTTCAATCTGATTTCGGAACGTTCGCCTAGGTATTCCCCTTCCAACACTTCCGTTTACTTGTCCCATGTATACCTGTTTAGTCATTCTCATTTCATTCATTCTCTCCACATGTCCAAACCATCTTAACATACCTTTCTAGATTTTTGTCACTACACCCTCATTCACACTACATCGTTCCCTTATCACACTATTCCTTATCCTGTCACTCCGTTTTACTCCAATCATGCTCTTCAATGCTCTCATCTTCACAGCATTTATTCTACTTTCATGCTTTTTCTGCCACACCCAACTTTCACTACCATACATCAGTGTCGGAACCAACACTCCCCCATGAACAGCCAGACGAGCCTTTTTAGACACCTTCTGACTGTTCATAAAAGCGTGCAATGCTCCGTTTACCATGTTTCCAGCGTTCACTCTCCTTTCTATATCACTTTCACACTCACCATCTTTTGTTAACATGGATCCCAAGTATACAAACTTTTTCACTTGTTCCACTTTTTCACCCCCAATCACAATATTGCAATTGGTCACTCTATCATCTCGTTCAAACGCCATCACTTTCGTCTTACTTACATTTATTTTCATTCCCTTTCTTTCTAAAGCCTCTTGCATAACATTTACCATCTCCTGCAACTCTTTTACCGACGACGCAAGTATCACTTGGTCATCAGCGTAGAGAAGACATTTGATGAGTAACTCGTACATTCTTAATCCACATTCACTGTCTTTCAGGTTTGTCAAACAATTATCCATGAATAAGTTGAACAGCCACGGTGACGCTACACATCCTTGTCTAACACCTTTTTCGATGTTAAACCAATCAGTGTATGTCCCATTTATCCTAACGCAAGCCCTGGAATCCTTATAGAGGGATTTCAGCGCTTGGATCAGGTTACCATTCAGCCCATGCATAGACAACGCTGACCACAGTTCATGCCTACTCACCCTATCATAAGCCTTTTCTAAATCTACGAAAGCGCAATAGACCATTTGGCTTTTCGCCAAGCATTTTTCGGCTATGCATCGTAAAGAAAAGACCTGATCCGTACATCCCATTCCCTTTCTAAACCCTGCTTGTGCATCCCACACTTTCTCATCTGTCTCTTTTATCACTCGTTCAATCAATACTTTCGCATATAGTTTACCGACAACGCTGAGGAGGCTGATTCCGCGATAATTCTTGCAGTCTTGTTGCGACCCTTTTCCTTTATAAAGCGGCACAATCACAGCCTTGCACCAGTCACCTGGTACACGGCCGCTCCTCCAACACATTAAAAAGGCGGTGCAACAGACTAGCTACTATGCCTCGCCCAGTTCTCAGCATCTCGACTGACACTCTATCATATCCTGCAGCCTTTCCTAATTTCATACCCTTTAACGCTTTCAAAATTTCATCCATACCTATTTCATTTTCATCATCATTCATATAGGTTTCCAAAAACCTGGTCCAGTGTTCCCTCTCTTTCAAATAAACTTTCAAAACATTCTTTCCATCTTTTCAACACACATTCTTCTCCTTTTAACATGCTTCCATCATGACCCCTGATTTGATTAAGCTCTGAGTTTGTGTTTTTGCCTCGAGCTGTTCTTATGGATTTCCAGAAAAATTTAACATTTGACTGGAAATCATCAGAAAGCCTTTTGTCAAACATATCCTTTCGTTCATCTTTCTTTCTGCACACAACTTCCTTAACTATCTTTTTCAATCTCTTATAATCCTTTCTTGCTTCACATTTATCATCATGCGTTGCCATTTGTACTTTTTGGTTAGCTTTTGTTGGTAACCAATCCAGCCATGCTTTTTTCTTTTCATCCACAGCCTTTTGCACTTCTTGATCCATCCACACGCTCCTTTGCATTTTTCCTTTTCGCCTTTTAGAAATTCCACACACATTGAAGGCAACGTCTACCACTCCTTCCTTAAATTTCGTCCACAATTCTTCAATTTCACTTATCTCTTCCAAACCATCAAGCCTTTCTTGCAGCTTAATAACATACTGATTTGCAACATCCTTCTCTTGCAAATTTTCAACTTTCACTCGTTCCAAACAATTCACACTTGTTGGTGCACGCACTCGGTGTCGCCATCGATTAAAAAGGCCATTTACACGTGTTACCACCAAGTAGTGGTCTGAATCGATGCCGACTCCGCGGTACGCCCGAGTGTCTAATATTTTCGTCCTCAGCCTTTCATCCACAATCACAAAGTCAATCATACTTCTTGAATCACCTTCTTCCCTTGTATACAAATGGATCTTTTTGTGGTCAAACATTGTGTTTGTCACGCAGAGATTCCATTCGAGACACAAATCTAGCAAACTTATTCCATTCTCACTCACTCGTTCATCCCCAAAAGCACCAAGAACCCTTTCATATCCATCTCGCTTTATTCCTACCCATCCATTAAAATCTTCTCACAATACAATCCTTTCATTATCTTTACATAATTTTAAAATATCGTGCATACTGTCCCAAGACTCCTCTCTTTCTTTTTGGGCTTTTCGGGACCCCCTCGAACCCATGTCCGTCGGTGCATAGACACCGACCACAAAAATTACGGTTGTAACATAAATATTATAACTATTTGTATGTGTATAAATGAGTCGCCGTAGTGTCAGATAATCTTCCTAAAAGCAGTAGTGTACACACACTACAGTGTGATTAAGTGTAAAGTTCAGTGTAGACTTCACAAGTTGGACTACTAACCGTGGCTACCGTAGTGAGCGTAGTGCAGCATCAAGAAGAACGGTGATATTGCAACTGTAATGGGAACACGTCACGCTCACCACCAGAAAGACCTGTTCTTCTCATCACTCGTAAATCTCGTTATACTTAATTAAAATAGTTACTTTAAAATAACTAAAACAGTCAATAACCATCCAAACTAACATACCACCGCACATCCCGACACCGTCAAAAGACCCACCCCCACATCCAGCAAGTATGGACATCACACACTGTTCGCTTTGGGCGCTCCTTCTTTCCGCGTACTTGTGGGATGTGGAACGACTTTCCTCCGGCTACGACATGGACCTTTTCAAAAGGGGCATCTACAAATTCCTCTCTGGGCAGGCAACGCATCGGCAGCGCAGCTAGTGTTGCAGATTTCTATAGGCGGCGGTTACAGTTTGCCATCAGGCGGGCCGTCTGCTTGTTTGTCACCCATAATATATAAAAAACTAAAACATTCTAGTCTGTTCGATGACATCTATTCTTGTACACTGAGAAAACCGACTTAAAGGCTTAAATCCAATTTGACCTTTTACCGTTGAATTGTAACTACGTAAGATGAATTCACAAGTCTTAAGATGATTTTCACCAATCAATAAAAATGTACCATGTTTTATAATAAACACAACCGTCAAAAACGCCTTCCGTAAAGTTTTTTCAGAATTGCAACTTGTTATACGATAATAATTGCAGTATTGACCATAAAATATACCTTACTTTTACGGCGGTTTATATACAGTGATTATCACTATAACGTACGACTTAATTAGCCTTATCAAAAGTCAATATTTAAGTAAGACCACAAAATACACCTTAAATGAAGATGAAAACAAACATTCGCCTTCACTGACCTCGTTTAACGCCTTCTAGTTGGAAGGCGTTTTTGTACGTATTTACGTTTGGTCGGTTTTTCGCCTTATACCATATAAATTGGCCATCATTAGGGCGCTTTTGACTTTAGATTTTTCTCAGTGTATATAAAAGAGTTTTCTTATTATTTTGAGTTTTCCTAGTAGACCTGATCGCACATAACGATGTGTTGCTATTAAACCATCTAATTATAAGTATTTAGAAAAACTATCACTCTTACTACTAGCTACTCGTAGTAATTATTTAATTGTCAATAAATATTTTTAAATACGACAAATATGATGTCATAAGTCGCTGAGCTTTAAAAGCCATAAGCGATCAAAAATGTTATAGATGAATACTAAGACGATCAATGTTCTCATAAAAACACACTTGTCAATTTAATACACAAAAAATTAAGTTATTTTCCAAGTTCTGTTTCATAATGCAAATATTCACGCAAGCTTTATAAATTCAAAATAAAAATGATCAAAATGTTGTCTGTTCAGTAAAAGTTCTAAGTATTTCATTATTTTCTGAAAGAGCGGCTCTGTTTAGATTTCCACAAATCCTAATTAATTATAATTATCCTATATAAAGTAAATTATCTCCCTTCACTCCACAGTCCACGAGAATTACTTACTTATGTTTAACTGCTGTTTGAACAAAACTCATTTTGATGGATTTAATATGAGTATAGTAGGTATATTTGATGTGGAGCTCACGAAGGGAAATAGAAAATGTGACATCTTTAATATTGTATAATTATGTACTATATTTAGAGCAAGAAATCTGACTTTACGTGGTCACACAATCTCGCAATGATGTGTTAGTTATGTTTTCATGTATTAGTAACGTAAAGCCTGCCTTTACTAAACCTACTGTGACTTATCAATACGACTTATGTACGTGTTCAACTATTGAAGGCTAAAAGCACTTGGTTTGGCGTGTAAATAGCCAGAACCTATGTACTTGCGTACGGGAAAGTATGGTTTAAAAATGGCTCACTTCGTCGGACAAGAAGAAAAATACCACGAGTAAAATCCACAGTGCAGATCAAATAGGCCCACTCACCTCTTCATCAATCTGATTTCCTTGTTTCTTTGTCAGAACCTCCAGGGACTGTGTGATGCGGTGATGAGAAGTAGGTTTCCTTTTTCTTTTCTTCACCTGCCGGCCGGCAAGGACTCAATCGCGATGACGATGAGTTTACACATGTAATCCACCAATAATATGGGTGAACTTGGTCGCACTGTCCATCACTCCACTTTTCGTTGAAATTATGTATATCCTTTCATCAAAATATACATGTAACAGGATAAAAAACAAATATAATGTCCGAATAGTCGTAGGTGAACACGTGAAGAGAAAAGGTATATATCAAGTCCGTTTGACAGTAGCTAGACGATGACGCGGGTGCGATCAATTAGCCAATAACATCCAATATAATTCTTCCATTTGGAAACTGCTAGCGCCATCTCTGCGCACGATTTGTGCAACTCCGAACGAATCCATCGATGAGTGAGCTTTGCACTAATACAAGTGTTTTTTTTTTTCTTCTTGATAATAAGTTAATTAATATAAAAATAAAACCCAGCTTAAATGAAGCTATGGCGCTTCACCATACACCCCCCCTTGGAAGGTCGAAAGGCCTTTCAACACCAACAGAACAGTAATAATTCCAGCAATGTTGAGAGCATATCCTCAGCGCCAATACATCAAAAACTTTATATGTATATCAACAATGACATTTATTGTTTTACAGAATTTACCCTACATTCTAGTTTCTAAGTTTTTTAGAGTTACAAAATAAGTTTGGTATAAATATTGTGTTTTATCCTATGAATATCAAGAATGTATATATATATATATATATTTAGTTCTATATAGCTTATCCTACATTACTCAACCAACAACCATAAATCTATATCATAATATTTATTTCTACGGGTTTATTGGTTCGGCAATGGATACAGCTTGACAATGGGACGCTTGAATGAGCTTTGCCTAGTTTTGACTGTAGCCACCCGAACAATACCATCAGACCCAGGGAATATCTCCGAAATAACTCCTAGAGGCCAAGACAATGGGGGAGCATCATCTTGACCAATTAATACTACGGTACCCACTTGAATGGGGCGGTCATTGGTTTGCCACTTTTGTCTGACTTGCAAGGTGTGCAAATACTCAGTACGCCATTTTTTCCAGTATGATGCTACCATATGGTCGAGCAATTTTTTACGCATTGCGAGGTTGACACGCTGGTCAGACAAATCTGATGCTGGTAAATATGTCAGAGGAGTAGACATTAAAAAATGTGCCGGAGTCAGAACTTCCGGATGGGGATCAGAACTGACAACACTTAGAGGTCTTGAGTTCATTATACATTCTATCTGTATGAGCACAGTCTGCATCTCTTCGTATGTAAGCAATTGGTTGCCTATTACCCTATACAGGTGAGTTTTCAAACTTTTAATATTTGACTCCCATAAAGCCCCAAAATGGGGAGCTCGAGGAGGAATCATTTTCCAATCAATGCGATGCTTTTGAAGCTCTCTTCTCAACATAGCATTGTGCTGAGTATCTAGAAGTAATTTATACATCTCATCCAATTTAGCGCGTGCACCCACAAAGTTGGTGCCATTGTCTGAATACATGCAAGACACTGGCCCACGACGCGAAATAAATCTCTTAAACGCGGCCAGAAAGCATTCACTTGAGAGTTCTGTTGTAAGTTCAATGTGGACGGCCTTGGTAACATGACAAATAAATAAGCAGATATAGGCCTCCTAGGAAAGAAGTATCCTTAGGGGACCCGCGTAGTCAACGCCGGTGTGCACAAAGGCCTTTGCTTGTGTTATACGACATGGAGGTAGATCAGCCATTTTTGGCGTCGGATGGGAAGGATTAACACGGAAACACGCATTACATGCGCGCACTCTCGCGCGAATAATCGTCCTAGCATCTAATATCCAAAATTTTTGTCGAATAATGGACATCAGAAGCCCAGGCCCAGCATGACAGTAAAACTCATGGAAATGTCTAATTATCAGATCCACAACATGGTCATGCTTAGGGAGAATCGCGGGGTGCTTAGCTTCAAAAGGCAAATCTCCCCGAGAAAGGCGCCCTCCTATACGCAAAGTACCTGCGTCGTCAATGAATATAGAGAGATTTCTTAATTTCTTTGAAGGCATGTTGTTGCCTTTTAATAATTTTATGTCATCAGCAAAATGATTCCTTTGAACCATTTGAATTATAGCGATCTCAGCGATTGACAATCTTTCGACAGTAGTGGTAAGACATAATTTAATTTTCTGCATAAACCGTAGGACATAAACAGTAATATTTAATAGTTTTTCCCAGGAGGATATACGCATTGACAGATCATATAGCACTGATGGCTCGACTTGTACAGTTGTGGTCAGAATAGTGGTTTTATGTTCTGGTAATTCTCCAAGATTAGACGGGGTAAACTTATGGATTGGCCATTCACATGGAGGGCATTGAAGCCATCGAGGTCCATTCCACCACAAACTATGGGAAACCAATTGAGACGGCAGAAGACCACGTGAAACGCAATCGCTTGGATTTTCTACCCCAGAGACGTGATAGAACTTGTCAGAAGCTAGATTTTCCTGACACTGTGCAACTCTATTGCCAACAAAAATTGACCAACGATGTGGGGAGGAGCAAATCCAGGAGAGCGCTATGGTGGAGTCAGAAAAACCATACACATCTGCTACCTGAATGCGATTATTATAAGTGTCAAGTACAATCCTTATCAACTTAGACATTAACACTGCGGCACATAACTCTAAACGTGCCAAAGTTGTAATCTTTGTAGGAGAAACCTTTGACTTTGCACAAAGCAACTGGACCGATATGTGCCCCATAGCATCAGTTGTGTGTAAATATATAACACAGCCATAGCCGTTAAGGCTTGCGTCACAAAAACCAACAACAACTACTACTCCGGAGCTAGTTACACCCACATGTCGAGGGATATTCAATGTAGACAGCAAAGGAAATTCCTGTGTGAGAATGGAGAAACGCTGAATGATGCTTTCAGGTGGGATATCATCCCAACCTATTTTGGCAAGCCACAATTCCTTGATAAGCAATTTAGCATATAATATTACCGGTGCAACTAAACCTAACACATCAAACAAGCGAGCTACAACCGAAAGAATATTCCGCTTAGTGCATTTGTCTTGAACATTGGTTGTAGTAAAATAAAATCGATCTTCAGAGGGATCCCACGACAGACCCAATACTTTAGAGTTCGAACATGATTTATCACTGTCATCGAAATTGATTGAGTTTCGATGTGAATTTGGAAGATGCTCCAATAAAGTGGATGAGTTACTTGTCCATTTTATCAAATCCATACAGCCCGACTTGAATAATAATATGAGTTCATTAGCTAAACGAACAGCTGAAGTCTCGTCAGGGACTGAATGCACAAGGTCATCCATATAAAATTTTGATTCTGCTATATGAGCAGCGTCAGGGAAATTCATAGCCATCTCAGAGGCCAATTGACGCATTATTCTCATGGCCAGAAAAGGACTACATTTAAGCCCGAAAGGAAGACGTCGGAATTTAAATGACCGGATCTTCTCATTTTCCGTAAATCGAAATAATATTTTTAGATATTTACCATCTTTTTCGGGGACACTAACTTGTAAATACATTTGCTGTATATCTGCCGTCATAGCGACAGGAAACAGTCTAAACCCCAATAGCAAAAGGAATAAGTCGGCTTGTAAATTAGGACCAGAATGTAACACATCATTGAGTGACAACCCAGACTGTGTCTTTGAACTGGCGTCCAGGACAATTCGCGGCTTAGGCTTATCCTTACTGACTACAGCATGATGCGGGATGTAATATCCATCACTACTAATATCACAGTCTGCAACCTCAGAAAGATAGCCCTTTTGAATATACTCGTTAATGACCATATTGTAGTTATCTCGCAACTCAGGCACCTTTTTAAACTTCCTCTCCAAGGAAACAAACCGACGATGAGCAGTGGCTTGAGAATTACCCAGGGTGTCAGGATCAGCACAAAAAGGTAAGGCAACAGAATAACGACCCTCATTATCACGTGACACAGTTGAAGTGAACAAGTTTTCACATGCTGTTTCTTCTGGACTCAAAAACTTCTTCAAAGGAAGCTCTTCCAATTCCCAGAATCTTTGTATTGATGTGTTTAAATCATTCAAAGCAAATGCAGTGAAAGAAGAACCATCTCCTGATGCTGATACTGGAGCACCACTTGGGCAGTCACCCATTAGTACATACCCGAAGGAAGTTAACAAAGCCGGTGGTGCCTCTGACCCAGAATCAATTTTATGACCCAAATAAATATGGGGGAATAATTGTGCGCCGAGCACAATATCAACATTTCCAAGTACATTCCAAGTTAAGTCAGCCATCTCAATGTTAGATATGTAAGCCATGTCACATCTCGCAATAAAATGTGAGGGCATCTGATCCGTTATGCAGTCTATGACCAATGCATGTAAATTGTATTTATTATAGGGACTCGCCCGAGACTCAATTTCAATATTCACATATCCATGGATTGGGCGTGATGCCAAACCAATTCCCCTAATTACAGAATTATTCAGAGGCACAACATTTAAATTGAGTTTCTTACAACACTCCATAGTTATTAAGTGGTTCTGGGAACCATTATCAATCAAGCAACGAACAATTTTTTTATCTTTGCTATTATTCACCCTTGCATAAACCTGGGCAGTTGCTAACAGTATAGTGCTTGCATTGGCCTTTGAATTTACACTCAAACAAAGTGAAGGTTTCAATGACAGCGAAGTATTCCCACTCGATTTGTTACACTGTGACATGACCAGAGCAGAGGACTCACAATCACACAAATTTGGATGATGAGGACAAGTCGCGGAATTTAATGGGTCAGCAGGAGGAGGATCACACTGAGAATGTCCTGCAGAAACATAAGAACTGGTAGACAAATGAGATCTTTCAGAATGCGTCTTAGTAGTTTTCTCTTTGGACCGTTTACCATCATCATCTTTCTCAAAATGTAAAAGGTTGTGATGCCACTTATTCTGGCACCTTTCACAATTAGCAGGAGCTGAACAGGTAGAAACAGTGTGTGAAACACTCAAACAATTGACACAGCCTTGTTTTGATTTAATGAAATCAAATCTAATTTTTGGGGATTTCATACTTTTCAATTGTGAACATATGCCAAGCTCTGAGTGGTCGACTTTCTTGCACAGAATACAAGGCTTAGAATCTAACTCATTGTTAGCAATAAAAGCATGAGCTCGCACAGGTGTTGGTTTATTTCCATTGTACTTGGCACGTGAATTTGACAAAGAACTCGAATTATTCAAATGTGACCGTTCCAAAATTTTAACTTGGTTCTGAACAAATGATATAAGATCATAGTATGATGGAATATCCTTATCACTCACTGAGAGTTCAAATGCTTGTACTATCTGGTTGTCCATCTTTTTTAGTGCACAATGCATAAGAATAAAGTCAGTTAAGTCTGATATTTGTAATTGTTTTAATGCTGAAATAGATGCTGAGTATTTTTCTATAAAGGCATCGAGACTACTTGCTGTGTTTTGACAACTTTTTTAAGTCGAATATGTTGTTTATATAGTGGGTACCTAATGCCCGTTTATCCTGATATTTCTTAACTAAACTGTCCCAAATAACTGTGTATGTTTCACCTGTAGGTACAATACCAGCGAGGGCTTTCTGTGCATTATGAGTAAGTTTACCAACAAGGTATTGCACGCGCTGCGAGTCAGACAAGTGGGCATTCTCATGAATATTAGATCTAAATGATTCATAGAAAATGGGCCAGTTTTCAATCCTACCATCAAAACTAGGGAGCTCTATAGGTGGCAGCTTTACAGTATATTTTGCCACATTTGAACCCACTGTGACAGATTCAGTGGAAGACTTTGTTTCTAATATCTTGTTTCTCACATGTTTTACCCGGATAAACAGATCATCAAAACTGGTTAACTCACTGTAACTAGGGTCCGCATCTTCATTTAGAGTTAAATTTATCTCATTTATCTCATCAATTATGAGTTCAAACTTTGCCCGAGCTTCAGTGACTGTATCAGACTCCATCATAAAATGATCATTTGACCTTGACTCAAAGTTGGAAATGCTCCTTGATAAGGCATAAACATTATTAAGTCTGGCAAAAAGTGCCTCTTTTTTACAAGTAAGTATTTTCAACCTACACTCCAACATCTTCAAATTGGATTCTGAGTCTAACATACTCTTATTTACGGACATTTTCTACCAATAATAGTACTAGTTGATTATCTCAATTGCTGAAATAACTATAATAGGTGACAAGTTTAGTGAAAATTGCAGGTACTGCTTTATCAAACAGTAATATGATTTGATTACCTTATCTTTAAGTCATACATCATTCACCAGGCATATATAGGTGCAAGAAAGCACAAGTAACATGTACTAAATATTATGTACTAGTATGTACTTATTGAGAGTGTACTTTGTAATTTATTACAATCATTCACTAGGCATATAAAGGTGCTAAAGAATGCACAAGTAAAATGTACTAATTAATATGTACTAATATGTATGTTGAGAGTGTACTTTGTAATTTCTTACATATAGACAAAATATGCACCAACAATATGTGCTTTTTATATAATCTTGCTAAAGAAATAACACCAAGTACCCACTTTCAAATGTACGGAAAGTACGCGTACCGTGTCGTGTAATAATGTGTACTAAATAATATGTACCCAGACAATTTACCGACACATAGATACTAAAGGTTATGTATACCACTCAACATTGCTTGAACTAGAACAATTCCGTCTCGATAGGACCAAAAAATGGTTTGGCGTGTAAATAGCCAGAACCTATGTACTTGCGTACGGGAAAGTATGGTTTAAAAATGGCTCACTTCGTCGGACAAGAAGAAAAATACCACGAGTAAAATCCACAGTGCAGATCAAATAGGCCCACTCACCTCTTCATCAATCTGATTTCCTTGTTTCTTTGTCAGAACCTCCAGGGACTGTGTGATGCGGTGATGAGAAGTAGGTTTCCTTTTTCTTTTCTTCACCTGCCGGCCGGCAAGGACTCAATCGCGATGACGATGAGTTTACACATGTAATCCACCAATAATATGGGTGAACTTGGTCGCACTGTCCATCACTCCACTTTTCGTTGAAATTATGTATATCCTTTCATCAAAATATACATGTAACAGGATAAAAAACAAATATAATGCCCGAATAGTCGTAGGTGAACACGTGAAGAGAAAAGGTATATATCAAGTCCGTTTGACAGTAGCTAGACGATGACGCGGGTGCGATCAATTAGCCAATAACATCCAATATAATTCTTCCATTTGGAAACTGCTAGCGCCATCTCTGCGCACGATTTGTGCAACTCCGAACGAATCCATCGATGAGTGAGCTTTGCACTAATACAAGTGTTTTTTTTTTTCTTCTTGATAATAAGTTAATTAATATAAAAATAAAACCCAGCTTAAATGAAGCTATGGCGCTTCACCAGCACTACAGCATGAAACTTTACTTATCCTGTTGTCGTCCTAGCTATACTAACTGTGAGTACTGTACTGTATCGGCCGGATTGTCCACTGCTGAACATAGCCTCCCCATTATGGAGGGGTTTGCCATAATCCCTATGCTTTGCAGACGTCTTGGGGATCGCAGTTTAAGATATCAATTCCTTAGAAAGCGCTGCTGCGGAAGGTGGGCACCTTCCGGAATTTCACCTTTTGTTGCCTCTTACGACACCCACAAGTAGCAATGGGAGGGTGATATTCTAGCCTGGCACCCCAAGCTGTTCAGAGAAACTTTAAGTAGGTAGGTAATAAATATATCCACCACCTATATAATTACTTGCCAATTTAAGCTTACCAATGCCTACCAAAGCTTCGATAAAATTTGTTTAAATCGATATATCTAATATTAAAACCTAAAAATCAGATGTTATTGTTATATAATAACCTAGTATAATTTATGCTTTCAATGGATATGCTTATTGCTTGTTGACAAAGGGTCGATTTGTTGTTTATCTTAATATACTTATTGACAACAAATTACCTGTTTGTATGATATTTTTATACTAAAACTAAACTACTTCTACTTTGTGAACAGGTTTTGATAAATTTAAGCTTTTAGTAAAACTATATATAACCCGTCAGTACATAATATTATTTACAGAAATAAGGCACCTCCCTATTAATTTTTGTTGTTGTTTAGTTGCTTGTCATCCTCAGCCTTAAACACTTGAATGAGACAGAACTAGAAAGAGTTAATTCGTGTTTTCATTCCCAAGCCCCTCTGCCAGCGGCTGCTACCGAACCTAGGTCTTCACTCAAAATTCTAATAATTTGTCAGACTTCTTTCCAAATGTTGGGTATTTATAGCGAAATTGGGTGAGCCGTAGTTGTAACGGTCCATTTTAGGTTTACTGCAATACTGAAAAAAAAAAACGATTCCTGATGCAAATTTAAAGCTCTGATCTTGAGAGTTAAACACTTTTTCTTTCAATATGACAGCTATAATTTAATTTTTCTTTAAATATTGACTTCGGTTTTATCTGTAAATGAACGTTTATAATATTCTAACTCTACATAACAAGTTCAGTACTTAAGCACCGACTCTTCAAAACTTAATTACAGCAAAAGTCTTAAAAAAATCCATCAACTTAATAACTAAAAAATAGAGTTACGACGAAAAGATTAAATTTGAATATTAAAAGTGTAAGTGCCCTTTTTACGCGCAAATATTTTTCTCTTAAATTACGTAGGACGCTGAAGAAAAAAGCTAGATTATAATTTATAGCGACATGGAACGCGTTTAATGAGGTTTTTATATAATGATGTGAATAATGAAAGGATTCGCGCGTTCCTTCGGGTTTTATTGTTGTACTAACGGAGCCTGCTCTGGTCGACGCTTTTACGAGGGTTCCGGTCACTTTATGACGTGTTCAGGTAAATAGGTAATGACGCGGTAAGTGCTTCTTTGAGATCATGTACTTACCCGCTCACTGTATAACATCTAGGTGTAATACTCGGACTATAATCAAATCCCATAGGTATAAAGTGGCAGGCAGTGGCTACGTATTTGTAGCTTTACAATTTTAATGTTACTGCATCCCCGATGGTTTGCATCGTGCACGGGTAGTTGATTGTTAAATATTAAGAACCTTTTCCTGCTCAAATCTATTTTGTGCGCAATTTGTCTATGACAACAAAATAAAATTTATTTTGTTGTCAAAGACAAATTTAATGTTAATCATAAAGTCCTTCAGTTCAGTTTTTTGACTTGAAATATGCTAGTCGTCATCCTTTCTTAATAAAATCTTTGGTCGTATTATAGATACCACACTATTACACTTTACACTATATTTTTAATATTAATAATATAAAAGTGAAAGTTTGTGAGTGTGTTTGTATGTTTGTTACTTCTTCACGCTCAAACGGCTGGACCAACTACGATTAAATTAGGTATGGAGGTAGATGAGGCACTGGATTAAAACATCGGATACTTTCATCATCATCATCCTCATAATCCATCACCAGGCGGGTGAAACCGCGGGGCATAACTAGTCAATTATTAAATGAATTTATAATGTTTCTTTGTGTGTACCTCACAAGCGCGCAGAAATACCTTACTTAGTAGTGGGGTGGTTTATTTTACTACATCTAATATACTCCAAATTTGGATAACAAAAATCTCATAAACCGAAAATTATGTGGTTAAGAAATAATCCAAACGTCACAAGTAAGAAGGTCAAGTCAAAACAAATAAGCATCTTATAACCCAGTCCATATCAATCTCCTTCGAGGTGTGTTTACCCGCGGCGGCGCTTCGCAAACATCCCTGTTTGTGCCACACCGCATGCAAACAAACACACAAACAATCTAATTGGTCCGCCGAGCACCTGAGAGCGCGATACCTCTAATTTGTTTGCCGACCTCAAGCCGTGCTGGACAAATTGCCCGTGTGTGCATAATTATCGCTTTGATGCCCTTCTGCGATGTTTGCACTGTCATCTGGAACGCATAACATAGATATTTGCAAATACTCGTACCTACGCATAAATCCTATTTAGTAAATTCCTATCATCTACTCGGTGCCGAGGTGTTTAAACTTTTAGCTTATCTCATCACAACTTAATGATTACTAACCCGGTATGTCCCACAACTTTTATTCACTTTTCTCCTGCGCTCTTGCTTTGCTTTGTAAGCATCATAAGAATTATCTATTTCTATTTGGGCAATTGAAAACAAAAACCATCTAAGTGCGAGTAAGACCCACTGAAAATCTCGCTTCAACACGCACTAAATATGTGATTTATTATTTTATAAAATTGGCAGTATGCATTTATTTAAAATATCAACTTTGAATATTTATATTGGGGCCGCGTGGGGTGCCGGGATAAATTGTCACCCCTGTGGGTGTCATATGAGGCGAGTCAGTGAATAATACCGGAAGGTGGGCAGCAGCGCCTTCTGATGAGCTGATATCTGACACTGCGATAAGACCCTGCCAAGCATAGGGATTATAGCAAACCCCTCCTTAATGGGGAGGCTGTATTCAGCAGTGAACAATCCGGCTAATACAGTATATTTTTATTCGGTCGGGATAGTTAAATGTGTCCGAATCGCAATTTACCATTTTGGTTACCATGTTATGTTATTTTTATTACATTTTGTTGGTAATTGTTTTGCATATCAACTAAGTTTGAAGCTCGTGGGTTTCTTAAAACAAAAACAAAAATTCGTTTAAAAATATACTTTTTTTTTTTATTTGAAATATTTTATCCCATCGTCTTTAAAGACATGATATATTCAAGTGTTCGGAATCACATAGGTATTACCCCTGGGTGATAGTGAGATGCATTGCATGCGTTCAAATACCCGTTTATTTATATTTTGTTCGGAGCAAGGCATCCCTTTACTAACAGCACTACAAACTATACTCAACAACACAGCTACAACACTCAAAATATATGACAACCTAAAGGATATTGCAGTGCAATTGCTCTATAGCCCCCTATCCTACCAGTTAGCATCGTGCCAAGAATGCTGGCAGCGTTACCCTGTTGGATAGCAATGCTAATTAATTGCGCCAAATAAGAGCCAGCAATGAATTTTCATTTTTTTACTAAGACTGTTTAAAGTTCGATGTAAAAGTTTTCAATTCAGGACAAGTCATCCTAGGCATGTTTCCTTATCAGACGCCTTTTTTCTAGGCTGTTAGGTAGCAGTCGCGATAGTTCGAAAATTGAAACCATACAAATATTACATTTACAAAATTTTGTGTTCATAATATTTGTAAATGTGATTACGCTTAGCACGCGATAGTGCTTGTTATCATATACATATCATACTTATAACAAAATATGCGAAACTTTATGTGTGTACGTTACTTCGAAACGCTGATACGGCTGATTTGGCAATTTTAATAAAAGTTCGAATCAAGATAGTTTATGTCCTGGATTACCCACAAAGGATACTTTTCATCGTCCACACGGGTAAAACTGCGGGCATAGTTTGTAAACTTAATAAAAACACCTTTGGCTGATCATCTGCTAGAGTGGACCTGACCAATGGATGAACTCTACGCGCCGATAATATTCTTTATACGTCACTACCATGGTAGTGGAATTTATTCCAGACAAGTACCAGATGTTTTTTTAATGTAGATTATATACCTATTCATGTTAGATAAATTTTGTAATTGTAAGATAAGAAAATGCAAGAGGAACATTTTACCTGCATTTTACACCCACAAAATTTACAGTTTTGTGAGACTAGATAGGTAACTTATATAAATCATGGACACGCGAGAAATTGAACAAAATATTATATCTGCCTTCCAAAGCTTTGACACATGCTTCATCAATCGTGACCACGATCAATAATACAACTTGATCGAAACTTCGACTTAAATCACATACTCGTAACGATAATATTATTCTAGAATATGAGCTAAGGAATATTGATGGCAAACTGACACACAAATGTTAGATAACTATTTGAATCTCGTTATTGAATGTAGGAATTTCGCTGTGCGAGCCAAATATTTGAAGTAATGTTGAACAATCTGAATGTAAACTTGAAGTAACTTGGAGAATACACAACTAATCTCACGAAACTAGTCAATAGTCACACATGGTCGCAACTCGCAAGTAACACAAGTTTAGTTTAAGCTAATCGCACACATTCCGATTAGTAATCGAGTTATGCGCTCGGTGATTTGCGCCAAGTCGCCCGCAATCAGCGCTCATTGAGTGGCAACCCTAGATGCCACGCCCCTAGCACCCCGCGACGGCCTCGGGCCGCTACATTCGCATTCACCACCAAATGTAATCACTGAAGTACTTAGGAAGTTACCACTTCTCAACTCGGACTTTAGACCAAATAGACAGCTTTATCGAATATGTATGCTTTTATTTGCTATTTTATCTATATGCTTATAGACAGCAAATTAAATTATTTTATTCAATATATTACGAATAAAGTTATTGAATTAAATATTTTATGATACAGTTTCTCGCATTTTTTTTGCAATTTATACTAGATATCTCACGCGAATAATTTTTGGGATAACCCGACAATTTGGTTTTTGTCATCAAATTCACGTGTAGGGTTACCTACCGTCTGAATATGACTGTTTTTTTTTCGTTTGTAACGGAAGTGGACCACGTACCAGGCCAACCTGATGTTAAAAGGTAACCTCTGCCAATCACAGATGACTTTTTATCACAAGTGACGAACTGCACTGCACCCATAATCCTGAGACAGTTGTAAAGTCTCATTTGTCTGTAATTTCTTAATTACTTACTGGCGCTCAAGAACTGCCGTTGGTACCCACTAACAGTTTGTTGGTGACAGATTTTCTGCTTTTCTAGCGATGTAATTGTCTAATCGAGTAGTCGAAAACTGCCATTCTACTATGCGGTAAAGCTGACAGTGGTAATCGAACCATGACCTTGCGACATGGCAGTACATAGATATTACTCCTAGGCCGAATATATAAAAAAACAGAGCATTTTATATGTTTCCGTACAAGAAAACATGACACTATTGCTAGACGTTGGCAGTCCGTCCGTCTAACCGTGAAAGTGCTATGTCTGGGGAACACTACCTAATAAAGGGTTTTTCAATAGGGACGCGCAAATTTTGATAACGCATGGCGGCCATCTTGGTAAAGCGATAGCTGTCAAATTTGGCATGAACACATATTTAGTCGTGACATTTCACCATGGGAACGCTGCACGCTTCAACAACGCGTAGAAAATGTTAAAATTTATTATCATAATCAGTGCTCTATTTGCCTAACGTTCCGTGCATTGCGTCATGGCCATTTGTTCATGGCCGTCCTGTAGAGTCCACAATCTGTCGTTTAATGAATCTTAATTAAAAACCTTTTAGATAGTGGGTTGAAATTTTCACAACACTTTTTTTATTGTGTCGGATTGCTTAGTAAATAATAATTATTACCAAAAGTTAAAATAGAAGGTAACCTCTTATTGAACACCCAATATAGACACGTGCTTTTTAACGTGTTATCTATTTAACCATTGTAATACATACAAGCGTCAAAGCTTAATGTGATTATATTTTATATTTAACTAACAGCAATAAGTAATAAGCCAAAATACACCCAATTACAGGGCTCCCAGCTAAAAAATAACGGTTTGTTTGTTACATTCGGAGTAGGTACGGACCTGTCGGTGTGCGAGTCCGACCTGCACTTAGCCGTACGTGTGGAGTTAGTCACTACGGCTTATACATTTAGACATCATTTCTTTTCCCGGTTTTCAATTCAACGTTAAGTGGAGTTGGAATTACATCCATTCTTTTTCCATTGGTATAGCTATATTAAAACTTATCTTTTGGGTATGAATAAATTGTTTACCTATCCCATCGAGTGAGGTGTCAATGAAAAGGGAATATAAAATCATCATGAGATTTCAACCACTGTTTTTCAAAATAACTATTTGTTTATTGTTCTATTATTAAAAGACGATGGCCATTTTCGATTTGATATTATTTAGTTCAAGAATCACTCGAGTTAAATTTACAAAAACTGCACATACCTAAACTGGAGTAGAGAAAGAGCTCACAAATTAAAATACGATACTTACTCTTTTTAATCAAATTATTCTTGAAATAAACGGATGAAATTCATTGTTTAACTTTATATGAGAAAGTCACATTGAACCCAGTCATAGATATTACACAGTCAACGTTGATTAAGATAGAAATTATTTTGAATGGAAAAGGATACATTCCAGCGTATGGTTTTCCATCCAAAATGATTTCTATGTTTTCCTTAGCCTGCATCTATGCTTCACTTTGGAAACTATCGCGAGTTTTATCCACATTAACTTTTTAGGAACCGGCTAGGACCCGCGTTATATTTACCGGAAATCTTTCCGGTAAATATAACGCGGGTCCTAGCCGGTTCCTAAAAAGTTAATATGCATCTATGCTTTTTAAAATAATACTCATCAAAGAAATAAATGGCTTCATCGAGTTGGTTTTAAGCTTTAATTGTGTATCAACCTATCAGCCTATGTTAGGATAGTCTTCTGCTATTCAGATGGATGTTGCCAAGGATTGTACTCTAAGGTGGCGAGTTCATTTACCACTGGAGGTTATCTTTTTTTCACGAAATTCTCCAATATTTTCGCTTAGTATGTGTGCAATGCTCTTTATAATATTACTAGTTGATGAAAATATTCTTTATCAATATTAACTGCACTTTATAAATTACCAAAATCGTTTTCTGGGTAATATTTTATTCAGAAAGTTTAAATTAAATGAGATCTTATGCAAAGTAACAAATCACGAAAAACAATTACCATGAGAAAAAACATTTCTGAATAATGAACAGTAATTTTTATAGTTTATTATCATTCTGATACGCACCTACGTATTTAAGCCCATCCGGTTCCTAAAATATGGATGACATTTGCGTTGGTTTTCAAAGTGAAGTGTCTCATATAACTTTGTATTGTAAACGCCATCAAAGTGTTTAAGGGTTCCCTACCTCAAAAGAAAAAACCAGATCCCTAATAAGATCACTTTGTTGTCCGTCTGTCTGTCAAGACCCTTTTTCTCAGGAACGCGTGGAGGTATCAAGATGAAATTCATATCAAACACTACTGGTCTACTGTCCTTTAGACCTGTGAAAAATATCAAAATTCTAAGACAACTCAATCAAAAGATAAAGCTGCAAATTCGACACTCGCAAGAAAAAAAATCTATAGGGTACTTCCCGTGAACTCAGAATCTTAAAATTTGTTACGAACCAACGTCCTATAGGAAGGAAAAATTGCGAAAAGCATAAATTTTTAGTTACATTATAAATTTAATATTTTTAACAATTTTAAAATGTTATAGATTTCATTTAGCAATAAAAAAAACATAACTGTTACATAAATACCTGCAGGTGTGTACGGAACCCTCGGTGTGCGAGTCCAACTAGCACTTGGCCGGTTTTATTTCATTACATAAATATGTTTCATTTCTTTACACAAACTCGTGTGCATTGGTCATAGCGCTATCAGTACTATATCGCCGTCGCCTTTGGCTTGGATTGCAATCTAACCTTCAGTATAATGTATAAAGACCAACATGTTGGAATATTAGTATCAAATAGTGGTATTTCATTTTGAGGTGGAGTCTGTCTTGAATAAGTATGTTGTATAATCAACGGCTCCTACATTATGCAAAGAGCAACAGTAGGTACATAAGCTTGCATGTCATTAGGGCAAATAAGACTAATTAGAATTTATTATCACGTAAAGTTCGGTGTAGCGTGTAGCGCCTGCTGAGGCGAGAGCTAGTTAGCATTAACTGCAGTCTCAAACCGAACCGTAATTGAAGCGCGACTACAATTCCACATGTGAATAATTAAAGTCATTGTCTTTGAGAACAGAGACGGGATTCAATGAGCCTTCTTCTAGGCTAGGAGATATCACAGCTCAATTGTTACCGTCTAATTAGCTGTGTTTCATTACGATTTATTATTTATTAAAATAACGCTCAAAAGTGCTTTATTTTATCTAGCACCAAATTGCGGTCGTTTTCGTTAGGAGACGGTCGCTGAAAAATAAATATAATTTAATTAGGGCTGTCCCGCACCGAGAAACGCCGTTGTGCCCTGTTTATTACTATTTGTGTTTGTTGTACTTTTTGATTCGTCAGCGCGTCTCGGGCGAATCGGGTAATCGGTTTATTAGTCTGACTCGGAGTGGGTCTGAATTCTTCCGGCGTGTCGCAGATCCGAGGTGGGACGTGTAATGGCAGTCGAATAAATTAGGCGGTTCCACCTTGGTGCTCTCTGTACCCATTGGTAGCATTCAGCGTGGGTACAGAAACACTTTTTGATGCTTGATAATACTAAAGCGAGTGTAAAATATTCGGCTATGAATACATTGCGCACGTTTGGCGCACCGCCAGTGCAGCGTGCTGACTTTAACCGAATTTGAACGTGATAGCCGAGTAGCTACTATATTCATGTTTCTATAGATAAAGGCATTATGTTACGTTATTTTATTGTTAACAGGGACAAGTGCTTTAAACGGGCTCCACGTTACAAATTTATAAATAAAAATTGATCAAATAATCCTAAATATTCTCAATATTGATTTCCAGCTAGTATGTTTGTTTTTCTGGATTTATTATAACATATATGTGGTTACAGGTTCAAGGAAACTTGAATTTTTAGTTGTTCTTCTTTATTATGGAAAGGGACATTGACATCAGACATACCGGAACTTTGTAAGATAGACGGCATTAGAGAAACTAACGGAAATAATTAAAGAGTCTCGGACTACTGAGCAGCAGAGCGAGTACCATTTTTTCTGGAACTACTCACTGATACCAGTTTCGATTCCAATTTTCAATTTATTAGTCCAAAATGACTGAAAATCACTAAGACGTTAGAAACAGGATGGTCAGAACACAAAGGTTATGGGTGAAATAGAGTGAAGAGTGTTTGGCAGAGATTACTGTAAGGTGATGAGATATGGTATGATAAAAATATATATTTTATTATTCATATCGCATAGCAAAATATGATAAGAAGTTTAAAAACAGCACCAGCGTCAAAAACATTAAATCGTCGCGGTATGTCATGGTCATGGGGAAGAAAGAAAACCATGCAAGGAGAAGCCTTTAATTGTAATCAGTTGTAGGAAAAAGGAAGGCTTGAGAATAAATGGTGGTAGTGTTATCTGTTATCTGTATGGCGGCATTTTCCAAATGCTCGATTGGCTATAGCTACTATTAAGTAAATAATATGTCGTCGTACACCTAAGCGTGTGCTGCAGCTGATGATCTTGTGATCCTTTTTCATTCTATGTTAAAGCTATTTGAGGTTGCCACGTGTGGCCGCGGTCCTAAGTTAAAGATAATGATAGTGAACAGTTAAATACGAACTGCGTTAAGCACGGGCGTTAAGGTCGTGAAGTAGGTGACAGCTGAGTCATAGAGAAACAATAACATTTATCTATGGCTGAGTTTTTGTATTTGTATTGCTGCAGTGTAGTATTAAGACAGTGAAAATGTACTTTATAATTCACCAGCTGATTCTCGACCGCCACTCATTTTTCCACCATTGTCAACTTGTGATTACGCTCACGACGTAAAAAGGCGTCGAAAGTCAAACGTTCTGACCACCAGTGTGGTGACGTGGTAGAGCATTTGAAAAATGCCCTCCCGGCTAGTTACCACTATGTAGTTGTAAATCTGTGTCTAAACACCTTATTGTGTATTCCAGTTGGTGTCCTTGATATCCAGTCATTCTAGGTCACTTGAACAACATCTTCAAACGCACCACCATCATTTACCATCAGGTGAGATGTTGGCCAAAGTCTAGATTGCAAGCATTTAAAAAAATGTAGTAGTTCTTAAAGCTCAGACGGTGGTGAGTTAGTGATGATGTGATTTAAATTCAAAGTGGACCGTTAATGGATCACTTCGCGGTCAATGCGGAAATAACTTATATCATTAAACATAACCTTATAAAAAGCTTTAACCGTTGGACAGACGTGTAATAAGGCTATCCTGGAATCAAGGGGCTCAGGGGTGGGGGGCAAGGGGCGCGTCAGTCCACCCACGTAACAAACACTCGCACAATTTAAAATGCAATTACTGCCCGGATCCGGCGCTAATTAAACGGAGATATTCGGTAATGGGCCTTTCATCTCATGACACAGAAAACGGCAGTCAGGAAATTCGGAGCTTTACCCTTGTGGGACCCGATTATAATAAGTTTTTTTTTTTTTTTTTTTTTTTTATTTATTCAATTAGAACGGTTACAAACACCACTTACACTAATGATAAAATATTATAAGTGATGATTTGTGATCGAAAGTGGTTAACAAACATAAATAGAATGGTAACTGCCTGTCAAAGATAGCTCTGGAATACACTGTTAGGTGTTCGGCAACATATTTTCTACTTGAGGTTGGTACCTACCTAAGCGAGCAGGCATTCACAAAGTGCCCTACCACCAGGAAGTAGAGTGAAGATTACAAATTTTAAACTACTTCGAAACTGGTAAACTTTGTTAACTATTTCTTTGATATGAAAATTAATAGTTTCCTATTATCTTACAAATATATGCAATTAATTATATGTATATGCGTAATTATTTATATATTATAACTTGGTCATTTTGTTATGGGTATAGTCGTCTACACTAATATGTAAACTTTTTACCATTTTTCAAACCATGCCACATTAGAAAACCATTCAATGAACAACAAAATTCATATTATAAAAGTTTATATCAATATAAGTTTTATTCTAGGTTAGCATGAACAACATATTCAACCGCATCATCACTTACCATTAGGCAGAGGTCAAAGGATTGGTATCGTATTCAGCTTACCAGCAATTAAACATATTGTGACAGTTTTAGATGATAATATATTTAGTACTAATGACTGTAGTTAATCTTATCTGAGTTAGCTAATTACTTCATTATTAAGTATTTGTTTTCTGTTATGCTATGTTTTAAGTTTTCTGAACGTCTTTATGTTTCAATATATTTTATAAAGTTATAAAATCGTCTTGCGTCCAAGTTTTATAAGCTTTGAAAAAGACGTGAAAATGAACGAAACAGCTAAAAAGTAGTCAGTTAACATGAATAAAAATCACATTTAAAATCATTTTTCTTTTTAGTATTATAATATTATCACATACACTACGAAAAAAAAGCTTTCACAAAAATGTTTCACAAAAAACTTCAGAGCTTCTGCAAAACATAAAAATGTACAACACAATTTACGATTAATTATCTTGCTTGAGTAAACAATTTCTAAATTATATATAAGTACAGTAGGTACCTGCGTAGCAAAAAACCACATTTTGACCAACAGAGTCATATTATCATAAAGTGTGGAACAACACACGTGTGTTCAAGGAGAGAGCGCGGGGTACGTGCGAGCGGCCCGCGGGAGGAGCTCAAATTTGTGATGTGATCACTTAGCTTAATAAGCAGCAACACGCTTGGCCGGCCGCCAGCGCACCGTGCCCTACGAGTAATTGAACTGCACAACACAATTAGTATTGTTCAAATCCGCTATACAGCCCCAACGCGCTATAGACTATAAACTATATTCTAATAACGCGCTATTTTATACGCTATCGTTATAACGAAACCAGGTGCTCGCGCTATATGCATCGTGCTAGGTGTTGTCACAATAGCGTCAGGCGCACGCGCTATATGCATCGTGCTAGGTGTTGTCACAATAGCGTCAGGCGCACGCGCTATATGCATCGTGCTAGGTGTTGTCACAATAGCGTCAGGCGCACGCGCTTTATTATACGCTATCGTTATAACGAAACAAGCCGCTCGCGCTAGATGCTACGTGCTAGGTGTTGTCACAATAGCGTCAGGCGCAACGTGCTATTTGTCGTTATTGTTCGATACTAGCGCAGCGTGGCTCTAATGAGTAGGTAACGACTTGATTCTAACACATACAAAATTAAATATTACATTCCTCCATTGTAATAAATAGAATAAACTTTTCTTCATACTATTCAGGCTTAGGACTGTCTATAATTTTCTTGTACATTGATATGAAATGTGTGCATTTATAGGCGTATTTACAAGTTCATTTATGATAGGTATGTACAAATACAACGTTTTGTTTCTACTCTTTGAGTAGGAATTTTTTAAAGTTTTTTTTTTATACATTGGTATACATTGTTCTTTTTTGTTTGTTGTATGTATTAACTTCACTACTTTTACTACTACTACTACTAGGTAAGCGCGAGGCAATAGATCGCGCAGGGTCACACAACACAAACGAGTAATAGGTATATAGCGCGTAGGCCCATAACGCGTACATGCGAAAAGCGTGTTACCGCGATCGCAAGTACGCGAGACGTTATATTAATAGCGCGAAGAGAATATACACATAGCGTGTTGTATGCGCTATATGGCAATAACGCGCTATACTATGGCGCTATATGCTATATTATCCATCACTAAACACAATACAGCCGCGCCGCCGCCAGCCGCCCCCGCCCGATGTGGCCCCATGCACTCTACCGACTCAGCAGTGAATAAGACTTTAAATGCACCAACCGACGGTCTTCTGAATCAGCCAACCATGCCTGCACGAGTTGTTTATTTACGAGCAATCTTCGCAAATATTATTAGAGACCTCTCCTCTTAAACGTAAAGTAGCAGTAACAGTAATGCGGCACGGTTTATCTTGTGCCCGATGACGGCGAATGGCCTCGTGCCGCTTAACGCTGCATCGGAGCTCCGTAATGCTACGTTTTTATTGTCGAGAGGTAAAACGTCCGCCACGTTCTCTCCAAGTTATGTCATTAGGAGGATTTTATTTCACACCTCTGTAAGTTTGTCTAGAACTAAAGACCGTCATTTGTGAGCGACTGATGAGTTTCGTTTCCAAACGACCGCTTTGTTATGTTCCGAAGATTGTGTTACATAAAAAGAACGATTGTACATATTATAAGAAAGGGTTACGTCAAGCCGCTCGGTGAAGCGGCAGACGCTATTTCTGGGCGAGCGACGTGAATGCGCACTTAGATTTATAGCGCACACGTGACGGTTGCGGCGCGGCGCGGTGCGGCACGATGGCGGTGGAGTTAAGCTCGGCTTCACGAACGCGACGTAATCGCTGCGTTATTGATAATTCCGACGACAATCCCCAGAACGCGACTTCCTTTCCACGCACAGAAACGACGGCGTTAAGCTTTAGTAATCCCGCAGTTTTATAAGGTTCTATATTAAACATGGTGAAAGAAAATCGTTCAATAGCAAAAATTGGCTCCTAATGGAATAACTTGCGAAAATTTTATAATAAAGCTCTTTCTCGAAAAATTTAAGGGATAAACTTTGACGCCTATTAACTCTTTTTGTGATGTTCTTATTGCACAGTATGTACTTTAAATTCCACTTGAATACTTAAAAGAAGTAGGGTAGACCGGGGGCAATAGTACCACGTTTCAATAGTAACACTGTTAATATCTCTATAAGTATTCATGCTGCATATGATGAGCGAACGTCAGACCAAGCGTCGAACAGTTTTGGACTCGTTCACCAGTCGGCGGCGTGATCACGACGATACGGACGCGTTGGTAGGGAGTTTTTGAATTTCACCTCGTCAAGGTAAGTTTTGTCTCTCGTGTAATTAAATTATTACTCTATCGTAGCACGATATTTTGAATAAATATTGCTATCACACCTTTTCTATGGTATTGAACTTAGCAATTGAGTATAATTTATGCCTTATTGTCTGTGTTTTTTTGAGTTATTATGCTAAATCGCCAAAACGGCTCCTTGGGGGCAAACGTAACATGATTGTTGGGGTCAATAGTAACGTTACTATTGACCTCGTGTTACAACTGACCATAGGATAAAAAAAATACTGACTTCTAAAAGGAAGGGTTGTTAAATTTGTCATTTCATTTTTTTTGTTAAGGGGCCATTCAAGTATTACGTAAGCAGATTTATTACAATTGTTTAACACTCCCCCCTCCCCCCCTCCCCCCCTTGGTCAGCAAAAGTAATTTTTAATCGTTTGTAACATGCAAATTTAATATTTCTATAACTTCAAATAATTTTAGCAAAAATGAGCACAATATTTTCAATAATATATTACTGGGGGCAATTGTACCATGGGTCAATTGTAACACCATATTAACTTCATTTTGTTGATTATATGTATGTATATATCGAAATATATTGATGTACGTTCAAATCCTTAGCTATATAGCAGAGCTGAAGCCAAACTAATTTTAGGAATAGGAAGATTTAATTCTGTTTATTGTATAGAGCTAAAACAGGGTTTATGTTCAATTTAGCTACTTTGTTGCGTTAATAACATAAGATTATTTTGAATATTTAAGTTCCTAATTATAGAGATTGATTAATATATTATAAGAAAGCAAATAAACGATAGTGCAGCTATCTCTGATTACTAAATAGTGTTTTTTTAGGAATCATATTTTTTGTTACAATTGACCTGGAGTACAGTGCAATTGTAACACTGCACCTTGTATGATTCTTACTAAATTTTCACTTAGATATGTAAACATTTGAAGAAAATTATACAGAAATCTATGTAGGTTTTGAATATAGATTCTTGGTTACATATACATATTCTGAAAAATATAAGTAGTTTTTGTTCAATCAAACGAAAATCAAAAAGTGTTACTATTGCCCCCGGTCTACCCTAAAGAATATCACGTAGAATGAGATGTGTGTTTGTTAGACAATGCGTGTTCAGTGTGCGGGTTGCCTGCGGGTGCGGCGCCGGCGGTGCGGGCGCGCGGCGTGACGTCACTGCGTGCCTATCAGCGCCGTGCCACCTGGCTGCAACACGCTGACACTAATCTGTGCGATTTGCGTTCACCTCATATTAACCGCAGAGACAAGCAAACTGGAAATACGAATTTATAGCGTTAGGTGTCGAAGCTGCAGCCAGCACCACACACACACACACACCTCGCTGTGAGCGCAGTTTTGAAAATGGCCCATAAATAGATGCAAACTGCTGCAGCTGCAAATAACTTAGGAGTATTGCAGTAAACGCTGGTCGTGTTAATTATTACAGCGTTCGGTCGAAAGATTTGCTTGCACTCAACAATCCAGTTGTCCGGCTTAAATTTTATAACATGATATTAAAATGCTGTAACGGTTTTATTTATAAAATGGCACTACTTAAAGCATTTAATAAATAGCATAAAACAAATAAAAATATAGGTTTTTTTTTTGCAATAAGTCTAATGTAGTTGTGCTTCATCGCAGAGGGCACTGTGTGTTTTTTACTAGGCTGAAGTCTTGTTTACTACTATTTCTATTCTGTTTTTCAATTTGGTTAATGGTTGTCACATCACCCGACTTAAGTAAGAGTTGAAAACATAACTCATAAAGTGCGTGTCGGGCCTCGCTGTATTAGGGTTCCGAAACGCAACAAACCATGAAAAACTACATGCTTTTTTCATTTTGGTTATAATTACAGCTTTAATATAGTATTACAAATATTAGCGTTTTCAGTATTTGTTGTAAAAATAGAGGGTACCTAATAATTCATAAGACACCAAAGTTTCAAATACTACTAGTTCTGTGGTTGCGCGGTGCACATTTTCAATAATGCTATTGACAAGGACAAGTTTCACGGCTCACGAAGGATTTCATAATTTTTTTTATATTCTAGGCAGCGAAATCAAAGATTCAATGAGATTTCAAATGAGTTCATATTATAAGTTTTAGTTATCATTTTAATTGTATCGAAGAAAAATAATATTTTAATACATACCATTTTCAGTTATTATAATCATGAATTGTCACTAAATTTCTTAATAAAAATTTTGAATGTAACATATTAATTTTTATAAATTGTAAAAAAATCACGGTCATTGATATATTTTTTTTCGGGTAAAAGATAGATAGATAATGATCACAATATAATTTTATTCATAAATGGATGATATCGTCCACACGGATGCACAGGGGTTCTTTTCGCAGTGGCTCTATACATTTTTTTTTACGTGGCAGTAAAATGTAAGATATTTCAATATTAAAATTTGTAATTGACCTTTATATTAGCGTCATAGACACCTAAATTTTATAAATGATATCTACTTTTCAATAAATCTTGGGTCATGTTTGTACAATATTAAGTTCCTCTCGTCGAGGTGTTTACACAATGAAGCTAGTTTTTGTATAAGATCATATTTTTCTTCACCCACCTATTCTTTGTTCGTGAAATGTAAACATAACAGTAGAACATTATAATATTCATGAACATTCGATCCGTTACAACAACAAAGGGTTGGTCTCTATTTTGACAGCCCAATCACTACCAATGCCGTTGCTCACTATCACAATAACCATTTGATAAATCTACTGATTGTTTCGGGTTTGATATCTACCGAAGTGTATAATATTGTGATTATAGAAAATAGATGTCTTATATCTAATTATAAATTAAATTCTGTTTATATATATGTAATAAAATTTACGCATGGTTCATCGTCATGTTCATATCCATATCTCAATCATGTAGGGTCCGTACCATATGTCTTCTTTAGCAATACATTAGACTTCAGATACATAATTTTTAATTTTTAGTTATATTTTGTAAGGAAGAAATAAAAGCTTTTTATTTTATTTTATTTACCTTTATCGCTTAAATAAAATGAGTTCGTTTGTTCGACGCTAACCCATCTTGAGAATGATTTTATTGTCAGGAATGTGATCAAGATTAAGTCGGGTGATGTGACAACCATTGACGAAATTGAAAAACAGAATAGAAATAGTAGTAAACAAGACTTCATTCTAGTACAAACACACAGTGCCCTATATATGTATCAAACTAACCGCGTAATAACTAAGCCCTACATATATCGTAGCCTTTAGGGCGACGGTGGGCGAAATTAGAAAAAAAGTATTTGTTGAAAAAACATCACATATATTATAAAATAATAGACATTTTATGTGATTTAAGTTTCATTATTATATCTTGGTAATAATTTTAGTTGAAAACGAATAACAAGGTGTAAGCAACAAAAAATTCTAATTTTATGAGAAGTTTAGTTTAAGAAAATTATGTGGCCGATACATGGAAGTTCTACCCTATACATATAATTTTAACGCACTCAATAACATGTATTATCGTCCTACTAGATTTTTTTTTGCTGATAGGTAAGCCTTTGACCACAATCTCACCTGATGGTAAGTGATGATGTGGTCAAAAGTGTTAACAGGATTAACCTAGCACTGACCACAAACATTGTCAAAGAAAAAAAAATGCTTCAACCAATAAAATTCTTGCATATTTTTAAATGTATTTTCCTGTTTTCATCATGAAATCTTGAGGTCAGCGAAACGTTTATAATCCGTGATCGAAAAAATCGAGCTGTGCAAGCAGCTCCTGAAGTGGCGGTAGTAAGTGCTCTCAGTAATCGCTCGATCGCCGCACGGCCGCCGTCCGGCCGCCGCACGGCGACGCTGTTGACCGAACACTCTGCTCCGTGCTTAATAACTAGATACCCTCGACTGCGCGCTGCGGAAGCTCGAGAGAGGTTACCGCTAAACTTCCACTTCAGATATAGAAGCCGAGGTAATCGCTTCAGCTACACTGGTGTTTTAATATTTTTGTCGTTGTGTCTATTTTGGTTTACAACATAGTTTAATACAATTTTTTCTCCGATATTTGGGAGCGCTTAGTAACAATATATTTTTAGCTGAATTCTATAGTTGTGAGTGCTCAGAGTGTTTGAATCAGATTGTATAGGCTTACAAAAGTTTTCTTTTTTTTATACTTAGTAGGATGCCTTTGACCACTATCTCACCTGATGGTAAGTGATGATGTGGTTGAAGATGTTGTTCAGGCTAATCTAGAATTACTGGCTCTCAAGGACAGTTGCCAGAACACACCGTTAGGTGCTTGGCGACAGATTTTACACTTGAGGGTGGTAGCTAGCCAGGCTGGAATACGCAAAATGCCCTACCACCATAACGACTGCCATCCTAAGACGACAACCGGGACCGATGGCTTAACGTGCCCTCCGAAGTACGGAAGCGCTCAGTAGTAATGTCACTAGCGGTCACCCATCCAACTCATGACCGTGGCGGACGTTGCTTAAGGGCGTCTTGTACTAGCACAGTAGGCAAATTTAGCGTGCGAGAGTTGCAGGCTATGGACACTATGCGGCGCTGCGCTTTAGATACACAGCGCTCGTCAGGTCGATGTCCCCAGCCGCACGCTATCAGCTTCATAGTGTAACTAAAACAGTTGATCTACTTTAGGTATCTGCTACTAAATCCAGTACTCAATTATTATATTCTTGTGACTATTCCCTTATAGTGCAACTAACACAGTTGATAACCTTTGACTATTACTATTAAAATACATACCGTTAAGTGCTTGGCGACAGATTTTCTACTTGAGGGTAGTAGCTAGCCAGGCGGGCATTCGCAAAATGCCCTACCGCCATGCAAAATTATTCTCTCATAGCGGCACATACCGTTAAGAGCTTGGCGACAGATTTTCTACTTGACACATAGTGGTAGCAAGCCAGGCGGGTATGTACAAAATGCCCTACCACCATGCAAAATTACTAGTTCTAGAGGACTCATAGCGGCACATACCTTTAAGTGCTTGGCGACAGATTTTCTACTTGAGGGTAGTAGCTAGCCAGGCGGGCATTCGCAAAATACCCTACCACCATGCAAAATTACTGGTTCTGGAGGACTCATAGCGGCACATACCGTTAAGTGCTTGGCGACAGATTTTTTACTGGAGGGAGGTAGCTTCTTAGAGGGCACTGCTGCTCACTTTCCGGTATTTTCCCTTAGTTGCCTCTTACGACACCCACAGTTAGAAATTGGGGCGTGACCATACTGTACTTTTTATACTGTGGCGCGTGAAAATAATGCCATCGAGAAAGTATTTTTTTTATTTGGCATGGTTTGAAATGACGTACAAGACACTCGCCTGATGGAAGATTCCCGCCAGCGGATAGCCATAAATGATGCAGTGTCACCATTCTGCTAATAATAATTCTGTTTATAAATATTTCTAGCTCGTAATCGCCGGAGAGAATTTTGCTGGAGACAACGACACGCGTCCTACCTCGATGACGCCTAGGCGGGTACTGAATGACGTGCGCGAGAGCTTGAATCTTTAGATTTGTAGTTCATTTATTCTTGTTAAAAAACTATAGCTAAATTTTAAAATGTGCCTTCAAACGTTACTAATAAATAACAAGCTCTATCCATTGGTAAAACTTCCACATAGTTTCATGATAGTATCTTTTAGTTCTACCTGATTTAAGTAGCGATATGGTGTCATGTTTGACATTTTTTTTATCGAAGAAATTGTTCATAATCACGTTTTTGACTTTGTACGTTCCTGGAGAGTATGTTCAACTTTATATAAATGATTTTATATATTCTAAATTTTCAATTCTATTCGAGTTACAGATTTTAAAAAATGTCTTAAGTAGGTACAACCTCGCCTTAACTTTGCTGATCGGTTAAGAACAGCTGAGCAAACTTCGCTACGAGCGTTTCAGTATTTCAGGCTTTATAGTGTTGGTTGTCATAGGTGTACTATTAGATCAGCAAGTATTTTATTTTACTATTTGGACTTTGCTATCATTTTTAAGGTAACCTACTGGTATCATAATATAGACGAACATTTACTATGCGGATTCGAAATTGTCCAAAAAAAGTGAAGAACTTCAAGTGCTTACTATTCCTTACTACACAATTTTGATATAACGTTTTTTTTTTCAGTATGAGTTAACCTGTATGTGTACTATGGAAACGATAGTATTTTTTTATTTCTATTACATTACTTTACGAGAATTTACTATAGTTTAATTGTAAGTGTGGGAGTTTAGTGGTACTATGCTTATAATTGTTTAGCATTTATAAAATTAGTGTTAAGTGTTTAGTAATGCAGAGTTGTAAACATAGGTAAATAAAAAGTGCCATATGATATGAGGATTGAACGCTCGACTAACAGTTAATTAACAGGTTAAGTAAGTTAAGTAACAATTAACAGGTAACAGTAATCAGTTAACTAATGTAAGTCAAAAGTTTATTGTAAAACCGAAAACAAATTGTTTGCTATGTTAACTTAACTTTAACACGATCTAAGTGGGTGCATATTGTTAACCCACTTTTATTGTGGATCAAATACTTCTTGGACCTTGACCAGTTAATAAAACAAATTCACTCATCCAGTAAAATTTACAAAAATCCCAGAAATTTGAAAGAAATTTCTTCTGCATAATGACAACCTCTCAAACAATTTACTTACAAGCACAATAACTCGAATCATTTCAGAAAATTCATGCTGAGGGTTGCGACTCGTACGAAGTTACTTAATAAATTATTCAACGGAGCGACGTTCATTAAGTGCTTGTAACAAGCTTAAGCTGAATAAATGAATTTGAATTCAAACAAAATACTCCGCGTAGTTAGAAGGAAATCAAAGCCGAGTGTATAGTGATGCATGGCGGAGCTAACGCGGCGGGACGCCACGTGACCGCGCGCTCCTCCTCTGACGTCATCGCGACTTCATAATGTTCCGTTTCACTGATTCGATGCAACGAATAACTCGGAATTATTTTATTTTTACGGAATCATTTTTCAAATACTTCCGGTATTCTAATATTTTAAAGTCTAACTTTTCGGTTACGAGCAGTCACTCATACATCTTCAAACTTATCTTGAACGGGGAATTTATTTTGTCTGCAAACAAATTAAATGTACACTAAAATGTCATAAAACTTGAAACAGCAGTCTGGTAACCTGATCGCCGATATAGCTAACGAACCGACTCCATGACACCGTGTCACTTTTATTTTCTAGTGTGAAAATAATTGCCGTAAAACGCTGTTAGCGAGATAGGAGGATATTCAATTTATATTTTTTGCAAAGCTGTTATTGTGAAAACAGATTTTTATGTGTGACTAGCTTCCGCTGGCAACTGAGATTCTATTTAAATTTGTTTCATCATGTTTAGTAAATTTTTATCGGAATTAGTGTACAATCAGTAAAAGAAAAAAAGGCACGCCTTTATGTAACTTTACGCCACCATATTTTTGATTAATAAACTGACAATTAAAACCTACAAAAGGTATAATTTTTTCTTTAAAAAAATTGTTCAATTTGAGTATATCATACAAAAATATTTTTCAACACCCTTGCTCGTAAAGTGAGCTTTATTAGCTTAGGGCCATAAACCGAACTATAACACCCTCGTGCATAATAATATTATACACTAGTGCGTAATAGAATTATCCCCACAATGTTAAGTTAGTACCCAACTGCAAATTATATCCGAGTAAACAGAGCATTTTCAATTTAATTGGGTAATATAAATTTGTAACATCAAAGAGGTTTATATGTTATCACCATCGTACATTTGCCGCGCGCAAAAAAAAACAAACTTGCGCGGTATTTTCCATAATTTTCGTATGTTGTTTGTACCTTTTCCTCGCAAGGGTGTTGAAAAAGTGTGTATGAAACTCGTGAGCAACTTGCTCATTATACACTCGGCTGATTAATGCCCTCGCCTACGGCTCGGGATGCAACACACAGCCTCGTGTATTATGAGCAACTTAACTCACTTGTATCATAATCTACTACTTTTTACTTATATATATATTTTATACAATATCATTATGTGCAATGATTACAGGGCGGCGGTTCGTTTTTTTTTTAATGTTATTGTGACGGGACAAGCTCGACGCCCACCTGATGTTAAGTGCACTAACCTCTATCTATAACAGATGCATTTCATCTCAAGTTAAGAAATGCACTGCGGCCGTTACCTTGAGACATAGCTGTTAAGTCTCAGTCAGTAGTTTGCTGCTGCAAAATAGGCCAATTTTCTTCTTTGTGTACTGGCCATTGTTAATCACCATCAACAGCCATGACGTCCACAGTTGAACAAACGCCTCACCCTTTGGGGGAAGTTTGCCATAACCCCTCGACCGCCGACACTCAAAGGAATATATGGGAAGGTGTAATTCAAGCCCGGCACACTACGGGGAGCCATTTTTACTCATCACAATTAAATATCTTCTCTCTTTTGTTGTAGGAGGAACTTCGCGACAACCTGACGGTGTCAGTGATGAGCTTCGTCCCCACATTAGACGACGACGGCAAGCCCATCACTTGTCGTTCAGAAAACCCCAACGTCACCACGCTGTTCATGGAGACGTCGTGGACGATCAACGTTGTTTGTAAGTACATAAGTATATTATTTGTTTCGTTTATAGAGTTTCGTACCCAAAAGGCAAAAGAGATTCCACTGTCTGTCTGTCCGTCCATATGTCATGGGTTATTTAGCTCGTAAACGTAATGAGTTACAAACCCGATGGTGTAAGACGTTCACCCAATCATGACTATTGGACTCGAAATTCAAACATATTTAAGAAGGGTTCTAATACAATTTGCTTCTTAGCATGTAGGGCGATATCGTCTATAAATAATTAAATGGAGTATAAAACATTTTTGATATATTTTTATCTACAACTCAGTAGAGTTATACAGGGCTTTCATAATGCAAAAAAGGTGTGTATCATTGCATGGTTTATTGACAGTTGCAAACCATTATTTAAACAATGCAACATTCTGCCACTTCCGTGTATGTACAACATTATTTTTTATGGACATGACATATTAAATTACTTCACTTTAATTGAATTAACATAGAATATTCAAAATTTGCACTTGCTGCTTGCAGGCTGAATAGAGTGACCTAACGTTTTTTTTTTTTCTTTTTTTATATTCTTGTGATGGAACAAGTGCAAGGCCCACCTGATGTTAAACGGTATCCTCTGCCTATAACAGATGCATTTCATCACAAGTGACGAATTGCGCTGCGCCCATCACCTTGAGACATACCTGTTAAGTCTCATTTTGCCTGTTATTTCACTGGCTCTCAAGGACTACTGCCGGAACACACCGTTAGGTGCTTGGCGACAGATTTTCTACTTTAGGGTGGTCGCTAGCCAGGCGGGCATTCGCAAAATGCCCTTCCATCATGCGGTGAAGCTCAAGCTCTGGGCGGGATTCGAACCATGGACCTGCTGCGCGGCAGTCCATAGCCAATGCCACTGAGCCATCACTGCTTCAAAAAGGGTTTATATACTTTGTGCGTGCGTACTTTTAAGTTTTCGTTATTTAATCACGCAGTGAGCGCGTGTGTAGCAGAAGAATCATTAATTATTGTGACTCCATAAGAACCAATTGATTATTCGTTTCGTTAATTTTCGTTGTCATTTTATATTATCTGGTTACTTTGGTCTTAATAGAAAAGAAGGCCTGTGATTATTTTAACTCCTTAAAACTGAATTTCACACGAAATCTACATTAAAAATAAATAAAGCCAACACTAGCGCGTGCTATGTACACATCCTAATCGGATATCTTCTTGTTAAGAAACTGCTTTCCTGTCGATATAGTTTTGTAATTCTTTACATTTCATCGCATTTTATGTTATATTTTTCATTTACTCTAAGAAATAAATAGGAGAATAACTTATTTTAGGTATAGTTCTATTCAATTCAGAATCAAATAAACATTATGTACATTTACATTTTTCAGACCCACCGGTGGTCCGTCTCCGACTAGGGAGTTCACTGGCAGCCGGCGATATCAAGGAGGGCGATGACGTGTACTTCGAGTGTCACGTGCGCGCCAACCCTCCCGCCAGGAAGCTCTCTTGGTTACACGATGTATGTATATTATAGTTACAAAAGTAATGAACACGAATGTCATGCAAATATTGTTCTTAATAGCATCATTCCGTAGCCGAGTGCAGCGCCGCGTCATGTCGCGGCTTCATGGCTGAGTGTGGCTGCGTCCGACGACGGTAGCGCCACGCGACGCGACGTGGTACTAAATATTGAACGTATTTCAAAGAGAAACATACAAACCAGGGCCCCAATTCTCTTAGCTATTGACCAAACGCCACACTACTGCGATGCTTCTGCGATCGAACTGCTATTAATGTCAAATTCGCTAGTCTGCTAATTCTAGCTCCTATTCGTAGTTGTATAGCAATCGCGTTGCTATCGCATGGCTGTGCTATGGCTTGCACATTTTGCCACTGAAATAGTAATGAAAACTTGTATCAATTAAGCATCAGTCAAAATATCAATACAGTGGTTTTCTAGCAAACAATAAATTATATAAATATATTTAAATCAATTAGCTATTTTTCTATCTAAAATCCTCCAATATATTTTTTTATGCCACTGGAGCAACGCTAAATAGCTTACAGCATACCAAATATGTCAAACACTATTGATAGCAAGCCACTGACTTGCGATCGAACCTAAATAGCGGGCAGACTACGGATACTGTCAAAAACTATAATTTTCATGCAATTAAGTTGCGTTAACGCCGTTCAATAGCTAAGAGAATCGGGCCCCTGTATAGTGTCCCGACGTGACGTCCCCTGCTGCTGCTGCCTGCTGTTGACTACGGAGTTATACAAGATTTTGTATATATATATATATATACACAAATATATATTGTATATATTTGTTCAAGATACTCATCTTTATGTGTATCGTATAGGAGGAAAATTTGCTTCATGAACGAGTTCATGAAGCTACTATTACATATTCAGAGAGCATATTCCCTCTTCAAAGGCCGGCAACGCATCCTCGAGACCTCTGGTGTTGCGAATGCTCGTGCAACGGTAATCACTTACCACCAGGTGAGGTGGCTGCTCGTTTGCCCTACTATCCCTTAAAAAAAACTACTTTGATAAAATTTTTACGTAAAATAAAGTTCCTACAAATTAATGCGTCAACTTAGTTATATGTAAAACTATATGTGATCAGACACTTCTGACTGGAACCAAGAAGTGCGATACGAAGACATGTTTCAAAATCAGTAGAGAAAGAACTTCGCAATCTAACCTTAAATTTATACATCATTATAGTTAACATCGTTATAGTTACTATCTTAGATCTAATTGTTGTCGTAAGTGGTGGAATATTTTAATCTCCAACAATTTGACTTGTATCCCTTGAACTAGAAACTGATTCAAAAGATGAACGGTAGGTAAGAACGACAATGATCCCGCGGTGGATGCGACGCAACAATAGCTGCGAGTGTTCCCGAGCGCGGCCGGCCGACAGGCAGCCGTGTACGGTCCGATAATCGCTTTGTGCCGTTTTAATCAGTAATGTACAGACATGACATTTTTTGTGTCGCTTCACCCTTTCAGGGGCAATCAGTCGCGCGTTGTTATACGGATCGCGACACGCATCACCGCGCTCGCCTCCACTCGTCGACTGTTTTTGTCGTAGGGATTGTTTCACGGTTTTGTTGCAGTAGGTCGACTTACCCACTTATCACCACGCACTGTACTCGCAGTGCTCGCTGCAAATACGTTCGTTCTCGACAAGCTCTACTATTTTAAATTTCCGATCCACGAAGCGCAAGCAAAGAATTTTGCCGTTTAAAACCGTGCATTGTTCCGGTATATTTATTACTGATCAAAAACTGTGATGCGGAATTGTGTATGATGGGTGAATTATTGGTGCGTGCGGCTGCGGTTTGGTGGCTGGCCGCGCCTCATGCCGGCTCGGCCGGTGGCATGGCGGCCTGCGGCGGGACACAATGCAGCTATCCGCTCGTTCCATATTAATTTTTGTACGCTATATTTCCCGAACAGGCCATCACACCTATAATATTCCGATCCGCGTTTTGTTGAAGGGCAGTTTGAAACGTCCATTTGTCCAGCGCGGTGACGACATGCGTCATTGTTTAAGCGTGATTGTTTTTGAAAAATGGTCCTCGCTCGGAGCCGATGCGACGTGGATAATTAAAAGGCCAAAATTTACAGCTAACGTTCGCGCCAGCTATGCGACGACTATCCCTGATTTTTTTGGGAAATAAATTTTAATCGACGTTGTTTTTGCTGTGTCGCCGGCAATTTGCGTTTCACGGGAGCCGTGTGTAATGGGCGCGGCGCGGGCTATGGCGGGGGTCATCTCGGTCCGGCCGGGTCCGACCGCCCTCCCGGGACTGCCTAAATTATTCAATATTAACGTTACATCCCTTCCTCCTAAAACAGATTGACGACAGAATATATAACGAGGCCATTATTTATCAAACATGTTGCTATTCTGTAATCCCGCTAGTCGGCCGATCTTGTCTACTTTAATCTGTGTCGTAACATTCGAAGTTAAATATGATATGTGAAATAATATAACTGCCGCGAATACCTTATATTAATAATAAAGCAAACGATGCGATGCCAGCTGCCGTCGAATTCGTCTGTTGCTGCTGAATTTCAAAAGCGTTTCTCCGAATCAATTTAGCGAAAACGGAATGTTTTTGTTCGACATGCCTGAAAAGTGTTCATTTTCTTTGAAGAAATCGGTACAGAGGTAATAGAATAAATGTAGGTAGGTAGAATATATATCAGATGAAGTCGGCGATGCGTGGTCGGGAGCCTTGGGAAATCTGAGTTGTCGCGCCCCGCGGCCCGTCGCTCTCACCACCATGTATGCATCAGAATCTATGATTTTTACAGAAATGTATTTCAAACTTTATACTTTTCGAGCATAGCTAAGCAAAGCAACCATTTGTTACCTAATGCACACTAACTTGTACCCTACTGTAGGTATAGAATATTGACAGAATGCGACTAGGGTGTGTAAATTAACAATGAACTAAATGATTTATGGATTTATATTGACTGAATATTGATTTCAAGCTCCCGAGGATAAAACGAATAAGGATATGCAGGGATTTGCTTTTTTTTTTAAGTATTTACTAGCACATGGATTCATATTATTATTTTCTGCATATCTTCTAGAGTTGGTGTCATTTTTATCGGATTCTGATACAAACAATTCCAAGTATCCAACCACAATATAAGGAAAAAATACAAAAGTGAAGTCAGAACACCTATTTTCATATCGCACAGTACTAGCGCCGTTATCTGCCGTTATAACGCCGCCCGCCCTCCGGAGGGCCGTTACGCGAGGAACCTTCCCTGCACAATATTCCGCCCTGGAGAGATACTTTTGTTTTTGGCATTATTCCTTATCATAAATCATGAGGAAAGGGAAACTGAGTAAGCTTTTATAATTAACGAAAAATTCGTTTAAATATGTGATGATTATAAGTTAAAAAGAAAAGATTCAATTTAGATCTCGTTGTTCAAGTTACATTACGTCATTTACCTTAAAATATAGAGTACATAAAATGATGCATTTATGGTTTTGTATGATTTACGGGTATTATTTTTTAAATAAATAGCAAATCAATATTTTATTTATAATAAATTATTGGAGTACATTTTTGTTCCGGACAGAAAAAATAATTGTACTCCAATAATTTGTAAATGGTATTTTCGCTCAGCACCCAATAGTGCTTGAATTCATATTAAAAAAACGTACATCATATTTTTAATTATTGAATAAAATGTTCAACTAAGTATTCCAACGAAAATCGGGCAAATGCGAGTCAGGGCTTGCTCTCGTTCAATTACAGTTTCACACCAACAAAACCATGTAAAATAAGTGTTTGTTGGTTTTGATCAAAGAATCAAACCGAATTATACCTTGTTGTTGTTTGGTATTTGTAGGTTAGATATAAATAGTGCTTATTTTTTATATATATCACAAAAACCCGTAACTGGTTTCGTTTTTGTAGCAACAACGGTTCAAAATTTACAACTTTGACGGTCTCAATTTTGTTATCTTTTAGATAAAAATACTTAAAATAGGCGTTTATCTTACTTCATATAATTTACTATAAGGATTGTATTAAAAAATTAGCTTACTTATGGTATTTTGATTTTTTATCGCCACATTGTCTCGCCGCCCGTTTCAAATGCTTTGTAAAGATTGTATTAACGCGTGAATTTTGTGCGCCTACCACCTAACACGAACCTACGCGATGTAAACCGTATACAGTTATAATTATTTGATAAGCATAAATACTTCCATTTTTTACTATCATTTTCTTGCACGTTACATATTCTACACTGTTATGTTAAATTGACCTAAACGCATTGTTCTTGTATTATTGAACACCATTAATTTGTGTGAAACAACCAAAAACCTGTTTATATTAAAGCAGGGGTCAGTGCGCGAGACTTGAGCTACTGACCCCGAGCGTTCAACACTCTCGTGGTCAACCAGGCATCATTTGTGTACCTATACTCATTATTATAATTTGTTGCCCAAGCTATCATTCTTGCTAAAATCTTACAGTAGATGATCGATAGGTATATGGTAGATAGATGGTTGGATTCCTCGTGGGGTGCCGGGTTAGAATTGCAGCTCCCCATATCATCCCATGGGTGTCGTAAAAGGCGACTAAGGGAATAATTATACTGGAAGGTTGGCAGCAGTGCCTTCTATAGAACTACTATCTTACACTGCGATCCCCAAGCTGCCTGCCAAGCGTGGGGATTATGACAAATACCCCCTTAATAGGTGAGGTTGTGTTCAGCAGTGGACGATCCGGCTGATACAGTACAGTACAGATAGATGGTAGGCGGTGATAGGGTCTAGAGATAGTAAAGTGTCTCTCAAGGACAGCTGCTGGAACCTTAGCTACTTTCAGATAGATTTTCTACTCTAGGATGGTAACTAGCCATTTGAGAAATTGTATGGATTGCTCATCTGGCTGGATACGATAATGCTTAACTCGCAGCGGGGAACGAACTATGGACCTTCGGAGTGACAGTCCATAGTCATTACCGCTGCGACAACACAGCTTTTCAAAGTATATTGATAGTCTAAGTAGATATTTGGGGACCTCAGCATTCTTTATCTACATTACTATTGTTCAGCGATACAATTTAAATGGACGACTTCCATCAGGAGTAGTTGTTACTTTTAGCATTTAACCTGAGTTGATTTGTAATAAACAGAACGTCTTTTCAAAAGATACCAATTCAGTGCGACGTACGTAAGTACTTGTTATCAACAACATATCATTTTCGAAGAAATATCAATAATTTAACGAGAATTTTCGGACGAAGATATCTTTCAGTAAACTGTAAATAAGTGCTATAGTCAGTACTTACCTGTCCTGAGTCAGAGAACTGAGTTTGGCTCCATGGGATGCCGAAAAAACTGATAAATTATAATGAATTCCATATATTTGGCACCTACCTTACATCAGTAAGAGCTGAACGGCATTACTTTTGCCCGTCATTTGTTCACTTTTCATTTCATCGAGTTTCATAATGCCTACTTCAAAGTCCGCAGCGGCATTTGAACAATAATTCCCTGCACGGCGGTTTGTAAAAATAATCTAAATTATACACATCGGATGAATCTATAACTGAATAAACTGGAAACACATTTTATTTTAGCACTATTGTTAAGTAGTTCCATAAGGAGCACGATATACCCAGCCAAAGCAGAAATTAGAATTTTGTATAAATATTTGATAACATCATATTAAATTAAGCTACAGACCTTGTTGGTACTGTAACTTTGTTGAACTTAGCATGAGATGAGCAGGATACTGTTTATCCGAGGACAGTGCGCGAAGCCAAGCTAAAGCGAGATTGTATATGCCTCCCACGGGAAAGTCGACCGTAATTACCTACACACCTATATAAATAAAATGAGCCTATACAAATAACATAATATACCTGTACTAAGCTTGGCTTTCTGTCGACCAGAATTGATTTAAAATACAATGTTTTTCCTTTTGTGTAGTCTATCCATGATAGGGTAGGTTGTAAGCACTCATGTTAGATCCTTTTAGCATTCAAGGCAGTATTATACTCTGGATTGATAATGTCTTAAAGAAGAAAGAATTCATCTCATAATGTTTATTAGGAATAGCAGTAGTCAACCCTACAAGGTTGTTAGCCATTTACCAATAACCCGATATGAATGTTGTGCCAGCCCTATTTCCAGTGGAGTGAGAACAGGAAGAAAAAGAATTGTATTAAGATATAATAATCATTAAAATCCATCACAACTTATTCAAATCTTGTTAAAGTTTTGTTTTTCGTGTTCCTTACGTAAATATCAAAACGATCGCTAACTCTGTTGGCTGTCTATCTGTCCGAGTATATCACGCATATCTAGCTAGTAAACGGAATGTGTTACAAACCTGAAATTGTGATATTTTATGTAGAACGATGACCCAAAGATTACTACTGGACTAACTGGAGAAGACTATTTAATTATTTTTCAAGGGCAACATACTCGTATGAGAAAGTATAGCTAAAAAAAGAGCTTTTTTGCACTAGCATGTCATGTCAACGTCTTGAGCTCTTTAAGTAGAATAACAAATCCTTTTTTTATTTTTGGGAAATGTAAAGAAAATGTAGTAACTTATAATTGTTTTCTTCGCTCGTAAAATGTTACCAGCCTTCACAATCAAAAACATATAAATGTTTTTGAGGATGATAAGATTTTAGATATTTGTTACAGTTTTTTTTGAGTTTCATCAGCCCATAAACATCGAATCAATAGAAACCGAAGCATTATTGGAAGATAGTGAGTTTCTAAATGCTACTGAATAAGTTGATTTTCTTTATTAACTGTTATTGCACTATCACGACTACGTTAGTAACCGTTGTAGGTGCATATAATTTCACTTAATCCTAACTCCTCTTTTTCTTATCCTTACGTCTAGCTATTGAGTGGTCAGTATAACATTTTATGATCTTCTTATAACGCAGTACCTACTTACCTTTTTCATATTTCATACATCATTATTTCTGCAGTCTTCACTTGCCATCTGACTGGAATACCATGTATCTCTAACACTCTGGGTCTCATTGTCAATCAATGTTGCCATTCAATTAATAACTGAGCCAACCCACTTTCATAATCGAATTAATATACCTATATATTCTTATTTTAATCATATTTATTTATTTATTATATAGGTATTTATATATATATACATACCTGGACGTGCGCTTCCTCACATGGCCGAATAATAAAAAGTGTGCCGGAAGCCCACTCCCAGAGACTCAGTCTACATCATTAAATATATATGTAGTACCGGTCACTGGCGAATATATTGGGATAATTTGGCAAATGAAAACGTAAAATATTAACATTTAAGGCATGAATATTCACCATCATCATCAGCCGGAAGACGTCTACTGCCGAACAAAGCACGCCACATAGAACGGCTATTAACCGCTTGTAACCATTGGCTACCCGAGACCTTCACGATGTCGTCAGTCCACCCAAGTGATGACTGATTATTAAATCTTCAAAAATTTCTGGCTGGTAAAATGTTAACCGACCAAATTTAAAACAAAGAAATTTTTCATTTTTACGTAGCCAATTCAAAATCCACATAATATTAGTTGTGTATTATAGTGTATATATTTATTTCTAGGAATAGTATCTATCTGTTGATTGAAAACCCGGGCCGTAATGAATTAGTAATACCAGTTAGTTCTCACACCATTAAATGATTTATTGAAGTAATATGTAAATATTGAAATAAATATTTGTCATCGCAGAGTAAATGGATCATTCTGTCATCGTTGAGACTGAGGCTATTTTGAATTGACACGATTGATAACTAGGCGTGGCGATGCGTTTCGGTCCTCAATGTTTGCGTCTATTTACCGCCGAGCAGCGAGCGCTCGACGCATCACAAACGTGCCTAATTACCGCCATTAATTACTCCAGCAAAAGCGCCACCTTGTCCGCCACCAACGAATACGCAATGACCTGTCAAAATAATAAGACGCAACATCAATTTCAAGTCTAGAGCTATCATAAATTTCAGGCAAAATATACATTGTAATCTGAACAATCAGTCAGGCGGTGGAGTCGGTGAGCCGATGACTTATACTCGCCGCTTAGCGGGCGGCCCCTTAATGCCGAATCATATTTTATAGCAGCAGATACAGCGCCGGATGGAATTAGTTAATTCAGATTATAAAATGAATGTTTCTCCGCCGCCGCGGAGGGTTAATGGTAGATGTTCTGACGCTTAATGCTCTGCGGAGCCACAGCAGTGCCGTAAGACGAGTTGGAGCACTGCCGCGACCCGAGCGCCTTATAATGCTTGCAGAATTAGAATGGATCGTCCAATATCGACAACGCGGGGATTTTCAGACTTTAAACTGGTGTCGGCTACGGGTCTCTCCACCCTCCCCCGCACCTCCCCGCCGCCCCCTCACCGGACCGCACTTATCTAAACCCTATCTCCGGCTCTGCGATAACTCCGCACTAACTTCGACCGAATCTCATTTGGCCGTTATGACTGTCGACCGCCGTAATGGAGTTACATTGAACAATACACCTAATTTAAATGTTAACGGGCGAACTAACGGCTGAACTGTCACGACGATGCCGAAGTGCCTGTTCTAGTATTGCCATTGTTTCAAATTTGTAGGGACCTACCCGGTGGAGACTTCGTGACTCTCATTGTTTTTGAAGCGAATTGCCGCTAGCTCCGTTTCTCCCGTCGCGTCGGCTGACTGTTTCGAATTACGAGAACGGCCAAATTCACGATTCTTGTTACAAAAAACAATTTCGTTATCTCTATGAATAAACTAGCTGTTGAACAGAGTGCTTGCGACCTAGTTAACACACAATCAACTCTCAAGATGTTTTTCTCGATAGGATAATGAATACAGAGTAAATTATTTTTCAGTAAGAAGCTACGAGTTGGATGTTTTCAACAAATAAGAATAGTAGAACATGGCGGGTGCACGGGTGCTGCAATTTAGCACCTTGGCTAGAGTGCTGAGTCATTCACTTCGCTCTCGCAGCCTTGCACCTGTATCAGCAACTTTATTATTTTCTCCTAAGAACAATATATTTTATTACTTGCTACATGATACTTTCAGAAAATTTTCCTTTATACGTATTGTCAAGAATTTAATGGTACAAATGTAGTTGATAAATTGTTCAAATGTTGATGAAAATGTCTACATTGACTGGGTACGCCAAGTAGGTATTTTTGAATAGAAATGAGCATTTTCAGTTCATACAACAATAAACACAAAGATATTTCGCGAGCTCTTGTTCCCAATAAACGTTGAAGCACACAATACATATAATCCAATAACTGGAATACGCGGGTTCCTCCAACGGCGAGGCGTAAGCAAACAGCTATCAACTGGAAAGCTCTCTTTATTCGTTAATGGTAGCTATTTTCCGAACGCGGGGGTGAGGCTCCAGGTAGCGTTAAGGAATAGGGAGGGGGGAATGATCTCGAAGATTGTGCCCCAATGAAGCTCGTCCTGCGATAATGGACAAGTGTGATTGAATCACTAGCACCCCATTCATGCCGGATTGATTCCATGATCGGGATTTTTCCCTTCCCTATAGTGTTGCCAGTGTCACTGGATAAATGGGGCTGAGATACACATTATGCGGGAGACATGATCAGGAAACTTATCAGGAACTTCTAATGAGGAAACTGCGCGGGTAGTTTGTTTGTCTGCCTTATTTGTCGGTTGCTAAGGACGTAATGTCTGCAATTACAAGTGAAAGCGATATAGGAACACGTACTATTTAAGTTTACTTATAGTGGCCCTGCTTTATTAGATAAAGACGTATGGCAGTATCAATTATTTTCAAGTATGACTTTATGAGAATAGTCAGTTCTGCGCTTTATTACAATTATTTTAGTGATTATGGTAGCTGTTGAAATTGAAAACATGTGTTGTTATTGCAATAGCATTTATTATGTTATGCAAAATTTGTGTTTTGGCGAGCACAGTGTGGAAACTACCGCATAATATCTATATTATAGTATATGCTGGCAGGGACGATTTTTTTCCTTGTATTTGGATTTTTTTCTTTGTGTCATCACTAATATGTTAGTTTGACCACAATCAGACATTTTAAATTAAATGAAATGAAAATTTCTAGATATCAATAATATATTTATTAGGTAATTAATATTAATAATTCTGTAGCTGAAAGGTAAATGACCTTAAGTGCCAAGCGATAAGGTTATAGTACATCCGATTAATGATGATAAAAGTAACGTAACATAGTAAAATTCGCCTATAAAAAAATTAAGACGTCGTCGTATTGTTGTGAATTAAAAACTTATGATGACATTATTGCTTTTGCTAGGAGATATGTGAAAAATTGGATGCCCAAACCTTCCGAAGCCTTTTTTGTGGACTTAAGGTTCTTTACCATTGGGTAGTATTACAATTACTAAGTATCATTATGGTTGTTATGACGCTACCTCAATGATATAAAATTATTGAAATTGGATAATCACAAATATTGAGTGAGTTAAGCGATTGAGTATCCGTGCTCTCGTAGCGTCAAGACCTCCTGAGGATGCTTCGTTTAGAAGCGAAACGCGTCGAATACTCTTCCGGTCTGGCTGTGTGGCGTTTGTGACGTCACGTTGCGCGCCAGCTTAACAGGAAATTAGGCGGAATTGTCACTAGATATATATAATTTTTATAAAGAATTTTTAAGTGTTTTATTAAATAATTAAATTGATGTTTTCTTAAAATACTTTTAAAATATTTGTTAATAATAAATATGGATTTCCGCAAAGTAACGCCTGAATCTATTCATTATATTGAAATTGGTATAATATTAAACATATAGCACCTACTTGAAAATTTAGCAACGCTAATAATAATTGCATAAAAATATCAATATGTTGTCAAAATTCTGGTAACCACAAATCAACTCTCTGTCTGATTAGGATAGGTCACGAGCTGTACCATCATGGACCATTTTTTCTCATATAATCAAGCAAATATTTTCCGCTCTATATCAGAATGAATACCATCGACCTCCAAGTGGGTGTCGATTTTCAGTAGGTATTTGTGGCTAATAACTTGCAAATTTGGTAGCACATAATAGTTTGTATCTTTTTGTTATGTGGGATACAATTATCGGACTATATTATGACCTCTCTTGTAAATGTGTTTAATGTACCTATAATTATCTTCAAAACATTTGATCAAGCCTGATGAAAGTTCCTTTCCTCCACGACCTGATATGGATTTATCCACGTAATGCAGTTTGATATTGTGTAAATAAAAGTCCACAACTTGCGTAGATAGAAACTGAGACCATTAATTAGTAAAAGAGTCGATCAACATTTTTGTAAGTCTACAGTTATCAGCAGATTTTGAAGCACTCGTACCGAACTTAACTAAAGTTAAGCAACGTCTGTCGCGGTCATGACTTGGATGGGTGACTGCTAGTAACATTGAAGGTTTTTAGCAAATAATAAATTGGTAATTTAGTATTATATCGTGTTTTATTTATCGAACTGTGTCTCTAACAAAATTACATAAAGCACCACAACTAGCGCCACAGAAGTGAGCGGATGAAACTTAAACTAATTACGAGTGCGTTCCATTTCTATCACCCACCCCAGAACGCAATCCCATATTAAATACACAAAACAGATGTTTATCAATAGTTACACCTTTAGTTAACACATCAGAAACATTATCTTTACCTTTTACAAAACAAAATTTTAATCTTAAGTTATTTACATGTTCCTTTAAAAAATGATGTCTAATGTCTATATGTTTAGACCTCGGTAGGTAACAATCATTAGCAGTGAGTTTTATAGCACTTTGATTGTCACTGTAGATGACTAGAGTGTGGTCGGACTGTCCGCCAAGCTCTCTTTGCAGTTGCTGCAGCCACAGCGCTTCCTGCGCCGCCGCTGACATGGCCATGTACTCAGCCTCTGCTGTGGATAGGGCCACGGTCTGTTGTTTGCGGGAACACCATGACACTGCGCCACCCTGTAAAATAAAAATATACCCTGTGCATGATTTCCGGTCACGGGTGTCACTCGCCCAATCCGTATCACAATACCCTGTGAGTTTATCTAGACCATCCTTGGTATAAGTAACTTTGTAATGTTTAGTCCCTTGTAAGTATCTCATTACCCTTTTTACGGCAGCCCATTGCTCACATGTAGGTTCTTTATTATATCGACTGAGGGCATTCACTGCATATGAGATATCTGGTCTTGTTCCTTGGGCTATATATAATAAGCAGCCTATGGCATGCTGATAAGGGCAATCATATGGAACTTCATTGCTGTTATCAAATTTCAAACCAACTTCTATGGGTGTTTTTGCGGGTTTACAATTTGCCATGTTGAATCTTAACAGTACTTCATTTATATACTTTTCCTGGTCTAATGTAATTGCATCCTTTTCTCTATTTATGTTTAAGCCCACACATTGTTTTGCTTGACCAAGATCTTTCATATTTAATTTTAAACATAATTTTTTCTTTAATTCTTTAGTTATTTCTGATTGGGGGCTGAAAATTATTATATCATCAACCCAAACTGCAATATAAATTCCTTTATTGACATCATAATAAATACAGGGATCAGTCTTTGATTGCTCAATTCCCATTTCTTTCAAGACATTGCTTAACTTTTCATTCCACAATCTGCTTGCCTGTTTAAGCCCATAAATGGACTTAAGTAAGTGACATACTTGGCCTCCTTTAGTATACATCTCTGGCTGTATCATGTATATGTCTGTATCTATTTTTCCTTGCAGAAATGCTGATATGGCATCCATTTGTTCAATGTACAAATTGTTCTGTGCTGCTAGAGCAAACAAATAACGAATAGAGGTGTATCTTACCACTGGAGAATATACTTCTTGGTAATCAACCCCTTTCTTTTGAGCATATCCTTTTATGACTAGCCTTGCCTTGTATCGAATTATATTTCCCTGTTGATTGGTTTTTGTTTTAAATATCCATTTGCTTGGTAAGACCTTTTTGTTAATGGGAAGGTCAACAAGCTGCCAAGTTTTATTTTCCATTAGAGAGTTATATTCCTCATCCATTGCTTTCTTCCACTCACTAGCATGTGGGGATGACAGGGCCTCTTCCACACTTTGTGGATCTGATACACTTGTGTATAGACAAAGCAATCCCTTTATGTCTTTATTAATCTTATTACGTGGCCTCAATGTCACGTTGCTTGCCTGTTGGTCCTGTGGTGATAATGGTCTCGGGGGCTGATAACTATCATCAAGGTCAGCTGAGTCAGTTTCATACTCACTAGAATTTTCATCCTCGGATCCATTCAAAATAGGTTCAGTAATTGAGCTACTTGACTGAGGAATGATGACCGATTCTTTCAGTTGCTTATTTTGTTCAGAAATAGCATGATCTTGAAACCTAACTGCCTCATCTTCAATTGGTCTGGCTGAAATTGAACACTCGTTAGTTTCATTAATATTTTCAAAGAAAATAACATCCCTGCTCTTCATGACTTGATGGGTTATAGGATCCAAAATGCGATACCCTTTAGTGGTTTCACAATAGCCAACAAATATCATCTCCTTTGATTTCTTGTCCCATTTCAAACGTTTTTCCTTCGGTATATGAACCATTACCTTTGAACCAAATATCCTTATATGGTTCAGTCCGGGTTCCTTTCCTGTCCACATTTTATATGGAGTAGTATTTCCCAGTACTTTAGTTGGTGATCTGTTGACGATGTAAGCAGCTGTGGCTACAGCTTCAGCCCAAACTGGTTTCTCTAAATTTGCATAAAATATCATGCACCTTGCCTTTTCTACTAGCGTGCGATTCATACGTTCTGCAAGGCCATTTTGCTGTGGGGTGTATGGGGTAGAAGTCTGATGAATAATACCACATCTAGCCAAATATGAATCAAAATTGGAGTTGCAATACTCTTTGCCATTATCAGTTCTTATAGCTTTAATTGTATGATTCAATTGATTCTCTACTTTACTCTTATAGTCCTTGAAAATTTCTAATATATTCTGTTTATCTTTGAGAAAATAAATATGAACCATTCTCGAGTAATCATCAATAAAAGATATAAAATATTTCATACCTCCATAAGATTTATTTTCCATTGGACCACACAAGTCAGAGTGTATCATTTCCAGTGGCTTTGTTGCTCTGGTTCCAGCATGCTTGAAGGGTAACCTTGTTTGTTTACCTTCGCAACAGGTGGAACATTTAATATCTTCTTGTGTATCCATTGACAACATAACCCCATCAGCACAATCAGGCAATTTCTTAAGAGCTGAAACATTTAAATGTGCCATCCGAAGATGCCATAAATTAATATCATTCGGATTAATTTTACTAGACACCAGATGTGCACTTTCACTATTATTTACATAGGTGTCTAAAACATATAATTTATTCAGTAAGGTAGCTGAGCACAATAATTTTCCATCTGCATTTAGTATATTACAACCATTCTCATTGAATGACACCTTATATCCATTTTTAGTGATTGTGCTCACTGACAATAAATTAACGGCTAATCCAGGTACATGGAGAACATTTTTTAAATTAATTTTCTTATGTTCAGAAATTTGAATACTGATGTCCCCAACACATTTTACAGGCAATGGCTCCTTGTTGGCAACAGTGATGGTTTTAATTGATGGTTCTCTTATATTGTACATCAAATCTTTGTTGCTTACCATGTGTGCAGAGCAACCGCTGTCAATATACCATTTCTCACTTTGTTTACTTGAAAAAGCTGAAAAAGCAGCAACAAAACTTTCTTGTTTATTAACATCTTTGGTCACTGTTTTCTTTGCATGTTTACAGAACTTTCCTATGTGTCCATAGCCATTACAATTATAACATCGGGGACCCTTATTTTTTTCAAATAACTTTGGCTTCTGTTGGCTATTCTTATGATATTTTTTCTTATAATTGGAATAGAATGCACTGCTCGAATCTTCAGATTTCACTTCTTGAAGCAATTTAGTTTTTATAAAATCAGCACTAATTTTAGCACCCGAGTTTTCCAACCACATAATCATAGGTTTATATTCATCAGATAAACCTGCTAGCATTAATGTGCCAAGCCATTCGTCATTCACATCAAAACCTATATTTCTCAGTTTGTGAGCAGCACTCATGATCCTGTTAACATAATCTTCTATACTGGCGCTTGATTCCAGTGAAGTATTGATCAATTCCTTCAACAAGCCCACTTTTCTAGTCAGCCCATTGTCGTCAAAGGCCTTATGAAGATTGTCCCACACCTCTTTGGCAGTTTTACACTCCTGAACATGAACGTAGTTTTGAGTGTTTATCAATAAAATAAGTTTGGATTTTGCTTTGACGTCCTTCACTGGATCGACTATTTTTCCAGCACTATATTCGATGCAATCCCACAAGTCCTCGTGCTCCAGGTATGTTTTAATACAGAATCTCCATGTCGAGAAATTCTCTCGTCCATTCAACTTCTCAATATTGAACATACTTGAGCTCATCTTCAAATATTACCACGCCGGATAGGTAACCTCACTTTTGAGTACTCGGTAATACTTCGGAATTACCCCGGATTTATTATTTGCAACTACGGAAGCAACCACGCTCTGCTACCATGAAGGTTTTTAGCAAATAATAAATTGGTAATTTAGTATTATATCGTGTTTTATTTATCGAACTGTGTCTCTAACAAAATTACATAAAGCACCACAACTAGCGCCACAGAAGTGAGCGGATGAAACTTAAACTAATTACGAGTGCGTTCCATTTCTATCAGACATTACTACTGAGTGTTTCCGTGCTTCAGAGGGCACGTTAAGCCGTCAGTCCCGGTTATTGTGTTAGGATGGCAGTCGTTAAAGTTTTAAAGCTACCACCCTCAAGTAAAAAATCTGTCGCCAAGCATCTAACGGTGTGTTCCGGCAGCTGTCCTTGAGAGCCAGTGAAATTACAGGCACATGAGACTTAACAACTATGTCCCGAGGTGACGGGCGCAGTGCAATTCACGGATAATCTCTAATCTGAGTCGCATCGCTGACACAGTGACAGTATTCAAAAAGAAAACTCGTCACAATTTTATTCGTTTCCGGGCACGTCATCGGTTTTGTCCGCCCAGTGACCTCAAGGTTGCTTTTAGAGGCGCTACACTGTTTCCGAAAACCAGCATAATACAATACTTTTTTGGCCAAAATACTTTCACAGTCGGCGCAAACACAACTGCGTGAAAAAAAGACCATGAAAAGTCACAAGTGTCAAACATAGACAAAGTTTATGCCCGCACTAAGATTAGGATTTTAGAATGCCCAGTCACAGAACATATAGGTTCACAGTTTTGTCGAAAACGGTTATGTCCACAGGTATACCTAAGCATCCTTAATAACAGCACTTGGCCCTACTGAATCTTTGCAACGTGTGAAATGACGCTTCTAGAATGTCCGGCGTCTGTAAGCGCCATCCAGCTAGTGTACGATTTAGATCGTTATCGGGTGTTTGGGCGATGGGCCGTCACAGATGTCACTCGTCCGAACTCGGGCATCCGTAAACGTCCGTAATTTGTTATAGTGACGCGACGCCCTGAAATATGATGCGAGTGAGTCAGCGCTTTGTCAAACTTGCTGTTAGCTCCCGGTCCGGGTGCTTTACATTTAATTTATGCTCAAGTTGAGGATGAGTGATGGACGTAGGATAACGTCGTTAGCGCAATGAAAGTAGTTATAATAAGTGCGGAAAATAAATTTGCGTAAATAATTTTCGGTAGTTTTACAAACAAAATAAACGTAGGCATATCTGCACTAGAATTCATCAGTATCAAATATAAGTCTCCTATCCATAAGAGTATCGAAAGCAAATTAATGTATGGTTGTGTCTTAGCTGCTGAACTGCTCATCAGCGGTTACACATTTCATAAGGATAAGTTGATAAGTATTAAGGAAATGAATTTGTTTCATTTTACTTATCACGTCATAAACATTGTGCGGGTATTCTCTATATACCATTTCTTAAACTTTAGACAGGGTTATTGGTAAAATGCTAATAACCTCTTAGGGTTGACTTCTGCTAGTCCTAACAAAAGTTTTGAGATCAACATTTTTTTTTATGTTTTTTTTGTGTTTGTTTATGTGTATTTGACGGAATATGATGGAAACTTATTCATTAAGATTCAACGATAAGTATCAATTCCAAATGTAGTGTAATAATGACTAGTGGCTCTCCGAGCTGTAGACCTCGCGAGTCTGCCCTTGCATAGCTTACAATTGAATAAAGGTCCACTGCGCATGTTAATGGGAGAATGGGTCAAGAAATCCAAAATCTAGATATGTAATGTAAATAATAAATGATTTTCTTGGACTTGTGTCTAAGAAAATCAATGACACGCGGCCACAGCGAAGGCTAGTTGTATCAGAAATAGGTAGGTAAGTAGTAAATATACAATAATTTTACATACTTGGTAATCTATTTATCTCGTATTAATATACTGGCTACAAAACATGGAAAGAAATAAATAATTGATTACACGAGAGAAAGAGAGCATATCTCTTAGGCAACTGACGTGCGTATCAGAACGTTGTCATTAAATTAAGCGCAGGCGTCCATACTTTCAACACCTTGTAATGTATTTCTCCGTCATTTTGAAAAATTCCCAAATCAGAATCGACAAAAAAAAATTATGGACTTATCAAACCTGCTTACAAAATTTCGTGACAATCGGTTGAGCAATGCGACCTGTAGAGGAGAACAACCGGACATACCAAAGCATTTTTGTCAAGTTGAAGCAGAGACGCTTAGCTCGAACTAATAAACGAAACGTGGTGAAAAATTAGGCGAAATTGTCAGTTTATATTTTTTAAGTGTTTTCAAACATATAAATGACATGTTTTTATAAATATTTTTTGTTTATTTAATTGTTATTATTAAATATGGATGGATTAAATTTTATTTCAAAGCTAAATGAATGCTTATTATCACTTGTTTATCCCCGAAGAACTGAAGACGTGACTGAACACCCATTGAATACAAAAAGATACGCTAAAACAATGTTGTCAATTCTAATTTTGCAAGCAAAGCCACGTTCAACATGGGTCGCAAACATTTTTCGCCATTTTCGTTCGCTTTAGCATAATTAAGGATATTCTGTGGAGGACTCGCTAATCGCTTCTGTTACGCTGTTTTATGTGCGCTGTCATTTCGCTTTAAAAAGGTTCACATTCCTCGATCCTACGCTAATTGTCGCGATACAGCGCAATGTGGTGCTTTGTGTCGCGCCGCCTCGCCCCTTTTAATGAGCCACTCTCTTTTGTTATAACCCCATAGGCTTTCAGCACCGTGCGTTGTGTCACTTTGGGGAAGGGTTTTTGAGTGTGTTATTTATTTTAATAATGTCTGACATTAGCTTAAAGTACTTATGACAAAATAAATGATTTATCTTTTCTCATATTAATAAAGTGTATTTATTATTGATATTTGTAAATATTTTACGTTTTAACAATACGTTATACCTTTATTATAACAAGATTTAAATTAAGAGTTACTTATTAGCCTCGTATCTTTTTTTTTTATTCCTGATAGGTTAGCCTTTGACCACTATCTCACCTGATGGTAAATGATGATGTGGTCGAAGATGTTGTTTAGGCTAAACTAGAAGTACTGGCTCTCAAGGACAGCTGCCGGAACACACTGTTAGGTGCTTGGCGACAGATTTTTCTACTTGAGGGTAGCTAGCCAGGCGGCCATGCGCAAAATGTAATAAAAAAATATTATAATAATTTTTACACAAACACATAAAACCTTCTATTTAAGTCATGTTACTAAGAAAAGATTCATATAAAATGTTTAATATTTTTTTTTTTATTAACTTCTATATATATTTATTTTTTGGTCTAATGTTTTTTTTATCGCGCAAAATCATTAACCTCTTTTTGCGCAGTTGGATAAAAACTATCCTATGACCATCCCCGTGTCTCAAACTATTTCCACACCAAATTTCATCCTAATCGGTCCAGAAGATCGCTTATCGCGCAAAACCATTAACCTCTTTTTTGCTCAGTTGGATAAAAACTATCTTATGTTCATCCCCGTGTCTCAAACTATTTCCATACCAAATTTCATCCTAATCGAGTCCAGTAGATCGGTTATCGCGCAAAACCATTAACCTATTTTATGCGCAGTTGGATAAAAAACTATCCTATGGTCATCCCCGTGTCTCAAACTATTTCCATACCAAATTTCGTCCTTATCGGTCCAGTAGATCAGTTATCTCGCAAAATCATTAACCTTTTTTTGCTCAGTTGGATAAAAACAATCCTATGACCATCCCCGTGTCTCAAACTATTTCCACACCAAATTTCATCTTAATCGGTCCAGTAGTTTCAGAGCCTATTCAATGCAAACAAACAAACAATCAAATCTTTCCTCTTTATTATATTAGTTTAGATAAGTACATACTAGAAAGTCATGACTGTTGGACACGGCAAACTTGCGAACCTCCTACATATGAAATGTTCTACAGAACGACGTCTTCCCGTTGAGCAAAAATTTCGGCCAATACTATAAAACAGATCCTTCTAAAAAGATTACTCAAGAGAGCAAGCACCACGAGCGTTGCTTTAATTTCTTAAGACTAATTGTTTTTGTTTTGAATTTGCTTGAACGTTACTGAATCTCATTAAATACACATAATATTTTAATGTTTTTTTAAATAAATATGAAAGTGACCAGAATTTATCTGACTAATTAATATACCTAACCAATAACTTGTCTCTTTTCTCTGTGATAAAACAATAATGTCGGGCTAGTACCACGCTGGCCGATACTGTTTAACACTATAATATATAAATTGAGGGTGTATTACCTCCAGGACCGGCCGCTGGCGCACAACGCGTCGGCGCGCGTGTTCCACAGCAACCAGAGCCTGGTGCTGCAGAAGGTGACGCGGCACAGCAGCGGCCGCTACGCCTGCTCCGCGCTCAACGCCGAGGGGGAGACGGTCTCCAACGAGCTGCACTTCAGGGTCAAATGTGAGTGCTTTTTCATATACCTATGCTGTATAAGATAAAAATTAAAAGCAGATTAGAATGATTGTCATTGTAGCCACTTACATAGCGAAGCAGATCATATCATATTTAAGTAAGTGGTGGTCTATATTGGGGCTTTGTACTAAAAACAGGGTCCCATTTCGAACCCTACATCATCCTACCTGTGAAGAGCGCTCCCGTTTATATTTCGGCGGTTCAAATATTCAAAAATTGTGCATTATCATAACGAATTGACAAAAAATAATTATAATAATTATTTAAGAATAAAATGATAGGGCTCTTTCCTAAACAACGAAACGTATTAAGAACACGGTTTTATATATTTTTTAAGAACTTCAAACTTGGTGTGATTTTTTTGCAAACAATAAGTAAAATCGATCGCGAACTAAATAACATTTTTACATATTTAGTTCCCCCATATCATTACGTGGGTGTCGTAAGAGGTGACTGTGGAAAGCAGTGCAAGATTGCACTTGTAAAGGACTATGCCATCTTGCACTGCGACCTCCAAGCCGCCTGCCAAGCGTGGAGATTATGGCAAATACTGGCTGTGTTTAGCAGTTGACGATCCGACTGATACATTACAAATACATACAAACATGTTTGTTTTTTTTATTGTTATGTTTGCAATGCCTGCTATGCGGATTACATTACAAAATTACAAATATACTATAGGAAAAATTTAAGTCATGTGCGGGATTCGAACCCGCGTCTATCCACCCCTTTAAATGGGGTATGCTCTAACCAATTGAGCTAACATGACAAAGACATACATGCGGATTACATTACAAAATTACAAATATACATACATGTTAGCTCAATTGGTTAGACCATACCCCGGCAAAAGGGGTGGATGGACGCGGGTTTGAATCCCGCACATGACTAAAATTTTTCCTATCGTATATTTGGAATTTTGTAACACATACATGAAATGACGTCTCTTTGCCGTTGGGGTAGGTAGAGACCGCAAATGTCTACTTACTACGATCCTTACATATCGCTTTTGCTTCATTTACACTCATCAATCCTTTCATAGGCGTCGGTTTAGGGTACTCCTGACATGGCCTTTTTGAGGTTCCGTACCCAGAGGGTAAAAACGCACCCTATTACTGAGACTTCGCTGTCGTCTTCGGTCCGTCTGTATCCAGGCTGTATCTCAGGAACGGTGATAGCTAGACAGTTGACATTTTCACAGATGATGTATTTCTATTGCCGCTTTAACAACAAATACTAAAAATAAAATAAAATAAATATTTAAGGGGGGCTCCCATACAACAAACTTGATTTTTTTACCGCTTCTTGCTCGATACTAATAACGGTGACAGGTAGACGCTTTAACTATTCACAGAATATTCAGTTTTATATTCTCTTTAAATATAATAAATGAAATAAAATAAATATTTAAGGGGGCTCCAATACAATAATAGAGGATTTCGCCGTTTTTTTGCTAAAATAATAATAATGAAAACAGGTAGAAACTTGAAATATTTAGTTATATATAATATTTAAAAATAAACAATTATGGATACGATTCCGAATGAGTAAGTATAGGGTATTTTCCATCCAAACGTACCTACTCATTTCAATCGGACACTGCGAGAAGTGTCTGTAACTCGCAAGATAATGGTAAGGAACCATTCGTGCGCGAGTCCCACTCGCTCTTGGCCGGTTTTTTTTTTTCAGAACGTCTTCAATCTGATTTCGGACCGTTCGTCTAGGTACGTCTCCCCCTTCCAACACTTCCATTCACTTGTCCCATGTATGTTTGTTTAGTCATTCTCATTTCATTCATTCTCTCCACATGTCCAAACCATCTTTACAGACCTTTCTCGATTTTTGTCACTACATCCTCATTCACACCACAACGTTCCCTTATCACACTATTCCTTATCCTGTCACTCCGTTTGACTCCAATTATGCTCCTCAATGCTCTCATCTCCACTGCACTTATTCTACTTTCATTCATCTTCTGCCATACCCAACTTTCACTATCATACATTAGTGTCGGAATCAACAAAAATACATACAACAAATATTATTATGTGTGTGCGTTGTTACGGAACCATTGGTGTCCGACTTACAATTATTGGTCGTTTATTATTATCTATAATCAACTTGTATAGGTATGACTAAATGTATTGTTAAATTTATTTTGGTTTGTCGTGTTTTATAAAAACATAATGGAAATGAAATAAAAAAATAACAAAAGCCCGTGAAGCTTCTAATCTTGAAAAAGTACTGAATAAAAACCTATTTTTCTTCCATTACCTAGAAGCAATTTACGACCGTCCCATATTTTACTGTTAGGTATCACGGCCTCTTCCTTTATAACTTACATTATAATATTGCCACTTTCCAGGTGACCTTTTCGCATTGGAGAGCGTCCTCAAAATCTTTCCTTAGGCTGAAACATTTTTATTGCCTTCCCCCGTCAGACCCTCACTCCATCTAAATGCAAAATGTACGCATCTAAACGCGCTTCGGTCGGCTTCGCACCGCATACATACTAATAAGTCCTCATCGAGTTGATAGTGTTTTGAATTCAGTGTTCCGCCTCTAAATCTTGCGGCTCGCTCATGCACTATTCACCGAGTATTTAGTTCGTGCCGTTGCCTCAAACGATAATGTCCCAGATAAAGCGCCAATATTGGAATCTGTTGAAAGTTGCGAACGAGTTGGCTCGAGTTTGGCCTCGTCGGGTACGTGACCGACGTCGCTGCCACGTTTGCATCCTACTCCCTTACTTCCCTTCTCGTAGATTTGAATCACTGCCCATATTTCTACAATCTTACTCTGATTACCGTGCCAAGCTAATATTATGAAACGAAACATGATACACAGTCTTATATTACATATGTATAATTTTCTGTTACGAACTAATCTGATCTGAATTGAAACTAAAGTTGGTATTCAGTCACATGCAATAACTCAATCGAGTATCAAATAAGATTGGTGCTCGTCGACACGAGAGTTATTTGCATCAAACTTGGATCGAATAAAGTTTGTTGTGCACTCCCCTCGAGTTGTTCCAGTCCAAGTGAGTGTATCCGAACGGATACATTTACGGCGTTGTTCTTCGCTTGGATACAACACGTATTGATTTATCGCCGAGACGAGATCGCAAACTCAGAGTTATGTGCGCCCACTGCAGGCAGCTTCGCCTTCTATTACTGTGATGCATTCCCGCGTTACTTTTATATATATACCCTCATAAAAGTTTTACACGTAAAATATAGCTGGAGCGCAGGTGAAACGAAACACAGTAATATTTGAGCTTCTTGCGGTTTACAAGTCATCAGATACGATACATTTGATTAACGACAAATAATTCTTAAATTGTAATTGTTTAAATGTAACGTTGCGGTTAATTAAGCATCATGGCGTTGAAACTGCGATTGGGGTTGAATGGAAAGCGCGTGAAGTAGTGGTTGACGTACAGTTCGAAGGGAACAATCGGAATGGAAACGGAACAATACAGTCCTTGAACCGCTCGGAATTAATTAATCGCTTGGTCTTGGGTACTATGCGGTGTGACACAAGCGCGGCGGCGCAGCGGGCCGCTCACCGCCTGCACTCGCACCACACCCTCGTCTCGCGCCGCGTCACCGCCGCCGGCCGCGGCAGCGCCGTATCGCCGTCTCCCACCACCGGTAGCCGGTCGCCGGGAAACTTTCCACTAATTGTTTTTTCCGACATCTGCCTTGATGCCTTCTGAAAGGAAATACCCGAGCTAAACTTCCTGTTTGCGATTTAAGATTAAATGCCGTTTCTACTTCTTTTATATTTGTTGAACGAACCTTTATTTTAACAAGGGGAACTATCGGATCAAAAAGATTTTATTAAGAGCTAGATTTTGACTGCGTCCTTAATTACGCGGAATTTGGATTAATTAGGCTTCTTTTGACACATAAAAATATATTGTTCTAAAGTCTGAGCAAAAACAATTTGTTTTCAATATTTGATTGCCGCGTGACAGAAATATATACAAAATAATAAACTAACAAATGCCTTAATATGTAAAATGTTTGTAAGTTTTGTTTATTACTTATTCGATACTTCGAAGTAAATACTTGACCCCCGTCTCCTCGGTAACAGGTGGTAAACGGTGACCGCAACATAATAAATTCATTATGTACTTGATGCTACTACTAACTACCAATTGTGAATATATTTCAAAAACAATTTATAGAAATGAATACTTTTATATCTGACGACAAACGCAATGCTGTTGCGTTCTGTACTTATAATTATGGGTTCTGAAAATTCTGATCTTAAAATTTTTAAAGTAAAGTACTCCATGTAGAAATACCAATACTTACACCCAACTGTAGAGGGCTATTCCGTGGTGAATCGCTGGGTTAGAATGACACTCTTCCATTTCTTCCCGTGGGTGTCGTAAGAGGCAACGGAGGGAAAAATACCAGAAAGTGGAACGCAGTGCCTTTCAAAGAAATTATAACTTCTACTGCGATTCCCCAAGACCCCTGCCAAGCGTGGGGATTATAGTTAATCCCCCAATAAGGGAGACATTTTCAACGGTGGACGTTCCGGTTGATGTAATGATGGTGATGACAACACAACTATTGAACTACATGAAGCAGTAATGGCGCCGTCGCAATGGATATGAACTGCCGCGCAGAATATCTATCGTTTGAACCCCGCCACCCCACCGGCTTGAGCTGCACTGCATGGTGATAGGCATTTTGCAAATGCTAGCCTGGGTAACTACCACTCCTAAGTAGAAAATCTGCTGCCATAACCAAACGGTGTGTTCTGGCAGCAGTACTCGGAAGACAGTAATTTTAGATTAAGCTTGAAGCTTGTAAACACTTTCGATCACATAACTACCTAGCATCGGAAGAAATTGCGATTATTTTTTTATAAAACTACATTAAAAAAATAACACCGACTGTCTAAAAATAAGGAGTACAATTTTTTTATTATCCATGTCCCAATAAGCTTTTCACACTTCTTTACAAAATCACAAATTTTCACACTTCTGTATGATAACACGTGCTAAAGCTTTTATTTATTATACTAAAAATAAATTGGTGGCCTATCTCGACGTCTTCTGAGTGATTAATTTTTATATTTCCGATAGTAAACTATCGGAAATATAAAAATTTCAAAAGGCTTTTGATAATAATTTCACCTGTTGGTTAGTAATTTTGTGGACGTGCGACGGTAGTAAACAAGGTTTACTTCGAATAGGAACTAGCTCTTAAATAATGAACACTCCTGCCACCTGTTGTGAGGTTGTTAAGGTAATTCAACCACATAGACTCATTGCAAAAGCTTCGCATTACCCAAATGATTTTGCAGAAGTAAAACAGTGATATTTTACGATTCCAATTTAAATAATAGTTACTCTTCAGCCAATTTTTCTCGGCACTCTAATTAATAGAGGCGCTTGAAAAACATCTCGAACAATAGTCAATTAGCCCGGATTGGATTGCGGTGATTAAACTCGTCTCGACGTCTGTCGGGGGATAAATAAAGGATAATAAATTACAGACGGATTGTTTAGTGTTGTGCAGCGGTGAGTGGCGGCCGGCAGCGGGCGCAGGTGCGAGCGGCGCGACCATTGCCTTAGATTATGTACTAGCTACTGTGTCCATTGCTAACGTCTGGCCTCCGCCGCCGCTCGCTGGAACTCTCACCGCACCTCGTCCGAAGTAATGGTTGAAGATATATTTTGCCAGTTGGAAGATATGGCTCCAACAAAATAAGATAGGGTTTTTTAATGGCATAACTGCTAGTATGGTACCAATAAATTGCGCTACGAAAGTAAACAGTTTCGCTACCAAGTTGTTATTGAAACGGCTTTACTCGCAACGTTAGACATGTATTGCTACTGCGTGCTCCTAAATTGGTTTAAAGATGATATGACTAACGTTCTTACACTGAATTACCTCAGTTTAATTAGAGTTTCAGATTTATCCGCTTTAAAAGACAAAGTAAATACCACCGGTAAATATCAGGCATACCAAGATATAAGAAAATAAATATAAGAAAATTATAAAATTAGAAAAAATTATATTGACAAATACATCACCTTTTTATGTTAGTCTCGTCAAACAAACAAATAAATGATAAGCTATCAGCCTCACGTTGGTAGTAACCACCCTTCACATTCCTGCGACTACTCGCACTCAACGAGGACTCATTTGCCGCCCCTCTGATAGCCGGAAGAGTTAAACAGATCCACTATTGATGAGGAAAAGGGCGTTAATTATTGTTTTGCTTAGAACCCTTTTGCCACTAATTGCTTTAGTAGAGATAGATGTTAGATACTCAGCTCAAAATTAAACATAAAGGAATTAAAGTTTTAAATCGTGCACCCTAATACCAGTTTCCTTGTGTTGTGATAAAGGTGACACACAAATTATTATAATTTGTGTTTAAAAACAAAATTAAAATGTTGTAAAGTTTGCGACATGTTCAATAGGTTTAACTCGTTAGCATCACACGCACCCAAATTTGGACATTTAAAAATGCAATTGTTATCATTATCTATGAGTCTCCGTCAATTGAGGAGGACACAGATTTGCTCCAGACTAACTCAAGTTAGTCTGGAGCAAATCTGTGTCCAAATAGAGTTTTTGTTGGATGAAAGGATGTACTTTATGAACGTAAAGATTGCGCTTTGAGAAATCGCACTATATGACCATTCTACCCGGATGTAAAAACAACACTGTGTTACTTTTCACTCGACCATCGATCAGTTACCGACTATTAAATGTTGCGTTCTGTGTCTCAAATTCAAATAGAGTAAAACCCTAAATCTTTAGATAAGAAGTAGTCGATGATTTAAAAGTTGTGACGTTAGCGTATTTAACTTTTTTTTTTTTTTTTTTTTTTTTTTTTTTTTATACATAACTGGGTAGCTCTTGACCACTATCTCACCTGATGGTAAGTGATGATGCGATCGATGATGGAGCGCGCTTACCCAGAAGGTATCTATTCACTCGCTTCTTGAAGACCCCCATATTGTACTTAACCGGAAACACAGACTCAGGCAGGGTGTTCCATTCCCTGGCGGTTCGTATGATGAACGAGGAAGCAAATCGTTTCGTTCGGGAAAATGGAACATCAACCATATAGCGGTGGCGCTTCAGAGTGTCCCTGGATGTCCGGTTATAGAATGGGGATGGCGGAATCAAGTCATGCAGTTCCGTGGCACACTCCCCGAAATGCATCCGATAGAAAACCGATAAACAGGCGACTTTGCGGCGATGCTCGAGACTTTGGAGTCTCGTGCTTACAAGTTGGTCGTCGTTAATTAGTCTCTTGGCTCTCCTCTCAATAGCTTCCAGTGTCTCCAGCTGGTAACTGTTAAATTGTTTGTATTTCATATTTTGGATGTTTTTGTGGTACATTACAAGTTTTTCATCTGAAGTGAGTTCACATATCTTATTACAACAGACGAGTTTACTAATCATTCCGCGGATTGACGATCCGAGTTCCGGATCCATCGCTTCGTTAGGGAAAAAGTCATACCTACTTGAAATTCATAGTTTAAGGTTAAGCAGCCGCTTTATGATGAACATCAGTGCTCTCTTCAATCCTCGAACTTCTTCCCAAGCTGCCAGACTTGGTTATATCCTGCTAATAACGCTTTGGATACGTTTTTAGACATTTATAGAGGGATTTTGCTGGTCTAGTGCCCTTGTGTGAAGTAGCTAAGTCATAAAGATTGATTGAATGATTAAATGTAGATTGGTTTTACTTCCAATCAATAATGTAATAAATACTATTAGTTACGGTATTTGGGGCAATATGCGCATGGGTACGCACGCAGTGTCCATGGCCGCTCGGAGTAGCGCGCTCCATTTCACGGCCAATTAGCCGCTGAACAAATGAGGAAGTCGCGCCGCGACGCCGCTACAGTTTTCCGTCGATGTCGTCCTTGCAAACCCGTGTTTTTGTTGATCAGAAAGCCGAACGTACATACTATCTTTGAAACAAAACATCTAATACTGTTATCTCTTGGTCCCTGTGGCCTGTCTTTTGTCCAGTTACTTGTATCTTTGTTAAGCGAAAGGTTCTCAAGGCCATAAATGTATCGACTTATCCGTAGAACAGAGTTCGATGTGATCATAGAGCAAAATCGATTTAAATAGCTAGACGAGATGAGCAATACGAATTACACAAATGTACGTTTTTAGAATTTTCGTATTCCTTTTAGTTTCGGAAATATAGAATCGAATAACGTTCCATCTGACATTAGCTCCGCGTAAAAACGGACGGTGTGATCAAGAGACGGCGCGTGGGGAGTGGAGGCGGTGCGGGCGCACCGTCCGATCGTCACTCCGCGCGCTGTTTGTTGGAGGGTGGGCGTTTTTGTGGCGTGTCGTTAGCATTTCTTCTGTTCTATGAAAATAATACTTTATAAAGATTTGCATACAAAACAAAAGTTTTTTAGAGATGTCACGATCACGTAAAATTTTAGGCATGCTTAAAGAAGATGCAAAACTGCCTGAGATTGGTTCATCATTTTCAAATGTTCCTGTTCTTAATATGGATAAACGTGTAAATGCTGTTGAGTTGTAAATTTTTCACTTGTATTATTTCGTTAGACACTGTATCAAGTTCTTAATTCATGAACATTATGCGTATTTTGCTTTATTGTCTTAGTTAATAGTTGTCGGCGTTCGATTGTTATTTAAGACGTTTTTTGATGGAGAATTGATGAAACGTATTTTTAGTGTGACAATACTATTTGCGTCATGCACATTTACAGGGAAATTATTTTTTCTGTAATACGTTTCAATAAAAAGTAGAAGTCTTACAAAATATTAGGACGATTTTATAGGAACACGATTTAATTTCCAAGTGTTTGATGTCAATATAGGACGTTTTCATACGGAATCTATGAAACGATTTGTTGGTTCGATATCAAAATGGAACGTTATTACTGGGATAGGGAAATCAATTAAGACGTTGTTCATTTTAAAATATCTTTAAACATAAAGATTTAAAATTTAAAATTAGTTGATTTAAGAGCTAGGTAAATTGTTATGCAATTTACATAATATTATTAATATTATTTTGTAAATACTTATCATAATTAACCTTTTTTCTAATTTCAATTGTCAATGTTGATGATAACGGCATGGCACAACAAATAACACCTTTACCTTCTGGTGGAAAATATAAACTGATAAATGGGAAGAAACTCTGCAAGATGGCGGGACCAAGGAAATTACCTGCGACAGCTCCATACCAAATGTTTTGCCTGATCCGTCTGCAGCAATCAACTTCAGACAATGTCTTTGGAAGTGCCTTCTAGGTACGAAAATTGACCATTAATACAGCTTGAAGAGCTGATAGATGTTTCTGAACACAAATCTACTCCAGTTAATTTTGAACTATCAGTGCCAACTCCTTTGCCGTCTCCTACTAATGTCCACTGTATCTGCGAAAGCATATTCTGCCCCAACTCTGACGTATACTTAAGTATTGCCAAAATGTTTAAGTCGTATTTTGAATGATTAGACTCCAAAAATACATCTACTGCCAACTGAAATGTTATTTATTATTGTCAACTTAAACTTCAATGTTGCATTCCATATTCCCAAAAAGGATCAGTGCGACGAATGCCACGTTATCCGATTTAAGAAAAATCCAACGGACCAAAAAAAAAGAAGTTTTCCAACAACAAGAATAAGAAAGTCGCAAGACACTTAAAAAGGCAAGATAATAAAAAACTGAGGAGTCAAATAGAAACACGGTTACTGCTGTGTTTGATTTTGAAAAGGTATTGCAGTGTCCTCATGGCAATATAAGCATATTTTTACTATAACAGAAATCTATCTTCTTTTAACTTCTCGTTTTTCGACATGGGTAAAAGGATGACCCTCTGCTATATGTGGGATGAATCTGTGGCAAAACGTGGTACGAATGAGGTTAGCAGTTGCTTTTTAGATTTTAAGCAGGCTAATGAGAGCAAGGGGTCAAAGAGTTTCGCTTTTGGTCAGACAATTGTGCTGGCTAAAATCTTAATAGCTTTATATTTTCATTGTAGGCTTACACCGCAAAAAAGTCAACATTTGCGTAGCACATCTGTTTTTACAGAAGGGACACACCCAAAATAAAGGGGTTAGTGTCCAGTCTGTCATCGAGTGAGCTTCTCAAACCAAAACTGTATGCACCTACCCCTCATGAATGGCGTTCACTAGTAAGATGGGCCAAGAATTAAGGAAAACCCTATGTTGTTCGCAACATAACCCAGAATGACGTGATTGACATTAAACTTCTTGTTTATAATAAGGTTTGTATGTAAGACATTAAGGGAAAAAGGATTAGCTGGATTAAGATTCGAGAGGTCCATGCAAAAGGAAGTGATTCTAACAAATTGTTTTTTAGTAGGACCTGACTCAACCTGCATAAATATTTTAGTAATTAGCGGCACGAGGAACTTTGTACAAACTGAACTAAAACCTGCATATTCTAAACCTATTATGGTTCCTGCTGCTCGTCATTATTGATGTTTCTGAATTCACATTGGTCACAACAGATTCTTCAGACACATCAATAGTCATGTGATGGATTGGAATAAGAAATGTTTTATCTATATTTTTTTCTTACTTGTTGCTTCTCTTTAGAACTGAATTATTCTTCCTGATTTAGCAAAACAATATCAAAATAGGTCAGTAATAGTCACGATATAACACTGATTGATAATTTGTGAAGGCTGGATATCATAATATTTACTTTGAGAGCTAGTTATTCTCAAAATAAGTCACAATTATAATAATGTGAAGTTTAAATAATTTGATATATGTACGTCCATTACTTTGTTATGATAAATGTTTTCGTATATTTATGTTTAAGACTGCAAATAACCGTGGTCGTGTAGGTTACCTTGTTACCATGCTGTGATACGATAAGGGATACATTTAATTTCTATTTTATGTTTAAATATATATATAAATATATATATATATAAAATGTTTGCCAAAACGATAAGGGATACATTTAATTTCTATTTTATGTTTAAATATATATATATATATAAACATAAAATAGAAATTAAATGTATCCCTTATCGTATCACAGCATGGTAACAAGGTAACCTACACGACCACGGTTATTTGCAGTATATATATATATAATATAATTTAATAAACATATAGTTAAATTTGTTGTTAAGTATGGAAGTTCATCAAAAACACGACGCCTCTGATTATAATAGTAATATAAGATTAATTATTAATTAAAAATAATATATATTTTATTATTGGTGAATGGTTAGCCCGTGGCGTGCCGGGCTAGAATGACTTCCCCCCATTACTACCTGTGGGTGTCGTAAGAGGCGACTAAAAATAAAATACCCTAAGGTGGACAGCAGCGTCTTCTTAGTAACTGATATCACAAACTGTGATTTCCAAGACGCCTGCCAAGCGTTGGCATTATGACAAACCCCACTAAATATGAGAGGCTGTGTTCAACAGTGGACAATCCGGCTGATATAGTACAGTATAGTACAATATTGTTGGTTTTATAAAAACGTTAAAGTTTCTTCGTGCGCGTCTCCTGCATTGTTATACTAGACACATAGATATGTAAGTTTCAGATTAATTTTAAGTCCGGACCTTACTGCCATGTGATTGCTATTCAAAGTGATGCTATCTAATGATTTTGTTACCTATTTTATTAATTAAAAAAATGGTTAAATAATGGTTTTGATTCACAAAGGACTCATAAAGGATTGGTGATTCCAACAAAAAACGACCTTTCTTTATATAGAACGTCAGTTGATTCGGACATCTTCATAAAACAACGTATAATGTTCACAAAGTACTCCCGCTGTTCCGCCATAAAACGTCCTATGTTCATATGGAACATACTATCTTGTGAAATAAAAGCATTAAAAATATCCACTATAAAGCATTTGACTATGCTGAGACGTTATAACAACATACCAAAAAATCAAAAAGTCACGTCTCACCGTTTAAGAGTTAAACAAGTCAACAACTTCTCTAACCTCTACTGAAATCTATTAACCCTACAGATCGGACTTTATTCTACGGATGAGTCGGTATATTCTACCCATCCGGCAGGAACATTTCATAATCCTTGGGTTGTTTTATCCGAGAGGGATGATTAAAAGGAATAAAAAATCATTGACATAAAAAATTACATTTCAAAACTAGTTATTTTAATTGGTATTATTACGGGTTTATTGAACCAAGTTTTATTATGGTTTAATATAATATTCTCTTACAATAGCGCTGGTTTCGTTTTTCTTTTCATATGCTTAAAGATTTTTCAAAATCAATATAGTATCCGTCACTGTACCCCGGTAGGTATAGGCCTGTTCTCTCCGTTCCTTACCTCTGTGTTGTATAGCCTATGATAGTAGCTTACTAACAACGTTTGAATAATAACGATCGGATGAATACAAGCTTCACGCTAAACCTTTTTTAGACGACCGGAATTCCGGTCGGGACACACAGGGGGGGCAAATAAAAAAACGATAAAAAAAACTTATCAATCCTTGTGATAATGAATAGATTCAGGCGTTATATTGCGTGTCGCCTCTCTAGAGTTCTTGACTCTACGAGCGCACGATCGAGAATTTATCGCTGCTCTGGCTGCGTGGCGTTTGTGACGTCACGTCGGCTTAACAGGAAAATTAGGCGGAATTGTCACTAGATATATTTTTATATTTTTTTAATGGTTTTATTAAAATATTAATTTGATGTTTTCTTAAAATATTTTTAAAATATTTGTTATTATTAACTATCATAGAGTTTTTGAGACCCCTTAAAAAACTTTTACGGCTCCCCGTTGTTTTATATTTTGTTACTGTACGCAATAAGTACAAGATGAAGCCATCCCCCATGTAAGGGCGAAAAACATATTTTTTCTGTCAACCATAATATCTATGCAAGATTTCCACATTCAAAAATCGTTTAGTATGGGAATTGTTATTTTGACTTTTAGTGATATAATAAATAAGTCGAAAAACTGGCAAACCAGAAGCACAGATATTAGATTCAGCAACATGCACACAAAATTTCACCGAGTTAGAACTGTTGGTATTTAAATATGACGAAACTACGTTTGTATTGAAAGCGCTCCGTGAATTCTAGTTTTAAGAAGGCACAATAAAAACAAAGAATTTCTAGACAAATATTTCTCTTTCTAATGTTCTACACAAAATATCAAAATTTCCGGCGCCTAACTCATTCCGTGTATGAGCTACAAACCCGTGACCTACGGACGACAAACGGACTCTCATAAATAGGATTCCGTTTTGTTTTCTGCAGAGCACATATAATTATTTGTTTAAGCAACCCATATGTATACCTAGCTCTTGTTAGCTGTCTTCGAAGCTTATCGACGTACACTTGCCGTCTGCCTAACAGCTTTATCAAAACAACAAATATAGGTATGAATGAAAGCGTGACCAGTAACCATTTTGTATATCACGTTACAATGTGAATGAGCAGTTCTTGTACAACAGCCGTGTTAAACATGCAACGGTAATGGAAATTCCTCGTTTATATCGTTGGTGACTGTTTCAGCAAACAGTAGAATGATTCATGAGCATATTTTTTTGCCAACAGGCACACTTTGACCACGTCTAATCATGATTGTATGGTGTTAATAAACGAATTCCGATTTATTTACATAATTAGACAAGAAATTTTCAAGTGCATTTTGACTATCCTATAAAAGAGTCGTTTTAAGAGCTTTATATGTATTTCTAGTAAGTAAGCCTGGCATGCACCTGCTCAATGACAAATGTTTGATTTTGTGATATACATACTTATATTAGACTAAGACCAATAATGGCGCTAAAGATAGATATATGAGACTACGTTCAGTTAATGTATCGCGCATTAATGCCCCTTAATTGACGATTCTTATCAAGAACACATTCAAGTTTTGTGTGGTAGGCATAGGAAGCTGATATACATAACGAAAAAGCTTAGAGAATGCACGCCATTAAACGTGGTACGTATAGTATATTTCGCCTTATGCCAATCAATTATGTAATATTGCATCTCGCTCTGGGGCAGTGCTGGAAAAACTAGTTTCATTACTGTTGAAAGAGCGCAGAGGGCTCTCATTAAGGTCACATTAAATAAGCTCTTCGGATACCCAACCGATTCTCTCTATAATGACTTAAAAGTAATGCGTATGCGTCAGCTATTGGTTGTGGCAGCAACAGTTAAAGCTCATAAAATTATGCTTAACCGACATGACTATACTGATATTTTATCCAAACGTGTTTACCGACTTCCAGTTCCACTTGCTACATCTATTAGCACGTAGAAGTCCTGCAGTTGCTCACGCCAAAACTAATAATAAAGCTTTTACATACTGTTTTATCAAGGACTGCAAAGTTTAACTGCAAAAAAAAGGTTCAGGGCTGGGCTATTGAACCTCTCTTATGAAAAAACGGAAAACTTAATCTAACACACCTTCCCTTGATCAAGGCAATTTGGCATCACTATCACCCCTACACACTCGCTTACCCACACACTCCCATACATCCACTTTCACACACCTTTCTTACACCTCTTACAAATTTTAATTTACTCACAAGGAATTATTTTTCCTCATACAGATTATAATCATTTTATGCAAAACAAATCTGAAAACAGCTTAACTGTATATTCTCTTTTCTGAACTTATTAAACAAGCATTTTATACACGTACTTATATTATTTATAATACCTTAATTTGATTGTATATTGAAGGGCATTTATGTAACAGAAAAGAGTGTACTGTAATTCGTAAACAACCGAACTATTATTTTAGTTTGTATAATAATGTCAACCCTACACGAAGAAAATAAGATAAAATAATAAAAAATGTCAAGAACAAAGACAATCGTCTTGTAATAATAACTAATAAAGAAATCGTACCCAGATACCCAAGATGCAGGCACTCGCCTTGTTTGGGTTTCAATGTTTACCAGTGTTTCATTAGATAGATAAGCTACGTATACATCTGAAAATTGTTAACCAACTGTATTATGTATTGGAAAATAAATATTTATTAATATTATTATTATAATTGGCTTTTACGTTCCAACATCCAAGAAATATATAAATAGACCAAATTCAGCTCGGAAACATGGATGAGCTTTCCGAATGATTCGTGCCTGACCGAGTGATCTCTCGCAGATTCGCCTTCATGCCGTTCGGGCGGAGTGTCGGTGGTGGGCGCGGCGCGCGGCGAGTCTGTGGTGATCGTGTGCGAGGTGGACGCCGACCCGCCCGCTGCTGTCTTCAAGTGGAAGTTCAACAACTCCGGCGAGACGATAGACGTCGCTGCCGATAGATACACTTCCAACGGCAGTGCCTCTAGTCTCAAGTAAGAATGAAAACTACCTTCTTATCTACTCTCTTAAACTTGGGACGTAGAAAAACATGGGTGTTTTGTTATTTCCTTCTGTTACTCTCTCTGTATTATAATTTTATGCCGTATTTTGCGAGTTAGTTCTAGCTAGTTAAGCCTTAATCTCTAATAAAGAATCTATAAAAGAATAGGAAAAAAAATAAACTTATTTAAAGCCACTTAAAAAGGAAAGAGGTTTTAAGTTCGACTGTTTTTTTGGGTGTGTTAATTCATAGCTTGTTACTAGGTGAACCAATTTTGATGATATTTTTTATTTTCTAAAGCTGATGCTACTCACGTGTCTTCATTTAAATTTGCTTGAGTTCTGCTATCCCTAATAGTGCGTAAAGGTTTATATACTTTTTAGTGCATTTTTTTAGAATATTTTCTGTTTAAGTAGGTTTGTTAATATTATAGTTACTTATAAACTTCATAATGTGCATTGCTTTGAGACATTTTGCGAATGCCCACATGGCTAGCTTCCACCCTGATATAGAAAATGTGTCGTCAAGCACCTGACGGGGTGTTCCGATGGCTTTCCTTGAGAGCCAGTAATTCTAGATAAGACAGAACAATATCATCAACCGCATCATCACTTTCGATCTGGTGAGATATTGGACTCGAGTTAGCCTATCAGCAATAAAAAACGTTTTACAAAGAAAGATATCAAAAGAGGTGAAACTCAGTTACCATTCTAGTTAGACGATAAAGCCCCTGGTAGTATTTTTATTCATTTGTAACCACTAAATCATATTTGTATATAAACCAAATGATCGAGAAAATAAACTGAATAGTAACTAGTACTGTACTGTTGATATTCAAAAGAAATGTACATTATGTAATGTTGTCAGGTACACCCCAGTGGCAGACCTGGACTACGGCACCCTCTCGTGCTCCGCGTCCAACGAGGTCGGAGCTCAGCTGGCGCCGTGCGTCTTCCAAATGGTCGTTGCAGGTCTGTACAACATATATATTACTTGTTTTGAGATATGCCTACAAAGGCATGACTTACATAATGTCAGTAAGGGACAAGTCTTACTGACAAGTTAACTATAAATACAGGCTTTTCAGTATTGAGGAGGTTTCTTTTACTGCGATGGAAGAAGTACGAGGCCCGACTGGTGTTAAACGGTAACCATCACATAATATAACAGTCGACGCAGTTCGTCATAAGTGGCGCACTGCATTGCGCTCACCACCCTGAGACATAAAATTGTTAAGTCTCATGTGTCTGTCATTTCACCGGCAACCATATCCTTCAAACCGGAAAACTGTACACACAGTTCTATAGCTACTAAAAGCGTCATAATAATATATCAAATCTGTTGCCACTTGAATGGTTATCTGTGACAAATTGGAATTTGAGTTATTTTCATTTGATCGACATGTACAGCATGTCAAAGACATATTAAGATATGATTATTATTCATTCTTTGTACAGTCCATAAAAAGCCTATAAACACTAGATATGGTCTGAAATATTAAAATAATGCTTCGCTTAATCTATATGGAATACTGGCTCTCAAGGACACTTGCTGTAATAGAACGCTAGATGTTTGGCGACAGATTTTCTACGAGCGGTAGGTACCATTATTGTTAATTTAAATGAGTGAATAAGAGGTCCCAAATTCAAGAGTCTAATATGTGCACTGTGCATTATCAACTGCTAAGTATTCGAAACACTTTTTGAATATTAGTTACGAATAAAATGTGTATAGTATAAAACAACTTCGAAGCGTAGAGCGTTATAAATAGTGTTATTTTCAGCGAAACCCCACGCGCCACGCAACTGCACGCTGTGGAACCAGACGAGTGACTCTGTGGAGGTGTCGTGCGTGCCGGGGTTCGATGGCGGCCTCCCGCAGCACTTCCTGCTGCAAGTGTACAGCGCACGCGCCGCCGCGCCCAGGTCGGTCTCGTCTACCTATCCTTCCAACTATACCTACCTCTAACACCTACCCACCTATCTATCTATCTATCACTGCGGTACTCGTCAACTTACTCATTATTACATCAATCCTCAAACTGCTTTAAAACATTCGCAAAGCTACATCCACAAATATTACTTTTGTAAGGAAATTATATGTCAAGATTATTACAAATAGTAAATTTTAACCAAACGACTGCTTCACGAATGACACGGCTGCAGTTTACGTGCGACGACGGTGCTAAGCACGTAGGGCACCTCTACCTCAGTTATTTAAAAGTCTGATCCATGTCATTCAATAAAACACGTCAACGTGAGTCAGGTGTTGCTGCATATTGTGTTCACAATAGAGCTCCTCAGTGGATAGCCCTTAGATTCTAGATACCTACGAGAGCATTTCCAAAGAGGTGGTCAGGAATGGCATTAAACTAAAGCCGTAACTTTTACAAAGGACACAACTCCTTGTGTTGTTGTGCGTGTTATCAAAAACATATCACTTTTTGTTTATTCTTTTGTTGTTCCTTGCATTGTTAGAAAATTTGAGCAGGTTCCATACAACCCCTAAAACATATAATATTTCCTCTAATAGAACCCCAAGAATTATATAATTATGCATAATAATCATCGAATCCCAGACAAAATCAATTGATAGAATAACAATTCAATTGAATTGCAACCATTTTTTTTTATGTAAAAGATATCATCGTCCACAAAAGATTAGAGTAATTTACTAAATGTTTCGGATCTCGTTGTTGGCCATTACATAGTGTTCATAAATTAGCCACAAATGGCCAAATACCAGCTAAACACTGTTGCAAAATCTAATAACTTATATTTTCATAAGAAATACCTACTATCAATCCTTAATCAAAGTCAAATTCCGGAATTTGACACCAATTAATATGCAGAAAGTGATGAAGAAATAAATGAAAATAAAACGACTCTGATTGTATCGTCTCGAATACTAAATCAAAAATAAATTAGCACAAAAAACTTCTACTATATACCTACATCTTTCTCGTTTATGCTCGCCTAGTAACTTTTATTTGACATATTTTGTTTAACCAAGTGAGTTCGGCTTGTAGTGTTTCTAGATTGCATAGACATAATATGCTTTAATTTATAACCATTACATTAAACGTTTGAATATGTAGTAAATCAGAAGTTATTTCTTTTGAAGCATATATGATCTCGGTACTTAAAACGTGTGCTTCAAAATTGTAAAATTACAGTAAAATATTAAAAATTTCGCAAACCAATAAACAATGAAAGTAATAGGTACCATATGAAACGTTCGTATTTTGACAAGTGCGTCGTCGCTCGTCGCGGCGATGCGATCTCGACATTAATGACTTGAGTGCGTCTTGAGTTAAAATCACACTCAGATGTGGGACTGATGGCTGTTATCTGAGCAAATAATATAAATGTCATCAAAGAGAGTAAATCTTAGGGCACTTTGTTTGCTCGATCGAAGTGCTTACAGAGACACTTAACGGATTAGCTTCGATGCACCTGCTTCAGGTGTCTTCTTGAGAACTCGCGCAATTATAAAAATGACACGATGGCAAAATAAAGGCGAGTAGACGTTTTATCGGTTCATCAATGAGCTAAATATAAAATTGAAACCACTGATTCTGACTAATAACGCCGCGCCGGCGGGCTATTAGCACATTTTGTGAATAAGAACCCAATTAAAATTGTAATAATAATAGTTTCTTTATTATAAAAATATATATTTATTTTTATAAACATTTAGTAAAAATATATATTGTTTTTTTGTGTATGATAGGTTAGCCTTTGACCACTATCTCACCCGATGGTAAGTGATGATGTGGTAGAAGATGTTGTTCAGGCTAACCTAGAAGTACTGGCTCTCAAGGACAGCTGCTGGAACACACCGTTAGGTGCTTGCCGACAGATTTTCTACTTGAGGGTGGTAGCTAGCCAGACGGGCATTCGCAAAATGCCCTACCACCATGCTATAACGACTGTCATCCTAAAACAACAACCGGGACCGACGGCTTAACGTGCCCTTTGAAGCACGGAAACGCTCAGAAGTAATGGTACGAGCGGTCACCCATCCAACTCATGACCGCGGGCGACGTTGCTTAACTTTGCTGATCGGTTAAGAACAGCTAAGTTAACTTCACTACAAGCGCTTCAATTTTGAAGTAACGTTCTAAATATGAATATACATTTAAGCCTATAGAATATAACCGTATAATAATGGTAATCTGAACTAAAGTTATAAATGGAAACCTTAAATACGTAATTAAGACATTTGTGTAATTGGAATTATTTATTTCATTGATCCAAATGAAACTTACTTCGTAAATATGGTTTTCTCAAATGTATAGTATGTAATGTTGCCATAACATCTCTAAAAAGTATCCAGAAAGTGAATTCTAATAAAATAAAGTAAAAAATATATATAATTCTAATAAAAAATAAAGTAAGTAATTTACGTACTGGACAGTAGGTCATCCTAAAAATTCATAGCACCAGACACAGATTATAGTTGAGCCATTATAACATGGTTATAGGAGGGAGGCTCCAAATATATATCTATCTCTATTTTTGATACGACATTTTATGAGACATATATATTTTTGGAGCCTTTATCAGCCATTTTATAGCCTGTGACACTTAACGCGACGCAGAAAAGTACAAAATGCACGTTGTGTTTTGTACTTAGTAATGTTGTAGAAGTATAGTGTGGAATATTATGTGTGTATTTAGAAATTTCTTTTAAGAAGATTTCTAAAGATTAAAAATTTCCATTCTAAAATTAACATGGATTTTCAAAAACAATAATTTGAATAATTTTTCCAAAACATTAATGTAATGTTAAAATAGAACAATGTTCAAACTAAGTTTGCGTTTAGTTTTGAACATTGTTTAGTAATAAATAGTATTGTTTAGTAAAAAAAAAACAACGACTGGCGGGAGATTGCGAATAATTATGTATGTGTTGGTTGTTAAACTTTCTCTCATTTTTGAGAAAAGTATTACACAAGCCTCAACCAGTAAAAAAATCCATCCTGGCCTCGTATACAACCGGACCTCACCAGCTGCGGATCGGTCCGGTTAACTCATACTTGGCCAGGAAGGCTTACTTACTGGATTCTGCAGTAAGTAATGTACTATTTATGTAGCTTATTGAGTTATCAACCTTTTACTTTTCTTTATTATGTGAATAATCATAGTACTGCATAGCGATAGTCGAAACTTATCCCTTATTTTGAGGTTATTTTTTTATTTTGATATCGGTATATAATATTATTAAAATTATAATCAAAATTATCAGTAAGCGGTCCACACAAACTACATACTTTGAGCCTTTACTAAATTATATCACAATATTTTGCCTATTAAGAATACTTCTTCGAATATAATTATAATAATGTAGGAATACTTTCATATTTCCTCGTTAAATAATAAAATTAATCAATGAAAAGAAATCACTCGAGTTCCCCATTCAAAGTAAGTTTCACTTTAACTTTTAAGGTTTACTTATATTTCTCTTTGGGAAACAAATTCTAAAACTCTTTGTAACTAAACAAGAAATAATTTTGAATGTTTGAAACGTCTCCAGTTTTCCCTTTTGCTTTATTATTACAAATTAAGAGCGAAAAGTCCCTTTCAATTGCACAATACTCCCAAGCAAAAATGAGTAAGTCCGTAACGGTCTCGGGTGCGTGGTCTCAGCTCAGGTAGAAATCTCAGAGTGGCATTCCATGTAAACATCGGGGTCTCATTAAAGTTTGCGAAACAGCGTTAATTATGAATTACCGTGGGTGTCCGCCGGGCACGCACGGCCGCGGCCGCCGCGCGTCTCGCCGGGACTCCGCCTAGACAGTGGAGCGAGCTATATAAAGTATTCATGCACCTATTTCATTAGCATTACGCCTTTCAAGGTGTAATGAGCGCGATCTTGTATTGTGTACGGAGAACCATGACTTAGACAGCTGATATTGTTTGTCAATTATAGAGGATGCAGCACCAATTTTAGTAATTAATTTTTGTAAGAGATAAACGCTGATAAGTAGTTTACATAAATAGATATCGTCTGGCCGGAGGTGTTAACTATAGCCGCTATACGAAGGTCATACTAAAAGTTTTGCGTAACTTAAAGAAACAACATATCATAAAATAAATATTATGTTTATTGCTTTTCAAAATACTCTCCTTTAAATTTTTTTTTCATGCAATCGAACCATTTTTTTAAAACAGGAGGACCAAAGATCTTAAGGCATGTTTTCTACGTGCTGATTGAACGCTATCACTGCCTCTTCGGAGTTGGTAAAAGTGACAGCTCTCATCAAATCTTTGATTTTGTGGAAAATACAGAAATCACATGGTGCTAGATCAGGGCTATGTGCAGGATGGGTGACGAGTTGTACTTTTTCGGAAGCTAAAAATGACTTTGTTCTGTTGGTCGTGTGTGAAGAAACGTTGTCATGACGTAGGAGAACACGGCTTTTTGGTCGTCTTTCGCGAACTTTTTCTTTCACCCTGGGTAAACAAATGGTAGAATACCACGCGGCATTACCACTCTTTTGATCTTCAAGTGGAATTGTGCAAATGGGACCCGAAGCTGAGAAAAAAAACGCGATCATTTTTAACCAACGTTTCTCGCCTTCCTTAATTTTTGTTGGCCTGTTCTCATTTTCAATCACATATTCACAAGATTGCTGTTTTTTTTTCGGGTTCAAAACAATAAATACACGTTTCGTTTCCTGTGACAATGTCAGAAACAGTATTAGAATGTCCGTGCTCATACTTCAGTAGCATCTGTGAGCACCATTCCACGCGAGCCCGCTTCTGCTCCGCTGTCAGTTTATGAGGGATCTAACGACAACAAAGTTTCCGAACTTTAAATTCTACGTGCAAAATTTTTCTGAATTTGGCTTATACCTATCCCCAATAGTCCTCAAATTGTCTCATAGGTAATCCGCGGGTTTTCTTCAATTAGCCGCTTAACAGTAGCCGCATCATTTTCGTTGACGGCAGTTAGAGGCCGCCCTTCACGAAATTCATCATGTAAGGAAACCCGACCTCTCTCAAATTCAGCAAACCGTCGCCTCACGGTGCTCAAACAAGGTGCTTCTCTCCCAAAAGTATTTTAAAGACGAGCGGCACAGTCTTGCGAAGAGAGAGAACTTTTAGAATCATAAAAAATAATCGCTCTAATATCTTTTCGACTTAATTCAATTTTCGTTGCGTACGTAGAACTATGATGTGTGAAAAAAAACAATTGACAAATAATTTCCCGCCATTCTTTTTTAATTACTAAAATCGTTGCAAGTCGTTTCAAAATATATAACATTCGTAATTCAAATAATTCCGATTAGCTGGAAGCAAAACTTTTAGTGTGCCCCATGTAGGGCACACTAAAAGGTATAAGTAGGTATAGGAGATTTGGCCGATATACTTTCTTTTAACAATGTAAGATTATAATTATTCTGGTGGTTATTTTTTCGAATAACTTTTTGACCTGGATAATTATTATGTCTTTACTATTATTATGATATCTAAATAATGCATCTTTATAGCTCATTTTAAACATAATTTGCCTCTTTGCAACATTTTACATAGTTTTGTCCTCGTGTAAAGTTGACTATCGTGTCTCGTGTATACTGAATTAGTATTAACACTTTGGCAGTACTTACTTGAAAATATTCACTCTGTGTATGTCTTGCTTATTAATTTAATACCACAGAAACTGTAAACAAGAATCTTTAATTTAATTACATTTTGTGAAGGCATTATTGCGAAAAAGGACACCATTCACCCACCAAAACAATTTTCAATTAGACTTTAATCGAAATCAATCAAGAGAATTACCCTGAAAAAGGGCTTCCTAATCAAATATTGAGCACGCATTACAGATCCGCATTAAATTACTTTATGCCCTTCGTGAACATTAAGGGTGTGTAATTAGTGAGTTATGTGCGAACAAAGTTTTAATTGGCGTGTGTTTTTATTGCGAACAACAAGTATATTCGTATCGCTCATCCGCAGCTGCGGCGCTGCGACCACCGCGCTGCCGGCGATGCTTAGAAAGCGCATTATTTTTACGATAGGATAATGCTTTATTCTGAGCCATTGTCCTCTGTCTATACTTTAACTATTAATATAGATTGTGCAAAGGTTCTGAGCATCACTAAAATATGAGTTTATATTCGCAGGGAGTAATCAAATTTTAATGGTAGGCACCTATAATTTACGTAACCATTTTTTCTTTAACCTCAGACAATAATCTGCGTTGTCTTGTCACGGAGTTCTGAGCCTGTGATTGCCTCCAAGAAGAAAAAAACTGTACAGTTATAATTATTATCAGTTAAATTTTATTGTTTTATTTCTGGTTTCTTGCTCGTTCTGTGTTGGTTTTTAGGGTTCCGTAGAAGAAGACGGAGCCATATATCTAAGATTTGGGTATCCGTCCAACCTTTAAAAGGCTCTATCTTCGGAAGGGAAAAAGGCAGCGGGTTGAAATTTTCACAATAAATGTGTTACTATAGCGGAATGCGTAATAAATAATAATATTACCGAAAAGTTTAAATAAAAGGGATTCAATGTTTCTTATTTTTAGTTAGTTGTAAGAACAATTATACGCACAACGTTTAAACTTAGTATGATTCCAGCCTGATATTAACAACGTCCAACAACAAATACAAAAAAAAACGTTATTAATATCATGTTTAAGAAAAATATTGGTTATCTATTCATGACGTAGAAAAGCAATCACCATCCCTTGTATAAGTGAATTAAGTTATCGCAGCTATTATAGCGTCCGTTTACAAATTCAATGGCACTTAATGACATCACATAAAATATAGGGAACAGGAACAAGGTGGCCATTACACTTCGCCAACGTTAATTAGGTGACAGGCGGCAGCGCGGCGCGAGTGCCGCCCGCCCTGGACTCCGACTCCGCCGCCCGCCCGTAACGGACACCGCCGACGCACCATAATTATTATTTAATACTTTATTGCGCATAAAAACCAACACAAAACCCGATTTCGATTCTAACAAGCATTTTATGACGTAATAAAATTGCGTAACATTTTCGCATTTTTCATCGCACGCCGCGCTAATGGGCATCTTAAATGCTTGATCGTATTTTATTGGAAATTATTTAGGTTATTTTAATTATACGAGTACCATTATGGAGGCGTAAACCTTATTGGCGATCACATTAGAGAGACTCGCGCACTCAGCGGACTGCGAGCAGTAATTATAACGAGGGTCGTTAAGTAATCATCGCTCGAGGGTTGAGTGGGACTCAGACACGAGGAAATTGTACTAGATACGTCTACTCCGAGCATAATAATATGTAATAATCATTAGTTGTAACTTGCAAGGTATTATATGTCAAATATATGTACCTACTTTGCAAAAGATCCTTATAAATGTACATTAATATAGTTCTATTTAATGAATAGATTCAGGCGTTACTTTGCGGAAATCCATATTTAATAATTACAAATATATTTATAATATTATAAGAAAACATCAAATTAATATTTTAATAAAACACTTAAAAAATATAAAAATATATGTAGTGACAATTCTGTCTAATTTTCCTGCTAAGCCGACGTGACGTCACAAAAGCCACGCAGCCAAACCGGAAGAATTTTCGACTCGTGAGGATGCTTCGTGTAGAAGCGGTTCTACACGAAGCATCCTCAGGAGGTCTTGACTCTACGATCGCACGATCGATCGTGCGCGGAAATTAGGCGGAATTGTCACTAGATATATTTTTAAGTGTTTTATTAAAATATTCATATGAAGTTTTCTTAAAATATTTTAAAAATATTTGTTATTATTACATTAATATAGTTCTATTTCCACATCTTCCACTCAGCTTGGGACTAATCTTACATGATCGTTATGTAATCGATGTTTATTAATATGCTTAGCCATGATGGTGACAATCTTTCGAAGATAGCTGGTACCAGGCACCGTTATATGTTTGGCAACAGGTGCACCTGGAGGTGGTAGAAAACCGGCTGGCATTCGCAAAACACCCTACCACCATGCTGTGAACCTCTACCCTGTAACGAAATCCAAACCATTGACTTTGTGGCAGTCCATTGTCATCACCAATGGGCTGTAATAAAAGTTATTAACATATATAATATGCTACCTTTCCCAGCCACCACAGTCATGTTTTCCATATATTGAAGAATATACCTTCCCTATAGCAAAACTTGACTTTAATAATAATTGTGAGTGCCGTATAGTAAATCGTAGACGTACGTTGCAGAGTAAACCTGACTTCTGAAGAGCCATCGTGGACGGTGCGCGGGCTGGAGTGGGACGTACGCTTCAGGCTGGTGGCGGTGGCCGTCAACGGCAAGGGCCGCTCGCCGCCCGCTGCTATTGACGACGTGCTCTTCAGAGATCCGGAGAAACGGACGGGTAAGTCCACAATCGTTTTAAATTTTGAAAATAACTTCAGCATCGTAGATATAGATCTCAAATTTGCAATATGGAGCCGGCCAGTACGTAAGCCAAACAAATCAACGTTAAGGTTCATATCAGTGCATGCTGCAAACGTTACGGTTACGGCACTCGCTCTGAAATGCAATTATTAAGAATATCCGAAACTTGTGTTCACTGATTATTATGACTGATTATTTGACGATATGCATGATAATTGTGTTCCCTAACTTTTTATGAACTCTACAAAGTTTGATCAAGGAAGGATTTTATGGTATTATACATTTTGATTTACTGGACTGACATCCCTGAATTCTGCCTAGATAGAAAACTACGTAAAATAGAAAAAAGACGGGCTTTATCTTCCTTCCCAATTCCGTATTCCGTTTTAATGATTACCTTTTCGATCGCAATATAGGAGTCTCATTTTTTGGCGAATGTATAAGAACCTCCATAAAAGAAATGACTCTCTTGTGTCTATTAGGGCCAATAAATGTCTGCAACTTTAAACGGTAAAATTCATAAAATCTTAATAAACGGGAAAAAAGTGCCCGAATCCACGACCACCTAGGCAAGCTGGTGGTGGCAGGTGACCACCTAGAAAATTAAAAATAATAATAGATAAATCAGTCATTTTGTGACCATATAAACCTAAACCTTTTTCCTTTCTGCCTTCGCTATAAAACGCAACGAAAATTTGAATTCTTCAACTGTGACAGAGTTATGTAATCACAACTAATAACGTAAGACATGCACACTGGCTAGTGTCTAGTCTAGGCTGGCTGTTTACCTATATGCAGCTGTAAACACGTATTATCGTTTTGTATTTAAACGGGAAATAGCGGGATCAAGAGGGCTTTGAATATCGTGAACACGTTCACTATCATTAGGTCGTCATTGAGACGTATAGCTCGGCTCTCTTCCATAACTAGTTTTTGTTCTAAATCACTCGAGGAAACTCAATTTGTAGGGTAAAGGGGGTCTCGAGGGGCGCCCGAGGCCGTCCGGCGAGCGGCCTTACTAAGTGGCAGCAGAGCGGCCTTTATCCTTCGCGAATTATTATCCGAGGGAAAACATTAGCCGGGAGAAATATAAGGCGGAAAAGTAGCAGTTAAGGCGCGAGATTCAGCTGAGCCTGACACGAGCGCGCCATGATTTCTTCACTTTGCGGCTTCGCGTGACGACCGGCCGATCCGCTGCAGACCGCGCCTAACCACGACTCACAACCACCCGGATCAACTGCGGATCTGTTTCATTACGCACTTCACCGCTATCACAACAGTTAACAACAAACAATTGGGAATTGGGGCGTTCTCTTTAAGCAATAATTGCAGTGTTGAAAGAGAAAATTGAGTTTTTCAATTTCCACAAAAAGTTTTTCGTAGCTCCGAATTAAACAACGCGAAAGTTAATTTCCCATTTCTAACTTCACGCTTCATAACTCGGTATTTTTAAAATATTTCTTTTGGCTTTGATGAAATACATTAATATTACGAAGGAGAGATATATCAAATAAATATTGCTACACTCTGGTAAGATGATGATTATAAAGGGGTACATAATTACAAGGTTAACTTATTAAAGCATTGGATTACGAAAGCGCTGAACTGAAATGAACAAGATAATAAGTCCAGATATAGGCGTCGCTGTGTTATGCTAATGACTGTGAGTGATGAGAGAGGGGCTCCTCTGATACTTCTCAGTAAGATAATAATGATTCAGTTTGATCCCGGCTCAACAAGGCAGTTCAAAGGCGCCGGTGGGGCAATAGTTCAGGATCGATAGCGAAAGTAGGCCGCGCCGCTGCAACCCCAAGATAATCCCATTTTAATTAAACGTACCCACTTCGGCACCGCCGACGCCGACGCCGACGCCGCGCCGACTTTACGGCAGATCAATCAACAACACCTCCTGAATGCTATCTGAATCTCTTCCTAAATAGCGTCTTCTATGTGTATAACAAATAGCTCAACCTGAGGTTCTCTAACTAAAAATAGCCAAAATAAAATTCTTAAAATGTATAACGTGAATGAATATATAAAATGAGGTTATCTTCGTTATTATCATGAGTACATCTTCGAAACTAAGCGAATAATCAATCAATAAATAATGAAATGTTGGTTTAGGTTTTCACGAATATTGCACATAGTAATTAAATACGTAAACATTAATAATTTTATTATATAATCGCTTTAAATAATATGGCATCATGACACACAAAGAATAGTTGAACTTTTGCTTATTTAACACATACAAATAATTACATTCATAGAATTGAACTTTTTGAACTATTATTTTAATAGAAACTTGTTTACATATACATCTATACTAATATTATAAAGAGGAATGATTTGTATGTTTGTATGTAACGAATAAACTTAAAAAATATTTGACTGAATTGAAAAATTCTTTCACCATTATAAACCTAAAGTATTCCTGCTGAACATAGGCTATAGAGTATTATCAACACATGTTTTTTTTTAATTTTGTTAAATACCTGTGCGAAGTCGGAGGCGGCCGCTAGTCTACTATAAGCGCATTATTACATTTGGCAGCTGTGCACATATTATATATTAAAATCAACAAATTAAATGTATGATATCAGAGTCATTTCAACGTCAAGATGATACCTAGATTTCTTGAATAGTTTATAGATTCAAAATCCCACACAAAGCCATCGTATAACAAAAATCAGTAAATAAATCCTAGTGCGAGTAGGGCGGCCGCCGCCCGCCCTACGGCCAGCCGGCCATGGGTGCCGATTGAAGCGTACAAACTAATGTGTGTGGTATCGACGCCGACACGCAGGACCCTTAATTTCTCGGCTCGCGGCGCGCGGACCCTTTCCCGGAGCTTTTTTAATATTGAACATTTGATTTCGTTTGACCACCCGTCGCATTGGCGTCCGACACCACGCGACGCGGATTTGGGACAAATTGACACAATCCACTTAGTTTTCCCCGTTTAGCTTATCGAATCGAAACCTTCATTATGATTGACAACTTACGTCCTATAGGTTTAAGAATTCGTTATTACGAATATATACGAACGTTATACGAATCAATATCATTGTTTACATATTTTGTTATTAATATTGCTGTGTATTAGTAGTTGAAGTAGTTTATTCATAATGTCCGTGACAAGAAAAAAACATGCATTAGGTACTAAATCACAAACATGCTTGCGATTTCAGTTACATAAAATTAAATGATATTTTGTTCTCAAAATTTTATCCCTAACCTAAGTATACCTAATTCATATTTTGTACTTATTTATTGTAAAAGTGAATATTAATTTTGTCAATGTTATGAAGTGATGAGACGAACAAGGCAAACTTGATGGTATGCGGCACGCATGCCTATTACATCAGTTCTTGTTCTGCTTGACCCTGAACTGCGCTTGTCACTCTGAGGTGTTAGTTTTTATGTCTCGTTTGCTCTGCAGCTTCACTTGCTACAGCACCCTTAATGTGTAAAACTAAACACAGTAGTGCAGCACACTTCTGCTTTAAAGCAGAATATCTGACACTGCGATGGTCAAAATATTGGTAGTGAGGTATTCTGTGTCACTGAAATGGGATGGGAAATGGTGTCGTTTGAATTAATACTTTTACCGTCGATGTGTTTTCACAGTTATAGTAAAATAATCCACTATCACTCTTAACACAACATTTTCTCCTCTAATACATAATTTATATATTAGGTCCTTACATATGAAATTGGCGTTTTTCGTACTGGCCACTTTAATCACGAATTTCTCCTCTTTGGTAAGGAATTCCAAATTCAAATTTGTACAGCTATAGACTCATGTATTTGTGCTTCGATGATCGTCATTCATTTGTTTTTTTTCTTCTGTTTTTTTCTGTTTGCGTCACTCATTTTACAAAATGGAAAACCTTAAATATCGCATTATTTACGAGTACGAGTTCCGCCGTGGCACTAGTGCTGCGGAAACAACTCGAAGGGTGAATGATGTGTATGGCGGTCGTGTTGCAAAAGAAAACACAGTTCGTTTTTGGTTCCAACGTTTTCGTTCTGGAAATTTCGACCTGCAGAACAAGCCCCGTGGACGGCCTGAGACTCAAGTTGATAATGAAGAGTTGAAGGCTATTGTGGAAGCGGATCCATCGCAAACCACGTCCGAGTTAGCTGCAGGCTGCAATGTTAGTGATAAAACTGTTTTAATTCACTTGAAGCAAATTGGGAAGATTAAAAAGCTTGAAAGGTGGGTACCTCACGAATTGACTGAAACAAACCGGCAAACGCGCGTCGACTGCTGCGTTACATTACTAAACCGGCACAATAATGAAGGTATTTTAAACCGAATCATTACCTGTGATGAAAAATGGGTTCTTTACGATAATCGGAAGCGCTCAGCGCAATGGTTAGATCCTGGCCAGCCAGCCAAATCCTGCCCCAAGCGAAAATTAACCCCAAAAAAGTTACTTGTAAGCGTTTGGTGGACTAGTGCCGGTATTGTTCATTACAGTTTTTTCAAATCTGGCCAGACTATTACGGCTGATGTCTATTGTCAGGAATTGCAAACCATGATGGAAAAGCTAGCGGCTAAACAACCTAGGCTGGTCAATCGCTCCACGCCACTGCTGCTTCACGACAACGCTAGACCACACACTGCGCTACAGACGGCTACTAAATTAGAAGAGCTTCAATTGGAAAGTCTAAGACATCCTCCGTACTCCCCGGACCTTGCTCCAACAGATTACCATTTTTTTCGAAATTTGGATAACTTCTTGCAAGGGAAAAAATTCAACTCCGATGGGGCAGTCCAAATCGCCTTCAAAGATTTTATTGATTCCCGTCCGACTGGTTTTTTTAGTAAAGGGATCAATGAACTACCTATGAGATGGCAAAAGTGCATAGAAAATTATGGTTCATACTTTGATTAATTAAATATATTATATTAAAAAATATTCGACTTTTTGTTCCTCCCATACAAAACGCCAATTTCATATGTAAGGACCTAATATTATAACTATATAATTTTCTTTGAGCTTAAATACAGTACTGGAAAGTCAAATCCAACCGAAGCATAATCCCATTTAATCTATGATAGTGGCTTATTTAGTTGAGTCGAGCTCAGTGCTGGTGAGGGCGTGCGGGGGTAGGTGAAGGGGTGCAGGGACGGGAGGGGAGAAGGTCCTCGCACAAACAAATGGCAATAAGTTTAGAACGAAATTGAAAGTAAACAGCTCGATACGGCCGCCGCGCCACCGCCATTAATAACGATCATATCTGTGCCCGAGCGGCGCGGCGCCGGCAGCGCCTAGCTTTGAACTCTCCTTCTTGAATAATGAAAGGCACAACTTCACCTGTTTTACTTCTGGCTGACCTGCCCTTAGATAACAAGCCTGTTTAATAGAGAAACTAAATCTCATTTCAACTTTGACACTCAACGATTAGTATTTGGCGTTGTAGAAGTATTCGTTAGAAATAATTTTAAGTCCGTTCAACATGATACCGCCAATTTTTTGGGAATTGTGTGAAATGTAAACCGAACTTGTTTTTGTAGGCAGATCATACGTTCCGTAATAATTATTTTATAAATGAAAAACATTTCCAGTCAATTAAGTAGGTACCTAAGAGTTATTATAATTTATCTGTAGGTATGAAAGGTGTGAGTGAGAACTATATATGGACAGATAATAGAGCAAAGTGGAAGACGAGATCATACTGTGCTAATGTGATGAAGACAGGAAGAAAGAGAAGACAAACAAACAGAGATGATAAAACTATACGAGAGTAACTTTAATCTCTATAACAACAAAATATAACAGACCTCTGTCGCCATGGGGTTACAAAGTTAAATTGTGTTGGTTAACTAGTCAGTTAATAATAATGATATTTGCCATGGTATTGATTTTTATGAAATTTGACATCAAGCAATCGGTTGTAGCAAACGAATACATTTTATTCAAGATTAAAGAACTTACCAGCGAATTAGACAATATAGCTCCATAAGCTAAAAACAAACATGGCCACTTTGCTACAGCTGATATTACGTACTATTTCCATATCCATGCCGCTGTCAAAAGTCATAAAATTCCAAACCAAGGTTTTTTTTTTCTAACACAAGAATTCAACAAATTAAAAATCGAAGTCTGTTTTTGACATTCTATGATAGTGACAGCCTACCACATTCTAATGGATTTACATATAAAGCTATCCGAACATTAATTTAACCCCAGATTGATTAAATTGGGCATAAGAGATTTGTTTGGTCGAATAGCTTTAAACGGCCTATCGTCAGATCGAATGTACTATGTATTTACTATTCTGCTTTCACCTTCTGGTTGACCATGACTTATTGGGTTCTATGAAATGTTTAGTAAGAAGTAGCCTGGAATTTGACCCGTAGAAGAAGCATCGCCGCCATTTGACATCGCTCCGTTGAGTTATTAACGTATATCCACATTGACCTGTATCCCTCTGGGGACAATATAATATCGTCGTGGCGTTAATTATGTTTACGTAAGATGCAACCAAAATTCGCAAGTATGGGTAACCTCACATCATGGTAATTAGGCATTTCGACGAATGTTCACCTGGCTAGTTTAACCGTGAAATTCCTGTCGCCAAGTACCAAACAGTATGCTTCACCAGATGCCCTTGCGAATCAGATCCACATTATATTTAACTAAATCAAATATTGACTATATTACACTTGCCAAAATATTAAGAGTATGTTCAAATACTAGCCTATCAGTAATTAAAAAACAATTCCACTACATTCACAGTTCCTCTTTCCTAACCCAGGAAAATTATAACCGGAATAATGTATATAACTCCAGCTTATGATATTTCCCGGAAACTGATATCTAGCACCAAGATAATACGGCAGTAATGACGGTAACAATAATAACAGCGCTATCGACGACTCGATATAAAGCAGACGTAATGGAGAACCTTGCGTACTATCTCTTACTTATTCTGTACTTTTTGCCATCGACGCGATGGAGAATTAATTCCATGCACTCTACAGCTTCCTATTGGCAGGCTCATACTTAACATAAAATATATTATTTTCGTTGGCAAGTATTCTGGAAATTATTATAGCTTTATAAAGTAACGGCCAAGTGCGAGTTGGTCTCACGCACAGAGATTTCCATTCCATTACAGAATGTCTATGAAACAATATATGAGCCTACTTTTTAAGCACAAGTGCGTTTATATGTTTTTTTTTTAACTGTAAATAGTTCTACAATTGGCCACTAACTCGCCTGATGGCAAGCGATGGTGTGGACGAGGTTAAGGAGCACTTAGACCTAGAAGATACTTATTCACTTTGCCCTTGAGTTTTATTTAAATGTGTTCGAAAAGTTTCACTTTGTAATATTTTTCATTTAATAATTCTCCTAGTGAATCCTACCCTACTAATGAGATTCAAGATTCTGTATGGTTTCCATAATACCAGAAATCGAGACAGAGTGGTCACTACATACTCATAATACAGTAACTAAAACAGCGGTATATCGTAGACAATGCTAGCATGTGTATAAAAATTTACCATATCCTAACAAAACACTTCAGAAAAGAACCAAGGTAGTTTAAAAGAGAATTGTTAAAGTGCATTGACACAAATATATTTTATTCAATTAATGATGTAATAAAATGACATAATACATATAATTATATGTTACAAAATCACAAATATACGATAGGAAAAATTTAAGTCATGTCATGTCTGCTATGTAATCCGCATAGCAGGCGTTATTGCAAACCTAACAATATTGAAATTATAAGGTTGCGTCATCATTTACAAGTATAAAACCAATTGCAAAATTGGTCTTGTTTGTAGTTAAAACACTTAAAAATCTTTATAAAACTTTATAATATATCTAGTGACAATTCCGCCTAATTACCTGTTAAGCCGACGTGACGTCACAAACGCCACGCAACCGAACCGGACTTTTTTTTTAAGTGTTTTATTAAATAATTAATTTGATGTTTTCTTAAAATACTTTTAAAATATTTGTAAATATTAAGTATATATTTTTCATTTCCTCGCACATGAAGTGAAAAGCTCATGGATTAAACCCATTAAAGCCTGAAATGTCATACAAGTGTAGGCTAAAATAACTTGTTTTATGCAATATCCTATTATACTATATTTTTAATATAGGGGACACCTATTAATGTAACTTTTATATTTTATTTTTTATATTCTACCTAATCCGCCATACTAGCACATATTCTGTAAAAAACAACTGGTTACCTATTACGTTTCCAAAGATTGTACAAACGGACGGAGCGATGGATAGCCTTGGTTTAGTAATAGGGTCTTGTTTTCTAGTACGAAACCCTTAAAACGTACCGTTTATAATTCCAAAGGAGTAAAGAGAAGTATATTATCATTTACGTTTTTTCCAAAAAGGTATTGGTTTTCTGTAGTAGGGTACGGCTATTACCATCTACCACGCATTGTGGGGTATTTTTTATGCCTGATAGGATAGCCTTTGACCACTTTCTCACCTGATGGTAAATGATGATGTGGTCCAAGATGTTATTCAGGCTAACCTGGAATTACTAGATCTCAAACAACCGTGTCCTTGGGGTGCTGGTCTTTCTAGACCCCCATCTCTACCTGTTGGTGTCGTAAGAGGCGACTAAGACTAACATACCAGAAAGTGGGCAGCAGTGCCTTCTGAGGAACTGATATCTGACACTACGATCCCCAAGATGCCTGCCAAGCGTGGGGATTATGGCAAACCCCCCATAATGGGGGAGGCTGAGTTCAGCAGTGGACAATCTGGCTGACAATACAGTACAGTACAAGCACAGCTGCCGGAACACACCATTAGGTGCTTGGCGACAGATTTTCTATTTGAGGGTGCCAGGCTGGCATTTGCAAAATGCCCTACCACCATGCTATAACGACTGCCGTCCTAAGATAACAAACGGGACCGACGCGCGACGGCTTAACTTGCCCTCCGAAGCACGGAAGCGCTCAGTAGTAATGTAACTAGCGGTTACCCATTCAACTCATGACCGCGGCGGACGTTCCTTAACTTTGCTGACCAGTTAAGAACAGTTAAGCAAACTTCGCTACGAGCGTGTTAGTTTGATTTAAACAACAAAGTCAAAGTCAAAACCATTCATTTAATTTAGGCGTCTAAGACGCTCCTATGAAGTTTTGATATTGAAATATTCTACATTGTACTGCCACGTTCAGCAAACAAAATTGTATAGAGCCACTGCGAGAAGAACGGGCAAGAAACTCGGGGCCATTCTTTTAAACGTCTTTTAACAACGTGTTGCATATTTACTATATACACTTTATTTACACTTTCACTGGTTTATCAACTATTAATTAACATATAATGTCATGATTTACCTAAACAGATATTTTCTTATTCAATATAATTATAATTGTCAAAAACCTTTATAACAAACCATTTTAAGAACCATTACATTTAAACGAGGTTTACTGTTACGTAATATCAGAAAAGAGAATAATAAATTACTTAACCCGATCATAAGTAATAATAAATTACTTATGATCGGGCAGCACTTCGTCGTTTAAAGACTATTTCGACACCACCGGAGGTCTGCTTGGCACGGCGGTCCGACAGAAAGTGAATCTACTCGCCTTACACTACCCCTTTTTACAGGAAGGAACAAACAAGGTGACGAAACGTAACATTGACAATTGTCTGATTTCAAGCTTTATACATATGGCAATAACTATAATAAAATCATCAATGTTTTTGTACGTACAAATAAAGTACATAATATAAACTATTTTAAATAAGTATCTTTACAACTGTCACATGTCCGTTACACTACTTATAAAATATACTTTTAGTAAAAATATCATCAAATAATGATTCCAGTGAACATGATAATCCATATAAAATGATGCTTAATCACAGTCTCATTAGGTACAGTATTAATTTCACACCACAGATAAAATATACACATAGATAATTAAACCAATACTTATTTTCATCCTAAAAACCACAGAGTATTTCTAAAACGAAATTAGAATGTCACATTATACTTACCAGTTGTTTAAAACTTAAGCTTAAAGCCAATCAAGTGAATATGAACAAATATTTTAATTAATAGTGAGTCAATTTTCAAATAATCTATCATGCGCTTCAAAACCATTTATTTGGTTTGGTTGGGGTTCATTTAAGCTCAGACTTTTTAATAAAATATATTGCTAAGATGACTTAATATGTAAAAAGAAATGATAAACGCAAATCACGGCAAGTGTGAATGGAACAGTTGGATGGGGAAGACATCGGCGAACAATAATTTCAATGTAAAGATTATATTCCTTTTCTCCACTCGAATTATCTTTGATTAAAATCAACGCCATCTCTTGAATTTCGTGGTAACTACGTCCAGCATCAGTAGCGCGTGGTACAAGAAATGGAACAATTTAACTAGTAATCATTATTATAGTGATTTTTAACTGTCGTTTTAAATTGATTTTGTGCAACCTTATACACACAGTTTAGCGTATCTTTTACACAAGTCCAATGCGACCACATTGGACTAGTGCTGCGGAGTATGCCGTGTCGGTGTTACGCATATTTTATTTCATTTAAAATGTCGTCCAGTGGATGTCCTTACGAAGTAATGTCAGCGAACATTATATTCTGACTACCTAGAGGTGAAGTTCTGAAAAAAGCGTCATTAGACTGCTCTTAACAAACAAGCATGTATTGTAAATGTGAGGAGAATGAAAGAAGCAAGAGGGATATGCTAACGTAATAAATTATTTGATCACACTAATATATAATGGGAAAGCTTCTAAATGAGTGAGTGAGGATGTGAGGGAGGGAAGAAAAATTCTCACTGACATCGCAATTCATGAGGAATCCAGTGGCAACGAGGTTTTATTACTTTTAAATGCTGATGTTTTTTACCTTATACCAAGCGTCAAATGTCATCAAATCTCTCTGACAAGAGCCATATTTTCCTGTATCAGCAGTTGAAAGCCAATCTTTACAAATTTTAAAATGAAGAGATGAATACCACCGCTTTACGGTGCTCAATCGAGGTGATTCTCCACAAAAAGCTAATTTGATAAGGTGTCGTCAAACTTCCACTTATGATAAAAAACGATTAACACCAAACAATATAGTTTATTAAGTAGCAGTATATTGTTCGATATTTTGTTAATAAAGACAAACCACCAGTTTAAAAAAAAAACTTATGTCTAAAGGAATATAACATTTGAAATTCAAACATTTACGAGTGGCCAGTAGGCAAAATATTCAGTTTGTTTTATGCTTAATAAAATCAATAATAATTTGGTTATGAAAATATCTACGTCTAAGAAGAAACAAGTTTCTTACTTGGATATCGAATCCTGGTTCTACTATATACAAAGAAGCTCTAACTTCTTTATCAAAAATAAAATAATGCAATAAAACATTGTTTATATACTGCATAGTTCTAGCTCGGTGATAATAATTACGTACAAAAAAATATATTTTACCAATATTGGCTCGAAAATTAGGCTTATGGCACAGATTGCCTACTAACTTAGTATAAAATATTAATTTATATATTCATTATATATAAATATTAATATTCCGTCCAAATATTATGGATAGATTCCAACTAAAAAATCCTTACAGCCCGTAAAGAAACAAGGCAAGTATATTTCCGATGCACATACATACATTAAATCACGCCTCTTTCCTGTTGGGGTAGGCAGAGACAACTGATTTCCACTTACTGCGATCCTTGCATATCATTTTCGCTTCATCTATACTCATCAATCCTTTCATACATGAGCGTTGGTTTAGGGTACTCCCGACCTGGCCTTTTCAGAAGTCTTCAATCTGATTTCGGAACATTCGCCCAGAACTTCTCGTTCCAACACTTCTGTTCACTTGTCCCATTTCAATATCTAAATTAAAAATAACGTTTCAATAAATCCACACGAACAAGCATCACACTTAAAATTATTAAATTCAGCGTTCATTCGCATTTATGTCTGTGAAGTTTGTAACAGGTAACATGTAATTCAGTAAAACGATACCACAATGGGATGTAAAGTGCAATGCGAGCGGAACACAACGCAGTCAATACCGTCACGGCAGGCCGCCACCGCCGCCGCCGGAGTCGAGCGCATTGCATTTTCATGTAACAGACGTAAATGCGGCGCTTCACGCGCTCGCCTCGCTCCTGAAGCGCGCTAACGACACGATAACGGGACGAGAGCGGTACGACCCGCCCGCCGCCGCATAGCCACGCTCTGACTTTATGAATCATTTATATAGGTACATCGAGTATGCTCTACGGAATGCGAGCGAATGCTTCGATCGAGTGCTAAGAATGACTGCCTCCGCGAGACGACAACAATCAATTCAATCCCTATAATACACGGTCAGATTGTAAGCAACGTTGCTGAATTACCCATTATATTATTATAAAATCAGGCAAGCGCAAGTATGCTTTTTAGCAATAACCCATAAAAGTAGCATATGCAACGGTCATATAATAGGGGTTATTGAAACACTAGTGTAGGTTTACCGCAGGAGGCGAAGCCAAGTGCGATAATACCTTATGCGAGAATATGCCTTTGCACCATTTTATCTTCACTCATACAGTTGAAATAAAACAAAAGTGGGAAATTAGTTTAGTATTTATTTACAATAATAATTGTTCAAATTATGGATGTTGCAATTGAATATTAATTATGGAGCACGCAATGGCCTTATTATTACTCAGAGTTGGGACTGGAATATTTATGTATATTTCTTTAGCCTTGTTTTCTATAGTATTCATGATTGTGTTTGATACTTGTGTTACTATTTGCGGACTCTATGTATGATTCCGGCTCTGCCGTAGACTTCCATCCACCGTGTCTTTTGAGCGCTGTAATATCTCCACCACCACCCACTAGTAATGTGGACGATGTTCTTCGGAAACCTTGTCCAATATATGAATCCGGGTTAGGTTAGGTTAGAAGGTTTAGGTATTTAGCAACTATTTTGTATGAAGCGGACGGAGTTTCATGTATTTCTTACATATTTCAAAATTTGTTCCCGTAATAGTGAAGGAGCGATTGACTTTGGTTTTGATGTTGTACATTTTCACTAAAATAGTAGTCTCAAATACTTCCACGTCCTGAAATTGTATATTATATAATTTTTGTCGTCTACATGCACCCATTATGCCAAACATTACTGCAACCTGCAACAGTTAATGAGTTATTATGTACTATTATATTATACAATACAATCAAAATACTGTTGGCTTTCCATTAATTGCGAAGGACGGTTTGTACTTAATTGTAATATAATTACTTCAGGAGACGAGAAAAAACGCCATGTTGGTTTCACATCTTTTCTTTTATTACCAAAGATAACAGAGTATACATTTACTAGTGATGAGGTACTAACTAGTGATGTATGGTAATCGATAATATCCAACACCCCTTCTCAATTTCAAATCTCTTACTCATTAATACCAACTTAATTTAAAACTCTATCTTTTGAAATTGCCTCATAAATATCAAAACTTAAATACTCCATAACTGTACGAACAACTTCTAAGTTAACAAAAACCAAAATTACTCTGGCTCTCACTAAACAAAAATAAAATTACTGTTCTTATGACATGACTCTCTTTAAATAAAACTTTACTTGACTCTACTATAACTAATCTTAACTATAAACTTAATCATTATAGTTAATACAGTATCTGTACTAAAAAAAACTTATTAGCAGACTTGGTTTATATAAAACTTTTTTACTACATTTACAATTTCACCAACACAAAATAGGTAGTTAATGTTTACATAGTAGGTTTACATAATACAAAGTAGATAAATATTTTCATAGTTGGTTTATATACTTAGTGCAAAGCCCAAATAGGTAGCCTTTCATATTACTTAAATTTAAACAGATTAACATTATAAAGATTCTATCAAATTACATATATTCTAGTTTTGTAGTTTTACAATATTTTCATTTTAAATGTTAGGTATGAATGCTGAGAATATAATAATGCTTTAGTAAAAATATCTGCAATGTTTTTGTGACTTTGTATATATTCTAGTGTTAATAGTTTTTTACATAGTAAATCTTTAATGAAATGTGCTTTAATGTCGATATGTTTAGATCGCTTACTGTTTTCATAGCTTTCTATCAATCGCAATGTACTTTGGTTGTCAATCAATAATTTTGTACTAATGTGTCTGGAATGAAGATTGGACAAAACCCCCTGTAAATTAACTATTTCACAGACTGCCTGAGCTCCAGCTAAGTACTCTGCTTCAGCTGTGGATAAAGCGACACAAGCTTGCTTTTTAGAGTACCAAGATATTAACTTACCACAATAGAAGACAGCACATCCGCTCGTACTCTTCCTGTCTGCCTTGTCTGATGCCAAGTCTGAATCTGAAAATGTTGTCAAATCTTCATAATTATTTCCTTGTCTCTGATAGGTTAAGCCCATATTTTTGGTTCCCTTTAGGTAGCGTAAAATCCGTTTTCCTGCTTTCCAAAGACTTTCAGTCGGTTTATCTAAAAAGCGACTCAAGTATGAAACAGCAAATGTTACATCTGGTCTACTATTTGATGAAACAAATAATAGTGATCCAATCAGCTCTTTATAAGGTACATTTATTACATCTTCCTTTAAATCTGCGTTAAACCCTGCTTCCATGGGTGTATTTGCTTCTCTACATTCTGTCATTCTAAATTTCTCTAACATTTTCTCAATATGTGATTTTTGATTTATTTTTATTCCATTCTCAATTTTCTCTATTTCCATTCCCAAAAATTTCTGTATTTCTCCTAGATCTTTAGTATTGAACTCATCATATAATATCTTCTTTATTTTTCTTACTTCTTCCAATTTTCCTGTCAGTACAATATCATCGACAAATACTAGTAATTTTACATCTTCATTATAATACAGGCAAAAATCATGACCTGACCTTTTTAATCCAGCCTTCATCATCACTTTATTAAATTGAATATTCCAGCACTTTGGGCTTTCTTTTAATCCATATAAGCTTCTTTTCAGTTTCAAAACTTTATTTCCTTTTATGTCAACTCCTTGAGGTATTTTAATCTAAACGTCAGACTCCAAAACTCCATTCAGAAATGCTGTAGGTACGTCTAGCTGGTATACTGGAACATCTTCCTCTACTGAGTGTGCCAAGAATGCTCTTACCGTTGCCATTCTTGCTACCGGTGCATAATTACTTTCGAAATATCTATCTGGTATCTGAAAACCTTTTACTACTAATCTTGCCTTTTTAATACCATTTTCTTTCATAGTAAATATCCATCTCGTGTCAATAGCTTTTATTCCCTCTTTATTTTCCATTACTGTCCATGTTTCTAATTTTTCCAATGATTCTATTTCCTTATTTATAGCTTTTCTCCATTCTTTATCTTTAATCGCATCTTCATACTTTTGTGGTATTTCTTCTTCTTGTGTCATTAAACAATATGCTGTGTGTAATTCATATCCGTAAAATTGTTGAGGTTTTTTGGTTACTCTTCCAGATCTTGTCCTCTTCAAACTTTCTTCTTCTTGAATTTCTTCTTCTTCTTGTTCTTTTTGCCTAAAAGCTTCCATACTCTCTTTATTTTTCTCTTCACTTAGTCTTAATTTTTCTTCTTTCATTATTTTCTCTTCTTGTATTTTACTTGGTTGATATTCTTCTTCTTCATTTTGACTATATATAATTTTTCTCTCCATTTTTTCTTTATTTTCCTTTTCATTATAGGTAGTTTTTCTTTCATCAAAAATTATGTCTGTTGATATTACAATTTTATTAGTTTCAGGATCCCACAAGCGGTATCCAGATCCTGTGTATCCCATCATAACCATAGGCTTCGCTGTGACATCTAATTTCCCAGGTTTAGGTATTGTCACTTTCCATGCCGTTGACCCGAATACTTTCATATTGTCAATTTTATTGATACCATACCATATTTTTGCTGGTGTCTGATAATGTAGCACTCTACATGGACATCTATTCAATTCAAATGCTGAGCAGCACACTGCTTCTCCCCACAGATGTCTTGGTAACTTTGTTTCAGCAAATTTAGTTCTTATTCTCTCCAGTAAAGTCCGATTCATCCGTTCACTTGTCCCATTCTGCATTGGTGTGTGAGGTGTAGTATATTGCAGTTCAATGCCTTTCTTGCGGCAATAATCCTTGAAATAATTTGAAGTGAACTCACCCCCATTATCCAGTCTCAATTTCTTGGTTTTAAATCCCTTCTGTGTCTTAAGTTGTTTAATATAATCCATTAGATTTTGTTCGGCTTCGTTTTTCTGCTTCAATAGTTTGACTGTAACAAAATGTGAAAAGTCATCAATAATTACTTGAAAATATTTTTCTCCATTAATATTTGAAGTACCAATTGGTCCGCAAACATCCGAGTGTAACAAGTCTCCAATCTGTTTTGATTGCCTACCTTTCTCAGAAAAGACTCTTCTTGTGCTCTTACCTGCCGTGCAGAAGTCACATTTCTCCTCAGAAGCTGGTAACCCCATTAATTTCAAACTGTGTCGGTTTAAATGACCCAATCGCCTGTGCCAAAGGTTTCTGTCCAAATCTTCACTAACCATACATTCATATGTACCTAATTGAAAATCAATTGTATATAACCGCGCATTCAAAGTACCTTGGACTGTAAAATGACCTCTACAAATTGATACAAACTTTTCATGAAATTTAACTTCAAATCCTTTCGCTGATAATTGTCTTACTGATAACAGATTATATGAAATATTTTCTACAATTAAACATTCAATAGTTATGCACTCATTTTGCCAAGTTACACGTATCTTACCCTTTTCTTTACATAATAAGTTAGCTACATAAATTTTTGTTTCTTTACATTCTTGTACATCAAACATACTACTTTTATAACAGCTTTTGATCAAGTGTTCGGTGGCTCCTGAGTCAATAATAAATTTGATATTACCTGAGTTTAAACTGTCACTATACTTTTCCTCTTCTTTTCCTCGAAATGCTGTAAATAATGTCTCGTCTATTGTCTCCTCCATAGCACAATTTGCTCCAGTTCCTCGTCCTCGCATGGGTGGTCTCCGTGACCATGCCCTTCTCCTATACAATTGTCCTCGTCCATGATGAAATGTTTGTCCTAGTCCGTGATTATGTGTTTGTCCTTGTCTTGTACTTTCTGTGTTTCTATTTGCTTTGCATTGATAAGATTTATGCCCCTTCTTCCCACAGGTATAACAATTAAAAGTTTGCACTGTAGTTGAGCTGTCATACTGATCCTTATTTGTTAGTTTAATTTCAGCATCTAATAATCTCGATTTTATAAAATCTATGTTGACACTTTTATCACTTGATATTGTCTCAATGGATGTTATCACTGCTTCATATTCTGGAGGCATTGCAGCCAGCAAGTAGCACACTTTATCTACCTCTTCGATTTTACTATTAATGGCACATAATTGGCCAACTATTCCATCAAACTCCATAAAAAAATCTTGCAACTTTGTGCCTGTTTTACATTTGAGGTTAATTAATTTACGGCGCAGATGCAGTTTGTTTGATACACTTTTCCGTTCGAATTGCTTTTCCAAGGCGTCAATCATTTCCATGGCTGTAGTACTATTATTCTTGACAATTTCTAGATATTTATCGCTTAAACACTGCACGATGAGACACTTTGCTTTAGTGTCGGATTTCGCAAAATCTTTATCTCCACTTTTGTTATACGTTTTGTCAATGGCGTGGTGCACTTCTTTATCCTGCAATATCAGACCCATCCGAAATTTCCAGTTTGAAAACGAGTCACCCTCCCGCAGTATGGGCAACGCTAGTAATTTCTCCATGTTTAATTATGCTCTGATGACAATACACTTGCTTTTATATATGCACGCCGGCCGGCGAATCGCAAGACGCCGCCAGACGGGACACGTACCGTGATTTTTCTGATAGCTGTTCTTACTTGATTTTAACTCTTGTTTGTTGTTGTTGCGCAGTGGAAGCGTGCTGTTGGCTTTCCATCAATTGCGAAGGACGGCTTGTACTTAATTGTAATATAATTACTTCAGGAGACGAGAAAAAACGCCATGTTGGTTTCACATCTTTTCTTTTATTACCAAAGATAACAGAGTATACATTTACTAGTGATGAGGTACTAACTAGTGATGTATGGTAATCGATAATATCCAACAAATACAACATACTATAGAAAAGTTCACAAACTTTTGAGTATGATTAAATAGTAACGCACGTTTCACACAGTATTTCCCTTTGTAAAATTATATAGCTCATCAGGTGCCTCATTTAAGAAGTTATTTAACTGAGCTGGTGAAAATGTGTACTTTTGGCCTTGTAACAATCAGATTTTTTTAATATTGTTAGGTTTGCAATAACGCCTGCTATGCGGATTACAATACAAAATCACAAATATACGATAGGAAAAATTTAAGTCATGTGCGGGATTCGAACCCGCGTCCATACACCCCGCACAATTTTTTCCTATCGTGTATTTGTGATTTTGTAATGTAATCCGTATAGCAGGCGTTATTGCAAACATAACAATATTAAAATTATAAGGTTGCGCAATCCCATAAAAAAAGTGCAATCAATCAAAAATCACACGTATGAGAAAAACAAAATACTTTGCGTTTACGAGTATTAATATCTAAAATCAAGATTTGTAACAGATTTCGTTTAAGTGCATGCAATTCGTGACACACAGACTGATAGACATACAAACGGTTTGACAGTACCTAATAGGGCTCCGTTGTACCCTTTTGCTGCGGAACCCTACTAAAGGACTAAGTAACAAATCAGCAATCATATGGGAACGAAATACGTGAACATTTAAAGAAATCCGCATCTATTCAATAAATCCGCTTTATTCTGGTTCAATCACAGCAGCAAATAGCGCTTTTCGGACGACAGGTTTTAATAAAAATGATTCCGAGAGACATATCATTTTTATTCGGTTGTCATTCGTCCGTAGCGGCCATTTGTTAGGTGGCTATTTGAGCCGTATTCAGTGTAGTGTTGGTATAAATCAGCCGACGAGCCGTGAGCCCTCCCACGCGCTTTGAAATATGATCGCGAGCCGCTCTAAGCCTCTATTGTTTTAGCTGTTGAGCGTCAGAGCGTCGCCTCGCTTTACCCTTCACTCGTATCGCCTCGCCTCGCTCCAGTAGGACCATAATGCACTCTCACTCTTCATACGAAATAAGCTCGTGGATGTTTTTGACGCAAGCATCTTGATTTTATATTGTTTATATTACTTTCCAATGTTGACTTCGCTAAAGTGAGATCATTTTGAAGATTCCATTTCGCATGAGAAAAATTTAGGTATTTTAATGCACATATTCTACAAGTCTATGGTTATTTACTTTCATTTCTATTAAAAAAAATATTAACTTAAATTATATCCCAATAAGGCTTAGCAGAGGTTCCTAAACGTTTTGCCAAATATTATTGGTATTATGTAATAGGGTGCGAGTTAGTTTTCATCTACAAATATCAATATTTAATATTGTCGTAATACCTACATTTTTTATGGTAGGTACGTATATTTGTAAGCTACCAAAATTAATCCATAATAGAAAATTATAACAAAATATATTTTTTAATGCTTTAATAATAATATTATAGTTAATGTTTGTATACGTATGTAGAACGAGGAAGTGCATTGTGTACAAACGTATTTTCATAATATTTTTCATTAATGTTCAAACTCGGTGAAATTTTGCATACTTTTTCTGTACCTTATAACAAATTTAATCCCATATTATCTACAAATAAATATATTTATATATATTTTTTTTTATTCTTGATAGGTTAGCCTTTGGCCACTATCTCACCTGATGGTAAGTGATGATGTGATCGAAGATGTTGTTCAGGCTAACCTAGAAGTACTGGCTCTCAAGGACAGCTGCCGGAACACACCCTTAGGTGCTTGGCGACAGATTTTCTACTTGAGGGTGGTAGCTAGCCAGGTGGGCATTCGCAAAATGCCCTACCACCATGCTATAACGACTGCCATCTTAAGACGACAACCGGGACCGACGGCTTAATGTGCCCTCCGAAGCACGGAAACGCTCAATAGTAAAGTCACTAGCGGTCAATCATCCAACTCGTGACCGCGGGCGACGTTGCTTAACTTTGCTGATGGGTTGAGAACAGCTAAGTTAACTTCGCTACGAGCGCTTTAATCAAATTTTGCAGTATATTAATTAATAAATAATATAGGATTAGCACGTTATAATAATAATAATAAGCGCTTTATTACGAATAACATGTCGTTTACGGTGGTTCATTCCTTTTATTGTTTTTTTTTATTAATATCACTTAATTCAGTTTGTCACTTGGCTTGGCATAGGCCTTCTCTAGTTTTTTTTCCATTGGGTTCTGTGTTTTGCAACTCGCCTCCAGTGGTGTCCAGCCGTGATCCTCAAGTCGTCCGCCAATCTCACTTGTTGACGTCCTCTGTTTCTTTGTTTGTCTTTGGGGTACCAGTCAGAGACAGCTGTACTCCACTTTCTCTTATCATATGGCCGGTCCACGTACACTTCAGTTGGTCTAATTGAGTGAGAATATCTGCTAATTTAGTTTTTCTCTCTTATTTCACTGTTTTTTGCAGGTTAGTTTTCACTGTTTAAAAAAGCGATTAAATTGGTAAAATATGACAGCATTACGAATATTGTACAAAACAAACACTATACTTAAAATTTGTATGATACATCATAGGCAGAAAAAACCTTATAAGCGATGTGCTAGCTCTTGAACGTTATTACAATTTAATCCAGCCGAATACAAAATAAAATTGACATACCTTCCGGTGTTTTGGTATGTTTATAAGAAAGACTGAACCAATTTCCAAGGTGATTAAGTTCTCTATTTACCCGGTAGGAGGCTAATTCCCGCGATGATGTAGTCGAGGAGAGTTAAGAGGTGCTATAACGGCAGCTGCGATGCCGCCGCCCGCCCGCGCCGCCCGCCGCCCGCCGCCCGGTAACAAGGCAATCTGTGGAGACGACGCGACGCGACGCGACGTACTAACGGTGTCGCGGGTAACTCCTTACAATGAGTTTTCTTGATATTTTCACAGTTGTATTCGCGACTGTCATTTTCTTAAATTTTTATCTTTTTCTTGTTCCTGTATTGTACATTTTTACACGACTGCCCAAAAAGAAGTGTAATGTTTTCAGGCTCATTTATGTATGTAATATGTTTGTGAGTTTCTTTATTCCACCATAACTTCTAAACGGCTTAACCGATTTTAATGTATGATACATTTAGATTCATCTTGATAGCACAAGTACATCAAAACTTTTTTTTTTAAACTGGCGGATTTTTGAATGAATAATTTTTTCTTCGTAACTCATCGAATAGGATATCAAAATTAAAGGCTTTAAAAAGATCCATATATACATATATATGGATTTATATATATATATATATACACCGTGTCCCAAAATTCAACGATAAGCCGGCATCGGTGCATGGACCTACTCATGACTACTCGGGAAAAAATAAAAAAAAAATTATAACTCTTTTTTTTTTTTATTACAGAGACTTTTATAAAGTTGCGCCAACTTTTAATAAAACTTGCCATGGTAGTGTCCATACTTTTTTTTTTAACCCAGACTATAGAAAGTGCATAGAATGTTAAAATCTAAGAAAATTATAAGAAAAAAATTTTTTTTACTGATTTTTGTAAAATAACTACAGACTTTCTGTAATTTTAAAGGATTGTGGTAGATAGCCGTCCTTCTTAGGTTGCTAATGCACAAAAAATATCAAAAATATGTCAAAAATTGTGGTCATGGTAGTTGAAAATAGCATAATGGGTATCGAATATCGATGAAATTTATAAAAGTCTCTGTAATTAATAAAAAAAAACAGTTATAATTTTTTTTTTTTTTTCCGAGGATTCATGAGTAGGTCCATGCACCGATGCCGGCTTATCGTTGAATTTTGGGACACGGTGTATATATATATATATATATATATATATATATATACATATATATATATTGTATCTTAATATATATATATATATATATATTAAGATACAATTATATGATTTTTAATAAATTAGGGTATATTAGCATGTAATTAGAGTAGGTATATGCTGAAAAACAGCGCAGCGCACGTTAGTACTTAACGTATGCGCTGCACAATGCTGAGCATACTACTTTTGCCTTTTGTTTTATTTATTTTTAATTGTTTGTCAATATATGTTGTAATATATTTTTTTTCAGTGTATGAAGGCAATTAATGGTTGTTTTATTTATATAATCTTTCTCAAAATGACTACGTACCAAAATTTGATGAAGGTAGCTGTACTGGTTATATCGTAAACACTTATATATACAATCTATATGTATACTCCATACTAATATTACAAGAGGAAAGATTTGTATTTTTGTATTTAACAAATAAACATAAATCTACTGGAACAATTTGCAAAATTCTTAAAAAATTTCACGATTAGATTTCTCAATTATCCTTAATTATAGGCTAGAAAATATTTTCAAAAACTTAGGGATCCGTATGAAAACTTTGATAATGTAACCCGAAGTGTGAAAATAATACCAAAAAATCGATATACCGCGGTATATCGATTTTTTTTCTATTTTAAGTGCTGATCTGGAGCTAGTTTTGTTGCTGTCAGGACGCGCGGACGGCTTGTAAAGCAATGTGCTCAAGATACAATGCAATGACCGCACCACATAAACCCAGTCCTCAAACATATTTGCTGTCATGAGGAGGCGAGCTAATAAACATTTACCAGGCCCAGTTTCAAAGGGTGACTGCTAATACGGATTTATTTGCCAGAACAATGCAATACTGTCACTCCGGGATAAAACCCATGACCTTATGATTCTAAAGCAACGCTTCGACACTCCACCATCGAGCAAACCTCATTGGGGGAATACTGACATCAAGGTATTGATGATGATACGGCAGGTTACCTAGTAATAAAATGCTCTTAAAGCAGATCAAAATAAACAGAACGACATTGTTAAAGGTCATACGATAAATAAAATGTAATGTGTCGACATGATTCGCGCCCACCGCCGCCGTCGTATCGAGCCGTGAGCGCAATAATGCCGATCGAATTTGTCGGATTCATTACGAGCGGCGGAAAATACAATAACACAGTTATAAATCATTGGGAAAGTGCAATGAATAATGATTATTCATTTCATGTTTTAAATACATCGACGCGGATTTCAATGATTTATAAGGACGAGCACTGAATAGTCCAGTAGAATTACGATCGTAACTTATGAAAATATAAGATTCAACCAATTTTTCACAGTTTATTAGTTACATGTTCACAAAGGTTTTTTGAAAATGTTAGAAAATTTTGACCGATGCGTTTGGAATTATTTAGGTATTTGTAAAAAAACTACATAAAATCGTGAATATAAAATTTGAATTAAAAATTCTGATTGTATATGACTTAGGACATTGTTATCTTGTGTTTATTAACTTATTAGAAATATTAGAGACTGGGAACTTAGGTAAACTAAAAATTTCAAAACCTGCTTTCAATAAAATATTAGAATGGCTGGAAATCAGTTTAATGATATTTTTATGTATATTGTAACATGCTGAAAAAAGATTAGAAAAATATACAATGTGCTTCCCGACTTATTTAGTTTTTCTTTAATAGCGTGAGTAATATAAAATTAGAGTCCAGAAATAAATAGGCTACTGGATAATAATGATATACTCCATCGACATACAAAAGATTAGAAAAAATAGTTCATGGTATTTTAAGATATCATAAGATTTGTTAACGCGGCCATAGAATAAACTATATAGGTACCTACGCGGCGTTAGCGCGAGGAGGGAGACGCAGCGCAAAGGGTCTCACTCAACACAAGTCACAACGTGTCCCGGCCGCACACGCCGCGCCTTGTTATACGATTTTAGTGTTCCAAAAGCATTTATATTTCGTTGATTATTCAGAATTATACAGCGGCAAGTTTCTTTTACATAGGTACCTTCACACCCATAGTGTATTAATCTAAGGTTTCTATGGAAATGGTCAATCAACTGATGAAATTTCTATAAAACATGTGTAGGTACTTATGTGAATTCTATATTACAAACTCCAGGTCAAAAAACTGGACTAGGTGTCTGTCGGATTAGCTAGTACCTACCTACTTATATGAATATAAGTAGATACCTACAATATGTAGTTGACGCCTAGAGTTAACTCTAATAACGTATATGATATGTATTAAATTTACTTACCACTTTTCTGTAGGTAACCTTATCTAGCTTGTTTGTAAATAACGAACGTAAAGAGATTTGTATATGAGGTATGAACCTATTTAAAAGTTTTATTATTAGATTAAATTTAATTGAACATCCGTTAGGTAGGAAGATACGTTGGAATACGTTATCTTCAGTTTTTAATATAAATTGTCGGCCATCTGGACGAAAACTGATACAAGCATACCATATTTGGACTGACTTCTATTTATCGAGATAATTTGTAAAACCTACGTTGGGTAGTACTGACATATTTTAAACTTAAGTACATCATGTGCAATAAAAAATAATTTAAGATTTTCTACGCTGACGAAATCCGAGAATTTATATATACCTATGTATTAGTATGATGTTTTATTATTATTATTATGTATATTTTTCAGAATGTACATAATAAAATATGTTCAATCACGTGATGATGCTGAAAATCGCTACTTAGCCTTTTAAAACACTGATTACCTGAAGGTAGTGGAGAAACTACCATCAAGAGTATTCCCAAAGGGGATTAGCATTAATCCGGTGGCCAGCCAATTTCCGATTCGCTTTTAGCGAAGCTAAAACTTTTTAGAATTATGCTCTTGTGGTGTAGGAGAAGATATATTGTACCAGCCAGACATGAGTGTGGTGATGCTAGAAAAAAGAGTTATATAAAATGAATATGGTATCCAAATTCCGTATTTTATTGGTTCATCGCAAATTTAGAAAGTTTAGTTAACGACTACACTAGGACGAAACTAGTAAAATTCTTACTTTAGTTAATAAAAGTAATAAAAATAAAAGGGTTAGTATAAAATATACGTTTATACCACACCCACTCAGAAAGCGTCTCATTACTCGTTCAAAAACAAGTTATAAAATTCGTCATTTCGCCCTAATAAATGTACGGCGGGGAATGTTATATGGATTTTCATTCCTTCACTCCGTAGCAGTGAAGGAATGTTGTATGAAAATCCATACCTGCCCTGGTAGCGTTCTTTTGTTTTTTTAGCTGCTAACATAAAAAAAAAACAATCTCAAAAAGGTTTTATATCAAATAATTGGAAAAAAAAGGTGTGATTTTTATTTGTACTCGATTTTCAATACAAAGCGGTTGGCAACCTTTTTTTGCACTACGAGAAAAAAAGCGCGACAATTTGTAAATTTTGTTTTCTATTAAATTGATATTTTGACAGGACGCTTTTAATAATTTTCAAAAATGTCATCGGCTAGTGAAAGTGACAATTTTGAAAATTATTAAAAGCGTCCTGTTTTATATTAAAAACTGAAGATAACGTATTCCAACGTATCTTCCTACCTAACGGATGTTCAATTAAATTTAATCTAATAATAAAACTTTTAAATAGGTTCATACCTCATATACAAATCTCTTTACGTTCGTTATTTACAAACAAGCTAGATAAGGTTACCTACAGAAAAGTGGTAAGTAAATTTAATACATATCATATACGTTATTAGAGTTAACTCTAGGCGTCAACTACATATTGTAGGTATCTACTTATATTCATATAAGTAGGTAGGTACTAGCTAATCCGACAGACACCTAGTCCAGTTTTTTGACCTGGAGTTTGTAATATAGAATTCACATAAGTACCTACACATGTTTTATAGAAATTTCATCAGTTGATTGACCATTTCCATAGAAACCTTAGATTAATACACTATGGGTGTGAAGGTACCTATGTAAAAGAAACTTGCCGCTGTATAATTCTGAATAATCAACGAAATATAAATGCTTTTGGAACACTAAAATCGTATAACAAGGCGCGGCGTGTGCGGCCGGGACACGTTGTGACTTGTGTTGAGTGAGACCCTTTGCGCTGCGTCTCCCTCCTCGCGCTAACGCCGCGTAGGTACCTATATAGTTTATTCTATGGCCGCGTTAACAAATCTTATGATATCTTAAAATACCATGAACTATTTTTTCTAATCTTTTGTATGTCGATGGAGTATATCATTATTATCCAGTAGCCTATTTATTTCTGGACTCTAATTTTATATTACTCACGCTATTAAAGAAAAACTAAATAAGTCGGGAAGCACATTGTATATTTTTCTAATCTTTTTTCAGCATGTTACAATATACATAAAAATATCATTAAACTGATTTCCAGCCATTCTAATATTTTATTGAAAGCAGGTTTTGAAATTTTTAGTTTACCTAAGTTCCCAGTCTCTAATATTTCTAATAAGTTAATAAACACAAGATAACAATGTCCTAAGTCATATACAATCAGAATTTTTAATTCAAATTTTATATTCACGATTTTATGTAGTTTTTTTACAAATACCTAAATAATTCCAAACGCATCGGTCAAAATTTTCTAACATTTTCAAAAAACCTTTGTGAACATGTAACTAATAAACTGTGAAAAATTGGTTGAATCTTATATTTTCATAAGTTACGATCGTAATTCTACTGGACTATTCAGTGCTCGTCCTTATAAATCATTGAAATCCGCGTCGATGTATTTAAAACATGAAATGAATAATCATTATTCATTGCACTTTCCCAATGATTTATAACTGTGTTATTGTATTTTCCGCCGCTCGTAATGAATCCGACAAATTCGATCGGCATTATTGCGCTCACGGCTCGATACGACGGCGGCGGTGGGCGCGAATCATGTCGACACATTACATTTTATTTATCGTATGACCTTTAACAATGTCGTTCTGTTTATTTTGATCTGCTTTAAGAGCATTTTATTACTAGGTAACCTGCCGTATCATCATCAATACCTTGATGTCAGTATTCCCCCAATGAGGTTTGCTCGATGGTGGAGTGTCGAAGCGTTGCTTTAGAATCATAAGGTCATGGGTTTTATCCCGGAGTGACAGTATTGCATTGTTCTGGCAAATAAATCCGTATTAGCAGTCACCCTTTGAAACTGGGCCTGGTAAATGTTTATTAGCTCGCCTCCTCATGACAGCAAATATGTTTGAGGACTGGGTTTATGTGGTGCGGTCATTGCATTGTATCTTGAGCACATTGCTTTACAAGCCGTCCGCGCGTCGTAAAAGGTGTGATTTTTATTTGTACTCGATTTTCAATACAAAGCGGTTGGCAACCTTTTTTTGCACTACGAGAAAAAAAGCGCGACAATTTGTAAATTTTGTTTTCTATTAAATTGATATTTTGACAGGACGCTTTTAATAATTTTCAAAAATGTCATCGGCTAGTGAAAGTGACAATTTTATAATGATGACTCCACCAAAAATAAGAAATGCAGCTCAAGAAGTCCTTATACTTACTGCCAGAGAAGTCTCAAGATAAGTACGAGAAAACTTACAATGATTTTATTCTCCTTGTAGGTGTAGTATAAAGCACTATGTATCGCTCGGGAGAAAGTTCTATTTCTGTTCTCGAGTTGCCTTTAAGGCCATCGCTGCGCATCGGGCTTAAAAAAAATCTCGAACAGAATTAGATCGTTTTCTCCGCTCGATGTACAATGTACTATTAGTTAACCACAAAATAGAAAATACAAACAAATAAAAAAATATGATACTTTGAGTTTTGGTACTTAAGTGAAATACACTTTTTTTAGGTCATATAGCTTAACTTTGCAAATTGGACGATAACTGGCTAGATAAACCCTATTGAGTTTGGTAACCATACACAAAATAATTCGTGTTAATAAAATAAACATAAGGTTTTCCCCCTCGTAATTTTGTAATGTAATCCGCAGAGGAAGCGTTATTGCAAAAATGAAAATATTAAAATTGTAGGGTTGCGTCTTCATGAACAAGTTAAAAGCTAATTTGCGAAATTAGTCTTGTTTATATTACAACGAAGTTGAACTATAGGTGTCGCGCCATCCCCATAGGAAGGTTAAAGAACAAGAGGACGAATAGGTCATGAATCATATGTCATATTAGCTTAAACAGTCATCATGCCCCAGCTATAGGGGTGGATGACGCGGGTTTTAATCCCTTACATGACTATATTTTTTTCTCTCAATTTTGAAATTTGGTGATTTAGTTTTTTTTGCTTGTTTGCCCTCCAGCTCTAATTACCGTCCACTTTATGGTTGATTTGAATAAAAACCTAGTATTTTTGAAATAAGTTATGGTAAAAGCTTGTTTGAAGTGTGGTTTCTATGCAACTTAAAGATAAGTTAATTTAAGTCTTAAATTGGTCATTCTTAGAATATAACCATCTTTTATTGACGCTTTGATTTTATCAATTGTAGTCGTGAAAAAATTGTTATACGAAGGAATTCTAAAGTAAAATATTACAATAATAGCAGGCCTGGCGCACTCCGCACTTTAGGTACAAAGCTACAAATACATCGGCGGCTGCGACAAGATGGGTTTATTCTACAGTGGGTTGCCGCGCGCCGCTTGGAACGCACGTCATCTCATTCTAATGCGCTGTGTTTCGTGTTCGTATCTATCCGTAGTCTGTTTAAGTAAATAGTTTCACAGAATAAAAAGGCTAGTAATTAGGCTTATTACTTAATACGAACACTCTTCCGTGCTGTTTATTAATTATTCACATCACTACGCTATATGGAAGCGACCGTGGTGGCTTATAAAACTCGTTAACGCTCGGTGTAATATAATCGTGCAGCACGGACGGCTCCGCTCCGGCCTCGGCCCAGCCCGGACACGGCCCGGTATAATATAAATCTTCCTTTAGGACAGTCGGTTATGGCATGGTGGTAGAGCATTTCACGAATGCCCGCCTAGCTAGCTACCACCCTCAAGCAGAAAATCTGTCACCAAGCACCTAACGGTGTGTTTCGACAGCTGTCTTTGAGACTCAGTAAGTAATAATAGGTTAGTCTAAACAATATCTTCCACCACATCATCACTTACCATCAAGTGACATAGTGTTCAACGGTTTAATAATAAAAGCTATAAATAAATAAAAAATCACACATTAGTACACAGTACAGTACACAATACATTTTAAAATAGTTTTCTGCTAATATGAGGTAATATTTAAAATGTATTTAATTGCTCTAATATTTATTGGTAACATATTATGTAGGTACACACATTGCTGTAGTGGCATGTGAACACAGGATCACTACCCTAAACACCTTCCGTGTCAGAAAAGACATGATTTACGCGATAGAAAGAGGCGCATTATAGTAGGTGAATATAAATGTTAGGTACTCAGCTGTGTGCGATCTGAATTGCTCTTTATTGCGTCGTAGCAGAGTTGCTTATCTATTTAAACGTCTTAGCGGTTTTGTGATCGCCCAAAACGGCAATCACAAAACCAATACCATAACTTTTTACATTGTCGATCATTCTAATTTTACACTAAGTATGCAGATTTTAGGTATAAAAAACGACAAATACGGTGTAATTTTAATCGGATCAAAAATGACAGGATATTGTAATAAAATACTCTACAAAACTAGCACAAGTTTTAGCACGCTGTGACGTCAACCATCGCCTATAGCCCGAAAGTGACGAGTCGCCGCCGCGCCAGCTCAATAAGCCGCAATCCTCACGACATTGCATATTATGTTTCTTTTATATATTTTTTGGTGGTGATAATGAATCTGATAAATATTACATTGTGCTAAACTGTTTTAAAAATTGCCAAAATATGCACAAATAAGAAAATAAAGTGGTGTAAAGTTACGAGGGGAGATGACAAAACTCCTCTGTCAAGCCAAAGTGGTTTATTATACTGTTGACTTCTTTTATTGATCCGGGCCTTTTAATTAAATCCTTTCCTATGGAAAAATACAAAAGGGTACATAATAATATAGTACTTACTATAAATTACAATGAGCTACAACTATATATGTAACTATCTAACTAGCTTTGATTAATTAATTTAATAGTAATATGGGCAATATTATAACGTGATGATGATAATAAAAAGTATTATGTGTTAATCCAGGGCTTAAATGATCTATATTTTATGTTTTACCGAAATAGGTCGAGCCGACTGATCGAGCTCTTACATACTTTCGCACTAATGATATAAGTGTGTTGCGATAACACATTGACATAGTAGATATTTGTAGGTACTAGCCTGGCAAAAAGCAGTCATTATTACCGACTATTCAAGTAAACATATTAAGGTAAGTATTTGGGTTCGTATCTAATCAAAATTATATTTGAATGGTATATAAAAGTTCAATCAATAGATTATTTAATCCTGAAAATTTTAAATAGTCCACAAAATTTCCTTTTTCAAAGTACACAGTTTAAGTAGGCAGGAAGTTACAATGCATGATGTAACAATAGGTAGGTTTACCTACTGCGAGTCAAGCCTCTCACTTTTATGGATCAACGTTATACACCAAAATTTCAGGTTTGTAATTTCTTTCAGTTTACGAGCTAGAGCCCCGTGACGTACGGACGGACGAAAGGACATACAGATCACAATCAGAGAATAAACGGCAAAACTAATCCTATTAATAAGACTTCAGTCATTAACAGGATTCGTTTTGCTGTTTGTTTACGGATCCTTTATAACTGGGCCACCATAAAAGAATCTACTTTTGGTTATATTCGACTGAGCTTTCACAAAACCGACCTCCAATAAATAGAATTTTGGAATGAAAACTCACACTATTAATGTTATTCGATTGTATTAAATCAATAACTTAGCGCGTAACATCAACATAACTGTAATAAAAAACCATACAAAAAAAACATTCCACGCCACGACATGAGCGGAATGTAGAATTATCTGAACTGAACCATTGATTTTGTACGGGCGGAGCGGAGGGCGAGAGACGCGATGCCTGACGTCATCATACAACCAATGCTCCAAGCGGAGGTTTTGAAATAGCCGAACTAAAAAGAAAACTTTAACAACTTCGTCATTTCTTAATGGTTTGAAATCATTTAAATCATGTTAAGTGATCCTCATTATATCCATTAACCGTTATGTGTTAGTAGCGAAAACATATTTCTTAATATGTTATTGTTTTGTCACTTGTGTTATAAGATGTTATTGTAACGACCCCACAAGCGTGGAATAAAATTAGGAAGATGATGAGGAGTTATTTAAAGTAATATAGGTAGGATCCTGTTTTATAACCCTAAATGTAAAAACAATTTTAGATCACAATTCTCACTCGACGAAAACTAGTTAAACCTGACGAAAACTGGCATCAAAGGACGTAAAATTGTATAATTTTTTTTTGTCTTTTATATTCAATAAAAAAATGTGTATTTTTTTTAACACAACCCAGAATAGAATATTAAAGCAATAAATAGAGAAATGATTTGTTGAATTAATATATTAAATATAGGTATGTACCTACATTGTTTACGTGTTAATGTTAGCAACTCCTCTAAATACGCTTTATCTACCAACACCTTTTTAGAGGAAGATAAATTCTACCAAGGTCGGTAAGATTAAGATAATAGTAGAAGGATAAGATAGTCTGTCATCTGTGCTACTGAATCGCGATGATAAGACTTCTAAAACAAACTAATTTCTAGAACTTCAAACTGCATAAAACTGCCCGCGCCCAAAGAGCAGTTGGCACACACACAGACATGTGTTGGGTGGGACACAGATAATTAGCAGTAAGTTCGTACTTGCATTCGCATCGCTCCGCGCTCCGTAGCTAGTATTGTTCAAATCCGCTATACAGCCCCAACGCGCTATAGACTATAAACTATATTCTAATAACGCGCTATTTTATACGCTATCGTTATAACGAAACCAGGCGCTCGCGCTATATGCATCGTGCTAGGTGTTGTCACAATAGCGTCAGGCGCACGCGCTATATTATACGCTATCGTTATAACGAAACAAGGCGTTCGCGCTAGATGCTACGTGCTAGGTGTTGTCACAATAGCGTCAGGCGCAACGTGCTATTTGTCGTTATTGTTCGATACTAGCGCAGCGTGGCTCTAATGAGTAGGTAACGACTTGATTCTAACACATACAACATTAAATATTACATTCCTTCATTGTAATAAATAGAATAAACTTTTCTTCATACTATTCAGGCTTAGGACTGTCTATAATTTTCTTGTACATTGATATGAAATGTGTGCATTTATAGGCGTATTTACAAGTTCATTTATGATAGGTATGTACAAATACAACGTTTTGTTTCTACTCTTTGAGTAGGAATTTTTTAAAGTTTTTTTTTACTTTATAGGAATACATTGTTCTTTTTGTTTGTTGTATGTATTAACTTCACTATTTTTACTACTACTACTAGGTAAGCGTGAGGCAATAGATCGCGCAGGGTCACACAACACAAACGAGTAATAGGTATATAGCGCGTAGGCCCATAACGCGTACATGCGAAAAGCGTGTTACCGCGATCGCAAGTACGCGAGACGTTATATTAATAGCGCGAAGAGAATATACACATAGCGTGTTGTATGCGCTATATGGCAATAACGCGCTATACTATGGCGCTATATGCTATATTATCCATCACTATCCGTAGCGACCACGCAGCGCTGCCGCGCCGCCTGGCCGCGGCGCAGGGCCGCCCGCGGCTTTCCCGCGCGGATTTTAGCACTGAGGCTAGAAGTTTTGTTCTATTTTCCAAAACCATAAACTTTTTTTTCTAATCTTTTGTATGTCGATGGAGTATATCATTATTATCCAGTAGCCACTAATTTCTGGACTCTAATTTTATATTACTCACGCTATTAAAGAAAAACTAAATAAGTCGGGAAGCACATTGTATATTTTTCTAATCTTTTTTTAGCATGTTACAATATACATAAAAATATCATTAAACTGATTTCCAGCCATTCTAATATTTTATTGAAAGCAGGTTTTGAAATTTTTAGTTTACCTAAGTTCCAAGTCTCTAATATTTCTAATAAGTTAATAAACACAAGATAACAATGTCCTAAGTCATATACAATCAGAATTTTCAATTCAAATTTTATATTCACGATTTTATGTAGTTTTTTTACAAATACCTAAATAATACCAAATGCATCGGTCAAAATTTTCTAACTTTTTGGAAAAAGCTTAGTAAACTTGTAACTAATCATCTGTGCAAAATTCGTTAAATCTTAAATTATTAAAAGTTAGCATGCAATTTTAACGTACTGCTACTGGACTAGAAAGCAAAGCTGCTCCCAAGGCAACGTTGTCTCGCTCGGCTCTCAAAGCAAAGCCTCTACAGTATCTTTCTACTATGACAGTATTGCCAAATCTAAGATACGCTATATGATCAAATATGTATTGTAGACGGCCAACAGAATTATATAACTTTGCCATCAGGTCTTCTAAGCTGTATAAAAGAACAACTAAAAGTCAATTATCGAATGTTGCACATTTTTAAACGAAGAACCTCACAGGTACCATGTGAAAAAAGTTTCACCACCATGATTGGTTTGAGATTTTTGAGTGAATCTTTTTCTAGGTTAATTCGAAGTACCTAATTACAATAGAACGGCAATTTCATACCTTAACTCTTATTTTTTTTAAAACAATTAACAGAATTAAAGGAACTCATGACCTGTAGTAATTAAACAACTTTAAACGGTTTAAATCGCATATATTTCCCCCACGATCACTGTAAAGTGTTTGAAACGTCGGGACAAAAATAATGATAAATATACGCGATTTAAACCGTTTAAAGTTGTTTAATTACTATGTGTAATAATCGCGAAAACCTAAGACAACTCATGACCTGGTTTTTTTCCAAAACGTCTACAATCTGGACTAAATAAATTTACCGTTCTAATATTGTAATTGTTGCATGAACGCATGTTAAACAAATAAGCTTACAAAATTACAACGAAATAAAAAAATCCCGCTTGTAGTTAGTTCTTTTCCTTGTGATTTTGGGATATACTTACCATTCTTCGTTAACAAGTTCTCAGGTATATATACTATTTTTAATGTCCAACTATAAGTCTATCAATCACAACACAACGAGGACACGCTGGCGTACGTTCCACCTTTATATAACCTGTTACTTTCGATTACGACCCTAACTCAGTCTCATTTTCTTCAAAGCTACACGTATAGTCGTTACCATGTCTTCTAACTGTTATTAGTGCTCCGACAGGTACACAAAAGCTCATTTACTTTAAATCCATCAGCGGTACCTCTCGAATCTCATAACTAATTGTCAATATATAGATTAAACAGTTCACGGTGATGCTATCGAACATTGTTTAACACCTTTTTTAATGATAAATCATTAAGTGTAGGAACAATATGGATAGACGTCTATATGAAGAAATGAAAATAGTTGACTTTCTCGTGAGCCAACGAATTGAATTGTTTCTTTGTAATATCGATGTCCTGGGTTCGATCCCGGGTCGAACAATGTCTCGCATTTGTTGTTGACGTAACAGAAAAATGTAATATTTAAGGTAATGTTGAATTTTATAATTGAAACGCGTGAAAATGTAACAATAACAAAAAATATCCACAATCCAGCACCTACATACTTCCATAACATAATTGGAAACGCACCAGGATTGTATTCCAGGGTTGCGAGTTCAAGTCCAACTGGAAGTTATATTTCTCCATCCGAAATATATTTAGTAGTAGTAGATATCAAAAGGCTCGCTACCTATGGCATGCCATAGCGTCTGTAGCATAGCTATGCTACGGACGCTATGTAATATATATATATATATATTCAGATAATAAAACCTGCCAAGAAAAAAATGGGTTTACATTACATATCTGCTTACATTTCGGTATATAAGGCGTGATTATAATATAATAATAAAAATAGATTTAAAAATTTAATCATTTTCCTGTCACAAATCTCAATACAACATTTGCCACATCGCAACGCTCTATAAACTTTTACGACGCGCCTAAATCCAATTCATGACTATTTTCAAATTGTATGACTATTGAGAACGTCACGCGTTCGATCCATTTGAAACCTCTGCAAAATCACATCTGCATTCAGACGTACGTCTACCTACGGTTATATCGTTCAACTGCTTCCGGAATCAATTCTAGTTTTATCTTCCGCTTTCAAGGAATAAAGCTCAGATTACGACCACAACGAGCAATGCACGTAGAAAAAGATAATTGTGTCGTAAGCCCGAAACATTTTTAAAAGTTTAATCGTTTTGTTTGTGTGAACTTAGGTATTCGAAAACACATATTCACCTCACAAGCTCTGAAAAGTGTTTTTTATAATTCTAAATCTACGTGGAAAAGTGCATTTTATCATGTTCTCTTAGGTTTTCGCGATTATTACACATAGTAATTAAACAAATTTAAACGGTTTAAATCGCTCAGTCACCCCGTGACCACGATCACTGCAAAGTGTTTGAAACGTCGGGATAAAAATAATGATAAATATACGTGATTTAAACCATTTAAAATTGTTTAATTACTATGTGCATTTTATCAGTTAGCGTGTCTTTTTTTTAAATTTAAATGTTATAACAGTTCAAGAAAAATAATGTTACTTTCATAATTATCCACTGTATGTAGTAATTCTACATTGAATTTTTATTTTTTTTATTTCTAAAAAATATTTGATTACAAATTTTGAGCAGTGATTTACAAATATTTAAGCTGCAGCTAGCATTTTCCTTGCTGTAATGAGGTGAAAAATGGTATTTCACTCAGTAACAAAGTTATTTTGCGTCACGTACCTTTGAAACCTTTGATTCACTCAAGATTCTATGTTTGAGCAACTGGCGTCGCTCGTGGTACAATCCTGGAATCCTTCGTTCATTCAGGTGTCAATACAAGTACTCGCACTAAATAACAACTTTGCGGCATTGCATAAACAATAACTATTATCAGTTAAAACTATTATCTGTGTCATTGTTTTATAGATAAATCATACATTGTATTACTTACTTGAATGTAAAAATACGAATAAGTGTTTGCTGCTACCCGATAGATATTTCTGCTTTTCTCGAGCTTCTTCCCAACCCCAGCCTAATATTATAAATCTTACTAATGCATATCCGAAAACAAAGTTAGTCAAACAATGACTGACATTAGTCAAGATACATAATCACCTTCTTATCAAACAAAGCAAAAACCAGGACAAAAACCCATGTGATCAATGCCAATTTATAAAATAACAAACACTAAAACTTTACCAACATTTTTATAGAGTACGACTAAAAAACGCTTACTTTTATAAAACTATTTGTACTCTTATAAATTACAAATTACATAATTACAAATATATCCGCATAGCAGGCGTTATTGCAATCATAACAATATTAAAACTCTTATAAATTAGCATTAATAAGTTCAGAACTAACGTAATACATACAATTATAAATAATATATAAAATAACTTGTTTCTATGCATGATACACGAGAAGTTTAAATATTGTAACATAAGTGTTTAGTAGGAGGCTCGACATCAAGCACCACGACGTTTACGCGCCTACACAATAAATACATTAAACAAGGAAACATCGGCACCACTATTGAATAAATAATTTTGACCTTGACGTGGCCTATACTCAATACATCGACTGATTCAAGAGTTCGTAGCTTTTTTAAACCAGCTCGAGGTTACTCTGGAAGACAATTTGTATCATCAAAATGGATAAGTAACTGTTGCAGCGCTATTAATGCTAAGATTTCTTACCATTTTTACAATTTTGCTTATTTTTTGTCACTGATTGGTTAGCTTTTGATAACAATCTCTCAAAGTGACATCTGTCACCGATATTAACAGGCTTAACTAGTGTCTCTCAAAAGAAAGCTACCGAAACATAAAGGCTATATATAGGTTTTCTTCTTGGAGGGGGTGGCTAGTCAAGGCAAAAAATACCCTTGCACCATGTGGCGAAGCTCAAGCCCGCGGCGGAACTCGAAATATGGACCTTCTGCGCGGCAGTCCAAAGCCATTTCCACTGGGTCATCACGGCTTCAATATAATCACTGGTTCCATAAAGTTTGGAGCGAATCTATTACAGCCTACTAGTCACAATTCCAGGGAACAACTTCAACTAAGAACCAAAAATCTTATAAAAATGACTCATTACATCAGGGATATGTTAACCTGCTCCTTTTTCGAAAGTCAGTTTAAAACTTTCAACTTTATTCGTTAGCGAATACTGACATATTGTATCCTAAGAGTTGTGTCTTATACTCGTATTTACAGGTAAACTGCATCATTAAATCTTTTATTTTAATTCTTAGGAAAAAAGGATTAAAAATAAATAATTTTAATAAGCGTGAACTGGCATCTCCGAGTGCAGAAATTACGATCAGAAATTAAACTCAAATGAGAATTTCCAAGGGCTGCTGTCATTGTTATATTATAGAAATATATATCAATTCTAAAAAGGTGGAATAAGGGGAGGTAGATGATGATGATACACATGAAAGATAAGAATATCACCAACATAGTCATCTGTACTAGAAGTGTTGCCACCTGCTACGTGCAACATATTATGTAAGAAGTCGTAGACAACCCGTAGCAATTGTAGCAGCGTAGCTCAGCGTGCGTCGTAGCAGTTCGTTTGAGCGGACGCGGAAGAACTTTAATCATTAATGCCGCCGTTATGATTAATATTTACATTAATTTCATGCAAATTGCCTGTTTGATGCTAATGTTCTGTTATTTATGTACAAAACTGCTCGTTTTGGCTTCGTAAGAACGTAAGAAACCAAAACCGAGTGCCGACTGGCCTCAGAGCTACCCACCTGCGTCATTGTGTGGTGGAAATTTTTTTTTTTTGCATAATTATATTTCAAAATATGAACGTTTATTTTTGTGAGACTAGAAAACAATGGTTAAAGATGTATGTATCACAATAGTGTACATTCAGTTTTGTTATTATTAAAATACTACTGCTGTACAGACACTCTTGTCCGTGCTTTTTTCATATTCACTTATAATGAAAATTGTCTTTATTGCTTTAAGCCTTTGGTATCTCGCATGATGGTAACTGATGATATGGTCGAAGGTGTTAATGTCACCGGCAATATGTATAATTCAGGTATTCTATACAATACCAAGGCAATGTATAGAATACCTGGTGCATCCAAGCAATGTCTGAAATATTATGCATATTATTGTCCATTGCATACTTTACCTAGGTGATTAATACAATTCCTAGGGATTGTGAGAGGACCTTCTGTTGCACTGGCAATGGGTAAAAAATAGATCTTGGTCATTTATCAATGTTAACCATTCTACAAAATGACGGACAAATGAAACATGTAACCAATACATAAAATCAACTTTATTAAAATGAACAATTAGGGTGCTCCTTCAAAAAAATCTTTATGAGAAGGGTACCTCAAAGTATATTTCTATTACTTCAGTAAAATCACAATAACATTAAGGGATTAAATATAATGATCACCATAAAATGCGTTGATACCTTTAGTTCTTTTACCAAAAATTGTAATAGAAGACCAAATTTAGTAAATTATCACCAAATGAAGTAAATGATCACTAAATCTCAAAGTCATATTTAGGTGCGACGACGAGCGAAGCGAGCAGGAGCATTAGGTTAATTGTGACCATAACAACGCGCGACGCGAGCCGAGCGAGCGTGCCGTGGCAGCGGCCGGCGATGCGCCAGAAGAATTATTGCAAGTTTAGTTTTAGTTATCATTAACTAGTCTTGGGTTACCAATAATTTATTTGGAGTCATTTTACTTAAATAGGATAGTGAGTTGTTCAAACTTTGGTTATAAGCTAACATTAAAATGCAGGTTTAATTTTGATGATCATTTACTATTTTTGTCTGTTATATGTAACTATATCTGGTGGTAAGCTAAACATAAGCCTAAAATTAACGTGAAACTTAAAAATCTAACCTTACCTCACCTAACCACCAAAAATTTTAATGTAAGCAAAGATTGGAATTAATTTATGTTGAAAAATATGTCTGTTCATATTTATTTTTCAATATCGGTCAAAGCAATATAATAAGATAAAAAAAACTCATATCTCTTTTAGCAACTCGCATCTTTCGATCCAGACTATAATATGTCCAACAAGTAGGCTTCGAAGATTTGTTTTTTTTTTATGTCTGATAATTTAGCCTTTGACCACTATCTCACCTGATGGTAAGTAACGATATGGTAGAAGATGTTGTACAGGTTAACCTAGAAGTACTGGCTCTCAAGGACAGCTGCTGGAACACACCGTTAGATGCTTGGCGACATATTTTCCACTTGAGGGTGGTTGCTAGCCAGGCGGTCATTCGCAAAATACCCTACAACTATGGTATAACGACTGCCATCGTAAGACAACAACTGGGACCGACGGCTTAACGTGCCCTCCGAAGCACGGAAGCGCTCAGTAGTAATGTCACTAGCGGTCACCCGTCCAAGTAATGACCGCGGCGGACGTTGCTTAACTTTGCTGATCGGTTAAGAACAGCTAAGCAAACTTCGCTACGAACGCTTCAAAATTACTGGATGAATGAGTGAACATAATTGTTAAAGCAAGTAAGTTGTAATAGTATAAACATACAGTTCTAACAAAACTTTGCACAAATATGAAATTTTACGTTTATCAACTCATTTATAAAATATTTTAATAATGTAAAATAAATGTCCAGGTCAAAACGGTCACGTCTAAGTTTCCAGAAGTGTAAGCAGAAGCTCAGATTACCGAAGTTAAAGAACCCAAAAAATCCGACTGCAACGCTTAACTTAATGATTACTTTGCAAACTTAGAATCTATTAAAGGGTAATAAGAGGTTGGCATATTCTCCACACCAGAAGGTGGGCAGCAGCACAAAAACTGATATCTCAGACTGCGATCCCCAAGCCGCCTGCCAAGGGTTGGGATTATGGCAGACCGCCCCCGTATTGGGAGAGGCTGTGTTCAGCAGTGGACTATCCGGCTGATACAGTACAGTAATATTCTCCAGGCTTGGTATGTTGGCATGTTCTCCCCGCTTGGATATCGCATTGTAAGATGGCAGTTAATCAGAAGGCGCAACTGCCCTCCTTTGCATTTTTTTAACTCGTCCGACCCCACAGGAAGATATGGAGGCGTGCAACTCTAGCTGATACGGACGTGATGTACCCACGAAGGTTGCTGGAAATGTTCTGACTGTTAGTGAACATTTCTGTACCACCCAAATAACTTGTGCGACCCTGTATCTCGAACTTCCAAAACTCTTTTACACATGTACCAACGAGGCGGTCGGTAACATTCTTAACGTTGGGAAATAGTATGTGGGTTCTTCTACAGGTGGACTGAAACGTTACAGCACGTAATAATATTTAATTTTATTTAATTTAGTGTGTAAAGTTGCTCTTACTAACCTGCCTGGCTAGCATGTGCAAATAAGAAATATGTCACGCATGAAACGAGAGACAAGTGGCGGACGATAGCAGCGGCCACACCACCCTAAGATCTGTTCATTGAGATTATCTATGGACGATTCTCCATTGCGCTATTTGTTGGTTGAATAGGGAACAGTTTTAGGAAATAAGCAGTGATGGACTTTGAACCAATAAAATACCATACTTTTTATGAACGATTAATTATATTCACCATTCTCGACACTTCATTTAAATTTAAAATTATTTATTTGCTAGATATAGGTACATTAAACAGGTCTTATGTTAAAATTATGTGTTGCTCTATATCTGAACCTGCAAGGCGTGCAAATTATGGTATCAATACCTATATAAATTACAAAATTATTTTATTAGTCTTAAACTATACAATTACATTAATATTATTTAAACCCATTACTTAATTTTATACAATATTTGAATCACATAGTATCATTCATGTCCATACAATGTCCTATATTTTATCATTTAAAAACTCATCTATACTATAATATGCCTTATCTATGAGAAACTTTTTTAACCTAAATTTAAAAATGTCAGTTATATTTGTTTCTTTTACGATTAGTGGTAGTTTATTATATATTTTGACACTCTTTATAAAAACACTTTTGGTATACAGACTCTTTTTGCTTTTTGGAATACATAGCACGTTTTTATGTCGGCTACTTTTCAAGGTACTAAATTCTTTTAAATTGTCTTTTACAAATATAGCCGATTCGAAGATGTATAGTGAAGGTAAAGTTAAAATATTCAATTTTTGGAAATGTGGCTTACATGTATCTGTTGGTTTTAGTCGACATATTGCCCGAATGCATTTTTTCTGTGACTTGAACGCAGTTTCTTTTTCAGTAGAATTTCCCCAAACAAGAATGCCATATCTTAGCTTAGACCCGACATATGCATGGTAGGCTTGTAGAAGCGCTCTGTCATTAGCTACCTTTCGTAACATATACAATGCATATGAAAACTGATTTAGCTTTGTACATACATGGTTTATATGTGACTTCCATGATAAATCTGAGTCTATGTGAATACCTAGAAATTTTGTATTATCTATTTCGTCAATTATCTTACCATTATAATTAATATTTAAATTGTCAAATCTAGAATTAATATTTTTAAATGTCATTATGTGTGTTTTGTCCAAGTTTATAATGAGGTTATTATGTCGTAGCCATTCAATTATTAATGCTAAAGAATTGTTTATGACATTTTCATGTTCAGAGTTCTTATGATCTGTGAAAATAGCAGTGCTATCATCGGCAAACATGACCAATGGATGACTGATAGACTGGGGAAAATCATTTATGTAAATTAGAAATAACAATGGCCCCAATATACTCCCCTGAGGCACTCCATATTTTACAATTCTGCAGTTTGAACAGTATTTAATTTCTTGTTTAGCATTTGTATTTATCCTGGTTATTTCAGTGTATTGTTGTCTATTCGCCAGATATGACTTAATTAAGTTTAGTACATTTCCTCTTATTCCATAAAACTCTAGTTTTGTACTTAAAATCTTGTGGTCTACTCGATCGAAAGCCTTGGACATGTCCATATAAAGTGCTGTAACCCTTTTTTTTGTGTCCAGACCGGTATAGACTTTCTCGAGAAAATTTAGAATAGACGTGTTTATTGACTTTTTCTTTCTAAAACCAGCTTGCTCTGGTGCAAAAATGTTATTACATTCGAAATAATTGCTGAGGCGCTTATGTATCACCTTTTCGAATATTTTGGAAAACGTGGGTATGAGCGCTATCGGTCTGTAAAATTGCATATCTTCTTTATCTTGCTTTTTAAATACAGGGATTACGACGGAAGTCTTTAGTTTTTTGGGAAATATACCATTTTCAATGCAGCTATTAATGATATGGCTAAGAACGGGCGAAATTATTTTGTTACTTAATTTTACTATTCTAGTACATATGTCATCATAACCTGTACTGTTTGTGTTTTTAAGAGACATTATGATATTATCAATTTCATTCTCATTTGTGGGATTCATAAAGCAAGAATTAGATTTAGTGTGTTTTGATGTGTTCATTGCACAAATATCACTGAATGCGGTTTTTTCTACTTCATTTATGAAAAAGTCATTGAAACATTCAGAAATTTCTTGTGGATCAGAAATAATTTTGCCATTTACTTTAATAAAACTAATTTCTTCTTTTAAATTATACTGTTTGTATTTATTTATTGTATCCCAAACAGCTTTCGATTTATTTCTCGCGTTTTTTATATAATAATTATTTTGTGCTCTTTGTGTCTGTTTTATAACTCTTTTGAGCCTAGCCGAGTAAACTTTGAAATTATTTTTGTCAGTTTTTAATGAAGAATGTCTATATTTCCATAGCAAGTAACGTTTTTGTTTTGTGCAGACTTTAATGCCCTTGCTCAGCCATTTCGGACGTTTGTTAACGCAGATTTTTACCTTTACTGTTGGAAAACATAATTGATAGAAAAGCGAAAAAAATTCAGAGAACTCGTTATATGCTATTTCAGCATTTTTTGCATTGTATACGTCATTGAAACATAAATTGCTAAGACATTTAATAAATTTATTGATGTTCTCGGCGCTATAATCGCGTTTCCATCTGAAAAAGTGTGTCAAAAAATAACTCTTCTTTACGGGACATTTCAAAACTTGGGCAGTGTGGTCTGATAAAGCATATTCCATGACAGTTGTTTGACAACCTCTTATATTATGGGCAATGTTATCAATACAAGTCTTACTGCTAAGTCTAGTTGGTTGATCTACGCTAAATTTTAGATTAAAATCCGATATTATTCCTTCTAACCGTCTAGCAGCTGGGTCTTTTTTCAATAAATCTATGTTAAAGTCGCCACAGATAACAACTTTTTTATTTTGGTAACAAATTTTATCATTAGGAATTATGTTCGGTATGATGGTTATGAAGGTCATGATTAAAAACTGTTCCTGTTGATGTAATTTTCAAACGAATGATACATTGAATTGCCGATTGTTATGCATCAAGTATTTAATTTTTTTTTTTTTTTTATACCTACTGATTTACTACATTTAACTGTTTTTTAGTAATCAGCAACATATAATATACAATAATTAAAAATAGTTGAAAACACTACCTACCGCTTTATTCAAAGATATTGTATTTAAGCTACGCACAAGAGTTCGTGAGTTGTGTTCAAATTCAAGTTTTGTTATTGTATTTATTGATTACACACACAAATATTATGGGTCTGCTATCACTGGACGGTAATTAAATTTGTACTAAAACGTCGATCGCACCCATTATACTGGGATGCGCGAGATAGACTACCGATTTATCTCGTCCTCAACGAGTTGGAAGAGAAAATTCACGCAAATACTCGCAGATAAGTTTCAAAAATCGATTAAACTGAGGCGCGCATGTTAGCGTTGGTCGAGAAGTTGCACGGGTAGCACAAAATACAGTTAAACAAGGACGAGTTCTTTGCCCTGCTATGATAGCACTCGTAGACATAGTCGATATGTTTATTTACACGAGATAAAGGGTACACAAAATTTACTCGCGGCACGCATGCTAGCCGGGCTCGAGCACACAAAGTTTTTTTTTATTCCTTAAATTAAAAAGTTAACGCGTAACAAATTGTGGCTCAAACACTGTTTTCAGCGGTTTATTTCCACGAGATTACAATCGAATAATTAATGGACTGATTAATAAGTTATCAACGGGGACACGCGCGCGCGGCTTGGCTCGATCGCCCACCAATCTCACCCATTAATGCAGCTCACTGAAAACCGGTCCTTGTTGACTGGAAATACGATGTAATTTGGCATGGAAGCACGTGACGCATGGCTTCGGTTTGAGATCCAGGAGCTTACGCAAACCCCGCGTCTTAAGGGGTTAACAAGAGTCACGTGCGGCCGAATAAGCCGTCGCCAACTGATTTAACATTTACGAGCATCCGTGACCGATAAATTGCAAACGTACGTTATTATTTTGAAGATGATTCACGAAGGTGTTGTAGATGAAATATGTTATATATTCTTAGAAACTAGATCATAAGTTTTTTTTTTTTAAATTACACTAGTAGCTACAATTTATTCAATTTACACAAAAACAAATATATCCGATCAACAATTATGTCTTTAAAATTAATTCTTTTAAACTATTTAAATAGCCTAGACAAGACCGACAAAAACAATCTAGCAGTACTCAATACTGGAGAAACGAGCACTTCTTCAAATTGATGGAGAAACCAGCCGTTGTCAACGCATCAAGCTTCTTTACGCAGTAGGGCCAGACCATGGTCAATGCTCATGATCAAAATATCGACAATGTAGATGCTGGGTATGTCTCCAGCATTTATGAACTCGCGAAGGGTTTTTGTGATTATGCGTTGATGAATTTGCCAAACCGTAACTCTAAAACCACAAACAATTCTACTTCGTTAGTCAAGCCATCAAACTCGATAGATAACGTGATATGAAAGGTACTCCCAATTTCCTAACTACCTAACCTGTTAAGATTCCAGATTGCCTAGGCAGGTATGGTAATCAGAGTCTTCCACCTTTTTTTTTTTTTGACACTGGGAAAAATTCATTACGCATTCCCCCCTATCGGAGGATGAAGGGGGTATGTGGGACTCCCCGGCAGAAGACCGGTATACCCACTAAACGACCCAGCGGCATTCCAGCATCGTCTGTGTGGAGAAGGACTGGGAGACTGGCAGAGCCTTTTCGTCCAGTCCCTCGCCGACGACCGCCCGCCTTTACAGCGGGGCCTACTTGCCCCTCCTGACGGGAGGGGCCCGGGAATGACCAGGAATGCTTGGCTATTCCCGCCCAACGGACGTGGTGAGTATGTGCAATGCGAGAGAAGACGCCCCCGCGCCTATCTCTCGCTACTCACCACCGGGAGGGGGAAGGCGATTATTCAATCGCCTTCTCGCACCCCTTCTACGTCTACGCAGTGGCGCAGCAAGGGGGTCTTCCTCCCTTGCACGCTCTGCCGCCTCCTTTTGAGAAATAACTTCTTCGCAAAAGGAGGCGACCGCTGTCCAGGCCTCCTCACCCCCCCAACATGGTATAGACAAAAAGTAGACTACCTATCAAAGATTACGTTCAGAACATTGCCTGCGCTAAGTTTGCGTTCCGAACATCTACCCGCCACGGACCGGGACACCGGTCCGCTAATCTATTGGCAATCGTGCCAAAGTTGCCACCGCTCTCTTCAGCACCGAACCGTTCACCAAGACCTCAGCAAATCGGGGGACACCATCACTACCGGATACGAGATTGAGGATGCGCCCCCTGCGCCACATGAGTGACGAAAGGTTAGGATCCTTCGTATATAACACTTTCGTGGGGAATCGAGTGTCGTAGATACAGAACATTGGACTGGACATAATGTGGAGACATGTACCAGGGAAGCTTAACCCAGCGGACTGTGCGTCACGGGGATGCACAGCACCGGAGCTCGTAGAGCACCCCCTATGATGGGGACCAGCATGGCTGGTAGGAGCTGAGAGATCTTGGCCAGTTTCAAATACCGATGAGTCGGTAGCGGTGTTGCCCGAGTTGCGCATGCATGCGCTGGCAACTACAGAGGAGGTTAAAGAGGACTGGTTGGTGGGGCGGTACAGCAGATCGGAGAAGCTGCTGGCGGTGACCAGCTGGATCAGGCGCTTCGTCCATAACTGCCGCCATCCAGACCAGAAGCAGCTTTCGCCTACCGTGTCACCAGAGGAACGGCGAAGCTCATTGGCACATTGGGTAAAAGCCCTTCAGGTGGACCGCTTCAAGCTGGAGCTATCGACTTTGCGCTCAGGTCGTGCCAAGTTACAGGGAGCGGTCGCTTGCCTTAACTCCTTTGTGGACTCGGAGGGGCTTCTGCGTGTTGGAGGACGTCTTAGGAAGTTGGGCCTGTCTTACGGAAGTCGCCATCCCATGTTACTGCCTAAGTCTGGAGCTCTGGTCGAGCTCATTGTCTCAGACCGGAATATTTGTAACACGCATGCAGGGTGCAACGCGTTGCTGGCCATTCTACAAAGGGAATTCTGGATTTTGCTGACAGAATCCAGGATCGTGCGAAGTGTCCTTTTTCGCTGCGTGCCTTGCTACAAATTAAAGGTTTCTACCATGCAGCCGCAAATGGGAGACCTGCCCTCGGATAGGGTAAAGAGAACGAGGCCGTTCGACGGGGTCGCCATGGACTTTGCGGGGCCTTTCTATGTGAAGGCCAGTCCGCTTCGCAACGCCAAGATAACGAAGGGTTACTTGTGCGTCATGGTTTGCTTGGCAATGAAGAGTATCCACCTGGAGGTGGTGTCAGCTCTGACGACTGAGGCATTCGTCGCTGCTTTGGACCGGTTTGTGTTGCGTAGAGGCTTACCTTCACTTATCCGATCCGATAATGATACGAACTACAAGGGTGCGTCAAATTACTTGCGGGAAGTAGTTTAATTCTTGGAGGACCATAACACTTATTTGAGTCAGGCCCTCGCCTGGAGGGGGATAACCTGGAGAATGAGTCCGCCAGTTTGTCCCCAGTGGGGAGGTTTGTTTGAGGCCGCGGTAAAATCGGCCGGGTGAATCGGCGGGGCCCGACGAAGGTGCGTCTTCCACCTTCGTCGGGTTATAGGAGAGACGGCTCTCACCTTCGAGGAGCTTGCTACCTTTTTTTGCAAAGTGGAAGCTGTCCTTAACTCATGTCCGCTCTGCCCTTTGTCGACCGATGCGAATGATTTGGAGGTTTTGACTCCAGGTATTTTTTTGGTTGGGCAGCCGCTTACTGCCCGGCCTGAGTACCCTTGGAGGGAAGAACGTATGACACGGTTGTCGCGTTTTCAATTGTAACAGCAGATGGGCCAAGACTTTTGGCGTCGTTGGTCCCTGGAGTATCTGCACTTATTGCAGCAGCGGGTCAAATGGACAGACCGGACGGATCCCCCCAAAGAGGGTGATTTGGTTCTGTTGAAAGAACCCAACTTGCCTTCTTCGTACTGGCAAAGGGTGCGCATTTTGAAATTGTTTTTGGGTCCGGATGGGACACCACGCGTCGCTGAGGTGCTGGTCGGAGACTCGATCTTGCAACGGGCTCTAACGACGCTCTCCCGCCTCCCGGTAGAGTAAGCTAGCGGACGGCTTCTCCGTCCGGGGAAGGGGGTTGTTCGGTAAATAAGGGTAAGCAATGCATTCTGTTTCTGAGCGCGCGGACGCGCGTTGTTTACATGCGAATAGGTGCGGCCGAGCGCGGCGCCGGCGTCGCATTCCGTTGTTTGTAGTCGGCCGAGGCGGTCAGATCTATTCCGGTGTTTGCAGTAGACCGAGGCGGTCAGTTTGAGTAGGTCAGATTATTCCGGTGTTTGCAGTAGATCGAGGCGGTCAGATTGAGTAGAATACGTTTTTCGGGTGTTAGCGAGACAGGACGAGGTCGCGGCGACAATAGACAATAAGGTGAACGTGGGTAGAAGGCCTAGTGATAAATCATATTTTGTGATGATAAACACAAAGTGCTGTGTGTGGTAAATTGAGGAATTGTTATTAGGACGCCAGGCGTTCAGCACTAGTGAACGGTGGAAGCCACGGATTTCGGTTCGGAGGGAGATGCAGAAAAGTGGGAAGTATCACATTAATGCCGTATTGTAGAATAGTTGATCAACTTTCTAGCTTTAGGGTGTTTAGTGATAATTCCCTTTCGATGGAGCGACTAGCACGAAGGTAGGTCGTTCCCAACGTTTTATACACACGTGCCAAATAGCACATATATCGGCTGGTGTCTTCCTGTGACATTCCAGGAGCTCAGTCGAATACGCCACGACACAGTGGTAAAGTGTGGGACTACGGGGATTAAGAAGGGCCCCTGTCCATACATTGACATATATTCACTAAAAACGCGCACTCGATGTCAGAACAAAACAAGAAAAAATTTTTTTTGCGTATCACTTACCTATGAATTCTGTTATTCTTCATCACTCTCACGTTTGACATTTCTTGTACACGCACATTTTTAGCGTTTACGATTCCTATTGTAAACAAATCTATATAAAACAAGGTACTAAATATATCATTCCAAAACAATAGTAAAGTAGAGGAACTTTAGATGCGTAACAGTGCACGACCAAGGTTAGAGCGAGAGCAATGTAAGAGCGAGAGGTATTTAATAATTAAACAATAGCCGTTGTAAAAAAGAAATTACTACGTAATTACGCTCCGGTTATAATATGCAGAAAGCAGTTTAATAAGCAATAAAAACAAATAAAGTTGACGATATTCTGACCTCTTAATTTAGATAACAATATACATCTAGAAAAAAAAAATCAGCGCATTTTATGGACAAAGATATGGTCCTGTTTATGCACTGAGCAGTTTTGCTGTTTTCTTTTATATGACTATGTAGCAGGTGCTGAAATCTAACCAGAAATGTGGCTGGGCACGACAGGGCCGTGTTTGTCGTTTGATTTACTAATCACACTACCATCTTTTTTAAAATGAAAAAAATATGTAGCGATAGCTTATTTCAAGATTTTTATGGGTATTAATTATTTTTATAAGTTACTTAATAACATTGCTTTAAAAATGTTTCAAAGTTGCGCCCATTAGATGTTTCGCGACAAATTTGTAAGACTGCAGCCTTAATTGCAGATTGGATAAGAAAACAGACAATTGTTTTCATTTTACACCAAAAATAATACAAAGTGTGTGTACAACGCAACGGTAACTATTGTACATATTAATATCATACAAATATATTGAAATACACTCACTGTTTTGTCTCGAATTTATAAAATTGTAGCGACACACCACACAATAGAGCAGTTGTTGAAACACGCGTGACCCGGTTTTTGTTCGGAAAAAGCAAATCGCGAAATCATACAATAGATCTCGAAAAACAACAATGAACGTCGGTATCAATGTTGTTTCTGTAAAACTAGCATTGAATATATGGCGAAGCATGAATTCTGTATACAATAAAGTTGAATACTAGGTAGTAGTACAATGGAAGCAAATGTATGTATACAAATATCTAATAGGATATAAATTTTATTTTATCTTTAATGACCGAGGAGAGGATTATATTGATGACACCTGTTCAGTTAACGGAAATAATTACAACTTGAGCTATAAAATTACAAAGATTGATGCCTCACCAAATGTTATTAAAATCATATTAACTATCTATGCCTGTATGCTGCTTTTGTTAATTCTGCTTCTGTATCTTCAAAGATACGAAAACAAAATTGGGCATTACATGTCGGTAAGGTATTTAGTGAATGCTCACCTATCTACCTTCTCAGTCTGTTCTCGGTTCTGAAGTAGAAAATTATGTAGATAATGAATAATTAACGTAGGATGGATGCTCTTAGGATACAATTCTGGTTTAATTTGCTATATCATCGTCGGCCACATCAAAATAGGGCAGTATCGGGGTTCAAAATCTTGGAAAAAGGGGTTTACAATTTTAAACATTAACTCTTGGAATTAGTCAACTGAAAAAAAATCTTGACGATTGGTTCAGAAACTAAATCAAGACCTATGCATTAAAGGTCAGAAACTAAATCGAGATCGATTGTTGCTGAACGCTAAAGTGATAACCATACAAATTTTTTTTAAAGGTCATTTACAGCAGCATTTTTTAGGATCACTGTATTTAGCATTCGTGAAACATAGTAAGTGACTTCAAGGCAATTTTATGAAAGTATATTTTGCCTTTACAGTACCTACATCACATACTTTACTTAAGGTTCGCGCCTTCACTCTCGCGTACACATACACACAACAGTAAATTTATGGGCGTTATTTTACATATATAATATTTATAGAATGTAGGACGGTATACCGTCCGTATTATACATAATATTATAAATATTTTGTTACTTTACTAAAATGTAATAAAATTATGTGAAGAAATAGTTTCTAATATTAACTTACCTGAAGCAAGGCGAGTGGACGTGAATAGAGGCATATTTCAGGAAACAAAGAAGGGCAATAAACAAGTGCTGCCGGAGCCGGAGCGCAGCGAAAGTTCCTCCTTGAATTGCGAGCGACGGAGGCCGAGAAATTCTTCGACTATATTAATTTTAATTAGGTCCTCCTTAATTGGGTCCTCTTAATGGCGGGAGAGCGGCGGTGGCGTCCCGATGAGATATTGCAGTTGGAAAGGTTGCGGATAGTTGTATTGTTTAAAAGCCGGCCACAGGACGCGTGCCATTAAAAAGTTGTTTTTAAGGTTCCGTTCCCAAAGGATAAATGAACCCCTCTATTGTCACTATGCAACTTTCTGTTTGTATGTATACTTTGGGTCTGTAGCTTGTAAAGAAAATGTTTGACAGTTGTTACAAAATGAAAATCTCAATGAGAGCTTTAACTTCTATAGAGAAATAAGTAAAACCTGGTTTTCACAGGCCCAGGTACTGACCACCCAGTAGACAGCAACCGTGCTTTCTGCTGTCTATACAGATCCCGACGTGTTCTCCCTACTGGGTCTGCATTAGGAGACAGCAGTACACAACTATTATGTTACTATTTCTGCCTTGGGTTTCTGACCCATTGCGTTTTCACGAGGCCAGCAAAATGGCTGATCAGAGCGATATAATCCGAAAAAATATACAACTATTGGCATTACTCCTTGGTAAACATTTGACGGATATTCTTAAAAGCGAGAAGAGACAAAAGAAAAATATATGGACAGTGTTATGTGACAGAGGAAAAAATGTTGCAGCAACTTCTAGGATCAGAGACCTCCTCGTGATGACTAGGCGTCCACTGTCCTTCTGCACTGACCAGCCACTGTCTATTTACGTTCATGTGGAGCGAGTGACTCAGTAGCTGTCCTTGTGGGAGTGGGGGAAGGTCAGTGGTCAGTAAAAACTAAATTTCTTGAAGTAGCTGCATCACACAGCAGCTGATCGGTTAGTACTGGCTCAACATTGTTTTAACGGACCCAGGAGCTGCCAGACAGTAACTGTCCTTTACTGACCGCCAGCTACTGAGCCAATAAAACCAGGATTTAGGTTTAATCGCTTATCAGATGTAAGCATTTTAATTGTTATAGTTTGAACTTTTTTTTTATGCTTGATAGGTTAACCTTTCTAAGTACCTCCTATCACCTGATAGTAAGTGATGATGTGGTCGAAGATGTTGTTCAGGCTAACCTGTAATAACTGCCATATTAATAGCTGTCATATATTTCTCCCAGTGGGGTGTTCGTTTTGAGTCCATTTTATTTTAAATGAGAAATCAAAACTAATCATACAACTTGAACTGTCACTTTATCAGCTATCATATCGGTCTTTAATTCAGGTATTTGTTCTGAGTCAGAGTAAAGTAATCGAAAAAATATGCTCTAACAACTTCCATCCCATTTTAATGATCATAATATATGTATTGAATAGTAATCAGTTTGGTTTCACAAAGAGCAGATCCACATCAAATGCAGGAGTTCAGTTAATGTTACAAGCACTTGAAGCCTGGAAGAGTTCACATGATGCTATTGGCGTAGTCGTATGTTGTGATCTTTCCAAGGTATACGATTGTGTCGAGCATCGCTTTCTGATTCGTAAACTTTCATCCTATGGAACGTGGAAAAACTCTAAATCTTATAGAGTCATATCTGTCAGACTGGTTACTGAAGGTTGGAATAAATTGGCAATACTTCTTCCGGGTTTTTGGTAAAATAGGAGTATCGCAAGGATACATTTTAAAATTTTTCTAATTGTTGGTGTAATTTTTTTTTGTTTCGGACTAGAGTAGAATTCGCGTTCTCCAAATTCTAAGGTTAAGGTTTTTGCTTAAGGTGGTCGAATGAAATAGGCATTCAGCGCGTCATCGGAGGATGCGGGTTTCCCATTCGATGCCCGTCCGGAACAAAAAATGTTGTACTTCAATAATTTGTAAATGTGATTTTCGCTCAGCACGCGATGGCGCTTGTAACCATATTTAGAAACATAAAACGTAATCTGTTTCTAGCATATATTAATGATCTGTCAAATCTGATAAAGATTTTTGTGATATTGTTTTATTTGCAGCTGATAGTTTTCTAATTTTTAAGTAGATAGAAAATATGGCAAACTGATTCAAGTAAACATTTTTTTGATACCCTTACATGGTTCACTGGTAATAATCTTCTCCTAAATTCTAAAACGAATAAATACTTACATTTTTCTTTACCAAATGTAACTAATGATGAACCAAACATTAAGGTTGGCCTAAATAAACACTATTGACAATTCCTGGTAATCAAAACGGATTCAACAGTGAGATCCTCATATACCTACATGATTTATCCGTAAAACTAAGTTCTGCTGTATATGCAGTTCGTATAAGATTAGACGGTTAGCAGACGTACTGCTAGGCTAGTTTATTTCGCGTACCTCAGCGTACACAGTATTATGTGGTATGGTTTATTGCTGTGGGAAGCTGCTGTCGAGATATAGACAAACTTTATCTTACAAAAGCGTGCAATTCGAGCTATATATGAAACAGTTTCTAGAAAATTTTAAAATAAGAAATTAATATAGTAACTCTACTGGATCTCTACATATTTGAAAATCTTTTGTATATTTGTTAAAATTTAAGTCAATTTGGAAATGACCTCCATAAGACTAGTCCATTTAATCCTTAAGATGTTACTTGCCGCTGTTGTCAATATATATATAGCCTCGGAAAATGAAGTGCACTTCACCCAAAATGAACATAGAGGCGAAAAGCGCCTCCTACCTCCGTCTCCTGCGGGCGCCGAACACGCACATGGTTTCAAGTGGAGATCGGAGGAGGCAATCGGATGGATAACCAGAGACCACCACCATACGGACGTATGGTGGTGGTCACTGTCAAAGCTTTAGCGTGCGCTGTCTTTCCACCAGAGATGTGATCTATGGATGCGTGTAATATCAACCAATAGCTTGATTTGTCAAATTATGAAAACATGTTAAGTTATTTTATGAAAATCAATTGATCCTGTTGGTGAATGCCGCATGCATCCATAGCTCACGTCCTAAAATCACAATGCAGGTCGAAGTTCCGTACCACCGGGCTTCGACTGGATTGTGAAGAATGTGATTCTAAAAGACTTGGATGTGATGATGGATCTCAATAGCATGACCGAACACTTCTGTCACGATGTGGCGGATGCAAGCAGTGTTCAGCGTCTTCTTATATATGTCACCGGTTTATTGTACTAACCGTTAGTTTATAATAAATCTAGTTAGATTGTAAACTGTCGATAGATTGTGAATGGAAACTAAAATTTACAATCTAACGTTTACATTTTCGTAAGATTATAAACTAACCATGTCCAGCCGTCAAATTGTAATAATGTTAATCAACAACAATTTACCATAGATCTACGAAAGTATTACAGTGGCCATGAGCAGAATACGTAGGTACAGGCTTTTAATGTATTATTTTTTGGCTTATGTTTAACTTACAACCAGATATTGTAACATATTACAGACAAAAATAGTAAATGACCACAAAAATTAAACCAGCATTTTATTGTTAACTTATAACCAAAATTTAACATCTCATCATCGTTTCAACATCGAGATTGTTTGTATCGCAATATGTCTGTTACCATTTTCCTCAGAAACTACTGAACCGATTTCTATGTAGTTTTCTGCATTAAACCGTTGTTATTTCAGATCAGGATTTTAAATACGTTTTGTGACTGTATATTACCATGGGGTGCTGTAGAATTAAGAACAGTAGGGGAATTTTCTCATTTATCATCTTCAAAACGGTTGGACTGATTTGGTATAAAATCGACTCAAAAATAATACTTGAATGGCCCATTCCCGTGGCGGTTTGTCTTCAGGCCCAGGCACTCGTGCGTTCAACACGTACACCATATCATGGAGCACATTCTTGAGGGTTTCAAAGAAACCCAAGCCCCAAGGATGGTAGCAGTCTTCCTCGATGCATCGAAAGTTTTCGATAATGTCTGGTATATGGCTTGATTTACAAGCTATACCACTTTGGTGTGCCAGAACGTGTTGTGCTCACCATACAAGACTTCCTTAGGGACAGAAGCTTTCGCTACCGCGTTGAAGGCACCCTCTCACTCCCCGCACAGTTAGAGTCGCCGTCCCTCAGGGCTCCGAGCTATTCTTTTTGCGCTGATCACGAGTGACATTCCATGTTCTGAACCCAATGTCCTGATACCCCAGTTCGTGGATAACAATGCCATCTTCTCCACTGGTTGATTCAAAATCAGACAAAGATGCGCCATTCAACTTGCAATCACCGAGATCGGTGACTGGTTTCGTAAATATCAGATCGCGCCATTGACCGAACCGGTCACTAAACACTGCTAAAAGTACAGCTATGTACTTTACTAAAAAAACGCTGCACCTATCCAAAAAATACCTTGGACTGATCCTTGATCGGCATCTCACCTTTGTCGTCTGTCAAAAAAGGTTTTGTTTTCGTACTTGCAGATACCTAGAGGTCGTAAATTAATTACTGTCCATAATAAACTAAAGTTGTTAAAATAAATCTTTTTTAGAATCACATTAAGCATGTAGTAAGGAGCTAGCATATTTTTGTGTTAGTTAAACTGGAAATTGAAGAGTGCGTCCTGATTATGTTTGACCTAAGTAGGTCCGTTGCGATATGAGGAGTTGAGCATATAGTGAGAATAGACGTTGTTCCAGCGTCGGAGGTCCCGCTGGGCATGGGCGGCGTGGTGGGTGCGGCGGGCGCGGGGGTGGGCGCAGTGTGTGCGCTGGTGGCGGCGGCGTGCGGGGCGGCACTGCGCCGACGTCGCCGCGCGACGCCTGCCAAGCCGCCGCCCCACGCGCCGCAGCCCCAGCCGCCCTCGCGCACCTCCCTCGCCAAGCTTACCGACGCGCACGACGACGCGGAGCCCGACCTCATACCCAATAACTACTGTGAGTATACTTACCTATTTACTAAATTATATAATACTAAATTATTTTTTGAAACTCCCGTAGCTGAGCTTGCACAGTTGTTCTAAACCAATAAACTAGGTTAAACAGCGTTCGCTACGCTTGTAACATGGAGGATGTCTAGTTGGCCGACTACCTCCGGGACCGCGAGGTCCTGGTGGAGGGACGCGACGGTCTGAGGCGACGTCGCGTGTCCTGCGGGGTTCCACAGGGGTCGGTGTTGGGACCGCTCCTGTGGAACATTGGCTACGACTGGGTGCTCCGCGGCACGTTTCCCGCAAGTATGCGGGTTGCGTGCTACGCGGATGACACCCTAGTCGTGGTCAAGGGGAGGGACCTCGGGGAGACGGTGCGGCGGGCCACGGTGGCCACAACACTCGTGGTCGGCCGCATACGTGCCCTGGGGCTGGAGGTCGCCCTCTCCAAGACCGAGGCCCTAATGTTCCATGGGCCTCGGGGGGGACCCCCTCCAGGAACGCGGATAGACCTGGACGGGGTCCTGGTCCGGGTTGGGACCCAGATGAGGTACCTGGGTCTCATCCTGGACGGGCGGTGGACTTTTGGGGCCCACTTCACTCATCTGGCCCCAAGAGTCATAGGCGCCGCAGCCGCCCTTGGGAGGCTGCTGCCCAACGTGGGCGGCCCGAGCGCCACATGTCGTCGCCTGTACTCCGGAGTGATCCGGAGTATGGCCTTGTACGGGGCACCTGTCTGGGTGGACGCCCTCGGTCGCGCCAATAAGGCCCTGCTGCGTCGTCCGCAGCGGGTCATCGCGACGAGGGCGATACGCGGGTACCGGACGGTGTCCTGGACGGCGGGATGCGTGTTGGCCGGTGATCCCCCCTGGGAGCTCCAAGCGGAGATCCTCGCCGAAGTTTACCACTTCGTGGCGGCGAGGAGATCCCGCGGGGAGCCTCCAGCGTGGGAGGAGGTCACGCGCATGCGACGGCAGGCGTGGGCCGCCCTGTTGCGGCGGTGGACGGAGGACCTGGCTCCACCGGTCCCTGGACAGAGGACGGTGGATGCCATTCGCCCGGTCCTCCGGAGGTGGGTAGGGCGGCGATTCGGGTCGCTCACCTTCCGATTGGTGCAGGTGCTTTCCGGACACGGATGTTTCGGAAGGTACCTGCATCACATCGCAAGACGGGAGGCGACCCCCGCCTGTCACGAGTGTGGAGCGCCAGAAGACACGGCGCTCCACACGCTGGAGGAGTGCGCCGCGTGGAGTCCCATGCGGCACGCCCTCACAGCGGTCATAGGCGCAGATCTGTCGCTGCCGAGCGTGGTTAACGCTATGCTCGGCAGCGACGGATCGTGGCAGGCGGTGGTCTCTTTCTGCGAAGAGGTGATGGCGCAGAAAGAGGCTGCGGAGCGGGCGAGGGAGGACGACGTCCTCGCAGACCCGCTCCGGCGTAGACGAACTGGTGGAAGGAGAAGGCGATTCGGGCGCCTTCTCGCTCTATCCTAGTGCTGTGCGGATCATCGGTGGAGAGTCGGGGGATTCTCCACTGGCTTGCACGATCCCACACGTCTGGGAGATGGCCCTAATGAGCTGGGTCATCCCTCCATTGGCCGGGGCCCGTCACCGGTGACGGGCCAACCGCCGGGGCGAGATGGTGATTGCTAACGCTACCCCATCTCGCCCCGTCTAGGCGGCAGACTGCTCATCCCGGGTTTTTAGTGGGTAACCTCACTTACTACCCCCCCGTGGGGGTAGTAAGGCCCCTCAGGCGAGGACTCCCACATAACCACTCTGCTCCCCCCGGAGCCGGGTGGTATCCATAAAGGATTTACCCGGGTCAAAAAAAAAAAAAAAAAAAATGGAGGATGTCTAGTGGAATTGACTAGCGCTTCCGTGCTTCGGCACCGGTTTCCCGGTAGGGATGGCAGTCGTCACTGCAGCACGGTGGTAGCGCTTTTTAGGAATGCCTGCCTGGCTAGTCACCACCCTCAAGTAGAAAATGTATTACTCAGCACCTAACGGTATTTTACGACGGCTTTGCTTTAGATTCAGCAGTTCCACTTTATCCTGAACAACATATTATATAATACACTCGAGAGCAATGAATCCGGGTCACTTAAAGAATCCTAAAAATCTCGGAAACTAAAAATGCTAGGTTAATGCAATAAATTGTATTTAATAGACAATGTAATACTCCTTAAATGAAGGTATTAAAACTTCTTAGTTATTGTAAAGTTATATCATAAAAAAATCAAATTTGAAAAAGGGCCACTTTCGAAGATGGAACTACGAAATTACAGCGTTTGGTTTTGCTTTTGTTTGTAATCTGTCATTTATGTGGGTACATAAACCATGTTGATAGTGCTCTATATTCATTATTCAAGCTGAAATTATGTCGCTTACGCCTGAAGAATGCACCAGAATACTTACAATGCTGGAAACCGGCCGGAGTCAGCGCGATACAGCCAGGACTGTCGGTGTGTCGCTGTCAACAGTACAAAGAGTTCTCCGACGTTACGAAGAAACTGGTTCTAACCTACGCAGACCAGGAACGGGCAGAACCAGGTGTACCACAGCACGAGAAGACCGATACTTGGTGAACACCATGCTTCGAAATCGCTTTCTCACAGGAACTGAACTCACCAATCAGTTTCGACGCCTCGGAGGAAGTAACCCAAGTGCATGGACAGTAAGACGTCGGCTTGCTGAATCTAACTTAAAACCCCTTAGACCTGCAAACGGCCCTAAACTGGAGCGTGGGCATCGTATTTCGAGACTAAGATATGCCCAGAGCCACGTAAATTGGAGTAATGAAGATTGGTCAAAAGTTATGTTCTCCGACGAATCAAAATTTATGCTCTACAAGCACGATGGAAGACACAGAGTGTATCGAAGACCAGGGGAAAGATTCAAGCAAGCATGCATCGAAGAAAAAGTAGCCTACGGTGGTGGGTCTGTACTTGTGTGGGCCGGAATTTCTTCTGAAAGTCGCACAAAGCTGGTGATCATAGAAAACGGCTCTTTAACTAGCGTAAGATATGTGGAAGAAATCCTCAATGATCACGTTGGTCCATTTATGGTCAATTTAGGTGAGGATGCTATATTTATGCATGACAATGCCCGACCTCATACAGGTAGGATTGTGAATGACTACCTTCAAGAGATGAACATTACTCGTATGGAGTGGCCAGCGCGCAGCCCGGATATCAACCCGATCGAGCATGCTTGGGACGAGCTAGGCAGATGCGTAAAACAACGAAACCCTCCCCCAATCACGCTTCGTGAGCTCAAAATTGCTCTCACAGAGGAATGGGAGAATATTCCCCAAAATCGTATAAGGAACTTGGTGTACAGCATGCCAAACCGCGTAAACGCAGTAATGGAAGCACGAGGAGGCAATACGAAGTATTAAAATTCAAGAAAATCGTAATAAAGTTCAAAAATTTCATGTTTCCTATTTTTGTTTTAAGGAGAGATCAGCAGTTTTTTTCTTTATGTAATTTTGTGTTAATAAAATGTATGGTGACTCGTATTTTTTTTACTTTCATTTAAGGAGTATTACATTGTCTATTAAATACAATTTATTGCATTAACCTATCATTTTTAGTTTCCGAGATTTTTAACATTCTTTAAGTGACCCGGATTCATTGCTCTCGAGTGTAGTATTTGTATTCGCAAAAGAATTGAGGCTTTTCCACTTCACTCAATTTGATAAACATTTTTCGAACAAATGTGTTTGCGTATAGACATTGTAAAACGAACGAAATAGAAAATGTGCATTAAATATTGCATATTTAATGCACATTTTCTATGCTTGCAAGCTATGACATAATACATGTATTGCAGTACATACGAGAAAATTTTTATATATTTCAAAATTATGTATAAATAGCATTAGGGTAATTTATTTCGCAAAGTAATGAATGGCAAATTTACAAAACATTAAAAACTGTGATATACAGAGTGACTCCAGATGATCTATGGATACTAAAGTTACCCCAAACATCCAAATCTGTTTCAAAATTATAGTGAAATAAAATTCACTTTGACAGGGACCCATCGCTGTGATAGGTTCCGTAAATGGCAGATCGAGGTCAATACAAAGTACAGCTATATACTTAACTGAGAAAGGCACCCTCTAATATCCAAAACCCATGACTCTATACAATGAACTTATTCCCTGGGTGAGAATGTTCAAATACCTAAGAGTGATCCTTGATCGGAATCTCACTTGTGTCGACCACATAAAGTCAACCTGCAAAAAGGCAGCCTCAATAAAAGCCAAACAGAGTAAACAGTCTCTTAGGAATAAGAGGACACTAAACTACGTGCATCCGCCCTTAAGCCTCAGTAGTGTTTGATCATGCTGGCGAATCCCAATTTCACAAAATTTCAAGTTTCGGAATCGCTTTCTTTGCAAAGCAGCAGGAAGCCCGTAGTAATTTCGAACAGCATTGCGACTTTGGTCTCCCCACCATAACACAGCTCAATTAGAACACGAACGTAATTTTTTACAGGGGTCCTTACCCAAATCCTCTGGTTGTCCAGGCAGTTAGCTATTCGACTTCTTCAATCCCCACTCGATTGTCATAATCTACATCTTAAAACTTGCGAAAAAAACCAATAAGAGAAAAAAAAATGCAAACAATTAAGATGTTTAATATTATTAATGGGAGGTTCAACAAGGTGACAAAACTTGAACATCAAAGTAATAGCTAGCTTTATCTTACTTTCTATAGTGCACTAATCCGTATTAGTAGACTTGGACTACGACAGTTCCTCCTTATGAACCCGTGGGGTTAAGGTGCTATATGTCAGACAGCCTAATTTCTTTAGGTATAGACTTAAAGTCAAACCAACAACTACTAAACATTGACTACATGACTACTCTATATTGTCACTAATGAATTTAGTAATCTATTTTATTTTTAGAGCATAATGTTTAACCCCAAGCGGATGTCAAACTCGCGTCACCCAGTTTTACGCACTGGGTGCTTTAACAGCACCGTCCACATTACGGTTAAAATAATAAAATTTGATGACATGATTCGGTTCATTTGAGCCAGTGTCGATAACCCTGTGGTGAAAGGCACCCGTTACTTAAAACGGCGCGACGGGTTCGATTCCTGCTTGAGATAAAAAAATATAAATGGTCTTTTAGCTTAGTGCGATAGTGCTTGTTATGATATTATAAAATATTACTCGTAAACTCGTACTCGTGTAAACGTTTTCATCGAAAACATAGCCCAGAACTTTTTTTACAGCTTTACAGCTGTAAAACACACACAGCTTATAAAGCAAGTAAAATATATTTTTCATTAAATTAAGTCGTAAATTTTGTAAAAGGTTATTTAATTTAAGTTTTATAATAATTATATATCAAAGTTATATAATTATGTTGCCGATTCATGTATATTTTTTGCAATGGCATTATGCTTGATATCAAACTGGTTACAAACATAGCCATTGCAAATAGCTGTACCTACCCATAGGTATCCGATAAGCAGTAGGTATTCTCTTCATTTCGGTGCGCACAATACGAGCACATAGTCCGTGGAGCGGCAACAATAGCACCACGGCACTCCGCTGACAATAAACTGAAAACGTTTCGAATTGTATTTAACATTTGGAACGTGCATTACTACTCAGAACAATGGACGCTAAGCTTCCGAAGCGGTGGAACATCCAGGGAGCATTCAAATATTAATATTAGGTACGTTACAACGGAAAAAGCGAAGGCGGTCGCGGGTAGGGCGGCGGGGAGCGGGCGGCGGCCGGTGGAAGGACGTGAGAGGGGTTTAAAGGCAATCCTCATAAAAGCTTAATATACGACTGAAAGTGGAGCCCATGGAAATTGTGATAAAGTGACGTCACTCGGACCTAAACATCCTCCGTATAAATTAGTGGCGTCCTCTCTCTGAGGCCGCGGCCGACGGACAGTGTGGCGCGGGGTGAGGGAGGGGCAGGGCGAGGGGGGGCGGGGCGAGGGGCGCGGGCCGCTGCAGGATGGTACTGTTGTCCGCTCCTCACATTTACGACTCTTGAGGTTTAATAAACACAAGCATGCTTACAGTAGGCAGCCTACAATTTCCCTTTTTACCAGTACAAGTAGGTATTGTTCATGAAACAAACAAGATGAACATATCGAATTCGTTGTGCTGAGTTTCTACCGGTTTTGTCTAAATGCTCTATAGAACAATAAAAGAACATAACAAGGACAGTTAATGTATTCTTCCATCTAGCAGCAGCAGAACAAAAACGATCTAAGTTAGTCAATATTTTATTTGAACCGAAAGGATTTATACAAGCGGAACACTTAGGGTGCTTACCATTTGAAGTTTAATTCGCCAAAAACGCTAAAAACGATCACACTCCCAAAAAATTGTTCCAGATGGGTCTTGGCGTTATTTTCGCCATAAACGCTACATCTAATGTCAAAAGTGACAGAAGTGCCAAATTTTAGTGGCATTCTTAGCGTTCTTATCCAGGAACAGGGGAGAACAGTTGCAAACGATCACAGTGATCACAACCATAGACGCAGAATGTGATCAAAATTATCGAAAATAACGTTATTAGCGTCAAATGATACAGATACAGATACAGATAATTTATTGATAAAATGTCATTTACAAGTCAAATGGAATATACCCTTGTCGCTATCAATTTATTACTGTTTACCCAACAGCATAAAAATATAGTCTGGAAATAATTTTAAATAAGATTTGACTGCGTGGCTGCTAAATAAATGTTTCTGTAGTTTTAAGGTATTTAAAGAACATACATTTAAAAATAAAATTATGTAAAATGAAATATATGCACTTCTGCATGCACACAGAGTACAATTTTGTGGAATTATATTTTTAAGATTTTATTTACTAGTATTTTTAAAAATAAACTAATTGATTTCATTTAACATCGGCAGCAATTTATACTTCAGACTGCTTTTTATGCAAACAGAGTTTTTTATACATCTACTAATTTTAGTAATTGGCCACATAAATGACTTTTCCAATTAAAATTACCGGTTATTCGTACAACATTTGCAAAAAGATTTAGCCCGTTTACTGATATATATTTATATAATAAAGTCCAGGTGAGCTTCGATAACATCAGATGGGCCTCGTGCAGGTTCCATTACATCACATTCGCATAAAAAAAAGACAATCAATCTTCAGTATTAGAACGCAATTGGCAATAGGTCACTGACAATGGGATCACCCCGTATTTCATTTGCTTAGGACATGTCTTGCAAAATGTGAGCTCTAGACAAATGTCACCTTCAAGTAGAAAGTCTGTCGCCATGCACTTAAGGCGTGCTCTAGCAACTGTTTTTGAGATACAGTAATTATATATAGTTGAACTTATATAGTTTGAACAACATCTATGACCGCATCATTACTCTCAGGTTGGATAGTAATGGTAAAAGTCTAGCCTAGCAGCAAAAAACTGCCCCTTCAGCGAATGAGGCGTGACATTGTGTATATATATGTTTGTAAGATCCATTTCTCAATGAATTTTAAAGTCAAGTTAAATAGTTTTCCATGTATTGCTTCATTATTCATTGTAATGAAGCCATGCTTTACTTGAAATATACTGTCGGTATAACATAACCGCTACCAAACATGCCAACTCACTACTACGCAATGTCGTGTGTCAACAAGACATATGTTTACAATAAGGTTTTAAAATGCACATATTTCTATATTAAGAAGTATATATTTTTCTATTTTGTTACTTCATATAAAAATCGATGTCCAATACATGTTTCAAAGTTTTAAATAGGTGTAAATCGTAGCCTGTACAAAATATTATAACCTAATGTTTGTTTAACTGCATTTCTAAATTGTGTATGTAGAACATTGTTATATATATAATTTTATTAAATAAAGGATTTTTAAAATCATACAATCAAATGTCGTGTGTCGATATTAAATAAAAAAAATTACAGTGTGTTTGGGACATTAAAAGGTATTTACCTTTTTTTTACAACAAACTAGTTAAATAAAAAAGTTCTTGTGTGAGATAAAAATAAAAAGCCAGAAACTTTGTTATTTGAATTTTCACATACATTTTGAGATTAAGTGAAAAAAGTGTTAAAACTAAAGTTGTAGATCTTTTTATTACCTACAACTTTTTGAATATTTTTTTCATAAGACTTATAGTTTTGCCGGAAATCAAGATAAACAGGTTTTTCTCTTAAAAATTCACCCTCTTCCACTTCCCGACCTCAGACCACCCGTAAATTATTTTTCTAAAATATGATATGAAATGTTGCCATAATATCTTTAAAACGTATCCAGAAAGTAAACTCTGCCGGAGACTTATTTACAACTGTCCAGTAAGAATAAAAAAAAAATCGTATAATCTAGGTGAAACAGGAGTCTTTTTTTTAATTCTGCGTATACCTTTTTTGTTTTCTATTTAATAAAAAAAAATGATTGCTATAAAAAAGATACCAGGCATTATTTCGATCTCGAGAGCGTTTTGGAGGAAAACGCGTACTTTCCTTCTTGATAAATAATTCTACCGTATAACGGCATAAGAAGCTTCTTACGACATTCTTTTTGGTCCTGAGCTTGACCACTTAGGTCTAAAAACAATATCAGTAACATATTATGATCAAAAAAATTTAAAACTCACTTTCGAACACTAAAATTTCAAGCGTCTTCTAAAAAAGGTCATCAATTCACCTGTATGTTTAATTACTGTTTCTTTTTTGTGTATGTTTTGCGATTACTTCGCCAATTATGAAGAGAATTTGATGAGTCTTTCTTTGTAATACATCTAAAGTAGTCTTATTTGATGTGATCAAAATCAATTAAGTACTTTAAAGTTATAATCAATTAATTAAAAGTTATACTCAATTAACTGAAAAATGTATTGGCGCACCTGGATGGCTTAATGGAAATTACAACTCTCGTCGACGATCAACAGTATTTCAGCTGTGTGAATGATCTTGCAAGAATCATGCGTCAATAATAAAGTTAAAAATATTTATTTGGGACCGACTCTCAACACACTAAATATGAATTAAATAACTTGCGGAAAACGGACCACGATAGGTCAGTGTTTTGAATCAGTGTAGTCTTCAACAAGTTATTTCATGCTTTTTAGTGTTGGCAGTAGGTTCCTTTTATTTTGAAAATATTTTAATAAGTATGAAGTTTTATATTCAACGTCTATTTTATATGTAGCGACATTTTATGTTATTGCTTTAAGTGGACTAACTTCTGCCTCCAACAGATGCTTTTCGTCGTATATGGCGAATTTTATTACGTAGTATTATTAAAAGTTTTTTGAAGTAGAAGATATACAATTTGATCAAAGTTTTTAAACCCTGTTTCTCCGTCATTTTGAGAAATTTCCAAAAACTGATTGACAAAAAAAACTATTGAATTATCAAATCTGCTCACAAAATTTCACGAGAATCGGTTGAGAAATGCGACTTGTAGACGAGAACAACCGTACATACGAAAGCGTTTTTGTGTAATCTGAAGCAGAGACGCTTCGCTCGCACTGCGTTCTCCCTCGGTCAATAAAAAAACAAATTAATATTTTGGTAAATACGAGCATATTACAAATTATGTGTAGTGTGTTGATACAGAACTCTTGAAGTTCGAGACCCGCTCGCTCTCATTCTTTTATTTTCTTTCGATTTATTTTGAAAGATTCTATTTTCTTTATCATCCAGGCCTGAATCTTGCAGGAAACCAAGTGCAGTAGAAGAAAACCTCGTCTATACAGAACAGGCTGGAAGGAGTACTGTACGCGTTTCGCGGAGCTTAGGATATTATAATTAATTATTTACTCACTCAGGAACACTGATGACGCGCGAAGTTTTGTTAAGTACACAACAACTATCCTATAAAAATGGCCACAATTATATATGTAGGTAAATCTTGCACTTACAAAATCACCAGGAAGAAGACCTCTGTCCTGTCTTCCTTCTGCTTTCTTCACCCTACGAGGGCGCGGTTTTCACAACTAGTTCACAAAACAGTACAGAGTCCCAAATTGAACAAAATTAAACACTCGCGGCGGCTTCACTAGCCGATCAAAAACGATGATTACAAAATTACAATTATTAAACAAATACCGACGACAAGTTTGAATTGTAGATCAAAATTCCCGGTGTTTCACGTGTATTATATCAAAGGGTTAAAATTAATTCACCACATTGACAATTCAAAGCAAATTCGACAACTACAAAAGATGACAGCTAGGTGCGTTCCGGATTTCATTTTACGTATAAATAAGGCGAATGCTTGACGCGCAAATAGTTTGAAACACAGAGCACATGCACGTCCAACCCATTTTTAAAACGAAGTTAACGAACCTTAATACATAATTATAGGTACTCAAATATTTATGTGTAGATAAACTCGTATTCAAAAACTATTACCTGCCCAAACAGCACGGATGAGTCACAAGGCGGCAAAATTAACCAACAACAAAAGAAAATGTTTTTGAAAACAGAGATGACAAACAGGATAAACTCCTGTTTGAAATTCAGCCCGTTTAAAATTCTACCCTCGGCGCCGGGAGACGTTACAGCATTAAAGCAAGCACGTCCTCCGGCGCGACCGTAATGACGAGTTGAGTTGTAGTAACGTACACCCCGCGCCGCGGTATGCATGCCTCTTAGTATGCAATTGTGTTACCTTTGAGCTGCCATCGTCCAAGGCTCTCGACTATATATCATTTTATATTGCTTTGTATCTTGTTGCACACCGAAATGTCTATAAACTAAATTCCACCTAGATTTACACTCGCGCCTTACAACCTGCAGGTCGCGGGTCGTGATTATCGATGTGATATCAGAGTTGAACTTAATCCGACGTTTACTACATTGTTTTATATTTCGAGACATGAATTTCAAGCTAACTTGCATTTCAAGACACTGGGTATTTGTGACATGTGGATGCCTTCAAAGCTCAAAGGCTAGTGTATAAGACCATCATAAAATCTGCCACGACGTATGGATCAAAGGCCAGCGCAACATAAGAAGTGGATGAAAGTAATGCATGTGGTAGATATAGATAAGGTTATGGTGGATATGTACCAATGATAAAAAAGTATATACAATAAACGGAACCAACTTCGAACACAAAATTAATTGAAAATGAAAATTATGAAGTAACTTGTTGAAATCGGTACCACGCTGATTACAAACACTGACCTTACATTCTCACACTCGTCAGTGTTGGGAGTCAGTTCCGTTATTTTAAGGTTTTTTTTTATTTTAGTGGTGCATACTGCTAATAACATCCTTCACTCGCTTAAAATACTATTCACCGTCAACAACAGTTACAATTACCATTAAATCATCCAGGAAAGCAAATACATTTTACAGTTAATCGACTATAACATAAAAACTACTCACCGATTTTAATGAAATTGAAATAGGGTCCACTTTGAAACTATACTCTACCCAACAGTAAATAATCATCGTAATCAGTTCATAATTGGCAGCGTACTCGCGTAACAAGCATACAACAACATGGGTGATGTCATATCATCATAAGTGCTTTTTTGAAGCGCCCGTAGCGAAGTTTACTTAGCTGTTCTCAACCGATCAGCAAAGTTAAGCAACGTCGCCCGCGGTCATGAGTTGGATGGGTGACCGCTAGTGACATTACTACTGAGCGTTTCCGTGCTTCGGAGGGCACGTTAAGCCGTCGGTCCCGGTTGTCGTCTTAGGATGACAGTCGTTATAGCATGGTGGTAGGGCATTTTGCGAATGCCCGCCTGGCTAGCTACCACCATCAAGTAGAAAATTCTGTCGCCAAGCATCTAACGGTGTGTTCCGGCAGCTGTCCTTGAGAGCCAGTACTTCTAGGTTAGCCTGAACAACATCTTCGACCACATCGTCACTTACCATCAGGTGAGATAGTGGTCAAAGGCTAAACTATCAGGCATAAAAAAAAAAAAAGTGCAGCAAATTGAGATTATTGTATTTCGGTTGAAAAATCATTAAAACATCGTAAACAACTGTTCAGATTTTCTTCAAGAATAGCTAAATGAATCAATAGAAAGATCGCTAGTAGCAAACAAACACCAAATATGCTTTAGACTGTTTGAAGAATAATACAAGTAATAAACTTAAAACTGGCCAAGTGCGTGTGGGACTGCGCACGAAGGGTTCCGTAACTAAATATTCTGTGAATAGTTAAAGCGTCTACCTGTCACCATTATTAGTATCGAGCAAGAAATGGTAAAAAAAAACAAGTTTGTTGTATGGGAGCCCCTCTAAAATATTTATGTTATTTTATTTTTAGTATTTGTTGTTATAGCGGCATAAATAATACATCATCTGTGAAAATTTCAACTGTCTAGCTATCACCGTTTTTGAGATACAGCCTGGTGTCAGAAGACGGACGGGCGGACGGACAGGGAAGTCTCAGTAATAGGGTCCCGTTTTTACCCTTTGGTTACGGAACCCTAAAAATATGTTAGTGTTATAGTGATAGGTACAGATGTAGTACAGCGAAGAAGAATACTTACTTTTCATGCCTGCTTAGCGTGGGTTAAGGTCAAGAAAAAGTAGACGATTCTTCCGTCTAGTTTCCATTTAATATTTGTTGTTAAATCAATTCTTTACAGCCTTATATTTTCCAGGACCTACACTTGCAAAAAATAGTAAAGAGGTTGACCAGGTTCAAAATGAAATTAAAATGTCGACTACAAACGAATATATTATGGATCCTCGTCCCAGCAAATCCATTCCGTATACGCGCTCGTCACGCGCGTTTGTTTGGCGCGTGACGTTTCTTGTTTGTCTAATAAGAGTTGAAACGAAATATTTCACAATAATTCGACTCAGAAGGAGTTTAATCATATGCACGTTCGCGTCCGTAGGACGTTACAACACGATGTGGCGCTGCTAAGGACGATCCCTAATTAAAAGCTAATGAGGATCTGTCCTCTTCGCTTCAGGAACCAACCGAGACGTTCAGAACTCTAATCGATCGAAGATTAACTCAAGTGTATGCTTGTCTGCATACCGAACTAGAGGCGTCTAGCTCCCGCATGGATTAATGACATTTCAAACGTACTCCGCCCGCTGATTACACGTTTTTGTCTTCGCGATGTGTGTGAGAACTACGAGCGGATGGAAACTTAATGAGACATGGAAATTAGGTTAGCCTCGTCTTTGGAACTTTCGTCGCTTGGCTCACGTGATAAATTTGCACGCGAGCGAGTTAAGTAATTAGACTCCTAACATAAACTTTCTGTGTGAAAACTGTGCTCATAAAAGTAATCATATACGTCTAAACTATTGTTTACATCTGCACCTCGTCCAATCTACCCAGCACGTGCTGTAGCTAGCATGGTCTAAACTATTATTTTTTACCGACTTCAAAAAAAGAAGGAGGTACTCAATTTGTTTCTACTTTTTTACGTTTGTAAGCTCAAAACTTTTGAATGAGTGAACCGATTTTGATGATTCTTTTTATTTTAAAGCTGATGTCCCATTTAAATTTCATCAAAATCGGTCAAGCCGTTTTGTGAGTTACACTCCAATAAATGAAAATTATTTTCCTATTTTGATGATATAGTCCAGCTATGGGCAACCTTTTGAGTGTTGCGTACCAAATTTACAATAATTGAGCATTCGCTGTCCAGAGCTATAAAAAAAGAAAAACGACAAAAAAAGGAGTATTATGTTTTCAGAGTTAATGTATGTATCTTTAGTCCACCATACTTTCTAAACGGCTTAACCGATGTTAATGTATGTGATATCGTTAGATTCATCTTGATAGCGCAAGTGACACTAGGTACATAACGACGGATGTAAGACGCCATATTGTGACCTATTTTTTTCTTCCGAACCCACAGAGTGGGTGTTAAAATAAAAAGCTTTAAGGAATGATTTCAATAATATAATTATATCTTGCAGTTTTAATTTTAATGGAATGTTAAAACATTTAACAAAAATTAATAAATTGACGTCTGGTTTTTACTTTTTTAATTAACTAATTTTAATATATTTATTTTTGCAATTACGCATGCTTCGCGATATACAGTACAAAATTAAAAATATTTTTAATCTCTCGTAAACTTGTAATTTAGTCTCGCATAACTATACATTCAATAGGTTACTTTTGAAGTAAATTCACGTGTAATGGTTAATGTGATACTTGATCCTGAATTTCGGAAACAAGTATAGTTATCCAATTTCCTTCAGTCGGAAAATCTATAAGTGAATTACACCAACAGTAATTTAACTTCGCAAAATTTCAAAATATCTGGCAGGCCGGCTCAAAACCTGAGACCGGCCGGATCCGGCCCGCAAGCCGGAGGTTGCCCAGTTATGATATAGTCATTAACAGTGAATGACAATCGATCCAATGAGTACCAAAGGTCGATAAAAAAAATTAACATTTTATTTTTGCTAAAAATTGGAACCGACTTCAACACTCAAATTTGTGAAATCAATTGTCGAAGTCGGTACCATGCGCACAATATTGTGATAATAGGTACTTTTGAACCATTATGAAAACGACTTCAACAAGTTATTTGACACATATTAGAGTTGAAGTCAGTTTAATTTTTTGTTTAAAAAAATGTTTTCTATACCGTGATACATGTGGTCAAATAATAAAACAATCGCGTGGTCGTGAAAATCAGTGGCCAACATATTATTACTTCTTATCCAAATCGTGGTGCATATAATATGGTGATTATGTGGTAATCATAAGGAAAATTCTATTTTTCAATCATTCATTTTAAAACTGCATTACTTATTTCATCTCGTAAAGACTTATCCCCATTATGGTGTAATAGTTACGAGCAAAAAGATTTCGTCCGGTTCGAAAGCGAGAAAGTGCACTCACACATATAGAAAATTACTCTGTCTTTGAAGAAAGCCGATTTACATAAAGCTTCATATATAATAGGTAGAGCTAATACGTGACGATTTGTTTGTGGGGACAATTTGCTAATGCGCTGCCTCCGGCGAGTTTTTGTTCGAGGTCGACCGAGTCACCGCCCATTCCTTTATTCGTCGGTGCTTCGGAACTCGTTAAACCTTATTGTTCTCGAGCTCGTTCAAGCTTTACCTCATATTGTGAAACTTGTGACCGCGCTACAAACAATAATTATAATAAACTGTCAAGGACACAGCGTAGCCAATAGGTGCGAGATATTTATATTTCAAATCTTCGTTAATTGGCACGAGCAACAGAGCCTTCGCGTCGAGCATCCCGCATTCAGCGTGTCGTTTTTTGTACAATAGTTTGTGTATTTTGTAGTTGGGCATAAAAGAAAATAAAATAGCACTGGTTACGAAAATAAACGATAAGGTATATACCATCATATAAATTGTTTTGATCGAGTTATTGAAGTTAAATTTCATATGCCGTTATTTTCACAGTTTCAATCAAAAACGTTGAAATGCTTATTTATCGGAAACTGTAACAGTTTGTAATGAACACTTTATTATTATACGTTTAATAAGCTTGCAGTAAATCTGCAATCAACGCGCGAACACACTGGCCTAGGTGACGTCATCACAGCGCGCGGGTTCAGGGCGTTAAGTAGGTATAACAATTTAAAAGCCCTGCATGGAGAGCAACATGCAGACTTAATTATATATCTGATTATTATTAAACATTGCTTTTCTATTCTCATACATGGAAAGTACGCTTGAATATACCTTATCAAAGGGCTGAAAACAGTACTTTTAGTTTATGACACATTATTTTCCCTGCTACCAAAAAAATTTAAAACTATTCTAGTTTTGTCCCACTTTTTCACCATTAACTCTGTTAAATCGTGGCGTAAATAATTGAAAAATATTACCAACTAATTTCTAACACTTGCAAAAAACTGAGCTTTCTGAGGGCTCGCGTTTATTTTACAACGTGATTCTAGTGGTGCCATCTAGTATTAAGTACGTTAACTACGATGTATTTGAGTATTGCGTTTTTAGTTCTGCAGCGATGTTAGCTCTTTGGTTTTCTTACATATAATGTTAGTATTACAATAATATTCTATTCAATGAATACTAAACTGTTAATGTTCATTTTATTTAACGGTTATAAAATTACATATTTTTTTGACACATACCACATCTAGATATGAGTTTGAATTATTTTATTGAAGCACAAATGTAGAGTTGATAGTTTTTCAGTAAAGTGTGCCACTAAATGTTCAAGTTGTGGGATCCACATGAATAATGTATATCCATATAATCTTTTCAGTTAATTGATAAAATTTTATATTAAATATTGTTTGTATAACCTAATAATTTATTTTCTTTATATTCGAGATAAAAAGTAGAGTTTACTTTGGGTGAATGACATAAAAATATTAAAATTATAGGGTTGCGTCATCATTAACAAGTTTAAAGCTAATTGCAAAATCAGTCTTGCTTGAAGTACAACGTAAGTTGAACTATAGATGTCGCTCCATCCCAATAAGATGGTTAAAGAACGATAGGAAAAAATGTAGTTATGACTCATTGTCATGTTAGCTCAATTGGTCAGAGCATACCCCGGCTAAAAGGGTGGATGGACGCGGGTTCGAATCCCACACATGACTTAAATTTTGCCTCTCGTAAATTTGTAATTTTGTAGTGAAAGACCTATTTAGACATTAGCAATATTGGTACCATCGCGTCTCTGTATAGTTCTCGTTCTACCACTCTTTCCTCAGAAACTGAAGATGACCTGATTTCAAAGTGTATTTTGTATTGAACAGCTTTTATTTCAGAATAGGTTTTTAAGTAAATTTTACAGCTGTAAACTACCAGTGAGCGCCGCGGCTGCCAAAATAGTTTACATTTGAGAGCTTCTCAGACCGAATGTTGTACTGACTTAAGATTAAATCGACTCAAAACTAATACTCATTAAAGTACACTCTAAAAAGTGTAAATTAAAAAGCGGAAATATTTCGTTTGTAAAGTCCCATGACGGATTAAGTAGATAAGTGTCGTTGTTGAAAAAATAAATATATGAAATATTCTAGAAATCTGTTGCAAATTCGAAGAGAAATCCAAAAAAATCAAAAAGCCCGTCGAGGGATGCCATCTCCAGCCAAAACATCCGCCTGCCATGTACAAAAAAAATTTGATTTTATGAGGTTGTGACTTTGTTCAATGATTTAAATGGGAAACAGAGATGGCAATGACAGCCCTCTGACGGACGGATGTTTTGGGTTTATCATTATATATATATATATATATATATATTAAATCTTCGACTTTGGGATACCTACATTAACCATTTTTAAAATGCGTTTTTTACATATATTGTGGGGTTTTTAAACTTTTTTATTTTGATTTGTAGGTTTCGTACTTATTTTGAGTTTTCGAAAAAGTACACTAGCATGTAAATAACATAACAAAGTTAATTGTTTATTTAATAGGCTTTTATTCCATGAACTATTTGATTAACTTTGAACTTGTGAGAAGTCAAAAGTAAATTAAAGGATGTGTACTTCTAATTCAAGTTTTAAATTAGTTTTACCATGAAATGATGTAATAATTTTAAGCGAGCCAAAGCTGAGAGCGCCATAAATCGCTCTCCGTAATGAATGCCGTTCTCGCTTCAATAAAAACTGTGCATTATGTGATACAGAGCGGATTACGCAGCGAGCGCCGGCCGAGGTCTACCCTCCTGCGAAATGTTTTAATATCCAAACTTCGGTGGAGTTTGCTAATGCCTTATTTACATTTTGCGAGTAGCGCCGGTGAAACGCCATCGCCGCGCCATCGCACTCTTACTCTATGTCCTACATGGCTGAACTTTCATGACGTGAAGTGAATTTTGTGACCATATTAAAGGCACGTAAAGTTTCATGCCATTGAATACCGTATATTGAGTGCCCTGATGGGAATAGGTATATCATACGTCAAATTTTAGGTACTTGTGTTCAAGGAATAAAATAATGCTTAAATAAAATAAATAAAATAATGATTTAAGACTGAAGATAGATACATTGAAGGTAATATCAAACAAATCTCTCGGTTTAGTGAACTTCATACCTTTACTTTTAAAAGGTTTAGTACGGGGTCAATCACGCCAATTTTTTAGTATCTCATATGGAAACTGCTTATTTAGTTTGTGTTAGACATATTCCAAAAATAGATTAAATATATACATAACTGGGGTTTCAAATGTCTGTTCAAACTGTTTTTCACAAATGTTTATCAAGAAAAATATCCATAATAAATTGATCGATTGTTAAAAATAAAATAAATGCTAAAGTCTAATTATAAATTAAACGGACTATTTGGTTGGGGCTGTGTCACAACAAGTTAAAAGAGAATACCTATTCTACCAAAATAACAAATAAAATTAGTAATTAATAAAAAAGATTAAAAAAGCCCTAAAGTATGTGATTAATAAATAAGCACGCGTTAACTACCAACCTTCAACAGAATGGTAGCGTTCGTATCGCATCGCGTCAGTATTGCTCACCTCGTAGGACGTTGCACAAACTCAGCGGACCGAAATTTATGACGTCCGGGATCGTGACATGTCGGATCTCACGTCAGGAAACTATCCTCCATTCTCGTTTTGGATCTAGTTTATAGGCTTAAAGTTAGATATTAGCAAACTTTCATCCCCATAACTCCAGGTACTTACAGTTAACGCTGATATATCTCGAGAAACTGTGCTTAGTCAGAGGAACTTAACTCGTAATCTCTAAGATACATTTATTTTGTATCGCGGCCATAATAATTAATGCAACTGAAGGGTTGATTGGTGACTACTGGAGTCACGAAAACGAAAGAGGAGTGAGTCTCTAAAGGTTCCATCGTGTATTGAGTCTTCTTGAATTTACAATTGGTCATTCAATTATCTTAGTATGTGGACGATACATATAGCAGAGGTGATCAACTGATCAATGGATACGTGCTGGTCTATATCTAATTGATCGTTTCTCATATCTCTACGACCGCGTAGACGCATGTAGGTACCACATCATGTACCTACTACACGTCAGTTACAAGTTTTCTGTACGTATCGTTACACATTTGTTATTTGACATATTTGAAAGCCGGCTGGTATACTCACGTGTATGTGATTGTGGAGCTAGTTCTTGAGAGAACCTGATGGCTTTCATCAGGTGTGTTTACGCGTCTAAATCACGTCGACACTCCTTGCAACTAGGTGGTAACTTATATACGCGTGAAAACAGCCGGTTCTTCAACACATTTAAAAGTTTACCATTCCCAAACACATCATGAGTTACCAACAGATAAAACAGTGATTAAAATATGAGCCGTAGAAATAATGGCTGATTAAAGTAGAAAGAAGAATCAGTGATGGCTCAGTGACATTGGCTATGGACTGCCGCGCAGCAGGTTGATGGTTCGAATTCTGCCGCCCGCTTGAGCTTCACCGCATGGTGGAAGGGCATTTTGCGAATGCCCGCCTGGCTAGTGACCACCCTCAAGAACAAAATCTGTCGCTAAGCACCTAACGGTGTGTTTCGGCAGCAGTCCTTGAGAGCCAGTGAAACTACAGGCACATGAGACTTAACAATTATGTCTCAAGGTGACGGGCAAGGTGCAAGTGCGTTCGTGACTTCTGACGAAATGAATCTGTTTTTTTTGAAGCGCTCGTTAGCTGTTCTCAACCGATCAGCAAAGTTAAGCAACGTCGCGCGCGGTCATGAGTTGGATGGGTGACCGCTAGTGACATTAACACTGAGCGTTTCCGTGCTTCAGAGGGCACGTTAAGCCGTCGGTCCCGGTTGTTATCTAAGGATGGCAGTCGTTATAGCATGGTGGTAGGGCATTTTACGAATGCCCGCCTGGCTAGCTACCACCCTCAAGTAGAAAATCTGTCGCGAAGCACCTAACGGTGTGTTCCGGCAGCTGTCCTTGAGAGCCATAACTTCTAGGTTAGCCTGAACAACATCTTCGACCACATCATCACTTACCATCAGGTGAGAAACTGGTCAAAGGCTATAACGTATCTGGCATAAAAAAATAAATTAAAAAAAACTGTTATAGGCAGAGGATGTCCGCTTAACATCACATGGGCCTCGAGCTTGTTTCGTCACAACAACATAAAAAAAGTAACATTTAAATATTTAAAAACTATATTAAGGCGAATGATAATATAATTGGGGCTCACTCAACATGCTCGATGTTGCACTAACCTAATGTATCAGGCATCCAGCATTACATGGGGGGACGCGGATTCGATTCTAGCTCATGATGTTGTGTTCTAATAATTTGTAAATAACACAAAAAAATCATTTGACACGCGATACTGTTTGTAATCATGTTTAGAAATATAAATTAGGGTTACCTTTCTATCAATAATATATCAAACATCATTTTGGTATCGTCATCTCACCAACGGAATGTCTACCGTCCAGGTGACAGTGATTAAGATAAAAACGAAAATCGAACGGGGGTAGATTTAAATCGCTCACGCCGCTCCTCAAGACGACGACACCCGCTTCTTCGGTCTACTCGTGACCACGGTCAATGCAACTTGATTGAAACTTCGAGGTTAATCAAAATATTATTATTTTGATTTTAATTCGTGCGTGAATAGACCTGTTTATGATTTAGAAACAAACAGGAATGATACCGTTGAACAAAATGTCTCCCATCGGGGGAATTTGCCTCAATCCCCAGGCTTGGCAGGCGTCTTGGGGACCCAGTAGAAGTTGTCAGTTCTTCAGAAGGTGCTGCTTCCCACTTTTCAGTATTTTTCTTTTAGTCACCTCATACGACACCCACGGGAAGAAAAAGGGGTATCATTCTAACCTGGCACCCCACGAGTAAAAGGTCTATCTAGTGACAACTCCTCCAAAATAATTGTTGTACGTCAACATTCTATATTTCTAATTCCCTAATCTCTACCAGAGCCTTAGCATGATTAGGTTATTTATATAATTTACATTAACATTGTACATGTTACTAAATATACCAGTAATTTCTTCTCTCTACATCGCTATACCATCTGGGAACATGATTTTTCATATTCTCAGCGTCGAAAGTAATCTAGCGTTAAAATTTATAAAGGAAATGCATAGCGAAGAAGGTCAATCAGTGGAGCGGAAACGATCCCAGGCTGCGAAATTTATTAGATTTCCTTTTGCAAAGAAGCGAAGCGCCGCCGCCGCGCCGTTGCGGCGCCCAGGTTATTATTAATAAACAATTGAAACTGAAAGAAAAGCCCAGCTTTTACTAATATATTGTGCACTGACGTTGAAAGCCAATTATTGTACCAATCTGCCAATATTAATCTAAAGTCTCGATCCTAAAGAAATAACGACCATCAAGAAAACAGATTTTTGTGATTTGTGCGTCAATGCATAGATGCTTATTTCGTTTACATGATATAACTTACAAAACAAAATACGTACAAAAAATACAAAACTTTTTTTTATATATTTTCATATATTTGATGTATCACTAGATACCTAGTGATGCATAAAATATACGAAAAAAATATATTTTTGCCTTATCATATTATGATGAATAACTTTATATTGAATTAAATAATGTTATTTCCTTAAAAACCTGTTTGCTCTACTCTACTAACTAAGTAAAGATGCGATTAGTTATATCATAACCTGGTTAATATAATAACCCTTTATTTATTGAAGATAGTTCATCGCTTTATCGATTTAACATAAATATAAATTAAGCTTGACATCATACTAGTAATTTTATGGATAAACAGACATATGTTTATTGAAATTATTTTAAAAACCTAAAAGACGGTGTACAGACCGAAGCGTAGTACATAATAAAATTAAACTTATATATTATAATAGTGTGAGATTTTATGTATGTATTAAGTTATTTCAGTTTATAAATCATGTTAGATTAAAACTTCCCATTCTAAAATTATCATGAAGTTTCAAAACCAATAATTTACATTTTTTTACTTAAAAAATCATGTAATGTAAAAAGAGAACAATGTTCACTAAACGCAAACTTTTTAGTAAAAAAAAAACAACGACTGGCGGGATTTCACATTCAATTGCGACCGTGAACATAGAGATAATCCCAAAAAAATATTTCAAGCGAATCTGTTTCGGAAATAGATGCCACTCCTCCTGATTTAAAAGCTGAGGCATTTGTGAGATTTGTCAAGATAGAGAGCATTTATTTAATCTGTAATGTAGGCTCATTAAATTATAAGATGTTTTCAGGCGGTGATGCCATAATCTAGTCCTAGCTTAAGGTAAAGTAAATGAGTACTACTAGTTCAGTACTTAACTATCCCACTTACTAGGTTTTCCACACAAAAGGGAATCATAAGGATACTTCAAAAACACAACGTTTATAGGAACACATAGAACACTTTAATAAGAATAATACATCATTAGGGTCACATGGATTACTTCAAAGGTAATATTGTATAGTCACATTTCACAACGATAATACAATAAAAAGGGCGAATTTGGAAGCCAACAAACATAGACCCACACACAACACATGAATATCAGTTACGTTACATTAAATAATATAATACAGTACTTAACTCAATAAGTCTCGATGCAGCAGTCACTTGTGAAGAATAAAGAGAGCTCAGTAAGTTAAGATATTGGTTTTATAGCAATGACTGGCGCCAAGTGTCTGTCGCATATCCATTAAACTACCCGCCATATTTATCACAACCAATCAGAGACATGAGCGTTCCCGCCACAACGTATCAGCCAACCCGAAATAAGACAGGATGGTTCGTCATTGGCTAGTCTAGAATGAATACAGTTCATAAAGGGTTTCAGTGTGGCGGTTATTATAAATGACAAATATCAACAAGTTTTAGAATATTCTACAATTACATAATGAGTAACTTCTCGTAACTTATTTACTTAAGAGAATCTAAGCTTAACAAATATATGATTCTAACACATTCATGTTTTAGAAAAGCATTATACAAGCCTCAACCAGTAAGACAGCCTCGTATATAACCGGACCTTATCTGCAGGTAAGGTCCGGTTAACTCATACTTGGCCATGGTCAGAAAGGCTTACTTTCTGGATTCTTCAGTAATGTACTATATGAAAAAATGTGTATAACGAATTTAAAAATATTAAAAATAATATTATTTGTCCGCCTGCTTGCAGGTTGAATGTATTTTGATTTCAATTTGATTTAAAAGATATTCATGTCACGTAGTAAGCTTAAAATATGTAGGCACTTCAAAAGTTATCATCGAGATATGAATGAAATGAATGAAAAATTATATACGAAGAAACATCACCATTACCAAAACATTTAAGTGATAATAAGATAACTAAATTTAGGCCACAGCATCCAAAATTTGTATTGAAACATATTTAGATACAAAGTAGCGTGGACGAGCGAGACGTGCGGGTAGTGCGGGGGAGTTGGTCTCCGCTCTGTCGCTCGGTATATTCATGAATATTGATGCAGCATCGTGAATATTCAGTGCGGTGACACTCGCAATTGAAAACACGCCGCAAAGTGCGCCGACCGGCCGCGGCGGCTTCGCGGCCTCACGCCGTCTCTACAGCCGCCGGCCGCCCGCCGCCGCCCGCCGCCCGCCGCCGCTATAGCCGAGATGTCACTTCTGCGTTTTCGTGGTTTCCACCTGCGCTGTGATTTTACCATTGAAGCGCTCGTAGCGAAGTTTGCTTAGCCGTTCTTAACCAATCGGCAAAGTTAAGCAACGTCCGCCGCGGTCAGGAGTTGGATGGGTGACCGCTAGTGACATTACTACTGAGCGCTTCCGTGCTTCGGAGGGCACGTTTAGCCGTCGGTCCCGGTTGCTGTCTTAGGATGGCAGCCTTTATAGCATGGTGGTAGGGCGTTTTGCGAATGCCCGCCTGGCTAGCTACCAACCTCAAGATGAAAATCTGTCGCCAACAGTGTGTTCCAGCTGCCCTTGAGAGGCAGTAATTCTAGGTTAGCCTGAACAACATCTTCGACCACATCATCACTTACCATCAGGTGAGATAGTGGTCAAAGGCTAACCTATCAGACATAAAAAAAGAAAAACATAAATCACAAAGCTAAAGATTAGTATGATTTTTTGAAGCGCTCGTAGCGAAGTTTACTTAGCTGTTCTCAACCGACCAGCAAAGTTAAGCAACGTCGCGCGTGGTCATAAGTTGGATGGGTGACCGCTAGTGATATTACTACTGAGCGCTTCCGTGCTTCGGAGGGTATGTTAAGCGGTCGTTCCCAGTTGTTGTCTTAGGATGGCAGTCGTTCCTATTCAGCGCGTGTTTCACGTCTGGTAGGTTCCCGAAACCATGGAAGGAGGGGCAGTTGTGCCTCCTCCGAAAGGAGGGACGCCCGGTGGACTCCCCCTCTGCATACCGGCCCATCGTTCTGCTCGATGAGGTCGGTAAAATGTTCGAGGGGATTGTCGCCAGCCGGCTGAATGACCACCTGCGGAGGGTCGGGCCGGACCTGTCGGACGCCCAATTCGGGTTTCGAAGAGGGCGTTCGACTGTGGATGCGTTGGCCCGACTCAAGGGCCAGGTGCGGGAGGCTGTGGAGGAAGGGGACGGGGTTTTGGCTGTGTCATTTGACATAGCCAACGCCTTCAACTCCGTCCCACACTCGACAATATTGGAGGCACTCCGCTACCACGGAGTGCCTCCGTACCTGCAGAGTCTCCTGGCTGATTATCTGGGAGACCGAGCTGTCCTCCTGGTGGACCGCACTGGCAGACTTCGCAAGTACGGCGCGGGATCCGGTGTTCCACAGGGGTCTGTCCTGGGACCACTCTTGTGGAACATCGGATTCGATTGGCTCTTGCGGGGAACTCTCCTCCGTGGCACGAGTGTCATTTGCTATGCTGATGACACTCTTCTCACCGCCCGGGGGAGAAACCTTAGAGAGGCGGCGAGTTTGGCCTCGGCCGGCGGATCTCTTGTCGCGGGAAGGATCCGCCGACTAGGATTGAAGGTGGCGCTGCATAAGACCGAGGCCGTGTTCTTTCACGGGCCTCGGCAGCGCATTTTCCCTGACGCCCATATTGTCGTAGAGGGCGTCAGGATCGAAGTGAAGGCCCAGATGAAATATCTGGGCCTAGTTATCGACAGCCGGTGGCACTTCGGCCCGCACTTCAGCGGGCTGTCGACGCGCTTGCTGAAGGTTGCGGGCGCCCTCTCGTGGCTCCTTCCAAATATGGGGGGCCCCAGGGCACGATGCCGGCGCTTGTATGCCGGCATCATGAAGAGCATGGCCCTTTACGGGGCCCCTATCTGGGCTGACTCCCTCCATAGGAGGGAGAACGCAACCGCTCTCCGCAGGCCTCAAAGGGCCATTGCACTGCGGGTGGCGCGGGCCTACCGCTCGGTAAGTTTTGCGGCAGCGTGCGCTCTGGCTGGCACCCCTCCTTGGGAGCTTGAGGCGGGAGTGCTCGCCAGAGTGTATGAGTGGACGGCGGGGCGCAAAGCTCGCGGTGAGCCCCCCACTCTGGAGGAGCGGGAGGCTGTCAGGCGTGAGGCGAGGGATGCAGTAGTCCAGCATTGGACGGAGGACCTCGCCGCCGCCACATTTGGCCGCCGTACGTTGGACGCTCTCGAGCCAGTTCTGGAAGACTGGCTCGAGCGGTCCCACGGCTTCCTTTCGTTCCGTCTGGTGCAGGTGTTATCCGGGCACGGATGCTTCGGATCGTACCTGCACCGGATCGGAAGGGAGGAAGCACCGGCGTGCCACCATTGTCCCGCGGTGGAGGACACGGCACAGCACACCCTCGAGGTGTGCCCTTCTATCATGGTCCGAGCTGCGCCGCAGCTTGGTCGACATAGTTGGGCCGGACCTCTCGCTTCCCAGCGTGGTCAACGCCATGTTGGAAAGCGAGGGGGCCTGGACAGCGGTCGCCTCCTTCTGCGAGGAAGTAATTTTGCAAAAGGAGGCGGCAGAGCGCGCAAGGGAGGAGGACCCCCTTGCGGCGCCACTGCGCAGACGGAGAAGGGGTGGGAGAAGGCGACTGAATAATCGTCATCATCTCCCACCCGGTGATGAATAGCGAGAGAGGCGCGGGGGCGCCTTCTCTTGCATTGCACCTATTCACCACCTCCGTCGGGCGGGAATGGCCAAGCATTCCTGGTCATTCCCGGGCCCCTCCTGTTGGGAGGGGCGTGTAGGCCCCGCTGTAAAGCGGGCGGTCGTTGAAGGGGGACTGGACGCAAAGGCTCTGCCGGTCTCCCAGTCCTTCTCCACACAGACGATGCTGGAATGCCGCTGGGTCGTTTAGTGGGTATACCGGTCTACTACCGGGGAGTCCCACATACCCCCTCCATCCCCCGATGGGGGGGCATGCGTAAAGCATTTTTCCCAGCGAAAAAAAAAAAAAAAAAAAAAAAAGGATGGCAGTCGTTTTAGCATGGTGGTAGGGCATTTTGCGAATGCCCACCTGGCTAGCTACCACTCTCAAGTAGAAAATCTGTCGCCAAGCACCTAACGGTGTGTTCCGGCAGCTGTCCTTGAGAGCCAGTATTTAGCTTTAGTTTAGCCAGTACTTAGCTTAGGTTAGCCTGAACAACATCTTTGACCACAGCATCACTTACCATCAGGTGAGATAGTGGTCAAAGGATAACCTAGCAGGCATAAAAAAAAAATGATTGTAAATCACTTGTGGCATTTTTTCAACCGTTATTATATCAGGCGGCAATGTGAGAGAACTAAAATATTATTAAAAATAAACTTGATAATGAATAATAATAATAACATGTTTGATTATACAAAGCAACAATTCTCGGGACATCGACATCGGCTATAACCGTCACTAATTACGCTGACTATGCCAACGTCGCTGCCGGCCGCCCTCATGTCTTCGGTAGCGTACCCAGTGTCATGCATCATCGTATACCTTAATCCAGCCGCGGAATATCTCTGCGAGGATTAATGAAGTCCCTTTCAAGAAAACGTATTTGCATTCGATTCAACAAACGTAATAAAACGAGAGTACGTCACCTGAAGCAAAGACTTCGATGACGCCGACGGCGTCGATGCCGCGCGCCTCAACCGCTGCAAACACCTATTAATGAAGCCAATTTGAATAAACTCGAGCACATGTCGGGGTGAGCGGTGGGAAGGCAGCGGAAGTGAGGAGGGCGGTACGCGTACCAATTAATTATTTCTTGTGTCCTGACTTACGCTCGCCTCCGTCTTTGAATGTAGTGATTAATCAGGTTTTTTTTCCCGGGGTCGGTATAAATCTCTGGCGGGCGATCTCGGAGCGAGCGGGGAGGGTACAAAGTGTGGCAGGAATCTGGCCGGTAATTTATGTGCCGCCAGCCCCGGTGCAGTTCTGTACCCGTATCGTCGGCCTGACTCCCAGCGCGTCACGTTCCTCGGCGCGGGCTCACAAATAACACCCGGTCGGATTATTAAAAACGTAGTGACCACCACCGCCGGCACCGCCCGCCATGGACTTTGGCCGCTACTAAATTAGAAAATTCATGAAAAATGGTGCGCCCAATTTCAGTCAAGTTTATCCAGCGAGATTTATTCGACTTGGGATTGAAATTGTACGAGAGATCCGAACTTAATACTCCTATATTTATGAAAGTAATTTAGAGTTGAGCCGTATTAAGGACTTCTTCGATCAAATATTTACTTTGACGAAGTAGATATGAGAGTATATTGATGAAGTGAATTGCAAATGATATTTCTACATGGGACGTCATATTTCCACGTCGTTCTCACGAATTACGTGCACAGAACCGGAAGTGCGAATCAGTTCTCTTTTCTGATTCTGCACGAACATGAACTGGGCCCCACTACCCTATTATTATGACAAAACGCTGCAATGTTTTCTGGTAATATATTAATAACATTAAATGCATCGTGTAAGATTGATATCCGCTTGGTTCGCCGTTCATTACGCAGGGCATTACATAATATTATATAATATATGTGTAAATTACGATACATTGTAAGCTAAACATTTGTTAAAATGTAGAGTCGTGAAGAAAATGTGGTAGTCGTATATGTATCTGCAACACGCTGTGAGCTGTCTCGCTTTATCACACTGTTGTGCACTGATCGCGGGGACGCACATACGTACTTGATGCAAATCGTTGTACTAACATTAACTTTGTAACATTGTCAACTTTTAAAGAATATTGGCAGGTATTTCTTCTTCAAGCAGTGTTACTTAATATTTTGACAAATAGTAAAAGGGAAAAATCAGAATGGTATGCATATTTGATAGAATTTGGTAGTGATTTTTCTCAAAAAAGCTGTGATAGTCTATATGATATAGTGCTTTCTCAAAACACACCCTCTTCGGGTGAGGGATACCTTGACGGGGGAGTGCAAGCTCGCTATGCGGGTAAAAGTGTGATAGGTCGTGAATAAATGAAAGGCAGTATTCGCGCGGACGGACGAGATAAGTGCTAGCGTGGAAGGCGTCGCGCTGCCAATTAATGGAGGAGGCAGGCGGCGGATTAATCACGACCATCTACCGTGTCCCTTATCAATATAAACCTCGTTACAAGCCCACGGCCGGCCAATTTGGCCGCTCCCAGGGAAATTGGAAAAACTACCTCCGCTCTGATACTTAGGTAATTGCCAGTATTGGAAGGGTGACTGGCAATATAGTTGGCCACTGGCAGCGATCGCTCTCGATATTGTAAGTGTGTTTGGTCGGTACAATCAGTGGTATGGGGCTATAACTTACATTAGATGTGTGAATTGTTTTTTTTGTATACAAACTTGGCAAACCGTTCACACAAATGTTGACTACTAGTTTGCTCACAAGATAGAATAGTCAAGTACAACAGGTCTCCAGTAAATCTGTTACTTTTTGGGAAGTGACAATAAATACATACCTATAATTATAGACACTAGACACAAAACAAGGTTTTATAATGTCCTATTTAAAAGAGAGGGACAATAGTGAAAATATACAAGTAACCATAGTTGATATAAGTAGGTATGTATATGTATGATAGAGTACCTTATACTATTTGTTTTAGCTCATTTCTGGTCAGGCTCGCGTGGAATCAAGATACTTGTTTACTTGTTTGAAGTGCTCGTAGCGAAGTATGCTTAGCGTTCTTAACCGATCACTAAAGTTAAGCAACGTCCGCCGCGGACAGGAGTTGGATGGGTGACCGCTAATGATATTACTACTGAGCGCTTCCATGCTTCGCAGGCCGCGTTAAGCTGTCAGTTCCGGTTGTTGTCTAACGGTACTTATGTTTCGGCAGCTGTCCTTGAGAGCCAATAATTAGAAAGTAATTAGAAAAGAGGAGAAAGGCTACTCTGAACAACATCTTTGACCGCATTTTTTTTAAACGTTCGATTTTTTTTTAGAGTGAACGGCGCTTCTTCACATTAAATTATAATGCGCATTTGTTCAAGTATAGGCATTGACAGGATGTGCACGTTGTTCTAGTGTAAATGCCGATGTTACTGTAAAATAATAATATATGATCGCGTCGGTAAGCAGTTGTATTGTGTCACTCGCCCTTAATAATAGTTGCCATCGGTACTAGTAGCAATGAAGAAGTCATCTAAATTAACATACAATTTATTCATTGAATGTAACAGAAAAACTACATAACAAAAATATATAAAGCGTTGATGAGAATTCAGATTCACATGGAAATATTATGTACCCAAAAAAAAAACATAAAAATTTGATGAACCAGTAAATAGTTGACATAAATTAAAAAAAAATGAGGTATGCTTCAACTTGCAACGTTCATCTGTTTCAGGATGAAGAGTACAATAATACCTTATTTTGTTTAGAACTAGTAGTATCTGCGTGCTTCGCGAGCCCTCGACCTACTTCTGCACACAAAAATGGTTACTTATTGAGATTCGAGGCGCGACTCCCGACACTTGACATTCACAGCTGTCCTGGCATTTGTACAAAGTATAGCCGCTTCGGATGATTTATTGTTATGCCTAAATACCTCCTCTGTGACTATTGGATTTACGAGAATTCGTTCCAGTTCTTCTGAATACATATATGCATGAGACATTTCACAGCCATGAGGGAGAATACGCAATACAATTGCATAAAAGAAGGTCAGAACGACCTAATTAACGATCGACTTGCTCTTAGCCACTTGTGAGTACAAATATGGCATGCCTATAGTGATCGTCCATGCCTACTGAAAAATACCTTATAAGAACTATCTTTGATCAAAAGCCACCAATGTCAAATATTGACCTACTGTTAGTATAGATATTGAACAATGGCTCTTAGGCATCGGCACTACGATCTTTTAAAGTGTAATAGTGTTTAATGGAAAAATAACGTTTTACTATTAACAACTATCAAAAGTGAAGAAGAGCATCGAATATAGAAAAACCTATGTTTTTTTCGGCTATAGTCATGTTAGTTAAACTAAAAGTTAAACTTTGGAATCAAAGTGATAGTTAAATTTATATAATTTTCTATTGTAGATTCTACGATACTCTTATGACTTTCATAAAAAACGTAATAACTATTTCATTTTTAAAATATAAAATAGAAAAATTGTACATTTGACTCTCACGTTCAGCAAAGAAGGATTTTAGAACCACTGTGAGAAAAACGGGACAGAAAACTCAGTAGATTGTCATCTTTTTCAACGTCTTTCATCAATCTGTTACAAAAATATATTATTTATTTATTTTTATTTCGTTGGAGTCAGCTGGTACCTTAGTAAAGGTGGAATTGTCAATGATTTTTTGACATTTGTTATTCAAATCACACGATGTATATAAAAATGTTTTTTTACGTGCAACCTAAGTTAAGTTATATATTAAAAACTTAAGTATTGTTAGGTATCAAAAAAAACATACGAGAAGATTATCAGCGGTGAACCACTTAGAAACGATAGATTATTTACATTAATTGATTTACTCCTCTAATTTTTCTTATCTACTTTAAAAATAATATATTTGCAAAACTGAACTGGTACTCGCCCATTAAATTATGCTGCTTGACGTGGGTTACAAGTTATTTAAGCATAATTGTTTCGAATATATATCGATAGAATCAGATTTAATTAAAGATCTAATAAAAATTAGTAAAATCTGAACTGATTTTATCGCTACTGGGCAAGTTCCGTCTATCGACATTAAAAATATTAAATATTGTTATTTTTGTTACTAAGTATATTGCAATATTGCAAATACACTGCCACTTTATCTGGCATACCCCACAAGTGTTCGTTACTCTTTAGTGTCAAACTTTTGATGGTCATCATAAATTCAAAGATTTTGTGTATCTGAAGAAAAAACCGGTGTTTTAGAGAAAAAGTTATGTTTTAACAGAGCTTCTGCTGCATAAGGCCTAATGACTTAGTGACTTCTAGGAGACCTAGGAGTAAGTTAAAGATAAATCTTTCAAAGATGTTCGCAACTTATTGGGAATCAGACTTTTGATTATTATCAAGAGTTTATACAAATATTGAATTTTGAGGTTCATTTTTAACAAATTTTATTAGTTTGTTTGTAGTCTTCCAAGTCTTTCTTTGTAGGTTTTTAATATTATTTTTAGACTCTCTAGACTAGAGGAGAGAAGAAATTATGTTTTGAATAAGAAGAGATAAAGAAACAGACCAAAACTTTTTTGAATAGTTCCTAACGCGTGAAGATGTGTGCCGGATGTTATATTTTTTCACAACAGCAGCTTAAACATGCAGGTTTTGATGCTGGCTAATAAAAGGTGAATAAAACGCAATTTGTCTTCAAAAGTGAGAAAAGTGGTTAGTTTTAGAACACAATACCATAAAAACCAAATCATAAATATTCGATAAAGCATTTTAATCAGAAAATAAAATACAATAAGACGTAAATTTTTATATTCTAATAACGGACATAATTTTACAATGAAATTAGGAAAATTTTATAGAAATAAATGCTAAATGCTATATGTACAACGTTCATCATGTACATCGATATTTATTTTATTGGTTTTCCAATCTTTACTCAAAATCTAAATAGAATATGACGGTTGCAGTTTCAGAATGCTCCTTTATAAAGGACGGGAATCACAGTTATAGTGAAAAGTATTATAAACGAAATAATCGTGAGTCCAGTGACGAAGACAACAATTTATTTGATAAAACCAGCAATTAATTTTATTGAATTGAAAGAATAATGTTAATATTGTTAGGTTTGCAATAACGCCTGCTATGCGGATTAAATTTTATTTAAATGATCCCGCATATGACTTAAAAAAAAAACCTATCGTATATTTGTGATTTTGTAATTGAAACAATAAGTTAGGAATGTTGATGTAAACCAGCTTGCTGAAGAGATTATCTAAGAAAGGAATTTAATTTTGATAAATGTTCTCACTGGTGTGGAATGTATTTAACTTTTTGTGCTTTATAATCCCTTGATACGCTCAAGAATGAGCGTACTTAAATCATCGCTACGCTCGTGATTCAATCGTAGAATTGATTTCAAAGCCGTTTTGTTGCACAGATTTTTTTTTATTTTATTTTTTTTATTTATTTATTTATTTATTAACAAAATCCACAGCTCTTAGAGATACACAGTAAAACATAATTTCTGAACCGACAGCCAATAACGGATTTACATTATATGCTGTTTCATATGTAAGTAAGTCGACAACAGTCATCAAGCAAGAACATAAATAATATGGAAATAACTGTAAAGTTATACAATGTATATGGCAAAAATGTAAGGCTCAATATAGGCATAACATACTTAACACTAATTTAGTAGTTGTGTTTTGTGTATTTTATTATGGGTATAATAAGACCATGGGTGGTATGCATGCATGTGTAATGTGCGCGGGAGTGTGTGTGTGTGTGTGTGTGTGTGTGTGTGTGTGTGTAATTGAAGTTGACGACATGAAGTCTGTAAAAGGTGAAGAATATTTAAATGTGTAATATAAATGTAGGTATTTATGTAATATTTTAAAACAGTTATGGAAAAAGCAAGATCAGTTATTATTTATATTCATTATTTTAAGAATCTCTCGCTTAAAGACACACCTGCTGCAGTGGAAAATATCAACGGAATCAGACATTTTGTTATAATTTCTGTGCATTCTGCTAACAAGCAAATTTTGACTATAATTGGTTTTTGTGACTGTAGACGCAAATAACTTCGTATGTCTTGTTCTAGATATAGGACAGCAGAAACTTAAGGTTTTTGATATTAATTCTGGACTATCAATGTACCCATTACATAAACCATGCAGGAATGACATGTCACATAAAACACGACGGTTTTTTAGTGTTGTCAGATGATGATGACTACAAGATTCTTCATAGTCTCTAAAGCTACGAAAAGAGCGGTAATTTAAATGTTTGACAAATTTTTGTTGAATACTTTCAATGCTCTGGATATACGTAATATACTGTGGGTTCCATACAGTACTGCAGTATTCTAAGATGCTTCTGACATATGAATAATACAGGATTTTTAAGCAAGTCACATCAGTGAAGGGGCGACTTACTCTTAATATAAATCCTAAGCTTTTGTAGGCTTTACTTACAACAGTAGCTATATGATCAGAAAATAATAAAAAGATAACTGTTCTAAGATAGAGATCAAACATAATTACGAATAGTAAATATTTACTATTTACCAATGAATGTATATATGTATACCTACTGGATATAAATGTCATTCGGGTCATTGTAAGAAATACTTATAATATAATATGGTTAGTGTTGTATAGTCCGGCCAATGTAGAATATTATAGTAAAAGTAAGAACGTTTTCTTAAATAATACCAAAAACTGGCTAAGTGCGAGTCGCACCCACAATGTCAACTCCAAACCAAAAAAGTCAGCATTTTTTCGTACTGTTTTGTTTCAATTTGCACATAGCCAGTTTTCGATATTTTTTGTTTTACCTAAGTTTTTTTTTATTTTCTTATTATGCCTGATAGGTTAGACTTTGACCACTATCTCACCTGATGGTAAGTGATGATGTGGTCGAAGATGTTGTTCAGGCTAACCTAGAAGTACTGGCTCTCAAGGACAGCTGCCGGAACACACCGTTAGGTGCTTGGCGACAGATTTTCTACTTGAGGGTTGTAGCTAGCCAGGCGGGCATTCGCAAAATGCCCTACCACCATGCTATAACGACAACCGGGACCGACGGCTTAACGTGCCCTCCGAAGCACGGAAACGCTCAGCAGTAATGTCACTAGCGGCCACCCATCCAACTCATGACCGCATGCGACGTTGCTTAACTTTGCTGATCGGTTGAGAACAGCTAACTAAACTTCGCTACGAGCGCTTCAAAAAGTGTTACTTATCCAAATATAGCAACTTTATGTTACACCGTTGTTACTATACAATAGTACACAAAAACATTGAGTTCACAGTTTATTATTTTATTTTTGTCGTCGACCAAATTTGGTATTTAATATTACTTGTTATGCAATCCGTCATAAAATATCCCCTGAAAAGCTCAAAGTATTACCGTCCAAAATAAACAATCAACTAAAAAATAAATAACAAAGACCGGCACCGACGGCACACCGTGCCCTCCGAACCACGTGCTTGCTCAATAGTGATCACCTATCCAAGTCATAACTGCTGTGGACTTATAAAGTACTTGCAACGAAGATACAATCTGCTATAACCGTAGCTATGTTGTAGCTAAGTGAGATTAGATTTTCTTAAACTGATTAAAAAGAAGTATTCGAATTATATTTGATGGGATGATTAAATTCTGTAAAGTTTACCTTTTACAGATAGGTCGACCTTTGAGCACCATCTGATCTGTTGGAAGTGTAGTCAAGGACGATAAACTATCTTAAAGTATATCTGTGGCTATCGTTACATTAAACATTTTATGAATAATTGATTGGGTGTCTGTTTTATTTTTCACTTTACACTACAAAAATGGTTTTGTTTGTTAAATTGTTCCACTGTGGTAATAGTACTGTCCTGCTGTGATAATGTACTGGTAGTGCAATGTGGAAGCGTCGCGGGAGGTGAACTCTAATACAGATAGAAGAGGTAAAACACATGTAGCATTGTAATGTACTGTTTGTTGTTTCAGGTGAAGCATCGAGCGCGCCGAGCCTGACGGTGTCCTCGCCCAGTCGGACGGCGTCGGCGCCGCTCACCACGCCGGTCAGTATTGTTATGTACATTGAGTTCTCATTTCCAGATATTCAATAGTGTTTAGATACTTGTAATGTTGCGGTCACGTGTCCGCCCTCCGGCCTGCGAGCCGGCTGACCGACTCATTATTGGGGACTTGGAAATGCTAAATACTTATCCCGAAACTGACGAGGTAGGTGCGTTTATAGGTAGGGAACATTAAGTGTGCTCTCTCGTTCTCTGTAGCAATAAATGAAGACTGTCTGACTGACTACCGAAATCGGATTCTATACATGTTTATTTTTGTGAGTTTCTCTTTTACCTAAGAATAAAAGAAGAAATAAGGATAAATAACAAGTTCTTATATCTGTAACTACGCACTTTTTAACATTCTAAATAATTAAGGGAAATACAAAATGTATGTTAATGCCAAATTTGATAACTATTGTAAATGGTCACAAAATTTGCGCAACTAGAAAAATCAGCAAATATTTTATTTATAAACATTATTACATGTTATAATATTTATTGTGCAGAAAACCTACTAATAAAGGTTCACATATGCAACATAAAAAAAAATTTTTTAGGTCTTTCAACGAAAAGAACTGAGAAGAATAATTTTCGTTAGTCAAAATCGACGAAAAGTTGAAAGTTTGTTTTAGCGTACAGTAAATACTTAAGGTGTTATTTTATTCTTATTTTAGGATTTCCTCATGAATTTTTTGGTATATTTTAACGAAATATAATTAAATTTGATTTTATAAATGTTTTCAGAAGGGCATCCTTCAAACGAGCGTAATAGTTATATTTTATAAAATTTATTAAACAAGAGCTGATAATCGCATACGATTGGCAGTCGTTTCAAACTAAAAAATAAGTGTTTTATTTTTATTGTTTATATATTATTACATTTAAATGGCTAAGAAAATATTAAAAATTTAAAGATGGAATAAACGCTTTGATGCCAGCTAAGCAAATAACCTAACAGTCAATTTGTTTGAGTATCAAGCTATATCAGTGACACAATATCCAACACGGTTTCATTCGATGCGCATTAAATGAAGAGCTTTCTGGTTTGGACACTCCCGGCGCCGGCCCGGCCCGGCCCGGTCCGGAGACGTTCCGGTGCAACCAGGCGGCGGCACCGTGTCACACACGTTATTATCGCCTTAAATTACTGCAGCACATGAGGGCGCGCGCCGCGGCGGCTAGAGCAGGCCAATGTATCGGCTTTAATACGATGATATATACTCTGATTCGGCTCCACGAATATAAGTCTTTGTAAATCGTAGATAGACTCCATAATAATATTTCATAACCATTTTTCGATTTAATAGCGCACCAGTAAAGTCGAAACGACCGTAAAAGCGAGCCGTGTACCGCATAAAGTTCGCGAGTCCGTCTTATAAAGGAACTACGAGTTAGCGAGATTTTATCCACTTACAGTTATCTGTCGTTTATTTTATGTGAGCGTTCGACGACTCAGTCAGTTTGTAATGGGTAGCGAGCGGGGTGCGGGCGGGGCGAGGGGAGAGCGGCCACTCATATCTTTATTACGGTCGATCTCAATAACCTCCGTCGGTTTACGTCCTATCACAGAATACAGGATCGTATTATTAGTTAATGCGCGAGCGCGCGGCTCCCCCGCGCCCCGGGGCCCGGGCCCGGGCGCAGTTACCGGCTGCGAGCGTCGCGCCGTATCGCGGCGGCCACGAGACACGCGGGACCACTACTGCCCCATCATACGTCACGCTCCAACACTATACCTCTCGAGAGTATGACATACTAACTTTTTCTAACAGACTTTTAACAAATAAATTTCCGCCTACAGCGTGTTGCCTCAAAGAAATGTAATATGCCGTTTTTTTTCAACCATAAAAATAAAATATATATCAAACCATGCTTTCGTTTCCCTAAAGGAGTAATAAATGGTATCTAAACACCCGCAGAACATTGATGATAAAACATCATAATGTTCTGCGGCGTTTTTTTTTTACAAAAACGAAAGCCTTTTACCACTATCTCACCTGATGGTAAGTGATGATGTGATTGAAGATGTTAATAGGCTTAACCTAGAATTACTGGCTCTTAAGGACAGCTGCCGGAATACACCGTTAGGTGCTTGGTGACAGATTTTCTACTTGAGGGTGGTCGCTAGCTGGCGGCCATTTGCAAAATGCCCTTCCACCATGCGGTGAAGCTCAAGCTCGCGGTGGGATTCGAACCATAGACCTGCTGCGCGGCAGTCCATAGCCTATGCCACTGAGTCATTATTGCTTCAAAATAGATAGGTAGGGTAAAAAGCGATAGATATGAATTTTAAGCCTCAAATTCTTCGATTTTTATTTTCTAGACATTACATTACCAATTGCATTTGCTTGCATTTAAAATAAATTTTTAATATAAATAGGTAGCCTTCAGGATTTTTCAAATAACTTGTATGAGGAAATTTTTAGTAAAGTTAATCTCGCAACTTTGCTGATTAAAATGCAGTTTTCATTTGGCGACATGGCACACCACCCGGTGGAATTTCGATGCGGCCCGCAGTGGGCCCGCACTAGCCCGCAGCGGCCCGCACCGCACGCGTGCACACTTCACAACTCACAAGTTTGCCTCGAAACCGCCACTTCTCACTCCGAATTAGTTCAAATGTTTACGTATGGAAACCGCATCGAACGTCTTCTCTCCGAAAATTAAAACATCTCGCCGCGATCTCTTCGGCGTTGAACTTCATCGTATTTACACAAAAACTTCTATCACGAATTTACTTCCGAAAGTACTCCTCAAATAGAAACACGGAAGTTCGTCTAAGTGAGTTACGGACCGATAAAGTAACAAACGAGTTGAATTTTAATTTTATATACAACACTATAGGCAAGTCCACGGCCCCGGTATATTTAGTAGTCTTGTCGACTTACAAATATGTTGTAATTTGCACTATAGTTTATAGGGAAGCAGTAGCGTGCGATAGTCACGATTGGCGAAGTAAGCGGTCGGCGAGAATGAGATATCAGTTTGATTTGTGCGTCCAATTTTCGAGTTAGCGCGAACGTCGACCGACGCGGTGCCGCAGTAAAAACCCATTTTTCATTTGGCACTCTTATTGTTCGGTAGATCACGCATCGAACCACACTAAAATGCATCCGTTCCTCGAATATTTTCTCCTTCGCATTAAGTTTTCTCTTATATTTTGGCTCGGAGGAGGGTCACATTTCACACATCGTCCCACTTGCGAAATATGGACGTCGGCGATAAGTCGGGTAAGAGGTCCCGCGAGGAGGCTCGGAAAATAATCAGTATGCATCAGTTTAGTGGTGTCATGTCGCGGTGGCGGCGCTGTCAGCGTGCGGCCGCTCTTTGGGGCAGGCGGGGGTGCGAGGGGGGGGGGGGGGCACGGGGGGGGGCTGTTCGTGCGCTGACAGTAGACCCGTTCGCAGTTTGTCACGTATACCTTATACTTGACGTGACGTTGCTCACAAACTTAAACCTTGTGTTCAACATTACATATAATTAACTGATTATATATAATATTATTGACCTACATTCTACGCTATATACTTTTTATTACTGGCCGTACAGATTCAGAACAGAATGTAAGGTCTGTGCATCCTGCGTATCGGAAGAGGTTACTTACTTAGATAATCCGCCGAATGAGCAGCATACAAGGTGTAGCTGCACATTCGGAGCATAACATAGCAATTTTCCAACTATGCGTATTTATTAATTGAAAAGTTGCGGGTTATTAAAAAGTTATGAATTTTATTCCCAAGTAGGGAAGGCATCAGAAAGGTGCTGGTCTTTAATCAATATTTTTTTGAGTAAAACTATTTGATCACCCTCAAATATTTCAATAAGGTTAAAGATATTGTACAATTTCAAGGCAAAAAAATTAAATTAGTAAGATAAAGGCGGAAAACTCAAATAGGAAGCGGTGATGCGAGTAATAAATCGAGTCCGGCTGATTATCTGTGCGGAGTTGTGTCGCGCCTCACTGTCCGGCACGGACCGGTGCCGGTGCGGGCCGGCGCGGGCCGGGTCCGGGCCGGCCGGCTGCTCGCTAACGAGGGACGTTTTAATTAAGTCCCGCGATAGTTTTATCAGGGTGGCGTTCTTTTGTCGCGTCACCTTTAGGGCATCGTTCGCACCTATTCAACGAGAGGCCGTCGTCGTACGCACACGCCTTTCAGCGAGTATAAGTTTTAATTTAAGGTTATCGGCGCTGCGACAATGGCGCTGCTAATTCGATGGAGATTCGGTGCGCGATAGCGGTCATTACACTGGTTAATGTTATGTAGTAGAAAGGAGCTGGGAGCTGCGGGACCTCTAAATCTCCCCAATTATTCAACGGTGATCGGGGCTGCCTCGCATACACGCTGGACGATACGTTATTACGTAAAACACGGTTTTTGTTTCGTTATGATGTTTGGTCGTTTCGTTTTCAGCCGAAATTAATTTATATAAATAGGGTGGAGGTAGCTACGTTAAAAGAGCATGTTTAAAAACCTAAACGAGAGTTTCAGCTGAGGAATAGAAAATTTGACAGGTAATATTGTTATTTTGCAATATTTATATTTTTCTAGTGTTAATAAGAAGTAAATGTGAGGTTGAAGCCATTAACTTTTGAGATTCTGCACGAGTGTAGGCAATTAGTGTAAAAACAAAGTAAAATACATTTCTTGTTGGCACCTATACTTCATAAGATAAAGATAATTTTACGTTGAAACATGAGTAATTTTACAATTTCATGCAATTTGTTGGTACATAATAAATAAGAGTTCATCATGTTTTGCCTATGAAGGCGTATTATATGGAGAGATGAAGCCGTGTCTTAATTACGAACATAGAATACAATACAAAATTCATAAAAATAAAAACATTACAAATATTGCAGTGGTTATACAGTTTAAAAGTAATCATTTTTGAATATATATATGTCACGCAAAATGATTAATAATTAATTAGAAATAAATTATAGATTATAGAATTAGTAAATTGTTATCATTAAAAAAAGGTCAGACATATAAAATAAAAGGTCGTCATTTACAATTTGTCATTGAAAAAATCCTGAATATCATAATAATATTTTGGTATTTTTTTTTTACCGGCGGTATGCCTTTATTAACAAAATACTTCGAACTATAATACAACAAACACTACAGTTACTACAGTAAAAGCATTTGGACTCATAGGCAGTTCAAATGCTTTTGGAACTAATAGAGCTTTGAGCCTAGATTTGAGTAAATTAATATTTAACTCGTTGTAACACTTTGGAAGTTTGTTAAAAATTAGGGGTGCCATGTTAGTCCTCCAATGACCTATCTGTTTATAAGTACCTAATGTATCTACCACCTTACTCATACATGACGATATGACTATGACTTGTTGCCACGTCGCGTCGTCTTTAAAACTGAACCTCGGCTATTTTTGTGCCTGAACTAACAAAACCCCCACCATCCTGAAGTGAAACTTAAACCCGAGTTTGGTTCTGAAACTGCAACCGCCCGGTCAATAGTTGGCTTGAGTTGGATGAATGTGATCTCTGGTTAGGTACTCGACAAATAGCTAACCTTCAGTTATTGTTCTCAGGCTTGTAACGGGCCGGGCGCGTCTTGGACGTGGAGCGCTCGTGGCGTCGTGAGGGACGCAATGTCAGGGGCGGGAGGGGGTGCGGGGGCGGGGGCGGGGCTGCTCGGGCGCAGCGCCTCCGCCACGCTGCGGGTCGCACCCGACCTCAACGTCGACGCCATCAAGGAGAAGCTCCTCGACCATCGCATCCCGGAGTCCTGCGTCTAGTCGCGCCCGCCCGCGCGCCCAGCGGGGGCGGTGCCCATTCTTATACGCTACCTCTACTCTTGAGATCTAAGCTATGTTGGAATCTGTGAGAGGGTTCCAGCTCTTTCAAGTATTCAGCTAGTCGTTAGAAAATACTGCTTTACATAAATTCCATTGATAAGCGATTTTATCTTTCGTGTTTATATAGCGGGGTCAAGTTTACGTAAATTTTTGATTGTAACACTGTATTACCAATTTTAAACGTTATGAATCACCGTAAAGGTAACAGATCAGTATATGTTTTGTTTAAGAAACTAAGTAATACTACGGGCACGAAAAATAAAATAACTTCTGTTCTAACACTAGCGCTCGCTTTATTTTTCTCATAATATAAAAAGATGTCTGACCGCATCAAAGCTTTTTCTACGAGATAACAAATCGCTACGTTAAATTGTTCAACACGCCGATGTTCGAGAAGGAGACACGTGTCACAAAAAAATCTCGGCAAATGTTGAAAAATTATAAAGAATTTAGAACAGTGGATTCTCAAGAGTAGAAGTGTCGCTTCACTGTATATATTACTTAATACGATGTCCTATGTAAATGTTGTAGGTAGACATTTTCCTTGATCTTGTTGACGCGGTCGTCGAGCGTCCGCAGCGGGCCGTAGCGGGCCGCAGCGGGCCGCAGCTACCCGCAGTGAGCCGCAGCTGCCCGCAGCGGGCCGCACTTACTTACAATGCCACTAATTGCGCCTAGTTTCTATAATAACCGCGATGAAAATGATAAACGGGCAACATTTTTAACGCTTAAGTGCAACCATTAAAGAAACTTGTTTAACGTTATTCCAGAATCTCATTTCACTTAATGGTGTAAGTTTTTTCTTTTATTCGGGATGATATAATATTTATGGTACAAAGCGCGCTGCGGACGCTCGGTGCACGTCCGGTGATAATAAAATAATTTAGTTAAATGAATTCTGTGATGTAAATAGTAGCTTGTAAGCGACTGAGTCTTTGCCACTTTTTTACATGTCTACGAAACTAGATAATAAATTCATCATTGCGTAGGTGAATTCATCGTTAATTGTATAAATCTGAATTTAATGTAAATAATGTTTGTACTTGATCTCGGGGTTTTGTCGTGGGCTTGCGTCGGCCGCGTCGCTCGGCGGCGCTGCGAGCGCGGCACACGCTTGTACAGGTTGAAGTAAACTCTACTAGTTGTAACTTAATTATAACTCATCAGGCTTTAGATTTTGTTTGGGACGAGCAATGCTGAAGTTGTAACGAGATGTATCTCCGGCAGATGGAGAGGGGAGGGGGGAGGCAGAGGAGAAAATTCAAAAACTACTCAAAGTGGGAAACTTTAGAAATCCGGCTCTCTTACAACGAGTAATTACTGTTGTCTTTACTGTGGTTGTGTGGTACATCACATCACTAACCGGGGAGTTATTGCAGTTTACATGTTTACATTGGCTGGCTAATTAACATTGTATAGTTTTTAAATTTGCATCAATAAACATGTCTAATGTTCACACTGAGGTTAATGTAACAAAGTGTTGTTACGTAGTTGGGAAAAAGGTTATCTAGCATAAAGAGAACGTATCTTATGTTGTTTTAGCAATATATTTTCCTCAGTTTATTTATGGTAAATTACCAAACCATATCTAAATACAGAGGTATTAATCGTGTTATTTTAATGCCTTGGTTGGGTACATAGGTACCCGAATACGTTGCTGAATATCATGTACAGACATATCTTGAAAAACGAAACGTATCAAGATGACATACTTACTTACATTGTAGATAGTTTATAATATTACTTAATTGTAAATGTTACAAATGTTTCACTTGTGCTCTGGAGTCACATTATTGTGTCGTGTCATTATCATGTCATTTATTTCCTTCAATCCATATAATGATTAATGAGCTCATAAAATATTATTTCTTAAAACAAAGGTTTTGTTAAAATGGGGCGAGCAAATTGTCATGTTCTGGGCAGGTCCTTGAATTCTAAAAGTATGTTTGACGTGTCTCGTCCAAGGAGTCTATACTCAAAGAAAATAAACATTTACTAATGATACATTATATTATGGTCGAACCAAGAATATGTGGATATGTGGAAGGGCACTGCATCAAGTGAAATTGCTTGACGATAGAGATAAGAAATTAGGTATTAGTGACTAGTGCAGTGCAGTGTCAACAGAACGACGATACATCGGAAGGTGATACATCGGGTGGCATTGCAACAATCATTGATGCGCTTACAGTCAGGCGGGCGACTTGTCCGTCCATAACATAAAAAAAATAGTATTGTATAAAAAAACGTTTGAGTAAGTATAGTTTGCTTTTTAGTTTTTCAAACAGCGATATTAAAAAATGAATGCACGGGATCTTTGACCAAATAATATTCAATAACCTTGAATAGTTTTACTAAAAAATAAATATAAAATGCAATAGTTTACCACTGGATTCCACAACCTTCCTATGAAAGCTAAACACTATATTCAGCTCTGTTTTACATGTTTTATCAACAATGCAAAGGACGATACGAAAATATCGGGTGTATTCCTGCTTTCCTCACTGGCTAATCTGCACTGGTAGCTGCACAGGAATTCAATATTCCCACTATCTCTACTGATCATTGTAGTAGGGCAAACTCCTCTTAGTAAATTTCAACGTTGTCAAAAAACATATTATTTTCTTTGGCATTTACCCACCAAATAGAAAAACGTAGTGTCGCCTATGACTCAATGCATATGACTCTAAAACAATCGGCACAACAGTGTGACTCCGGTATTTTTTTATAATTTCTGACAGACTGCCATTCTTACTTGTAAATATGATCACTATGAGATAGGTATCCTTATATTTTGTAAGTATTAAGGTGATTTGTTAATAAATAAAGATAAATACAACTCAAAGAGTTCGCCCTACTGTTGACATTATTTATTTTGGACGAGAAATAAAGGTTGTCTTGAAACTTATACTTGTGTTTTATTGTCATCCTAAATATTTAATATTTTGAGATCAACTACGTCTTTATTGAAATACTGTATGGAAAAACTTCAACTATCAGTAAATGATAATGTGGTCAAAGATGTTGCTAAAGCAGGCTCAGCCACAGCCACAGCGAGCCACAAAAGAAGCTGACTTTCTAGGACAGATTCCATAACAATGTTAGGAACTTTCGTTAGAATTTCTACTTGAGGCTGTTATGAGAAAAAGCGGCAAGGCGGTTTTTGGTTAAATGCCCAACCAGCATGCAGTTATAAGATAAGATAAGGTAGTCATTAATTTCAGAAAAATACATTCCAGGAGGCATGCAGACTTAATTTTTAAATACAGTAGTAAATAAAGTAAAAAAAGGAGAGTTTAAAATATATTAATTAACAAAAATAGTTCTCGAAGTATAACCTTTAACTGAAATAAATTTCACTGCAGGAATATCGAAACGGAACGAGTAATACTTCGTGAACTATAGGTAACAATTGCGAATTGGAGACAACTAGGTATAGCGGTTGATACATTAACTCATATAACAAATATAGACTTTATTTTAGCTACGGGCCTCAAACTAGGCGATAACGCCGGAGACCGACCCGTGGTACAACTGCGATGTCCAACTGGTTGTACTACGGAGAAAAAAGTTACCCATGGTTCAACTCTTTTTTTTATATATTTATTATTATGATTCATGGTACAACTGTCCAACTGGTTGGACTAAGGGGAAATGAATTTATCTATGGACTAGTTATTTATTTATCTATAGTCTAGGGCAAAGTCATATTTAGGTGCGACGACGAGCGAAGCGAGGAGGAGCGTTAGGTTACTTGTGACTACAACATCGCGCGAGCCGAGTGAGCGAAGCGAGCGTGCCGCGGCAGCGGCCGGCGATGCGCCACATAAATTTAATTTCATATACTACTTTTGGTGATCATTTACTTCTTTATCCCCTTAGTCCAACCAGTTGGACAGTTGTACCATGGATCATAATAATAAATATATAAAAAAAGAGTTGAACCATGGGTAACTTTTTTCTCCGTAGTACAACCAGTTGGACATCGCAGTTGTACCACGGGTCGGTCTCGTTCTTACTATCCTATTCGTTCGCTTAGTTGCTACTGTACATATTTAGGTACTCTTCGTGGAAAGATGCAGATACGAGTAAGTATTTATATTATGCTATAACGCATATGAAGCTTTCAAAATAACAAATTCTCCACATTATCATTTGAGTGCAAATTATGGTATTGTTAAGTAAATGATTAGGTGTACAGTCTGTACAGATCATTATTGGATACTGATGTAGCCGTGTTTTCTAACATATCCGAGTTAAACTAATTGTTAGTGGTTGTGAGATGATGTTAGTATTGCCTTTATCAATGCGGGCTACGAGTGAATGTGAGTTTGTGTGCACATTCATTGTTATAATATAACAATGTCTGCGTGTCAGGGTAGGTTGGGTTTATGTGGGTGTGTTTGTTTTAATTTAGATAATTTTTTTTTACACATGCTATTATGTTTTCCAAATTAGTTTCTAAGGTTTTTCTGTCAACAATAATTGTAAGTAGGTATATACAGTACGTGGTCGAAAGGTATACTAGAAGAAATAACATTTATTATCCAGGTGCTATATACTATTTTCATGAGAGTAAATTTCAAAGGAGTTTTTTTTTTATGTTATTGTGACGAAACAAGCCCGAGCCCCACCTGATGTTAAGCGGACTAACCTCTGCCTATAACAGACGCATATCGTCAACGACGAATTGCACTGCGCCCGTCACACTGAGACGTACAGTTGTTAGGTCTTATGTGCCTGTAATTTTACTGGCTCTCAAGGAAAGTTATGCTCAAACCCGATGGACATACGAACCATGAATACCCTTTAGCTATAGCTCAAGTTCTAACATTGCTTTAAGTAATAACCTGCTCGCTATCAAGCAGAAATTTGTTATCAAAACACTAATTTTATATTCACTTAATATAAAATCAAATGAGTGATGATAATGTATCATTACTGGTGGCGCCATCTGTTTTTATTCATGTGAAACTTGCTAACGGAAAGTCTGCTTGAGCACAGCGGTTCTCTACTCTTTGGTGGTTCTCTCTATTATGTATATAAATATTTGAGTTCAAAGTCAGCCGTTCAGATGTCACTAATGATGCATAAAAAAAAAAGGGAGAAAAACGATTCAAAGGCCTCGTGATTGTTCACTCCATACGCCAATGAGTTTATTTTTTAACTTTACCAAAAAAGTGCAGTCCTATTAAAGAAGTATATTATTTATATGAAAGGACAAGACTCTGGGGCTTGTTTTCTAAAAAATAATATAAGATTGTATTTGCAAATAAACTGTGTCTGGATAGGGGACAAACGGGTGAACAATTATAATTAAGATTGAATAAAAAGCTTAAAAAGATGTCAAAAATATCATTAAAAATACCCACAAAGTAATAAAGCAGAAAATAAAATACATCAAGTATTTACTAACCATAGACTAAACGGGCCCGCAATAAACCTCACCAGAGCGTCCACGTTAGAAGGGGTAACTTTGGTTTGGGTGAGCAGTTACGTGTCTGTAGAGGATGTACTTTCACTGATATGCGGCTTCTGTTCATATACGCTATTTTAATGTTTACTCGTATAACTACGTACATGCTCTTGTGTCTGTCGCCGCTCACGCTTGGTATCTATATAATATATACACATTTTAAACATTATTTATGTATAATAAATTATTGGAATGGCTCCCGCGGTTCTGAGGGCCAATTATTATTAAATAATTATACGCTGGGATAGCAATTGCTAATAATATAATAATTCACTTCGGTTATGCGTGGAATTGGTTAAATTAGTATTTATTTATACGAGTATAACGAAAACATACTTATATGTTATATATATATATATATATAACATATAAGTACACTGTAAGTATACTGCGAACTGCCCCAACCTGGATTTGCAACAATGAAGTCTCTTCTTTTGATGATTCATTAAAGTCTGCTGTTGAATTGATACTTAATGTCTCCATGAATGAATTGCAGTGGACCCAAGCGGCTCTTCCAATCCGCTACGGGGGTCTCGGGGTGAGACGTGGTGGGGATTTGGGCTTGCCGGCTTTTCTTGCGTGGGTGCACGGGGTGGCGGACCTTGTCACTATTATTCTTAACCCGAATGGTGGCGAGGCGAGTATACCTTTTGTGCCTGAGGCGGTATCAGCTTGGTCGGCTCTTAACCCGGGTGTGCTTGTCCCTACGACTCCCCAAATCCAGCGAGCTTGGGATGAAATTGGAGCGAGACGAGCTCACAAGCAGTCTTTAGATGGCGCTACGTGGGCGGTCTTGGCCAGACTCCGTGCTGTGTCACAGACAGAATCCGGGGCGTGGTTACACGCGTTGCCGTCGCCTCACCTGGGCACTTTACTTGACGATGAGTCTCTGCGTGTGGCAGTGGCCCTCCGTCTGGGCTGCAAGGTGTGTGAACCCCACATATGCACCTGCGGCTCGATGGTGGAGAGCGACGGCCACCACGCATTGAGTTGTCGTCGTTGCACTGGGAGGTTTTCACGCCACCACGCCTTAAACGACATAGTGCGGAGAGCTTTAGTGTCAGCAAACGTACCGTGCCTACTGGAGCCACCTGGTTTGTCCAGGTCGGACGGCAAGAGGCCGGACGGGCTGACCTTGGTACCCTGGAAAAATGGCAAGTGCCTAGTGTGGGACGCCACGTGCGTCAGTACTGTTGCCGCCAGTCACCTTTGTCGCACCGTCCACTTACCGGCGGCTGCTGCAGAAGATGCCGCTAACATGAAGCGTCAGAAATACGCAGCGATGGAGTCCAATTACTTGTTTGTCCCCATCGCTGTGGAGACCATGGGGTGTTGGGGGACTGAGGCCAGGGCTCTGATAGGCGAAATAGGGCGCAGATTGAGAGAGAAGACGGGTGACTCCCGCTCCGGATCGTACCTGGTACAAAGATTGGCTATTGCCATACAACGCGGCAATGCCACTAGCGTTATGGGTACCTTTGCACCCGGTGCGGTAAGGGGTGGGTTATTCAGTTAATTTTAGGAATTATATATATATAAATATATATTTTTTTTATTTATATTTAAATTAAATTTGACTATGAATTTTGTAATTTGATCATTGTTTATATTGACTTTATGTTTAAATTTTTCTATGTGAATTTTAATATTGTTATGTAACTTAATTGAAATAAATAGATATGACTTAATATAAACTATGTATGAGTTATTAATGAAACATATTGTACTTTTTATGCTTGATAGGTTAGCCTTTGACCACAATCTCACCTGATGGTAGGTGATGTGGTGGAAGATGTTCAGGATAACCTAGAATTACTCTCAAGGACAGCTGCCGGAACACACTGTTAGGTGCTTGGCGACAGATTTTATACTTGAGAGTGGTAGCTAGGTGGGCATTTGTAAAATGCCCTACCACCATGCTGTTACGACTGCCATCGTAAGACAACAACTAGGACGGATGGCTTAACGCGCCCTCCTAAGCACGGAAACGCTCAGTGGTAACGCGGGCGACGTTGCTTAACTTTGCTGATTGGTTAAGAACAACTACGCAAACTTTGCTACGAGCGCTTCAAACTTATGCGTAATTATGTCATTGCACCTACAGTAGTTCATGAAGTAAGTGAGCCCCATCCGCAAAATAGCGACCTCTGTTTGGGTAACGTAAACTATAGTTATCTGTTATACAACGCCGCAAAGTTGTTGTTTGGCGCGAGTAGGTTAGGTAGGTACTTATATTGAAACCTAAGGAAGAGAAGGATTCTAGGATTAAAAAAATATAGAATCCGAGCGTAACGAAGGTTTCAAATGAACGATACGCAAAATAACCGAGCTGTCGAGCGCAACGCAACACACAATTTTTCAACCAAAACAAGAAAAACAGCTTATTTAATATAGTTAATTTGGATTAAATTATAGCAAAATTACTAAATTACGAGAGGAAAAACTGTCATATGCGGGATATAATATAATTTTTCCACTCGTGATTCAGTTACTTTGTAATGTAATAGCAGAGCATTATTGCAAAAATAAAAATATTAAACTTTTGTAGAGGTTCGAATTTCAAAATACTTTTGCCACGCTAGCAGATACAAAGCATTATTCCACGTAGATTTCGAACGATAAAGAACACCTTTCCGTATTTGTGAGGTGAGGACGAATATATATATATATATATATATATATATATATATATAGGTATATTTCTTTAGATTCGGTGAAATTAAAACAAATGAAATAACGGATTTGCAATGTCAAAACTGTGTACAAAAACAGTATAATAAACGTTGATGTTGGCGCGTTAAGGACGCTGTAATCATCGTGGAATTAGCCGTGTACCCAAAAAATACGTTTGCTGAACAAGCAAAAATACATTTACGCATTCAGTGACTCTTAGATTGTTGGAATAAAGGCACTTGTAGCTTGATCTGACAGCAGTTTAATTTGGTAAGGGAAGCATGATTCAAGAAGGCAGTCATTACCGCTAGCGAAGAATGTATCACGGGAGGCTACTGGGGATTACGAACTTTTGAGGTTGGTGGCTTGCAAATTTATATTAAAATAATCCGCGTTATCCTACGCCTAATGATATAAATAGTAACCTACTTAATCAATATAAATTACATTTGGGCTTAGAATATTCAAAGAATTTTAGATTGTCTAAAGCTTAGCTTCACCTGGTCATTTTATTTACTTGCGTGATGGAGTGTAAGCGATGACTTGGTTGATAAAGATAGCAGAATAGAGCGATAATGGTTGGTCTCAATCCTCAATGAGAGTTGACAAAACAATCTTTGACCGCAAATTTTTTACTTATAACATTATTTAGGTAAATAAAGTGCTGTTAACGCATCTACGTGATAAATATTTAAATGAAATTTCAGTGCATGGGTAAACACTTAATGATCTTAGGAATGCTAGTCTTATGACAGGTGATTAAGATACCATGTTATGTTTTATTAACTGATAAAAACTTATAATATTAGTAAAAGTTCTTCCACGTTGGCATGGCACCTCGCAGATATCCTACACTACCACTTACCACTGGGCAATCTGTTCAGGAGAAAAAAATCTGCTATTACCGCCTCCCGTGCAAAACTCAATAGTAATGATCTAACCTCGCTTCTGGAATTGGTTCAGCTATCCAGTGATCTCCCTTCTTTACAGGAGTTGTTTTTTACGGTGGGATCAATATTGGAACAGGTAGGAAATTTCACCGTGTATAGTAAAAACTTCAAGAGCCAAGCCAGCCTCGATCAGGATTAGCAACTCGTTACCGGCTCGTTAGAAAAACCAAACTATCGTTGAAATAAGACTTAGATACAGATTGAACTGTTACGATCTTCTTTTTTAATATTGTTATATTTGCAATAACGCCTGCTATGCGGATTACATTACAAATATACGAGAGGAAAGAGTCATGTGCGGGATTCGAACCCGCGTCCATCCACCCCTTTAGCCGGGGTATGCCCTAACCAATTGAGCTAACATGACAATGAGTCATAACTCATTTTTTTCCTATCGTTCTTTAACCATCGTATTGGGATGGAGCGACATCTATCTAATTTTGTAATTGGTTTTATACTTGTAAATAATGACGCAACCTTATAATTTTTAAAATAATGTTAAAAATCATTACTTATCCAGTATATAACATTGTAATTATTTGTTTATATTATGTGTAATATATGTAGATGCATATTTAAGTAATTTGTTATATATGTGTTATTTAAAGGTATGTTATTTTTGTATGTATAACGTTAGTATATATATATATATATATATGTTATTGTATGATAAATAAATACCTACATAATAATACATATATATATATATGTATTATTATGTAGGTATTTATTTATCATCATTTATCACGTATTAGATTTATGTATCTGAATTTAAGTATCTAACATTAATGTATTGTTCACCACATTCTTCCCTTATTTCTGTCCATCCAAAGGTAGTCTGGTAGAAATCGCTACATAGCGATAAGACCGCCCATTGTACTGCCATAGGATCATTAGTCTTTATCAGTGTAATTTACTTTTATTTGGTAAACAATAAAGAATTTTTGTATTGTATTGTATAATTTTAATAATTTTATGTTTGCAATAACGCCTGCCATGCAGATTACATTACAAAATTACAAATATCAATAAAAATAAATGTTTCCTCTCGTATATTTGTAATTTTGTAATGTTACGACCTTCGCTTCATTTTATTAAAAAAATATATATGATAAAATGATGCGATTAACATGGATGATATTGCTTGATTTTAAAATTATACAGGTAGACAAGTTTTTAAGTACATAAATCAAAATTAACTCAAAATAATGCAAGGATTCCGCTTGTGGTTCAAATGTTAACTTTTATATACATATGTTATAATTTTATTATTAAACCCTTTTCATATTTATTTATCCAAATATAATTCGCAACTTGTAACACTTCAAGCGCAGATCTTATCAGATCTAGAGAATTAATCTAACAGAATATGCAACGACCTGTGAACCAATTACTTGTTTATAATATAGCAATAGAAGAAGTTTAGTACTGTGGCCTCAAGTCCCAAAGGTAATCAGGTCATTGGCTAACGTTGGCATGACAATAATCATCGCCGCAATAAAGTGAACGTTGTGGCGCGAAATGTTTGCCTTTCAATCAGCCCGAAACAATCGCCGTGATTTTAATTTAATTGTTTGCTTTGTTTACTGCCGGTCCCCATCCCCAATGGGCCGCATATATTGACAGTAACCCTTCAGTAGCCTAACTACACCGCTGCGGTTTACCATTCTTTCCCAGAACTACAAACCTTTGAAGAGAGCAAAAAATGTATCGAGTAGCGTTTGTGCTACTCGATACATTTTTTTATCTCTTCAGTTTGGAACTAAAGCTCGCCCCATTATCACACGGCACTAAAACAAATGCAGTATATATATACAGACGTATTTGTTTGCTTCTAAGAAGAAAATTTGTTTCAAATTCATGAGAATTTCATCTGACATGTATTAATCATATTATGTTTATATTTTATTTGATGTATTGATGAATATATGCATAAGTTAATACTAATAAATATAATATGGGCATGCCGCTACTGGCAGGATATAGTAGGGATACCTACATAATTAATTTATGTTAATACATATTTACAGTTATTTTGTATGTAACCATATTCTCGCAAATTAATGATTTATTATTGAGGGTACATAGACGTGTTGTTTTCAAATATATTTTTACTGCGTTAAAACACGAGTTAATTTGATAATAGTTCGTATTAAGCTTACCTACTGGTTCAGATGATGGAACGATGTCCTCGTCCCGCGACGCCCGCGCCACATTACTGCCAGTGCCAATCAATCAGTGCGCTGTATTTGCGAACAAAATGAAATATTGCCTGTTGCAAATGTTCTGCGGTACTGTTCATTAAGGTTCAACAATGGCTCTTTTTTAAGGAAACTTGTATCAAATCTACTGTAATTATAATAAAATCCTAATAAAATTAATAATTATTAACAAATATTAATTTAATTTAAATTTAAATTTAATTTTAATTTTATTTATATTAGTAATATTTATTTTGTTGTCAACGTTATCTTTTGAGTTGAGTCTTAATTTTTCCTCCTGATCTCATCCGCTTCCGGCTAAAGTTACCGATATAGCTTTCAAAATTGCAAGATGAAGTAGCAATGGGCATGCCACATTGCTTATGGGGGCCTGGGGAAGAAAGGTTCTCAGTGTTTACAGCATATACCGGTACATTTAAATTTGGTAGGTTGGGGCTAGGTGGCTTGATGGGTAGCATTGGTACACTGAGAAAACCGTCTTAAAGGCTTAAATCAAATTGACCTTTTACCGTTGAATTGTAACTACGTAAGATGAATTCACAACTCTTAAGATGATTTTCACCAATCAATAAAAATGTACCATGTTTTATAATAAACACAACCGTCAAAAACGCCTTCCGTAAAGTATTTTCAGAATTGCAACTTGTTATACGATAATAATTGCAGTATTGACCATAAAATATACCTTACTTTTACGGCGGTTTATATACGGTGATTATCACTATAACGTACGACTTAATCAGCCTTATCAAAAGTCAATATTTAAGTAAGACCACAAAATACACCTTAAATGAAGACGAAAAGAAACATTCGCCTTCACTGACCTCGTTTAACGCCTTCTAGTTGGAAGGCGTTTTTGTACGTATTTACGTTTGGTCGGTTTTTCGCCTTATACCATATAAATAGGCCGTCATTAGGGCGCTTTTGACTTTAGATTTTTCTCAGTGTACCAAGGGGCTGGTTAGCCGTTAATTATAGCGCTCTATGTGGTAGGCACATGTACAGCAATGGACCTCTTCCGGCTGAAGATGATGACCCAAATATTAAAAACAACTGGAAAATCAGGCATTACAAAGCACGTCTGATATTAAACTGTGTAGGAAAACTTGCGTTTGAAGTTCATGTTTACGATCAGTTTTTTTTTTAATGTTATGAAGTGGCAAACAAGCAGAGGGCCCACCTTATGGTAAGCGGTTACCGTCGCCTATGAACATTTGCAACACCAGGGGCGTTACCAATGCGTTGTCGACCCTGTAGGACACTTTTAACACCCTTTTTGAAGGAATCCATACTGTAGCTCTGCGGACAAACGTTACATGGAAGATCATTCCATATTCCATATTATTTGCAGGTGTGCGGTAAGAAAGAACGCATAAACCGAGCTGTGTGAGACTTCCAGGATTTGATTATGTGTGGATGAGCTTTTAACCGGTGACGCGAGGAACGATGATAGAATCGCGATGCCGGTATAAGATCAAACAGCTCTTGAGAGCATTCCTCGTTATAGAGCCTGTAGAATATACAGAGCGAACCGATGTCTCTACGGAGGCTCAGTTGCTCAAGGCGGTCAGAGAGCTCGGGGTCGTTGACAATTCGGACCGCTCTACGCTGAATAGCATCGAGAGATTGGAGTTGGTACTTTGGTGCGCCATCCCAGAGGTAAGAGCAGTACTCCATGTGAGGGCGAACTTGTGCTTTATAAAGCAAAATCGAGACGAGTTCCAATGAACCCTCAACTTCAGACACAAGACTTCCTTCTACTTCGACGCGAGGAGCATTAACACAGATTTCAGGTGCAAATACAAATAAAAGTTCCTTCTTAGGTATTTGTGTAAGGTTTTATAATAAAGTTCCCAAACATATACACAACACTCAAGTTGCACGTGAAAAACATAGTGATTAAGAAATCCTTCTATGTACACAGTTTGTGATTACATAAATGACAAAAAAGCCTGGATAATTCCACCTCTGCCAAGCTATCACCTGTCACCTACATAATTCTTAAATCTTGAAGCAGTGGTGGCTCAGTAGCATTGGCTACGAACTGCCACGCAGCAGATCCATGGTTCGAATCCCGCCAAGGGCTTGAGCTTCACTGCATGGTGGAAGGGCAGTTTGCGAATGCCCACCTGGCTAGCAACCACTCTCAAGTAGAAAATCTGTCGCCAAGCACCTAACGATGTGTTCCGGCAGCAGTCCTTAAGAGCCAGAGAAATTACAGGCACATGAGACTTAAAACTATGTCTCAACGTGATGGGCGCAGTGCAATTCGTGACTTGTGACGAAATGCATCTGTTATAGGCAGAGGTTAGTCTACTTAACATCACGTGGATCTCAAGCTTGTTCTGTCACAAGAACATAAAAAATATTTAAACAAATATTGCAATAACTTTCCTGTGTAGTAAGTATGTAAAACTTTGTTAAAAGATGTTTAAAAGAATGGCCCCGAGTTTCGTGCCGGTTCTTCTCGCAGTGGCTCTATACAATTTTGCTGAACGTGGCAGTACTGTGTAGAATATTTCAAAACTTCCAAAAAAAAATTATTGACCTTCATAAGACCTTCGTAGACGCCTAAATTGAATAAATGATTCTGACTTTGACTTTGACGTTGAGCACGGAAGACAAAAATAACAATAAATGTCAGCAGCGGCTTCTAAAGAATTGCCATTTTACATTGTGATCTCCAAGACGTGGTGGTAATGGCAAACCCAAAGAAAGCGGTCTGTAACTAAAACATCAATAACTTCCAAAAAATTAGAATTACTTAGCTTTATGGAATACATTGAATTGTTGAAGCAGTGATGGCTCAGTGGCATTGGCTATGGACTGCCGCGCAACAGGTCCATGGATCGAATCCCGTCGCGGGCTTGAGCTTCACCGCAAGGTGAAGCTTCACCGCGTGGTGGAAGGGCATTTTGCAAATGCCCGCCTGGTTAGCGAACACTCTCAGGTAGAAAATCTATCGCCAAGCACCTGACCGTGTGTTCCGGCAGCTGTCCTTGAGAGCCAGTGAAATTACAGGCACAGGAGACTTAACAGCTATGTCTCACTGTGACGGGCGCAGTGCAATTCATGACACTTGTGATGAAATGCATCTGTTATAGGCAGAGGTTAATCCGCTTAACATCAGGTGGGTCTCGAGTTTGTTCCGTCACCATAATATAAAAAATAAAAAAGTACATACATACTGTATTGCTGACAACTTAATGTAATAAAATTTTAAATCTTATGACTTCTATATTTTAAAGAGTAGGATATTTATTTTGTAGTAAATTGATGATGATGATTATGATGAGGGTACATGACCATTTAACACTAGATTTTGAAAAATATGTTATGACTGCTATTTAAAACGAACAAGTACGCAAATCACTTATGTAGCAGTATGCCAAGCGTATAAGCGGCATATTACCCAAGTAGCACACTGTCAAAGACTCAAAACGTAAGTATAATTAAGCATATCGGACAAGCCGGCAATTCGCCTAACTATGATAATTTCAAAATTATAATAAAATATAATGACAGTTAGTAACATCGGACAAAGACTTTTACATTTTATAGAATAAAGTTAATTTTTATTTCGATTTATATATTGAAAACTTACAATATTGACATTCTACTACTTTGCCTGACGAAGCTGGAATTGATTAATAGCCAACTTAGACGTTTCAATATAAGATTATTAAATAATAATAATATTGCAACTATTGTCAATGGTGATCGTACTTCAACAATTTCGTTCCGTTTTTATTTATCTACCTATTTAACTTAGAAAAGGGTATTAGTTAAGAATAAAAACACGGTTTAATATTAAATTGTTATTATACTTGCATTTTTATTTATTTTTATTTCGTTTTGATATATTTTTTGAATATTTATAATGATTTTCAATACTAACTAATACATTTTATTGATATTATAAAATAAAACATACTGACCTACATTGTCATAATTTTTTATTTCATGAAGCTAAGATTTTATTAATAATCTACGTACACACTTGTAATTAATATGAGTGTGGTTTTAATGTAAAACAATCTCTTCGTAATTAAAGAAAAGAAAAATTAGAAATATGCACAAATAAAAATAACAAAATTATACTGAATAAAAATATTTACTTATAGATAAAGGAAAGATGATACGAGAGAGCACTGATCAGAAGACTGTAAACTAAGTTACTATGGTGGCTATTATATTCTAAAGTATTAAGAATACATCCGTCATGACGCCTGTTTCCGGGAGGAGTAGCCGGATATCCGCAGAGCACGACATTCCGTCTCCCTTCGACATCACTTCGACATCATGCTTTCCAAAAATTTATTAGATTCTAGTAAAAGAGCATGTTAGATATTTCAATATATAACAGATTTGGCCTTTGTTTCGGTAATACAAATTTAACAATATAATGAACTAAAAAAAAAATTGTAGAAAAGAAATTATAATATAGAGAAAAATATATTAAAAACAAATAAGAATGTATACAGTGCCAATACCGCCAAATTGTCACATCAGACGTCGTCAACGCCAAGCACGATATCCGATTTTTTTTGAAAATATAAGGAAAGTAATTTGTGGAATTCACGAATTTTTTTCTGGTTAGATTACGTGACGTTTATGAAGTCACCTCGGCTTAGTAGCAAAATTGGGCGGAATTTTCACTAGGTACGTATATATTTTAAGTGTGTAACGGAAATATTTAGGTATGTTTTCTTAAAATATTTGATATTATTAAACATGTTATCTAGTGAAATATGAGTATCCAGACACGCTACTGAACTTATTGGAGTACAAGCGTGAAGTTATGAATTATATAAAATAAGTAAAGATAGTAATATTAATTCATATGAAAAATCTTTAAGACCAAATTCTAAGACATTAAAATCCTTCCGAGTTTTTTTTGCGATAAGATTGTGAATACAAGAACATCACAGCATAGGCGTTGTTGGATCATCTGGTATCAGGAAGTGTTCAGTACACCTCGACGCTCTCCTGGTGATGGATGGTGTCCTGGCGGAACATCTCCACGTCGGCCTGGCTGTCCGCGTGGATCACCTTCGCACGCCCTTCCTGTGGGTGTACCCGCGGGGGGTGGCCGTTATTTACGTCATCACTCTCATATTTTATTTGGCATAAAAGAAAAAATTGATCTTCTATCTAATGAGTTAGCCATCTCATGTGTGCACTCGTTTCACAACCTAGGATCGGTTAGTGAGACTGGCACTCCAGAAATGGCTCCACTGACGTTGGATTCGGTGAATAAATTTCCTATTTCCTTAATTATTCCTTCAATAATTTCTTTCCTTAACTATTACAACCTATTGCAAGACAACACTGCAACGGAGATCATACACATGAGTTTTGATTACTTACTACCTTGAGGGACACCTTCAAGAACAAGATTTGAGCCAGCTACTCGTTTATATATATGTCTGCGCATGTGGACGTCGGTATTCAGGCTATTGTTAATTCAAGACAAACCGTTTTCCTTCAGCTTCTAATAACTTCGTGGCTTACCTCTCCTGTTACTGCTATTTCATTGTTTTGCAGATTCTTGAAATTAGTTATTCTGAAGATCGACGTATCGTTTATCGCATAGCGAACAACTTGCCCGTGGCGTTCGTAGATAATATCTAAAAAGAAGTAACCTTAGGATGCATGAGTATGAAGGGCAGCTCCGCGACGAGCTCGCCGCTGAGCGCTCCCAGGTAGAGCTTCACTTTAGCGCTGTACGAGACGACGATACCGAACGCATCGCGCTGCTCTGGGTCCAACAACCTGCGAGAAATCAGTTATCGTCAGCAAGCGTTCGAGTCTTGACATGTAAAAGTGCTACAAAAACTGACTGCAGGCTCTTGATCTTATATAATAAAATTAATTAGATCATCCAATGCCGAAGATCTTTTTTGTTAGGTAGAATGTATACTTGGATCCGAATTAGTTCGACTTAGTAGTTTAAGGAACACTCAAAATAACCTCGATGTAAACAACTGATAAAACACATGTGCTGGTATACCTCAACTCCGTGGCAACTGCAAGTGTTGCCGATGATGGCTAGTATTTTGGATGAGAAGTCGATCTTGTAAGCATTATTTACAACTGCAAAAGCTTGTGAAAACGCTACCGACTTCATACTGAAATGTATGACCGAACTTGTGGAATTTAGACCATGAAAACGAGAGCTCAAAGTATTTTGAATCAGGAAGATACGATTTGTTATTTCAGAGTAAGCAGTGGGTTCAGATTTGTTTGGTTATAGTTTATCGGCATATTGAGTAGAAGAGAGGGTGGGGGCGGGGCACTGACAGCGTGGTGGAGGCGAGCGTGGTGTCGGCGCGCTTCATCTGGCCGTCGAGCGCGATGCCGCGCTTGTCGCGGTTGTAGGCCAGCAGCGGCGTCAGGTGCAGCACCTTCTGCAGGCTGGAGCCGGGCTGCAGCGGGCACCCGTCTCTGTGTGCAGAACGTATCTTAAAGCTATATTTTTGTTCACTCTACCATAAACTAGTATCCATTTCATATATTAGAAAATCTAGTGGTACAATCCGCAGTGAACGTACAAAAAGTTCTTTTTAGTTACGAAGAGGAACGTATTTTTTTTTTCTTTGGCTGGCAGTCATTATGCTATGTCCAAGGCCTCAGAGTGGCCAGAAATTCCCAACACTTTGTAACACAGGTAGAATGCCCGCCTAGCTAGGTACCCCCTTCAAGTTTAAAGAAACCCTTTCGCCAAAGACCTAAAGATGTGTTCGGCAGTTGTCCTCCAGAGCCAGTTCCCATTCTAGGTTGAGCCAGTTTATCACATTGTGGCGTCAGCTCATGTACATGGCAACACGCCTCGTCCGTCTGTGGACTGACATATGTTTTTTGTCTATGGAAATTTTCCATTCGCGCCTAATTCCTGTAACTTGAGAATAGCTTACAAAACTGTATTACGATTTTATTTGTGCTGTTGTTTAACCGTATAATTGATTAATGAATATCTGATAAATGTTCATCTCAATGTGTTAAGCTGTGTTACAATAAACTGTGTCGTCTGATAACATTAAAACCAGTGATATACAACTCAAGTGTTTGGTTTGTTACGACCCTGTCTTCGACTCCCAGCAAATACAAAGAAATAAACTGGAGAGTTGTGCCTGTGACCGGAGGCAGCTAATGAACATACCTACCACCTCTCCAAAACATTATCACTCACCATCGGGTTGGATTGTGGTCGAAGGATAGCCAATTGAATATGAAACAAATCTAGAACAGGAAGGTCACGACTACATGGAAACTCACGATAGAGTAGAAAAGTATAAGTGGCTTTAAAAAGTAATAGTTATATCCTGAATAGTTTTGATAATTAGTTTACTGACTGCGTGTCGGCACTGGCGACGACGTTCCGGTACTGTCCGCTCTGGAACAGCATCACGTCGACGCCCTGCTGTATGCTGGCCTTTATCTTCTTGACGACCTTGTTGCTATGGTTACGGATGCACATGTTTATCGCCACCGTCTCACCGTGCATGTACAACTGCAATGCATTCATTGACGTTAGAATAGCTTATCATGCTGTACTGTAACACTGTTTATCTACACCAATGATATAATAGTAGTTTATGCAACTGCCATATAATAGAGGGTAATAAAACATGAATGTAGTTTTTTGAAACGACCCGCAGGCGAGTTTCTATTATACGACAGTTGCATAAACTACTAACAAAAGTTTCTGAAACAGCAAGTTCATTGCCAACATTGAAACACCCTCTATCATAGTACCCATAACATCATTCAAACGTGTGTTCTAATGTTGTATACTAAATTTCATAATGCAACTCCTTTCAAAAAAAAAGAACATACACACAAAGGCGCAGCAAAGCGCCTCTAACTACCACAGCAGCGCCCCATGTTTAAAAAAAGAACGGTTATTCGAATTAATATAGTATCCCGCCATTTTCGTTCGATATAAGTATTGCAATATGTATTAATTTGTTGTTAACAAAAATGAGTTATTAAAGCTTTGGTATTACACCACGAGATATTTCTAATGCAGCAAAGGATATTTCTAAGCATTTAATACCAGAAAATTCGAGAAAACAATATGAAAAGAGCGTACCAAGACTTTATGTATTGGAAATTATCAAAAAGTAGTACATAATTTTCTGAAAATGTACTACTTTCTGAAGATGTAGTATATTTTCTAAAATTATCAAAAAAAATCTAATCTTTATCCCAAATTTTATTTATTTTTTTATTCAAGTGCATTTCAATAATTGTACGATCCATATGATAAATAAGTCTATTACAACATAGTTTTAGAAGTTTTTTTATAGCTGATAGGGTAGCTCTTGACCACTATCTCACCTGTTGGTAAGATGATGTGGTCATTGATGTAAACGGTCTAGGCCCCGAAATACTGGCTCTCAAGAACTGCTTCCGGAAAAAACTGTTAGTTCCTTGGCAACAAATTTTCTACTTCCAGTATAGCTAGCCAGCAATCGCAAAATGATCTTATATCATGCGGTGATATAAGATCATTTTACGAATGAGTAAGCCGGCAGTGGGAATCGAACCACGGACTTGCGGCACAGGAGTCCATAGTGATTATATTGCCTCGCTGGCCGCTTTGTAGTCCCAAGATCCCAGGTTCGATTCGGAGTGTGGACAAGATATTGGGCTTTTCTAAAAACATTGTAACAGGTGTATGGCTGGTAGATTGCATCTAGTAGTAGAGAATGTAAATGACCTGTTTGTCAAGTGTAAGCTCTAACTCCAGCTGTCCCGGCGAGAGCACGAAGTCCTTCCGCACGACGGTGCAGGGCTGCGGGCCGGGCTTCGACGGCGCGAACTGAACCTTACGGATGCCGAGCGCCACCGTGCTCCTTTGTATCAACACAACAGGACCTTCTTACTTTATGAAGCAATAAACGCGTACCATTCAATGACACCACATTTCGACACAAAACAACACAAGAAATTTGGAAAAGAACCCACGTTAGGTGCTTATCATCTGAGGTATTTGTATTTTGGTGAGCCATCAACTACGTTGTAGTTAACCTTAAGCAAAGGAAATGATTACAAAACGATTAATTTATTGTATCAGCTGGATTGTCTACTGCTGAACACAGCCTCCCATTAAGGGGGGATTTCCCATAATTCCCACGCTTGGCAGGAGTCTTGGGGATTATAGTTTAGGATTCAGTTCCTCAGAAGGCCCTGCTGCCCACCTTCCAGTATTTTACCTTTAGTCGCCTCATACAACATCCACAGATAGCAAAGGGGAGGTGACATTCTAGCCCGGCGCCCCACGGGCAAATTTACGCAAGAAAAAACTATAGTCATGTGTGGCCCGCATCATCCACCCCTATAGCCGGAATATGCTCTGACCAACTGAGCTAACATGACAATGAGTCATTACTCTAATATTTCCTCTCGTTCTTTAACCATCGTATGGGGATAGAGCAACACCTATAGTTCAACTTACGTTGTACTACAAACAAGTTTAATTTTGCAATTAGCTTTACTTATTAATGATGGCGCGGCCCTATAATTTTGACATAGTCATGTGCGGGATTCAAACCCAATTCGTAAATTTATAATTTTGTAATATCATTCGCAAAGCATGCGTTAAATAAAAATCTGTAAAGAAAATGGTTGTTTTTTTTCACTGCATTAGCCGTTAACTTATTAAAGTTAGCCTGATAAAACAATCTCACCTGCTGGAAAGTTACAATTTTGTCTAGGATGATAAACAATCTTATCCAATAGGTTAATGAAATGGCTCTCAAATGCACATGCTATACTTACCGTTGGGTATTTGGTGACAGATTTCCTACTCGAGGATGGTAGATAGCAAATTCAAACCCGCGGTATGATCCAAACCATGGAAGTGCAACCTGCGCAGCTGCGTGGCAGTCCATAGCTGTTGTCAGTGGGCCGTTAAACGTTCGTATGCGATAACTATGGAGCTGAACCCAATAGTGAGGTAGCACCTGCGATGTGAGCGGTCGATCTCGGAGTCTCCCACGAAGAGCTTGACGTAGTAGTGCACGCCGCAGGGCTCGCCCTCGTCCTCCAGCCCCGGCTGCAGCGTCACCGAGCCGGGCGCCCCCGCGGGGACTGTCAGCCGGAACGGGAAAGCGCTCTCGCCCAGCTTCTTAACCAGCCGCTCCTGAACAACGTCAATATTATATTTTTTAAAGCTTTCGCGAACTAAATTAATTGTAATATGATACCTTCGCGATTAAACCAGAATCAGTAAGCACGATCAATAAACTTGATAAATAGGTCAAGTTCAGTAATTAATGCTATTTTGACCGATATACGTGCACCGTTAGACCCGAACTTGTTCTTAAAACGTCAATATACGAGAACACTTTAAAATTTGAAGATCATCAGGCACAATTAGCAGTGGCTTTCGCAACTAAAGCGTTATTATTACTGGGCGCTCAAGAATTAAATTTGATAAAATTGCTATAGCTGATGAAAATTGTACAATACCTTATTTCTTTAATTAGTTTGCATAAACCTGGTTGTGATTACCTCAGTATTTCCATTTAATATGTAAATACCGCAAACCTACAGACTGATCAAAAATAGAATTATTATAGTAATAATAAAAATGTGTTTAGCTTTCTTCAGTTTCTTTTTGAGTAACAAAGACGTTATTCTTCGGAGCAAGATGCATGTTCCGAAAATAGTAAACTCGACCACAAATAGCGGCGAGGGCGGCAGAAACGGGAGCGGTATGCAATTACAGAAGGATATTGTTACGAGCTGAGGGTTCGGGATAAATAATGCAATACGTTTTCGGCAAACTGACACCTTTATTCACAGTTCTACAGTCACTTAACACTTCACTGAACACAACACTAAAACACTGACTGTTCGCACTTTAAAGATCACTGATCACACACTTCACTCAATTTAACTATTCGCGCTTGGAGCACTTGGTCCAAAGGTAATCGCACTGTAGCTTGTTTCGAACTCAAAGTAAGACTGTCTCGTCGGCCCGGACCTGACCCTATTTATACCCAAAAGTCATAGTTTCCAGAATGTTCTACATTAGTCTAGATAGAAAAACAATAGGGGCCATAAATCACTCATTTAACGTAAACAACTTTTGTATGCAATTCAATGGAAACTAACTACTACTTATACTGTGGTTGTTTACTATTTGCCTGAGAACAAAAGGCGACCCTTTTTTTTATAACAGTTTTTTGTGAAGAGTAGGTACATTGTTTGTTTCTAATGATTGTTTACCGACGTTGGATTATTCTAGATTGTTCGAGCTTTTGCGCCGTAACACTGCCCCCTCCTAAGACATGCTCGTCCCGAGCATAGTTGGAACCACAGTATGGCGCCAATCGATCCACATGAACAATCTTAGATACTCCTCGTTGACCCTTTCTTATCCGATACGTGATATCGTTGATTTTGGTCACAACCAGGTATGGTCCGTCCCATTTAGGCTGAAGCTTCGGCGACTTTCTTTTACTGCGTATAGGGTTATGCAGCCACACCATAGACCCTTCGGTAAATCCGGGATTAATCAGTCCTCCACTGTACCGGGTCTTCTTCATGTCGGCAATTCCAAATCTGTATTGATCTTGACGCTCGCAGATGTTTTTCTGTTTGCGGAAGTCACTCACAAAACTCTTTTCACTGCTTGTTTGAGATGCTCTTCTAGTAGCACAAATACTGCATTTGTTACACCAGTCCACAACATCGCTCCGACAATGGATCCAATAAAACTGCTCTCGTATCTTTAATAGTGTCCTTCTCACTCCAGGGTGACTTCCTGAACATTCGTTGTGACATTGTCGTAGAATCTCACGAATTTTCGCTTCCGGAACAACCACTTGCAGGTGATAGTTATCGCCCCGAACATTCTCCCATTTGCGGCACAGCACACCACCATGGATCACCAAGCTGTCCCACTGCGCCCAATAAACCCTTGTTGCCATACCCATTCCAGCAACAACATTCCACTTGGGCCTTCCAGTGCCAGCTTCTATCCATGACAGAATAGGCCTGATATTCGCATCATCCTGCTGTGCACGTCGCATGGATTTCTTCCAGTCTTCGGTTATAACTGTTCTCACCATCCTTACTGGTATGACTTCCTTCACTTTGCCGTCGTGAGTTTCTCTAATGTCGCTGCGTTCAATATTAGAGTGAAGTTCGTTGCGCTGCTGATTCCATCCTTGTCGAAGTCTGTCTTCCGATGTCAATTTCCATCTGGGGCAACTGGATCTCAAATGTCCTTTTTCTCCACAGCTGTAGCATCTCGGGCTAAATCTTCGATAATTTGTATCACTCAGTGTATCTCCTTTCCTGGTCCATTGCATATTCACACCAGTAGAAAGTTTTCTCTCCCATGTTCTGTCGTGTCTTCGGTGACTCTGGTGCGGGCAGTTATATCGCAAGTGACCCCTTTCTCCACATTCAAAACATCGAGGGCTGAATCCCTGGTTGTCATCACAGTAACGTTCTGTGGTAACCTCTCGAATGTGATGCGATCGATGATCATGTCGTACGGCTTCCACCTCCAAAGCATGGGCTAGGGCGTCCTTAATTGATTCATGATGACCCAACCTCACTGCAGCTCTCACTTCTAAGTCACGTATCCCATCTACGAATGCTTGAAGTAGGATTCCGTCGATGAGTGCCGGTGATGATTGATACGCCTTCCGTACGAGCATTTCCACTTCCAGCGCCCACTGCTGGAGATTTTCACTGCTTCGCTGGGTTCGTTCTTTAAGCTGAGCGCGGAATACATGCTCCAGATGAGCATCACCGAATCTAGACTCCAATGCTTCCAGAAGTTGGTCGAACGCTATGTCTTTTCCAAGCGCCTCCAGAACTGTTAAGGCTTTGTCACGTAGGCCCAGAGTAAGCGCTGTCATAGCCTGCGCTTTAGTCCAACCGTTGGCCTGCACTACAGCCTCAAATTGAATTTTGTAGGCCGACCACGAAGAGGTTCCGTCGAATGGTGGCACTTTAAATCCTCGTGGTGATGGCGCAGGTACTACTGACGCAGGCAATCCAGCTCCAGTTTTTAAAATGCACAGCGTTTTTGCCATGTCATCCATTCGGGCTTCCACTTTCTCAAAGCGGTCCTCATGCTGGTGGACCTGATCTTCCACCACTTGGAGTTTCTTCCCAAACGTTGCGTGCAGGTCTTTCATCAGAAGAGTCTGCTCCTCTTGGCGACGGGTCTGTTCCTCTTGGCGACGTGTCTGTTCTTCTCTGTCCTGTCGCAATTGGTCCTCCAGTCGACGGGCCTGCTCTTCCTGGCGGCGGACTTGCTCCTCCTTGTCTTGCTGCAGCTGCTCTTCAAGACGTCGGGCCTGCTCCTCCTGGCGTCGGGCCTGCTCCTCCTGGCGTCGGGCCTTGTTGAATATATATCTACAATAACATAGTAGTTTGTCAGTCATTTTTATACTAGTAGCGCCAATTAAGATTTTGCGCAGTGACAATGGCAAGGAGTTCTGTAATATGGAGATGGATGGGTTTTTAACAAAACACGGAATTGTTCATCAGAAAACCAATCCGTATACCCCTGAACAAAATGGGTTATCAGAGCGGTTCAACAGAACCATTGTAGAAAAAGCAAAATGTCTTCTTTTTGATGCTGGATTGAACAAAACCTTTTGGGCTGAGGCAGCCAACACAGCTGTGTACCTTCAAAACAGGACAGTTGCATCGTCTCTCAATGGAAAAACCCCATTTGAAATGTGGACAGGTGTGAAACCTGATGTTAGTCATGTGAGATTATTTGGTAGCACAGTCATGATGCATGTGCCTAAACAAAAGAGACAAAAATGGGATAAGAAATCAAAAAAATGCATCCTAGTGGGGTATCCAGTAGATGTAAAAGGATATAGGATCTACAATCCAGAAACAGGAACTATCACAACAAGCCGAGATGTGGTAATAATTGAAGATGTTACACAGGAAAGTTCCATGGAAGTGAGAGAAACCTATGTCTTAGATCAGACATCTGAAGAGTCTTTAGTTCCAGTGGGGGGATCAGGGACTGATTGTACTGAGGATACAGGGAATTTCCAAGAAGAAAGTGTTGGCACAAATGACAGTGATGATACATATTTACCATGTGATGATGATCTGCTTGAATCCTCTTCTTCTTCGCCTAACACTTCACATAGTAGTACTGATACATTGACATATGAAAATGTCAATATGGTGCGTGGTGCAAGGCCTAGACAACCACCTGATGGGTATGGTTTTGTGAGTGCTCTTGTTGGTGATAGTGACTTAGACAATAACAGTGAGCTTACCTTGAAAGAAGCCTTGAAAGGATCAGAGAGGTCTTACTGGTTGGAAGCTGTACGGGATGAATTACAGTGCTTTGAAGACAATGATGCTTGGGAACAAGTTGACATTCCAAAAGGTGGTACAATTGTTAAGTGTAAGTGGGTTCTGTGCAAGAAATATGACAGTGACAATAATGTGCGCTATCGTGCCCGACTAGTGGCCAAGGGATTTTCACAGAAACATGGTGTAGACTATGCAGAGACATTTTCACCAGTAGTGAGACATAGTACACTAAGACTATTGTTTGCTTTATCTGTGTTATTAGGATTAGAAATAACTCATATAGATGTTAAGACTGCATTTTTAAATGGCGATTTAGATGAAACCATTTATATGGAGAAACCAGAATGTTATGATTTAATTGATGATGTACATAAAGTGTTGAAACTAAAAAAGGCAATTTATGGTTTGAAACAAGCGTCTAGAGCCTGGAATAGAAAGGTAGATAGTTGTTTACAGAGTCATGGATATGAAAAATCTAAATTAGAACCATGTATGTACATTAAAAATAACAACAAGTATAAAACCATTGTAACTGTGTATGTCGATGATTTTTTTATATTTTCTAATAATAAAGATGAAACCAGTTACATTAAAAATATTTTGTCAAATCAGTTTCAAATCAAAGACTTAGGCCAAGTAAAAAATTGTCTTGGAATGAATGTAAACTTCAATAAAAAGGAAGGTTCCGTTACTCTCAGTCAGGAAAATTATATAAATAAGTTGTTATGTAAATTCAATTTATCTGAGTGCAAACCTGTAGATACTCCTATGGAGAGCAAACTAGATATAAGTAAAGGTCAGGATATAAACAAACAAGCCCCATATCAACAGCTCTTGGGCAGTTTAATGTATTTGTCCGTATTAACTCGCCCAGACATTACTTTTGCTGTTAACTATTTAAGTCAATTCAACAATTGTTATAGTAGTGACCATTGGGAATATGCAAAGAGAGTATTAAAATATTTAAAAAGTACTAAAAGCTATGGACTAAAGTATTGTAAAGATGGGAATCCTCAGATTACAGGTTTCGTAGATGCTGATTGGGCGTCCAACACTTTAGACCGGAAATCTTATACTGGGTATTGTTTTCTTCTCTGTAATAGTGTAATTTCATGGGAATGTAAAAAGCAAAATACAGTGGCCCTATCAAGTACAGAGGCGGAATACATGGGGATAGCAGAGGCATGTAAAGAAGCATTGTACTTGAAAAATTTGCAATATGAAATAACTGGTTCTGATTATACTTTTAATTTGTTTAATGACAATCAGAGTGCACAGAAGCTGTCGGCAAATCCTATGTTCCACAAAAGGTCTAAACACATTGATGTTAGGTATCATTTTTGTAGAGAATGTGTCGCAAATAGAACTGTAAATATTAAATATTTGCCAACAGCTGATATGCCCGCTGATCTCTTAACAAAGAGTTTAAATAAAAACAAACACTACAAGTTCATGCATAGTTTGGGTATAACTAGTGTATAAGTTCTTTTGTTTTAGGGTTATTGTGATATAGTGGGGGTGTTGAATATATATCTACAATAACATAGTAGTTTGTCAGTCATTTTTATACTAGTAGCGCCATCTGTTGAAGCATCTGTAAATGTTCTATTGTCTTAATAATGAAATAAAAGTTAGTTCTTTGTCAACCTCACTACGTGTTTCATTATAGGCCTGCTCCTCCTGGCGTCGGGCCTGCTCCTCCTTGTCGTGTTGCAGCTGCTCTTCAAGACGTCGGGCCTGCTCCTCCTGATGTCGGGCCTGCTCTTCCTGGCGTCGGGCCTGCTCCTGAAGCATTGCCATTAGTGCAGCAAAGTCCGTTGCAGACGGAGCAGCCGTAGTCGAAGGGGCTCCTGACATAGTGGCGGTGGTTGCCTCTGCAGTCGGCTGTTCTTCGGAGATCACTGGTGGTGTAGCTCCTCCAAACCTTCGTTGGTCGATGTCCTGTTGCCGCTGACTCCTCGTTCGGATGCCTTCAACGTCGTCCTTTGGTAGCACAGGCATTATTTATCCCCAATTCTGACACCAATTTGTTACGAGCTGAGGGTTCGGGATAAATAATGCAATACGTTTTCGGCAAACTGACACCTTTATTCACAGTTCTACAGTCACTTAACACTTCACTGAACACAACACTAAAACACTGACTGTTCGCACTTTAAAGATCACTGATCACACACTTCACTCAATTTAACTATTCGCGCTTGGAGCACTTGGTCCAAAGGTAATCGCACTGTAGCTTGTTTCAAACTCAAAGTAAGACTGTCTCGTCGGCCTGGACCCGACCCTATTTATACCCAAAAGTCATAGTTTCCAGAATGTTCTACATTAGTCTAGATAGAAAAACAATAGGGGCCATAAATCACTCATTTAACGTAAACAACTTTTGTATGCAATTCAATGGAAACTAACTACTACTTATACTGTGGTTGTTTACTATTTGCCTGAGAACAAAAGGCGACCCTTTTTTTTATAACAGTTTTTTGTGAAGAGTAGGTACATTGTTTGTTTCTAATGATTGTTTACCGACGTTGGATTATTCTAGATTGTTCGAGCTCTTGCGCCGTAACAATATCAATTAAGCAACAATCCGGGTCCTGCCACATACAATGTAACTTTGTGTTGTACAGTTTGGCACGAAAACAACTTCAGGGCTATGCAACGGGATAAGCAAAGTGGGTTACAACTGATACTAAACATATTGGCTACATAATAATTAAAGTAACAACTAGTACTGTACTGCATCAGCCGTTTCGTCCACTGCTGAACATATCTTTCTCTATTAAGGGGGTATTGCTATGATCCCCACGCTGGGCAGGTGGCTTAGGGATCGCAGTGTAAGATGACAGTTCTTAGAAGGCGCTGCTGCCCACCTTCCGATTTTTTTCCTTTAACCTCCTTTAGCGACTCCCACAGAAAGATAAGGAAGGGAAGGGGTGACAGTGCAGTGCTTAAGTAAAATATATGCAGCATGTTATGTAGAACCAGTATTGGTCTTAACATTGTAATTTTTATAGTAACGCCTGTTCAGAAAAGACGATGTAAAATAGTTAAGACAAGTAATGTTTTTTAAATAAAGACAACCAATGTTTTCATAGATTACCAATCAATAAGATGTCCGTGCAGACCGATGATAAAATTGTCCTACTTTGAAATCTAAATAATAGCTTTTGAGTATGCTCCAAAGCGACCTTGCGTGAATTACAACCACATACCTATTAAATATACTAACCATGAAATACTTTGAGGGATGAAAATACCTGTGTCTTGGTTAGTTCATAGTTAGTCTTTTCAGGCCGCGGGTAGATCTGCTCGGAGGCTAGGAACAGCTCCTTGTAGAAGTTGAGGCCCATGACCTCGTCCTCTTCTCGTCCGTAGCGGAAGGTGCACACCACCTGCCCGAACACCTTCCGTCCGCGGACGTACTCCTCGTCCAGGAGGACCACGCCATCTGACAAATGCACAAACGACTTGAATTTTTAGCTGATTTTTCTCGGTAGTCCCTAGGTGGATAAATTAAATTATTTTCATTACCAATACATAGTTACAACCTGAAATGCATTATCAGTAGGTACTTTTCGTCCAAAGTCAGCGCAAAATTTTTTAGCGTAGACGTCGCTCTTATGATGAGCTAAACCTGATTCTGTACCTTCCAAGATATTCAGAAATAGGGCTGATAGCCACTATAAGAAAAACGGCCAATTGATCCCTATGAAAATTATTTTGGATTATTTTTCAAGAATTGCTTATTTTTCGTCTACTAAAGTATGTAAGTAAGCCCGTTTGATTACAGTAGTCTAGAATTGAGCCCTATTAATCAAGTAGGGGACAATTTTAGATCTGTTTAGAAATATCTGCCTGCCCCACCAGGAATGTCCATACATCATACATCCGGAAGATGTATTAATATTTTTTATTTGTACAAAAGCGGGGAAGCTTTTGAACAAATATTAATTATAAATTATAATTAAGTGAACCCCCGTTCATAACATCAATGCTTTGTAGGATTCTCGGGTATTGTAGTGGGCGATGACTATTCTTCAGTAGGTGCTGTTGCCCACCATCAGGTAGCGAGTTTCCCCTTCAGCTACAGCGAATGTTACTGTTAACGTTCCTGCTTATCCGTGAAGGATTAGGAGATAAGTAAATGTCTACTGCCCATTTTCTGCTTTAGCTCAAAGTATGACAAGACATCCTATTATCCTTTTGACATCGAACATTTTAGGATAACCGAAAAATAATATCACGAAATTACATACGAGTGAAAAAATTAAAGTCATGTGCGGGATTCGAACCCGCGTCCATCCACCCCTATAGCCGAAAGACAATACATGACCGCACATGACACAATACAATTTTTTTTCTCGTAAATTTGTAATTTTGTAATGAATTCCGTCGAGCAGACGTTATTACAAACATAACATAATCGAAAAATAATATTTTTAAACGCGTGAATGCAGTGACGTATTATAAGAGATGTATATATAAAACAAATACCAAGTATGTTTTATTCAATATTAAAATGTTTACAACGGTATAGTGCATTATATTACATCGTATATTAACGTCTGTTTTCCATAAACTTTATGAACCTCCGCCTGACGTGCATTGTCGGTGATTAGTTTTGAAACCGTCAGTATTTATGATGCGAAGACGGAACTAAATAAAGTTGCCGCTCATGATTTATACAACCGCACGTTGTTGGTAATGCATAAAACGCACAGAATATACAATAGTCATTACGTACAAGTAACTAGTTCACGTAACAGGTGAAACAAAGCTTTCAGCGAGCGACTATTAAAGTCGTATCTATTAGAGTCAGGTACGCAACCGCCGCGAGAACTTCCCCTCATCGCTCTTCGCGAACTGACGCGGGGGTGCAATGGGGGCGGGGGGAGGGGAAGGGAGGTAATGAAACCTTCTGATGGATGACTGCAGTTGTTCCGTAGCGCATCCAACCTCAAGGTCTACTCAGCACTATCTATTCTAGCAACACTTTGAAGAAATCACTGTTTTCAGATCACTTGTGACGAAACTGCATGTATTATGGCACAGGGGGTTAAGCACATCAGGAGGGCCTCATGCGTTTACTGGCAAAATAGCATAAATATAAAAATAAACAGGAATAGCCAAGTTAAAGAGATCTGCATTGTAGATTGCAAAATTTCTTGAACCTCTGCTCTCCAATGCACATTTGGGAAGCTCTTGGAGTAGCTATGACACTCTGGTATTGCTTGCTACCGTTTAAAAGTCCCAATGAGCATACCTTTAAAAAGAAACAAAAGGAATCGTATTCACACTTTAAACAAACACACCTATCGGTTCCACGTATGAGATGTGGTCGATGAAGTCCCGCTTCCCCATATACAGAGTGATCTTCCCATTTGGGGCACATTTCTTAAACACTTTGAAGTTGTACACCATGTTGACGAGTCGCAGCGAACAGGCAGCAGCGAAGTACTGCCGATGCTCGTCAGCCTCCCGGTTATATACAGGATTATTAGTCGGTGAGGCTTCTGAGCCGCGGGAATCTCATTATAGTTATTAGTTGGAAGGCGCGGGGGGCCGCCGCGTCACACGCACGTGGGATGATCAGCTTACTTTGTAGTACTTATACCTAATCTTTGAATATTCCCTTTTGTGTTTATAATCACGTCACTTCTAATATTCTGTTACATTGTTTACGTAAAGCCAAGTAATGTTCCAAATATTAAACCCTATGAAGACAATTAACGGAAATTTCTATTTGCTACACAACTTGAAAGCCGAGTATTGCTGCAAGGTTTGCAAGTTGAGATAGTGCAAAGAAAATCCAAAGCGCATATCCTATCCACCGGTTCTTTCCACTCTCTTGGAACCCCCTGATTGGTAGCTCTAAAGTATGTGTATATATATATATATAAACAAATATTACAAAGGGGAGTTGTTTGTATTTTTTGATGAAGATGATATAATTTACCTCCAAACTTTTGCCTGGGTGAACCAATTTTCCTGTTTTTTTTTTATTTGATAGCTGATCCTTGCCATGTGGTCCATTTAAATTTCATCAAAATCAGTTAAGCCGTTTTTGAGTTACACTAATAACTGAAAAATGATTTCCTCTCTTGATGATATAGTCATTGATAGTGAATGACAATCGATCCTATAAGAAGCAAGGGTCACTAGAAAGGGTGAAAAAAATATTTACCAAAAAATAGAACCGACTGCAACACTCAAATGTGTGAAATAACTTGTCGAAGTCGGTACCATGTGCACATTGTGATAATAGGAACTTTTGAACCATCATGGTATCGACTTCAACAAATCATTTCACATATTTGAGTTTCCTTCTGGGTAAGCGCGCTCCGTCTTCGATCGCATCATCACTTAACATCAGGTGAGATAGTGGTCAATTGATACCCAGTTCTATATATAAAAAAAGAGTATTAAAGACGGTTCTATTTTTTATTTCATTTTTTTAATTTTGCCTTATTGCTTATTCGCTTATCACTTATCAGGCGTTAATGCAAAAATTACAATGTTAAGACCTTAAGACTAACGATGATAGGTATACGACGATGTTGATGTACAAGTTCCTCGAACCGTATAATGTAGGCCACACCCTCGTGGACTGTACGAACTGCACTTTCTCAATATACATATTGGTTTTATTTTTTAAACATTCCCATCTATGCTTGCATGAAGATTGCACAATAGTACCTACCCACATTGTACATCGAGGGGAGCAAACGATCTATTTACGTTCGAGAGTTTGTTAAAACTAGTAATAGTAGTAAAGCAATTCGAGATCAGAAATAAATACTAAAAAATAAAAAAATAAAAAATCGAAAAAATTTCATATCATATTTGTTTCTTTGGGTGTGAGGTTTTGTAAATGTACACACTACATATTTTCTATTATACCCAGAGTAAGCGGTTATAATATAATAGATTAGGGGAGGCGGGCCCAAAACGGGTACGCTAAGGGATATGTTCAATAAAAAAGTTCTAGAAAAGAAAATTAAACTACTATTTTTATTTTTCAAATATTTAATTAATTAAGAATCTAAAATAAGAACAAAACATAAACATTTTCTTCATAATTTGAACAAAAACAATAACAAAAGAAGACCTTTAAACTACCCGATTTACCCCCATGGGGTGCCTAAAACGGGTACGGCGTTTGGGCAAAACGGGTATAGGGTAATTATCGAGATCAATGGACATTACAACGAAATTGTGTTAATTAACTAATTCTATATTAATACTAATAAGTCTTTATTTTCATTGCAGTCTTCATTACTAAACTTATTGTACTTTCTTGGATCATCATTCATCATAAATCAACTTTAACCTCTGCGCTATTAACTATAAAATTACCCGATTTACCACTACCCGTTCTGCCCAAGAGCACGTTTTAGTTTTAACACTTCATAACCTTAAAATGTAAACAAAGGTAGCCACAAGTTTTCGAAGACAGACTAGCACAATACTAGTAAAATCATAACGTCAAACTTTTGAGAATATATCATACACAATTTTTAAGTAAACACAACTACTCCAAACCAATATTTTTTAGTGTAAATAGCAAAAAAACATTTTTTTATCTTATCTTGAAAGCGCTTGTGTCACTGTTGCGACTGCACTCACACATTTGCAACTTTGCTTACGGCGCGCAAATTTAAAAGCCTACCCGCTTTAGGCGGGGTACCCGTTTTAGGCCCACCTCCCCTATGTATCTACTCACTAGAATATATTTTCCTGTAATTTATGATCCAAAGTAACAGCTATTAGTGTCTTTATATTAAACATTTGTACATTATGGAAGAATCTGCCTTTTGTAACACAGTTTTTATTAAAACAAAAGGCAGAACTACAATTTTTTTTGTACCATATAAGTGTTTCAATAAAGATATTATTATTATACTAAACCTACGAGGAACATCAAATCATTATACGTTTTCTCGTACTTATCTCGAGACTTCTCAGGCAGTTAGTTCTTTATGACGTCTAAAGCTGTATTTCTTATTTCTGGTGGCGTCATTATTATTAAATCGTCACTTTCGCTATCAGATGACATTTTGGTAAATTATTTACAATAATTAAAAGCGTACTGTTAAAATATCAATTTAATAAAAAGCGGCCAAGTGCGAGTGGGACTCGCAACGAAAGGTTCCGTAACTAAATATTCTGTGAATAGTTAAAGCGTCTACTTGTTACCGTGATTAGTATCGAGCAAGAAACGGTAAAAAAATCAAGTTTGCATTAATGTTTTATTTTTAGTATTTGTTGTTCTAGCGGCAAAAGAAATACATCATCTGTGAAAATTTCAACTGTCTAGCTATCACCGTTCTTGAGATACAGCCTGGTGACAGACGGACGGACAGCGAAGTCTCAGTAATAGGGTCCCGTTTTAACCCTTTGGGTATGGAACCCTAAAAAAACAAAATATAACAAAACATAAAAAATTGCCGCGCTTTTTTTCTCGTAGTGCAAAAAAAGGTTGCCAACCTCCTTTCAATGAAAATCGAGTAGAAATAAAAATTACACCTCTTTTTCTAATTATTTGATATAAATAAAACATAATATAACATATTACAAAAACACAAATATACGATAGGAAAAATGTAAGTCATGTGCGGTATTCGAACCCGCGTCCATTCACCCCTTGAGCCCGGGTATGCTCCTATCTATGCGGTCGATTTTTCATTTTTCTACCGCAGCGCGTTACCTTCCTATAAAATCCTAAAAACTCCCTTGGTAGAAAAAAAAGGTTTGCGCAAAATTAAAATTATCATCTTATGAAAATAGCCCTAAAATTAAGAAAATAATTTTATAAAAAAAACCGACGACAATTTTCATTTGACGCCGGGAGGATGGGGAGTGAAACTGGAGGCAAAATCAGTAGTTTTAGCTTCTACTAAAAATAATATATCTGAGAACATTGCATTGTGATGATTTAACCAAGCAGTGGACTAAAAAGAAAGTGAAACCCTTGAGAAACACTTAAATGTATTATGTCATGAATTTTGTGTGAGTATGTTTTGTTTCCTTGCATTTCAATTATAGTTTTCTTCTCAGGCAATTGATAACTTACTACCCTAGCTATATTACTAAACTCTGGTTTTTAATTGTAGATCAAATATGTAAACAAAGAAATGTCATTATTATTCGTCAATTCATTTCTCAAATTATAGTATAATAACCAGGTAGTTTCCTTTAGTTTACAGGCAACACTTGCACATTTTCAGAGAACTCGATTAAAACATCGAGTTGTATCGATATTTTTCCCCAACTCGTGTCCGTCCCTATCGAGTAGTCTCATTCCTTTTTTGTGCACGGCAACAAACGCACGCGTCTTCATGAAAATTTCAAAACACAGTGCTGAGGATAAAATAGTGAATTATACACGGAAAATAAGAAGATTGTAAGAAAACAAAACGACGACGACGTCTTTTAGACGGTGAAAATTCTGGTGATAAGTTCTTGTGAACAAAGACTTTCTTTGGGTAAAATCGGGATTGACTGCGAGTCAATTGCGGTAGCTGCGAGCTACCTGTGATAATTATGTAATAATTATACGCAGAAAATACATGGATTCTAATGGAATTTCACGTTTATCTGCATGTATTGTCTGCGAGACAATACTATTTCAAAGTACCCACATTGAATATCTTTTTCGTTTCTTTGTTCTTACAAAGTATCGAAACGAGTATCGAACGATACGTGATTATTCTTATTTTAGATAAAATCATGTATATAACGCACAATGCGTTACTGGCAGACAATTCGGACGGAGACCGAATGCTGCCCCAAGTCATAGTGGTGCCGGCGCACGACGCCGGACACTAAGCCGGCCCAACATCATCTGGGACTCCATCTGATCCAAGCCTTGATGCTGGATTCTAATCGGCACTGGGTGCTTCTATCTCAGATACTCCGTACTTTGGTGAGCCCATCAATGATAGTCTGGCTAAGTTATGGGACCCTTTACTAAGGAAAGGTCTTGCCAAGGAAGGAAAGTCCGATCTAATGCAGGTAATATAGTATATATATAGTAGTATAATATATATATATATGTATATATAATAATTAGTTTTGTCTAATTGTTATTAAATTATCCTACATCCACGATATATTTGAGTATCATGCGATAAAAAATAATAAGTATGTATCGCACGATAGTTTATCAAACGTATACGACATTTTTTTCAAATACACGATATTTTTGTAATGAATTCAGATCTCTGTAACATAACGCAACTTTTTCTAATATTTTTCTATAATCTATGGAAAAATATTACAAAAATACATATATCGAACGGACTCCATATCTATCGGACTCCAGTCGAATGTGGAATATGATATGATTTAATTTCAAAATATTTAAATTTAGTTATAAAAAAGCCGACAATCTCTTAAAACAACTACTGTTAATGGAAATTACCTTAAAATTAACATTATAATAAAGTACATGTTCATGAAAAAAATATTAGTTATTTTTAATTAGTAAAAGAACAGAAAGAACCTGCTTATAGTTTCCGGAAAATGGCTCGTAAGTGGGCGCTCAATTTTAAAATTGCCTTATACGATAATAGATAAGTAATAGGTCCTACCATGATTAGGATCTACTAAAAATAAATAACGATATCTGTTAAAGTGACACAACCTAAATTTTTGCCGTATAATCTATTGTCTTTTTAGACTAGGTTGCGAAACGTATGAAGTAAATTTTGACTTGCGATAAAAACACGATAATTTTGCATTAAATCTCGGATAATTTTTAACTCATGGATCTGGCAACACTGCCCCAACATTTCAGCGGTTTTCCTAGCGCACTCCATTACTGTCCAATGCTCGTGCTTCGACCACGCCAAAAACGTGTGCTTGCTCGCGTTCATAACCATCAGTTTTTCGGAAGCACTCAAAAACTTGCGAGGACGTTTCTTAAAGGGAGAAAAGACGTGTTTCGTTGTTGAATGGCACGGTCCAGGCTGTGTTTCGGAGGCTCCACCTCCATATATATTTTCCTATTGATAAACATAAACTAAACACAACTCTGTGACAACAACTATAAACAACAAAAACAATAACACGAAATTCAACAAAAAGAAAAACAATCGGCGAGAAACACGACAAATACGAAGGAATAAGCGAAAATGGCGCAACCAGGAAAATGTCTACAATCCCGCAAGTATGGCTATTAAAAACCAAAAAATCTTACACTATTTTTCCAGGCTTGAATATATGTGTAAATATATACGCGCATAAAAAAGTGTTTTATTGTTTCATACTAATGTAATAAATAATAGCATAATAGTAGTTTATGCCACTGTCATATAATAGAGGGTATTAAAACATAAGTGTAGTTTTTTGAAACGAGCCGCAGGCGAGTTTCAAAATAAGATTACACGAGTGTTTTAATACCTAATTATATGCAGTTGCATACACTACTTTGTTTAATCTCATGGCTTATAGGTAGCTACATTAAATACAAATTTTATCCAACAAAATATTACTCAAATTTGTATGTACGAATTAGCGCCAAAATGGAAAAATTCTGTTATTGGTCTATGGCTCGGAACCAGCGCTCACCACAGATAATATGTACTTAAATTGAATTAAAACCACCTCAGTCGGGACACATTGTACTTTAATAATAAAAAATTGTTTACAGCATCGTTTTGTTAGGAGAATAATGCTTTAATTTAACTTTTTAATTTTCTTAAAGAAGTATGTAAATAAAATATGCCAATGTACGTCTGTATTTCATTTCAAAATTAGAATATGAACGCGATTATATAATAATATATTTTTTTACATTGAATGCTCCAACCGTTTCCAAAATTAGTATAATTACTAAGTACTTGTCATTTCAATACATTACATTTTAATAAATAAATAGATTCAGGCGTTACTTTGCGGAAATCCATATTTAATAATAACAAATATTTTAAAAATATGTTATGAAAACATCAAATTAATATATTAATAAAACACTTAAAAATACATTATATATCTAGTGACAATTCCGCCTAATTTTCTTGTTAAGCCTACGTGACGTCACAAACGCCACGCAGCCAAACCGGAAGAATTTTCGACGCGTTTCGCTTCTACACGAAGCATCCTCAGGAGGTCTTGACTCTACGAGCGCACGATCGAGAATGAGCAGCCGGCGGCTCAGCCCGCCTTATATAGACTCGGGCTTAGTCAGCATGCCTTTGTCTAGACTCGAGCGTGAGTCACTGCTCTTTGTTGTAGCTAACAATTGGTAAGTGATACGTTTTTAAAGTGACAATTACATCATAATGGCAATAAATTGATTACAAATAATAATTTTAAACTATATATACTATGCAATGTGTTTTTGAATATGAAAAATGTTAATAGATTTCCTAAAGTTAAAAACACATTCCTTAAATATTCTATTTAAATTCTACAAATTGGAGTACAAAATTTTATGCCCAAGGCGGGAATTGAACCCGCGTCCTCCGATATCGCGTCGGATGCCTATACCTCTCGGCCACTTGGACACGGCAATTGTAGCCGAAAGTTCATACTTTAATCGTATTACTTTAACCGTCATAGGGGACGATTCTCATCGACGATTCGAATCGAATTCAATTCCCGCCTTGGGCATAAAATTTTGTACTTCAATAATTTGTTGAATATATTTCGCTTAGCACGCGATAGTGCTTGTAATTATATTTAGAAATATTCTATTTAAACTTTTTTTTTTTTTTTTTATGCCTGATAGGTTAGCCTTTGACCACTATCTCACCTGATGGTAAGTGATGATGTGGTCGATGATGTTGTTCAGGCTAACCTAGAAGTACTGGCTCTCAAGGACCGCTGCCGGAACACACCGTAAGGTGCTTGGCGACAGATTTTCTACTTGAGGGTGGTAGCTAGCCAGGCGGGTATTCGCATAATACCCTACCACCATGCTATAACGACTGCCATCCTAAGACAACAACCGGGACCGACGGCTTAACGTGCCCTCCGAAGCACGGAAACGCTCAGTAGTAATGTTACTAGCGGTCACCCATCCAACTCATGACCGCGCGCGACGTTGCTTAACTTTGCTGATCGGTTGAGAACAGCTAAGTAAACTTCGCTACGAGCGCTTCAGTGCAAACTTTGGCAATATTAATATTTTAGAAACCTATTAATCATATGGGTGTGTTTTAATTATTAGACCATAGGCTTATTAGGTAAATCGTTTATTAGGAAATACAATGTGACTGGCCGGTTATAAAAGTGGGACCGAAAACAAAATCAAATGAAGAATGACCGAATGCGGTCTATTCGAGTCCAAGTAACTAAAACCAGTTCACGGGTTATTTCCTAAAGCAAATAAAAAAAAATCATCTTGTATAGATTTTCTGGTATTATTTGACCCTTATATTATTATCCAAGAATAAAAATATTATACTATGTATGAGCTATTCATATTTATTATTTATATGAGTTTTATTATTAAATAGTCTCTTTTTTATAGTGGGATGAAAAGTATAGTGTATCATACGCTGGCCACAATATATTTTTTGAGCGAAGTGAAGAACTGACAGAACTAAATCCCTCGCTGTGCTTAGGATTCTATAGTAGAATCAACAGCGAGGGATTCAGTTCTGTCAGTTCTTCACTTATTCTACTATGTAGATTCTACTATAGAATCCTTCGCATTGCACTGGTTTCAAAATAACGCCCTCACCGTATAAATATTTGTTGATCCCTTGTGGCAAAATCCACTTTTTCAACACCCTTGCTCGTAGAGTGAGCTTTATTATATCGTTCTTAGAGCTATAAACCGAACTATAACACCCTCGTGCATAATAATATTATACACTAGTGCGTAATAGAATTATCCCTACAAAGTAAAGTTAACTTAACCTAACTAACTGCAAATTATATGCGAGTAAACAGAGCATTTTCAATTTAGCCGGGTAATACAGATTTGTAACATCAAAGAGGTTTATATGTACCTAATCAAACATCGTACAATTGCCGCGCGCAAAAAAAAAAAAAATGCGCGCCATTTTCCATAATTTTCGTATGTTGTTTGTATCGCATCTGTGTAATTTTTTTTTCCTCGCAAGTATGTTGAAAAGGTGCGTATGAAACTCGTGTATAATGAGCAACTTAGCTCACTTGTATCATAATCTACTATTATTTAATCCTGAAATGAAATGTCCTTTACCTAACGATTATTCAGAATAATTTTGTAAATACATAATTTAATGGAAAACTGACAAACCTAGCCTAGACGTTAGTCTCAAGTAAATGAATGCGAAAATTCACTTAAATATGGCAAAACTAAATCTGTATAAAAGGCATTACAACGCGTTACGCTACTCTATCCTTAAGTTTCTTTTACAATTTGAGCTCTGAAGTAGAATAAAAGCTTTAGCTGCATAGTGACAAATTCGCACAGAGCAAAACGGCGCAGAATGACCAATACGCGAAATGAAATGCCTTTTATTTAATACGAATAAATATGGTAATTAAACAACTTTAAACGGTTTAAAGTTGTTTAATTACTATGTGTAATAATCGCGAAAACCTAAGACAACACTACGAATAAATATGATTTAAAAGAAGCACCTGAAGTACGTGTATAACATAATTATCCCTGACCTAGGTACGAGAGAGATTACACCGGTGTTCTTAGCTCACTCTCGTTAGCCTCCGCCGTGTCAAGGCGAGGTTACAGACATTACGGAGCCGTGCTATAAACAACCAGGGTTTATTAGTATTTACTGTAAATTGAAAATGTGACGAGCTCACTGCGTCCGCCGGGGCCGGTGCTCGTAAACTAGAAAATCTATAAGCCGCCAGTTTCGGTGACAATGCCGCCAGCGCCGCGTAAAGTTTATATTCGGCCTCAGAACAGTATACTTCCGCGCACTGCACCTTGTCCGCTAGAAGCACTTTGCTATCGATTCGACGCACTTACTGATATCATCAATGGTCTCTTAGTACGCATATGGTTTATGTTGTGGGTAAATATCGCTTGGTGGTCACAGAGGAAACTTAACGTTTTATCAGGTGGAGTCAGGTAGATAAACTTTTACCTTTTTTTGCGAGTCTTATGTAGCTCCACCGAGAACGGAGGTAAATGATGTATATCAAGCAAGTGAAATAATTACATACAATGTTAAGTTTTAATTATGAATGCATGTGATCATATAACAGTCTGAAGACTTATTACTCCATAGCCCCGGGAATAGTACCTCTAGTCTTTTCACAAGTGTTTTATTTTAATACGATACTAGTGGACATAAGTCTGCAAACCAACTCATCTGTTGATAAGCGAAAGTGTGGTCTCGAAGATAAACAGAAGATGGCAAGGAGTTCACTACTTGGCTTACGTATTAGAAATCAATGCATTCTAATATTTTAGGTTGATATTTTTGTTGGTCCAGCAGCAGAAGGCGGAATAAATTAGGTCGTAAACGTCTTGCGCACAATTGCCGAAATGTATCCGGTAAAATATAGCCAGACATGCTACACCACGGCGTGGCGATGCTAAAGACTTGTAAGTTTTTTGGCAAATTTACTATCGCCAATCAGCCTTATTGCACGCCGGTCTATCGACTCCAAAGCTCCCAGCTGATATCCATCAAAATGATGGCAGCAGTACTCCATACACGATCGGATATATTATGTTGTGCTAGTTAACCACCTATCCTATTGGCAGTTCATAGTGGGAACGGAAAATAAAAAATGTAACGAAATAAGTGTCAAGTGTGAATGTTGATGGGTAAGGGAAGGCCAAAGAAGTTATATATGGATTTCATTTAATAATAATTGTATGTGTCGTGGGAGTGTGAGTAGTGAGTTGACGATTAATAGAACAATGTGGAGGAAAGATACGTGCTGTGTAGACCCTACTTAGAGGGATTACATCAGGAAGAACTTATTTAGGGTTTTCTACTTTCAGTAGCAAGCCAATTTTAGATATGAACTCCTAGACAAAGAAAATTATATATAACAATAATGAAATGGTAGGCTAGGTTATTAAAATACATATTTTAGACCATTTGTGTTAAAGCTAAGTCTGTGAATGTCCACCACCATACCTTCACAAGGGTGTCGTAAGAAGCAAATAATGCGAAAAAAAAACGAATTTAGACAGCAGCGCCTTTTGAAAAATTAACATCATAAGTGGCGATCCCCAAGACACCTGCTAAGCGTGGGGATTATGGCGAAAACTCCCCAAACGATAAACACAAACTACACGGGCCCCAGTCCTTCCTATATCGATAGCAGGCCCGGTAACGATGGAGCGGGGTGCAAAGAATCCCTAACAGACGTTATAGTAGCATAAGGGTTATTATATCTGGACGCAAATAACTGCAACAATAATCAATATTCAAATCCAGTTGACAGGTATTTAATAAAAGGTAATCTCATGTTTTTAAAAGGCCGCATTGATTAATCTCATGACAATCCAAAGTGACCGTTTCCCTCCAAACGTCCCCAACCGTGAAAGTCGGTTGTTCATTAGCGTTATTGAATTATCAGCTTAGCCGCACTCACTTGTTGAGCAGCCGCCCGCCACCGCCAGCCGCGCCTACTGCGGCCTGTAAGGGCTGAAGGACGAACGTTCAATATTATGAATAATCCAATTTTCATCACTTCCGGCTACACGAAACATTATATACGTAAAATTGTGAAACTTGCAGCGTAAATATGACCTACAAACGAAATAATGTAAGGTACGAGTAATGTAGTAAGCGATAAAAAAAGAGTGAGAGGGGAATACCTAGTTAGCGAAACGAAGGTAAGAGATCAAATGGTAATATGTAATATCACTTTCTTCTTGTAATTATTTGATTCTAAGTGGGGTCGATACATCAAATTAATATTTTAATAAAACACTTATAAAATATATCTAGTGACAATTCCACCTAATTTTCCTGACGTGACGTCCCAAACGCCACGCAGCCAACGAGCGCCAAACGAGCGCACGATCGAGAAATCACTAGAAATCTCGATCGTGCGCTCGTAGAGTCAAGACCTCCTGAGGATGCTTCGTGTAGAAGCGAAACGCGTCGAAAAGTCTTCCGGTTTGGCTGCGTGGAGTTTGTGACGTCGGCTTAACAGGAAAATTAGGTGGAATTGTCAATAGATATATTTTTTAAGTGTTTTATTAAAATATTAATTTGATGTTTTCTTGAAATATTTAAAAAATATTTGTTCTTATTATATTGTAGTACAAAACTTACTACACTTACTTTAGTTTTATTGCCGGTAACCTACCTGACGCCAATCTTCTCGGCTCTTGTTGGTACATTACCTGATACCTTTCCGAATATAAGTTTAGTTTTTGTTTATTTGAAACGAGCCCCTGTCCATATTAGCCGACTTGATGGATCTATTACCTATAGTTTTACCGGTTCGTTATCTATACTTAGTTCCACGTAGAAGCAGGCGGGCGGATGCCGCGAGTGCGGTCATTGACTCCGCGTTCCGTTCTACTGTGCTGTCTAGTGCAGCGACACGGCACTCGGCGTCGGCGGTGCTGTACTATACCTAACCACACTCGCAGCTGTTTCAATCATTTTAAGAATATATCTGTCAGCAACAGTTCTCTTCCTCCATATCAACATTTAATGAGTTGTACATCAATAGCGGGCGGAGGATGGACATTCATATTTTCTTGTTAATAAATAACATACATAAATAAAAATTACATCATTAGGTACAGTATGTGTAATAGCTGAATATCGATACTCATAATTATAGGAAAAGAAAGTAAGTGGATGTTTTTTTTAATGATATTTATGATGAAGTGTCAAGTTGATCCCCATCTCACATTATTGGATGTTTAATGACACAGAAATGATCAGTAACATTCTCGTCTAAAACTGAGCTACCTACAGAGGTAGCTACACAGATTATCCCCAATAATCTGTGGGTAGGTACTACATAAGTGCTATAGGCTCGCACCCCATTAGGCACATAGGCCCTAAACATATGCGGCAAAACGTGGCTGTGTGTCACTTGTGCTTACCCCTTCTGGCATTGATAGGTAGATATGTAAAGGAGAGCTCATATTTGGTTCTTAAATCACATTTTTTAAGAGTTTTTAATTTTAATGTATTTTTAATCGACTTTCAAATTGAGAGAAACGATCTCATATCATCATCACCATCATCTGGAAGACGTCCACTGTTAACACCAAGGCCTCCTCCATAGAGCGCCACTAAGAACGGTTATTAGCCGCTTGTCACGATTGGCTTTCCGCGACTTTTATGATGTCGTCTGTCCACCAAGTGGGGGGCTACCAACTCTAGATACGTCTTCCGGTGTAGTGTGGTAACCACTCGAGAACCTTTCTTCCCGATCATTTATCAGTTCGCCAAGCAATGTGGCCCGCCCATGGCCACTTCAAGTTGCAAACTCGCAAAGCTATGTTGGTAACCGAAAGTCACAGACATAGCTAACATACACAAAAAAAACAGTTGAATTCAGAACCACACTTTTTTAAAGTCGGTTAAAAATACTCTACCACAACAATCAGGGCTGACGCGACGGCTTAACTTGCCTGAAACACGGAAGCGCTCAGTAGTAAATATAGCGTGGATACCCATCCAAGTAATGACTACAGCGAATGTTGTTTATAACCTAGTTGATCGGTTAAGAATTACTAGGGAAGCTCTGCTACTAGAGCTTCATAATTATTTTGAAAGCAGTCTGTCACTCTTATCGTTTTGTTGGCCACAAATTAATATTCCATGCGTTGGTTTGGTTAGGAATCGTGTTGGTATACCATTAACGAGTTATTGACGTCATCGTCTTAGAATGGTCTCCGCCAGCCTGGGTGGCGCCGCACGCGCACGGCTGGTTCCGTTACCGGCCGCGCTGACTGCGACGCGACGCGACCACCTCCCGCAGTCCGTGTCTTGACCTCGAGCAGGGAGTTTCGTCTTTATTATCTCCTTACACAAATGTTGATTCGTCTACAGTATTGTTACTTCATTCACAAGACTATTTAAGGAAGTACTTTTGTGTGATTAAAGGAAAGTTTTTAACACAACGCGGTGGATTTTACGAAATTACTTAAGCCAAACTTCTAAAGTTTCCTAGTATCTACTAAAGTAATTGTTTTGTGATTGTTTACGTTGCATCTTGAGCCGGCGCGGCGGTGTCGATTACACTTGCTTTTATGTGTTTGTGGACGTACTGACTACACATTTTGTCTGTGTTCTGTGTGTATTTGGACATAGTACTCATAACTGTTAGTGGATCTGTGATGCTGACATCATACAACAAGAAAGAGGCTTGCACCGAGTGTTAGTGGAACTCCATGGTACGTATCTAGTACATATCTATTATTGATTCATCTATGTTTGTGGGTTGTGACTAATGTGGATAAAGTATCCTTTACCTACTGTAGTCTATGTCCAAACTGTGGAGTTTCCTCTTATTTATTCTTTGATCGTGTGTGAGTCGTTTATATCAATTAAATGATACCAGATAGAGGTTTTTCTCCTGCCTTTTAGATCAAATTATACCTACCAGTACCACTAAAGTGTCATGTCATTTTACAAGTTTACTGCACAATGTAGAGACCTAATCATTCCTTCGCATCATTCTACATCAGGTGCAGACAAACGCAACTTGTAAAGTATAACTGCAACTATTAACTACGTTGTAATCTGTGCATGGTTATGTGGAGAAATCAGCCGGAATGCGGGACGATGTGTGTTTATGTTTGTTTGTTTTTGTTCAGTTCTGTTCAGACGCTCCACAGTGTCGGTGCCGGTCTCTAGTTGCTTGTTCACACTCACGCGGTCATTTATAATAGTATTAGCTCATTTACCACAAACTTAGCTAATTATTTCTGTAAACATATTATCTGTAATAAAGGTGAATTGCTTACTTAGGTACCTACCTGCTTCATGTGGGTTTTCTTTTATGTGATTCTGTTAGCAGTCGTCTCGCATAATAGAAACAAATATTATATTAAGAAATATATTATAATATCTACAATTAGTTTTTTGTGGTGAATTGATAACTTAACTTTACAATTTTAGAGTTATTCTATACGTTATCTTCAGAAAAGTTTTACTCATCTTCATGATAACGGACATCCCCTTAATATTAACCACTTATCCCATTATATATGTCACCCCAAAATTTTATGGATTAGATTTCCTGTACAAAGTACCAACCAGTTTTTTTTGAAGCAGTGATGGCTCAGTGGCATTGGCTATGGACTGCCGCGCAGCAGGTCCATGGTTCAAATCCCGCCCAGAGCTTGAGCTTCACCGCATGGTGGAAGGGCATTTTGCGAGTGCCCGCCTGGCTAGCGACCACCCTCAAGTAGCAAATCTGTCGCCAAGCACCTAACGGTGTGTTCCGGCAGCAGTCCTTGAGAGCCAGTGAAATTACAGGCAAATTGAGACTGAAGAAGTAGGTATGTCTCAAGGTGATGGGCGCAGTGCAGTTCGTCACTTGTGATGAAATGCATCTGTTATAGGCAGAGGATACCGCTTAACATCAGGTGGGCCTCGTGCTTGTTCCGTCACAATCACATAAAAAAAGAAAAAAAATTTTGTTGCAGTTTTTTTGGAAAAGAAAAAAAACCTTGAAGTCAGAAGTGCACAATCAGTAGAGCTTCGCGAGTCACTTAGGTACGTGTTAAAATTTTTAACTGCTCCAATAGCTACTATGAATTAAGTAATTATGGTACTTTCATTTAATATCCATGAAATAAATATTTAGGATTCAATAAATTTCACTTCCAATAAGCACAGCCAAATGCACCTACTCGTATTTGATGTTGTAACTAACCAAATTATTACCTGCGAAATAAAAAAGAGGAAATAATAGTTCTATAAATATGTGATCATATTGAGTGACGAAAATGTCTATGTATATAATATATACATAGACATTTTCGTGTAAATAATATATTAAATAGATATATTATATCTTTTTTCAGAGAGATGCAAACTTTTTGATCCACCCTACGCAGCTCCGCAATGCAAGGCAGCCATGGAGATCCGCAGCCTCCAGGTAAACGAAGTGGATCTTTATTCTCCTATTTTCATATCACCGATTATGGTCTCTGAGAGATCTTTTTAAAGAAATCGATTTATTAACTTTACCAAGTATATTTAAAAAAATTATGTATGTTCGTAAAATGTTAGTAAATTTAAATTAAACAGTGACAATCACGATTACAACACAAGGAATAAAGATAAAATAGTGGTGCCAGGTGTTAGATTAACAAAAACAAATAAAAGGTCCTTCTTAGGTAATTGTGTACGGTTTTATAATAAAGTTCCCAAACATATTACAATGCTCACAGAAGGGAAATTCAAGTTGCACGGGATAAACATATAATAAAACCATCGAGATATTATTACTAACGTATAGAGTAGCTATTCTAAACAATCGTCATGTTCCATTCTGTTAGGAATAAACTTAAAGCCGCTGCAGCGCTGAAACCATAATTTGTGGTGTCTAATTAGACTCTATAGGAACACTGTGCTAGTACGCTTTTAAGGTACAGTTTTCTCGCGCCCAAAAGGTCATAAACGCTGGGAATTTTCGGGCGCTTACGCGTTTCGTTCAATTGTCTACTACGACTTGTCGCTCTCACAGAGTGAACCGACTACAGAAGTGACATACATAGCTAAATACCTAATACGCTTCAATTGTTTTTTAATCAGTAACAATTGAAGCGACCAGAAGGTGGGAAGCAGCGCCTTATAAAGAACTGTAATTTTATACTGCGATCCCCAACACGCTTGCCAATAACGGGGGATGCCTGTGTTCAACGGTGGACGTTATAGCTGTTAATGATGGTTCATGATATTAATGTTTTAAATAGATATAGATAAACAGAAAGAATTTTACCTGTGCCAAACTTTTTTCGTCGAGAATAAAAAATAGGTAATTAACTCAATGTTGCTATTTATCATATCTGTCCACTTAATCTATGAATTTCACTACGTGAACATGGCTGCCTACGCTGTGCCGTGAAGCATGATCTTGTGCGATTACAAATCGACAAAATAATAATGTAATAGGGTGTGTTTAATTCCAAAATCTGAATTTACTTGTGAAAATTGATTCCTTCGCTTTTATTTGTTCTTTCCGTTTTTGCAGTAGGTATCTTAAGACGCAGGATGGCATTATGAATAAGCAATATTTGAACGAAATGCGCGTGTAATCTCTACGAGTGCCCAGTAGCGTGTGGGTGAGAATATGCCGACCGGCTTATTTGCACTGTTCAACTATGTTTGTTTGAGATTTCGCGTCTAGTATATATACGTCAATGAATAAAACATATTGAAATCGTACTACTTACATAGTTTGTGATTACTTAAACGACAACAATGCCTGGAACATTCCGCCTCTGCCAAACTTATCGCTTGATGTCACCTACGTAATTTAAACAAATGTTGTAATAATTTCATTATACCTATGTAAAGTATGTAGGTAACACATTGTTAAAAGACGTTTAAAAGAATGACCCCGAGTTTCTTGCCCGTTATTCTCGCAGTGGCTCTATACAATTTTTTTTGCTGAACGTGGCAATACAATGTAGAATATTTCAAATTTGTAATTGACCTTCATAAGAGCGTTGTAGACGCCTACATTGAATAAATGATTTTGATTTTGACTTTGAGACTGTGATGTTGAAGCAAGCAATGTTAGACTTTCAAAACAATTGCCAAACGTAAAGATTACTAATATAACAAAAGTGAACTTTCAGGTAAAGATAGTGCTACCACAATATTTTATTTGTTTTGTATTCCAATGTATGTGCTTAAGAAGAACATTGCCAAGGAAAAAACGTACTGTGTGAACGAATTTACACTGTTAGGTATTGTAATAGATACTAATGTAAATTGGCAATCACATGTTAAAAAAACAAAAACTAAACTACTATCACTAACGTATGCACTCCGCGAAGTAAAAAAGACGACTGATTTAAAAACTGCAATCATAAGTTATTATGCGAATGGCCACTCCAGGTTAACCTATGGAATTATTTTATGGGGGAATAGCAGCTATGCTCATGAAATTTTCGTAGTTCAAAAAAAACTAATTCGTATACTAGCTAATATTGATCAAATGGAAAGCTGTAAACCATTTTTTATTGAATATAAAATCTTAACCCTGTCATGTGTATACATCCTAGAAATCTGTAAGTTTGTACGAAGTAATCCACAGTTGTTTGAAACTGAAAAACCAACAAGCTCAGATTATTCAGTGCCGCCCGAAAACCGGTTGTTGCTACCTAAAACTCGACTCAAGATGTTTTCGAACAACACGTTAATTATGGCTGTAAAAATTTATAACAAGCTGACGAATGATTTGAAAACTATTAAAAGTGACATTAGATTTATACAAAATTTGAAACGATATCTTACTGACAAAGCCTACTATTCCATTGATGAATATCTAAATGATAATTATTACCCACTGATTTAAAAATCGTAATAACGTATTATTATTAATTTTAAATTTTTATGACATTAAAGTAGATATTTTACACGGTAAACATTCAATTTTATTAAAATAATGACCATTCTATATATTATATTATCTACCTATCCTCCTCTCTTCTAATTTGATGTGCACGACGGGGTCCATACCTATCTCTGTACCTATTATACTTACAAAGTTTAATTGTATGACATCTTGTACTGCATGGCTGCAATAAATATCTGAATCTGAATCTGGAATATAGCACCCAGCTGGTATACCATAAAAAAATAATTTACTGTACAGTAGGAAAATTATTCTGCGGGGAGCATGGCAATGTTGATCCGGTCACCTTGTCGGTATTTTCACCTTTTGTGAGGAATGTCTTTTTGACAACTGCATTTACACCATAGATCCTACGCCGTGTTTTAGATCCCTCTACCCTCTTTACTAAAGTCAAAGAGAAACGGTCTACCCGATGTTAACGTCGATGTCTCGCGTTTTACAGGAGGAGTGGAACTCCGCGAGGATGTGCCGCTGAAGGCGAGTGGGGAAGGGGCAGGGGGGAGGTGGGGCGGAGGGGCGGCGTGCTGCGCGGGAGGGCCGCGGCTCATCATCGCATGCTTCGCCGCGCTCACTGCCGCCATCACGCTGGCCCTCTTCACGCAGATCTATTACGGAGACTATGAGGCCAGTACCTGTTTAACTTGTCTAGGGTAGAATGTGAGGGTAGGTATATGTAAAGCTTGTGTTGCAGGTAGTCCCGCACGGCAGTGTGTCGTCATCGTTCGCAGCGTGTAGTCGCGCCGGCACGGACGCGCTGAAGGCGGGCGGGCGCGCGCTGGACGCCGCCGCCGCCGCCGCGCTCTGCCTCGCCGTGGCCGCGCCGCATCTCACCTCGCTCGACGCGTATGTGCCACACCTACCTACTTAGCTTACCTTCACACCATGATTCTACATAAACCAGCAAAATTACATAAGACCCTGAATCACCAACACCAGAACATCACCATGCATATTCAAATTCTTTATTTGCTTATACATGGGTAAAATTAAATTACAGATGTTATTGTTAACAATGTTTCGTTCGCCATGTTCCAACCAGTTTGAGGTATGATACGATACGATAACTCTTTATTGCATACCAATAAAATTACCGATAAAAGCACTCAAGTGCGCTAACTTAAAAATAATAATTAAACAATGAGGCCAATTCGAGATTAATTCGATTTAACTAAACTTTAACCTAATAAAAAATAATTTTCCGTGAAAATAAGCTGTGTCATAGTCAAACTGTATTTTATTTAAGTGAAGTGACCATAGAGAAACACATTAGATTCGAGAGATCCTCAATGATGGATTGTATTTAAAATTATAAATCGATATCATAATGACTGATCATATAATTTGTTTAGCAAAATACTGATTGTAAAAACAAGGGTATCTTTATTGTTATATAATCGAGTTTACGTGTGGCGTTATATCATATATATCTCTCGGATATTTCGTATGGTTTTTTCTCGATATCATAAGTTTTAATAGCAAAGCTCTCTTAACACGGGCGAGAAGACACAAATGACTAAAAAACACTTGGTTCATCGTAGCCATTCCAGTCCCCATCTTGCAGAAACTTCTCTTATCTCGTGATTCCGGTTAGGTTACCTCGTCATTATTGTGGTACATCCACTATCACGATGTCCTTTAGTACACTTTCTAAGGTTATGTAATCATCTGGCATCATCATGATCACCTTTGATAGCACGTGGCATGGTGAACAACTATTTTAGAATCTATGAAATAAGGTCAACTTCTAATCTTGTAGGCTTGTGCCAATATCTTGCAATCATAAAATCACAGTTTCGTAATAGGATCGCACTGATGTAGACTGATTAGTTCACAGTCCTCACGTCATGTGTTAACTGTCATAGGTGGTGCCTGTTCCGATGGTCGGTAGAAGAGTGCCGAATCAACTGCAGTGTCTAATGACGTTAGTACCACTGACTAAAATGACACACTAGAAATAACACCGACAAATCTTAGTGTTGCCAGTCTCGTAGAAAACTAACTCCAGTTACCCAATTGATGTTTTAAACGTTAGTTATTTGATGGCTTGATGGACGCTGAGAAGAGCCCGATGTGTTGCAGTCTGTGTTACCTACCACCCTCAACTAGCAAACCTGTCACCAAGCTCCTAACAGTGCGTTCCGGCAGCAGGCCTTGAGATCCAGTAAAAACAGGCACATGAGACTCAACAACTGTGTGTCTCAGGGTGACGGGCGCAGTGCAGTTTATCACTTGTGATGAAATACATCTGTTATACCACTTAACATTAGGTGGCCCTCGTGCTTGTTCCGTCACAATCACAATAAAAAAAACTAACACAGAATGGATACTGGCTCTTAAAGACAGCTGCTGAAACACACAGGTACTTGGTGACAGATTTTCCACTTGAAGATGGTAGTTAGCTACGCAGGCATTCTGCCTGAAAGCAAAACGCGCTACCACCATATTGAAATGACATGCCATTCTAAATTGACAACCAGGACCGATGACTCCACTTCCTCTCAATGCAAGGAAACACTCACATTTTTTGTAGTAAATGCCACTAACAACTATTTATCCTAACAACTCAAGCGCTTAACTCAGTTTTTTGACGATGTTTTGAGAATGCTGACCGCAAACCTCATCTAGTAATTATTTACCAAGCATATGATGATGTGGTGCAGAAGCTATCTTGATATAAAAAAAAAAATATGCCTGCAATCATTATATTTGATTCGATTCAACGCTCATCGATTATTCTCTAGAATATCTCTGGTAAAGTAAACAAGAAAGCCCACTTTAATCTTAGCGATTAAAATTAAATTAGTTCAACTTATTCCGAATACCAAGTAATGGATCTGACTGGACTAAGACCAATTATAGTTAAGTTTTAATCAAGTTCGTGATATGGAATCGACCCCAATGGCAACACAATCGGCATAATATGCAACATTATTTTATAAAAACTCATGCACCTATTTAATTAAACCAGTAATATAAATTAATAGACTATATTTTGCAAACTTTGTTTAATGTTTAAGATGACATAGACTAATTGCACATTTTGATTAATGATTCATTCCAAAACAAGTCAGACAGTATTTTTGTGATTTAATTAAATAAACAATAACATATCAAAATATACACAAAATATTTATACTAGAAATACATCATAAGTATTAAACTTTTTGAAGCGCTCGTAGCGAAGTTTACTTAGCTGATCTTAACCGATCAGCAAAGTTAAGCTCGTAGCACACATATCAACTCGTAAACGGAACGTAAACGTATCAACTCGAGCCGTTCAGTATTCTTTGTATGAAACTCCCTACTGTAGCCCAAGCACAAACATTTCGATAGTCCGTAACGTTATCGTATCGAGTTCACCGCCCGTTTAAGCAGGAGGCAATGGTTGACAGTACGCCGCATCGTTTGCTGGCTAACGTGAACTCGATAGGATTACAAAAGTGACGTCATCCAGCGTAAATCACAACAATCATACCTTTTTTCTAAGACCTAACAACTCATTCGAAAAGAGGTTTTAAGTCTTATTTTGCCTATAAAAGTTCCTCTCACTGAGCAAGTAATATTAAGAGTTGGCACGGACCTTGTTGCTTTGAAACTCAGATTTGAAGTTATTTTATACCAACCATTACAAATGAAAACTATATTTCCAACACAATAATAGTGACATTTGTGAGTGTTGTACTACTGATTCCCTAAAATCGATTAGTTACAATGAAATCGATTCCATTATAATCGATATAGGAAAAAATGGTAAGAAGGTTGGGTTTATAAAATGTATGTTAAGGAAATATAAAATAAAACAAATATTTCACACAGATTTAATAATTTATTCAAAATTATCAAAATATTTTATCGTGCGATATATTTTCGCTAGTATCGAAAACCGTATTATTGGGGTATGTATACATAGTTCCAAAGTAATTTGTGTACTAGAACATCTTTACAATACATATTTTTCATTGTACATAACAGTTTTCAATATATAATACTTATTTTCTAATTGTCGTATATGTAAAAGTAAAAAATACTGCACGTAAGTTGCACTAGTAAACTTGTCATCAACTGTTAACAATTATTATTATTTGTAGTTCAATCATAAAATGTAGTATTTCTGACGCACCTTTTTTAATTATATATAGACTGTTGACTTTTAAAAACTTTTTTGGTGTAGGTAGTTGAATTATTTAGATATTTAATTTAATCTTGCAGCTGATCTATTTCATTTGTATTGCAAGAAGCTTCTTCTGCACTGATTTGTTTTATTTATTGATCCAATTAATATTTTTCTGCGTAACATATGCATATCTGAAATTACAAAAATAGTTTATTTAACTGCACTCGAAAGTTGGTTAATTTTAAAATCAAACAATGTAGAGTATAGTATTATAAGTATTTAAATAATTGGGATTGTATGTTGATACACATGTTGATTTTATATAGTATTGAGGTGACATAGTACCTTAAATGCCATGCCAAAGCTCTATCGATTCAGCATTTACTTTGAAAGTATATAAGCGACGGAGTTTTGTTTAAATGAACTGAAAAAAAAACAACTCAGATTATTATCACAAGCATAGATATGACGTTATTTACGCTATTTATTATTAATTGTATAATATTTAGGTCGATTTACATGTGTTAGATAATAAATATTGCTCTAGCCGTTCAGTTAGCAAGTACTGTGCCAGTTATGTAGAGAAAAGTTGATAATACCTGGTGTTTCAAAATGCTTTTGAGCTAAAGATGTAAATAACAGTCCCTAAAATACACATGTTAAGTTTCGTGGCATAATAAAACATTCCGCGTGATGGTTTATGATCACCAGCATCGAATATGATATTTCCTAACTTATTGACACTATGAAAAAGTATATGTACCCATACCACTGACATTATAAAAAATTGATACTACAAAGGTATCGATACTCTCCTTGAGCAACACTAAACTTACTTAACGTTACGTAAATATTTGTAATTTATATACAAATATATGTAAGTACAGCAATTCGCATGATAACACATACCTACTTAAATTACAATAAAAACCAAGCGATCATTAGCTCTGAAACAATAATGTAATTTTAATGACATATTTTCATCAACTCACCGGTTCTGGATCTCATGGAAATCTATTGTTTAAACATTTTTATTTGTGTTTCGACACCACAGACTTCGCATTTTCTTTGCGATTTCCGTATTGTATTGATGTTCACTATGAAATATTAAAATTTTTGGATAAAATATATTTGAGGTGATATATTTACTAAGTGCCATGACATACATTATGACATAGAGAAATGTAATATACCGGAAACAATATGATTAGTCTATAGCCATGACAGTCCAGTTGAGTTGTCAAGGTGACAATGACTCGTATCGTATTTGGTAATTTTGGACAAAAATCGGTAAGTACACCTGCAATACTTTACCTTATTTTAAGGTTGGTGACGCTGGACTCGTTCCTCTATGATTGATATTCGTCAAATTTAGCTTTTTATTTGGTGAAAACCAAACATATTTTTTTCCGGTATGTTACTTTTCTCTATGCGTTACTTGCTCAGTGAACCAAATTTTATTGTAACATCATTAGAGGTATTAAAATACAACATTATATATAAATTATGAGCTATAAATTCTCAAGCCAAGAATCTACGCCACTGATAATTTACTATATGAATTACAAACAGCTACTATTACACCTTTAAACAGAGGGAGGAGTTTCAAGAAACCCTGAAGGGCCGCCAGCCGGCGTGAAGTGTATTTTGCGCTTAATTTTATGGTGTTTCAGCAGAAAAATAGGCTATTGAGTTCAAGCAGTGCATTCTATAAGTTCTAATTGTTCACTAAAGGTGATTCCCGACAGAACTTTCGTCTCCAGCGGTATTTTACCGTCTGTTCTGGGAAAGAAGAATGCTGTGAAAACCTGGAGTGCGTAGTAATGTACCTACCTAACAGTTTTGCAAAGACAAACCACGTAGCATTTCATGAATGCGCCGTTACTACAAATCGGGAGTGCTGTGACTTGTAACCGTCTAGGCTTAGTGTTGTTTTAAGTTCATATTAATTTTAGGATAATTAAAGCGTTTATTTTGTATTAGTCAGCTTATGGTTGGTTTTTTTTTTTATTACATTACCAAAAATAAAGAAATTACTTAACTGTTGGTGTAGTTTTGTCTTTTTATTCATCTACTTTCCTTTATTTTTAAGGAATAGTGTGGCAAACGAGCATGATATCGAACTTACCTAGCCTATAAGATCAGAGGGGGAAGAAAAATGCTTCTCACGGCCTTGCTATGAGTTCGCCACCCAATAGTCTTTTATGCGCCACCAATAGAAGCACACACTGATCCATCTCATCATCACTGTTGTATGCTCAATGCGTGGCAACATCCCACTCACACCGACCTTAGTAGTGGCATGCTGCCACGAATTTTGTCTTAGTCGCGTTTCACAACATCCAACGAGATATCCTATTATCCCTAACCCACGAACTGTTAGGTATATAGGTACCAATAAATGAAACGCACAATTGCACTTCGTTTATTTTTATTAAGAACCAAAAGTCCAATAACACAGCTTCTACGTTTCACACTAAAATCTTCTTCTTCGTAGTGGTTAGAATGTTGGCGTGAGCATGGTCATCACCTCAGAGTTCGTAGGTAGTTAGTCTGACAATCTGTTGGTATTCCTTTCGTGTCGCTGCCTGTGTTCTTCTGGTGCATTTGTTAACAGCTTTGGTTGATCTTGAAATCTTGAATGGATAGGTGATCTTCTTTGAGCCTTATTGTTTTCAATTTGACCATGCACAATGAAGAATTTCATAGCAACATTATTGCGCCGCAAGACATATCCAACGAGCGAAATTGGTGTAAATGTGGGCTGGAACGGTGGAATATGGACGCTGTTTGATGCAGAGTTTTGGAAAATGTCCTGAATTGGGTTCATCGTATATTAGCATCACTTCCCCCCAGTGCCATAAATTAATAAATACCTACTATGCGCCTGGTAAACGACATGGTACAATACTACTTCTAATCTTGCTGCCATGTTTGTAACTCTTTTCATAGGTAAATTATGAATGAACAAACACAATAATAACATGAATTATCGAAGTTTTACCACAACTGAATATGTTACGTCAGCCATCTGACTGAAAATTTCTCAGCGACATGACATTCGTAGATTTTTGACAGATCCTCGATAGCCAGCCTTCGAGCTTACGTTAGAATTAGGTTCGTGCTCGCGATTTCATACTAAACTTTTTACGTGACAAAACATTCACGTTAAAACCTCGACACGTTAGTTGTCAAAACCTTTTTTTCTGTCAAAATTTAGTTCCTTTTACGCACTGTAGAGGCGCTGATCAAATCCTATACAAAATGGTGACATTTCGATACGTTTACGAAACGGTTACGATTTCGCAAGTTATTCGTGCTTGGGCTACTGCAACGCACACTTATCGGAATCGTAACGTAATCGCCTCGCCTCGGGACAAGCTCACAAACCGCAGTACGGTGCGTGGTCGACTTGCCGTACCCGCGCTTACGTCTCTCCGTACGCTGTCTTACGACTCTCCGTACCCTAGCTTGCGTTTCTTCGTTCCCGCCCCCGGCCCCGCGCCGCGCCGCGGCCTGCGCTGTGAACGTGCTTGTCATTCACAAGATCTTTAGACATATCTACTTATATAATTTGTGCACAAGATAACTTCCAGCCGAGTTGCGCGCGAGTTTATAGGTTAGATTCCAAACAAAAACTAACGATGGAAAAGGAGAAACTAATCGAAGAAGTGAGACAATATCCATGTTTATATGATTTAAGTGATTCGAAATATAGCGACAATTCGAAAAAGGACGAGGCATGGAGACAAATTAGTGCTAATTTAAATCAATCTGGTAAGTATTTCATTTTTTATTTAAGTAGGTAGTTACCTGTTTACTTTACTTTACCTGTTTAGTTTGATGTCTATTTTTCGTATAAAATTTTGATAGATAATAATTAGGTAAGTTAAACAAATGAGTTTTAATAATTGGAGAATAGAAATAAAACATAAATAATAAAATAATTATAATATTTTACGATAATTATCATGGTAAATTAACACCTACGATTCTGCCACGGAACTCGTCCAGTAGAAGTTTGGAAATAATTTTTAAACATTTCTCGTACGTTGAAAGCTGTACCCGTATAGTTACTACCAATATTTGGTAATGGACTTAATAATCGGTCTTCGCCGAATTCAACTGAAATTTCCTGTTCTGTTCTGTTCTGTTCGGTTCCTGGTACGACTTTCCATTGACGGCCGTCGAGTCCAGGGGGTAGAGGGGGTGGGGAGAGGGGTGGAGGGGTACCACTCCCCCCTCTTCAAAGGAAGAGTCCCGCATCCCCCCCCTTTTTTACTTATTTTAAATTTTCCTCATTTTCTGGATTAAAATTAAAATAATAATTTTAAAATCGATTGCCATTAAGGAGGGCAGTGGAAGGGGAGGGTCATCTCTTCCCTTTCCCACCACTTTTATTACAAGGTAATGCATAGTTTTCGAGTTATGCATATATTTGTAAAATCATCACCTCACTTTTTGTAACACTCCACTGATCAAATTTATTGTTTTGTTGGATGTGTAACAGATTTCTTAGCGCTTCGCCGGCCGCTGCCGCGGCACGCTCGCTACGCTCGCTCGGCTCGCGCGTTGTGTTGTCGCAGTTTCAACCTAACCTAACCTGTTTTTTTAATACAAAACGTTACCGAACGAATTCCACTTGACGCCAATTATTATCGCCGTTTTTTCGATTATTTTTACCACATTTTATATCTATGGTTCATATTAAATGTGGAACCATAGACGCAAAATTATCGACAATATCGAAATTAGCGTCAAGTGGAATACGCCTTTAACCGTTCATAAAACGAAACGTTCATTGGCGAGAATTCTATATTATTTAGCATTAATATTGCAAAATAATTAATTTTCAATATTTTTTTTCTCAAAAACTACGCATTTTCTGATTTTGAAACTTTGCAAGTGTGCTTATAATAATGTAACCTCTCTGTGAAAAAAATATCAACCCTCAACTCGACGTCAGGCAATGGAAAACTGAGCCCGGTTCCTGAATATTCATCTCTATGTTATATGTTCTCATCATGTTGTGTAAAATGCAAGTTGTTAATACCACTTTATCTACAAACTTAGGATGCCAATTAATATTACAGTTGTAAATCGCAAACTTTTGATACATAATTCCAAAAGTGTTTTCCACAACTCTTCTAGCTCGCGATAAACGGTAATTATATTGCAGTTCAGGATCTGAAACGCCGTGCTACGACCTTAAAGGTCGTAGCACACATAATAAGCAACGTCGCGCGCGGTCATGAGCTGGACAGGTGACCGCTATTGACTGAGCGCTTCCGTGCTTCGGAGGGCACATTAAGCCGTCGGTCCCGGTTGTTGTCTAAGGATGGCAGTCGTTATAGCATGGTGGTAGGGCATTTTGCGAATGCCCGCCTGGCTAGCTATCACCCTCAAGTAGAAAATCTGTCGCCAAGCACCTAACGGTGCGTTCCGGCAGCTGTCCTTGAGAGCCAGTACTTCTAGGTTAGCCTGAACAACATCTTCGACCACATCATGATCACTATCAGGTGAGATAGTGGTCAAAGGCTAATCTTAAAAGCATTAAAAAAAACATCCATCGTCAATATTAGAGTCATGTCAATTTAAAATTTTATCGTCTTAAAAATCATTCATGGATAATAAGCCATATGTTGTCAAAAATAATTTAAACTTGGTTTTAAAGACACTGAAGCTATTTGTTTATTTAAAGCTATCTGGAACTTTGTTATATATTTTAGGTGCCATATGTATTTTCGAAATCCTAAGCTTCTAACGTTATATTAGAAAAAAAAATACACTTTTAACTAGGAAAAATATTAAAAAGTATTAAACTTTGAACAGCCAGAGACTTAGCACATATTAAGATCAGCCCATCATAACACTGCTGGTTTGGAAAAAGCTTGGCATAAATAGGTATATTATGGTTTACAAGAAACTGTCTCTTTTATATTGCATATTGCACGTACACACTTTTATTTATCCTTAAAGGCCGATTTTTGCATTAAACTATTTTTCTCAGAAGAACTACAAAGGTAGTGTTATGAATTCAATTCAAATAGTCTTCAATGCTCAACTCTTGTTCACAATCATAGTATCTTTCATACTATATTTTCGCTTTAGTATAAACGCCATCTGCACCCTTCAGTCGACACTCCATGCGGGTTGACTATGTCTACACTTTTAGAACCTCAACTAGAAGCCGTCAATAGTGCCATCTAACAGTTAAGAGTGGAATTACTTACTCGTACTGAAATGTTGCTGGATAATTGCAAATCTTTTACCGTCTGCCTATAGAGGGCGCTTTCATATTTGCTAATATTATTTCCATCACCACTCATATAGGTTGTATACAATATGTTACACGCATGGAAACAATAAGTACTATGTTGTACGTAGTACATAGTACTTGTTTATTGTTTAAACAGCGCAGCGCACGTTAGTACTTAACGTATGCGCTGCACAATGCTGAGCATACTCCTTTTGCCTTTTGTTTTATTTATTTTTAATTGCTTGTCAATTCTCTTATGTTTGTAATTTTATTTCTGTGTATGAAGGCAATAAATGGCTATTTTATTTTAGTTATTTATTTATTTACTTATTGCTTCCATGGTTACACAATATGCGTGGTGAAAATTCGATACAATATAAAAAATTAAAAATTAGACTTATAGGGCGTATTCCATTGGATACGAATTTCGTTATTTTCGATAATTTTGACCACATGGTTGTGATCACTGTGATCGTTTGCAACTGTTCTCCTCTGTTCCATTTAGGATAAGAACTCTAAGAATGCCACTAAAATTTGCCACCTCTGTCACTTTTGAGATTAGATGTAGGTAATTCAAACTGTTCCAGTAGCTTCATAGTGTATATGGCGAAAATAATGCCAAGACCCAAGTGAAACTACTTTTTGGGAGTATGATCTTTTTTATCGTTTTTGGCGAATTTAACTTCAAATGGTACGCACCCTTAGTCAATCACCCTAATTTGGCATAAGCTTGTACAATAGGCCGTATTTCACTTGACGCCAATTTTGTTATTTTCGATAATTTTGACGACATTTTGCGTCTATGGAAGTAATAAGTACTACGTTGTATGTAGTACTTCTTAGTTCCATGATGATTCCATATTTAATACACAAAATGTGATCAAAATTTTCGAAAATAACGAAATTGTCGTCAAATGGTATACGCACTAAGTAATATAGTAGCACCAACTTAACTGTGCAGTTCTCGAGGGCGCTACTGGTCAAGGAAATCAACTACAAATTGTCACAATTTGAGGGAAAGTTTTAGTTCTTTTTTCTGCCGCCTGAACAGATAAGTTGGTGGGACTGTATCACGACTTGTTTAAAATTAAGCCTACTGGCATATAGTGTGTGTTCCCTTTAAAAGTGCATGCATGTGTACTTATATCCTATTTGAAACTATAGATTATAATGTTTATATTTCGATTATGGAATAATTAAACACTACATAATTCAATTTAATGCAATACGAGTAATACAAAGTTCATTTCACATCAAAGTTTAAGGTCAGCAAAAACAATTCATAGTCTATACTTGCATAATATTTTTTTTGAATTTATCGTAAAGAGCATTTTTAATTTAGTTTGGCAAGCGATAAAACAAAACGACTGGAGTATATAATGCACTCTTATGGTTTGTTTTAGCTTTAGGATTAGTTGGCACTAGGAGGGCGTTTTTATTCTTGATGGTGACGTCATGCAACTTATACTTTTTTTCTAATAGTTAGGCTGAAATTCAGAGACATTTGTGTAAGACGGGCAAAGACCAGTCTTAGCCAAGCGTCCGCTAAGCCAATCTGCAAATTTCATATTCAGAGATATAGTCCTAGTCCTACTTACCTCGCTCTTAGCTTAGATTACACTCTATTATCTATGGCACATTTTTCACTTATGGAACGTTTATCGGTTCTTGTTTATCTGTGCATCCTGACATAAAACGAAAACGACAAGAACAACAATATATAAAATGTGATTTGAGTGAGTGAAACAAAATACGTGTTATGTCTACCTAACTACAAGTTGACAAGACGTCATGTCGAAGATATAAAGCGGGAATATTTTTAAACTGAAAATTTCAATTCAATTTCAATAAAATCTTCAATTTTGCTCACTTGGCGGCGCCACTTCTGCTTTGAGACAGGCTAAAGTAGTCGATTTCCACTACTTGGCTTAGCATAGCACACGCTAAGTTTAAGCGCTGTATCAGATGTCTCTGAATATAATTATGAGGCTAAGCGCTACATTTTGACAGATTAAAGCATTAGTTCACGCTTAGATTTGTCTCTGAATCTCAGCCTTAGAGTTGTGTGTAACAAACATGCAAGACTCTTTGTTAACTATAAAGTCTCACATGCCACAACACATTCGTAAATAAAGTGTTTCATTCCCATCCTTAGTAGAAAGAGGTGTACAGAGATAACTGCATGATGTGGAAAGAGAAAGAAATGCGGACGCGGGTTCGAATCCCGCACATGACTAAAATTTTTCGTATCGTATATTTCTGATTTTGTAAGAAATAAATGTCTTTGATTTTGTGTTATTTTCCAAAATTTGTATTTCGTATAGCGTTAATTATTATTATGTTGAATTAGTACTAATGCTTATGCTAAAACTGAATACAAAAAAAAAACTTACTCAGTGTGTTTCATTGTCTGCTCTCAATATTTGGAATATTTAACAATATTTCGAAACCCAGCTTCCTAACACAGACTTAGACACTAATTATACCATAGGTACTAGTTATTATCGCATTTCACTATAGGGTGTTCAATGTATTTATATGCCATTTTATTTGTACAAATGTTGAATATAATTTATGAAAGATCGACAATAGTCTCGTTTAAGTACGAATTTGACGTAGAGCTATATTTGGCACGGTATATAGGCTACTAATAGTGTTTAAAAAATCAATAAATGGAACTGACAGCTGACTTCATCGCTTAAATGTGTGAAATAACTTGTTGAAGTCGGTACCATGATGGTTCAAAAGTACTTAATATCACAATATTGTGCACATGGTAACGACTCTGACAAGTTATTTCACACATTTGAGTGGTCAATACGGTTACATTTTTTTATATAAAAAAAAACAGTTTTTATGTGTCCCTTGCTACTTATGATATCGATTATCATTCACTGTCAATGACTATATCATCAAGATAGGAAAATACTTTTCACTTATTGGAGTGTAACTCAAAAACTGCTTCATCGATTTTGACAACATTTAAATGGAATTTAATGGAACACGGCGAGCATCAGCTTTAAAATAAAAAAAAGGAACATTAAATTCGGTTCATCCGGTCAAAAGTTCTGAAGTAAAAATATTTTTTTATGTTATTTTGACGGAACAATCTAAAGGCCCACCTAAAGTAAAGTGAATTAACCTCTGCCTATAAGAGTTGCAATTCATCACAAGTCACGAATTGCACTGCGCCCGTCACATTGAGACATAGTTGTTAAGTCTCATTGTGCCTGTAATTTCACCGGCTCTCAAGGACTACTGCCGGAACACACCTTTCGGTGCTTGGCGACAGACTTTCTACTTGAGGGTGGTAGCTAGCCAGGTGGGCAATCGCAAAATGCCCTTCCACCATGCGGTGAAGCTCAAGCCGGCGGTGGGGATCGAACCAGGGTACTGCGGCACGGCAGTCCATAGCTATTACCACTCGGCCATCATTGCTTCATATATATTCATATATTTGACATAGAACTAAATTATTTTAGGAGCGGTTCGATGGTATACTGGGAGTACCGACAGTTGCGTACGCAAAAGCCTGTACTGGCGGAATGGGGTGGGGCCCCATTGCAGGCGGGAGCGGGCCCAGTGGAGGCGACGACGGCAGCGAGCTTGCGGCCGCCGCGCCTTGTGGTGGCGCTAGCGGCACTGCACGCAGAGTACGGGAAACTGCCTTGGTCACGCCTCTTGCAGCCTGCCATTGATCTAGCAAAGTAAGCAAGAGCTAGCTACCTGCTTGTAAGCGGTAGTAGAAATGTTGTTAAAATGTTATGTTTATCAATTGAATTTATACTTTCTATTGGCACGAAAACTCCAATACCAAATAAAATAAAAAGTGAATACTTATCAAGAACTGTTACAAAATCATTAAATATATTCACTTCAGCTTGGTGGCCAACACGTGCCGAGGCACGCAGGTATTTGTAGGTGGATGGAGGGACGGCTTCAGGCGGGAGGAAAAAACAACATGCTTGGAGCATCTTGACAGGGCACTAAGCTGTGAAGCTTTTGAAAAGTTTAATCAAATGTGGGAACGACTAGCTAGTACTTCCTATGCTCTCCACAGGATCTCACATTTTTTGCCGAAGATGCTATACGATCGTACTATACGATAACTCTTTATTGACACCAAAAACAGGAAATTACAAAGAAACTATAACAATAGTTAGGCATTAAGGGCGGCCTTATCGCTAAAACAACCTTTGAATGCAAAGACAATAAACATATAAACATTAAAAAAAGAGAAAAAATATTAAATATAATAATAATGTCGGAGAGAAGTATTAATTAAGGGTGGAGAGGTAGTAATGGGTGACCTGCACTCTAAAAACACTGAGTGATTGGGCACTTCTGATTGTAACAGAGAGTGCGTTGCATAGGCGCACCGCCTGTGCAGAAAATGACGATTTATAAAATACTGTATTGTGCGCTGGTGAGTGAAGGAGATGGTTATGTGATGACCTAAGAAAAAAAGAATGGGTAGAGGGCAGAAACATAAAACATGCCTTTAATAAAGAGGGGTAGAAGAATTTAACAAAATGTTATAGAGAAGAGTAAGTATATCAGTATTCCGACGGAGACGTAGGGGGAGCCACTTGAACTTTCTTCAAAATTGGGAAAAGTAGTCATATTTTCGTAGGCCGAAAATGCAATCGATATGTGCGCGTAAATAAATGGCGACGCCGCGCCGCGCGGCGCCATGCGCCATTGCGGTCAGTTCTGTCATTCCGGATGAGGGTAAAGCCAGGAAGAGAGTAAGAGGTAGAGGTAGGAGACCTTTTATTTATCAAATGACATGTTGGCGTCATTAATAAAACCCGGATAATATTTCGGAATACTCTGGGGATTTGTATGTATTACATTCAAATTGTTGGTAAGAGGGAGTGCACAAAAAACTTACAAAGAAACATTAATAGCATGAATTTAAAAGCAGAGCAGAATACAGAAAAACAGAATGCTATTTTGTGATATCACATGATAATTAGTGTAGAAGCTAGAAATATTATAATTTTCCGTTTCCGGAACACACCCGGTACTGGGAACGTAGCCCGAGCCGTCAAACAAACGTCTGTTTCGCATCGTAACGTTAATTTTATCTGGCATGCGGCATGTCAAGTGTCAACAGAGTGAAATGGAACAAACAAAACAAAAACAAACATTAATGCAATAAAAGAAAGAAGAAACCAAACAAGTAAAGGGGTTTTGCGTATTTTCAATTTGAAACGGCATACTTAGTACAGTGATTGTACTTATGTACGCTACCCACTATTCTGCACAATATTATTTATATATAATGCACAATATTATCACTATACGCAAACAAATGCGAATGGAAGTACAAACATTAAATAATGTGGCACTACAATATACCTACCTACAGGTACCCTCGCCTCCATGAACGCTTGATGCCTAGGCCTTGTCAGAAATTCGGACTGCGTAATAGAAGTCCCCTTAAGAGATGATTTAGCCAACCATATCTTATTACGCTCATCAAAGTTTTATGATTTCACTAAAATAGGACTGGGCTTAACGCTGGTGTTGCGGCCCATTCTCTGGCAGCGATTTATTGAGTTGACTGCAAAATGAGGCAATTTAATTTGCTTGCAAACATTATAGACTATATGTGCAGCCAAATCTTGCTGCTTCTCCACCTTCACACTAAAAAGCAAGATTTTTTGAAGACTATTCATCTCCAGATTGCCAAATTCTGTGCAAGGATTCCCAGTTGTTGTTGGAAACCAGGAAAGATTTCAGCAGTAAATACTTTAAATGTTGCAAATTTGCCCGCCAAGCTTTTTTTTTTTATGTTGTTGTGAAGGAACAAGCGCGAGGCCCACCTGATGTTAAGCGGTATCCTCTGCCTATAACAGATGCATTTCATCACAAATGACGAACTGCACTGCGCCCATCACCTTGAGACATACCTGTTAAGTCTCATTTTGCCTGTTATTTCACTGGCTCACAAGGACTGCTGCCGGAACACACCGTTAGGTGCTTGGCGACAGATTTTCTACTTGAGGGTGGTCGCTAGCCAGGCGGGCATTCGCAAAATGCCCTTCCACCATGCGGTGAAGCTCAAGCTCTGGGCGGGATTCGAACCATGGACCTGCTGCGCGGCAGTCCATAGCCAATGCCACTGAGCCATCACTGCTTCAAAAAAAAAAAGCCAAAGCTGCTTGTAGTGTTACTTGAGAGAGGAGTCTTGTGAAGCTCACCTTCAAATTGATCCATATGCCTGTTGAAGTCAAAGTCAAATCTACTTGGCAGTAATAAGTGAAGTATGCTCACTAATTTATTCTAAAAAAAAAATAAGTTTTGATACTAGTACCCGCCCAGAAGGGAAACAATTAAGATCTGTGGTGGATTGTGGGTGGGTAGCCAGTTATTCTCACTTAAAAGTGACAAAAGACCTTTAGTAAGTTTTCACTATTATTATTTTGATTTTTTATTTCATTTGTTGTAATTATATTATTTTTTGTTTAATTTGTTTGCTTGCCTCATCAGGAAAAAACGTAAGTATCAAATCAAAGAGATAATAATTTTCACAATATTTCAGCGAAGGTTTCACGGTATCGGAGAGCCTGGCGCTGGCCCTGGCGGCACAGCCCCCTACAGCGGCGCCTCCCCCTCCCCCCGGCTCGCTGAGTGCGGCGCCGCAGCTCGCGGCGTACCTCAAGTCGCTGCAACACAATACTAGTGCAGGTACCCATACGTTATCGCGCTTGCAAGTTCACCAACAATTGTATGGTCCATGTTCAATTATATCTTTGTAAACACCCATACCGGACCACGCAGAAAATTTAGCTAAATAAAGTTTGTAAGCATGCAGATCTAGGTAATTAAAGTTCACTTTCAATATAAGAGTATATATTTATTACTAATAATAATACTCTTTAGAGCACTCAATTATTGTATCGGGCGGGAAACAAACCCACATCTCCAGATTTCGCACTGTAAATTATTAATTATACTTCTCGGCGATAGGAAAAAAATATTTATTTTTATGGGATACTAACAAAGTAATAATAGTGACTAAAATTTATTATTTAACAGAAAGATTATTTTGAAGTAATATTTGAATGTTCCAATTTTAAATATGGCTCCACATTTTAAATTTCTGAAATTAGAACGAAAGGAACCTTTTATTTGTCATACACAAGAAGACGAGATATCCGACGCAGACTGGAAACAGTGTTTCAAATATTGACGTTTTTCATTCATATTTGACCTCAATCGTAACTTATAGTAAGAGACGATATGGCGAACAGGTTTAACTCTGACACTGAATTCTTAGTCAGTCTGAGGTTTGACCTTAAGTAGATAATGACATTCAAGGACATCTGCTGAAATTCACTGTTAGGTATATATGATGTGATAGTGACATAGGTGACAGGTCGAATGAGAGAACTTACTGTGATAAAGTGCCATATCGGTTATCGCGCAAAACCATTAACCGTTTTTTGCGCAGTTGGATAAAATCCTATGTCCTTCCCCGGGTCTCAAACTATTTCTGTACCAAATTTCACCCACATTGGTCCAGTAGTTTCACCGCCCATACAATGCAATATACAATTAATCAAAAATTTCCTCTTTATTATATTACTTTATAAGTTTAGATTTATATGTTTTATTGGTGTTTTTTTTTTTAACCTTCAATGACAATTTTGTTCACATTTTGTCCAAGATATAATAGAAACCAGTTAGTAATAGTTTTTAACGTACCGTAATTTCTGTAATAACACCTGTCAAACAAATAAGTTTACATAAAATATCCGCTCGTCAATGAGACTTTTCCTTTGGTAGTAATTTAGTAAACATTAAATGTAGTTTTGCAATTGTTTAAAAAAAACAACATAAACGTGTTACAGAGCTATCAGCAGCGTGGGCAGCGTGGGGCGGAGTGCGCAAGCGCAGCCCGCTGGAGGCGGCGGCGGGTGTGGCGCGAGTGTACGCGGGCGGGGCCGCTACTGGCGCCGCGCTGCACGCGCTCTCTGTCGCACTCGACCCTCCGCCTCACGATCTCGATGATGCCTCACATAGGTAAACTTTATGGTTTGCTCTAATGTCAAAAATAACCATGAGCTCAATTATATGTCCAAATATGAGTAAATGCACGGTGGTAGGGCATTTTGCGAATGCCTGCCTGGTCAGCTACTGTTGAGAGGAATTTTATGGATCGAATATAATAAAACGTATTACATGTTTGAAACATTCATATTGACATAGTAGGAATGACAGGGTAAAATAAAGTATTATAAAAAGCAAAGATTAAGAGAAAAACCTTCTTCAACATCCTCCCTTTTTCGATAATCTTTATCGTATAATTCCCACCATTCCTGAAATTAGATCCAGTCTGGGTTTATGCACAGGCTTAGTCAAAATATCAGCACACTGGTATTCTGTGGGAACATACTTAACTTGAAGTTCTTTTTCAGTAACTAATTCCCTTACATAAAAATGTCTAATAGAAATGTGCTTTGTGCGACGATGTAGCTCTGGGTTTTGTGCAAGCTTTATAGCAGCATCATTATCAACTTGTAAAGTAGGGACTTCTATCAAAGTAGTAATTTCATTGAAAAGTCTCTTCAGCCAAACAATCTCACGAGCTGCTTCACTAGCTGCAACAAGTTCTGCTTCGGTGCTTGAGATAGCTACAGAAGTCTGTTTACGACTTGCCCAAGAGATTACTCCTCCTGCATACACGCATAAGATTCCAGAAGTAGAGCGTCCTGTATCGAAATCTCCACCATGATCAGAATCACTAAAACATTCCAAGATTCCAGTTTTGTATCCTTTTTTGTAAACAATTGCTGTATCTAGGGTTCCCTGAATGTAACGAAGTATGCGTTTAACCTTGTTAACATCTTCTAAAGAGGGATTAGTAAGTTTCCTGGATACGACACTAATAGCGTATGATATGTCCGGTCTAGTACCTGTCATTAAATAAGCTAGCGCACCAACGGCTTCACGGTAGGGAAATTTAACATCATCCTCTTTTACTGAGCATGGTTGTGCTTCTTTGATGATTGGCGTACTAACGGGTTTACAATCACTCATACCAAAGCGTTTCAGTAGTCTTTTAGCATAATGTTTTTGAGAGACTTTGATGGAACCATCGTTGTTGTTGTTGAAGATTTCCAAACCCAGAAAGTAAGAAGCTGGTTTTGTGGTTATCTTGAACTTCCGTTTCAATTCTGCCAAAAACGTTTCAGATTCCTTTGGGTTCGTTGAAGCAATTAATCCGTCATCAACATAGAGTCCAAGAATTATCTTGTTGTTAAGTCGGTTTCTAATGAACAAACACGGATCTGTGTCACATTGTTTGAATCCTAAAACTTTCAAATAATCAACAATACATTTGTTCCAACATCTTGGAGCTTGTTTGAGACCATATAAACTTCTCTTCAACTTACATACTTTAGTCGTACCATCACTGTATCCTTCTGGCTGATTCATGTAGATATCTTCATCTAATGAACCATTCAAAAATGCAGTTGCTACATCAAACTGTCTGAGGGTTAACCCTTCATTTGCAGCGATGCTAAGAATCGATCTTATTGTTGCCATTCTAGCAACAGGGCTAAATGTATCACTATAATCAACTCCTTTCTTTTGTGTATAACCTCTTACTACTAATCTCGCCTTATGTTTGTCAAGACTTCCATCAGCATGGGTTTTAACTTTGAACACCCACTTACAAGAAATTAGTTTTCTGTCTTTTGGTTTATCCACCAAAATCCAAGTTTTATTCTCTCGTAGAGATTTTAGTTCGCTTTCCATTGCTTTTGACCATTCCGCTTTCTGAGGACTTTTTATCGCTTCTTTATATGATTTGGGTTCATCAAAATCACTAACAATAGTAGACATAATAAAATCTTCAAATCGTTGTGGTGGTCGCAATGTCGATCTATCTCTTAGATTTATCGTAGAATTTCCTTGTTCATCGTCTTCATCTGAATCAACTTCTGATAATTCAGGCGTAATATAGGACTCATTAGAATCTTCTTCATTTCGACTAAGTTCATCCGATATTGTAGGCAAATTGGGAATTGTTTCTTCAAAACTCGCACCATCATTCAATGTTTGAGGCATATCTGAAATAGTTGCGTCTTGTAAAATATCCTCCCTTGCATCTAACATTGGATGATTTTCTGTAGTTTTAGGAAAAAGAACCTCCATGTCAACCATTGGACTTTGTTTTTCTGTTTCAGAGACATCTGACTCCAATCCAATAGATCTGATGACTGACTCGTTGAATATTACGTCTCTTGACCTTATCAGTGTTGGATCCGATTTATTGTTTATGCTTAGTAACCGATAACCGTCATCACCATCATAACCAATGAGAATACATTTTAGAGCTTTTCTGGACATTTTCGTTCTCTTTACTTTTGGAACATGAGCATAACATTCACTACCAATGATTCTCAAATGTTTGATTGATGGTTTCTTTGAAAACCATAACTCAAATGGCGATTTTCCTTCTATAGAAGTCGGTCCAGTTCTATTCAGAACATAAGCAGCCGTGTTGACAAGCTCAGACCAACAGGAGAGTGGAAGTTCTTCGTGAGCGTGCATCATAGTACGAGCAGCTTCTACCAAAGTTCTGTTGTCTCTCTCACTACACCCGTTCTGTTCCGGCGTATACGGCATTGTCAAACGGTGTTGGATGCCATGATTATTTAAGATTTTCTTTACAGCTTCATTTTGGAATTCTCCTCCATTATCGCTGAGAATTGTCTTTATAATATGACCAGTAGTCTTTGTTTCGTTTATCATTTCCACAAGTTTATCCTTCACTTCAGACTTGTGTTTGATGAAATAAACATGACGATACTTACTGAAATCGTCTTTAAATAAAACAAAATAACGAAACTTTTGAAATGAATTAGGGAACGGACCACATACATCAGTGTGAATGATTTCTCCTGGTGCTTTAGCTCGATCTCTTGTTCCAAATTTATATCTATGTGTTTTACCATAAACACATCCTGTACATAATTCAGAATCGAGTTTGACTTTTATACCAAGTTCCTTTTCAATCAATTGCTTCACATGTCTTTTATGCTGGTGAGCAAATCTTTCATGATAGAGTTGTAAAATATTTTTCGTTGACAGTGAGTTCAATTCAGGAGTTGAATTTATAATTGTCTTTACCTTTAGTTTATATAGGCCTCCATTCTTGACTCTTGTGCCAATTAAATTAATTTTTCCATCAACTATCAATTGACAAATTTCTCTTTCAGATGTAAAGACACTCTTCTCAAGTTTATCTTGCGCAGCAAGTACGGAAAATAAGTTTTTCTTTATTTCTGGAACATACCATACGTCACACAGTCTAATGTTGTGTGTCTGACCGCGAACGTCTGCTATCAAATCAACTGTACCTTTGCCAATAGCTTGAATTGTGGAGCCATTTGCAGTTGTTACTGTTTGATTATTGCTGAAATGTTGAAAGCTGGAAAATATGTCGTTTCGACTGGTGACATGACTTGTAGCACCATTGTCAACAAACCAACTGTCAAGATCTTCTTCAATAATATTTACGACTTCATTTGTAACAACTTCCATTAATGAGAGGGTCAGATTTGTATTTTTAGCTTGACTTGTCGGTGGGCCAGGCGTTTTAGGAGGTTTCCCGTCCGATAACCACTTACGACATTTTTTAACTTTGTGTCCATATAGTCCGCAATATCCACACTTTTTCTTATGCATAAACTTGTTTTGCACAACTAGCGCTTGTGCTTCAGTAGTACCTTCTTTGGTCAAAAGTGAACGTTCGTAAGCACATACTTGTGCTGTCAGATTGTCTATATTTCGATCTTTTCTTGACATTAGCATCCAACTAGACTTGAAGGAGAAGTACTTCTCGTCGGGTAAAGTTTCCAAAATCTTGCAGATTAGTAATAAATCTGGAAGATCATATTTGGTTTCACCTTTTTGAAGTTCCATTTTCAATTCATGCCATATATTTTTTAGTTTGGATATATGCATTGACATGTCATGTGAGGGATCTTTTTTATAGCCAAAGAAACTGTAGCATAGTGAATAGCTTTTGTCTTCAGATATTCCATTGAACAAAGTGTGCAATTCATCCCAAACCTGTTTGGCTGTTGAGAATCTCATGACCTTTTGTAAAGTGGCATCAGACATATTAGCCATCAAAATAAGCATCGCCGTACTATCTATCTTATGATATGCTTCTAAGGTTTTTTCATAATTTGCTTTAATGTCTGCACTTGCTGTAGTAGCTGGTTTTATAGGTTCTATAAGATTTCCATTTATAGCATCCAACCCGCCGGGTGTACCCCTTAAAAGCAACAGTACCTTGCAGCGCCATGTAGACCAATTTTCTTCACCTTCTAAACGACCGATATCAATTTTGCAACTCGTAGACGAAGTCGACATTTTGATAGGCCTTCGTTAGATTTTTCTTGAAAAATGTGGTTACTATTTTTGCAAATTATTTGTTTAAACCTTACTTGATACGTTAGTCAATCGTTTCCAATATAATTAAACGCTCTGCTACCATGTTGAGAGGAATTTTATGGATCGAAAATAATAAAACGTATTACATGTTTGAAACATTCATATTGACATAGTAGGAATGACAGGGTAAAATAAAGTATTATAAAAAGCAAAGATTAAGAGAAAAACCTTCTTCAACAGCTACCAACCTGAAGTAGAAAATATGTCGCCTAGCGTCTAATGAAGCGTTCTAGCAGCTGTCCCTGAGAGTAATTATAGGTTAGCCTGAATAACATCTTCGAAAGCTAAACTATCCAGTATATAATGAAAAACAAATAAAACACCCAAGTATACCTATTTTGCAGATGCGCAACTACTATTAAATTCCTTTTTATAATTAATAATATATATACGAAAACATAACGCCCTTAGTGTTAAGCTGTGACTTCAATCATCATTAGAAGTATCTGAAATCCAGAGTTTTAAAGCGTGGCAGTTATGCATTGCGTTCAGCTCAAAATAATACAGTTCACATTCCTTCAATACAAACACAGCAGGTCTAACAAAAACATTCCAACTGGTCATTTCTTCACAAATAATATAATACCTGGGGCTCACCAAATCCAATTAAATTTTGGACCTCATACTGCAGGAGAACAATTTGTAATGCCTGGTATCTATTGATGCTCTCCAGTAAGATCCTGCCATTTTTGTATTACCTTGTAGAGTGGTGGCAGCACTGCAGCTGGCTAAGGCAGGCGAGGCGCCTGGCACTGTAGAAGAAGACAGCGTTGCTACTGGGCTGGCCGTTGTCGATCTCCTCGATACCTATCTCGCGCTTGTCACGTACGTATTGCTCTATGAATATATTATATACAATAGAATAGATAGCTTCATAGTATTTAATCAATTAACAAGATCATCATCTTGTTAATTGATTAAATACCCCGGGGATGCCCGGATAGAATCACACGTCCCTATCTACTTGTGTGAGTCTTGAGAGGCGACGAAAGGAAAAATACCGTTTGGAGGGCTGCAGGGCCTTCTGAAGACTGAAGCCTGCCATGCGCGAGGATGATAGCAAATTCTCCAAATTGGGGTGATCTTGTTTTAACCGTTGACTTTCCGGCTGATGTAATGATTATGACGTGAAAATATTCTGCTTAAAAGTAAACATGATTTTATCTTGAAATTACCTATACGTAAACGTACATACTACTACAAGAAAATATATGTACCTATTACTATTATTCAAGTAACCCTTCGTTGTACTACTCAAATGTGTTATTGTCTGTTTAAATGGTTGCTTCAAAATGAGAATGATCAAGTGAATAAGCAAGATGTACCCACAGAGGGTTGTCAGCACCGTTCGGGTCGGGCCCGCCGACGGCAGCGGGCTGGATGCGCGACGAGCCGCTACTGGCGCTGGACCTCGCTCCTGCCGTCATGGTGGACACACACGTCTGCGGTAAAATATTATATTTTTTATAGATATCGTGTCGGCATATTGTAATAATTGATACAGATTTCATTGTATTTTTTTACTGCGTTTTATACTCTCACTTCCACCCATGTAAGATTTCTAGGATATTATATTTAACTTAGTAACAAAAAATACTACAGAACACAATGAGAATATTATTCCCGAATAGAACAAAGGCCTCTTGGTTTTTTTAGTTATCTGCAAAATTTTGTTTATGTAAAGTGAAAAGGTCCATATTTAATATAACCTTAGTGTCATAAGTAATTGAATTCATTCAATTTTTCACATTTCCAAATTATTGGAGAACATTTTTTTTGTTCCGGACGGGAATTGAACCCGCGCCTCAGATTTTGCGCTGGATGCCTATTCCATTCGACATTACTACTTCGATAGTATTTAGAATTTATTCAATTTTTATTTCAGGAGCACTAAAGGGTTCATTACCAAATTAACCTTGTTGTACGACTATGTGCATGTCGTCGCATGTTGCTTTTATCTAGAGAAGTTTATTAACTTTCAGAGTAAACGCCCTTTAGGCAGGAAACTCAAAAATAAACAAATGTTCGCATTAGTTGCTGCTAAGATTTGTTACCCTTGTATATGAGTAAATAACTAGTAACGTTATTACAACATTGGTCAGTAATATCTTGAAATATTATAACTTATAATATTTCAACGCATCATCAAATTAAAACATTTCAAGTTCGTATGTTTACTACAAACGAAGTCAGTGTTAGGTCATAGTATTCAGCGTGCATTGTAAGCAGGCGTGCACATTTTTAATATTATATGTTAATTGAATTTAGCCAAGTAAATTAAAATGTCACGTCTATATAATATAAATTAGCGTTATGAAAATAATGAAGCCAATATACAATTGATTTTATTATACATTTAATAAATAATCTTTATACATTTAAATATGTAATAGTAGATTATGATACAAGTGAGCTAAGTTGTCACGAGTTTCATACACACTTTTTCAACACCCTTGCAAGGAAAAAATATATATTGCACAAATGCGATACAAATAACATACGAAAATTATGGAAAATAGCGCGAAAGATTTTTTTATTGCGTGTGGCAAATTTGTGATAGTTGATTACATATAAACCTCTTTGATGTTACAAATCTAACCTATAATGAAATGAAAATTGAAAATGCCGGTTAAATTGAAAATGCTCTGTTTCCTCGCATATAATTTGCAGTTAGTTACTAACTTAACATTGTAGGGATAATTCTATTACACACTAGTGTATAAATTTACTATGCACGAGGGTGTTATAGTTCGGTGTATGGCTCTAAGATATAATAAAGCTCACTTTACGGGCAAGGGTGTTGAAAAGATTATAATAATAATAAACCATTTATTTTAAGTTGTTTAGACTCATAAAATAATAACTCATAATTTATTGATAATCAGAATCAAATTCATCAGTCACATATCATTAAATTAAAATAATACTAAATTGGTTTACAATAAAAATAATTCGACAACACAATATTGAGAAAAGTAAACGATCAATTCATTTTTTTTATATATAACATGTAGTCTGCAGCATTCATTTACTCGTATGTTAGCACAGTTAAGTCTTTCTGCAAGCGCTGCCAGCATGCTGTTAGACCTCTCCCGTAATCGCACGAGCGAAGTACCTCTAATGAGCATTGTTGTGTTGTGTACAAGCAATGTACGTGCGCTAAATCAAACATCGCAGATGCGCTGCAATAGCGAGGGAGACCCACCGCCATCCCGAACGCGTTATTAAATTGGACACGGAGTGCCCGGACGATTGTTCCGTATTTATAGAGTCATGCCACAGGCTGCACGCGTATGAAGAGGTGCAGGAAGTTCTGAAGAGGACATTCCAACCTGTAAGGATCGTGGCGTTGTGGCCCGCTTGGCAAATCTTACTATGCAGATTCTACACAAACAATAATTATAGAAATAGAATTGAAATATCCAAAAAATCAAGTGTCACTTTGCCGGTTTTCACATCCAAATTAGGATTTTACCTAAAAATTAGCAAGCATACAACCAATTAAATCAGTTTTCAGGGAAGTAGCAAAAGGATCAAGGAGGCGGCCGGCCAGAACCAAAGCGAAAACAATGTTACAATGATGTTTTCGTGGTGTCGGCGGAAACATTATTTTAATATATTGTTCAGTTAGAGAAGGCATTGTCTATTGTCCCCACATGAGCGAGATAAGGACAGGAAGATGATGTCGATTATAGAATAGTGAATGTGGTATTGTTGTGTGTATCAGGGACGCGGTACGTGATGGGCGCGGAGTCGGCGGCGGCGCTCGCGCAGGTTGCGGCGGCACTGCGCGCGGGGGGCGGGGCCGCCGCCGTCGAGCGGCCGCGCCTCGCGCTGCGGGCGGGGGCGGGTGTGTCGCCCGCGCACAATGAGACCGCGCCCTACGCAGCCGTCAACCTCGTGCAGCAGACCGGCGACGCGCTGCTCTCGCACGCCGACAGTCGCGGCGGCGGGCTCGCCTCGCGCTTCTAGTCTACTCACACACTGTGCCGACACCGACATTGACACCGACACCGACATTGACACCGACACCGACACCGACACCGACCACTGATCACTCGACGACCCTGTTGTGAGGACTTTTACAGATATATCTATATCGTTGACGCGAATGGTTCGAAGAATCGTGCGTGATACATTAGTTGTAGCATGTACTAAATCGAAAATAATCATACGCTCTCTACTCAGAATTTCATTCCTTACAAAGCCAATGGTTTTTGAGTGAATCGTGAAATTGACGCTTGCTTGTTTTTAGGTGTACCTATTCCGGTCTGATCCCGACGTCATTTTTCGTGCCGGTCTGATCCCACTCGTCGTTGTACGGCCCCGACTTGATAATATTTACCGTTTGTACGTTAACAATAACGGAAGATATTGATGAAACTATGCTTATTGCCACAGATAATTAAAAAATAAAATCCAATATAAAAATGCTCAAACTACCAGGAGATCACAGATTCAGTAGAATTTCATACTTCTAATTTATTTCGAGTAAATTACATTAACAAAATATATTTGACGTAAAATTGTGATTGTTGTATTATTTATTTATTATTATTATAAGATATATTATTATAAGAGTAGGATTTTATACAATGTACCAAGAGACAAGATGTTCATAGGAGTTTCTTAAATCTTGTTATAGGAAAATTACAATTACTACATGCCTTATACATAAAGTTGTGATTATAATTTATTAAACTCCAAAAATGCAGAGACATTTAAATTATTATTATTACTTTTAATTTAAATTATAAGTATTATTGAAACACATAAAACTTAAACTGCTCCTTTTCCATCACAAAATTACTTCAAGTAACTTCTCATTTACTTTTAATATAAATAAGAATAAAACAAGTTCCTTCCAAACCAAATCACTCTTTATTGTAAAAATTCAACTAAGATATTGAAACTAACAATCAACATTAAGCAACCAACCAATAAAAACTATATGAGAGTATTTTTATGATTATTTTTCATGCTTAACGAGAAAATAAAAGTTCTGTTAGATGGAAAAATAAATTATTAGGAACGGAATCCGAACACGACTTTAGGGAACTATCTGTAGTTGCAGGTTCGTATCTTGCTAGTAACCATTTCCATTTTACAGATAGACATAGTAGTTTTTTACAAAGTATCTCAATACTATGAACAGTAAATAATAAAACGAGTTTGCTAACAGTAAGAAATGAGATATCAAGTCACACAAAAAGTATTCGACATCATTATACTATCCAAAACTTAACATTAAAATGTGAACTATCTTAACTTAAAAAAAAAACAACTGTGATTTCACCCTTTTGCAGTTGATATGTAACATGGCGAATTCGATTATTTCTGGAAATTGTTGTTGAAACTACGCTTATGTAATTATTGCCTATACAGTTTTATGTTGATTGTTAGGCAATATATTTAAGTTGGCATTTCTTGTTAATAATTTAGGTGCTGGTATTCACTGGGGTGCATTAAGACAATGGTACTATTTAATTTAAAATGACAACCTGCCTCAGAATTGTTCAGTGGTGTTCCTTATGAGTACACCATATGTTAACGAAACTTTCGCCTTCTAGCCATTGAGTAACCATAATCGTTAAGGACTTATAATTCTGCAGTTTCTGGAGAGTCCTCCATACTAAAAGTCAAGCCATCTCCGATGCTACCATTTTTATTAGTCTTTTGGGGTTCAATTTAGTATTGTTAACAAGTACTTCATATACGCTAGTAGCTTGTAAAGCGTAATAATTATAGCACGAGTGTAAAAAGCCAATGATCATCTTCGTCTTGTGTAGTTTGAAATATTTAGATCTTATGATCTAGTAGACGAGAACCATGAGTTTCAATTCTAACATGTATACAGAGTAGTAAATATGACTTCTTGAAACTTCGGCCCGCCTGGTACTTTGAAAATTAGTTATATTATGTAAACTTGTGTGAAGATGGAGAGTAGATGGGATCAGACCGGAATAGTACAATAATTAAAAAAAATCGGATCCATCTTTTAATAATAAATGCGATCAGAACGGAATAAAAAAATATTACAGAATATTTTTTTTTTTTTTTTATAGCTGTTAGGCTAGCCTTTGACCACTATCTCACCTGATGGTAAGTGATGATGTGGTCGAAGATGTTGTTCAGGCTAGCCTAGAATTACTGGCTCTCAAGGACAGCTGCCGGAACACACCGTTAGGTGTTTGGCGACAGATTTTCTACTTGAGGGTGGTAGCTAGCCAGGCGGGCATTCGCAAAATGCCCTACCACCATGCAAATTTATACCATGACTGTGGTATCTCTGGATGGGATCGAACCGGAATACACTGTTTTTGTTGTTTGTTATGTAGTTACTTGACACGTTAACTTATTAAACTTTGATGAAACATTATATTTTGTATTTATTGTGTATTATTATTCTCCCAACGGACAAGAAAAATGTATGAATAAAACGACAAATTAAACCTCGGCCAGAACGCCTTGTCATTCTCAATGCCTCGAGTTGTTACCGCTCAGTGCGTGAACACAATCACAACATTTGCTTCAGGCGTTGTCCTATGTTATACGACAATGCGATGACGCTAGTATCGCAAGTTAGCGCGAAATCATCACTGAGAAAAAGGACTTCCGTCATGCTCATTACTTATTCACGTACAGAATAATTAACAACTATCACTGACTCCTGTAATAATATTAGGATGATATAGAACGAAGGCAAATATAATATAGGTTTCGTATAATGAACTGTCTGATTGATTTTGACCAAAACGTTTAAATGTGTTAGTGTGAACTTGCAATGATTGCGTGAGTATTAGGACAACGCCTAGCTATTAGGTACCTAGCTATCTAGTCTGCGCTCTGCCTACCGCTATAGCAAACAGTAGCGTGGCGTGACGTTTTGTACTCATTCATGTACTCGTATGTTTACGGTAGATACCATAGTGTACCTACTCCATGTACTACTGAGCAGCGTGGCGTCAATGACATTCTTGGTTTCCGCACTCAGCGAGGGTATACAAATAAGCAAACCTAAGTAAAACGTGTAAACGCGGCCCTAGGTTTTTTTTTTTTTTTTATGCCTGATAGGTTACCTTTTGACCACTATCTCACCTGATGGTAAGTGACGATGTGGTCGAAGATGTTGTTCAGGCTAACCTAGAAGTACTGGCTCTCAAGGACAGCTGCCGGAACACACCGTTTGATGCTTGGCGACAGAATTTTCTACTTGAGGGTGGTAGCTAGCCAGGCGGGCATTCGCAAAATGCCCTACCACCATGCAGATTATATTGGTAAAATGTGGAGTAGGCATTGTCTTTTACTGCGAGACACAGATCTTAAAAGTGTCAGACAGTATGAGAAGCATTGATGGCTCAGTGGGATTGGCTATGGACTGCCGCGCAGCAGGTCCATGGTTTTAATCCCGCCGCGGCCTTGAGCTTCACTGCATGGTGGAAGGGAATTTTGTGAATACCCGCCTTGCTAGCGACCACCCTCAAGTAGAAAATCTGTCGCCAAGCACCTAACGGTATGTTCCGGCAGCTGTCCTTGAGAGTCAGTAATTCTAGGTTAAGCCTGTTAACACCTTCGACCACATCATCACTTGAGGTTGTGATCAAAGGCTTATCAATCTGTAATAAAAAAGATAAAAAAAACTTATTGTTTTGAGTCTCTCCGAGGAAAGAGCGCCCGCCGCGGCAACACTGGACCGCGCGGCGCTTCCTTTGAATATAGTTTTGAATATTTACATAAAGCTAAGTAATAAAAAATATGAAATACTACATTACAGGCGGCTTATGCCGTGAATACACATTAAAAAAAAATATCTCAACATGTTTGTTAGAACTAGCAGAGATCCAAAAAGTCCAACTGGTCATAAATTTATCATAAAAAATATAATTGATAGCAAACATAACATAAGATCACTAACCTATAGGAAGTTTGTGATAGTGGATACCCAAGTTCACAATAATTAATAACCGACAGAAATGAGTTCAGCCCTTGCGGCCTCTTGCCGAGATAAGAAACAATATGTTTTCGCTTGTTATGCTACAGCATGACAAACAAACGAGTAGTATTTTTCCCTTACACGAGCTCTACGCCTTGCGTAGCACAAGACGTGATGTTCGACAGACTCGTACCAATATAATACTGTATGTCACTATTATAGTTTGCTTTCAATAATTTGCACATATTTAGTCGCGACGAATTTAACTTGTGGTAATTTTTTGCTTCATACTTGTTCGATTCTGATTCTTCAAACTACCTACTACTACAAACGAAGTAGTGGCAAAAAGAAAAAAAAACGCTACGAAAGTCATTTATTACTTGGTAGCACCATAGCCGTTTAGTTTGAAGCGCCTGACGGTTGTCTCTTATGTCCTATCATGGCTCTCGGAAGAGGGCGCACAGTATACTATTATATACTAGCTACTACCGCTGAGTGTTCCACGTGCCTCAACAATATTTTTTTCATCTGTATGACTTTTTTACTACCAGGGCGCCAACTCTCACCTCTTATAGTAATAATAACTTAATCTTACTGCTAAATTTTATACCTCCGTCCTCCACGTCAATTAAGCAAGCTTACTATCTTACTATCGGTAATGGAATCGCTCAGCATTTTGATGATGTCAAAACAAATTGATCACTCTATTCGTGATCTCTGACGTTACATTTAATACGAAGTATTACTTAACAAATTGCAAATAAATGTGTTAAGATTCCAGATTGCCCAGGCAGGTATGGTAAGCAGAGTCTTCCACCTGGACAACCTGGTTTTGAATCCTAACTGCCCGCGATACGCGGGGCTGAAAAGTACATACAGTCAACGACTTACAAATTGTTCCGGTATTCTTCCTTCGACGACCCCACCCTTGCGCTTCCCTTATTAATGAGAAGCTGGCCAACGACACATTAACTAAGTACTTACTGCCTGGGCGATGCCGGTAAGTTCTCCTCTTGAGACTCTCCAACGTCACAAATACAGTACAATCCGGTAACAGTTCAAACACTGCACTATCACAACTTGCAAGGGTCTTTCACAAACATCGCGTAATTACAAAAGAGCGATCATTCAATGACAAACACGCGCGGGGTCCAAGACGGCGGTGTTATAAATCAAAATTATTTAACACAAGCTAACCCTAAAAACATTTTTCACCAACCCAAAAAACCATAGACCAGAGTAGACTGCCTACGCTAAGTGGTGTTCCGAACAAAATGATTTGATTTGATTTTAAATTATTGGAGCATACATTTTTTGTCCAAGGCGGGTATCGAACCCGCGTCCGTCCGCGTAACCGCGTCGTTAAATATATTTTCGCTTAGCACGCGATAGTGCTTGTAATAATATTTAGAAATACGAAGTATTACTGTTCCAACTACAAATCCGTCATGTTTATCCATCTTAAAAGAGTTACTTTCTAGCAGCGGAATAAAACTTGATTATGACTATTTTACGTTAAAAATGGGTTAAATTAATATGTCAATTACGTACAATGATTTTATTTCTATTATACTTTTATAATAATAATTTATAATATGCTAACCTAGATGTACTGGCTCTCAAGGACACGTCCTGCAGGAACACACCGTTAGGTGCTTGGTGACAGATTTTCTACATGAGGGTGGTAGCTAGCCAGGCGGCCATTCGCAAACTGCCCTACCACCATGCTGTAACGACTGCCATCCTAAGACAACAACCGGGACCGACGGCCCTCGAAGCACGGAAGCGCTCTGTAGTAATGTCTCTATCGGTCATCCATCCAACTCATGACCGCGGGCGACGTTGCTTAACTTTGCTGATCGGTTAAGAACAGCTAAGTAAACTTCGCTACGAGCGCTTCAAACTTTAAAATAATTGCAGCATAATTATTTGATGAGTGAAACTTTAAAATCTACAGACAGTTGTTGTGCAGCAGACAATTAAATGTCGTAAAACTATGGTAAAATCGTTCCATAACATTGTAGTTCGGAACAGTGCGAGCGGGATAGCGCTATATTATGAACATCTTGTATCTCCTTGAAAAAGACCACCAGATGTTGTTGAAACTATAGTCGGAGCTATCTAACTTATTCACGTGAGTTATCCCGTATTATTTACTAAAATAAGTGGAAACCACGTTAGTTTTTTCTAATAAAATCCATAATATCACGGCTGCATATCGCCAAAAGTAATACAAGTATGAAGTCGTCTAAGCACCAACTCTCCACCAGATATGGTAGATCTCATATTATTAGAGGGCGAGCTCATTGGGCCCAGCCCATCTACCGGGCACTATGCCGGCAATAGCTGGTAGATAGCTACTTAAAATAATTTTATGAGATAACTTTCCGACCCGGGAATCCAACCCAAAACCTTGAGATTCCACAAAACTTGGCAAATAAAGCAGTGTACGCTTCGAAGTGGTAACGAACTTAAACTCACGCACAATCCAACAAGCGAAGCGTACAGAATGAAAGCTTCACTATGCTAGAGGCACAGCACAGCTATGTGTGCGTCACTAGTCACTGACGAGCAGTGCAGTGCAGTGCAGGTGGGTTGCAGCGGCGGCGGCGCCCGCTCCAGTGCAGAACCAGGTTGACCCAGAGACCAAACAAAATATTGCTTTAGTATTGCTGACGTTTATTGCAAGAAATTCAATTATTATTAATGATAATAATCATGTTTATTTTACAAAAACACAAATATACGATAGGAAAAATTTAAGTCATGTACGGGATTCGAACCCGCGTCCATCCACCCCTTGAGCCGGGGTATGCTCTAACCAATTGAGCTATCATGAAATGTTCCGCATCCGCATAGCAGGCGTTATTGCAAACCTAACACTATTAAAATCATGTTTTTTGCTTAAAAACATAGGAACAATGTAATAATATAATTAAATAATTACATATATACAGTGGACTGATAGAGGGATGTCACACATGCACATAATTATAATATCGCAACGTCAATACTATAATACTAATGTTAAGAGAAAAACGAATAAACATTAAACAATATAAAAGTGTTAAATTAATTGAAGTGAAATTAAATAAATGTTAATGAAACTTTATAAAAATTGGGTTGCAATATTTCTATAATTAAATAATTCGTTCACTGAATAAAAACACATCGTGACCAACCACTTATGCAATCCAACTCGAAACATGTTGGCATTCATATTCTTAATGTCATCTGGCAAATTATTGTAAACCTTCACTGCCATTATATAATGGGCATTACTTTTTAGAGAAAGCTTGCATTTCGGCAATCACAACTAATTGCCACTTCTAGTACGAAGATTACATTTTATTTGTTGTTATGTTGCTAGATAGTGTAAGCTGGTATCCGGCACGCGTGTCAATACTCGATTCAGCCATAGATAAATGAACAGGACTAAAAAAAAGTGAATATGATTCTTCGATGATGTTATTTCTAAGTAAGTTTTCGACTTGAGATTTTATTTCTGCCGTTTGTACCGGTGGTTGCCTATAAGGCTTAACATAGATTGGGTCTTCGTTTTTAGTTCTAATACAGTGCTTAATTTGGTTCGTAAATGTCATAAGTAGCTGATCGCTATGGAATATATCTTTATATTCCTTGCATAAGTCACTAATATATTTTTGTTCTTCTTCGTTCATATGGTCAAGTCTCAGTCGTGTCAAATTGTCATCTAAAATTTTGTCTACTTCCATGTCTTTCATTTCTACGTCTGTACAGTTCAAACTATTGGTCCGTTCGCAGTACTGAATAACCTTAAAAGGTTTTGTGGGTGTATCTAGCGTATTTTGTATGATAGTGGTAGCATAACCATTTTTACACTTCACGATAGCTGAAGGCATCCTAACTCCTTCACAGAATTTTGTATAATTTAAAATTGCTTCCCCGGAGAATTGATCCGTAGGTAATTTCACAAGTTGTTCTGTTCGCGAGTCTAACTCAATATCATAATTATTGCTTTCATTAATTATAGGTAGCGTGGTTGTCTTAGTGATGAGTTTCGAATCTCTGAGGTCAATGACAGCCTCGAGTTGCCTCAAAAGATCGTTACCTATCAACCCGTCGTACTTGGTGTCCACATCATACACATAAAACTTATGACATTCAGCACTATGAAAAGATGGCATCAAAGGAATATGGATCACCTCATTATGGCTGCTCGACGCATGTGTGCTTATAACCGTGAAAGGTTCACAGACCGTGTGCGACTTAAAGAATTCATGAGCCTTGTGGGGACTTATGAATGATCTGGTACTCCCAGTATCAATCATAAACTTAGCGTCTATTTCGGGTATGTACACGTATGGTAATTTAAGTTTAATGTCGCAGTTCAGTTGTACTATTTCTGAGGTTTCTTTGAGGCCTGAATGTAAAAATGTTGAACTTCCTCATGCATACTATCACTCTTCATTATTTCATTTTCTGCTTCCTGCTCACTCATTTCCGGCTGTTGGTAGTCTGCGTAGTAGTTTAATTCATTTTGTTGCCAATCTTCCTGATTATCATATTCGTAAACGTTCTCATAATTGTTATACTCATAAGAAGTGGCTTCACCTAAATCTAGTTCGTTAAGACAAACCCTTGTGGCTGCGTCTGCCCTTGAGACTTAGCTGGTGCTGCAGTACGCATAGACACGTCAGTGTTGCCTGGCTTATTCATTATTTGAGGGGGTTTGTATCCGAATTGTCCTTGATTAAATTGGGGGCGATACCCAAATTGTTGTTGTTGTGGTCTTAAATTAAACTGAGATGGTGGCATATACCTCTGTTGCATATTGAATTGTTGGGGGCTAAACTGTGGTCTGTACCCAAACTGTGGCTGAAGGCCAAAAGGGTTTTGGTTAACTTGAGGGAATCTCCCTTGATTATTTGGGATACCGAAATTAAAACGAGGCAGCGGCGGCGCCGATGTCTGTAGTTTGAACCCACTAGGTTGAATGGGCATGCTAGGTATGCGGGATATGTTAGGCATGTTGGCCATGTTAGCCATGTTAGGCGTGTTGGACATGTTAGCCATGTTAGCTATGTTCGAGTTGCCATATTTAAATGGTGGTTGTGTGAACGGTTGTTTATTAAACCTGTTTCTCATGCTGTATTGTTCGTAAAAATTAACTTCTTCTAATACGTATTCTAAGGCCTTTTCTAAAGTTGCTGGTGATTTAAGTCTTACAATGCGTATTAAATTTTCTGGCAAATTGTACAGAAAAACGTTGAGCGCTGTATTATTATAGATTATAATTTTAGCCTTTTTAATATCCGCATTAGTTAGTTGATTTACTTTCGATATCAGAACTGCTCTAGTAGATTGGATGCGATTGCAAAATTCGAGGTAGTTTTCACCCTGTTTTATTTTTAAACTTTCCAATTCAATTGCTATACATTCTTCATTTCTCGGATCACCAAAATGTTGGATGAACAAGGCCCTAAAAATAAATTTAAATGACGCTTATCACCGTCAAAAAGTGGGATAAGCTTAAGCATATCGGTTGGTATTACTTTAATGGTCGTCATTTTAAGGTATTTTAAAAGGTATTTTAAGTCCTATAATTTTTCTATGATTCAGCCAACGGCAACGGCGTCACATTTAACAATCTGCTAACTCTTAACGGGTGGGAACGCAATGTTTTTTTTTTATGTTATTGTGATGGAACAAGCACGAGGCTCACCTGATGTTAAGCGGTATCCTCTGCCTATAACAGATGCATTTCATCACAAGTGACGAATTGCACTGCGGCCATCACCTTGAGACATACCTGTTAAGTCTAATTTTGCCTGTAATTTCACTGGCTCTCAAAGACTGCTGCCGGAACACACCGTTAGGTGCTTGGCGACAGATTTCCTACTTGAGGGTGGATGTGTTATGACTTGATGTGTTATTAATTAATTGTTATTATGAATGTGTTAAATATTGATGTAATCGTATATTGATGATTAAACTACTCTATTGTATTAGGAAATAACCTGTAAGGATAGATGTATTGTTTTAATGATAAATAAATAAATAATAACTAAAAATTACATAACAAGTAATAATCTATGATAATATGGATAAAAAAAAACATATTAGTATTGACATTATGTTGACAAACAGTCACTTGAAGTACAGTAACCCAATCCACATGCATAAAGTGGTTCTTTATTCATGGAACAAGTATTTTTACGTATTTTGTAGTTAATTTGCGTTTCAGAATCCGGGTGTAACTACGAGTATTGTATTGTATCATGACTTATGCGGGATTCGCAGAATGTTTGTACAAGATCTAGTATTTTTTTTATTGATAATACACCGGTAGTATGCTTTTATTAACAAAATACTACGAACTATATACAACACTACAGCTACTACAATAAAAGCATTTGGACAACCTATAAGTCTAGAAATTATTACGGATGGAAAAGGATAACTTCGGGACTTGAACCCGCAACCCCCGGAATATCGTCCTGGTGCATTACCAATTATGCTATGGAAGCGGGTGCTGGACAGTCGAAAATTCTCCATCCGTTTGAATACACGTCTTTTTATGGGTAGATGTCGCCAACGCCAGGCCAATGTTAGGTGCATGGCCACAGATTTTCTACTTGAGGGAGGTCGCTAGCCAGGCGGGCATTTGCAAAATTCCCTTCCACCATGCGGTGAAGCTCAAGCCCGCGGCGGGATTTGAACTATGTACTGCAATCACAAAGCGTCTACTATGTTGACCTTATCATTTTCTCGTCGCTGATTCTCAGCCTGACTTCTTGGAGCTAAACGGTAACGGCGACTGCCGCGCCGTCGGTCCATGTTTCGATCCCCACCGCCAACTTGAACTTCACCGCATGGTAGAAATACTTACATTATGTAAACCCAGATAATTACAAGCACATGAGACTTAACGGCTGTATTTCTCAATGTGATAATCGCAGTGCAGTTCGTCACTTGTGACGAAATGCATCTGTTACAGGCAGAGGTTACCGATTAACTTAAGGTGAGCCGCATGGCATGTGTTTTCTGTCGCAATCCCATTGGCAACACTGCACCACCGCACGGAACATATTTGTTATAGTGTGTAGCCGCGTCTGGCGCTTGATACAATATTTCTGACAGACGTTTACTTACTATATGCGGTACCACCCTCAATTAGAAATATTTATCACCAAGGACGTAACTGCGTGAACCGGCAACTATGTCTGAGAGCCACTAGGTCTAGGTTTGCCTGAATAACATCTATGACCACATCATCACTTACCATCTGGTGAAATAGTGGTCGAGGGCTAACCTATCATATCAGTAATATAACAAAACAGAATAGTATAATATTAGGATTGAATTCGAGGCCATTTGCGTAACGCAATACACATAACAATGTTGTTCTTATCTACCATTGTCGCGGTATGTACCTACCTATATAGGGATGTGGTCGCGGTGGTATATGTAACGATAAGTAAACAATTATTTTATCTACTTATTTATACATTATCCAACTATGAATGTCGTTCGTACTATTAGTGTTATTTTTATATATATTATTGAATTTTATTAAATTACATTTATTAAAATAATTTATATCGCGAAGGTTAAAGAAATTTAAATTTTATAGTGTGTAGCCTTACTTTACAGCGCTGGCAGCGCATCGCGGCGCTTGGTGATTTATTACAGCAGCCAAGGACGTCGTCCTGATCTGGAGCGAGGCAAAGCGATAGGCAGTGACGACCCAGTAGTGGCAGAACTATGTATCCCTGCGTAGAACTCTATACACATTGCCAGTGCATACATAGTTCTGATTCCGACTTTAACTACACCGCATGGTACGAGTATAGGCGATTATGCGAATGCTTGCCTGGTTAACTTATAAGTACAATCTCTCGTGCATAATATATCGACAAGCACCCAAACGTAGCGTACAATCCTGTGTCACACCAACACCTGGCAACCGTTGAGATACTGGTTAAAGGTCATTTTATGTATTTAGCTATAAAAAACTGTCCAAGGGCGAGTGGGACATGCACACCGAGAACTCTCGAACAAAATATTTTCCAAATATTTTTCTTAAAGGCCGAGTCGAATTGGCCCTTTTTAGGGTTCCGTACCCAAAGGATAAAAACGGGACCCTATTACTGAGACTTCGCTGTCCGTCCGTCCGTCCGTCCGTCCATCAGATTATGGCTCGGAACCCTTCGTGCGCGAGTCCCACTCGCACTTGGCCGGTTTTTTATTGTATATATATAGTTAAACACAAACTTTTACCCTAATCAGTGTACACTTTAATCTTGCAGTCGGCGCTTTTATCTATTGACATTTTTACGATACTTAGAGCAAAAAAAAACAAATAAAAAATAACTTTTTTAATGAGTTGACTTATATTACACGACTGCCGAAAAAAAGGAGAGTTATGTTTTCAGGGTTTATGTAAGTATGTATGTTTGTGAGTTTCTTTATTCCACCATAACTTCTAAACGGATTAACCGTTTTTAATGTCAGATATATACATACGTTAGATTCGTCTTGATATTACACTCAAAATTTGCAGATTGCCCAGAAATTATAACAAAATGTTTGATTCCGTTGATATCTTCCACTGCAGCAGGTGTGTCTTTAAACGAGAGATTCTTAAAATAATGAATATATATAATAATAACTGTTTTAAAATATTACATAGATACATTTATGTTACACATTCAAATATTGTTCGCCAAGCGCCAACCTAACTCTGTGTTCCGGCAGCAGTCCTTGAGAGCCAGTGAAATTACAGGCACACTATGTCTCAAGGTGACGGGTGCAGTGCAATTCGTGAATTGTGACGAAATGCATCTGTTATAGGCAGAGGTTAGCCCGCTTAACATCAGGTGGGCCTCGAGCTTGTTCCGTCATTATACCATTAAAAAAAACAATACTCGGCTTTTTTGCGACCTTGGTGTTATTAAAGTAAGCACGCTCACACGTCTACAAAACTACATCCCAGTGCCAACAAGCATTGATCCTATTTGGCCTGCGCCTACCCTCCACAACCACATGCACTCACTCTTACAGTAATAAACACAACGACTAAATTAGTGTTGTGTAGGTTATGGCTATATTAAGCCTTACATTTTTGCCATAGACATTGTGTAACTTTACAGCTATTTCTATATTATTTGTGTTCTTGCATAGTGACTGTTGTCGACTTACTTACATATGATACAACATATAATGTACATCAGCTATTGGCTGTCAGTTCAGAAATTATGATTTACTGTTTATCTCTAAGAGCTGTCGATTTTGTTAGTAAATAAATAAATTAAATTAATTAAAAAAAAAAAAAACTTAAAAAATTTATATTTTATATCAAACCCATCTAAATGAAGAACTTTAAAATTCAATTCCATAAATATATAATTTGCAGTTTTAATTGAAATGGAACAATAAATCGTTTAACGAAAATAAATAATTAGCGGTCTGGTATTTACTTTTTAAATTAATGGATACTTGTTTTTTACTTTTTGTTATTGTTATACTAACTGTTGAGCAATCCTCCGCCACGTCAAATATTATATTGTCCACTCCTTACTCACGGGGCAAAAACTGCAGCCCCTCAGAAAGCAGACGGACGGACAGCCGAGCCTTAATGTCTCTAATTCATTCGCACACAACTCTAAAAACAAGGAAAACATACAGAAAAATTAACGGAATACTCGTAGAACTGAATGTGCCGCTCTCCACGTGGGATATTATGAATTACATTCGGATCAGATTTTATAAGTGTAACTACTTTTTATAAGAGAACAAGAACCTTAGAACAAGAGCGACACCGCTGTACTGCAAAATCTGGCGACAACATCGCTCATCCAGTGCAATATCGACGCAACTAACATTTTTTCCAAAATGTTGTTAAATATTCCACATATTTCAAAAAGGTGCGTTTTATCCGGTGTAAGAACGGCGTAGTGATAATTTGACTGCAAGCCACCATAGGGCACTTATGCCAGCGGTAAATTTGAACAATATCGCGAGTGCTAGTGACAATAACGTCTGATTGGTCAGTTGCGCGCGGGAAGCCGCTGAAAGTGCTTGCGCCTGGGTCTGAGTTGACATAAAGGTAATTATGACAATATTTTTTTTTACTTTTCTAGTGCATTAACAACGCAATTGTCATTTGCGGCGTTGTTGCACCAAAATTTATTTTACTGTACTGACGTAAATGACCTTTATCTCGTTAATTATTCTGCGATTTGGCGTTACTAACCATGGTTTTACCAAAAGTTTGTCTATTAGGTATGAGTTCTTGAAACGGAATTTAAATTAGTAAAAAGGAGCAATATTATGGTGTCAGCGAACTCATCTGATAATGGGCCAGTATCTATTCTAATTTTTAACGGGACTCGGTGAATAAAAACAAACTGCTCGTCTTTGTTACCTATTTTCTTATTTTTCAGTTTGGGAACCTTGCCCAAAAGTTAGCCCAATAAGGGAAGCGAGGCTATGTAGCTCCACCGTTTTTAAGAAGCAACTTGATGAATTATCAGCCCCACGGGAATGGTTTGTAAATTCATACCTACTTACCTAATACATTTTAATACCCTACTATCTTAAGGGTGTTTGCCGCAATTATAAGCCTGTTTTATTCCTCTGTGATATTTCCTTTGTTCATCGTCATAATAAGATCAAATAGGTAATGGCGCTAGTGTACGGCATTAACCGCCTTAATAACTACATAACTAACTTTTTGTTTTCTTAGACTTAAGTACTGAGGACCCAGAACAACAGATCTCAACACCTTCAGATTCATATAAAGTGGCAATAACATCATCAAATGAAAATAAGACCGTTGTTGAAAATATACTGACATCAACACAAAAATGCGGAACGACTTATGAGCTTTATAATAATGAGCCACCACAGCCACTTACAAGCCAGAAGAGTTCTTCAGAAAACTACAATAGATATGATAATGGTACATAGGTACATTTACTCTAATGCTATTTTATTGGTTCACTATACTAACTGTGGTATCTCCTTGATTAGTACGAAGGGTATCTCTTCATCATCATCAGCCTATGTTAGCCTACGGCTGCACATAGGCCTCCTCTAACAAGCACCATAACGCCATAGCGTGTAAGGGTATCTATCACTCACAATAAACTCAAAAACTACTGAACGAATGTACATGCGGTTTTCACCAATAGACAGTACAATAGAATAGAGAGTGATTCATGAAAAAGGCTTGGGTGTAGAAATTGTAATCGTGAAAAGCCAAGACAGGTTGCTAGTTACATCTATTTACAGCTACTATTTATAACGAATCATGATGATGAAAGTAATATTTACAATTTCACGAAGTAGATAGGTATTTTATATTCTAGATATGGAAAGAAATGTTGGATCGCCATCAATATTTCAAATTACTGATGAGACAATCTCTCTTAAGTCTAATGGCGAAGATTTTTCGCCAAATGAAAGTGGCGATGAGTTCAAGCTTCCAAAAAAGACGCCTTATGTCAAGCTCATATAAAGTTGTGTATGGAGTCTGAAAGCAACCTAGTGGTTGAAATTTATGATTTGCAAGCCGTGATGCCGGTGCCGTTCGGAGAATCCTCCGCATTTTTCTACAGATCTAAGCTTAATTGCTATAATTTCACGGTCAGTTCTCCCTAGAAAGAACCATTTTATTTCTAATACCTATTCTTAAGGTGATATCAATATTTATTTCAGATAACCGTCATGAAAAATAAGACGACATCGTGTTATTTTTGGCATGAAGGTCTAGGTAACCGAGGTGCCATTGACATCGGGAATTATGTGTACAAGTTCCTACAAAAAGTAGCCCAGCAGAATCCCAAATTGTGACGTTATTTTTTATTCTGACAATTTCTGTGGGCAACAAAAGAACCGTTAATATTAAAACAAAATATAATGAATACTATTTTACTCTCTCTTTATAAAAAATCTAAGTGTTAAAATTATTCCCATTCAGATTCTTGATGTTTATATATTACTTTGCTGTCAATATATTGCCAATTAAATAGGTAACCCACAAGTTCCTAATACGTGGACACAAAATGAGGGCGACAGTGCTTATTCAATAATTGAAAGATCCGTGAAAAGGGCAAAAAAATCTGGTCACATACACACGCCTGATCATTATGTGCAGCTAATAATAACGCAAAGAACTCTGGAAAGCCATTTATAGTCAACAAGCTAAATTACAGCGATTTTTACGCTAAAAGTACGCAACATAAGATCAATAATTATGAATGAAATAATGCTGAAACCGGCGTACACCTAAAAATCAGTATTGCTGAGTGTAAAAAAGGGACTTAATGCATAATGGTTCAAACTAACATTATTCCTAACTACTTTCAAGGATTCTATAACAGTCTTTAGATAAGTCAAGTTGGTTAAGTCGATGTTAGTTTTGTAATATTTAACATTAACCTTTTAAAACGGGTATTTAAATGACTGAAATTACTACGGTTCCTACTAGTAATTGTAAGTTTGTTTTTTTTTCAGTTTGTTTGTATTTTAATAAAGAAATTGTATTTTAATAGTATTTTTAACACTCCTAATAAATTGACATATCTGTCTAAATATACATATCCTAGGACAATAACGACGCAAATGTAAGTAGTAATATTTTTATTGGTGTATTTAGGGTTTATATAAAGAAATATATTTCACTTATTGCATTTAGTTAACAAGTTAATAGTCTAAACTAATATAATAATCAGCAAAATTAATGAAAATACTCAAACAATACCTTGTTACGGCTATTACAATCTTTAATTGCCTCTCCTGTAAAATCACGTTTAATGTAGTTGCGTCGATATTGCACTGGATGAGCGAATATCTTCAATGCCAACGACGCAGCTCCTCGCTTGCGTTTCATCCCGAACGTTGAAGATCTGCCATGTCCGTACGTACACCTCATTCAAAACCAACATTAGAATGTCAGCTGTCGGCTATTGCAGTCTCGTAACAACGTGACATTTAATTATTTGCAGTGCAAGTGGGAGCCGCAAGCTGCAGCTGACGTAAGGAAGCCGAAGTTTTGCCGAAGGGTGTCCACTTCCGGCCGGAGCTTCCGTGCACGGATACGTCTCACCTCGTGCCCAACTACCTGAACGTGATCATACAAATACTTATATTTTTTTATGTTCTCATAATTTTTATTGTTAAATATGCATGTCAGTCATCGTGTTATAAATTGAATGCTGATTGTAATTGAACTCTGGCTAGTATTTATTTTAATATTTATTTTATATTCAAAAATGAATTGATTATATGAAAAACCATAATCTTGCAATCAATAGTTTGTCGACAAACTGCTATAATCATGGCACTACTAGTACTTGCATACGCTGATCAGAAAATTAAATAGAAAATGTGTATAAGTTGCTGGTGCTGACTGTTTCTTTGTAACAGAATGATAAATATTAGTAGTTTACACAGTTATTGTAGATAGGTGCTAATATCCATACTTACGTGGAATAAATAACTCTTTTGTTCATAACAAGACGATTAGCGGCCGGAGTGAAGGCCCCACAAGGACGACGAGGCTTTCACACGAGCCGACACGACACGACACGACACGACACCATCATAATATTATGTGAACGAGCGTACCGAGGTACCTATCTGTGACAAGATGGGAAGCCTGGAGCATTTGTCTGAACATAGCTTTTGATCGCCTAATACTCGTAATTAAATTAGATAGAAAGTTAATATAATTAGAAAGGGATTTAAAAGGAACTAGGAAGAATAGAAAGTATGGTGAAACAAATCAGAGAGTGCAAAAAATAGAAGGTAATTAAATAAATAGCAGGAGGTGCTTATACATAAAAAAACCTAAACAAACGAGTTCGTCCGGGGAAGTACTGCCGCCACCATACTTATATTTTGATCAACAAACTATAATGTTCACATTTTATGCGTTACGGTTTGAGGTTGTCTGTATAATTACAGGTACGAGATACGTAACAATTTTCTTTCCCAGGGTAATGGGCGCAGTGCAGTTCGTCAATTGTGATAAAGTTCATCTTTTATAGGCAGAGGTTAGAGTTAAGAAGAATAAATAAAGTACAAACTTTATATATTTTCAATGGTTTATAGTTTGAGTGTTTCTTTTAAAAATTTTAAATAATTTGTAAGGGGTATGATCTTATCAGGACCAAAAAAAGGGGCCTTGTTTTATTGTGATCGTAGGAAATAGACTCAATATATTTTAATAAGTTCAGGTTTATGGATAATAATTAAAATGTTGTTGATGGTTTTGTATACTTCATTGGAAGTACCCGAACACAAATTGTGCGCGATTTACAGCATTATACTCGTAAGTTCTCTTAAAATATCAATTCAAGTAGCTCGTTAAAAACATAACAAGAAACATTACATGATATTTAATAAACACAGTTTTATTTTATATATATTAAAAACCAACAAATTAATAATGTGTAATTAATTGTGCCTCCGACCTTTCACCTCATCTGTGTAAAAGAAATGTTATATAGTTATTGTAATATTTTTTTTTTATTGAGGACATAGATGCTGACTACCGCTAAGCGGACGTCCAGCTCCACCGGGTTTTGGGCGAGGGAAGGCCCTCTTATAGCCCGGGAGGGAGAAGTGCCGAAGGCACTTCTCCTGAGACGGGCGCATAAGGCGTAAAGCGCCTTATACCTCCGTCTCCTGCGAGCGCCGAAAACGCCACGCTACTATCGGGAGGGGTGACAGCGAGCTCAAGGGCACCACTGTGGTTCGGACCTCGGCTTGTCTCGCTGCCGAGAGACAATGGGGGAATCGGAACTAAATGCCCCGGTACAACTGCAGTGTTGTACCGTTGAGAATGGGCCCTACTGAATAATACTCTGTGACTATTTGGAGAGACACTAATCGGGATTTTATTTTTGCCTCGAGCTCGCCGGCGAGCTCGGTGTTTGATTGTGTATAAGCACTTAATTTTGAAAGACCGTTTATATACACAGGTGACAACGCGTAAATAGGTTTATGTGGGATTCGGGCCTCGGTAAGCAATTATTAGTTGTAACAGTGCGTCGTACAATGTAAAAAAGAGCCGCGATCAAATAACAAAGGTCGCGGTCGCGGCGCACATGTGCACTAGACGAGGCGATGCACCGAGTGCACCCGCCCCGTAGGGATGTGCGATAACGGTAACAGTTTTGTTTACGAAAATATAGTTACGAGTACATGCCACAGAACTGGCTATAGTTATTGTGAAATACGTTTGTGCCAATGTACTACCTAAATGTATTTATATGACGAAAGCGTCATAAATTGTACGTAGCAACTGATTAGTCTTGAACGCATAACAATCATTCAGGTAATTCCGCGAAGGTTAATAAAACTTGATTATTCCACGCCTTGCATTTATAAATAAGTGTAACTAATTACATTAAATATAATACACAGCAGTCGGCTGGCAATTTCACCAATGTTTTCACTTTTTACAGTTTTCCTTGTGGTTTTGAGTGTTGGTAGCCGTGAGAAGTAATAAAAATGCATATAAAGTTACATTCACATGGGCACAGTCTGCCTAGTAGTAGTAGGTAGGTACTATAGGGCAGACTGTGGAAGCACTGTCACATTTAGTAGGATTAGGAATAAATTATATTATCTATATCTATTGGCCTTCTCTTACAAAGAAAATCTTAGTATAATTCTTCTGGAATTGAGCCGCGTAGATAGCATCAGGTTCTATTACAAAACGTGTGCGTTGATACCTTCGAGAATTACAGGCATGGCGAAATTATGTTTGTTTTTGGTATAACTATAGTTTAATCAGTTGATGATCTGTACAATTCTTCTTAGTTACCAACTGGCTTCAGACTGCGATTGTTCCACGTCATACTTGGCCCGGATGTCGTAAGAACCAGATAAGAATACAGCGCTCCAAATTGGGCACTTACTACTTACTTACATCGACGTGTCGAGTAGGGTTTTTTTTTTTTTTTTTTTATGCCTGATAGGTTTGCCTTTGACCACTATCTCACCTGATGGTAAGTGATGATGTGGTCGAAGATGTTGTTCAGGCTAACCTAGAATTACTGGCTCTCAAGGACAGCTGCCGGAACACACCGTTAGGTGCTTGGCGACAGATTTTCTACTTGAGGGTGGTAGCTAGCCAGGCGGGCATTCGCAAAATGCCCTACCACCATGCTATAACGACTGTCATCCGAAGACAACAACCGGGACCGACGGCTTAACGTGCCCACCGAAGCACGGAAACGCTCAGTAGTAATGTCACTAGCGGTCACCCAACCAACTCATGACCGTGCGCGACGTTGCTTAACTTTGCTGATCGGTTGAGAACAGCTAAGTAAACTACGCTACGAGCGCTTCAAAAAAAAAAGGGTGTTGCAACACCAGAATCTGGCCAATACCAGAAGCATACTATCCTAGACAAACTTTAAAAAATATGTACTTGTGTCGTTGTTTTTAGTATTGTTAGGAGAACACATGTTTTTTTTTTGTATTGATGTCCTTCCTTCACGACGTTTGAGGTGTGAGAGAAAACATATCGTACCGACCCGACATAAAAAAACGACAATGGGAGGAAGATGATTATTATGTAAAAATGTCCCAGAAAACTATAATAAATAAACCTCTGAAACATATAGCTGTTTTGAAATGCATGAGAGAGGTAAGGATGCAGCCAGCAGTGAACAGAAAGTGATACAAAACAGTAGACAACATTATTATATCACTCAGTGAGCAGAAGGCAGTTGGCAGTCGGTTCCGCAGACTGCGCACCTGCCGGAGCCTCTCAGTAGTATAGCGAAACCTGTCCAATGAACTTTGCGATTCGGTAATTAAAATAATTTATTCGCTTCTAGACTTACGTTTCTCCGCAAATAACTATCAACGTCGCGAAAACATTTTGTTTTTGTCACTTGTAAACAGCAATGTAGACGTCTGTGTCTTGTTTTGAAGCCAGTTTTAGCTTGTAATAGACAAATTATGCTCAGTCATTACCTAACTTGATGAACTCAGACATTTTAGTTTGCGGAAATTCATACAATATTTAAATTATTTAATCGAGGGTATAAGAAAAAACAAATTCCGCAGTAATGTTTGCAATTCAAGGTTTAGTTCAATAATTAAATACGTATTACCGTTTCTTAGCCGCGAACATGTGGAGGAGTAAACAGGACCTTATTACCAGACTTCAGATATTCATCCATTTTTTGTCTATCCGACCTTTAAAGAGTTGTAAGTTCTAAACTATACTAGAAAACCAAATGAAATTTTCACATTATAAGTATAAATATAGCGGGACCTTCAAAAACTTATACAAATAATAAAGTGTTAAAATTGAGGGGAATCCCCATTTATGACATTAGATTACCATAAACCTTTGTTATTTTTGCCAGGTAAGCCGCCTACTAGTTTGACCTCCTATACCATAAAAAAAAACATTGTCATTGCCATTTGCCAAGTGATACAGTTAAAAACAAGTTAAATTTGTGACGAATGTTCACCAGTATGGTAGATGCCGTGTCGATAAGTTACAGCCTTGTCCAAGTCCTGTTATAGTAACGTGCGGGATATACATTTCTAAAACTAAGCGCAGAAATTGGACGTGAACACGAGAAGTAATTTGTCAATTTTGTAGCCCGAATTGCGTGTCGTCATCAGGTTTAAGGACAGAGCTCTCATTGTGTGCGTGAGCATTACTGGGTATCGTGCAAATTAGAAGACAAAATTCATAACAACAGTAGTGGGAGGTACCCTCCAATGGCCTCCTTCGTTTCCCGTTGGTCATCCCAATCCTGGCTTTGCACAATACACCCTTCACGATCTCACTCAGTTCAATAAATATGGAGCCCAACAGATAACGACAAAAATACAGCGGGTAAGAGAATAAATATTAAAAATGTAAAAATAAAAACCTCTCGTTATTTATATAGGTGGAAGAGATAAAAAGAAAGAATTATAGAGAGCTACCCTAGTATGACACCTATTACCTAATAACTTTACCGAATACGTAACATTTTCTGAAGACGTTATGGTTGTGGCTCAATCATAAAACACAGAACAGTAGAATTTTAAGAAACAACAAGTGACAATATAAATAAGAATCGAGATGTCCGTTGCGGCTGGGAGAAGGCGCTGGCATATTGCCTCAGCCAGCACAGGAACACTGGTCGTCTCTCTCAGGTACGTATAGCTCTGGCACACACAGGAGTAGAGTAGAGCCAGTGTTCCTGGGTGGACACCATAGACCCCAGGATGCAGAGTGGAACAGGAGCCAGGGTAAACTATATCGATGACTATCTCAGTCAGCCAGGGCCTCTTCAGGTGAAGATCTGGGTGCTCAACTCAGATACAGGAGTACTTTATCAGGAATCTGCTTTAGATGGGCAAGGGTTTCTGATAGCATCACTTTGGCTGGCCTTCGCTAGTCTTGGATAACGCTAGGGAGCTGTTCCAGTTAAGCCATTGGAGAAAGAACAATTAAGGAGAGGACCACATTATTCTAAACGTGGGCAGAGTCTCTGTTTTCTTACTCGTATTTGCGTACATCCGCTAAATTAACCGCTACGCGTTCGTGAACATGCTCTAAAGTTTAAGCACGTAGCGGTTAGTACTTAATTACCTTTATTACATCATTATCACACGGTACTAAACACGTCTGGCTAATGAGTGAGTTTTTAGACGTCTATGCCTTCACCTTCGAGGACTTCATGCTTGGCAATATGTAAGTATTAATTTCATTATTACAACTGACGCTCTTCATTATATTTAATGAATATAAACCCCGAGTTTTAAGGCGTAGGTAGATATATTTATGTTCCTAAGAGTCGGTATCACGATCGACAGTTACATAGTAACGGCTTCTATCGGATGCCTTCTTCAGGATCTTGAGTGTGGTACGACAGCGAGGGTGACCGTACCATTACAATTGTCGATCGTGATATTGACTCATAGTATGTTTCTACAAATACAAATATGTTATATATTATATCAGATGACGCTTGAATACACAAAGTATTGCAAAAAACACAAACGATATTCCACAGACAGACATTTATTTTTAATATATGAATGATATTCACACAGCATGTCACGCGAAGACAGACCTGATCTGCTACGCAGATGACACTGTGGCTCTCTTCCACGGCAGAACCTGAAAATCAGCATTTCAAAATGCAGAAACCGGCATGGCATGCATCAAACACTGGCTGGATTCAAACCTCTTAACATTAAATCTAAGTAAAACTAAATACCTTTGTTTTCACAAGACTATAATATCTGAACCTGACTCCCGATTATGTCTTAAAATTCATTCAGCATGCAGTATGCCCTCCTGTAAGTGAGCGTGTTCTTCGACTAGTTTACGTATCTCTCTGTGAATCAGTTCTGTCCTACTGCATAACAGTCTGGGGGGGCGCCGGGAGCACTACTATGATAGAAGTGGAAAGAGCGCAGCGTGCAGTGCTCAAAGTCATGCTCAAACTGCCCTACCGTCATCCAACTACAGATTTGTACAAAAAAGTTGGCGTGCCAACTGTGCGCCAATTGTACATACAGAGAGTCACCCTCGCAGTCCACCATATATTTATGGTAAACTGCCCCAACCTAGTAAGCACCAGCTCACCAAAGAGACGACCTCCACGTGCCACACAACCTCGCGTTAAAACTACCTTTGCACAACGTCTCCCAGAATTCAGATTCCCTTACATTTATAACAAAATTGATAAAACATGCAAAATTCGAAACAAACGATTAAAAGAATGTAAAGCTATAATAACTAAAAACTTATGCACACTCACACATGACGACACAGAGAATTTGCTGTAATTTGACAATTAGCATCTATCACCAATGCTTTTGGGTACTTGTATAGAAATACATTCTCACACGCACCCCATACATGACACACGGATGATGAATATATTTTACCTTATACTGACTGTTATGGACCACACCTTAAACACACTATCCACATACATACTACTCATATGCATACTCATCAATCTATTACACTCACTCGCACCATACATTCTCTCATACACCAAACACGATTACACACTCGCTGTTCCAATCCTCTCTCGATCATTCAATAATTCGATTGTTATTCTCAAACCAATCTCGCTTAATGTTTTTACCGCACCATAAATATTTAAACACTATTTAACGCAACCATCGCGGGTCCTGCGATACAGGTTCGCCTAGTGCAGGACTCTCAAGCACTCTGTTAACCTTCCTAAATAAGTATTTTTTAAGACTTTTGTTACACTTTGTTTACTTTATTTATTAAGGTTAAGTATGTATTATTTTTGGTAATAAAAACTATTTCTATTTCTAATATTGTTAGGTTTGCAATAACGCCTGCTATGCGGATTACATTGCAAAATTACAAATAAACAATAGGAAAAATTAAATCCCGCACATGACTTAAAAAAAAATTTCCTATCGTATATTTGTAATTTTGCAAAGACATTTATTTTTTTAGTAAATAATACGGGATAATGTTGTCTTAGGTTTTCGCGATTATTACACATAGTTTAAATCGCGTATATTTATCATTATTTTTGTCCCGACGTTTCAAACACTTTGCAGTGATCGTGGTCACGGGATGACTAATTGTTTTATTTGTCACATGAGTTATTAAGAAATTATTTGTCCTACCGTCCGATTTTTTTAGATGTATGATATAGATAGCTCCAACTATAGTTTCAATCACATTCGGTGGTCTTTTTCAAGGAGAGCTCGGGACGACCGCGTTGACGTCTCGCTGAGCTCTGTGGCTCGTAGGGGGCGTGACGTCATAGGTTCGGGCGAAGGGTGGGATGCAGTTGGTAGTGTCGGCGAGTTCTGATGCAAGTCCTCGTCATCGCTAGTGAAATCCCGGCTGGCATGGGGCACGTCCAAGCAAAATGAGCTCACTACATCTCCACTAGACACGTCCTTAGCATCCAGATCAGTTCCATGAAGACACGGCTTCCATTTAGGTGACAAAAACCATCCTCCGTCTCTATTAAAATTATTTAAAAAATTTGCCACAGTCGCAGGGAATTATGTAGACACTGGAGACTCCCAATGTGTCTTTATCTTTGGGAGAGCGAAGCAGCTGTCTGAGTTGTCTTAGGGGGCGGAATATTGTCTTGATGCTGTTCCTTCGGCGTAACAAGTTTCCAATTTTATCCGTAATTCCCTTTATATATGGAAGGTATGCTGTCGGCTTTCCACTGATGATATTTTTTTTATCAGCCTGGACTATGTAATATGATTACATAGTGATGTGTGGTCTTCAAAATAGGTATTAGTTTGTTGAGTATGGATTGGTTTTCTATTACCCCATATTTAAGGTAGGTACATACTTACATAGGGCTCGTTATCGAAAGAAACTTAATTACCTACTAAACATTTCATTGCTTAATTTTTTTATAAATTAAAAATACTTACGTACAACTCGGCAATAAACAGCTACATTTCGGAAGGGAGTGTCTGACGTCATGAAGCACGTAAATGATATACCTACTTAGTAGGCACTTACCTAATAGTTAAATGCACAAACATGTTTTTCATTAAGTGTTTTCTTTCGTATTATATTACTTATATTTACTATAGCAGCTTCCTTATCATGGATCGTGGACTTTTCGTAAAGCTAGCTTCTGTCGGCGACATCGCTTGCGTAGATATATTCATATATAGCACGTCATTTCAGCTTCCATAATGCGTCGCTAGGTAGGTAGGTACTAAAACCTCAAAGATCATGACGATTTCTGAAAAATATTTGTTTGTTTCCGTCCAGAACCTGCAATATGCATCGGTTAATAGTATTAAATATTTCTTCTATCGTAATGTTTCCTAAATTGGGTAATGATATATTTTTCTTGTTTTCCTAATAACGTTACCTACAACTATGTATAATTCATATGTATTTTTATATATTTTTTTTTGTACACTTCGTTTTAGTGTGGGTGTAAAATGTAAATGCTAAGGGTACATACAGTTAAATAATAAAATGTAAAATAAATATATAATAATTTGGCGGTAGCTGCAACAATACTCAAGGAAGTCAAGGAATAGAGGGGCGCGCCTTCGTGAGCACTTTAAAAAAAAATAAAACATGTTTCTGTTTTGCTTTCAAGTTCATGCTTTCAAGGTGTTGAGGAATAGTTTAAGTTTACGCCAAAGTGTAGATGGCGTGGTAAGCAACAGTTCAAGTTTACTTCAAAGTTCACTAGATGGTGTAACGGTTGCGACAATATTTCGTTAACACACGCAAGCGGTGTTCGCACGCTTGCACATTTATTTAATTGGTGCCTCAAAATTAATTGTCTTTTTTATACCAAAGGCAGTGAAGTATTATTCCAATATAAATAACGTTCCGTTGTTTAAACCAACGAACCGAAAAATCGATCTAATTTTTGTGTAGGAGAGGAGAGTTGGTGTTTCTTATTTTCATCATTCACATAGAACTGAAAGAAAATAAAATGGGACGGTGTTATCATTTATTTATTATCGATCAAATACACGTAGCATCGCGCACTATAACTAATAGTTTTTATGAAACACTGGCAAAATATTTGTTATCATCACGCACAAACCTGGCATTTAGGAGTGTTACGGAGACCCATAACCATATATATTGAATTAGGACGGACGGGCAGGCATCAGTGTCATCAATTTGGTTCCGCTTTGCTCATTGGAAAGAGAAACAAATTCAAGTAAACGTATATGAGTAAGTAAAGAACAATTCGTTCCGGCCAAATTGATTCTAGACCCTTTGCCGGCTTCAATCTACATTAGTTATGTAAATCATTATAAAGAATATGCAAGGCTGGGGAACTTCCCGCGGCCGGTATTCTAGGAAACTGCAGCATCATGTGACAACGCGCATGCGCATGTAGCACGAGCGTCAACTTGCAGCAAACATGCGCCTTCACCAGTCACTACCTACCTAATCACTGACGCAGTAGCCACGTAGGCTCCTATTGTGTTGGCACGAGTCCTCATCGAAGAGTTCCTCACCAAAGGCAGAATAGTTTTTATAAACACATCGGTATTTTATATCACGTTTTATCATCAGTATCTATGTTTACAAGTGTCATTGTCATTGGCGTCTGTCCAGCGCATATTGCTTATGCCACATTAATGAGATATTACATCAATTTTTTAAATTGAATTTGGAACAATGAGCTGTCGCCCTGGAACTTGTATCTTTTGTGGGAGTCCTTAGAGGCAATGAAGAAAAAAATAGCACAAGGTGGGCAGCAGCGCCTTTTGAACCACTGCCATCAGACACGGCGATCCCCAACACAGGAGGAAAGAGGGAAGGTTTTTTAATACGGTGCATGTCTTGGATGTTGATGAATATCTTAGGTAGAGTATCTGCTTACTTACGTTTCATGAGATCCGTGCTCATTTAATATGTGGCGAACCTATTTCTATTAAACGGCCATGGTTCTAAACTCTGACTACTACTGCAAATTCCTTTGTGGGAGTAGTCCAATAATCTCTCCAGCCTCATGGTCGAACGATATTACTATATTATTAGCTAAGCTTATAAACGATACTCTCAGCTCAGATCAGGGTCAACGGTTTATTAATGCGCCTTCTGAGGAACTGATATTTCGCACTGCGATACCTAAGTCGCCTGCCAAGCGTGGGGATTATGGAACCCCCCCTCCCATAATAGGGGAGGCTGTGTTCACCAGTGGACAATCCGTCTGATAAAGTACAGTAGTCACCTTTGACCACAGTCTCGTCTAATGATAAGTAGGTAATAATGATATGTTCAAAGGCAGGCAAAAAAATTTGAACCGCTTTCCAACGTGATCGTAAACGAAAAGTGTAAGCATGAGATGACGAACAGCACGACAAATTGAAGGAAAAATACATATTGATCGTTACTAGGTATATAGGTACATGGTCGACCCCAGTTAGCGCGGGATAAGGCCTGAGCTTGAGAGCGTGTGTTTCATAACGAAAGCTGTAATACAGCAATGAACATTAAAAGTGTTTCATTTTATTATATTTTAACAACGGGTTTTTAATAAAGTCAAGGATAAAATAATTTATTCAATTTAGGCGTCTACGACGCTCTTATGAAGGTCAATTACAAATTTTAATATTGAAATATTCTATATTGTTCAACAAATAAAATGTATAGAGCCACTGCGAGAAGAACAGGCAAGTAACTCGGGGCCATTTTTTAAAACGTCTTTTAACAAAGTGTTACTACTTATATGATAAAATTATTACAATATTTGTTTAAACTGCGTAGGTGACAAGCGATAGCTTGGCAGAGGCGGTATTGTCCAGGCATTTTTGTCGATTAAATAATCACAAACTGTGTAGTAGGATTTCTTAATCAGTATGATTTTTACGTGCAACTTAAATTTCCCTTCTGTGAGCGTTGTAATATGTTTGGGAACTTTATTATAAAACCGTACACAATTACCTAAGAAGGACCTTTTGTTTGTCTTTGCTAATCTAAAACCTGGCACCGCTATTTTATCTTTATTCCTAGTATTGTAATCATCATTGTTTAATTTAAATTTACTATATTTTTTACGAACATACCATATAATATTTTCAAATATATCGGTAAAGTTAAAATACCAATTTCTTTAAAATGATCCCTCCGAGATACAATAAATGACCGACACTCTGCACGATTACGACTGAGTTGTCGCCATTTTTATTGTGTTTATATTTAGATTATCTTTCCGCTAGAAATAAAAATAGCAATCTCGGGAAAATTGACATAATTTACATCGTTGAGTCGCGTTTGTGTTTTGTCAATCATTTAAGAAAAGCTTTTATTGTTTTGTTATAAATGTGTTGTAGTTTTATGAAATGCGTACTGTACGAAATAAGACTTGAGTTACAACTGGACGAATAACATATTGGACGAAATACTAACAAGTCAATCCGTAATCCGTGTTATCCGTAATTAAATTAGTTTTTGTTATTTTCGACAACATTTGCTTTTGGATATATTTCCAAAAGCAAACTAAGATAAGAGTATATATTTAAGTTTCCTTAAGTAAAGTGCGAAACAGTATAGGTAATAGATAAACTTTAACAAACCTTTAAATGTCACGTTTTTGTCTATCAGTCAGACTTATAATATGTTTTAAAGCATATATTTAATCAATGATATTATACAAAAAATTAAGATAGGTAAGATTATATCATACGCGCTCTTGTAGTCATTGGAAAGAAGACTTTTAAGTCTTGCACTTGTTAGATGGATTTAAACAACAAAGTCAAAGTCAAAACCATTTATTCAATTTGATGAAATTTTAATATTGAAATATTCTACATTGTACTGCCACGTTCAGCAAACAAAATTGAATAGAGCCACTGCGAGAAGAACGGGCAAGAAACTCGGGGCCATTCTTTTAAACGTCTTCTAACAATGTGTCGCATACTTACTATATACACTTTCACTGGTTTATCAACTATTAATTAACATACTAAGTCATTGCTTACATAAACAGATATTTTCTTATTCGATATATAATTGTCATAACCTTTTTAACAAACCATGTAATGGTCCAAATGAACCACTACATTTAAACGAGGTTTGTCGTATTACATATAATATCAAAAAAGAGAATAATAAATTACTTAACTTCACAACATCTTGATCGGGCAGCACTTCGTCACTAAAGACTACTTTCCAAATATATTTCGACACCCCCGGAGCTCTGATCGGGACGGCGCGGGCGCGCGGCGGTCCGACCGAAAGTGAATCTGGCAGCACTTCGTCGTAAAAGACTATTTCGGTACCACCGGAGGTCTGCTCGGCACGGCGGCCCGTCATAGAGTGACAGAAAGTCTACTCGGCTAACACTACCCGTTTTATAGCAGTGAACAAACAAGGTGACGAAGCGACTACCGTCACAAACACAGTACTCTATAAAATTGACAATTGTGTGATATCAACCTCTATATGGCAACGAGTATAATAAAATCTTCAATGTTTTTACACATATAAATAAAGAATCAGTTACACTACTTATAAGATATACTTATATTAAAAATATCATCAAATAATGATTCAAGTAATCATGACAATCCATACATGATGCCTAATCACCGCCTCACAAAAAACAAAGTTAGATAAAATATTACATTCAAACCACAGATAAAATATACAGACAGATAATTAAACTATTACTTATTTTCGTCTTAAATACCACAGAGTATTTCTAAAACGAAATTAGAATGTCACATTAAACAAGTTGTCTAAATCTTAAGCTGAAAGCCAATCAAGTGAATATAAACAAATATTTCAATAAATAGTGAGCTAATTTTAAAATAATTTATCTCACTCGTTTGGAAGATTTGTGTTGGGGTAACTTTTAGTGTATCTATTTTCCACTCATCAGCAAAACGTTTTGTAAACATATAGTTTTAGTGCCTGATTCTACGAATCGTTATTCGTTGGCCCGAATTTTGCCTCTCTTGGCGGCAGCAATCTTACGCAGAATATCATTGTGGCTGTAAGGAAACACGTATCCTGTTTCATATTTTATTGGCAAAATTCTTTAAACTTATGTAATATATATCTAAATACCCTTATTTACTTGAGTTGCGCATATGTTTTTCATTCATTCCCTATTTCATTAATTTCCTTCCCTACTAAAGATAAGCGTGGGAATAACATAGAAATATGGTTTTATAGATAAATCTTAAATTATTGTTATACTCTATTTGGTAGTAATATAAAAATAATATCAGTTTTTGTTAGTGAGTATAGCACATTCTTTAGTAATGCTTTTATATAATTTCAAAAATGCCAAATTAGAAAATCAAAATGGAGCTCCAAAAAATATGATTGACATATTATGTCAATGTGCGGTCTTAATTATCTATACCTAATAGGTGTGTCTTTAGACATTCTGGTTAAGAACTAGTCTCAAAATAAATATATAGACGAAAACTCTGAAACTATGAATTGTACTATTGTCATATCAATAATATTATTGTGTAATGCGGGGGACTACCTCGTAATTGTGACAGTGAATGATTATAAATTTTGATGTATTAATAGAATCGATCGATATAAATTTCTCGACAAACTGATAACTGATGGGGAAGAAAGGTTCTCGAGTGGCTACCACACTACACCGGAAGACGTAGAGTTGGTAGGCCCCCCACCAGGTGGACTGACGACGTCGTGAAAGTCGCGGGTAACCAGTGGTTACAAGTGGCTAACAGCCGTTCCTTGTGGCGTTCTATGGGGGAGACTTTTGTTCAGCAGTGACAGACGTCTTCCGGCTGCATTATCATAATGATGATAATGATACATTTATTTATTTTTATTTATTTATATATATATATATTATTTAATTGATGTGTAATTAACCTCACTGACATTTTTTTCAAGATTATGATATATATATATATATACTTTGTATTATATCTAATCAAGATTTATTTTTGATAATTATGTGTGATAATTTAATTGATTTTTGAGTAGTTTTTGTCACAATTAACAAATTTAAATAATTTATAATATATCCCTTCTGCTACTGAATATTAAAACAAACGATGCTCTAGGTATTGGAAACTTTTGGTCGCCTCAGCTTATCTTATTTATATTAATTATTTATAGACATCAGCCAAGTGACGCCTGAACAATAATCAGTATACTGTTGTTATTGTAACGATATTGACCAATGCCCTGAGGTAAGGTCAGCGCACAGATAGAGACGCGCCCGCTCTCAACTAAACACGGCTACTGTTTACACCGGGGCGGGCGCGGCGAAGTGCAACCAGCGGGGCCTATTCTATTTATTTTAACTATACCATAGAATACGAAACATAAATTGGTGTGTGAGTTTGACTCGCACTTGGCCGATTTTATATTAAAAACAGTGAATGAAAACCTATTCTGTAGATATATAGGACTATGCGATAATTGGCAGGGTTACGTTGGATTCTACTCGGTATGTATCTGTACCTCCAACTTTTTTTACAAACACTATAAAGCGTTTGAAACTTATCATTGAGTATGGAAATATAATATAAAATGCACAGTTGCGCACACGCACACCAACAACAGAAACTAACACACATTAAATGAGACAAATGACTTGCTAGCCGCAGTATATAAATAAAAATAAGATATAGTAGAATGTCCCCCAACATAAAATGGCACTATATGACAGAGTACATTTACTCTCGTGACGAATTTATATAGGTACATGAATGTTATATATTTTATATATAGGTATATCTGCTGGCAAACTTTCACTTTTAAGGGTGAACTGGCCGGCCCGTTCTCCATACAAACGCCGTTGGGTGATCACTCCCTTATTTGAGGATTTAGGTCCAAAATAAAGCATAATACCGATTGATCTCGTCATTATCTAGGCTTGTATGATGCCAAAATTTTAAAAAGATTATTAAGTTGTAAGTTATGAGCCTCGAAAACTTTATATGAAAATGTTTCGAGGCTCATAATTCTCAGGTTAATTATTTTATTGAAATTTTGACATCATACAAGCCTAGATAATGACGAGATCAATCGGTATTATGCTTTATTTTGGACCTAAATCCTCAAATAAGGGAGTGATCACCCAACGGCGTTTGTATGGAGAACGGGCCGGCCAGTTCACCCTTAACCAGCGAACGTCCCCGCGATATAAACACGCGACGTAAAACACATATTTAATAATATAATAAAAAACATAGCTCATTATACCGGTGCACTGCCCTTTGGGCACTGTCATTTTCGTCATCTACATTCTTCGCTCTAGTAAAAATGTCTGAAAAAAGTTGTTGCTTTGTTAAGATGTAGACTTGATTACAACACAAGCAACACAACAAGAACAAGTTGTGTGCCCAAAAATAACTTTAAAATGATATCGATGAACTAGAAATGGCCAAGCGGTTACATAATGATGACAATGTTCCTGTGACTAAAACTTCGCACTGCGCTGCTAGAGAAAGAAAAATTGAGTCAAGACTTTTTTCTGGTTATCTAACTACTTATAAACTTAGGTGAGCAGTACAGGGACGCTGTTGGGCTGATGTATCTAGTGATTAGTAGTGTAGAGTGAGAGGTACTTTTAGCGAACTGCATTTTGGCACTGTTCCTGACCCGGAGCTAACCTTATCTTAATTTTGTCACTTATTAACTGACTTGAGGTCAGAGTCAGATTACATATGATATTGTAAACAGAATATTAGTTTCTTCTGACAAAATAGGAAGACATTTTAGATCATTGGTTAGTTATTCACTGCACTGTTAAGTCGTAAGTTACGTGTGCCAAGAGCTTCTTCAGCTCAGATTGTAAAACAAAACCTATTCTTCTAGCATCAAATGATTTTGATCTATTTAAAGCTTAGGTATTGATAGAAAACAGATTATGTTAAAAATCACTTTTTTGATTAATCTAAATATATTTCAAGTTGTGTTACCCTACCGCTACAGATTTACTGTCTTAAATTCAGAATAAAATATATATCCAATAAATAATATACTTACTAGGTATACTGTGGATCGCCACAGTTATGTAATGTACTGTATCAGCTAGATTGTCTCCTGCTGAACACAGCCTCCTCCATTAAGGGGGGATTTGCCATAATCGCTACGACGCTTTGCAGGCGACTTGGGGATCGCAGTTTAAGACTGCAGTTCCTCAGAAGGCGCTGCTGCCCACCTTCCGGTATTTTACCTTTAGTTGCCTCTTACGATACCCACAAGTAGCAATGGGGGGTAATTTTCTAACCCGGCACCCCACGGCCATAGGTATACTTATCACTTAAAACATCAGTATTTACAACAGTATTTACACGGTTAGACCAAAATTGGTCATTTTCTGATTTGTTTTCACCCTCATTCAGTTATTTTTTGCCTTAATTTGATCTTAACTAGGTTATTCATCTACAGATAGGTAAACAACGCAATAGTTTGGTCTACGACTGTAAAGTAATTAAAGAAATCACTAGTTTGATAACTTTCTGATAAAATAACTTATCATGGCTTCGCAACATAAATACATTAATCATGGACATGGTCTACTTCACATAAGTGATTAGCATGATTGTACCATAAATACTGGTATAAAGTGCCAAAATTTGTTTTACTAGTAATAAATCTCACTTGTTTCATTATGTATCTGTTAAAGTTCAAATATATTATTAGTAGTAGACATAAGCAAAAACAATTCATTAGACTGTAGTTATTTTAATTTACTTTAAGATAGTTATAACAAACTCTGTATATGTATATGTTTGTATATCCTAAGAAAATAAATTAAAATTATATTTTTTTTTACCGTCGGTATGCCTTTATTAACAGAATACTACGAACTATATACAACACTACAGTTACAACAATAAAAGCATTCGGACTCATAGGCAGTCCAAATGCTCTAGCCCACTATCAGTTGGCAGCGTGCCCAGCATGCTGGCAGCATTACCCCGTTGAATTGCAATGCTTATTCTTTGAGCCAAATAGGTGCCAGCATTTTGATCACGCGTCGCATTGACTAAGCGCTCTGATAAGTTTTGGAAAATACGATGAGCTCCCGGTCCCCACGGACCCAACGTCTCTACACCAAACGGCTCAAATATGTAACCCATACCGAGGTTAGCATACTTGCGCCGCTTGAGTTGCCGCCGAAGTAGCCGCGGCGCCCTCACGTGGGTTTCAGAAAAATGTGATGGCGCAAAGTGTCTACGCATGTAGCGTCTCACACTAAGGGCCTTCCTAACTTCCATGGAACCAGAGTCATGCCGTCAGGTCTTTTAACATCGTCACGCATCAGACCGTTCGGTTCGAGAACAGCTGGAACATTGGCGCTGGTAAAAGCCCGGCGAATGATATCGTTAAGGCTGGCGTGGCGGGAAATTCGACCAGCACTTCAAGAGCAGGAGAGGCCATGGTGACCGAGTTGGTCAACTGCAGTACCACACTGGCAGTGATGTGCAACACAACACCTTGCACCCAAGCGTAAGCTAATAGCGAGACGAAAAGCGGAAGGACCTATAAGGCTACCAGTTTTGTAAGAAGGAATGGCTTAGATGATATATTTCTATTGCAACAAATACTAAAAATAAAATAAAATAAATATTTAAGGGGGGCTCCCATAGAACAAACTTGATTTTTTTTACCGTTTCTTGCTCTATACTAATAACGGTGACAGGTAGACGCTATAACTATTCACATAATATTTAGTTTTATTTTCTCTTTAAATATAAATAGTTAAAATAAAATAAATTAAATAAATAAGAGGGCTCCCATACAATAAAAGAGGTTTTCGCCGTACCTACCAGCTCTATCGGACACTGTGAAAAGTGTCTGTAACTTGCATGATTAGGTTATAGATAATGGTACGGAACCCTTCGTGCGCGAGTCCCACTCGCACTTGGCCGGTTTTTTTCTTTACTTTATTTGGATTGGACAAAAATATATTGTTCTACCCAAATAAACAATTTTACTTTAGCATAGTTCATATTCAAATTCAACAACTTTACATATGAATTCCAAGAAGTTTATCGCGTTATTACTCGTATATCATAATAAATATAACATCATTTAATTATGTTTAGCCTTATGAGGAAACAATCTATATATTCAAATTGTGATTTATGTGGAACGGTTGAGGATGTCCATTATATGTTTATGCCAAGAGCCCTTCCTTCACTTCTAGTCTTCTAAAATATAAAAGATTTTTGAATGAAAAATATAATAGATTTTGAATTTTTGAAGCAGTGATGGCTCAGTGGCATTGGCTATGGACTGCCGCGCAGCAGGTCCATGGTTCGAATCCCGCCCAGAGCTTGAGCTTCACCGCATGGTGGAAGGGCATTTTGCGAATGCCCGCCTGGCTAGCGACCACCCTCAAGTAGAAAATCTGTCGCCAAGCACCTAACGGTGTGTTCCGGCAGCAGTCCTTGAGAGCCAGTGAAATTTCAGGCACATGAGACTTAACACCTATGTCTCAAGGTGACGGGCGCAGTGCAATTCGTGACTTGTGACGAAATGCATCTGTTATAGGCAGAGGTTAGTCCGCTTAACATCAGGTGGGCCTCGAGCTTGTCCCGTCACAATAACATAAAAAAAAATAGATTAATTTATATTAATTAGGTACAGGAATGCTGCTCACAGTTATGTCTTAAGTATTTATAAATGGATAGTATTTAGTTCAGGATATGATGAGACTTGCGCGCCATGTAGCAAAAGCCCCTAAATCATATATAAATAAAAACATCTCTCCTTTTTTTTATATACTTGTAGGGTACATAACAAAGAAAAATAAACGAGTGAGGAAAAAACGTAAAGCTTAATACAAAAAACTAGATGATTAGAGAGTAATAAAATAAACCAAATTTAGTGAAAACAATTCTCCTAAATCATCAACAGCGGCCACCTACGCTGGACTCATTATCAGAGAGATAAGCTGTGAAACAAAATAGCTCTGATTGTGTCACATTTGTAGTAATCGTTTACTATATTAATTACAGTTAAATTGTTAGCAATAACCTAATCACTCAGTTCTATGCAAATAATAGCTACCTATACCTATCTAAAGAAATATGGTTTCACTGCATAGTTGTTAATAATACCTTACTGTTTGGATAACTTAGATAATTATCACGAGTTTTGTCCATAATTATTAATATACAATTATCTACAAATCACTTAATATTTATAGAAAAATATTCCGACCAATTTTGATTGATTTTCTTCTTCTACTGGGAGTCACAATTGTGGACATTTTCGAGCGCGAGCCTCAGCACCTAACGGGCAGTTGCGCTTTTCTGCCAAAGTCAATAATCTTCCTTCGGATTTGTCACTTCTATTACTAGCACCGTCAGTGTCAACCGTTTTGATAGGTAAAGGATTATTGACATGCGTCCCTATCGCGAGTGCTTATAAATAGAACTTTACAGATCTGTGACCCACAACATGTCAATACTCAAAGGGCAAGTACAAGTCAACGCCAGAGGACACAAATAGTGAATTTTCAACGGAACGGAATTTGAAACGGAAGTTCAGCATGAAAGCTATATTTCGTCCACCCAGACGGCTGCGACTACTTTTTCGGTCTTCTTAGGACTACGATAGTATATACAGATATATTCTACCACCACACATACACTCACATATACACACTCTCTTGACCCAATATACCCACGCACATACACTCTAATACACTCACTAAATATAAAATAACCAGTTTTGTTTATACCTTGAGATATTTCACTTCATGTAACCAGTTAAAAATTGTAATATATTAGGTAAGTAACTTGTCCTCATTATTTGGAGAAGACACTGCTTTCTGCAACACAGTATTAATACTGAAGCAGTAGGCAGGGCTTCAACTATAGAAATAAAAGAACCTATTATGTTGAACAAGTATTAAATATTTTGTATTTGTATATATAATTATACAAACAAACGTTTTTCTATATCTGTTTTTTTCTTTGTTATCAAAATCTATAGATTTTAAATAACAACTTATACCTAATGGCAATTACGGATTCCTATAGAAAAATTAAAATCATATGTTTCAGGGAATGTGTGTGTCTGTGTGTAAGGGAAAGTGTGTGAGGGAGGGTGTGTTTGTGAACATAAGAAAATTGAAATGTTCGTACAATAATTATGATACTGCACTTTTTTGAGAATTCGAAGCAGAGCTAAAGCTTTGGTTCAGAATCTTAAGTATATCATGCCTAAACTTTATTTTGCTATTGCAAAAAATATTAATTGCATTAAATTTATAATTGTAAGTCCTTTGCAATCTACTGACAATTTTGGTCATAGATAGTGCTGCTATAAGGGACTGCAAACAAGCTTGTATGTCACGTACGCTTCATGGGACGGCAAAGACACAACAGTTTATGAAGAATTTCTGGACAATCAACATATCCATTGCATATGCTATGTAAAAAAGTCATATCGGCAAGAATTCTTGTGTTCTAAAGCGTAGTTAATGAATTACGTGCGCAAGACTTCTCATAATAATCAGAGCTAAAATAACATCTGTAATTTAAATGTTTTGTAAATATACACTGATTTTTTCTATACTTTGTTTATAATCGCCACGATCGGCCTATTTATGTACAAATTAAATACGGTGGGCGAGGTTAACCCACCCTGCCTGACACCACATTCCAGCTGATACAGGTCCGACACTGACTCCACCCATCGGACACTGTTGGACTGATGCGCCGTCCGCGCTGGTGAGTGCGCGCGTTAACTAATGACAGTGAACATCTTTTTATGTCCACTGAAAAATCTGAAAATACCAAGTCCAAGGTATGGTTATTACTATTTAAAATATTATTATGTTGCGAGAGGCCCAAAAACAATATCTGGGCTTTAAGGCGAGCTTGCACCTACTTAAGACATTTTTTAAAATCTGTATCTCGAATAGAATTGAAAATTTAGAATATATAAAATCATTTATATAAAGTTGAACATACTCTCCAGGAACGTACAAAGTCAAAAACGTGATTATGAATAATTTCTTCGATAAAAAAAAAATTCAAACATGACACCATATCGCTACTTAAATCAGGTAGAACTAGCTGAAGAAGAGCTTGTTATTTATTAGTAACGTTTAAAGGCACATTTTCAAATTTAGCTATAGTTTTTTAACAAGAAAAAATAAACTACAAATCTAAAGATTCAAGCTCTCGCGCACGTCATTCAGTACCCGCCTAGGCGTCATCGAGGTAGGACGCGTGTCGTTTTCTCCAGCAAAATTCTCTCCGGCGATTACGAGCTAGAAATATTTATAAACAGAATTATTATTAGCAGAATGGTGACACTGCAACATTTATGGCTATCCGCTGGCGTGAATCTTCCATCAGGCGAGTGTCTTGTACGTCATTTCAAACCATCCCAAATAAAAAAAATACTTTCTCGATGGCATTGTTTTCACGGGCCACAGTATAAAAAGTACAGTATGGTTATCTAAACAATTCACTTATTTTAGTTCAGTGAGCTGTAAATAGTGTAGCCGAGCCCGTGGGGTGCCGGGCTAAGTCACGCCCCAATTACTAACTGTGGGTGTTGTAAGAGGCAACTAAGGGAAAATACCGGAAAGTGAGCAGCAGTGCCCTCTAAGAAGCTACCTCCCTCCGGTAAAAAATCTGTCGCCAAGCACTTAACGGTATGTGCCGCTATGAGTCCTCCAGAACCAGTAATTTTGCATGGTGGTAGGGTATTTTGCGAATGCCCGCCTGTCTAGCTACTACCCTCAAGTAGAAAATCTGTCACCAAGCACTTAAAGGTATGTGCCGCTATGAGTCCTCTAGAACTAGTAATTTGGCATGGTGGTAGGGCATTTTGCGAATATCCGCCTGGCTAGCTACCACTATGTGTCAAGTAGAAAATCTGTCGCCAAGCACTTAACGCTATGTGCCGCTATGTATCCTTGAGAACCAGTAATTTTGCATGGTGGTAGAGCAATTTGAGATTACCTGCCTGGCTAGCTACCTAACCCTCAAGTAGAAAATCTGTCGCCAAGCACTTAACGGTATGTGCCGCTATGTGTCTTCTAGATAGAACCAATAATTTGGCATGGTGGTAGGGCATTTTGCGAATACCCGCCTGGCTAGCTACTACCCTCAAGTTGAAAATCTGTCGCCAAGCACTTAACGGTATGTATTTTAATAGTAATAGTTAAAGGTTATCAACTGTCTTAGTTGCACTATAAGGGAATAGTCACAAGAATATAATAATTGAGTACTGGATTTAGTAGCAGATACCTAAAGTAGATCAACTGTTTTAGTTACACTATGAAGCTGATAGCGTGCGGCTGGGGACATCGACCTGACGAGCGCTGTGCATCTAAAGCGCAGCGCCGCATAGTGTCCATAGCCTGCAACTCTCGCACGCTAAATTTGCCTACTGTGCAAGTACAAGAGGCCCTTAAGGCAAGACGCAGCGTCTTGGACATCAACACAGCCTTTCTTTAGTATAATCGGCTCACTATAACTCCCATCAATACATGGTAAGTTGAAGTCTCTAGTAATTAGCCAATGGTCCTGAGGATTACTATTATTGATGGTAGAGACAGTGTCAAGGAAGGATTGTACACGCGTTGGTATCAAGGTTTATTTCGGAGGGATATAAATGACAGCAATAGGTAAATCATCTACAGAACCTATTATCTGTGAAGGTATTGTGACCCACAAACATTCAAGATCATCTCGTTCCCGTTAATGTCTAACCCGGGCTTGCAATGGCGAATTACAGAGTAACATTACTCCTCTGCCCAAGGAACCTCTATCTCTACGAAATACAGTATACGTGCTATCACAAAGCTCAGAGTCTAATATGCAATCATATAGCCATGTTTCTGTTACAAGCACTATGTCATACCTACATAATAATAAAGTATTATTATAAAACTCGGTAACAGACCTCTAACATTCTGATAAAGTAATTTAAGTTCCTTGGCATTGCTATCCATCATTAAGGAAAACTAGCTATTCCAACTAATCCTATATGTTTAAATAAATCAAAATAATAGAAAGGTTTCTCATTTCCATAAGCTCACGGTTCTACGTTCAAGTGCGTTAATGTGAAATTTGGACTTTGGACTTACGCTGAATATTTTTTCTACTTTTAAGAATTCAGTAGAAAGATTATAAATGTACATATTAACATGTAGCATAATGTTATAGTTTCTGTAATATTTAAGTTACTACTAAAAATATAATAAACTAGTTGGTATTGAAGGTACAAGTTATTATACTAGCGCATTGACTTGGGTTATTCAAATTAACAATAATGCAGACAAGAGAACATTTTACGCAATTTTTATCAAGTCCGCCTGTGAGGCGATGAGGATCGGAGGTGATGAGTAACGATTCCTGACATAGATGGGACAGTTTTTATCCATATGTATTTATAATTTATTTCTTTAGCCTTCTGCTTACATGAACTTAAGAGCATCTTTTTTTCTTTTGTCAAATGCTCATTGACAATTATTTTTGATTACTCCTCTTCTGTTTGTGTTTATGTTTATTCTGCTGACCTAGATACCAGTACTAATTATTGACCATGTGAAATCGGAGCTATGGAGCCGCAAAGATGACATAACTAGTGTCGTGTGACAACCATCCTGTACCTTTCAAGACGGTAGTAGCTGTGACACTGATAGTGATATCAGTGATAGTAAGGAAGAATTTTGACTTAAGCTAATTCGGAGTATTCGTCTCAACGTCTTACCTGCTGACGCCCACGCTCGCTGTTATGCACAATTGTGAGTCGCAGACGAAAAACTTGTAATAAGTTTGAAATTGGTCGGATTTTTCTTTTTGGTACACATTTCGCTAGTCGAACCTGTTGGCTAAATATAAATCTAAGCATATGTTGGATTAAAACGAAATAACTCGCAAAAATATTAATGAACCGACCAAGTGTAAGTTATGGGATCGCAAACCGTTTCGTACAAAACAGAATGTCCAAAAATAACATAATTTCTTTCCTATAGTTTGCACTTGGGCCTTTTTACTATACCGTAGTATTTGTATAGAGGACTATACTCTCTTCGACGTTTTGATGGGTAACTGTTTTTATTTAGCGCACTTTAAAACTGTTAATAACGTGCTTCATGTAAATCGTCGTCATCTTTTGGTTTAAGACTAACTGGTCTTTGAAAAAAGTCAGACTGAGGGTGTGGGACAGAGAATCCTCGTTTTACATACGAGTGAGTGAACCGGAACTGCGCATAACGTGAGCAATTTCTTTAATATAAATTTATAAAAAAAGTATATTTTTCAAAAAAGGAGAAATTTCTACTCGCTCCCTATCACGGTTCCAAAAATTCAGCCCTTTAAAGGCAGGACTCTCACCCAGCTGGTCTATGGTGCTAAAAGGGTTCCTGACGTTAACAGCCTTATAGCCAATTGTTTCAACTAGTTTTTTTTACCTTTAGGTAGCTCTGACAACTGGCTGGTGAAATCTCTATACTCCCTGCCCGACTTCTGCTTCAAAGGCAACCGGTGGGTATGGCGATACAAGTCAGCAGATTGGGATGAGATGCGCTGTTTTATGCATCTAATTCAATTATAATCTTACCAAATTGTTTACCAATTAGATCCAGGCATATTAACGTATTTAATTTCTTCAATGCGAGTAAATGCTATAACCTAGACTATAGAAATATTTTGAACAGCAAACTTAAGAAATTTTCAAGATTGTCATGTTACCATAAAAACAGTACCTCTTACTAATACGAAGCGTGAATCTTAATAACATTATTGTAAAATAGAATCGAGTGGGAGCGCAGTGCGCCCGGACACGAGTCGCGCAAACAAACCACAAAACAATAAAACCGGGAAACTCAGAAATAATGAAAAATATTAGAACACAGAAATAGTCGACAAAGAGCTTTACGTTGCCAATACATTATCAGTCAATTTAAGATAGATCTATATATAAACTCGTAATATCCTGTACTGTTGCTGCGGCAAATACATCGACTGTACTGTACCAGAACTACGAAGTTTTTAAAAGTATTGCCTGGCACAGAAGTAAAAATCATACGAATATTTAGTTAAAATCTCAAAGAGTACCTACAATGTTTGTCACGATTCATTAAGAATTATTGATGGAGCAGAAGAAAAGCCTCGGAATTATTAGATTTCATTAGATCGGAATTCCTCGAAGGCGAGAGAACAGAAAAGACATAATATAAAAGTGTTCATTATGAATACTTTTATTACACTTTATAAAATAATTTATGATGTCAAGTCCAAAGGTTGCAGATCAACGTAAACTGTCAAAATTCTTTGAATGTTCAGCTTATGTTGTGACTAAAACACTGAGTTAATATTTACAAAAATAACACATACCTACATAGGAAGTCACAGGATGATTTAGTTTTCATTTAGTGATAAATGTCTATTACGATGCAGCATGCAGCTCGTGTTTTCAACATTATATCAGTATTATTTATAACTGAACTTGCTGTCTATTTTGTTTGGTTCAATTTGTGATTAGGACGATATACGTGGCGACACTACGTGGCCTCACATCTTATCGATCAATCCATTAAACATTTAAAATACGCTTAATACTGTTGTCAAGTGTGAAGCTCTAAAACCTGTCAACAGCAGTTTGCATAATTCTGGTGATTCGATAAGAATAATTATTTTGTTTTTCGAGAGTCATTAGCCGAGCGAAGAAAAATAAATTGTGAGCTCAGTCGTTATCGAAGAAATTTATTGAATTACTCGACAATGCGTCGTAAATACTGAAATGTTTACAACGCGCACATACTTACTCGTAAGGTACCCGTTTTAGTGACTAGATAATCATGTTTTCGTATTTGCGACTTATTAAAAGTGTCTTTCAAGAGGATCAGTAATTATTCAGTTTTCATATCATATACCTACTACTGGCATGATTTGTTTTGAACACTTGCTCTATACGCTTATACTATATTTTAATGCCTTGAGCAGGCAAAAGGCAGCCCACCTAATGGAAAGCGGCCATCGTTGTCTAATATGACGTTTGCAAACTCTGAGAATATGTATGATATACTTATCCATTATAACACCGCATAGTAGCGCAGGGGAGAAATCCCGATAGGAAGTTTCCACATTTATTTTTATTTTGCGCCGAATATATGTTCTATAGAACCGTTGCATACTTGAGTAGGGTAGTTCAAGGTGCTGGGGTGTGAGCATACCGTCAATGGCAATAGAAAAGTGGTTGTCAAGTCATCACTGTGCGTTGCCCAATCAAGCAGTTTTCCTCTGAATACTCCACGTATACAGACGGTAGAATACGCAGAGATATTATGTAAAGTCTCTCCGGATACCAGTAGGTAAGACAACGTTAATGCCGTGCTCACCATGAAAGCTGCAAAGTCCAACAGGTATTCGATAAAAAAGCAACTTTGACAGCAGTGTCCGATGCTAGACCTAATCTCTAAATGCCTTAGCGATTTCTAGGCTGATTGCCAAGACTTGACCATTCCTTTCAATGGACTCCACCCAACGCTGTTTTAGTATACCAATAGATCTCCAGTAGAACGATCGTAGTAAAGTCACCATCAATGCTTCATAAGCTACATGTTTTTGGCCAACAACCTGAGCAGCATCTTATTGAACCACAGTTGGCTTGAACCACCGATTGTGATTGCAAAATGAGATATTCAATATTCATTTTCCTGCTTTGTTTTAAAATACTTAGGATCTGTCAAAATAATTTTATTAATATGAGTACATACGATATTTTATTTATATTTTTAATGTACTGTGTTAGTTAAATAAGTTTCTAGGAAATAATCAATTTTTTTTTTTTTTTTATACCTCCACTATGTACTTTATTTCGTGTTGAAGTTTCTTACTACTACGGAAGCCGAATAGATTTCGATTTGAAATTGATATAACGGGTTACTATTTTCTAGTTAAGACCACCCCCGCGAATGCCGAATGCCGAGCTAGAATTTCACCATCTGGAGTCGTAAGACACGACGAAAGGAAAAATACCAGCAGTTTTAGTTTAGCAGCAACATTATGGGTGTAGATGTATGTATGATTAATAATTGAAGTTTTTGGTAGCTCTTGGCTTAATGTTATTTTATATCAGTAGATCTACACTGTTATTCTTATAAGTATCACAGTTGTTTACAGCCGTACCTAATACTTTATTTCTTACTGCATGAAGTGTGTGATGATGCCGCAAGTCATAGTTGGCTAGTTTTATAAATGATCTGTTATTTGTCCTAAATCTTCGCCAAAATACGTAAAGTAAACACTTGTGTATTTTTGTCAAATTTTAATATTTTCAACAGAATCTTCTTTTTCCGTAGCGTAGAGTGAGCTTACATGCGAAAGTGGTTCCGCGGCCATGACAGATTTAAGCAAAATATTCAACGTTCTGACCTTCATTAAGTATGTGTAATCCGTAACCGGCCCGCGCTATCATTACGCTGTCATTACGCCTAAGCCCCGTTACACACGTGGAAGTATTAAAAAACGTTTATGTTGCTAAGTTCCGTTAATGTCCACAATACGTTTTAATGCAATGATGTCTCAGTGGCATTGAGTACAATCGACCACGTCCATAGTTTGAATCTTTTTTTATTGCTGATAGGCTAGCCTGTGACCATTATCTTACCTTGTACTCGAATCGTGGAGGACGTTGTTTAGGGGCAAACCTAGTATTTTATTTTTCTCTGATGAAATTGTGTATTCTATAATTTTATTATTATTATTAATTCATATTTATTTGTACATTATAATTTTGAAATTATGTTGTAACTGACCGCTTCATGATTTTATTTTTAAATTATTTATTTTAATGCATGTTGAATGAGGTTATTTACTTGAAATAAATGAATTTGAATTATACCAGTCACTATCGACAAGAGTTGAAATTATTATTTATTCGCAAATACTATTTCATTTCCGATGTTAATAGAATGGGTAGTCCCACTTGGAGATTACTCTACACAACAAAAGTATCAGTAACGCGTTGTCACACATTAACAATATGTTAGTATATTATACTCGTAGTATAACACGTTGACATGACAAACTCCCTGCCTTGTTCGGAGTGGGACAAAAATATAACAATCGTTGTTTCGACTTTATCAAAAAAGGGATCAAAACGGGCAAACATTTTTTGGAAAACTAGGTAAACAAAATTCCAAAACTCGATTGTACGATACCTTACCATCGTGGTAGGGCATTTCGTTAAATGTTCGCCTTGCTAGCTACCATTCTCAAGTAGGAAAATGTTACAGCAAGCGTATTGGTAAAAGTGCGTTTCGGTAGCCGTCTCCTTGAGAGTCAGACAAGAAAAGGATTCCATTCTTAGCCTAAACCATAATATCATACATATAATAATCATCTTCATAAACATCTTCTACCGCACGATCTCTTACAAACAAGTGACAGAGTGCTCGAAGACTCACCTATTAGCTATTGGTACGCGACGATGTGTTCAAAGACGTTGAGCGTACGAAACAGTAAGTCCGGGTCTCTACAACTATATGTTGAAGCTCAGGCCCAGGGCAAGGTTAGAACCGTGGCCCCCTGCGTTGCAGTCCGCGATCACTGAGTCACTGCCACTAGGTCATGTCGCAAGGACATAGTTGCGTACCGTATTACGCGTAGAGTACCTACCTATGTAAGTAGTGATAGACTATTTATTATCAACACAAATCGTAGTAGGCAGCTATTTATAGACAGTCTCGTGTCCAAAGCAGCAGCGGGGAGATTACGTTGCGAATGTTTGTTGTTCTATTAGAGTTCGGAGCAAATCTGTCGAATCTTAGCTAAAAATAATAACGTGTCGTTGTCGCCGCTCGTCGCCGCCGCCCGTCGCCTTCCGACTCAATGCAACCTAACAACTATATACTGTACAGGGTTATTGAAAATAAATTAGGAGCAAAAAACTTTTTTAAAAAAGCTTTTATTTATAAGCTCTAAAAATAAGAAAATATTTTTTAATCATAGAAAAGCTTTTATGATCATATAAATTGTATATAATGAGGTTATAAGTTGAAAGATAAAAAAATTAAGGAAAATAATATTTTCTTATTTAAGGAGCGTTTAAAAAAAGCTTTTAACTTTTAAAATGCTAAAACCACTTACATATGACTTCTTTTAGTACTTATAAACATTTTTAATAGAATGGTTCTTTTTTATTATTTTTTAAAATTTTTATTTATTTCATTTTCTATGTTTTTTGTGTGTTGTGTTGGAACAAGCACGAGGGCCACCTGATGTTAAACAGTTTCTTGTGTTTGTGATTGATCGTATATACGTTGAAATAGATTGTTAACACTAAATGTCTTACTGTTTCTACAAATAATAATCTTCTTCTTCTCAGTCGTTACGCTCTTGACAGAGCGGTCGTGGTCGTCATGTAGTTGTACTGGGGGCAGATGTAATGCGCCTCACAATGTCACGCCATTGCCTTCTATTCGCGGTCATTCTGGTGCACTCATGCAAGGGCCACCGAAGATTTAATTTGTTCAGTCCATCGCATGGGTGACCTCCCGCGCGGTCTAGTGCCCTCTACCTTGCCCTGAACGACAAGGCGCTCTATGGAGTGGCTACCTCGCCTCAAAACATGCCCAAAGAATGCGTGGATCCGCGATTGCACTATAGCTGAAAGACGCCGCTCTTGAAGTATCGAGACGTTTGTGCGAAAACAATAATAATATTAATGGTTTATTTATTTATGTATTAACCACTGTTTCGGCTAAGGTATTAGCACGTCCATCCGCATTTTGAAAAATAATGGGTATTTGTAAGAGCATTTCTTACTTATGTATAAACTAGGTAGAAAAAAATCCGAAATATGTTTCGTGCTGCTAACTTTAACTGACAGAACAAAAACACGCCACATGCCGTGATTGTTATCGATGTAACATATTTTAAAAATGAGTTTACCGAATACCGCAAGATCCGCAACAAGCTGGTACCGTAACGACGACAAGTAGCGTGTTCGAGTTGCTCCGTGGCGGTTAAACTCTTTTATTAGCTTGCGGTGGCTTTTACTCTTTTCAGATTTAGAATCAGATATTTATTGCAGCCATACAGTACAAGGTGTCATACAATTAAACTTTGTAAGTATAAAAGGTACAGATATTGGTTTGGACCCCGTCGTGCACATCAAATTAGAAGAGAGGAGGATAGTTAAATAAAATTATAATTAGAAGAATTTATAAATAGAATGGTCATTATTTTAATAAAATTGAATGTTTTCAGTGTAAGATGTCTATTTAAAAGTTATAAAAATTAATAATTATTACGCTCTTTAAATCGGTGGGTATTAATTATCATTTAGATATTCATCAATGGAATAATAGGCTTTGTCAGTAACATATCGTTTTATTAGCTACTACTACTAGCTGCACTCAGCGGTTTCCGGGTGCGGTGAAACATGATGATGATGACTACATCATCATGTTGTATCATCGTGTAAATAAAGTACTCTGTTTAGGACTGTATAATATTATTGTGATCAAAATTGTATTCTTCCTTTAAAATTATTCACGTGGATTCCCAGTTAACTACCTATACCTGCATGACCAATCTGTTTTTATTTCAGATAGACTAGCTATTGCTCACAACCTCACCTGATGGTAAGTGATGACGAGAACTGGCTCTCAAGGATACTGGAACTCACAAGCTTACTGAAATATTTTCTAATTGATTATCGTACGTATCTCGCCACGATGCTACATTTTCAAATAAAGAAGACAATGTTATATGACATTCCGTTGTAGGTTAAGTCAGCTTATCAACATCACTTACCATCAGGTGAGGTTGTGGCCAACAGCTAGCCTATAACGTAAACTGGTAAAGTAAACGCAACTTGGATTGTTATTGTCGTCGTTGGTACTCGTATTATACAGAATAGCTAATAGTAATACACTTTTAAATGGATGTCGCCGGCTGTTTAAATACTTAATATTGCGTATACGTATTTGTTTATACGTGTACGTAACAGCACACTCGTTCAGTACCTACACAATGCTGAACTTAAACTAGATGGGTACAGTTTTCAAAACAACGAGACGAAATATAACTTTATTTACGAAACAATTTAATTATTTATATAATTTAGAACTTTATTTAATTATTTATCAATTTCATTATAACGAAGAAAATGCTTCAAAAACCGCTGAAATAGTAAATTATTGTTTATTAAAATTAAGAGTAAAATTTTCTTACTATAATTAGTGTATTTTTGTTAAATAACTTCGAATTTCATATATTATCCTTTCCACACTAGCGGGTTTATAGTACTTTTGGACGCAAATTTCGTAAGTCCAAGCTTGTGTAGCCTGAGCTTTCTGAAGATCTGCCATCGAACACTGATCCCCAAGCGGCCTGCCAAGCATGGGGATTATGGCAAAAATTATTGGCTGCCGTTCCTATAGCTAACCAACCGTGACCTTACCCCTTATATAGGTAGGTAATTATTTAAATTAATAATATAATTATAAGTAAGTGGTGCCCTGTTTGACATTGCCTATTATAGCTACAACAGCTAAAATAATAGCATACTTGGATACAATTTAACTATATCCCATCAACCTATGAGGATGAGGATTTTGAAGCAGTGATGGCTCAGTGGCATTGGCTATGGACTGCCGTGCCGAAGGTCCCTCGTTCGATCCCCACCGCCAGCTTGAGCTTCACCGCATGGTGGAAGGGCATTTTGCGATTGCCCGCCTGGCTAGCTACCATCCTCAAGTAAAAAATCTATCGCTAAGCACCTAACGGTGTGTTCCGGCAGCAGTCCTTTTGAGAGCTAGTGAAATTACAGGCACATGAGACTTAACAACTATGACTCAAAGTTACGGATGCAGTGCAGTTCGTAACTTGTGATGAAAAGCATTTGTTATAGGCAGATGTTAGTCCGCTTAACATCAGGTGAGCCTCGAGGTTGTTCCGTTACAATAATTTAAAAAAAAACTTCTATTTCTAGTGCTTATATCTGTTTAGTCATTGAGCTCTGGCAGAACAAGTATTTTATCAGTGGTATGTAATGGGTAAGTTTGTAACACAATGTAACAAACATGTTTATCTATCCACATGTGTTATTATTTTTTATTATATTTAAGTAGAGTGGACGCCGCGTGATAGTAGGCAATCGATACGAGTGATAACTAATATTAAATATAGAGAGGTCGATTAGAGAGAAACAGCACCATTTTTGTACTAGCCATGAAGGGTGTGAGTGCCGGTGACATAACATCAGGCACATGAGATTTAACAACTCTATGTCTCAGGGCGATGGGCGCAGTGCAGTTCGGCACTCATCTGTTATAGTCGAGGTTAGCGCTTAACACCAACAGGGCATCGTGCTTGTTCCGTCAAAATATTCTTAGTGTAAAAATTAAATAAACTTATGAAACAAGTAGATGTCATTGTGTACTTCACACTTTTATAAAGTCAAAATAATATTGTTCAATTTAGGTGTCTACGGCACTCTTGTGAAAGTCTGTTACAAATTTAAGTATTGAAACATTCTGAAATATTGTCCTGTCACGTTCAGCAAAAAAAACCGAATCTATAACTAAACAATAAAAATAACTAAATTTTATTTAATCTAAAACAGACAACGCTATTTTATCTTTATTGCTAGTGTTAGAATCGTCATTAACACTGTTTAATTTAAATTTAATCAGATTTTCACGAACATACTTATATAATATTTTCAAATATAATATATCGACTCGGTAAAGTTAAAATATCAATTTATTTAAAAGATCCCTCAACCTCTACCTACCTCTTTCAGGATGTATTTCACTGCACCGCACCGCAGCTGAGCCTCCTCAACACTGATTTCCTGAAATCAGAAATTGGAACATACTTGTAATTTCTGCGGGTGCTATGTAACATAGGAAACCTCAGAAAAGGCATTCAGTTGGCTTTCCTTGTACTCTATACATTGAACGTATTAAAAATAAACTGGAAACGTTAATAAATCAACCGAAGAGACTCTCTTTTCGCAAGAAATTTAATAATCAAACAGCTTGGAAGCACTAACTCATCAGTCAGGTCTGAGTCAGACATATTAAAATGTCGAAAACTACCATGAGCATTAACTCTCACGGACAGCTGCCGGAGCCCACCGGCAGTTGCTTGCCGACGCGCTAACGCCGCGTCGCGATCATGATTTCTTGGTGCATTGTCAAGTATCGACACCCGCCTGTCATTCCGCTAACTAAAGTCACCACGTAGATTTCAGTACGTATATATGTATATATAGCCAACGCGTTCGTTCCCACATAGTGACGTATGTGTTTGTCCTCCGAACGTGCAATAAACTGGTTTAATCACAACACGTTGGCCCTTATCTCCGATAATTTGTAAACACGCGCGTTATCGCGCGCTCACTACATGAGGCTCCGACTTGTTTTGCTACGCCATTTACTGATTCACTCCATTATCTTCTTTGTAATCTTTTTATGAGGTTTTTGTTTTTGTGGCGCTTAGATTTTGTTTCTTTTACATCGCGCATGAAAGCTAAATGGTTGATGATTGGTTTAGTATTTTGCATTTTTTACAGTTGGTGACGATAATCTGACATGGGAGATACTACGAGTAAATGATCGTACGAATAACTGTTGGAACAAGGTAATAATAATAGATATATGCAAAGGGTTACAATTAATACGGCGGAAAAACAAGATGAAACATGGTCCATAATATTTACTAAAAGTCCAATCTGAGACATTGGGTCCGCGGGCGGGAGCTCATCTTATTTTACAAAACTTATCAGATCGTTTGGTTGATGCGACGCGTGTTCAAAATGCTGGCACTGTGGATTCAATGAATTAGCATTGTGGGTAAGTAATACAAGGGGGCAATGCTGCCAGCATGCTGGGCACGCTGCCTGCTGATAGGTGGGTGTTCCACTTTTATACTGCCTGTAAGCCTGTAGGTTTTCTAAACGCTTTCGTTGTGGTAGCTATAGGGTTGTGTCGTTGGATAACTTGAAACTATGAAACGATTATTTGATATATAAAAGAACTCAATCAAAAGAAACAAAACCATAAATTCTTACTGCCTCCGAAATTAATTTTCGTTTAGTTTATTTATCATCACAATACAACATTCCTGACATATTTATAAACCATTAAACTATACTCGTATCATTACAATAATATTGATCCAGTATACCTTATAATTTATTCACGTTAAAACCTGTATATTGGTAGAGTATGTCATTTTCAAATTAAAGGTTATAAGAAAACTGTATTTTGGCATAAAGCCAACTGGAACAAGCACGTAGCCCATCTGCTGTTAAGCGTGAACATCTGTCTATCCCAGTTGTAGTTCTACAAGTGGCGAACTGCACTGTGCCCATCACCCTGAGACATAAAGATGTTTCATGTGCCTGTAATTTCATCGGCGCCACCAAACCACAACACATAAACATTACTACTTCGTGGTAGAAATATAGAATAAAAAAAAACATAAAAACAACAACCACTAGATACCTACCTAGGTAGCAAACATTTATACGTGTTACATAACTTCTTAAACTGTGTGAGTTATTTGAACTGCCAAATACTAATTTTATGGCATCATTCTAATATATACAACGAGCTTTAATGTTTGCAAACAGTCTGTATTGTCTCCATTCATAATTACATATACAAATGGCGCAGTTGGGCATCAATTTAAAACACATTTTTCATCTGTCCATTTTCATTACCTCAACTGTTCCGCTCCTATGCGAACGAGATAAGATCTATAATAGTATGACATCGAGCTCTATTATATGAGTAAAATAGAATCTACCGTGGAATGTGGCCTCAGGCCTTCTAGCAAAGAATACCAAGTATTTTTGCAATAACTATTACAGAAGCGGTGTCCAATTCCCAACTAAGTAAACAAGGCAGCAACAGAGAATAAGCAATAGTTATTTCCTACTCCTGAGTATTGTGAAAGTATAAAAGATGACGTAGATATAAATACGGCGCCAAATCCATCGGCCGCGATAACTAAACAGGTGAGATGAGTGACCAAATGAAAGGGTATTGCACAATGTTTCCTATACGCCTACCAAAAGCCGAGCAGATTCATTTCTAATACGTATGGATCTGTACTGGGCTGCAATTAGCTGCAATACTATAGGTACCTACGACTTATATACAATTATTTCTTCAATCAAGGGTATGTTAGACAAATCAAACATAAGAGTTACCAAGGACAGCTACCGCAATACACGCTTTGATTGAGTACATTTTATTCTATGCCGTTAGGAGCTCGAAGATAGATTTTCTATTGCGAGTTGATAGCAACCAAATGCCCTATCACCACGCTCAATCCTACGGTATGTTATTTTTTTTTCTTCAAAATATTTATTCATCATATTGGTAGCTCGTTTCATACTTTGGCTGACTGCTGAGGGCATAATAAGAGTTGGAATTAAGATGTTTCCACAAATATATTATAGAAATGTCGACCATATGAAAGGTTGTTCTGGGTTTCTTATCGTCCGGCTGTTGAAAAAGAGTAATTTTATAATAAAAACCAACGTGGAGTTATTTTATAATAAAAACCTAAACTCATTTTAGTCAATAATACCTACGGGATAAGACACGTGAATAAGTCAATTAACTCCGACTTTAGGTAGGTCTTTTTCAAGGAGAGCTCGGGACGCCCGCGTCGGCATATCGTTTCGCACTGAAAGAAAAGGTATAAGAATAGTTCGCAACTTTCCTGCAGACGCTAAAATCTATCCTCATATAATTCGTACGCATTAATGTCATAAATCAGATGAACTTGGGCACAGGAATATATTATAGGTAGGTGAGATTTACACGCGACGTGACAGGATGGCGTGAGTTTGCAAAGCCACCTGTTTCACTCTTTACTGTCTTATTTCCCGCGGCACAACTGATGGCACTACCAGTATTGCCTTTTGTCTTCTTCTAGAAACAGAACAAACGCTAAAAGAAGCTCGCAAAATATGCAGTCTTTGCCGATGAAGGTCAGTCGTGTAGACACACCGTATTAATATAATGTACATATGTTGGAGCGTAACAGTTAGTTAATACGAGAATGGCAACACTATGATTTACCGACGTTATTCTAGTCTGTGGTCGCTACTAGTCTATAGTCGTTTGAGATACTGTGACGGTGACTCAAAGCTTACGTCACAACTCACAAGACACGGCAGTTGACGAGTCAGTCTAGTGCTAGCCGCCGAAGAGGCAACACCTACCTAAGGAGTGAAACCAGTCAAGACCGCGATCAACGTACATCATGATGATGAAAGTTTACATCAGTATCTGGAGCAGTATATCTGAAGACGACATACGTGATACATTATGGCACACACGCAAAAGTGGTAATGGAATATGACCAGAAAGGACCCGAGTGAGATTTTGCAGAGAGTGTTCTGCACGGCGAGCACTTGAATGGCTATAGGAGGTGGACGGAGGCCATTTCGGGGGTCAACCTCCATACACTGTGGATTGAAGAATAAACCAAGTGTTCAAGTGATACGTGTCTTCTCACTTGCACGATACCAACATGATAATGTCATCTGCGATACATATATCAATCAAGTCAATAAATACGCTGCCAACTGGTAGAGGGCTGGAGCATTTGGACTGCTTGTGAGTCTCCAATAACTTATACGTTGTCTAAATGCTTTTATTGTAGTAGCTGTAGTGTTGTACATAGTTCGTAGGATTTTGTAAATAAAGGCATACCGCCGTAAAAAAAAAGCAAGGACTGTATATTAAACATGAGATTTCTGGGCTAGGAAACCTGGAAGCTACTGATATTCTCAGTGACAGTACCTACGAGTTTCCCTCAAATGTGACATGGCTGAGATATTTTTCGTTACCATGACACAACTGTCTTGATGAGTGATTTTGTGGCCCACCCATCACTTTTACCATGTGCCCTCATTGCATGGTTACGTATATGTCATCATCAATTTTTAGTGATAAAAATAGCAGAATTGAGTTTATGAGATCATGGCCTACGAGTGGGTACACGTCCGATGAACATCAACACTACAACTGGACACAAGATTACCCACAGATTGCGAGGAAAAAGAAGTGTTCAATTATACAACATTAGGTTAATTACAGAATACGAATACATACTGGCTATCGGTATCAATGTCGGCATATTTCTTAGGATTTCCCGATGTTCCAAGAAGTAAACAACACCCGCCAAGGCCACGTTGTCACATCGATAATATCACACGTTCACCCAGAGGAAAATTTAAAAAATTACTTATATTTTCCCGTTATCTTTTCCTTCTCAAGAAAAAAACTTATCATAAGTTCATAGTAGTAGTTATTGCAAACTTATTCTTGAAAGATAAATCCGAGGAGTAGCTTCACATAACAGAATGCCTATCATCGTATTCAAAAACACCTAATTATTACCAGGAAAATAATAGTGTTACTTACAACCTACTTCTTCTGTGTAGACACATTTTAGATGGGATATTATTGGAGAATACAGCGAAAGGGTCATATTTAAATATTTTAAGGTAAAGCGTTGTTCGACCTGTATTTTTAGGAAGTCGGTTAATAAACAAGCCTTGGGAGTTTACGATTTGGGACAAAATAAAATACCATTCTCAACTTTTCACAACAACTATAAAAATATTGACTTTATATTTTCTTTAAATACTTGAGTCACAATTTGGCAAAAAACGGTCACTAAGATTATCCTGTATTTCAACCCAACTCTGAAAAGCAACTGCGTAACATACTTGACTACCCAGCCAGACATATACTGCTGCTCCTACTATATCCTCGAGCACGAGCTTCACAGCGCCTATAAGTAATTATAATAATAAAAAATATAGGAAAAAGAATGTTTCCAATATTAGAGTACTTACCTACACATTAAGCGGAGATGAATGCGTCACGCAAACTATTTAGGCTGTCAATAAATTATACAACACTTAGGACACAAGAGACCGTTGCAACACAGTGCCGCCGCGCGCCGCGCCGCCTCACACACACATAATTTGAATAATTTATTGACATTTACGTATTTTACAACGCAGAACACAAAGAACCACTCCGCTAGTATGTGCCAATCAAAGCAACTCTATTAAATACCTACACAGTTGCAAACATGTGCAGCTTTTTGAGATCTTTCCCGTGTCATAGAATAAATTATGTAGTTTACATAATTTATTCTATGACATATTATGTATGTAGTGTGTTGGAACTAACACGTCAATAAATATAATAAATGTAACTGACTTCCGGCACTAAAAATAATGATAAAATAACTTGTTGAAGTCGATACCGTGCTCATTTAAAACTCTGGCCTCACATTATCGTGTCCGTCTGCCGCTAGATATGTATTTCATATTTTTATAATTGATGCTTACTTATTCCTGAGTGATGTATACTGTATCAGCCGGATGGCCCACAGCTGAACACAGCCTTTTTTTTTAATGTTTTTGTGACGGATCAAGCACGAGGCCCACCTGATGTTAAACGGACTAACCTCTGCCTATAACGGATGCATTTCGTCACAAGTCACGAATCGCACTGCATCCGCCACCTTAAGCAATGGTTGTTAAGTCTCAAGTGCCTGTAATTTCAATGGGTCTCAAGGACTGCTGCGGGAACACACCGTTAGGTGCTTGGCGACAGATTTTCTACTTGAGGGTGGTAGCTAGCCAGGCGGGCATTCGCAACATCTATAAGGGGGGATTTGCCATTATCCTCACGCTTGGCAGGCGCCTTGCGGATCGCAGTATATGATATATCAGCTTCTGAGAAGGCGCTGCTGCCGACCTTCCGGTATTTTACCTTCAGTCGCCTCTTATGACACTCACAGGTAGCAACGGGGTGACATTCTAGCCTGGCACCCCACGGGCGTCAAGTGGTGTTCACCATCGATAAGAGTTGCAATATAATATAAGAATTGTATTATATAGTATGTAACTAATACCATATATGTCACAAATTGTTAAAATAAGTGTAAAAGAATGGCCCCGAGTTGCCCGTTCTTCTCGCAGTGGTTCTACACTTTTTTTTGTTGTACGTGGCAGTATAATGTAGAATATTTCAATAAACTTAAACTTTTTACTTGACCTTAACAAGAGCGTCGTAGACGCCTAAATTGAATAAATGATTTGTTTTTTTTTTACACTAATGGATTTTTTAGACGCTTTAACTATTCACAGAATATTTAGCTTTATGTTCTCTTTAAATATAATTAATTAAAATAAAAGAAATAACTAAGGGGGCTCCCATACAATAAAAGAGGTTTTCGCCGTCTATTTGCTAAAAATAATAATGAAAACGAGATAATTGTACGGAACCATTCGTGCGCGAGTCCCACTCGCACTGGGCCGGTTTTTTATTTTCTTTTCTTAATAAATATTAATTGTTTTAAGGGAATAATTTTTTACAGACAAAAAGTTTTCAATGGGAATAGAATATATTAATAGAATAATTGATTACAGTCTGGTTCTTAAATAATAACTCATGTATCCTTAAATAATCAAATTAATTACAGAGACACTACAGATAATGTAGTCAATCAAATAACCCGCTCCTTAGCATTCCAGGCGCAAAAGTGCCCATAATTGGCGCACTGCACGTTACGAAATCGTTTGTACAGTATGAACTTGTTATTTTCTTTATCATGTTAGATATATCTGTCCACTTACTATCAAATGTATTGAGCGCTCAAAAGACGTACACCGACATATAGAAAACAGAAATAAGTAAACAAGGCAATTAATGGCCATTCTTCTTATAGTATAACTGTTTGCTGAGTGCAATGTTGTTATTTTGCGGTCTTATTTTGTAATTGACCTTCATAAGAGAGTATTAGTCGCCAAACAGATATATAATGCCAAAGTCAAAGTCAAAATCATTTATTTAATTTGGGCGTTTACGACGCGTTTATGAAAGTCAATTACAAATTTTAGTATTGAAATATTCTACACTGTACTGCCACGTTCAGCAAAAATATTTCTATCGAGCCACTGCGAGAAGAATGGAACAAACAAGAAACTCGGGGTCATTCTTTTAAAGGTATTGTAACAATATTTTACAAATTAACAATTCTTTTACAGATCAAGCTGACTTGACTTGACTTCTTGACTCTACGAGCGCACAATCTCTCCCGATCGAGGTTTGGCTGCGTCGCGTTTGTGACGTCACGTCCGTTTAACAGGAAAATGAGCCGGAATTGTCACTAGATATATATTTAAATTTTTAATTTGTTACATTAAAATATAAATTTAATATTATCATAACATATTTTGAAAATATTTTGTCATTATCAAATATGGATTTCCGCGAAGTAACGCCTGAATTTATTCATTGACTGTTTCTAATTTAGGTCAGACTTCCCTTTTTACTAAGGGAGGGTGGTCTACGTCCGACTGGATGCAAACACCATCAGCGTACCGCCCGTAAGGACACATGGTGTCCATACGTCGTTGTCATAAGGAGTAAGTACCTAGCTGAAAATTAACAGTACTGTGGCGTAATTATCTGAATTCTAAATACCTATACGTCTCTTCCGCCTCATATCGGGCCATCATACGAGTACCCTAACAAATGTTTGGTTGAAGAATTCGTATTTTACTGAAACCTACTAGAGAACAATCATATACTTAAGGTAGATAGATGGCGGTGTCACTACAAAAAGAGATATGTGTGCGCGGGCGCCAGCGACTTGACTGAGTGTCGGCGGCGGCGGCGGCGGCGGCGGCGCGGCGCGGCGGCGAGCGTTCGGTCACCGCACCGGTCGGTTCAGTTTCGGTAGTACACAGCCCGCCAGCGTGCTCGCCGAACGCTTCATTTGTTCTACGCAATTCATAAGATAAAAAATACTCCGCGTACAGACGTAGGCAGTGATTGACAGGAGTGTGTTGTGTTGTGTCGTGTTGTTATAGTGCGGAAGGAAGACTGCGGCAGTGGCGCCACCGGCGGGTAGCGGCCTCCGCTCCGATGTGCCGCGGACGGCTATTAGTACGTCTCTCACTATATAACTTACTAATACGAATACAATACTGCGCACATTATTCGAAACAACAATAATTACTGTAACTTTGGTGCCTAGTCTATACATATATTGGCATGTGGACCAGAGAGTACAAAAGTATATTTCAACTTGGTTGTAAACTTGACTCTGATCTTGACGGGTAGACCGTTTAGGAGTTGGTGTGTAGGAACTAAACGCGGGAGAGCTCTACCTTACATCTTACTACCATTAAGGGTAGATTTATATTAGACCGGGCCGTGCCCGTGGCGTGCCGTGTACGTGGCCCGAACGGGGCATTTTGTATGAAGCAGTTTATATTAGACAGTGCCTGATCCGTGTCCCGTCTGGGCCCGCCTACTAACGTACCTACGCTCCGGCCCGCCCGGCCCGGACACGGCCCGGTCTAATATAAATCATCCCTAATGCCGACTAAGATAGATCACTGACAGTCATAATAAGTCCCTCGGATTTTGCAAAATACCCTGAAATTGGTCCCAATTATTTTGATACATTTCGTTAGGATAATTAAAATTTTAGAAAAAAGTTCGTTGAACTCGTTGAAAATGGACGTGTTGAAAAAAGAATATAAGAATTTGAAAATAAGAGGGACTTCGGATGACTTATACGGTTATTAATGTGATATACTTTTCTAAAGCACATCAGAGCTTGCGCCACCAGAGACGAGTTCTTTCTCAAAATGCTCCATGAATTTTGTACCCGGAATATTTTAGGACAGATATACAAAAGTATTTTTTTTATTACATTATATTTTTTTTATATTATATATTATTGTGACGGAACAAGCTCGAGGCCCACCTGATGTTAAGCGGACAAACAGCCTATAACAGATGCATTTCGTCATAAGTCACGAATTGCACTGCACCCGGCACCTTGAGACATAGTTCTTAAGTCTCATGTGCCTGAAATTTCACTGGCTCTCAAGGACTGCTGCCGGAACACACCGTTAGGTGCTTGGCGACAGATTTTCTACTTAAGGGTGGTCGCTAGCCAGGCGGGCATTCGCAAAATGCCTTTCCAGAATGCGATGAAGCTCAAGCCCGCCGCGGGATTCGAACCATGGACCTGCTGCGCGGCAGTCCATTCCACTGAGCCATCACTACTTCAAAATACTTATAATAGTTCATTGGAGATTCAATTTCATAAACGATAATTTATGGTAAAATTAATTTGTGCTGTCTAAAAAACAAATATAATTTTAAGACAGTTTCATTTTAAAACGGCATTCATAGCTCTGTAGGGTAGAAATATTTGTGTGTGTTATTTATTTTTCAGATAAAACAAATTAATTTTACTCTACTCAGTGAGCTTTAAACAATTACAATCAACATCAATATTTTTTGCAGCTACGTTCATATGTTTATAGCCCTTAAAATCAAGAAGTATTTTTAGTCCAATATTCATATTTGGATAAACGTTTTACACAAAAAGCAAATTCTCCTTTGCAGCTTCGTTTGGCCTTTTAGGTATAGAACTTAAATAAATATGGTGGCGAAAAACACTATAACTATTTAGTTATTTTTTTAATGTCTGATAGGTTATTCTTTAACCACCATCTCACCTGATGGTAAGAGATTTTGTGGTCGAAAATGTTGTTCGGCTAACCTTAAATTACTGGCTCTAAAGGACAGCTGCTGGAACACAGCGTTAGGTGCTTGGTTACAGATTTTTTAGGCGAAGGTGGTAGCTAGCCTGGCGGGCATTCGCAAAATGCCCTACCACCATGCTATAACGACTGCCATCCTAAGACCACAACCGGGACCGACGGCTTAACGTGCTCTCCGAAGCACGGAATTGCAGTAATAATACTAGCGGTCACCCATCCAACTCATGACCGCGGCGGACGTCGCTTAACTTTGCTGATCGTTTCAGAACAGCTAAGCAGACTTCGCTACGAGCGTTTTGCTTTACTGAACTGATCGCGATGCAGACTCCTTAGTTACATATCGTTGTAAATGATACATTTGTAACATTTGTGTCATAAATATGTACATTTGTACATATTTATTACGAACCTTCAACACGCAGGTAAGTACTTACTGTTAACATATTTATGGACTTTCTCAACACTCGGCAAATGAAAAAATGTTCCCTTCGTTGTTGTCGAAAGTTATATTAACATAGATATTATAAAAATACGAAAGTAACTATACGGATATAATGTAATTTTACGGCCTCCTTTCATATGCTATACATGAGCCTACACATGGAATAATCAGACTCCAGGTACTAGTAGGTAGCTAACTAGAATCAACTTAATTTGATTAAATACCAGGAATGCTATGAAGTTTACGATGTCAATCGTACGATTGTTGCTAAGTGCCGTGGAGTGTAGCTCCGCCTTGTGTCTTGACGGGACGGGTAGTTACTCGAGCAGTGTCCGATATTCTACCTAGAAGCAGTAGTGTACAATCACAACTGATTTAACACTTAAAGGGCACTTTAGTAAGAGAAATTACTGCAAGCGCGACGCATTAGCTAACGTCTAACGCAGTGCAGTGGCATGCAGAACAAGGACGGTGACACTGCAACTGTTATAAATCCATGCGCGACATAAATAATGACAAAAAAATAATTTCAATCATAAATGGACGATAGCAGTTATATATATCTCGTACGAATTGTTCGATTCGTCACTTCTTAACATTAAATTTATTATTCAAAGCCAGTTTCTCATGATGCATCAAACTATAATCTGACATGCTCACAGTAGCATGGTAGAGCTCTTTGTTTGATATTCATTAACTTTAAATACATTTGCGACAGTCCACATTGCGTTCCTAAACACACCCACATACTTGGTATCTGTGGTACCGTTAAGAATACCCAAAGCGCGCTGTATCAATTTCAGCATAGCCCATTCCAGACATAGGACAGAGAAAAAGCGCTGCTGCCCATCTAGCGGTATATTTCCCTTAATCACCTCTTGCGACTTCCATAGGAAGATATAGGGGGTGACATTCTAGCCCGGCACCCCACGGGTCAGGACATTGTCAAGGAATAGGACATCACTTGAAAAGAGCAATACTATTATCATTAAGCTTGTGACAGCAACAATCAAAGAATCCAACCAACACCATTGTCCAAATTCCTCTTGGTACACGTTTCAGTTGCAAGCTGATTTGTAAAGAAAAATGTTGTTGCTTGCCAAAACTTCAATGCCAGGCTTTGTCTCACTTTCACTTTACAAAAATCATTTAAACCATGATTGTGTTCTATTCGCTGACGATACAACTCTTATTATAGAAGGTAAAAACAAAAATACTCTCAGTGATGAAATTGTAGATGCCTTAGATACTACTGTTAAATGGTTAGAAAAAAACAATCTTAAAATAAATATTAACAAAACTAAATTGATGCAATTTCGCACATATCAAGCGACTCCTTTGAAAATCAATGTCTTTTTAAATGGACTAAGTATTGAAGAAGTAAGCAGCTGCGCCTTCTTGGGAATAACACTGGATCAACACTGCTCTTGGAAACAACACATATCATCTGTTTGTTGTAAAGTTAACCGATTTGTATTCGCTATAAAACGCATCCGTCAGATAGTATCTATAAAAGCAGCCCTCTCGGCTTATCATGGTTATATTGGTTCTGCCCTAAGATACGGATTGGTTATATGGGGAAACTCAGTAGAAAATGAAAGAGTATTTAAAAGTCAAAAAAAAATGTATTCGGGCTCTATGCTCAGCAAGGCGTAAAGACTCATGCAGGCCTTTATTTAGAAAATTGCAAATATTACCTCTTCCATGTCTATACATAGAAGAAATTGCTCTTTTTGTTAAACAACATCCAAATTTCTTCGAAATAAAAGGTAATGGACATCGCACTACTCGATATAGGAAAAATCTTGTAATGCCTAAATCTAACTTAGCTTTGTTTCAAAATAATACATATTGTATGGCAATAAAAATTTACAATAAAATCCCGATAGACATTAGAGACTTACCTTTAAGTAAATTTAAATCTAAGTTGCATACTTGGTTATTACACTATTCATTTTATTCCATTGACGACTTTTTTAGATGCAAAACTAAAGTAATATGTAATTTAATTGATTTACCTTCGGACATAATTTCATGACGTACTGCTTTATAATTAAATTCATATATTTCAATGTTTGTATTTTTTGATAATGTATCGCTTCTCATTAGTTTTAAGATATTGTATTTTACTGTAACATTCAATATATTTAAAATTTGTACGCCGCAAGGCAGAACATGCTGGAAACGTTTAAATACTGACATAATTTGACAAGACCTATGTATAATACCCATGTTTTTGACAAATAAATAATTCATTCATTCAAATACTGCTCAGACGTACCCGTGCGTTACTACGTAGTACGAGTTATTAAGTTTACCTCGCTATCTAGCTAGGACAACTTTTTCTGCTTTTTGACTTTAGTTTTTTTATAACCCCCGTGACAAAAAATGGTCCATAATGGATTTACGGTACTCAATTTATTTATTTTCTTATATAAAAAAATATATCAATATATTAAGCTCTAGAAGATAACATTCCACACACTACGGTGCAAAGTAATTTATTCGTAGTTTGACTTCTATATCACGACAGTTCAAACAACCCGCCTTCTAAATTATAATCATCATCATCAGCCGGAAGAGGTGCACTGTTGAACAAAGGCCTCCCCAATAGAGTGCCACTAAGAACGGCCACACTATCATTGATACCATATGATCATTCATAATCACGCCTTTGGGGCTCTAGTCGGGTCACATTATCGAGCTTGTTCATGTCCAAGGCCGCACTAATCTTATGACTGATCACTCTGATCAGTAGAACCAATGCTTGGGTTTCTATTAGTGAACTTATTTATTTCAGCAATTTTAAACTCGTTTCTAAAACCTGCTTACACGTGAATGCTTTGTTGCAATTTATACTAAAAATAAATTTTAACAAAATTGCTGTGATTTTTTTATTACCATATTTTTTTAGGTACAACAAGTTCTGTTGTTTGTCTCGGATACAATTAAAAATAAAAATAATAAAATAATTAAATACAATTTCTACGAACTTTAAAAATTTGATGCCGTATATGGCGTGCGAAGTAAATTGACGTTTGAATTAATATGCACGCCCTATTTCCGTGTCGTTAAACATATATCTATTCTATTCTTATAATATAACTGTAACAGGTCCAAGTCTGTACATAAGAGATATTTTGCAAAAAAAAATTTGAGAGTACTCTGTAGCTGATACTGATGCCAAAACTGTGTTTTTTTTTTATTTTTGTCTGTCTGTCTGTCTGTCTGTCTGTATCCCGGCCGCGCATCTCTCCAAAACTACTGAATGGAATTCAATGAAACTTAACACGATTTGAGTTCATACTACGAAGAAGGTTATTGTATACTTTTTATCCCGAAATTCAGCACGGTTCACTTGGGAAAGGGGATGAAAGTTAAAATGTTACTTAGTTGTAATTAATGAACGCGTAGTCCGATTTCAATTCTTCATTTTTGTTAGAATAGTGATGAGTGAGCCCGGAACCCCATGGGCAGCCTGGCACCCCACGGGCAGCCCAGCACCCCATGGGCTACTGAATGGAATTCAATGAAACTTAACACGATTTGAGTACATACTACGAAGAAGGTTATTGTATACTTTTTATCCCGAAATTCAGCACGGTTCCCTCAGGAAAGGGGATGAAAGTCAAAATGTTACTTAGTTGTAGTTTATGAACGCGTAGTCCGATTTCAATTCTTCATTTTTGTTAGAATAGTGATGAGTGAGCCCGGAACCCCATAGGCAGCCCGGCACCCGACGGGCAGCCCAACACTCCATGGGCTACTGAATGGAATTCAATGAAACTTAACATGATTTGAGTTCATACCACGAAGAACGTTATTGTATATTTTTTATCCCGAAATTCAGCACACATTGTACAGAATGATGTAGAGTCGGTAGACACCCCACCAGGTGGACTAACGAATTCATCCAAGTCGCGGGAAGCTGATGTTTATTGTGGCTTTTTATTTTGTCCCTCATGGTTTCATAGTGGACGTCATTCGGCTGATGATTTTGGTGTTGATGAAGTCCTTTAACACTAAGGTTTTGTAAATTTTTTAAGTGTATACACAATTTTTATGCTTTGGACATGTCATTCTGATTTTAAACCTGTGATTAATTGCCAAACGATATTTGCTGATGGTCATAATGGTTTACGTACTGACCTTGGACAGGGGCAAGGGCAGATAATGGAAGATTCTATATAATAAAAATAATAAGAACGTTTATTTGGAAACAAGAAATTATGCTCTACACTTACAAAATAGGTAACATCTACACAGGAGCATTATATAGCTTAAAACTTACATATAATATTACCTACATTATTAAAAACAGTGGTTTGAACCGTTTAGAGGTCATATAATCCAGCCTTAGGCCTCTAAGAACCGTACAGCATATTGCTAATATGCTGTTACCTAGGTACACATTATATAAGTCATTATACAATAGTACGATTCTCTGGAGGAGAGAGTAACCCTCGAACTAATGGAATCTAATATCGAAATAAACCTCGTATCGGGACTGAATAAGTGTCATGAAAGGCACAGTTGTTACCTGAGGTTAACCCCAGGTAACAACTGTGCCTTTCATGACGAGTAAAAGGAAAATAAAAATACAAAATACACTTAACTCTTGAAAAAATTAGTCAATTTATTTTACATAAATCAACAACTTCGGTGAGATATTTATTTAAGTTTTATGAAAAAATTTAAGCAATTTGTTATTTTTACTAAATGGTTTTTCCGGGTATGTTTATATTTGATACTAGCTGTACCTGCGACTTCGTTCGCGATTACCGTACCTGCAGACTAATTATTCACATTTGAGCACTGTTTATCTCATATTAAGCAACGCTGTGGTCTGCGGTGTAGCACTCTTAGTCCTTTTTATTCTGTGCTTTTGTGATTTTTTTTTCCCGAAGGAACCGTGCTGAATTTCACGATAAAAAGTATACAATGTCCTTTTTCGTAGTATGAACTCTAATCGAGTTAAGTTTCATCGAATTCAATTTCGTAGTAGTGGAGTGATGCGCGGCAGGGATACAGATAGACAGACGAAAATAAAAACAAATACAGTTTTGGCATCAGTGCCTTAAATATTTTTTTTTTCGGAATATTTGCCATGTAGATAGATTTTCTGAGAAACTTGAGTTTCTACAGTATCCAGGGTTTCTTGGGTGAATTTTGTAAACATTGATACTTGTCTATTTTCTTTATCAATATTTTTAGATTGCACTGGATATTCCTTGGAAGTACTCGTTTGTGGAGAGTTCAGATTTATTATTTCTGTTATTTTGTGTGATTTCTTGGTTTCATTTGCTACTGACTCTTCTATGTAGCCTTCAGCTACTCTACTCGACTTCCAACCTCCATGGTTTTGAATGTCAATTAAATCGGCAGCATAATCGGCTTGCAAAGTTGCCGATGTTCTGCAAAAACAGTGTGCCAATTATAGATTTGAGTTTAGAAAATTAAGATAAGTGGCTATCTGTTAAGGAATACTCGAAATCTTGTTTTCGATAATTGATAGCTGCAGATACTTTCCCCTTTAAAAAATTATGAAAAACGGTTCGTTTCTATACTACTAATTTTTTTGTGTTATTTTTGGTATGTTTCTATTATATGTATTTACAAATTATTTTTTAAGAACGAATTACGGTCATTTTTGGATTTAGTGCCACGTCACTTCACCAGTATTATATCACTGTGTTTTTTAATGTACATAACCTTCAAATTTTACTAGTTCGATACTCCTGCAAGCGCCACTTATTGCCAATACCAACACTACCTAAAAAGTTTTATAAAATACATCGCGCTGTAATTGAGTGGATGTATAGAAAGTTAGAACATAGATAAAACTTTTTATTTGTGAATTTTTATAGCTGTAACTGACAGAATGCGAATCTCCCTAGGGCTGAAAAGTATTACTTTCAACCCGGTCCTCAGGCAACTTCAGACCTACTTTCCGAGTATGAGTAATGAAAAAGTATTTTATTTATTTAGTTATATATACGAGTCGTCTGCAACATTTTGCCTAGTTTGCATCGGCAGTGAGTGACGTGGTTTACAGCACTTTTCATAGGATAGCATTGCGAGCGTTACTGTAAGAGCCTTCATTTTATCTCATTTTCGATATATTATTACGTTTACATGACAAAATATATGACACGACCTTAAACTTCTTAAAATTATGAACTATAAATATCTGCATAACAAAACCAAGATCGCATTGAGAGCCTACGTAACTATATTAGCAATATGCTGTACGGTTGTTAGCTTAGAGTCTTAGAGCTGGATTATGTTACCTCTGAACGGTATAAACCGCTGTTTTTAATGATAAAGGTAATTATCAGTTTTCTGAATATTGTCAAAATAACGTATTTAATCTACATTTAGTATCAGTTTTATATAAAACACTATTTATTTTAGTATTTACTTTATTCAAACAATTGTTGGTAAATCTATTGAAATTCTCTTGCAAGTTACAAAACGTCTAATAGAGATTTTATGTATCAGATTCTTTAAATAATAATACATTAGTAAGTAAATAAAATGTTGAGTGCACGATGCAGGAACAAATGTAACAAAATGTAAAAGGCCTATATAATAGAAATCCTTGTGGAACTCCAGATGGAATATCTATTTATGGTATGTAGGTATAGGTACTCATAAGGTGGAAATTCATTTTTTTTGTAGTTTTGTCGACGAGCCATCTTTTATAATTGCTTTTGACCACTATCTCACCTGGTGGTAAGTGATGATGTGGTCGAAGATGTTGTTCAGCCTAACCTAGAATTACTGGCTCTCAAGGACAGCTGCCGGAACACACCATTAGGTGGCGACAGATATTCTACTTGAGCTAGCCAGGCGCGGGCATTCGCAAAATGCCATACCACCATGCAAAATCTTAGCAAGCTGGCAAATCTAAATAAGGATGACGAGATGCCCGATAAACAGTGCTCCAATGTGAATTAGTATGTAGGTACGGCAATCGCGAACGAAGTCGCAGGTACAGCTAGTGATATAATATTAATGTTTATTTTTAATAATTTTTGAATTGATTGCATTATGAAAGCATTTATATTGATATTGTATAACATTTCATGGAGATATATTATTTAAGACTCGAATTCAATGATTATGTAGAATGGTTTGCAGACTTAGCTACAAAAACGATAAAACTGTTTGAATTTCGTTGTTTTTTCGCTACAGACGAGACTGTGCACTATATTTTTTACCTGTGGTGTTTCAGATTGGTCGGCCCAAGCGCAGGCGCCCCCCGCACCCCCCGCCCCCCGCAGCGCCCCCTGATACCTGACATAAGCCGCGATATGCAATGAGGTGAGCATACTTAACTTTCTTCATACCACACCAGACGAAAAAACCTAGTTCAAACCAACAAAACAACCTCTGCGTTAGTAGGCAAATATTTCATATATAGGTACGAGTAATCTTTAATCCAATGACTGCCTTAATTTTTTCTTAATTTTATGATTTTTCATGGAAAACGGCTTTTACAAATGTTACCCTGGAGGCAGGTCATTGACATGCGTGGCCGCTTACAAGTTCTATAAACCATAAAACAGCCAAATGCGTGTTGGGACTCGCACTATTAGGTACTGCGATTCACAAAAAACCCGTCAAAGAAAAATAATAATATGATAACAGCTTGAAATATGAATTACAAATCTGTCTTACTAGTTAGCAAAACAGAGGATAAGAATAATATTCCTTATTGCGATATATAAACAAAAATTGACTTTATCGGGTATTAGAAAATGAAATATTTGTTTATGAGCCACAATTTACATAAAATATCGTAATATCAGGTTAGTATCTCATTCCGTTCTAGAGATCCATAAAAAAACGGTCGGACGGACAGAGAAATCACCGATTTCATCATTAGGGCTCGATCTTTAGGTACGGAACCCTAAAAAGACGCTTAGAAAAGAGACTTTAGTAACAAATAAATAAACGACTTGTGTTTCAGGTGGAGCGGGTTCGTGTTAGTATGCGTGGTCGCAGCGGCGTCGGCAGCGTCGGCAGCGTCGGCAGCGTCTGCAACGTCGGCAGCGTCGCCAAAGGAGGCATTGCCGCGTCATGCGCTTGCATTGCGGACTACGCGACCCACCAGCAATACGCTGCAACCCCACGGTACGTAACTCATTGGTTGTAGAACATTTCCTTTGTGAGCTACTTATTGAGTTTACATACTTATAAAATAATTAAACATTCCATAGATTCTCCGCGCGATTGCTGGATTACATAAATGACGAATTGTTTTAAAAGTTATCTTTGCTTAATGTAATAATAAAATAATTTAAGTTATGGTATAACTAAAATTATACAATCGCAGAGTAGTAAGACGACAGATATGCTTGGAATATTCAAACTCACTCAACCACCATTGAACGCCGAATTTGACGGAACATGCACTAGGACCACCTGATGTTAAGCGATACCTAACATCTGATGCACTTCGTCACAAGTGACGAATGGCACTACGCTTACCAATCTCTGATTACATACAGTCAAATCTCATGTGCCTGTAAATTATAATTACTTACTGGCTCCCAAGGACACTGCCAAAACACACTCTGATAAGTACTTGGCGAGTTTCTTGTCCGTTTTCTTCGCAGTGACACTATAATAGCCTCTTTTCTAAACGCAACAGTATAATGATTTGTTATAAAATTTGGTAATTGAAAATAAATGATACTGGTTTTGGCTATTCTGTCGGGTTCAGTTTGCGCATTCTGTCATATATCTACATTAACCGAAACTGTAAGTTGGCATAAATATGCAAATTATAGTCGTTAAAGTAATTATGACATGTGTAGTAGGATTTCTTAACCAAAATGTTTTCCACGTACAACTTGAATTTTCTTTCTGTGAGCGTTGACACAATTACCTAAGAAGGACCTTTTATTTGTCTTTGCTAATCCAAAACCTGGCACCGCTATTTTATCTTTATTCCTAGTATTGTAATCGTGATTGTCGCTATTTTATTTAAATTGACTCAAATTTCTACGTACGTACTTAATATTTTCAAATATATACAAACGAGGAAACTTAAACATTTGTTGAATAAGATCCTTTGGAGATACCCTAGGATCTATTTCATATTTTATGTAAGAAGGCGTTTACATCGATTAAATAATTGTTCGAACTCTTAAACATTTGTTGAATAAGATCCTTTGGAGATACCCTAGGATCTATTTCATATTTTATGTAACAAGGCGTTTACATCGATTAAATAATTGTTCGAACTCTTAAACATTTGTTGAATAAGATCCTTTGGAGATACCCTAGGATCTATTTCATATTTTATGTAACAAGGCGTTTACATCGATTAAATAATTGTTCGAACTCTTAAACATTTGTTGAATAAGATCCTTTGGAGATACCCTAGGATCTATTTCATATTTTATGTAACAAGGCGTTTACATCGATTAAATAATTGTTCGAACTCTTAAACATTTGTTGAATAAGATCCTTTGGAGATACCCTAGGATCTATTTCATATTTTATGTAACAAGGCGTTTACATCGATTAAATAATTGTTCGAACTCTTAAACATTTGTTGAATAAGATCCTTTGGAGATACCCTAGGATCTATTTCATATTTTATGTAACAAGGCGTTTACATCGATTAAATAATTGTTCGAACTCTTAAACATTTGTTGAATAAGATCCTTTGGAGATACCCTAGGATCTATTTCATATTTTATGTAACAAGGCGTTTACATCGATTAAATAATTGTTCGAACTCTTAAACATTTGTTGAATAAGATCCTTTGGAGATACCCTAGGATCTATTTCATATTTTATGTAACAAGGCGTTTACATCGATTAAATAATTGTTCGAACTCTTAAACATTTGTTGAATAAGATCCTTTGGAGATACCCTAGGATCTATTTCATATTTTATGTAACAAGGCGTTTACATCGATTAAATAATTGTTCGAACTCTTAAACATTTGTTGAATAAGATCCTTTGGAGATACCCTAGGATCTATTTCATATTTTATGTAACAAGGCGTTTACATCGATTAAATAATTGTTCGAACTCTTAAACATTTGTTGAATAAGATCCTTTGGAGATACCCTAGGATCTATTTCATATTTTATGTAACAAGGCGTTTACATCGATTAAATAATTGTTCGAACTCTTAAACATTTGTTGAATAAGATCCTTTGGAGATACCCTAGGATCTATTTCATATTTTATGTAACAAGGCGTTTACATCGATTAAATAATTGTTCGAACTCTTAAACATTTGTTGAATAAGATCCTTTGGAGATACCCTAGGATCTATTTCATATTTTATGTAACAAGGCGTTTACATCGATTAAATAATTGTTCGAACTCTTAAACATTTGTTGAATAAGATCCTTTGGAGATACCCTAGGATCTATTTCATATTTTATGTAACAAGGCGTTTACATCGATTAAATAATTGTTCGAACTCTTAAACATTTGTTGAATAAGATCCTTTGGAGATACCCTAGGATCTATTTCATATTTTATGTAACAAGGCGTTTACATCGATTAAATAATTGTTCGAACTCTTAAACATTTGTTGAATAAGATCCTTTGGAGATACCCTAGGATCTATTTCATATTTTATGTAACAAGGCGTTTACATCGATTAAATAATTGTTCGAACTCTTAAACATTTGTTGAATAAGATCCTTTGGAGATACCCTAGGATCTATTTCATATTTTATGTAACAAGGCGTTTACATCGATTAAATAATTGTTCGAACTCTTAAACATTTGTTGAATAAGATCCTTTGGAGATACCCTAGGATCTATTTCATATTTTATGTAACAAGGCGTTTACATCGATTAAATAATTGTTCGAACTCTTAAACATTTGTTGAATAAGATCCTTTGGAGATACCCTAGGATCTATTTCATATTTTATGTAACAAGGCGTTTACATCGATTAAATAATTGTTCGAACTCTTAAACATTTGTTGAATAAGATCCTTTGGAGATACCCTAGGATCTATTTCATATTTTATGTAACAAGGCGTTTACATCGATTAAATAATTGTTCGAACTCTTAAACATTTGTTGAATAAGATCCTTTGGAGATACCCTAGGATCTATTTCATATTTTATGTAACAAGGCGTTTACATCGATTAAATAATTGTTCGAACTCTTAAACATTTGTTGAATAAGATCCTTTGGAGATACCCTAGGATCTATTTCATATTTTATGTAACAAGGCGTTTACATCGATTAAATAATTGTTCGAACTCTTAAACATTTGTTGAATAAGATCCTTTGGAGATACCCTAGGATCTATTTCATATTTTATGTAACAAGGCGTTTACATCGATTAAATAATTGTTCGAACTCTTAAACATTTGTTGAATAAGATCCTTTGGAGATACCCTAGGATCTATTTCATATTTTATGTAACAAGGCGTTTACATCGATTAAATAATTGTTCGAACTCTTAAACATTTGTTGAATAAGATCCTTTGGAGATACCCTAGGATCTATTTCATATTTTATGTAACAAGGCGTTTACATCGATTAAATAATTGTTCGAACTCTTAAACATTTGTTGAATAAGATCCTTTGGAGATACCCTAGGATCTATTTCATATTTTATGTAACAAGGCGTTTACATCGATTAAATAATTGTTCGAACTCTTAAACATTTGTTGAATAAGATCCTTTGGAGATACCCTAGGATCTATTTCATATTTTATGTAACAAGGCGTTTACATCGATTAAATAATTGTTCGAACTCTTAAACATTTGTTGAATAAGATCCTTTGGAGATACCCTAGGATCTATTTCATATTTTATGTAACAAGGCGTTTACATCGATTAAATAATTGTTCGAACTCTTAAACATTTGTTGAATAAGATCCTTTGGAGATACCCTAGGATCTATTTCATATTTTATGTAACAAGGCGTTTACATCGATTAAATAATTGTTCGAACTCTTAAACATTTGTTGAATAAGATCCTTTGGAGATACCCTAGGATCTATTTCATATTTTATGTAACAAGGCGTTTACATCGATTAAATAATTGTTCGAACTCTTAAACATTTGTTGAATAAGATCCTTTGGAGATACCCTAGGATCTATTTCATATTTTATGTAACAAGGCGTTTACATCGATTAAATAATTGTTCGAACTCTTAAACATTTGTTGAATAAGATCCTTTGGAGATACCCTAGGATCTATTTCATATTTTATGTAACAAGGCGTTTACATCGATTAAATAATTGTTCGAACTCTTAAACATTTGTTGAATAAGATCCTTTGGAGATACCCTAGGATCTATTTCATATTTTATGTAACAAGGCGTTTACATCGATTAAATAATTGTTCGAACTCTTAAACATTTGTTGAATAAGATCCTTTGGAGATACCCTAGGATCTATTTCATATTTTATGTAACAAGGCGTTTACATCGATTAAATAATTGTTCGAACTCTTAAACATTTGTTGAATAAGATCCTTTGGAGATACCCTAGGATCTATTTCATATTTTATGTAACAAGGCGTTTACATCGATTAAATAATTGTTCGAACTCTTAAACATTTGTTGAATAAGATCCTTTGGAGATACCCTAGGATCTATTTCATATTTTATGTAACAAGGCGTTTACATCGATTAAATAATTGTTCGAACTCTTAAACATTTGTTGAATAAGATCCTTTGGAGATACCCTAGGATCTATTTCATATTTTATGTAACAAGGCGTTTACATCGATTAAATAATTGTTCGAACTCTTAAACATTTGTTGAATAAGATCCTTTGGAGATACCCTAGGATCTATTTCATATTTTATGTAACAAGGCGTTTACATCGATTAAATAATTGTTCGAACTCTTAAACATTTGTTGAATAAGATCCTTTGGAGATACCCTAGGATCTATTTCATATTTTATGTAACAAGGCGTTTACATCGATTAAATAATTGTTCGAACTCTTAAACATTTGTTGAATAAGATCCTTTGGAGATACCCTAGGATCTATTTCATATTTTATGTAACAAGGCGTTTACATCGATTAAATAATTGTTCGAACTCTTAAACATTTGTTGAATAAGATCCTTTGGAGATACCCTAGGATCTATTTCATATTTTATGTAACAAGGCGTTTACATCGATTAAATAATTGTTCGAACTCTTAAACATTTGTTGAATAAGATCCTTTGGAGATACCCTAGGATCTATTTCATATTTTATGTAACAAGGCGTTTACATCGATTAAATAATTGTTCGAACTCTTAAACATTTGTTGAATAAGATCCTTTGGAGATACCCTAGGATCTATTTCATATTTTATGTAACAAGGCGTTTACATCGATTAAATAATTGTTCGAACTCTTAAACATTTGTTGAATAAGATCCTTTGGAGATACCCTAGGATCTATTTCATATTTTATGTAACAAGGCGTTTACATCGATTAAATAATTGTTCGAACTCTTAAACATTTGTTGAATAAGATCCTTTGGAGATACCCTAGGATCTATTTCATATTTTATGTAACAAGGCGTTTACATCGATTAAATAATTGTTCGAACTCTTAAACATTTGTTGAATAAGATCCTTTGGAGATACCCTAGGATCTATTTCATATTTTATGTAACAAGGCGTTTACATCGATTAAATAATTGTTCGAACTCTTAAACATTTGTTGAATAAGATCCTTTGGAGATACCCTAGGATCTATTTCATATTTTATGTAACAAGGCGTTTACATCGATTAAATAATTGTTCGAACTCTTAAACATTTGTTGAATAAGATCCTTTGGAGATACCCTAGGATCTATTTCATATTTTATGTAACAAGGCGTTTACATCGATTAAATAATTGTTCGAACTCTTAAACATTTGTTGAATAAGATCCTTTGGAGATACCCTAGGATCTATTTCATATTTTATGTAACAAGGCGTTTACATCGATTAAATAATTGTTCGAACTCTTAAACATTTGTTGAATAAGATCCTTTGGAGATACCCTAGGATCTATTTCATATTTTATGTAACAAGGCGTTTACATCGATTAAATAATTGTTCGAACTCTTAAACATTTGTTGAATAAGATCCTTTGGAGATACCCTAGGATCTATTTCATATTTTATGTAACAAGGCGTTTACATCGATTAAATAATTGTTCGAACTCTTAAACATTTGTTGAATAAGATCCTTTGGAGATACCCTAGGATCTATTTCATATTTTATGTAACAAGGCGTTTACATCGATTAAATAATTGTTCGAACTCTTAAACATTTGTTGAATAAGATCCTTTGGAGATACCCTAGGATCTATTTCATATTTTATGTAACAAGGCGTTTACATCGATTAAATAATTGTTCGAACTCTTAAACATTTGTTGAATAAGATCCTTTGGAGATACCCTAGGATCTATTTCATATTTTATGTAACAAGGCGTTTACATCGATTAAATAATTGTTCGAACTCTTAAACATTTGTTGAATAAGATCCTTTGGAGATACCCTAGGATCTATTTCATATTTTATGTAACAAGGCGTTTACATCGATTAAATAATTGTTCGAACTCTTAAACATTTGTTGAATAAGATCCTTTGGAGATACCCTAGGATCTATTTCATATTTTATGTAACAAGGCGTTTACATCGATTAAATAATTGTTCGAACTCTTAAACATTTGTTGAATAAGATCCTTTGGAGATACCCTAGGATCTATTTCATATTTTATGTAACAAGGCGTTTACATCGATTAAATAATTGTTCGAACTCTTAAACATTTGTTGAATAAGATCCTTTGGAGATACCCTAGGATCTATTTCATATTTTATGTAACAAGGCGTTTACATCGATTAAATAATTGTTCGAACTCTTAAACATTTGTTGAATAAGATCCTTTGGAGATACCCTAGGATCTATTTCATATTTTATGTAACAAGGCGTTTACATCGATTAAATAATTGTTCGAACTCTTAAACATTTGTTGAATAAGATCCTTTGGAGATACCCTAGGATCTATTTCATATTTTATGTAACAAGGCGTTTACATCGATTAAATAATTGTTCGAACTCTTAAACATTTGTTGAATAAGATCCTTTGGAGATACCCTAGGATCTATTTCATATTTTATGTAACAAGGCGTTTACATCGATTAAATAATTGTTCGAACTCTTAAACATTTGTTGAATAAGATCCTTTGGAGATACCCTAGGATCTATTTCATATTTTATGTAACAAGGCGTTTACATCGATTAAATAATTGTTCGAACTCTTAAACATTTGTTGAATAAGATCCTTTGGAGATACCCTAGGATCTATTTCATATTTTATGTAACAAGGCGTTTACATCGATTAAATAATTGTTCGAACTCTTAAACATTTGTTGAATAAGATCCTTTGGAGATACCCTAGGATCTATTTCATATTTTATGTAACAAGGCGTTTACATCGATTAAATAATTGTTCGAACTCTTAAACATTTGTTGAATAAGATCCTTTGGAGATACCCTAGGATCTATTTCATATTTTATGTAACAAGGCGTTTACATCGATTAAATAATTGTTCGAACTCTTAAACATTTGTTGAATAAGATCCTTTGGAGATACCCTAGGATCTATTTCATATTTTATGTAACAAGGCGTTTACATCGATTAAATAATTGTTCGAACTCTTAAACATTTGTTGAATAAGATCCTTTGGAGATACCCTAGGATCTATTTCATATTTTATGTAACAAGGCGTTTACATCGATTAAATAATTGTTCGAACTCTTAAACATTTGTTGAATAAGATCCTTTGGAGATACCCTAGGATCTATTTCATATTTTATGTAACAAGGCGTTTACATCGATTAAATAATTGTTCGAACTCTTAAACATTTGTTGAATAAGATCCTTTGGAGATACCCTAGGATCTATTTCATATTTTATGTAACAAGGCGTTTACATCGATTAAATAATTGTTCGAACTCTTAAACATTTGTTGAATAAGATCCTTTGGAGATACCCTAGGATCTATTTCATATTTTATGTAACAAGGCGTTTACATCGATTAAATAATTGTTCGAACTCTTAAACATTTGTTGAATAAGATCCTTTGGAGATACCCTAGGATCTATTTCATATTTTATGTAACAAGGCGTTTACATCGATTAAATAATTGTTCGAACTCTTAAACATTTGTTGAATAAGATCCTTTGGAGATACCCTAGGATCTATTTCATATTTTATGTAACAAGGCGTTTACATCGATTAAATAATTGTTCGAACTCTTAAACATTTGTTGAATAAGATCCTTTGGAGATACCCTAGGATCTATTTCATATTTTATGTAACAAGGCGTTTACATCGATTAAATAATTGTTCGAACTCTTAAACATTTGTTGAATAAGATCCTTTGGAGATACCCTAGGATCTATTTCATATTTTATGTAACAAGGCGTTTACATCGATTAAATAATTGTTCGAACTCTTAAACATTTGTTGAATAAGATCCTTTGGAGATACCCTAGGATCTATTTCATATTTTATGTAACAAGGCGTTTACATCGATTAAATAATTGTTCGAACTCTTAAACATTTGTTGAATAAGATCCTTTGGAGATACCCTAGGATCTATTTCATATTTTATGTAACAAGGCGTTTACATCGATTAAATAATTGTTCGAACTCTTAAACATTTGTTGAATAAGATCCTTTGGAGATACCCTAGGATCTATTTCATATTTTATGTAACAAGGCGTTTACATCGATTAAATAATTGTTCGAACTCTTAAACATTTGTTGAATAAGATCCTTTGGAGATACCCTAGGATCTATTTCATATTTTATGTAACAAGGCGTTTACATCGATTAAATAATTGTTCGAACTCTTAAACATTTGTTGAATAAGATCCTTTGGAGATACCCTAGGATCTATTTCATATTTTATGTAACAAGGCGTTTACATCGATTAAATAATTGTTCGAACTCTTAAACATTTGTTGAATAAGATCCTTTGGAGATACCCTAGGATCTATTTCATATTTTATGTAACAAGGCGTTTACATCGATTAAATAATTGTTCGAACTCTTAAACATTTGTTGAATAAGATCCTTTGGAGATACCCTAGGATCTATTTCATATTTTATGTAACAAGGCGTTTACATCGATTAAATAATTGTTCGAACTCTTAAACATTTGTTGAATAAGATCCTTTGGAGATACCCTAGGATCTATTTCATATTTTATGTAACAAGGCGTTTACATCGATTAAATAATTGTTCGAACTCTTAAACATTTGTTGAATAAGATCCTTTGGAGATACCCTAGGATCTATTTCATATTTTATGTAACAAGGCGTTTACATCGATTAAATAATTGTTCGAACTCTTAAACATTTGTTGAATAAGATCCTTTGGAGATACCCTAGGATCTATTTCATATTTTATGTAACAAGGCGTTTACATCGATTAAATAATTGTTCGAACTCTTAAACATTTGTTGAATAAGATCCTTTGGAGATACCCTAGGATCTATTTCATATTTTATGTAACAAGGCGTTTACATCGATTAAATAATTGTTCGAACTCTTAAACATTTGTTGAATAAGATCCTTTGGAGATACCCTAGGATCTATTTCATATTTTATGTAACAAGGCGTTTACATCGATTAAATAATTGTTCGAACTCTTAAACATTTGTTGAATAAGATCCTTTGGAGATACCCTAGGATCTATTTCATATTTTATGTAACAAGGCGTTTACATCGATTAAATAATTGTTCGAACTCTTAAACATTTGTTGAATAAGATCCTTTGGAGATACCCTAGGATCTATTTCATATTTTATGTAACAAGGCGTTTACATCGATTAAATAATTGTTCGAACTCTTAAACATTTGTTGAATAAGATCCTTTGGAGATACCCTAGGATCTATTTCATATTTTATGTAACAAGGCGTTTACATCGATTAAATAATTGTTCGAACTCTTAAACATTTGTTGAATAAGATCCTTTGGAGATACCCTAGGATCTATTTCATATTTTATGTAACAAGGCGTTTACATCGATTAAATAATTGTTCGAACTCTTAAACATTTGTTGAATAAGATCCTTTGGAGATACCCTAGGATCTATTTCATATTTTATGTAACAAGGCGTTTACATCGATTAAATAATTGTTCGAACTCTTAAACATTTGTTGAATAAGATCCTTTGGAGATACCCTAGGATCTATTTCATATTTTATGTAACAAGGCGTTTACATCGATTAAATAATTGTTCGAACTCTTAAACATTTGTTGAATAAGATCCTTTGGAGATACCCTAGGATCTATTTCATATTTTATGTAACAAGGCGTTTACATCGATTAAATAATTGTTCGAACTCTTAAACATTTGTTGAATAAGATCCTTTGGAGATACCCTAGGATCTATTTCATATTTTATGTAACAAGGCGTTTACATCGATTAAATAATTGTTCGAACTCTTAAACATTTGTTGAATAAGATCCTTTGGAGATACCCTAGGATCTATTTCATATTTTATGTAACAAGGCGTTTACATCGATTAAATAATTGTTCGAACTCTTAAACATTTGTTGAATAAGATCCTTTGGAGATACCCTAGGATCTATTTCATATTTTATGTAACAAGGCGTTTACATCGATTAAATAATTGTTCGAACTCTTAAACATTTGTTGAATAAGATCCTTTGGAGATACCCTAGGATCTATTTCATATTTTATGTAACAAGGCGTTTACATCGATTAAATAATTGTTCGAACTCTTAAACATTTGTTGAATAAGATCCTTTGGAGATACCCTAGGATCTATTTCATATTTTATGTAACAAGGCGTTTACATCGATTAAATAATTGTTCGAACTCTTAAACATTTGTTGAATAAGATCCTTTGGAGATACCCTAGGATCTATTTCATATTTTATGTAACAAGGCGTTTACATCGATTAAATAATTGTTCGAACTCTTAAACATTTGTTGAATAAGATCCTTTGGAGATACCCTAGGATCTATTTCATATTTTATGTAACAAGGCGTTTACATCGATTAAATAATTGTTCGAACTCTTAAACATTTGTTGAATAAGATCCTTTGGAGATACCCTAGGATCTATTTCATATTTTATGTAACAAGGCGTTTACATCGATTAAATAATTGTTCGAACTCTTAAACATTTGTTGAATAAGATCCTTTGGAGATACCCTAGGATCTATTTCATATTTTATGTAACAAGGCGTTTACATCGATTAAATAATTGTTCGAACTCTTAAACATTTGTTGAATAAGATCCTTTGGAGATACCCTAGGATCTATTTCATATTTTATGTAACAAGGCGTTTACATCGATTAAATAATTGTTCGAACTCTTAAACATTTGTTGAATAAGATCCTTTGGAGATACCCTAGGATCTATTTCATATTTTATGTAACAAGGCGTTTACATCGATTAAATAATTGTTCGAACTCTTAAACATTTGTTGAATAAGATCCTTTGGAGATACCCTAGGATCTATTTCATATTTTATGTAACAAGGCGTTTACATCGATTAAATAATTGTTCGAACTCTTAAACATTTGTTGAATAAGATCCTTTGGAGATACCCTAGGATCTATTTCATATTTTATGTAACAAGGCGTTTACATCGATTAAATAATTGTTCGAACTCTTAAACATTTGTTGAATAAGATCCTTTGGAGATACCCTAGGATCTATTTCATATTTTATGTAACAAGGCGTTTACATCGATTAAATAATTGTTCGAACTCTTAAACATTTGTTGAATAAGATCCTTTGGAGATACCCTAGGATCTATTTCATATTTTATGTAACAAGGCGTTTACATCGATTAAATAATTGTTCGAACTCTTAAACATTTGTTGAATAAGATCCTTTGGAGATACCCTAGGATCTATTTCATATTTTATGTAACAAGGCGTTTACATCGATTAAATAATTGTTCGAACTCTTAAACATTTGTTGAATAAGATCCTTTGGAGATACCCTAGGATCTATTTCATATTTTATGTAACAAGGCGTTTACATCGATTAAATAATTGTTCGAACTCTTAAACATTTGTTGAATAAGATCCTTTGGAGATACCCTAGGATCTATTTCATATTTTATGTAACAAGGCGTTTACATCGATTAAATAATTGTTCGAACTCTTAAACATTTGTTGAATAAGATCCTTTGGAGATACCCTAGGATCTATTTCATATTTTATGTAACAAGGCGTTTACATCGATTAAATAATTGTTCGAACTCTTAAACATTTGTTGAATAAGATCCTTTGGAGATACCCTAGGATCTATTTCATATTTTATGTAACAAGGCGTTTACATCGATTAAATAATTGTTCGAACTCTTAAACATTTGTTGAATAAGATCCTTTGGAGATACCCTAGGATCTATTTCATATTTTATGTAACAAGGCGTTTACATCGATTAAATAATTGTTCGAACTCTTAAACATTTGTTGAATAAGATCCTTTGGAGATACCCTAGGATCTATTTCATATTTTATGTAACAAGGCGTTTACATCGATTAAATAATTGTTCGAACTCTTAAACATTTGTTGAATAAGATCCTTTGGAGATACCCTAGGATCTATTTCATATTTTATGTAACAAGGCGTTTACATCGATTAAATAATTGTTCGAACTCTTAAACATTTGTTGAATAAGATCCTTTGGAGATACCCTAGGATCTATTTCATATTTTATGTAACAAGGCGTTTACATCGATTAAATAATTGTTCGAACTCTTAAACATTTGTTGAATAAGATCCTTTGGAGATACCCTAGGATCTATTTCATATTTTATGTAACAAGGCGTTTACATCGATTAAATAATTGTTCGAACTCTTAAACATTTGTTGAATAAGATCCTTTGGAGATACCCTAGGATCTATTTCATATTTTATGTAACAAGGCGTTTACATCGATTAAATAATTGTTCGAACTCTTAAACATTTGTTGAATAAGATCCTTTGGAGATACCCTAGGATCTATTTCATATTTTATGTAAGAAGGCGTTTACATCGATTAAATAATTGTTCGAACTCTTAAACATTTGTTGAATAAGATCCTTTGGAGATACCCTAGGATCTATTTCATATTTTATGTAACAAGGCGTTTACATCGATTAAATAATTGTTCGAACTCTTAAACATTTGTTGAATAAGATCCTTTGGAGATACCCTAGGATCTATTTCATATTTTATGTAACAAGGCGTTTACATCGATTAAATAATTGTTCGAACTCTTAAACATTTGTTGAATAAGATCCTTTGGAGATACCCTAGGATCTATTTCATATTTTATGTAACAAGGCGTTTACATCGATTAAATAATTGTTCGAACTCTTAAACATTTGTTGAATAAGATCCTTTGGAGATACCCTAGGATCTATTTCATATTTTATGTAACAAGGCGTTTACATCGATTAAATAATTCTTCGAACTCTTAAACATTTGTTGAATAAGATCCTTTGGAGATACCCTAGGATCTATTTCATATTTTATGTAACAAGGCGTTTACATCGATTAAATAATTGTTCGAACTCTTAAACATTTGTTGAATAAGATCCTTTGGAGATACCCTAGGATCTATTTCATATTTTATGTAACAAGGCGTTTACATCGATTAAATAATTGTTCGAACTCTTAAACATTTGTTGAATAAGATCCTTTGGAGATACCCTAGGATCTATTTCATATTTTATGTAACAAGGCGTTTACATCGATTAAATAATTGTTCGAACTCTTAAACATTTGTTGAATAAGATCCTTTGGAGATACCCTAGGATCTATTTCATATTTTATGTAACAAGGCGTTTACATCGATTAAATAATTGTTCGAACTCTTAAACATTTGTTGAATAAGATCCTTTGGAGATACCCTAGGATCTATTTCATATTTTATGTAACAAGGCGTTTACATCGATTAAATAATTGTTCGAACTCTTAAACATTTGTTGAATAAGATCCTTTGGAGATACCCTAGGATCTATTTCATATTTTATGTAACAAGGCGTTTACATCGATTAAATAATTGTTCGAACTCTTAAACATTTGTTGAATAAGATCCTTTGGAGATACCCTAGGATCTATTTCATATTTTATGTAACAAGGCGTTTACATCGATTAAATAATTGTTCGAACTCTTAAACATTTGTTGAATAAGATCCTTTGGAGATACCCTAGGATCTATTTCATATTTTATGTAAGAAGGCGTTTACATCGATTAAATAATTGTTCGAACTCTTAAACATTTGTTGAATAAGATCCTTTGGAGATACCCTAGGATCTATTTCATATTTTATGTAAGAAGGCGTTTACATCGATTAAATAATTGTTCGAACTCTTAAACATTTGTTGAATAAGATCCTTTGGAGATACCCTAGGATCTATTTCATATTTTATGTAAGAAGGCGTTTACATCGATTAAATAATTGTTCGAACTCTTAAACATTTGTTGAATAAGATCCTTTGGAGATACCCTAGGATCTATTTCATATTTTATGTAAGAAGGCGTTTACATCGATTAAATAATTGTTCGAACTCTTAAACATTTGTTGAATAAGATCCTTTGGAGATACCCTAGGATCTATTTCATATTTTATGTAAGAAGGCGTTTACATCGATTAAATAATTGTTCGAACTCTTAAACATTTGTTGAATAAGATCCTTTGGAGATACCCTAGGATCTATTTCATATTTTATGTAAGAAGGCGTTTACATCGATTAAATAATTGTTCGAACTCTTAAACATTTGTTGAATAAGATCCTTTGGAGATACCCTAGGATCTATTTCATATTTTATGTAAGAAGGCGTTTACATCGATTAAATAATTGTTCGAACTCTTAAAATTGGTGCCGCAATCAGAGCAGCAGTATGTTTGATGACGGTATTATAGGTAACTTCACCCTACAATAGATTGATCACATAGATGAGAAGAACTGAATTCAGATTCGATTTTGCTTTGTAAAATAAAATAAAAACTAAAGTAAAAAAAAATGTATCATCCATTTGCACCCTAAAACTTACATACTCCTAAAATGTTTTGTAACTTACATAGGTACTCCTACCTAAATAGAAAAGTAAGTTAATTAATACTTTTATATACATAATAAAGCCTTTTCCATTGTAACAATTGTGTTTAATTTATTAAAATAGGAAACAATCGATATTTCATTGGATTATTGTACGATACGTTAGTTTATAAAAAATCTAGCGAGATTATAAACTGTCGATAGGTTGTGAACGTAAATTAAAATTTACAATCTAACGCTTACATTTTGAAGCAGTGATGGCTCAGTGGCATTAGCTATGGACTGCCGCGCAGCAGGTCCATGGTTCGAATCCCGCCGCGGGCTTGAGCTTCACCGCATGGTGGAAGGGCTTTTTGCGAATTCCCGCCTGGCTAGCGACCACCCTCAAGTAGAAAATCTGTCGCCAAGCTCCTAACGGTGTGTTCCGGCAGCAGTCCTTGAGAGCCAGTGAAATTACAGACACATGGGACTTAATAACTATGTCTCAAGGTGACGGGCGCAGTGCAATTCGTGACTTCTGACGAAATCATCTGTTACAGGCAGAGGTTAGACCACTTAACATCAGGTGGGCCTTGAGCTTGTTCCATCAAAATAACATAAAAAAAAAAAAAATTCGCCAGGTTATAAACTGACCATGTGTACCTGGCAGTTTATAATCTAACTATTTATAACCCGTTACATTGAAAATAAATCAACCAATTACTGCTCTGTCTGACAATATATCGCCCGCGAAATTGTGAACCGTCCTCTGATTGGTCACCGTTATAGGTGTTCATTTCATAGAGTTACGAACAAAAATAATAGTAAAACAAAAAAAAATCATATATGCATTTAGAGTTTGTACATTTATAGTAGACAAGTGAAGTTGCTCATTATACACTAGACTGTGAGAAATAGCGCGCAAGTTTTTTTTTTTTTATGCGTGCGGCAAATGTGTTGCGTGATTACATATAAACCTCTGTATTACCCGGTTAAATTGAAAATGCTCTGTTTACTCGTATGTAATTTGCAGTTAGGTACTAACTTAACTTTGTAGGGATAATTCTATTACGCACTAGTGTATAATGTTATTATGCACGAGGGTGTTATAGTTCGTTTTATGGCCCTAATAACGATATAATAAAGCTTACTATACGAGCAAGGGTGTTGAAAAAAAAACTAAGGGATTTAAAATAATGACTTCCATAAAATGCTTTGATACCCTTAGTTCTTTTACCAAAAAATGTAATCGAACACCAGATGTAGTAAATGATCACTATATTTTAACGAGAGGTTAAATATCATTTAGTCTAGGGCAAAGTCATATTTAGGTGCCACGACGAGCGAAGCGAGGAGGAGCGTTAGGTTACTTTTGACCACAATAACGCGCGAGCCGAGCGAGCGAAGCAAGCGTGCCGCGGTAGCGGCTGGTGATGCACCACAATAATTTAATTTTGTGATCATATACTACTTTTGGTGATCATCTACTACTTTTGGAGAATGATTTATTTGGAGTCATTTTGCTTAAATAAAATAGCTGTTAAAATTTTGGAAGTTTACATTAAAATGCGGGTTTAATTTTGGTGATCATTTACTATTTTTGTCTGTTATATTATTTGATGGTTTGAATTTTTCTGATGTTACTACATCTGTTGGTAATTTAAACAAGCCAAAAAATAATACATTAAAAGCCTGTACCTACGTATTTGGCTCATGGCCACTGTAATACTTTCGTAGATCTATGGTAAATTGTTGTTGATCAACATAATTACAATTTGACGGCTGGACATGGTCAGTTTATAATCTTACGAAAATGAAAACGATTGTAAATTTTAGTTTCTATTCACAATCTATCGACAGTTTGTAATCTAACTAGATTAATTATAAAGTAACGGTTAGTTTAATAAACCGGTGATACCTACTAGTACCTGTATGAGCGTAACCGTACCCGCCTTTTACTACCGATCGTTAAGACGATCCACATTTTCCGAGCTTTCCAGGTAATCTTGATTTTCATTCCTATTTTTCCATGTTTACTTTATGCATCAAGGCAGCAATATCATAAAATGAAGCTTATACGACGCGACATAACATAGTTTCAGTAACAACAGGGGTATAGGTAATAATAGATTTATTTATCAAACGCCCTTGAATAAAAAATAATAACATAATAATATTTAGGGATGAAGGTTTGAATTTTTCTGATAATTCTTGAAGCAAATGAAAATAATGTACTAATTTTTAATAATTTCCAATTCAAGGAATCTTGGTATGCCTTTTCGTATTGTTTTCTCGAGTTTTCTGATAGTAGGTAATTAGTAAAAAATAGCCTTTGCTGGGTGTGTTTTCAAGCTTGTATTACTCATTTTAGTGAACAACAAAATAATATTACACGAGAGAAAAAAATATAGTCATGTGCGGGATATATTATATTAACTATATTGTTTTCATTTGTAAATTTGTAATTTTGTAATGTAATTCGGAAGAGCAGGCGTTATTGCAAACATAACAATATTACAACAAATTCATACATTTTTGCAATAATTATATCGAATTAAAATGGCGGGATACGACGTGAATTTGAATAACAGTTCTTTTTTTAAATATGGCGCTCTGTGATAGTGAAATGCGCGTGCCTGACAATGTTCTTTTGAAAAAGGAGTTGCATTATGAAATTAAGTACCTACAGCATTATAAAACTAGTTTGGGTGATATCATGGGTACTACGACCCAGAATGTTGTTGGCAATAAGTTAACTGTTTCAGAAACTTTTGCAGATAATTTATAACATGGGTATAAAGTAATTATAAAGTATATTAAAGGTTTTTATTTTATTAAATGAAACACAGGAATGCAAGCCATTATGCTTTAGAAGCCTTCCCAATTATATTTTATATGTGCTCATCAAACAAAAGTTTGTATTTATTTATTTATACTTTACTAATTAAATAACACCAATTACCTATATAAAAAATAGTAAAATGTAAATAAATAAAATAAATATTTAGTCTTACTAATCAGGTTTTTTTAGTTTCCTTGTATATAAAATGAAAAGCAGATGTCTACCTCTGGTAGTATGTAGGTATTGGAACTATTGGTGCTCCCGATGTGCCTGTGCGCCTAACCAACTTCGGCTAAAATAGGTCTAAATAGGCCCTTTTCATCCCATGTACAATAATCTACTATTATCATTTGCCTGAACAGGTTTTTATTCGTTAAAAACTTTATGCTATCTTAATTCATAGCCTCAGTACAAGCAATAGAAATAAATAATAAACAACAAGTCTTTGGAGTAAAAAAAAATGGATTACAAATCTTCACTTTTGAAAGGGTGACGTATGAAAATTATCGTAACTGATAGCAGGTTTAACAAAAACTATAAGTTATCAAAATGTCTAGTCATTAGAAAATCAACAGCTGAAGTAACTTATATATTTATATATATATAACACTTATATAGTAACAGGAAGCTAATCATAGGTTTTCACGTATAGTGACAACTTAATTACAAAGTGTGTGCAGTAACAATATCGCTCATAAAACACATATATATATGAAAAAGTAAAATATCCTAAAAACATTGAAAACAAAATGATAATAAAATAGTCAACTAATAATATCAAATTCACTTACAATTGAGTTTAAATATCGCCTCTGAAGAAATTAGTACTCAACCATTGTCTGGCTGAGTTTACGCTCGTACAAAATAGATCTAGATCATTATGCCTGCAGATTTTATTGAATTGGTTGCTAGATCGCCATAGGAATGAATTTTGTCTGTAGTTATTTCCTACAGTGGGAGTACAAATAGTAGGGTTACATCGAGTGGTTTTATAGGGGGCGTTAATGGAAAATTTGCTTAGCAGCTCAGAACAATCAATTTTGTATAATATTTTCATATCAGCAAAGCAAAGCAGGTGACTTTTATCGAAGTATTGTGTAATGTCATTAATAAATATTAGAAAGAGAAGGGGACCAAGCAATGATCTCTGGGGAACGCCACTGGGAACAGAAACCCAACTAGATATGTACATAGTTACTCGTAATTATGACAATAGCCTGCGAGCGATTTTTTATGTAAGAGGAAAACCACCTAAGCTAATCGCCTCTTTTGCCGATAAAGTATAACTTTGACAGTAATAGCGTATGATCGATTCTATCCAAAGCTTTGCTGTAGTCAGTGTAAATTACATCCTCTTGGAAACAATCGTTCATGGCTTCGGTTAAGAATTAATTGAAGATAATAAGGTTAGAAGTAGTGGAGCGTCCCTAAAGGAAGCCATGCTGAGATAAGCTAAAGAAGTGATGTAATGCTGCATAGATTTGGTTTTAAACTATTCTCTCAAACAGTTTTGCAATAAATCGGTGTTTAGATATTGGCCTGTAATTAACGACATCGGTTTTCGAACCTTTTTTATGAATCGGTGAGACAAAAGCTGATTTCCAGATCGTGGGGACAGTACACTCATAGATAGATTTGACGAAATAGTAAGGTTATTGGTACACAAATAGATTTAGCGCAGCCAATAAAAAAATATCGGACTTATACCATCTGGGCCTGCCGATTTGGATGTATCTAGATTTAATAATAATTTTAAAATTTCATCTTTACTTATTTCAAAACTACTGATATCATAAGAATAGTCAGAGCCACAAAAAATATTAGTAGGCATGTTTACAGCCTTGTCAGTGGCATCCGTAGGAATGTTGAACTAAAAAATTGAGAAAATGTTTCACATATAGTTTCGCCAGATATGTTATACAGGAAGGAATACCATTTGAATTTTCGGATCGACTTTTAATATATGACCAAAATTGTTTAGGTTGTTTTTCGATTCTATTTTCGATGAGTGCCATATAGTTTTGATAACATTGAGTTTCCAGTAAGAAGGCTCTTTTACGTAGTAATATAAATGTTTCAAGGTCCTTTAGTAGGTAGGTTTTTTGGAAAATATAAATTTTTCTTTGATCATTTTAATGATTGCTGAAGAATACCATTTAGGGTCGATTGCAGATTACTTACTCACGCAGAAGGACAATATCATAATAAAAGTAGATTCTTGCATACTCAATTTCAGGAGATGGCGATACAAAAATGGATGAGAGTGGCGACTTATTAGTATGCGGCGTGTCCTTCACGGAAGGTGCCGAAAGCGGGCGGGCGCTAGCCGCGCTGGCGGTGGAGGCACTGCGGGCACGCGGCGTGAGTGCGCGAGTGGTCCCGCCCCCGGGGGCGTGTATGGCGCCAGCAGTGCCCGACGGACGCGCCTGCCTGAGTGCGGCCCTGGCGGCCCTGGCGCGCGGGACGCTACACGCGGCGCTAGTGCCGGCCGCGCGCGCGCCGCCGCCGCCCGCCCTGCGAGACGCTGGCCTCGAGGACCTGGGCGATGCCGCACCGCCGCTCCGACGCACCTGCCTTGCGCTGCCCCCCGCCTCCCCTGCCCCGGCCCTGCCCCGACCGCGCTCCCTCCTTGACTTCGCAGACCCTCACATCGCGGCTCTCTACAGTCTCTCTCGTACTGAAATAGAGAGCGCCCTTCGCACGATCTCCGTCGAGGAATTGCCGAGGTAGGTGCCTGACATTGATTGTGCATAGTTAGTAGCTCACTTCAATCTTCGAGAAGAAAATCTATCGCCAACCGCCTTACGCTCATATTCTAGGCTATTCTTGTTTTCTACCATCGCATCGGTCAAATCATCACTTCAGGTCAAGGTCAAATCAATTGATATGATAGCCAAAAGCTAGCCTATCAGCCGTAAATAAAGTGGCGTATTAAAAATAAGGATCATATACAAAGCTAAGTTTGTGTAAAAATTAAATTAAATTTAATAAAAAAAAAAGTTAAGCCTTATTCAGTGTAGGCGTTTACGACGCACTTATGAAGGTGAATGACAAATTTAAGTATTAAAATATTCTACATCGTTCTGCCACGTTCAGCAAATAAATTGTATAGAGCCACTGCAAGAAGAACGGGCAAGAAACTCGGGGCCATTATTTTAAACGTCTTTTAACAATGTTACATACCTACTATACAATAATGTCATAGTAGAAAGAGTGGGAAATTAAAACAGTTTTTTTTAGCGCGGTTTCTGTAATTTTTTTATAATGCAATGACGTTTTTTTTCAAAATTCTATTCGATTACTGTACTTCTTCAAGATTATCCTCTGCCCCCTATATTTTTTTTATTGGAATATTTGCGTTCGTTACCATCAAAAAGTGTGATTGAAAATTCTCCTTTGCGTAATTTTGGCACTCTAAACTTTTAACCTTTTAACTTAGTAATTTTAATTATCTCTTTTCCTGACCTAGACAGGAACCATTGTTGTAATGAATAGATTCAGGCGTTACTTTGAGGAAATCCATATTTAATATGCGGAAATCGAGATTTCTCGATCGTGCGCTCGTATAGTCAAGAACTTCTGAGGATGCTTCGTATAGAAGCGAAACGTGTCGAAGATTCTTCCGGTTTGGCTGCGTGGCGTTTGTGACGTCACGCTGGCTTAGTAGGTAAAATTGGGCGGAATTGTCACTAGATATATTTTTTAAGTGTTTTATCAAAATATTAATTTGATGTTTTCTTGAAATATTTTAAAAATATTTGTTATTATTAACCATTGTTGTATTCTCTTTGGCAAGAAGTACCCGCTTGTTCACTGTAAACAATCCCTAAACATAGACTTCAGTATCTAATTCCCTCTACGTCCCTAAAGCTCTTCTGACAGAATGAAATTACACAGATTATTTAGACTAAGGTTCGTACAAAGAGTTTGTTGTATAAAGTTCAAAGGGAAACGATAGAAAAACGATAATGAAGCTTTGGAATTTAGAGCTTTGGAGAAGAGTTGAAAAATTACTCTATTCCTGACAAAATGCAAGGGAAATATTTGAACTATCAGTAAAATTTTGAACAACGATATTTTTTTCCTTCGAGTAGGATATCTAGCTTTTTAATAATTAAGCAATCGTGTCCATGAGTCATGGTTAGTGTTAAGATTCCAGATTGCCCAGGCAGGGATTGTTTAGCAGAGAGGCTTCCACCTGGACAATCTGTTTTGAATGCTTAACTTGCCGGCCGTTCGCCGGGCTGAAATAAAGGTACAAATTACACAAAATTACATACAGTGTGATGCAGGGTTTTCTCCGCTCCGTCGTTGATCCCTCTAGCCTATCGTGCCCTAGGGATACCTAACTGGCCAGCTAGTTTCTACTAGGACTCACGATTACGTCTGAGATGCTCGATGTTCATCCAGTCCTTTGAGATTCCAACTTCACGATACAGTATTGACAATTTTATAGATCAAATCGTAAAGTAATAAATTATTAAATCAAGGGTAACCAACTAGTTTTCCAAAAAAAAAACAGCGATCAAGTCAAAGCAAAAAGTTCAAGTTATTTCAATTACTTCAAAATGTTAAAGAGAATGATTAGCAAAAAGTTATTTTCACACAAAAATCCATAGATCAAAAATAGACGACCAATATAAAAAAGAACATCTACCCGCCACGGACCGGGATACCGGTCCGCTAATCTATTGGCAATCGTGCCAAGGTTGCCACCGCTCTCTTCAGCACCGAACCGTCCACCAAGACCTCAGCAAATCGGGGGACACCATCACTACCGGATACAAGATTGAGGATGCGCCCCCTGCGCCACATGAGTGACAGAAGGTTAGGATCCTTAATCAAAACGAGGTCTCTAATTTTCGGTGGATCGGTTTTGTCAGTCCACTCGACGCGTTGCTGGAGAATTTGCCAATATTCCAAGTTCCAGCGTTTCCAAAAGCTCTGAGTTAATTTGCGAACCAATTCAAACCGCGAGAGACGATTAGGTCTCACATCAACATAAGGGTACTAAAGCAATGCAACAAGTGGCTGATAAATCAAAACATAGCCCGGCGTATGCTTATCAGCTAGGAAGGCGTTAACATCGTTCAAATAGTGGTTCGTACCCTTAAAATTAGTGCCGCAATCTGACCGAATTATAGAAGGCAGTCCGCCTCGTGAAACAAATCGGTCGAGTGTGGCCACAAAAGCCTCCGTTGTGAGCGAGGATACCACCTCCAGATGGACTGCTTTGGTCGCGAGGCAAACTCTCTCTTTCTACTATTATAATGTTATTACAATATTTGTTTAAATTATGTAGGTGACAGGCAATAGCTTGGCAGAGGCGGAATTGTCCAGGCGTTTTTGTCGTTTAAGTAATCAGAAACTGTGTAGTATGATTTTTTAATCAATATGTTTTTCAAGTGCAACTTGAATTTCCTTTCTGTGAGAGCAGTAATATATTTGGGAACTCTATTATAAAACCGTACACAATTACCTAAGTACGGTGCAACCGCACATTCTCCCGCGTAAGCATTTTTGGCAATAGTTTTAAGTAAACGACCAGTTCGCAATTAGCATGGATTCGATCGTATCGCGCGCGGCTCGTTATCATCAAATCATTTATCATTTTTATATATCAAATAAACATTTATATAAAATATCAAATCAAGCATTATTTATAATATTATATTATCTTAAGAATACGGTCTTGGACCGTACAGACCATTTATTTGTCTTAGCTAATCTAAAACCTGGCACTGCTATTTTATCTTTATTCCTTGTATTGTAATCGTGATTGTCACTATTTAATTTAAATTTACCAAAACTTTTACGAACATACATAATATTTTCAAATATATACAGACTTGGTGAAGTTATAATATCAATTTCTTTAAAGAGATCTCTCAGAGATTCCCTAGGATCCATTTTATATATGGCTCGAATTGCACGTTTTTGTAGGATAAAGATTGTCTCTATCTCAGCAGCAGTTTCCCACAGCAATACACCATACGAAGTAATACCGTGGAAGTACGCGAAATAAACTAGGTGAGCAGTAGCTATATCTGTTAACTGACTTATCCTAAGAACTGCATATGCAGCAGAACTAAGTCTTCCGGAGAGATCACGTATATGTGGATCCCACTGCAAAGTGGAATCCATTTTGATTCCCAGGAAGGCTGTCGCATTGTCAATAAGGAGTTTATCTGGGCCAAGCTAAATGTTTGGTTCAACATAAGGAACATTTGGTAAAGAAAACTTTAAACATTTCGTCTTTTTTTAATTTAAGAGAAGATTATTAGCGGCGAATCATTAACAAATCATAGATAATTAATTATATTATTTCTCAGGATAATTTATTACATTATTAACATGAGTGAGTTCACTGTCTTTCCTATCTACTTTAATAATAGATACCTCTCTGGGTATCATCTGCGAATAAAACAATATCGCAGAAATCCTTGACCATGCAAGGCAGATCATTAATATATGTTGGAAACAGAAAAGGTCCCAAACTTGATCCCTGTGGTACTCCCATTTTCACCAATGACCCGGAAGAAGTATTTTCATTTATTCCAACCTTCTGTAGCCTGTCTGACAGATAGGACTCTATAAGATTCAGAAGGTGGTCGAAGGTGTTAACAGGCTTAACCCAGAATTACTGGCTCTGAAGGCCAGCTGCCGGAAGACACCGTAAGGTACTTGGCGGCATATTTGCCCTTGCACCATGTGGTGAATGCCAAGCCTGCGGCGGGATTCAGACCATAAACCTGCTGCGCGGCAGTCTATAGCTAATGCCGCTGAGCCATCATTGCTTCAAAAATCATCATTATGTATAGCTGTCTGTATTCCATGTTAATAAATAAGTAAATGTTGGAATAGCATTTTGTTATCAGTTTTACAGCCAGTGCTTGCATAAACTGAAACGTTCTCTATGGACCAATCAATATGCACAACTAGTTGTGCAATCCAAAATATTACTTCCTTATTGCACAACTTGGGACAACTCGTAATTGTGCTTAAAGTGTTCCTAATGACAACTATGCAGTACAGATCTAACTTACCTTTTAAGTAGGTACCGCTGTAGCACAGCATCTAGTCAATATATAATATTCTTTGATATAGAAGAATATCTCATTGATTGCTGATCAATTAGATTGTGTCCCTTCGACAGCCGTCACATGAAATTGGTTCATATCAACATCATCTGAGTGTAATTTTTAGATGAAAATAGTCTCAATAATGTTTTATTCACTTTGACAGCTGTCATATGTCAAATATATCTTCATAAATAAACAAGGAAAGACCGTTAAGGGCAATCATGCTAAAACATAGATAATACAAACGTTACTATATATTTAAGAGGAACGGGAAGAGAAGCTCTTACAGAAAAATAGGCATTTTAACAAAGTATTGCTGTCTCGCCGCTAAACGCCCGAACAGAATAGTGCGATAAAGACAATTGCAGTTTCATCAAGTTTTGGCTTAGAATTTGCGCATAATTTGCGTTCTGGAAGAAAACGTTTCTCCTATAGGAAACATTAATCAAATCTAAAATTGTTGGTCTTATTTTATAACTGACAGAATAAAGTAGGTTTACAAGTTTTCTTTTTTCTGTATTTGTCATTATTTTTCCTATAAATAATTCACAAACTAGAGATACAAGTTTTGAGAATATATCGGTATCTAAATACCCATCATTTCAAATTCCTTTGATATAATGATAAAAATCAAAACCTATATACCTGGATATAGATAGCATCTGTAACATTCCCAAAAATCTCCGAAATCGGTAATTGTTTAGGGGGGTAGAAACGTTTTCTCTTTTTGTATGACAATTTGAGACTTCCTTTCAGTCTTAAGTGTCTATACTCTGGTTTTTAATTCGAGATCAAAAATGTAAACAAAGGGGCTACCCGTGCATAAAACTGATATGTGTTTAGTACCTAATTATACTAATTTTGGAAACCGATGAATTATTTAACATAAAAAAATATTTGAAGCACTAATTGATTACTTTAGTATTCACTAATAAAACACTTTTTTATGCGCGTACATATTTACGCATTTATTCAAGCCTGAAAAAAATTGTGTAAGATTTTTTAGTTTTTAATTGCCACACTGGCGGGATCGTCGACATTTTCTAGCTGACGCCATTTTTGCTTGTTCGTAAATCGTATTCAGATTCGAATGTGTTTCTCACCGATAATTCTCCTTGTTATTGTGCATTTCCTTGTTATTTATTATTGTTTTTATCGTTTATAGTTATTTTTAAAGAGTTGTGTTCAGTTTTTGTTTATTGTTTCTAATTATTTATTTTCGTAATATGGAGGCTCCCAACGAGAGCTCACCGGGCTCTTCAACAACGAAAGATATTGTATCTCCTGTTAAGAAACGTGTTCGCAAATTTTAGAGTGCTTCCAAAAAGTTGATGGTGATGAAGGCGTATAAACACACATCTATATAGTATGGCCAAAAGACGAGTATTGCTCTTTTTTATCTTATTGTGACAGAACAAGCTCGAGGGCCACCTGATGTTAAGCGGAATAACCTCTGTCTATACAGTCTCATGTGCCTGTAATTTCACTGGCCCTCAAGGACTGTCGCCGGAACACACCGGTAGGTGCTTGGCAACAGATTTTCTACTTGAGGGTGGTCGCTAGCCAGGCGGACATTCGCAAAATACCTTACCAACATGCGATGAAGCTCAAGCCCGCGTTGATATTTGAACCATGGACCTGCTGCACGGCATTCCATAGACAATGCCACTTAGCCATCACTGCTTCAAGTGTCCTAAAAAAACCGCGGACATGTTGTGAATATCGTCAGTTTCAGTCAGAAGAATAGTCTGAAAAAATAAGGGAAGCGGTGAGTTCACTATGCCAAGATCACTTTTAACGCTATAGGTACGGCAGATTGTATAAATTTTTTCAAGACAAAATTCGTAAGTCATGCTGGGTTATAATGTCACCCCCGTTACTTCCCGTGGGTGTCTTAAGAGGCGACTAAGGTAAATATACGGTATATAGGTGTGGAATTATTTAAATTTAATAAAAATGTGTTAAACTTAGCGCAGCAAGGAGCCCCGTTACGGATTACGTAAAAACATTTTGAAGAAAAAATATTGAAAACCCCTGATCAGTCAGTTTGACAATGACATATGTTGACAATTCTTTGTTTACCTCTTTGATCTCGAATTAAAAACCAGAGTATAGTTGTGTATCAGAAAAATGAATCTGATCAAAAGTTATGAATTGTGTAAATAATAAACGATACAATAAGTGTATTCCATCTATCACAACTAGTTGTGCATACTGATTAGATAAGGAAATCCTTGCATACTCTTCACCTTATTTAATATTCATGCGAAGAGAATAGATACCAGGGGGCCAAGTCTGCTTATTACATGTTCATATTGCTGATCCCTTATGAATATAATTAATCTATGATGAATGTAGGCTGGTTTGACGACATTGCCAACAAAAAATAAAAAGAGAACAGTAAGGTAATTCAGAAAACAATGTCATTATTATTTAATATTATTTTATTATTTCGTTTTGTCTTCGTATGAAACCAAGATTGAATCAATATTGACTCAATTTGAACGATATGAAGTTAGTAGACTACCAAAACTGTCAAAATTGACCAGGCCGAGTCCATTATAGATTCATATTGATTATTATAATATATATACATATAATTTCAGCACTGGATTTATTCTTAGTCCTCAGTTTGTATGTAACCCATCCAATGGCCTCCACTTCCCAAGGCGAGGCGAGAATAAGAATTTTGTTTACTATTTGTTTTGTTATCACGCTACTGGGTACGTCCACTTCTTTAATCTAAACTAAAGTGGCGAGTGCCAATATATCTGTACTTATAATAAAACTGTAACAGATTCCAACAATATACCTACGATAATCAATTCTGTACATGGCAGATATTGTGAAAAAAAAATTGAGAGCAGTAGTTGACATTGATGCCAAAACTGTATTTTATTTTTGTCTGTCTGTCTGTCTGTATCCCGGCCGTGCATCAATCCAAGGCTACTAAATGGAATTCAATAAAACTTAACGCGATTTGAGTTCATATTACGAAGAAGGTTATTTTATACTTTTTATCCCGATATTCAGCACGGTTCCTTCGGGAAAGGGGATGAAAGTGAAAATGTACACTTAGTTGTTATTTATTAACGCGTACGCCGATTTCAACTATTCTTTTTTTGTTAGAATAGTGACGAGTGAGCTCGGAACCACACGGGCGGCCCGCCACCCCACGGCCAGCCCAGCACCCCATGGGCTACTGAATGGAATTCAATGAAACTTAATACAATTTGAGCTCATACTACGAAAAATGTTATTGTATACTTTTTATCCCGAAATTCTGCACGTTTCCCTCGGGAAAGGGGATGAAGTCAAAATGTACACTTAGTTATAATTTATGAACACGTAGTCCGATTTCAATTTGTTTTTTGTTAGAATAGTGACGAGTGAGCTCGGAATCCCACGAGCAGCCGGGCAAACCAAGGGCAGCTCGGTACCCCACGAGCATTCCGGCACCCCATGGGCATCCCGGCACCCCACGGGTAGCCCAGCACCCCATGGACAGCTCGACACCCTACGGGCCGCTCGGCATCCTTATTTAGATTTGCCAGTTTGCTAAGATAACACTCTAAAATCTGGAACATTCACCACAATCAGATTTTTAACAATCTCTCTTTTGCCGGATACATTTTGGAGCTTGCGCAATGGCGGTAGAACGAAAATATATTAGATTCCTGCAGTTGCAGAAACTACTGTCTTCTGGAAAATACAACCCGGGAGTTTTCAAACCCAAAGTAAAAAGCTCCTTTCTGAGCTATGCTTTACTAGGAGTGCTTCACCGCAGACCACAGCGTTGCTTAATATGGGATAAACAGTGCTCAAATGTGAATAATTAGTTTGCAGGTACGGCAATCGCGAACGAAGTCGCAGGTACAGCTAGTCTTATAATAATAATATCACAATGATCCTACTTGAACACAGAAAGACACGAAAGATAGCACTGATGTGAGCAAGTCCTCATCTCGTTTCTCAAAGCGAATTGCTCTATTTCTGTCGTGTAAGCAATTAATCTGTCAGTGTATCAACCGCACAAGTTTAATATTGCCAACTCTGTAGTAATATCACTCCAGCAGTAGCTCCAGCAATACAAAAGTCATTTTGTTCAAAATATAATGAAAAAGCGTGAATTCTACCGGAAATTAATATTATTTGCAACCGCCTGCATTGGTTGCTGCGTACAAATTGCAATCTTCAGTAAGAGTAGCAGTAACGATAGTACTTCAAAATTAAAATTTTGTCATGTTATTGGCTTAGCAGGGGTTAATGCGAAAGTTACAACGTGTGAGTACCTACTATAATTTAGGATATGTTATGAACCGGTTAAGACTATAACGTTTTTAAACACAAACATAAGGAATGCCGAAACAAACAGATTTCACTTTATTTATTTATTACATATAAGAAGACTATCGACTAATTACTTAACCTATATAACAAACGTATATAACAACAAGAGTTATTTACAAGTCTCCACTGGTAGAACCAAAACTGCTAACATAGGAACATCCTAGTTAAATAATGTAAGAGATAACTGAAAAATAAAGTAGTATAAAGGTAGATTATTTATAAAATGTATGTGTTAATGTAATTGTATGAACAATAGAGCAAATACTGCACTTACGGCTATTAGTTGATCGATCATTAAATCATTTTTTATTAAAAAATTTTTCAGGTAAAAACAGTCGTTTATACTCATTCTTTTACACAATAAGTACTAAAGGACCTTCTTTACCGTAACATGTACTGATATTTGTAATATTAGTATTTATTATTGCAAATACATTAATGACAAACCCAGAAAACATGAGAAAAAGTTTTTTTATAAAACCAACAATGTCAGTACATGTACGTATACAATCAATCCGTAGTATAAAAATACCTTTATAAACATTTATTAATAGCAATGGTAAGTATATGTATTAAAGTTACAAACAAATTCATAATAAGTCTACCATTTTCGATTTGAAACTTAACAAAGAATCGTGATTAATATATATGCCATCTAAAAATTTATTGTAACACTAGCTATACCTGCGACTTCGATCGCGATTGCCGTACCTACTGACTAATTATTCACATTTGAGCACTGTTTATTTTATAACGCTGTGGTCTGCGGTGAAGCACTCTTAAAGGAGCTTTTTGCTTTGGGTTTGAAAACTATCAGATTGTATTTTCCAGAAGATAGTAGTTAAGTTACTCAGAGAGTTACTTCGCAGTTCGCACAATAAATGTTGAAGTACAGTACTTTGTGCGTTTCTTTGGAATTTCGATTTTAAAACGGCGTCTTTTTGCCATGGTCCCCTTTTTTTGGCGCTAGAACGAACTTATATTAGATTGTGCACTTCCATTGCACAGTCTCCAAAATGAATCCGGCAAAATATAGACAGTTAAAAAAAGGCTTATGTTTAACTTACCACCAGATATAGTTACATATAACAGACCAAAATAGTAAATGATCACCAAAATTAAATCCGCATTTTAATGTTAACTTATAACCGAAGTTTTTTCGCTGTCCTATTTAAGAAAAATGACTCTAAACAAATCATTGTCAACCCAAAAGAGGTAAATGATCACCAAAATTAAAACACCATTTAAAAGTAAAATTATAACCCAAGTTTATAATCTTGCTATAACTCTTCTGGCGCATCGCCGACCGCTACCACGGCACGTTCGCTTCGCTCGCTATGCCCGTGGGGGTGCCGGGGTGCCCGTGGGATGCCGGGATGCCCGTGGGGTGCCGGGATGCCCGTGGGGTGCCGGGATGCCCGTGGGGTGCCGGAATGCCCGTGGGGTGCTGGAATGCCCGTGGGATTCTAGGCTCACTCGTCACTATTCTAACAAAAAAAGAATAATTGAAATCGGACAACGCGTTCATAAATTACAACTAAGTGTACATTTTGACTTTTATCCCCTATCCCGAGGGAACCGTGCTGAATTTTGGGATAAAAAGTATACAATAACCTCCTTCGCAGTATGAACTCAAACCGTGTCAAGTTTCATTGAATTCCATTCAGTAGTTATGGAGTGATGCGCGGCCGGTATACAGACAGATAGTCAGACAAATATAAAAAAATACAGTTTTGGCATCGGTGTCAGCTACAGATTGCTGTCAATATTTTTTTTTCAAAATATCTACTATGTACGGAATTGCATCTGTTACAGTTTAATTATAGGTATAGATATAGATATAAATGAGCGTCTGAATAATTTATTTTTCGTATAGTTAGAATTAAAATAAGGGATATGTTTTTTTTTTTAAATGTTATTGTGATGGAACAAGCTCGAGGCCCACCTGATGTTAAGTGGACTAACCTCTGCCTACAATAGTTGCAATACATCACAAGTCACGAATTGCACTGCACCCGTCACATCGAGACGTAGTTGTTAAGTCTCATTGTGCCTGTAATTTCACTGGCTCTCAAGGACTACTGCCGGAACACACCTTTCGGTGCTTGGCGACAGACTTTCTACTTGAGGATGGTAGCTAGCCAGGCGGGCAATCGCAAAATGCCCTTCCACCATGCGGTGAAGCTCAAGCCGGCGGTGGGGATCGAACCAGGGTATTGCGGCACGGCAGTCCATAGCTATTACCGCTCATCCATCATTGCTAGTTTAAAGGAGAAGATTTTACTAAGTTGCCTCTTTATTGACGTATATAGGGATTCACGTTTTTCAGATACGACTGTGGCGGGCCGCTTACCGATCCGGCTGTCGACGAGAAAGACTCTCCTTACGCAACCCTGCTAACGAGCGATGAGGGCGAGGCCGCAGTATTGCGCGACGTGGTCCTCAGGCACGGACTGCGCGCGCGCATCGTGTGTGTGGGCGGCGGCGGCGCGCGCCTCCTCGCCGCGCTGCGGCCGCGGCCGGCCCTGCTGTGTGGCCGCGCGCCGCCCCTGCCGCCCGGCAGCGAGGCCGTCCCGCTCGGGCCGCCGCCCTGCCTCGCGCAGGACTGCCCCTTCGAGGCCAGGCGCCTCCTCAAGCTGGTGAACGCGCGCGAGCTGGCGAGGGCGCCGAGCGCGGCCCGCGCGCTCACCCACCTCGCGCTCGACGAGGCGGAGCTGGCGGCGCTGGCGGGGCGCGCGGGCGAGGCGGGGCCCGAGGCGGCGGCGCGCGAGGCGCTGGCGGCGCACCCGGGCTGGGCGGGCGCCGCGGCCGAGGTGCGGCTCGCCGTCATGGTCCCCGCGACGACGCGCCGCGAGGCGTTCGATGCGGACGCCCTGCGCGCGGCCGCAGAGCTCGCGGAGGAGGACGAGGCGAGGGAGACCGAGGCGCGGCGTGCGTTCGAGTTTAAGGTGGAGCTTCTGGACGACGCGTGTTCGGGCCCGCGCGCGTTCAAGTACCTGACGGACGCCCTCGGCAGCGAGTTCGGGTTGCTGTCGGGCGTGGCGGGGCCGGCGTGCGGGAGCGCGTTCGGCGACGTGACGCGGCAGAGCGTGGCGCTGGCGCTGCCCGTGGTGGCGTACACGGCGCAGGCGCTGGGCGGTGGCGCGCGGCTGGCACTGCTGGCGGGCGGCAATGCCCGGCGGGTGACGGCGGGGGTGGCGGCGCTGCTGGCGCGGCTGCACTGGCGCCGCCTCGCGCTGCTCACGGAGCTGGCGACGCGCGCTGCCGTCGACCCGGCGCGGCTCGGGGCGGAGGTGCTCGCGCACTTAGAGCTGCCCGCCGATGAGGATGACCTCGATTATGACCTCATCACTGAGGTTCGTTTGACCTTTTTTTTAGGAATTTATGGTACATACTAAATATTAGATTGTAGTACTAATATTCAGTATGTACTGTAGCAAGTTAATTTTCTGATCAACTCAAAAAAATATGTTGTTCAGGCTAACCTATAATTACTTAATGGCTCTCAAGAGCAGCTGCCGGAAAACACCGTTAAGTGCCCATTAAAACACCACTGGCACTATCTAGACTAGATATATATTATATTAGAAACTGACAATAGTTAACATTAGAAACCCATAGGTGGGCATGCATTTCCTTACCTTTCGATGTCCTTTGGAAGTGAGAAAAACGTGAGATTCATACTTTTGATGTTATACGTGCAGCCAAATCATTGCAATATGATCTTGCACTCTTTTCAACCTACCTACTAGATGCAAGCCTTTTTATCATGTGATACTAGGTGTGTAAACAGACTACGATATTTAGGACAGGGCTTTGCATGGTTGTAGAGCATTTTGCGAATGCCCGCCTGGCTAGCTACCACCCCCAAGTAGAACATCTGTCACCAAGCGCCTAACGATGTATTCCGGCAGCTGTCCCTGAGAGCCAGTAATTCTAGGTCAGCCTGAACAACATCTTCGACCACATCATCACTTACCGTCAGGTGAGATAGTGGTCAAAGGATAACCTAACAAGCTTACAAAAACCCTAATACGGTGCGTTGAAGCGTGTTTGAAGCAGTGATGGCTCAATGGCATTGGCTATGGACTGCCGCGCAGCAGGTCCATGGTTCGAATCCCGCCCAGAGGTTGAGCTTCACCGCATGGTGGAAGGGCATTTTGCGAATGCCCACCTGGCTAGCGACCACCCTCAAGTAGAAAATCTGTCGCCAAGCACCTATCGGTGTGTTCCAGCAGCAGTCCTTGAGAGCCAGTGAAATAACAGGCAAAATGAGACTTAACAGGTATGTTTTAAGGTGATGGGCGCAGTGCAGTTCGTCACTTGTGATGAAATGCATCTGTTATGGGCAGAGGATACCGCTTAACATCAGGTGGGCCTCGCGCTTGTTCCTTCACAATAACATAAAAAAAAAAAAAAAAAACGTGCATTCCTGGCGGCTTGCGACAACCCATTGTTGAGTCAGCCCGTCTAGACGAAGCCACCGATATACTTGTAGCTTTGTACCAAAAATGCGGAGTGCGCCAGGCCTGCTATTGTTCTCATTCTTTTATAATAAATAACAGTTTATTTTCATGGACAAACAAATATCAAAATACAAATTAATTCAGAACTAGAATTTTGAAAGGAAGTCAGGTTAAATAGATTGAGAATGAAAATTTCACCTGTTTTTCACTATGTCACCACAAAAAACCCACCTGTTTTTTTCTAATTAATTTATATAAAACCTTTTTGAGATTTCACGTTTGTATTTTTATTATGTTGACAGCTAAAAAAACAAAAGAACGCTAACAGGGCAGGTATGGATTTTCATACAACATTCTTTCACTGACAAGGAGGGCAACAATGTAATTCCATATAACTTTTCCCGCCGCACACTTATAAGGGGGAAATTACGAACTTTGTTACACGTTTTTGAACGAGCAATGAAACTTTCTGAGTTGGTGTGGTATAAAAACAATTATACGCTTAGAGACAATCAATTTTAGTGCAAAGTCAGGTTACTGTATCAGCCGGATCGTCCAATGCTGAACACAGTGCTGAACACCTCCCCTATTATAGGGGTATTTGGCATAATCCACACGCTTGGCAGGCGTCTTGGGGATCGCAGTGTAAGATTTAGAATGCGTTGCTGCCCACCTTCCAGTATTTTTCCCTTAGTCGCCTCTTACGCACACATATGGGGAGGTGCAATTCTAACCCGGCACCCCACGGGGCAAAGCCAGGGTACAGAGTGACAAAAAAGAGCTAAGTAGAAGAAGAGTTTTTATGTACAATTAAATTCTGGAGATCAGCATTCAAGAAATGGCATCATTGGAATAGTAGCGTTCCTCAATAAGCAATGGCAATGAAGTACCTGCAGACGTCATGGCAGACATATTAAAGACGTATCTTATGTTACGGGTGGCGTTTACTGTCCTGAGTCCAACAAAAATATCTAAAGTTTACTTCGGAGCGTAGCGATGGTCTCTGAACTCAACAAAACAGTTAAATATGTAACTTGAGAGGACATCATCAACAGTTTAGATTCTAGAGAGATAGAAAATGATAAGAACAGCTTTTATAGCCCAGCAGAAACTATATATTTTTATACTTTCTGTTACAATTTAAACGACAAGAAAAACATTTTTCATTTCTCATACTCGGAAAGTCGTGTTTATTTGATCTGAGTAGCGGGTGGAAGACGCTGCTTCTCACCTAAGGGTGGGAAAAACTCATAGTAAATGCTTCCCTCTCTTCGGCCGGAATGACTTGTAACCATAACAACCATTGTTTCAAACAAGGTTACATGTTTATATTTTTTCGTTCTAAAGTACTCTGCTGTAACTGTAACCATGGCAACCATGGTTGTCAACAATATGACACGTCTATATTTTTTCGTTTTAAAATACTTTGCTGTATTATAAAAACTAATTACGACTACATTTGTGTTTATGTTAAGGCTAAAAGAACTAGTTACCAACAGAATTAATGCGACTCTTTCAACTGTAAATTAAAAAAACTTTAAAATAATACCTTTTAAGTAGGATGCCTCCCGGGGGAGGCGCGTTGTGTTCCATGTTTAAAATTTTAAAAATACAACATTTATAAATTGGCAGGATCTTAATGTAAATTATAAGGGATTTATAAAAAATCTAACAAAAATACTTAAATTTCACAAATTGTTCTACCCCCTTAATTATTTTTTTATATGATTCTTCTACTCATGTTATGGTTTTCAGTAAATATTTTAGTAATTTTTATAGAATTTTAGAAAAATTACTTTTTATTACTTTATTCATATTTTTATTGAAAAGTAGAGTGTTTAACACGGATGTAAGTTAGCAATTCCTATTTGAACTATAATTGCATTAATTTTAAATAGTTTCTACTTATGTTCTTGTCATCAATAAATATTATAGAAAAAGATTTTTTATATTACTTATATCCGTAGTGAAAAGAGAGTGTTTAACAAGGGTGAAAGTTATAAATTCCTATTCGGATTTATGACTTTCACCCTTACATTATTCGGACGATAGCCGTCCGTAAATATTGCAAGCAATATTTAACTTTAAATTTCACAAACTCTCAAATTTAACATCTCAATTACTTACTTTATTTTGAAATAGTTGCCTATTAATGTTATTATTAATAATGAATAATTTAGAAATCTACTATTTTTAGGGTTCCGTAGTACCTACAAGGAACCCTTATGGTTTCGTCATGTCCGTCTGTCCGAAGTTTTGCTAAGAGACCGTTTGTACTAGAAAGCTGCAATTTTGTACAAGTATGTAAACTTACCACGCCAACAAAGTGGTAAAATAAAATTTTGAATTTTTTTTTTTTTAGGGTAGCTCCCATACAAGAGGTGTGGATATGAATTTTTTTTTCATCGTCTATCCCATCGTATTGGGTATTATTAAATAGGTATTGTAAAATGATTTAGGGGTTGCTAATACTACTTTTCGATTTAATGCTCCATTTACGAAATATTCAACTTTAAAGTACAAATTTTTGTTCCAGTAGGGCGTCCCCCCCTCTAAAACCTAAACTGCTACCTAGAAAAGTCTGAAAAAATTCGTGATGATAGTGCAGTTCATGAACTTTCAAAGAAAATTATAGCGGTTAAGATAACTTTATTACTTTAGCAGTAATAGTCGTTGAACTTGGGTATTAGATAATTTTGCACCAAATACAATAATCCTTAGAATAATTCCTTCAAAGTTACTAAGATGAAGTACTGGAAGGACTAGAACCGGTATAGATAGTTATGTACTATAGGAAGGGGTGGAGGGGGAGAGGGGGCGGGGGGTTGTAGCATCCCCCCAGAGGGGTGGGGGATTACGGAAACATTTTTTTTTTAAATAATAATAATTTTTAAAAAAATGTGTATCTACCTACATTAGAAGGACTTTAGGTATGGTATATATATGTATATATTTTGTGCAATGGGGAGGGCGAGAGAGGGCGGAATATTCCCCATTGATGGGAGGGGGTTACAGAAACCTATAGTTTTTTTAATACTAATGAAATTTCTTAAACTTAGCTTCTTCTTCATGAACATAATTAATCATAAATCACAAGCACGAAAACGTCAACAAAAAATGGTTACATAGGTAGGCTTAGAGACAAATGTCTTATTATACTCTGGTTTTTAATTCGAGATCAAAAATGTAAACAAAGGGGCAAAAAAATTACTAGTACTTAGTAATTATACTAATTTTGGAAACGGATGGAGCATTTAATATGAAAAATATATATTTAATGCTATAATTTATTACATTAGTATGAAACAATAAAACACTTTTTTATGAGCGTAGATTTTAACGCATATATTCAAGCCTGAAAAAAAATGTGTGAATTTTTTTTTTTCATAGCCTCAATTGCGGGAACGTCAACATTTTCCAGCTAGCGCCATTTTTGCTTATTCGTTCGTATTTGTTGTACTCCTCGTCTATTGTTTTTCTTGTTGTTGAATTTCGTGTTATTGTTTTTGTTGTTTATAATTGTTGTCAGAGAGTTGAGTTTAGTTTTTGTTTAATGTTACGAAAAGGTTATTTTCGTAATATGGAGGCTGGAGCCTCCGAAACACAGCCTGGACCGGGCCCTTCAACAACGAAACACGTATTTTCTCCCGTTAAGAACGTCCTCGCAAGTCTTTGAGTGCTTCCGAACAGCTGATGGTTAGGAACGCGTACAAGCACACGTTTTTGTTGTGGTCGAAGGGCGAGCATTGGTCAGTAATGGAGTGTGCTAAGAAAACCGCTGATATGTTGGGGATATCGTCAGTTTCAGTCAGAAGGATTGTTAATTGTCAGAATATACTTGACATAGCAGAAATATTTGTGAATGCCCAATTTTTTTTCTTACTTTTATGTTTTGTTGTTATGAGAATCGTACATTTTGGTTGTTTGCCTTTTAAAACCCCCAATTTGTAAAAACAAATCGAGGTAAATAGGTGCTACCTCGATTTTTTTTAAATTTTTTTGTTATTTACTTCACATATCCTGTATTTTTTATCTTAAATTTAACATGGTAAGCATATCTACTGAGGTCTGCGTTTCCACTCTCAAGTATACTAAATCTACTTCCCCTGAAAAAAGGTAGACTTAGCATGCGCATACTGAACCTATGAATGAAGAATGTAAGAATTTGTTTGATTTGATGAAGTTCAAGTCATAAAGGTTAATGGAGGAGAAATAATATTAGGTAGTAAATTAATCGTTAATGTAAATATTCAAAATATAATAATAGCACGTGGTTTAAAAATATTTAATTTTGTCATAAGGTCCTCTAGTAACTTCAACAACGAATTAACGTATTTATTGCATAATATGAAACCATTATGAAGAGCTGCTAAACAAATATAAATTATTGCAATTAAACTCTAGGAGGCAACAATTAGATATTATGCTTCTGTATGACCTATATCATAAGTCATAACAGATATGACTGTACAGAGTTGATCGATTAGCTTCGGTACGAGTATAAGGTACTTTTTAGACCTCATCCTCGCCGTCTCATAATTATTATTATAAATAAGAATATTTTTTAATTAGGAAAATATTGTGACTCTGTTTGTTGGTTCTTGAATATATATATGCACTGTACCATCAGTGTCATTATATAGTTTACACTATATATATGCACATATACAGTGTAAACTCAAGGGACTGTGCATTTTATGGCGTTATAGAGAGGTGTCGTTAAATGGAGAGAAGAAAAAAGTTTGTGAGCAACTAAGAAACGTATAACCCATGATTCCAACTTAATAGTCACGGTCAACAACAGTCTACACGTGCAAGCAATCACAATTTATAAACAAAAGAACAAATTTCTTAGAAAGTTATAGGTAGAGAGAGAAAAAGAACAACAGAATTATTCTATATTATGATAACGGTCTACTACGGAACCCTACATTGCGCGTGGCCCGACACGCGCTTGACCGTTTTTACTTTCCTTATATTCGAAATAAAAAGTAGAGTGCTTAACAGGGTAAAAGTCATCAATTCCTACTCGGACTGTAGCCACCCTCGCTACGCTCGGGCGTTACGTACGCTGCTTCTTCATTATTACAAGTATTATTTTAATTTTGTTATTTCAGGGTGTAACAGTTTTTTAGTAACTATTATAAGTATACAACTTTAGAAAAAGGCGACCCATAAGTATCCATTTGTATTTTTTTTTAATTATAAATATTTATGTAATTTTTATTTTACAGATTGCTAATATTTTAAACTTCATTGATGTAACTATAATTTAGATTTGTTGTTATTTCAAAACAAAGCAAGATACCCCAATACATTTAATTGCCGACAGGCTACATTTGACCACAATCTAGCTGATAAAAAAATGGGTCGAAGACGGGAAACAGACTCAGCATCCGAGAGTTGAAAATGTTAGCTCAGCATAGAATCACAATAAACTCCCAGAAACACCTACCGAAATGTACCGTTTGTTTCTTGACGATAGATCCGACTATCTAGATCTAGACTCATCTTTGAAATAGTATATCCTTGGTGTATATTTACACCAGTAGCTGGAGGAGCTCGGTGTCTAAACGAATGTTGTGTTCTGTTGTAGTGGGCGGCGCGAGTGGCGGCGGCTAACGGGCGCATAGTGTACGTGTGCCTGGAGGACGCGCGGGCAGTGCGCGCGGCACTGTGCGCCGGGCAGCGCGCCGGCCTCGCGCCCGCGGCAGGCAGCGTGTGGCTGCTGCCGGCCGCGCTGCCAGCCGGCTGGCTGCGGCCCGCCTCCAGCGACCGCCACAACTGCACAAGGGCCGCGCTCGAGGAGATGGCCGAGGGGCACCTGAGTGTGGCGTGGCAGTGGGCGGAGCGAGACCCACCGCCCGAGTGGACGGCGCGCTGGCGGGCTCGCCGCCGCAATCCGCCCTCGCCGCCCTCGCCGCCCTCGCAACCCTCGCCACCCTCGCCGCCCTCGCCGCCCTCGCCGCCCTCGCAACCCTCGCCACCCTCGCCGCCCTCGCCGCCCTCGCCGCCCTCGCAACCCTCGCCGCCCTCGCCGCCCTCGTCGCCCTCGCCACACGCCGCGTTGCTCTACGACGCGCTGCGCCTGTGGGCGACTGCGCTCACGCGCCTGCTGCGAGACCATCCCTCCGCCATAGACGATCTCCATCGAGATGATCTCGTCACGTATGTACCTACCTGAATACCCACGTATTAAAATATATATATATATATATATATAATTTTGAGAGGAAGGGCATAACGGGTTGTCCCGTTCAAAATTCGGAGTAGCCCGACTGGGGAAGTACCTCCACCTTACAGAAGATCGCAGCCAAATAACGCTGCTTTAATGTGGCGTTGTGTTCCTGGGGTGAGTAAGGTCGCCAGAGCTCCATGGGGAAACGCTGTGCTGGCAGTGTTTGGGGACCAGCGGTGTCGCACCACCGTTGTGTTCTGTTGCGGCGGTCAGGGAGACCCGGTGAAACAGTTAAATAAATTTAATAAATAAAATAAATCTCCCAGCGCCGCCTCGCGCATAATCCATGGTATAGCTGGTCGTGCCGGAGGAGGAGACCGGGGTGGACCCGGCCGACTGTATCATGGGGAGACCGGGGGCCCTTCCGGCTGCCGCACCAACAAACCGCATCACCTGTCCAGCACACTTGGGTAACAACACTGCACTTTGTCCCTCTCACTGCTGGCACAGCGATTCCTCTTAATCTCTTATCAATCTCTTTTTGTAATGCCTCGGAAAAAGAAAAGGAATAGTTCTTCAGCGGCGTCCACATCCACACTATCAGAGGACTTTTGTTACATCAGGGGACTTCACGCTAATGTCAATGCAGTACACCAACACCTTGAGACTGCACAGCCGACCCTGCTTTTTCTAACGGAGATTCAAATATCCTGCCCTGATGATATATCGTATTTACACTACCCCGGGTACAAACTGGAGCACAATTTTGTGCGCCGCGCTGGGGTATGTATGTACGTCAGGGAGGATATTTGCTGCCGCCGTCTCCAAGGCCTAGAAGACCGGGACCTGTCGATTTTGTGGGCGCGCGTAGATCACGGTGGCCACACCAAAGTTTTGTCCATAGGCTACGGTAACTGCTTACCATCAGGCGGGCCGAATGCTTGTTTGCCTATAAAAAAAAACATAAATAAAACTAACTGTTCATAGTTCATAGTTACTAAAAGTTACTAAAAAAATCGTCTTTGTAGCGCTGCAGATGCCGGTTTGTCGAAAAAATTACCTGCAATTGTGCATTCCTCACACAACTTACCGTGCAAATTTATTTTAATTCTTGCGATTAAAAATTTCAACACAAATTACTTTAAACATAATGAATAGATTCAGGCGTTACTTTGCGGAAATCCATATTTAATAATAATAATATTTTTGAAATATTTTAAAATCATCAAATTAATATTTTAATAAAACACTTAAAAATATAAAAATATATCTAGTGACAATTCTGCCTAATTTTCCTGCTGAGCCCACGTGACGTCACAAACGCCACGCAGCCAAACCGGAAGAATTTTATAGATTATTGGATTTCTTGACCCATTCTCCCCATAGCATGCGCAATGAACCTTTATTCAATTGTAAGCTTATGTAAGGGTAGACTCGCGAGGTCTAAAGCTCTAGTATATTTATTTGTTTAGGTTTTAGGTGTCTATGTAGGTTTCTATTTTAATATTTATTCATCACCAACTATGATAATGTTGTAGATCGCTGGTGGAAAGTGCCGTTAACACCTCATACACTGGAGTGACGGGCACCTTCGAGTGGGAGGGAGCCGGGGCGGAGGGTTGCTACGCGCGGGGCGCAGCGCTGGTGGTGCGGCAGTGGCGGGCCGGCGTCTACGTGCCAGTGGGCAAGGTGCAGCGCGGGGCACTCGCGCTGGACGAGGCGGCGCTGCATTGGGCAGGGGCCGCAGTGCCCGACGACGGCGCCGAGCGGTGCGCGCTGCAGGCACTGGCGGACGCGCTGCACGCCGACTGCCGCGTCGCCTTTGCCGCACTCGGCGGGCTGGTGCTGGCGGCGCTGGTGGCGCTGCTGGCGGCAGCCGCGTGGCACTGCCGCCGCCGGGCCGAGCGAGAGTTCCGAGCGCGGCTTGCAGAGCTCGGCATGCGCACGTTGGGCCCCAAGCCGAGCGGGCCCGACCGGTGGGAAGTGCCGCGCGAGCGCGTCGTCATTAACCGCAAGCTGGGCACGGGCGCGTTCGGTACCGTCTACGGAGGGCACTCGCTGCTCAACGAGGACCGCGGTTGGACCGCCGTCGCCGTCAAGACGCTCAAGGCGGGTGCTTCCACCGAGGAGAAGCTCGACTTCCTCTCGGAGGCGGAGGCGATGAAGCGGTTTGATCACAAAAACGTGGTGCGACTGCTCGGCGTGGTGACGAAGACGGAGCCGGTGTGCACTGTGATGGAGTTCATGCTGTACGGCGACCTGAAGAACTACCTCCTGGCGCGGCGGCAGCTCGTGGGCGCCAGCGGGCCGGCCGGGGACGAGGTGTCGGCGGCGCGGCTCACACACATGGCGCTGGACGTGGCGCGGGCGCTGTCCTACCTGGCGCAGCTACGCTATGTGCATCGCGACGTGGCGGCGAGGAACTGCCTCGTGAGCGCGCACCGCGTCGTCAAGCTCGCCGACTTCGGAATGACGCGGCTCGTCTACGAACATGACTATTATCGCTTCAGCCGCAAAGGCATGCTGCCGGTGCGTTGGATGGCCCCCGAGAGCCTGGCTCTGGGCGTCTTCTCTCCCGCCTCCGACGTGTGGTCCTTCGGCGTGTTGCTCTACGAGATCATCACCTTCGGCTCGTTGCCCTTTCAAGGACTCTCGAACGCGGAGGTGTTGGCGCGTGTCAAAGCTGGCCACACCCTCGATCTACCCCCGGGGATCAAGCCTCAACTGTAAGTCGGTTTTGTTGAAATTGTATTAAATGTACAAGCTCTGAGACACTCAACGAGCTTTCTTTGCGCGATAAAATCCGGAACACGGAAATTCGGCGAAAAACCAAATTCATTCTCATTTCATAATTTGCAAATTGAAGTGGCATCGGGGAGGCCACGTTTTGGAGCGAACGTAACGTAGCTTGCGTTCTTAGCCGATCAACTTGGTTAGGCAACGTCTGCTGTTGTCATGGCTTGGGTGGATGACCGCGAGTGACATTACTACAGAGCGCCTTCTTACTTTAGACAGCACGTCAAGCCGTCGGTCCCGATTGTTGATTTAGGATGGCTGTCTCTATAGCATGATGGTGAGGCCTTTTGCAAACGCTTTCCTGGTTAGCTACCACCCTGAAGTAGAAAATCTGTCGCAGAGCATCTAACGGTGCTCTAACGGTGTGTTGCGGCATTTGTCCTTGAGAGCCTAATTAAAGAACCGTAGATAATTCTAGGTTAGCCTGAACAAAACTGACCACATCATCAATTACTATTAGGTCACATATTGCTTAAAAGTTAGCCTTTCAGCTATACTCTAAATAAATAAATATACTACTCGACGAACCGGGAACCGAAGTGGCTCCCGAATGTTTTCCACTTTACGTTACGAAACTTTCGATGTGCCGTTCCAATTCCCATTAGTCTAGCCAGTTTTATTTAATTCATCTACTCAAGGGTACCAAACCACGATTGTCTTTTAACCTCTTATATCGACTATCACATTAAAGCATCCATCAACTTCTATAAATCCGCAAACTGTTGAATACGAAAACTGTTTATCTATGCGATTCGCAGCAGCTGATATTTAGCGGTCTTGGTTTGATTTCGTTTGTTATCAGCGCAGCAAACAATATTACGAAATTTTTGCTTATCTAGTCTTACTATTACCGTTATTTTTGCATAAGTAAAATTAGCACTTAAGATTCTGTAATCAATTAAAGTCAAAGTTATGTTAGGTGCAGTTGTAAATTCCCAATTTTGGTCGTTAAAAGTAGCAATCTTCAGTGATGCGGGGCAGAGTTGAGAACATCCATTCGCCCTGTTCTAAGGTTGTTAACGATGTTAGTGAGAAGTTACACTTCAAGTGCGCGCTAACCTTGCATACCTACGTACTCCATTCAGTACGTAAGCGTTCAGTACGTACGTTAGCGTTCAGTACGTACAATAGCGTTCAGTACGTACGTTAGCGTTCAGTACGTACAATAGCGTTCAGTACGTACGTTAGCGTTCAGTACGTACAATAGCGTTCAGTACGTACGTTAGTGTTCAGTACGTACGTTAGTGTTCAGTACCTACGTTAGCGTTCAGTACGTACAATAGCGTTCAGTACATACGTCAGCCTTCAGTACGTACGTTAGCGTTCAGTACGTGCAATAGCGTTCAGTACGTACGTTAGCGTTCAGTACCTACGTTAGCATTCAGTACGTGCAATAGCGTTCAGTACGTACGTTAGCGTTCAGTACCTACGTTAGCATTCAGTACGTGCAATAGCGTTCAGTACGTACGTCAGCCTTCAGTACGTACGTTAGCGTTCAGTACGTGCAATAGCGTTCAGTACGTACGTTAGCGCCGCTTCTTAAACTCGTCAGTTTAGGAGCCAGCTGTAGATGTACATTTACGAGTACTTCAGAATGAAAAACAAATCCAGGTCATAGTTTTGAATTATTATTAACGTTAGGAAGGTACTTTTTACGGGACTCTGAGATATTCGTAGCTTTTCAGTAACACCAAGTTAAGTTGAGTGTGCTTAAAAGTTACCCAGCTTCAGTTAGAATTATTGAAAGAGTCACATCTTAGAACGATGGAATTAGATCGAAAGGATTCTGTTTAGCGTTGAATATAATATAGACACGCAGGTTTTGACCATATTATCGACTTCAACAAATTCGGAGAATAGCCATTCACGGGTCAAGTTATTGCACTCTATTGTGTCGTCCTTATAAGAGTGGATTTAATAATACCCAGTCTACGGCGTCGTTCGTATAGCACTGGATTTGAGCGGACCATAGTTCTTTCATCTTCTTATGATGAGGTAGATGCGAGCAGATCGGACGTCGCGAGTGGTTAGATAATCAGGCCCTCGGTAACGGTGACAGGGAGGCGCTGATCAGGTCGTGCTGGCGAGTGGAAGGGCGGTCGCGGCCGGGCGCGGCGGCGCTGGCGGCGTCCCTCGCCGACGCTGGGCGGCTGCTGGCGCCGGCGCTGGACGTGCCGCTGGACGCGCTGCTGCTGCCGCTGCACCTGCACCACGACGCGCACGCACACGCACGGGACACCGCGCAGGTATACTACACTCTCTCTACTCTACTACCCGCATCTATGCTATACCTCTCTACTCCTTCTACTCATATATAATCTACTTACACTTATTTAAGTTACATCTCCGCTCTTTCCTTTCATATAGTTTCGTCCTTTCACCTCGTCCCCACACTCCACCACCGCTACCGTCGGTTAAAGTTGTATGGTTTTAGCAAATAAGAATTAACGACGAACCAGAATTTAATTGCGAACTACGATGGTGCGAATCGATTATTTTGTGGTTAGTGGGTGTCTTCCGCGGTTACGATGCGGTCTCTACTAGCAGGCGAGTATGGGGAGTGTTCTACCATCGTGCGCATAGCATGATGAATTGTTATTTTATATAAAGATGTGGTTGTGCAAGAGTGTTGTGTTGTTTGCAGGCACGCTGGGTGTCGTGGGCGGCCCCGACGTCAGCCGGCACCGACTCGACCTACCTGAGCGCCGACGCGGACGCGGTGCCCACAGACTCGGACCCCTTCCTGCCGCCCCTCAACCCGTCCCCCCCGCCCCACCTCGGCCCGTCCCCCCGCCCCCTGCCTGCAGCTGACCCTCCATGACGCCGCGCCGCTACAACTCACATTCGCACAAAGTGCCGGTATCCTAGCATTCCAAACCGTTCTAGTCAATATGCAGGTGTAAGATTTAAGTAATTTTATGTAGATTTAAGTTACAGGAAGCTCATCTCATTATAAAAGTGAAAGCCAGCGTTTATTTTCCTTTATCATCAAACTGAAGTGAATATAATTCTGAGTTTGGAAGTAAAGGACGTACAAACAAAATAATAATAGATTAAATGTACAACACATTTATTATTTACGATTCAATATAATGATATTTTATTTTTATATTACTAGTATATTTGTATCGGTCCTTAGGCCGGAATAACAGTGCAATTCAAGTAATGAATGTTGGCTCGAATAAATAGCGTTATTTATTTAGTTCCTGGTTTTAAAATCGGAGCTATTAAAAATATATTTAGAGATTTTGACTATCTATTTTAAAGCTTTAAATAAATTTAAGGATTTACTAAGCAATAATAAGATGTTTATTTTTAAATTTTATAAGTGAATTTAACGAAGACATTAAGTGTTTAAAACTGACTATTAAACAAAAATACCTCGACAATGTTGAAATGTTTCTTACTACTGTTGAAATTAAAAGAATCAAGTGATGTATGTATGCATTATATTATACTTAATGCATTGTAAAAATGCTGTGTTATTTTTAATTTCCTTACAAAATCACTTGAGCCGGGGTATGCTCTAACCAATTGAGCTAACATGACATGACGTCATAACTCGAATCTTTCCTATCGTTCTTTAACCATCGTGTTGGGAAGGAGCGACATCTATAGTAACACTTGCGTTGTACTACAAACTTTAATTTCCTTGCCGATATAAACGGACGTAAACAAATAGTATGGTAAGGATAACTATCATCAAAAGTTATGATACTCGTATATTGCGGCCATATCACCTTTTGGCGTAACACACCAATGCCTGTCTGCGCTAAGCTTTGACACTTAGGCTGAAATTCAGAGACATTTGTGTAAGACGGGCAAAGACCAGTCTTAGCCAAGCGTCCGCTAAGCCAATCTGCAAATTTCATATTCAGAGATATAGTCCTAGTCCTACTTACCTCGCTCTTAGCTTAGATCACACTCTATTATCTATGGCACATTTTTCACTTATGGAACGTTTACCGGTTCTTGTTTATCTGTGCATCCTGACATAAAACGAAAACGACAAGAACAACAATATATAAAATGTGATTTGAGTGAGTGAAACAAAATACGTGTTATGTCTACCTAACTACAAGTTGACAAGACGTCATGTCGAAGATATAAAGCGGGAATATTTTTGAACTGAAAATTTCGTGTCCCTCATCCTAGCGTACCTACTCACCTAAGAAATTTTTGATTTTGACTATGCCAAAAAATAGTGCTGAAATAGTGACAAATAGTGCCGTAAGATAGAAAAATAGTGCCACTATATAAAAAAAGTTACAGCTATAGTTTGGTGAGGTCACTACACGCTAGAATGATATCATTCTGGCGTACTCATCTCTCGTCCGTAAAAACGGCTCAAGCTACAATTAAGATTAATATCTCAAAAAATAGTGCCTAAATAGTGACCACGGTATACCAAGTCTCCAAAATAGTGCTTCACACAGTCAAAAGTTATTCAGGTCTCTTGGTGAGTAAGCTGGGGTGAGGCTCATCCTAGCGTACTCACCTTCATATCTCAGGAATGGCTGCGAATTTCAATTCGTTCTTGATCTCAAAAAATAGTGCTGAAATAGTGACAAATAGTGCCGTAAGAAAGAAAAATAGTGCCACTATATAAAAAAAGTTACAGCTATAGTTTGGTGAGTTCGCTAGGATGATATCATTCTGGCGTACTCACCTCTCGTCCGTAAAAACGGCTCAAGCTACAATTAAGATTAAGATCTCAAAAAATAGTGCCTAAATAGTGACCACGGTATACCAAGTCTCAAAAATAGTGCTTCACACAGTCAAAAGTTATTCAGGTCTCTTGGTGAGTAAGCTGGGGTGAGGCTCATCCTAGCGTACTCACCTCCATATCTCAGGAATGGCTGCGAATTTCAATTAGTTCTTGGTCTCAAAAAATAGTGCTGAAATAGTGACTAACAATGGCAGAAACATCAACTTGGCTCAAAACATAGAACAAGGCTAAAAATACATTTGAACTACCACATACAAAATGCTCTGGTATAGTACAGACGAGTACACAATATAATACTTACCCCAAAAAATGACAGCATTTGAGATAAAGAAGACTTGTCGCAAGCTGCTTTATATAACTTATATTTAGATAGGTTTTAACTAAATACGTTAACTATTATAGTTTTTTTTAATTAGGTACCTAAGTATACATGTTAATTTCAAAACTTGCATTAATTACTTTTGCATGACGGATGATCAACTGCCTGCCAAGGTTCTTATATTGTTTATTTTATTATACTTGAGTTACCTATGATAATATATTAGGTACACTTATTTACATATGTGCCCGAACAATGTCTGCGGATTGCATTACGGCGGTGGCGGCGGCGGCGCGGTGCTGCTGGGCGAGACTAGCGGCGATAATAGAACTGCGTGTTGTGTTGTTATTGAAAATGTGAATAATAATTTAGGAAGCTATGGAATGGATCTTTTTTAAAGAGAGAAATGCAATAATTCTCTGGTTAGAAAACTAAAGTTACCACTGATATGAAAACTAGTATCTACATAGTAGGTAGGTAATAAATAATTTGTTTACATCAGCTCGTACCTTACTGTAATAATATAATAATAAGAATATTGTATTTATGTAATAATATTAAAAATAATATATAGTCTTCTGTACTAATTGACCTTTTCATAAACAGTCAGCGCCATCCGGGTGAAACTTGCTCGACAGTGAGCTTCCCCATTATCCAGCATTCCGTAATAGCAAAAAAGATGAATGAAGACTTAATACCTAAAAAAACTGTAACTTGACCATAAGTATGGCCTCGTAGTGCCTAACACGGAATGATTACTTGCTCAGTCCTGGTGCCTACCTACCTACCTGCTTTTTGGTAAACAAAAATAGTCGCCAGTCCAGAACTTTTTCCAGTAACTTATAATATCGCCCACGAGCCTTTCAAAGGCCATATTAAAAAAGTCTTCATATGTTTAAAAAATTTTGCTAAAGATATCATTTTTAAGAAAATGGACGTTCGTACGGCTGTTTCACGAAGACGTGGTAAGTAAATCGCATTTTTTATGAAAATCCAATACCGTGGAATGCGTTTTGATGCAAGAAGTTGCACATTAATTATTAACACTTCAGTTGAATCAATTATTTCGATTTTATTGACTAAAACTTCTGCAAAATCTTGGACTGAAATAATATGACCTTTGTGAAGTCTATTGGGTCGAAGTTATTATAAAAGAAATCTGAATAGTTTTGTGTATTCCTGGTATTATGAAAGTATTACTTCATAGTGGTAACGCGATCATATAACATTTTCAACTCAAAAGCTTGGGCGGAAATGACTATGAAAAATATGCAGTACGAGAAGGACAGTCAGGCGATAGTAAAGGACGATGGGTAAAAGGAAATCTGATCGGTCGTAAAAATATGCGAAAGATAATTCGCGTTATTTTTATCTTATTTTAGACAATACCTACTTATTAGTATTTATATATAATATTTATGAATACTGTTTGTTTATGAATACATAAATGTAGATAGATAAATACAATCCGAAACTGAATTACAGCATAGTATATATATATATATTAAATATGTATATATATATATATATATATATACATACAATATATATCAATGCGCGAGATACAAATTATTTCTGAATTACGTTTGTATAGAAAATTGGGAATTCGCAGTCCTCTTAATGAATATATTATTTTTATTCTGATTTTGTTAAGTATGTATGTTTGATGATATCATGACATCTACTTATTTAAGAGGCCTAAAGGTGGCAAGTAACACTATTCGTTTTCTGTTTCAGGTAGTTTGTCATACGCTTTTAATGCATGATTTATTGCATGATGTAGAAGGCACTAATGGAATGTGGAACTTATTTACTGGAAAATAACATTTTTTTTTTTATTCCTGATATTTTAGCCTTTGACCACTATCTCACCTGATGGTAAGTGATGATGTGGTCGAAGATGTAGTTCAGGCTAACCTAGAAGTACTGGCTCTCAAGGACAGCTGCCGGAACACACCGTTAGGGCTTGGCGACAGATTTTCCACTTGAGGGTGGTAGCTAGCCAGGCGGGCATTCGCAAAATGCCCTACCACCATGCTATAACGACTGCCATCCTTAGACAACAACCCGTGCGTTCCGAAGCACGGAAACGCTCAGTAGTAATGTCACTAGTGGTCACCCATCCAGTTGGATGAGTGACCGCTAATGACATGCCCGCGGTCATGAGTTCATGACCGCGGGCGACGTTGCTTAACTTTGCTGATCGATTAAGAACAGCTAAGTAAACTTCGCTACGAGCGCTTCACTTTTTAGTCAAGTTAACACTAGGATATAGGTTGGAAATGGTACGATGTCTTATTAAATGCAGTAGTATACACCAAGACCGACTTTTATGCCCAACTGAGCAAACTTTATCTTATTATGATATGCATAACAATTATTACATAAAACATACAAGTTTTAAAGAAACTTACCAAATGTTGCGTTGTTTAGGGAACTGTTTACTTTTACAACAACAACAACAATATTAAGAAAAAGTATCTGTCCCTATTATTTGTGAATAAATGTAATAATATAAAATATATCGTGATTTAATATGTATTATTTTTATCCTGGATAAAAATATGTGACTATGGAAAGTAGTTATTTTACTTAACTTTGTTAACGAACATTAAAGCTGAAAAAACAACTTAAAAAATATGTCATTTTGTGTGTTTTTTATAGTTTATGTGTATAGAAATAATAAGATAGCTCATGTATGCAAGATTTGCTAATATATAACATATTTCTGTTGTATATTGTGGTGGATAGATAGTACGCACTAAGCTACAATTACTATTAAGAAATGTTTATTTTCACAGATAAAATAGCACAGAATAGATACTTACTCAAAATGTACCAAACAACAGTTTTTTTTAATGGAGGAGTGAAATAAAAAAATTAATTAGTTCACACATTTTATTTTATGGGGCTCAAGTCACAATAATATTTAGTCAGAAGATAGATATGTGAAATGTGTAAATGTTGACTGAAATTAATATATTTTATTGCTATAAATGAATTACTTGTATTTTTATTGAAATTAATTCTTTACCTTTGGGAACCACAGTTAAAGATATGAAATAATAAGACATACCCATTTGTTTTTTTTCCATAAGTATGGAATCAGTGAACGTAAAAAAATCATTAATATTTTTTTTCTATGGAATTTTAAGTCGTTTTTATTACTCATATTATTTTAGAATATTTTCCAATGCATTGTGCTTATTAATAAGAAAGTTAAATATTAATTAATTAAATATTTTACATGTATTAGCAATAACAGGATTTATGGATACGAATAAGTAACCATGTGTGAATGAAATCAAATCAGAATAATATTGAGGACCGTCATAGCGTCAACCTACGAATTATTCGTAGGCGTCAACAGATAAAACCTCTTAAAGCAATATGTGTCCGACTGTACTAGACTAAACAAAATGTACGTGGGACTTCCAACGTATTTTTAGCTATGTTCTATGTTTGGAGCCAAGTTGATGTTTCTGCCATTGTTAGTCACTATTTCAGCACTATTTTTTGAGATCAAGAACTAATTGAAATTCGCAGCCATTCCTGAGATATGGAGGTGAGTACGCTAGGATGAGCCTCACCCCAGCTTACTCACCAAGAGACCTGAATAACTTTTGACTGTGTGAAGCACTATTTTTGAGACTTGGTATACCGTGGTCACTATTTAGGCACTATTTTTTGAGATATTAATCTTAATTGTAGCTTGAGCCGTTTTTACGGACGAGAGGTGAGTACGCCAGAATGATATCATTCTAGCGACCTCACCAAACTATAGCTGTAACTTTTTTTATATAGTGGCACTATTTTTCTATCTTACGGCACTATTTGTCACTATTTCAGCACTATTTTTTGGCATAGTCAAAATCAAAAATTTCTTAGGTGAGTACGCTAGGATGAGGGACACAAAATTTCAATTCAATGTCAATAAAATCTTCAATTTTGCTCACATGGCGGCGCCACTTCTGCTTTGAGACAGGCTAAAGTAGTCGATTTCCACTACTTGGCTTAGCATAGCACACGCTAAGTTTAAGCGCTGTATCAGATGTCTCTGAATATAATTATGAGGCTAAGCGCTACATTTTGACAGATTAAAGCATTAGTTCACGCTTAGATTTGTCTCTGAATCTCAGCCTTACTCATTTCGTACTTATCTTACGTTCGTAACAAGAAAGTGTCTTCCACCAATCTTTAAAATATCCTAAATACGCTCTAAGACAATAAATAGATTCAGACGGTACTTTGCCGAAATCCAAAGTCAAGAAAAGTCAAAATCATTTATTCAATTTAGGCGTCTACGACGCTCTTATGAAGGTCAATCACAAATTTTAGTATTGAAATATTCTACATCGTACTGCCACGTTCAGCAAATAAATTGTATAGAGCCACTGCGAGAATAACGGGCAAGAAACTCGGGGCAATACTTTTAAACATCTTTTAACAATGTGTTACATACTTACTATATAATAAAGTTATTACAATATTTGTTTAAATTATGTAGGGTGACAGGCAATAGCTTGGCGGAGGCGGAATTGTCCAGGCATTTGTGTCGTTTAAGTAACCAGAAACTGTGTAGTAGGATTTTTTAATCAATATGTTTTTCACGTTCAACTTGAATTTCCCTTCGTGAGCGTTGTAATATGTTTGGGAACTTTATTATAAAACCGTACACAATAACCTAAGAAGGACCTGTTATTTTGCTAATCTAAAACCTGGCACCGCTATTTTACCTTTATTCCTAGTATTGTAATCGAGATTGTCACTGTTTAATTTCAATTTACTCAAATTTTTACGAACATACATAATATTTTCAAATATTCACAGACTTGGTAAAGTTAAAATATCAATTTCTTTAAAAAACCCTCAGAGATTCCCTAGGACCAATTTTATAAATGGCTCGAATTGCACGCTTTTGTATGATAAAGATTGTGTCTATCTCAGCAGCAGTGCCCCACAGCAATACACCATACGACATAATACTGTGGAAGTACGCGAAATAAACTAGGCGAGCAGTAGCTACGTCTGTTAACTGTCTTATCCTAAGAACTGCTTATGCAGCAGAACTAAGTTTTCCGGAGAAATAATGTATATGTGGATCCCACAGCAACTGTAAAGTGGAATCCATTTTGATTCCGCTTTGTCAATAGGGAGTTTATCTGGACTAAAATTTATGTTAGGTTCAACATAAGGAACATTTGGTAAAGAAAACTTTAAACATTTCGTCTTTTTTAAATTAAGGAGAAGATTATTAGCGGCGAACCATTTACAAATCTTAGATAATACATTATTTACATGAGTGAGTTCACTGTCTTTCCTACTACTTTAAAAATCAAAGAGGTATCATCTGCAAATAAAACAATATCGCAGAAATCTTTGACCATGCAAGGCAGATCATTAATATATGTTAAAAAAAGAAAAGGTCCCAAAATGTATTCCTGTGGTACTCCCATTTTTACCAGTGACCCGGAAGAAGTATTACCATTCCAACCTTCTGTAGCCTGTCTGACAGATATAACTCTATAAAATTCAGAGCTTTTCCACGATAGTGGGAAAGTTTACGAATCAGAATGCAGTGCTCTACACAGTCGAATGCCTTGGAAATATCAAAAAATACGCCAATAGCATCATGTGAACTCTCCCAGGCTTCGAGTGTGTGCGACATCAATTGAACACCTGCATTCGTTGTGGATTTCCTCTTTGTGAAACCAAATTGATTCTCATTCAATAAATTATGCTCATTTAAATGGGACAGAGGTTGTTTGAGCATAATTTTTTCGAATACTTTACTCAGAACAGGTAAGATGGAAATAGGTCTTATAGACCAAGGATGTAGACCCCGACTTTAAAATTGGAGTGATTTTACTTTGTTTCATTAAGTCGGGGAAGTTTACCCGTATCGACACAAAGATTGAATATTGTTTCTAAATTTCTTCTTTGTGCATAAATAATAATGTAAATTATAGACTTTACCACTTTTACTGACATACCCCACAAGTCTTCGGTACTCTTTATGATTCAACTTTTAAATGTTTTTATAATATCAAATCTTGTGGTGTGTCTGAAAGAAAATTCCGGTGATTTGCTGGGAAAACTCCATCTGCAGATGATCTGTTAAACGCACTACCTACACTAAAGTTTTTTACATTAAATAACATTTTATCTGCTCTAAGCCAAGTTTCAGTGAAACATAATATATCAAACGGATATTTATCTAAGAATATTTCAATTTCAAGTATTTTGCCAGGCAAGTGATTTATATTTTGGTAGTACAGTGCTATGTCACAACACTTCCCTGTTGTCTCCCTTAAAAGTTTAAACTGTTTGACATTTTTTTTATTTTTTTATTCGTAATAGGTTCGCGTTTGGCCACACCCTGCCTGATGTTAAGCATTGATGTGGTGTAGGATGGAGCACGCTTACCTAGAAGAAACTGAACATTAGTACATGTACTAAAATCTGTAGCGTCAATACAATACTTAGTTATATTTCCTATAACCGACTCAATATTATAAGCTACCAAAGTAGCAATTAATTTTTTATATTTCTTAGGTAGGTACATCCTATCCTGAGTCAACATAAAGTGAGTAATAAATTTATTACAGTCAAAAAATAAAAGTTTTTCTCCATGACGACATGTCATATTATATAAAATTGTATTTAATGAGCGAATATGCTCATTCTGGCTTTGCGTTAGTGCATCTGTATAGGGAAATGCACATAACATGATTTGATACGCATCAAGGTTTAACAATGATGTTATACTTGCTATTAACTGTTTCCTGTCTTTGGCTTTGAGACCCTAACTTTGGCCTATGTACACAATAACTATAGTATTTCTATCAATTTCAGAAGCCATAATTTTCTTCTCAATCTGTGCATAAGAAGCACCATGCAGTAATTTTCAACAGAGCAGTGTAGTGAATTACCAAGTCCATCCATATTCAATAACTAGCTGTACCTGCGACTTCGTTCGCGATTGCCGTAGCTGCTGACTAATTATTCACATTTGAGCACTGTTTATCTCATATCCCATTGGCATCGGCGATAATGATAACAATAGAATTTCATTCATAATAACTTGGCCATAGTGGTCCAGTACGATGTCAACTTAATATTAATCAACGCTGTGGTCTTTGGTGAAGCACTCCTAGTAAAGCATAGCTCAGAGAGGAGATTTTTACTTTGGGTTTGATAACTCCCGGGTTGTACTTTCCATGAGACAGTAGTTAATTAACTCAGAGAGTTCCTTCGCAGTTCGCACAATAAATGTTGAAGCAATCTGTTAACGCGGCAGCTAAGTATAAAATATACAGATGAGCACGTCTCCAAAAATCGCGGGGGAAGTCTAGCTGGTTAAGATGGTGACGACTAACCTGGTCTTCCAACTGACACTGCACTTAGCGAGCAACGATCCTCGGTCCTGTTTCTCCGTTAATTCGTCGTGGTGTCCAGATAGGAGGTCCAGCCTTGTAGCGCTTTTTCTCGGTTTCTTCAGGTAGTTTTCACCACCGCGGTTGTGGACTGTATTTTATTCGTGGGCGGTTGGAGGCCACTATTACGACGGCAGCTTTTCTGTATTCCGGAGGATCACGTCGAGTTACGCGATGGATAATTCCAAAGAATGGAAAATCCAGAACATTCGATTGAGCGCAGTGCGGTAGCTACGATGGGCAAGGGCCGTTCGCAGCGTCTACTTGCGGCGGCGGTGGCAAGCGGATTGCTGGCAGGTGCGGTGGGGTGACAGATAGTCGTCGAAGTATGAATAGGAATAGAGGGTAGAAATAAATAAAGGTGCATACGTAAGTGGCACGAACACAATCTTTATGTGTTTCTTTGGAATTTCGATTTTAAAACGGCTTCTTTTTTCCAAGGTTCTGCTTGTTTGGCGGTAGAACGAAAATATATTAGATAGTACACTTCCATTGCGCAGTCTTCAAAATATATCCGGCAAAAGATAGATAGTTAAAAAAAACCGGCCAAGTGCGAGTCGGACTCGCGCACAAAGGGTTCCGTAACTAGATATTCTGTGAAAAGTTAAAGCGTCTGCCTGTCGCCGTTATTAGTATCCAGCAAGAAACTGTAAAAAAATCAAGTTTGTTGTATGGGATCCCCCCTTAAATATTTATTTTATTTTATTTTTCGTATTTGTTGTTACAGCGGCAATATAAATATATCATCTGTGAAAATTTAAACTCTAGACAGTTTATTACTTTATCTATACTAACTATCATCGTTCTTGAGATACAGCCTGGTGACAGCCGGACGGACGGACGGACATTAAAGTCTCAGTAATAGGGTCCCTTTTTTACCCTTACGGTACGGAACCCTATAAACTGATTGTGGCGAATGTTTCAGATTTTAGAGTTTTACCTTAGCAAGCTTGCAAAACTAATTAAGGGTGCCGGGCTGGCCTTGGGGCCCCAAGCTGCCTGTGGGAAGCCAATCTGCCCGTGGGGTACTGGGCTGTCCGTGGGGTGCAGGGCTGGCCGTGAGTTGCCGGGCTGCGCTTGGTTGATCGGGTGCTCGTGGGGTGATGGGGTGCCCGTGGGGTGCTTTCCCGAGGGAACCGTGCTGAATTCCTGGATAAAAAGTATACAATAACCTTCTTCTTAGTATGAACTCAAATCGTGTTAAGTTTCATTGAATTCCATTCAGTAGTTTTGGAGTAATGCGCGGCCGGGATACAGACAGACAGAGAGACAAAAATTAAAAAAAATAGTTATTTTTGACATCAGTGTCAGCTACAGAGTGCTCTAAAATTCTTTTTTTCAAAATGTATGCTATGTACAGAATTGGATCTGTTACAGTTTTATTATAAGTATAGAATAGATAACATATTTTAACAATGCATACAATTATACACTTAAAAATTTAAAAAAATAGTATCTAGTTACAATTGCGCCTAATTTTCCTCTTAAGCCGACGTGACGTCACAAACGCCACGTAGCAAACAGGTATTTTTTTTTTTTTTTTTAATTCGAAATAGGTTCCCGTTTGACCACACCCTGCCTGATGTTAAGCATTGATGTGGTCTAGGATGGAGCACGCTTATCTAGAAGAAACCTATTTACTCTCGATTTGAAGACACCCATATTGTATTCATCGGGAAAGACTGACCACGGTAAGGAGTTCCACTCTTTCGCAGTACGCACGAGAAAAGTGGAAGCGAAGCGCTTCGTACGAGTCTTCGGAATATCAACCATGTACGGATGGCGCCTCCCCGTTTGTCTGGACGTCCGATGGAAAAAGGGTGAGGGCGGAACCAAGTCGTGCAGTTCTTGTGCACATTCACCGAAATGTATCCGGTAAAAGACCGATAGACAAGCGACTTTACGGCGGTACTCAAGAAGCTTTGCAGCCGAGACTCCTTCAGAAAGTCGCTGCCTATTAACCTCCTGGCGCGTCTCTCAATCGACTCCAGTGCCTCAAGTTGGTATTTGGCAGAGCCGTCCCAGAGGTGAGAGCAGTACTCAACACAGGACCTTACTTGCGCTTTGTACAAAGTTAGCATCTGTTCCGGTGTGAAGTACCGTCTCACTTTTGAGAGGATACCAAGTTTCTTGGCGGCTAACTGAGCCTTTGACTCGATATACGAGCCAAAGTTTAGAGTCGATGATAGAGTGACACCGAGGAGGTCTAGGTGGTCTGTGACGGGCACGGATGCATCTCGGAAAGTTGGAGACAGTTGAAATGGTCTCCTTTTAGCGGAGAACAAACACGCCTGGGTCTTATTGGCATTGAACTTAACCAGGTTGGCATCGCCCCAGTCAGAGACTGCCTTAAGGGATAAGTTCAAGCGTTCGACCATAGCTTCTCTGAGTCTCTGGATTTCTGGCTCACTGGTTCGCGCGGTAGATGTATAGCTCTCTACAACCGTGCTGTCGTCTGCATACCCAAAGGTACCGGGCTTTAACAGATCGTTGATATGCAGCAGGAAGAGCGTCGCAGAGAGCACTGACCCCTGGGGAACACCGGCATTGATACCCATTTGATCAGACGAGCAGCCGTCAACGACTACACGTAATGATCGATCCCTCAGGAAGTCCGATATCCACGCACAAAAACCAGTAGGCAGGCCGTATGCAGGAAGCTTGCTAATAAGGGCGTCATGCCAGACCCTGTCAAATGCCTTAGAGATGTCCAGGGAGACGGCAAGCGCTTTCCCTTGTTTCTCAATGGCTTCACTCCAGATATACGTGGCATACGCTAGAAGATCCCCAGTGGACCGATTTCGGCGGAACCCGTATTGATGTCACTGAGGAGATCATTCACTTCTAGGTATGCCAGGAGCCGGCAGTTGAGAACACGCTTCATACTCTTACAGAGTATAGACGTGATAGAGATGGGTCTATAGTTAGCAGGGTCGGCACGACTACATTTTTTAGGCACGGGTTGCACGTTAGCAAGCTTCCATGATTTGGGCACTTTACCAGTCTCAAGAGACAGCCGAAAAAGGCGTGTTAGTACAGGAGACAACTCAGGCGCACAAGTTTTTAATACTATTGCAGGTATACCATCAGGACCACTGGCTTTATTCACGTCCAGATTTATTTTATTTTATTTATTTAATTATACACAAGACAGTATACAATCAAGTTAGAAATAGGACTTAAACTAATGCAGTTTTGAGCTTGATTGAGCAGATTGCATAGTGTGTTGCTAACATCCTTTTGGCGAATATGTATGTCATTCATGACAATTTCGCTTCGAGGCAGAATTGGAGGAGTCGTAGTACCAGAATCAAGACGTGAAGACTCCGCAAACAGAGAAGCAATTAGGTTTGCTTTCTCTTCAGCGGTGTGAGCCAGCGTTCCATCAGGTTTCTGCAGTGGAGGCAGTGAGGGTCGGCAGAAGTTAGATTCAACCGATTTAGCTAGGGACCAAAACGCTTTACTACCCGTAGGGTATGAAGCAAGCTTGTTCCCTATTCGGCCAATGTGGTCAAAACGAGCCTTCTGTAAAATCTTTTTGCTGGATTTGGCAGCCTTGTTAAAAGCTCTCTTCTTTAAGTGAATATCCTTTGCCTTGTGCTTACGAACATCAACCAAGGCTAAGTATGCTTGATGTTTTAGCGCCTCAGCGCGTCCACATTCAGGACTGAACCATGGGCGAGCTTTGCCGGACAGTGGTACGTCAGAGAATGGAATGAAGTATTACATTGCTTAACGCAACACATCTGTCACGGCATTTGCACCGGCTGTAGTATCACCAGAAGAGAAAAATACAGGCTGCCACGGATAAGACGCGAAGAAAGACCGCATCTCATCCCAATCTGCTGATTTGTATCGCCACATCCGCCGGGTGCCTCGAGGGCTGGAATCGGGCGGAGAGTAGACGGATACAGATTTCACCAGACAATGGTCGGACTTACCTAACGGTGGACAAATCGACCCCGAGTAACGGTCTGTATCAGTTGTCAGCAGAAGGTCCAGGCAATAGGCTGTGTGAGACTCAACATCAGGTACCCTCGTGGTTCCTTGGACCAGCTGGGTAAGATTTAACGCTAAAGCAAGCTTTCGCGTCTCTCTACCTGCATGGTTGGTGTCCTGGTATGGGTATAGCCAATCCTGGTGATGGCCATTAAAATCCCCCAGAAACACCAATTGGGCAGTAGGGTACCTCTGTTGAGCTGCGTCCGCCACCTCACTGAGGAATTCGGTGAGCCTGGTCGTCCCCTGATCTCCACTATGAGAGCGGTAAACACAAGCGTAGAGAATCTTCTTAACACCTGTGTCCACCAGCGCCCAAAGCACAGAGAACATGGGGTCTTCAAATTTTCGGAGACGCCGAATGCAGATGTCATCCCGGGCATATACACATACGCCCGCGTGTGAGTTAAAGTTGTGCTCCAGGGTGTACCCTGGGTAAGTAAGGTACGACACGTCGGATGGACAACCAATCTGCGTCTCCGTGAGAAACAAAAGGTGAGGTTTATCTGTCTCCAGGTGGTAATGGACAGGAACGAGATTAGAGTGCAAGCCTCTTATATTGCAGAGGTGCACTTTCAGTGAGAGGGAGTGCAGCCGCTGTCTACACTTTCTCATATTTTTGTTTCTATGCATGGTGAGTTTGGGAGTAAAAAGGTTGAAAGTCGGCAGCAGAACGAGGCATCACGCCCAGTAGATCCTGCAAAACAAAACGAAACTGCACACATCGTCGGGGGACTAGTCTGGAGACTGCGGGGACGCCCGAGCCCCCCCCCAGAAATGTCCATCGCGTCCTCTCTCCCGGTTGCCAACCGGCGTGATGGCGCATCTCTGGGATTTTTCACAGTTGGCGGGACAGCCTTTCATGAGTGGCTAAGTCACAATTGGGTCCCCTACTGACTGCGGTCGGCCAGCGGTGCACCGTGCCTCGGATCCCACTACCCTCCGCGACTAGTCGCCCAATGCGGCCGAACGTTGTGCTTCTTATTCAGGCTACTTAAGATGCTACTGTTCTGACCCGACTTTCATACGGCGTCACTGGACAACACGCCGGAGCACGACTAGGTCGTTTGGCGACGTGACTTTGTCCAGTAGGTGGTCACTAGCCTCGGCCGAAGCCTACCACCATTATATCATCTGATTAGCACCACCCGGGGACCACGTGTAGGGATTCGCCCTAGGGTACTCTCCTACGGACGCGGATGACACAGCCCCCACAAATTTGAAATGTTTGAATGTTAATTTAATGTCTTCTTAAAATATTTAAAAACATATATTTGTTTCTAGCTTTCCGGCCGCGCGTACGTCGTATGTAGCGCATTTTGCGCCGTTGAACATCCCCGGATCTAGGTAAGTATACCACTATTTCTGTACCAAATTTCAATCAAATCGGTCGAGTAGTTTTGAAGTTTATTCAATGCATACAAATATCCAGAAATACAAATGTTTCCTCTTTATAATATTAGTGTAGATGTAGGTGTGGGTTATTAAGCTCTATTTCACTTGTCAAAAGAGTTAAGTCGGTGGTGGGGAAGTATATTCTTAAGATTTAGTCTATGAATTATGAAGCGCTCGTAGCGAAGTTTACTTAGCTGTTCGCAACCGATCAGCAAAGTTAAGCAACGTCGCCCGCGGTCATGAGTTGGATGGGTGACCGCTAGTGACATTACTACTGAGCGTTTCCGTGCTTCGGAGGGCACGTTAAGCCGTCGGTCCCGGTTGTTGTCTTTAGATGGCAGTCGTTATAGCATGGTGGTAGGGCATTTTGCGAATGCCCGCCTGGCTAGCTACCACCCTCAAGTAGAAAATCTGTCGCCAAGCACCTAACGGTGTGTTCCGGCAGCTGTCCTTGAGAGCCAGTACTTCTAGGTTAGCCTGAACAACATCTTCGACCACATCATCACTTACCATCAGGTGAGATCGTGGTCAAAGGTTAACATATCAGGCATAAAAAAAAAAAAAAAATTAATTAAAGTTAGTGAAAAATCGATTTGCTCACTCTATAGTGCAGACGGGTTGGTTCCTTTTACTTAGACCTGGTTTCACCATACTCTGTTATTTATTTAACGCCTTGTTAATCCTTTTAACAGACTGTTAACTGAACCGAGTGTCCCACCAAGCGTTAATGGATGATTAATTCTCTTAACAAGGCGTTAAATCTAATCACTGCCCTAGAGGTCCGTTAAATAGTTAACAGGCTGTCAGTGATGTGAAATATGCATTTATTGTCATAACATAAGTAGATCAAAAATGGAAGATGATTATTTTTGAAACTGATGTTTTATAAAATTTAGATAATATGGACAGAATAGTACTACATCCAGGAATTAATAAATAATAATAAATAAATAATCCAGGAGACTGCACATAATTTTATGTGCATATTCGTTTATCAGGTGGGGAAAATGCAGAGTAGTTTAGAAATTGGAAGGGCGTTATGTCCGTCAGTTGCTTGGCGACAGATTTTCTACTTTTTACTATCTATTAATGTGCAAGTATTGGCAGTGCAGTTTTATTTTTGCCTGATAGATTAGCCTTTGACCACTATCTCACCTGATGGTAAGTGATGATGTGGTCGAAGATGTTGTTCAGGCTAACCTAGATTTATTGGCTCTCAAGGACAGCTGCCGGAACTCACCGTCATGTGCTTGGCGACAGATTTTCTACTTGAGCTAGCCAGGCCTTTTACAGAAATGCTATGTTTGATAGTGGGTGGTATGGTAATGCAGTTTTATTGGCTGATAGTAGATAGGGTCAATCCTCTAGCTACCACCCACAAGTAGAAAATCTGTCGCCAAGCACCTGACTGTGAGTCATGGTGCCACTGGAAAATCCAAGAACACTGGTGGAGGTACTCTATTATGAATCTCAAATAAAGAACATAAATCCTATTGATCGCTTGTATGGAAACGTTGATACCCCGAGCTTGAGTTGGGCATGTAAATTAAATTAAATAACTGTCTGTTAGTACCACAGGAGTACTGAATAACTTTTAAGTAAAGCAAAGGAAGGTTTACCAACAGATGACCCTTAACTTGACTTACCAGCACCATGGGAGGAATAATTAGATCAAGGCTACATCACAGAACAAAGAAGTGAAGATGCAATCACAAGCAACATTAATGTGTGTATGTGCAAAGATAGCTAATAAATAATTATTTTAAAAGTTTTCACCTGTGCCAGTCAAAAATCCTAAAACACATTTATGGCATAATTCAATACTAAGACAAAAATTACTAAGGTAAGGCTAGAAATGATAAATTAAAATAAATATATCCATTTTTTTATTTTATTGCACCATACATTCAAATATTATATATATATATACCTAACTAAAAACAAATACTTCTAGATTAAATACTAAAATTATTCATTTTAGGATTTTTCATATTTTTTAATTGTTCTTATAATTTTGCAGTTTTAATTATTTCTTGATTTATTTAACTGCTTTTCTTTTATGTTACCGTTGGTTTCTGCATTTCCTTTTCATAATTTCCAATAAGTACAACTTATTTCAGGATGTGTCTCCTCTATTAACAGAAAGTGTAGTGACTGCTAGTTTTTAATGCTTCTGGTGTTCAACCGTTCCAAATATTTATTTTCTGCATTCTGAAACAAAAATAAATATCAATTAAAATACTTTCAATGTACAGATATAGATAGTCCTATCTTTAATTAAAAATGAAAATTATTACAATATACTAAAATCCCATTCATACTATTTTTGGTTTAATTATAATTTAAGTTAAACCAAGAATAGTAAGAATTATTAAATTAATATATTATACAAGCAGACGGACCAATACATTTTGTATGCAGCTGTTATCGGAGATGTGAATTGAATGGGATATGATTGCTAGATTTTTAGAAGTGAATACACTTAATAACTTTCTGGATATTTTTTCTGCCATCAACCATCCTGTGTATATAAATAAAAACAAAGCTGAATAGCCACCACCTACTTCTAGCGGTATGTTTTCATCTGCAGGTTTATATATTTGCGATGGTCCAGCATCATAAACATCTGCGTTTGTCATCCTGGTATAAATAAAGTAATAAATTACTGCGTATCATATCAACACACAATTACAAACTGTATTAGTTAGGAATGAGAAAAGCAAGTTGCGTGCAACAAGTGTCACTCTGAATTTGGAAATCTACAATTTAAGAACTTGCACAGCAGTGCAATGCACTCATCCATCACCCGAAGATAATAGATGGTAAATATCTTTATGCCCAGTAAATTCATTGAAAACATTGCCCTTCAATCCCGACTTCGAACACAGTAGTGTTTGCACAATACCTATTGCTTAGCAGTTGTATAATTGCATGTGGCACTTTCCAAGACAGACACTGCAAAGACGCTTATCACCACAAAAATAGTGAAATATGAAGCTAACTGTGAGATATATAAACATTTTAATGTATGAGATGTTCGTGAAGTACGATCATCAACATCATTATATTAGCAAATATTAAAGCCAAAACTTACTTGAGTTTCAGTAACTTCTATAGTTTTGAAATTATGAGATATTCGTTGGTCTAAAAACTGGATACCTATCAGAATTGTATGGACTGTCTAATGCTGTAAAAATGTCAGGCCTCCTTCTGCAAAGTAAAACCAGAGCAATGAGCGTGTTACCTGGATGGAATAACTGGGTGATACGTATGAAAATAATACTTGTTCCCTACCTGTTAAAAGGACTTGTTCCTTTGTTGCTGCTTTATCTTTCCTTGTGGTAAGTTTTATGTTGTCTCAGGACGTTTTGAGATGATATGTGTGGTGTGCTGACCCCAAAACGAGCTCCTGAACTATAATTTTCTTCTCATTTGTAAAAAAATAAGCCCGTGAATTTTCTTGAACATCGTGAATTAAATAAAAACTTGTTTTATCAACACTAAACAAACAAACAATACAAGCACAACGTAAAATTCTGAAACTCAAATTAACGGGAGTTTAACATTTCAACCAGTAAAATGAAAAGTGGCCCGGTTGCATTATACTCCTACTGCGTGAACGTTATTTGAATTCGGCCGCGTAGCTTAACAAGCGACCGAATTCAAATAACGTTCACGCAGAATACTGAGACCTGTAGAATATGGGCCCTTCGATTTGGTCGTATTAGAATGAGAGTGAATGATTTATGTTTCGTTCCTGTCATAGATCAAATAGAATCCGTAACATGGGATTTACTAACGGTCCGTTAATTTTTCTTCATAGCACGTAAACTCAGTTTACGTGCTATGAAGAAAAACTGAATTAACAGCTCTGTTACTTTTAAAGACCCATTAGCTAATGCCTGATTTAGAGTAAACAAACATAGCATGGTGAAATTAGGCCTTATGCTTTTAATTATGACGTAAGCTTTTGTCCTTGTCTAAAAAGATTTGAAACCTGTACAATCCTGAACTGCTGCAACTTTTGCTTCATAATCTTAAAATGGCTGTACTTTTTTTATAGCTGATAAGCTAGCCTCTGACCACTATCTCACCCGATGGTAAGTGATGATGTGGTCCAAAGTGTTGTTTAGGCTGAACTACAATTACTGGCTCTCAAGGACAGCTGACGGAACACACCGTTAGGTTAGGTAAAATTAGGCGCAATTGTCACTAGATATATTTTTTAAGAGTTTTATTAAATATTAGTGTTCCATAAAACATTTTAACAACATTTGTTATTATTAAAAATGGATTTCCACAAAGTAACGCCTAAATATATTCATTACATCGGTGCTTGGCGACAGGTTTTCAACTTGTGGGAGGTGATACGGGTAGGCGGGCATTCGCAAAATGCTCAACCACCCTGCTGTAACGACTGCTGTCCTAAGACAACAACCAGGATCGAAAACTTAACGTGCCCTCGAAAGCACTTGCACGCTCAGAAGTAATGCCCGCCTGGCTAGCTACCACCCTCAAGTAGAAAAGCTGTCGCCAAGCACCCAACGGTTTGTTCCAAGAGCTATCTTTGAGAATCAGTAATTATAGGTTAGTCTGAACAACATCCTCGACAGCATCATCACTTACCTTCAGTTGAAATTATGGTCACAGGCCTAACTGTATCAACTGGATTGTCCACTGCTAAACACAGCCTCCCCCATTATCGGGGTTTTGCTAAATCCCCAAGCTTGGCAGACGTCTTGGGGATCGCAGTATGAGATATCAGTTCTTCAGATAGCGCTGCTTCTGGTGGAGTGACATTCTAGCCCGGCATGACATGGGCAGTGGCATCAAAGGCCTATCTATCTCTATACTTATAATAAAATGGTAACAGACCCAATTCTGTACATAGCAGATATTAAAAAAAAAAATTTGAGAACTCTCAATAGCTGACACTGATGCCAAACCCTGCACCCCATGGGCATCCCGGCATCTGACGGGCAGCCTGGCACCCCACGGGCAGCCCAGCACCCCATGGGCAGCTCGGCACCCCACGGGCAGCTCGGCATCCTGATTAAGATTTGCCAGCTTGCTAAGATAAATCGCGGGACAATAAAGTTGCATATTTGTTGCATATATATTTGCAATCAAGGTAAGACTGTTAAAGCAGCTGCCCAACTGGGACATTTTGCAGAGACGAATTTCTTAGCATTCCATGGATTCACCGTGCGGGTGCCGGGTCCATAGCGTTGCAGAGGAAGAGGCCAGGGGCCTGGGAATTGCAACCCAGGAGTAGGATTAAGGGGCCCCTTTATGATATATAAATGCTCTCCTTCACCACTCGAGCCTCCTCCCCTACCTAACCAAATTTGATAAGATCCTACTAATGCCGCCTTAGATACACGTTCTAGGATGGAAGTTACGGTTGTTCTTGGTAGGCCAAGGTCTTTAAGTAGGTTATATAGGGATTTCGCTGGTATACCCCTTGCTCCAACTTCTACAGCATATAAACTAACCACATAACCGTTTTTGGTTAATTCATTTGTTAGGTCATAATATTTGTTTGTTTTTATTGTGTGGTCTTTAGGTATGTTTGTTTCCCACGGCGCAGTAAGTTCTATAAGTACTATGCGTTTTAGATTTATTAAGTATAAAAATATGTCTGGTCTGGATGACGAAATACCAACATCCTCAGAATTTTGTAATGTTTTTCATACGTGTCCATCAAAAGAGTCCAATCGGGAGCTGCGCCTAAGATGGAGTAAGGCTTGGATTTAGATTTTGTAGATGAACCTTCTTTTACAAAATCGACGTGTCGTTTATTCGTGGTCAGACCTTTTTTTGCTCTAGCTACCGAGAGACTCGCGGCTTCACGTATGATTTCGAGGACTCTATCATGGCGACGTGAATAATGACCCTTATCAAGGAGCACCTTGCATCCTACCAGCAAGTGCCTAGCTGTACCGATCGCCTCCCGACAAATACCGCAAGACTTTTCGGTGGCTTTCCCCCATCTTACTAAGTTACTTTGGTCTGGGAGGGTCATCTGAAAGGCGTTTAGATAGAATTTTAATAAGGCAGGAGACCAGTCCTATATCAAGGTGCGCCACTTTAACGCCAGAGGGATACAAAATTCACCTATAGTTAGCCATTCGCTCTGCATTTCTAAGCTCATTGCATGCACTTTATAGCTATCATTTTCGTCTTGCTGTAGAAAAGATTTTACGACGTCTTTATCCTCCATTTTCATTTCCGACCCAAAACCCGCTTTGCTGGTCTGTGCACCTATCATAAATTGTTTGTGGAATTGAAGCCTCGAGTCAAGGTCGGAGGCACTTTTGTCTTTTGGGAGAGATGCGACTATATCGTCTTGAGATTTTGATAAGACGTGCGTTTTGGTAACTCTGAGGTGTTTATAGAGCTCCGATGGTTTCTTTAATTTCATCCCAAAATTAGTTTGATCCCTAAATAGAGTAGATGGGTCTGCCGAAAGTGCGAGCCCCAACCAAGACTTCAATGTCCTTATGACGTTTACATCCAGCTTTGTTAAAAGTGATTTTGTAATGTCGTATACTAGAAAAGGCCAAGTCAGACGTGATGTTAAGTAGTTGTCGTATATCCAAGCTTTTTTAATGTTATTCATTGGTTGTTGGTCTACCATACTAAGGTCTTTTAGAAAGCTATCGACAACTGCGTCTAGAGATGGTGTGCGACCTTTGTGATCAATCTTTCTACCAAAAAATTTAAGTGGCACAGATTCAGCAATTGTGGAAACACATTCTCCTCCTATCAAGAGTCCCGGATCGTAAGAGGTGAATTTGGTATTCCGTCTGCCCAGACACAGACAGTGGCATTTACTTGGTTTTGTTCTCGTAAAAGTTCCTGACATTGTTTTGGATTACGTGTCAGTATTGCAAGATCGTCAGCAAAAGCTAAGATGGACTCTGTGTATCTGTTATTGATTTTAAACCGATAGCCCCACTTTTTTCATGACTAATTAACCTTGGAACAAACCCACATTATATTGCAGGGTGTTAGTATGTCCCTTTTTGGATGATATAACAAATTTTAATTGAGAGTAATATGATGCGATGATGTCGCTGACTACAAGTGGAAAGTTATACCATTTCATTGCGAACAACAGCAGTTCGTGCTGCACAGAACCAAACGCGTTCTCTAAGTCTATCCAGCACACCGTTATTTGTCTTTCATATGTTTTGGCATCTTTTAAACTTACCGCTAGTAAAGTATTGTGTTCCAGGCATCCAGAAATTCCAGGCAAAAACCCTTTCTGGTGATTGGGCCTGAAATACCTATTATTAATCATACATTGTGTCATTCTAGTTTGTAAAATTGAGAAAAATATTTTTGATATTGTGTTTGTAAGTGCAATCGGCCTAGTATCTTTTGGATGAGTTACTTCGTCTTTTTTTGGAATGAGGACAAAAATTGCTTTTCCGAATGCCACTGGTATTTGCTTGTTTGACCGAACGTTCCCCGCTTTTTTCACGCGTTGGTATTAAAGTATCCAGGATAAACGCTTCCTCGCTACGTCATTTTTAGATTCAATTTTTGAAATGAAACCCCTACCCTACGAATAATAATGAAAAGAAATGTAATTCATGCTCAAAAACAACACAACGCAAACTATATCGCAGCGGGCGTGGCTTAAAAAGTGTACCGCGCGGCGCTGTCAGTTCGCCGTGTGGGTTCGAGTCATAATCAAAATCGGGAATAACTTGTATAAACTAACTCGTTTATACAAGTTATTCCCGATTTTGATAGCAATATTTTGGAAAGCCATACTTGACTACCCTGGGATAGTTTTATGCAACATGAATTTAACATTAAGTCAAAAATAATTCCGGAACATTGTTAGTCTGAGTTTTTTTTTTCTGAAAACAATTTCCATTTTTTTTTCGTATGCTCGTTTTTTATGTCAAACATGTACTACAAATGACATAAAAAAACTTTGATAAGGGTCCTCAACTCTAATTTAGTATTTGTGCTTCTAATGACATAAAAATATCCTAGAAGTAGGGCTTAGATCTGTCAAAGTGTCAGTTGATGTCGTATTTCCCAGTATTGATTTGATTTTTGGGATACAAAGGACATAAAAATTACAATTAAATTGATCTTAGGTCTTATAGCTGTAATACGTAAGAGTAATTTCTAGGTACTTTTATGTCACTTTAATCCAAAATATGAAATAGAAACGGAAAAATATGATATTAACTGTCATTTTGGCAGCTGTCATGCTTGAGATCTATATCTAGATAACTATAATGTAATTTGTACCTAAAACATAAAATTAAAATATATAAATACTACATCAACTGCCACGTTGATAATTGTCAGCTGTCACACCTATGGCTGCGGTATTGTTACTTCCAATAGGTATATATAATCCATCTACTTAATTTGGTACAATGGAATAACAGTTCTGGTTATGCTGGGCACGCTGCCAACTGGTAGATAGCTGGAGTGCTTAGACTGCCTGCAAATGATCCTGAAATGGCAGCTAGGTTGACTAAATGCTTTCGTTGTAGTAGCTAAACGTATTTATTATAGTTTGCAGCATTTTGGTAAAATACAAAAAAAACTTGATGTACTTATTCATCTAACACACGCAATAAGACATTTTTAAAAACTAATTTAATTCTGAGCTATATCCTACTATCAATATTGACTTAAATAAAACATTTTACTTGAAATCCATTTCTTTTTTTCAGTGCATTATATGTATATACCGACTTTTAAATTATAGAATATTATTTCCAGGAAGTAATATCTACTGAAATAAATTGCATGAAAAACCTAAAATATTTTATTGAAAAAACCTGTAATAGAAAATGAATACGTAAACAAGCTTACATACTGTAGCATAACGCCATCCACGCGTATCTAAATCTGGGAACGCACTACAGAGTTTCGTCGCGAAGCGGCTGTCACTACCTAATATGCATTTACAGAGGTGCAGAGCAGTGCTGCAGCTAAGTGGCGCGACTTTTTCGTTCACAATAGTAATTCGGCGTAGCAGAACGGTTTTTCCAACTAATGGCAAAAATTCGAAATGTATGAAGTCGTCGATGTAAAATGATCGTGGTGTCTTGCAAAGAAGCAGATTTAGCTGAAAAATTAATATGTGTTATATTTGGGTGCAAATATAACAAAATTCTCGTTTGAAAAACTCTTTATCACGACTCTTCCGAGATAATGATCGATTTCATATAGATTTTAGAACCTAAAGTATGGTCTTATGAATTGTTGAAACGTGGTTGGAACGTGAAATAACTAGATAATTAACTGCACCGCGTCTCTCCTCATAGCGCAGTTTACTCCATTTATAAATTCATACAAATTAATATTTCCCGAGCCGCGCCGTTTCGCTGCCGCGCTCTGTACTGCAGTAGTGCGGTTTGACCTTAGGCAATGACGGCGGTGACAACATCACTTTGACACAACCAATCAGATGCGATCATTTCTAAGCGCCAAATCAATTAACTAATCCAATTGAATTTGGAAAATAGTGCGTGTTTTGTTACTTGTGAACTTGATGAAGCCGAAATCAAAGCGTTTACTTTATCAGAGTTATACTTCTTTACCTTATTTATTCGTAGCCCTTACCTAACCCCGCAACCGCTGTACAAATATAATCGTTTATTGATAAATATGCCGCATCTATAGACGCGCTTCAAGAATTAAAGATATCAAATTTAAATGATTATATTTTTATTTGTATTGCTTTAAAGCGCTTAGACCGCGATACATCCAAAGCATTTGAGATGTTTGTCCGAGATATTGACATACCTACATAGGACGTTTTAATAAAATTTCTTAAAAGTCAGCCTAAAATAATTCAGTGCACAAACCCTATTATAAGTTCACCTCTAAAGGAAAATTTAAAACCTAAAAATCCCGCGCTTCCAAAAATATCGCATACATACTTAAGCCCACATTCGATGAGTAATGGTTTTAATGTTCCTTGTTTTCTGTGTAAAAATGTTCATGAACACATATATCATTGTAAAATGTTTTTGGAACGTTCGCCTAGTGAGAAACACAAGATTGCAAAAGATAACTTAAACAGTTCGTACACAGATGTGTACGAACTGTTTAAGCTCAAAACATAAGTGGTCAGAGTGTAAAAGTACGAGAGTCTGTCAGAAATGTGGGGCTCGACACCATTCATTAATTCACCTACAACGCAGCAATGTCTCGGAACAAACTATGAATACTGCCTCAACCGGACCGGTTCCACACCGTGCGCTATCGCATCAAGCAGTGGCGGGCCGCGGGAGCGGCGCCGCCGGACCGGGACGCATCTTCGTTATGTCCGCGCCCGCTCCACAATCCGTTGTTATTAATTCTACTGCCGCGCCACATAAACAAGGTGGTGTCTCATATCTATCAGCTGACGCTATCAGCCCCCGCTCAAATACACAACAGCTTCCTAATACTATTACCTACTGTATTGCTAGGCACCGCGTGTGTTAATGTTCGTGACCGTTATGAATTTAATATCTTGCCGTTGCATTATCGACCCGGGATCGCAGAATAATTTTATAACAGCTTCGTGCTACCGCAAGTTAGGATTACGCATATCATAATTATCGCGCAGAACTTTAATTAAATGTCTCGGTGATAACGCTAGTGTTGCACGCGGGAAGGTAAATATTACCTTCTCAAGCCAGGTTGACTCGAACGTTACCTACGGTATGGATGCTTTGGTTTTAACTCGCATGACCGAAATGTTACCAACCGCGACCATTGACATGACGTCATGTAAACTTAGAGGGTCTGCCACTCGCTGATGAAAACTCCTCATTGCCTTTCGTAATTGAGATTTTGATTGGAGCATAGTTGTTTGTGGAATTTTTGCTACCAGGCAAGGTAACGGGTTCACCATATCAACCTTCCGCGTTTTTGACTACTTTAGGGTATGTAATTATGGGTGAGGTAGAAACGTCAGCAGAACCAATTGATTATTCCTTATCGTATCACGCTACCGCAGAATCAATTCATGAAGATCTCGGAAAATTCTTTGAGTTAGAGTACATAAAAAAACTAAGTTTTTATCATCAGACGATCAAGAATGTGAAAGTTTTTATAAAGCTACTACTACCTGCGACGAGACTGGGAGATTCATTGTTAGTCTTCCATTTAAACAGATCCTAACTGTTTAGGTGACTCATTAAAAACCGCCAGCCAACAATATTTGCAGTTAGAGCGCAAATTTCAAAAATGCCCTGATTTTAAATCCCACTATGATGAAGTTATCCGCGATTATATTTCTGTAGGCTACCTTGTTGAGGTCCCAGAGCCAAAAACCAATGGTGACGGTTTCGTTTTACCGCACCATGGAGTAATTCGTGCCGATAAAGTTTCTTCAAAGTTACGCGTCGTACTAAAAGCTAACAAAGCTACTGATAATGGCATATCGCTTAATGATATCTTACACACTGGGCCAGCGCTACAGAACGATCTACTTGTTATATTGTTAAACTTTAGGTTGTTTGAAGTCGCTGTCGCTGCAGATATTTGTCAAATGTTTTTAAGAATTTTAACCCGCGACTGTTCGTATCAACAAATACTTTACCGATTTAACCCCCGCGACCCTATTAAATGTTACGCGTTTCAGTGTGTAAGTTTTGGATTACGTTCCAGCCCCTTTTTGGCAAACCGCACTATTTTAGAACTTATTAATCAAGAAAAGGAGAAGTTCCCCTTTGCGTCTGATATAGCGATACGCAATTTATACGTTGAAGATATCGCCAGCTCCTTCCAGAATACGGACGTGGCCGTGAAGGCACCGCAACAACTAATTAATTTGTTCAGGTCAGGTGGCTTTGACTTACTGAAGTGGTCGAGTAACTCGCACGAACTACTGTCAACCATCCCCGAATCGCACCGCTTGACAGATCCCGTCAGTTTAGACAAAGAAGAATCATTAAAAAATCACGGTATGCAATGGCTTCCCGCTAACGATTTATATATATTTATTATACATATACTATTTAGCCATCAGACCGCGTGTGTACTAAACGTAATATTCTTTCCACTATAGCTCGTCTATGGGACGTAATGGGCATAGTCAGGCCAGTTATAGTGTACGCGAAAATTCTCATAAATGATATTTGTTTTTTAAAACTCGACTGGGACGAACAACCGCCTGATAATATCGTCCGTGCGTGGACTAAATTTTAATCGGAATTACCGCTTTTATCAAAAATAAAAATACCCCGCCATGTAGGTGTTCTTTTTCTTTTATGTTATTGTGACGGAACAAGCTCGAGGCCCACCTGATGTTAAGTGGACTAACCTCTGCCTATAACAGATGCAATTCATGACAACTCACTAATTGCACTGCGCCCGTCACATTGAGACATAGCTGTTAAGTCTCATTGTGCCTGTAATTTCTCTGGCTCTCAAGGACTACTGCCGGAACACACCTTTCGGTACTTGGCGTTAGGGTTTTCGAGGTAGGTGTTTTCGAACACAGTGAAATTTCCATTTTAGGATTCTGTGACGCTAGCCTAAAGGCGTTCGGCGCAGTTGTATATTTATACGCAAATAATGGTGGCGTACCTGTAACCTCGTTAGTGTGCGCCAAGTCTAAGGTTGCCCCGAGTGACAAAGGTCACTATGCCGCGACTCGAGCTACTCGCAGCGCTACTTCTAGCAAAACTACTCCGTATAGTTATTGATACTTATTTTACCTGCTGCATAATAAAAAACATACGCTTTTTCTGATTCAACCATCGCGCTACATTGGATAAATTCCTCACCGCACCGCCTTCAAACATTTATCGCAAACCGCGTATCGAAGATACAAGAGTTGTTACCCGCTAATCACTTTTATCATATTCCTGGAACTTCTAACCCAAGTGATTGCTTATCACGTGGCCTTCTGCCGTCACAACTATTAAATCATCCGCTGTGGTTTAGGGGCCCTTCGTGGTGTTCAGAAGAGGATCCGAAGGACTGGCCTATAACCCCTTTTAAGCCTGACGCTTCAGTGGAAGTGCCAGAGACGAAGGTTATTTCTCTCACATCTACCAGCACGGTAGATGACATTCCACTGTTAAGGCGATCCTGGCCAGAAAACGCCTTACAAGAATTAACTTTTCTCAAAGTAAAAACTCAATTATTGAATTGAAAAAAATATATGTTATTTTTAAGCATAAGCTTTAGTGTAATCATAAATCAGATACACATAATAAGTAACTTCACTCGATCGAAAAAAATCCCAAAGTTACCTCTATTTTGAATTTAAAACCGATTTTTTTCTTCCTTATTACCAATATTTAATTTTAAATTAATTTTTAATGCATTACTTAGTAATTAAATCAATTAATTCATAAATAAAACTAATGGAAAGTTATCATGTTAATTTTATATGATTTTTTAACATGAATTCATGGTATCAGAGCTCGCTCACTTGACCGCCAGTGCGCTCGCAGAGCTCGTCGACGTAGGACGTGTTTAAATTTTTGCGATCTACGCTATTCCACACAGAACAAGACCAAAATGGGTACCAAATACAACAACAAAAAAAAAGCTCTGGTCTGGCTTTTAGAAATTGTACGAGTCCAGGAGCAAACGGCGGTAAGTATGTAGATACTTACCGCCGCCGCACAGTAGATCGAAACTCGTCTTTCATAGACATAGAATCTTGAATTATTAAAGGTCAATTTTTTTGCTTGGGACGAGTTCTGTTAATCATTGTTATACTATAAAATGGGATGTGCGACAATTGTGAGCACAAATAGGCAAGATATAATTTTTTTTTGAAAAATTTGTATGGGACTAACATATAAAATGTCAATATCTCCGTAATCACAAGTTTGGCCGTTATATCCTTGCACACGTATATAGTACTAATTATTTATGATTTTTTGATATACTTTGTTTTGCGGCACCACTTGCGATTTTTTTTTTAAAAATCGTCAAAGTTATTAATTTTTTTTTATATTGATGACTGTTTGTAATGCTAAAATATGCGATTATTAGTTCTAGTTTAGGGTATTTTATAAATCTTAACAGAAAACTTTCTAAGAAATCACAAGACTGTTAACCAAAACATTTTCACGTCTCAATACAACTTGCACGGTAATAATAAATTATATATTTTTGAATCTAATCTAGTCACCAGTAATGGTGACTAATAACTAACTTAATGACCTCCGTTACTTCTAATGGTTAAGTAGTCATTTGTTAATGACCTCCGTTACTTCTAATGGTTAAGTAGTCATTTGTTTATGACCTCCGTTACTTCTTATGGTTAAGTACTCATTTGTTAATGACCTCCGTTACTTCCGTTAATACTAATTAATATTGTACCTAATTAAGTAAATGAATATAACATCTAAAGTGACAAATGCTGCTTAATTTCAAAATTAGTTGTGATAATGATACCCTCATTACCAAAACTAATTATAAATTAAGAAAAAATAGTACCCTCATAATTAGTCAATACCTATAAATAGTCAAAAATCAAATTATGTAGCTTCAGTTCATTTTGAGTACTTCTACTGCTAACAACTAATAGTATCTACCTACCCGCTTACCCCGTGATTGTGAATAATGGAAAGTGTAATTTCAAACTTGGACTTGTTTGTTATTCTGAGTAGTCAGAATACTAAATTCGATCACGAAATATTATTTAACACGCTTGTTAATCGACTAGATTCTAGCCTTTCCGATGAAGACCGTGTTACCCTCAAGGAATTTTGTCGGAAATTCACACGGGCTGTTCAGAAGAGATGGATAAGATCCCACCGCAAACCTGATATTTTTAGACGTGATTATTCCAATTGGCTTGAGGCAAATATTGACTGGCCAAGCTGCGTACAAACAAATTTGCTCATACAAGAATCGGTAAATGAAAGTACTTATGCTGAACCCTTACCATCAACGTCAACGATGATATCGGCTTCAACAATGACAAAAAGGTCGCGAAAGCCCTTTGAAGATTTAAGCAACAAGCAGAAGAAGAGGAGATCAAATGAACATAAAGATGAAGAACCTGTTGAATTAGCATATTCAGCTGCAGCACTTTTAAAACAAGATGGTCGTGAGGATATTGCATACGTTATTGAATACATGTTAAAAAATCCAGATGCAACAGCAAGAATTAAGGAAATGATCAAAAAACCAGTCCCTAAAGTATTATTTTCACCAGAGAAAGCACTGGGTTTGTTGCTTTCATTAAAATTATCAAAATGGCAATACATCACTTTGAGGGAAACAACAACTCGAGAAGGTTCGAAAGATATATATCCGTCGTATTATAAACTTCAAAAGGCTAAGCTTCAGTGTTACCCTCCGGAGACATTTGTGACCATAACGGATAGCTCAGCTTCGATTGCACTCCAAGCATTACTAGATTTAACAGTGACCAGGATTATTGAAAGTCTTCCTAGTACTAGTGAAATACAAGGCAAGCAATTGATTTTAATATCGAAGTGGGGATTTGACGGTGCATCCAACCAAAGTAGATATAAGCAGAAAATAGACAGTGAGCAAGATGATTCCAGCATATTTATGACCTCTTTGGTTCCTCTAAAGTTAACAACAGGAGAAGGTGATACTATTTGGATAAATCCAAAACCCTGCTCTTCTACATATTGCCGCCCAGTGCAGTTCAGTTTTTTGAAGGAGAGCAAAGAAGTTGTCATGAATGAAAAAACTAGAATGGATAATGAAATCCAGGCTTTGATTTCCACAAAATACCAAGCAAATGAGATTAGTCATCAATTGTTATTAACAATGATCGATGGCAAAATTTGTACATATCTCTCGGAAGCTAAATCAAATGCGGCCTGCTACCTGTGTTTGGCTAAGCCAACCGAAATGAATCAGTTAGATAATGTAACGTCAAAGACCGTTTCTACTGGTTCCTATGAATTTGGATTGTCACCACTACATGCCCGTATTAATGTAATGGAATGTCTTTTACACATAGCTTATCGCCTCGATTTTAAGAAGTGGTCTGCGAGGGAGGAATCTCACAAGATACTGTTACAGACCAGAAAAAAGCTTATCCAAGATCGATTCAGAGATGATCTTAATCTCTTGATCGACATCGTTAAACAAGGGTCAGGCACAACTAACGATGGTAATACTGCGAGAAGGTTTTTCGAGTTTCCTGAGAAAACTGCAGCAATAACAGGACTGGATGAAAACCTTATCTACAGGTTTGCCGTGATTCTGCAGGCAATCACTTCTGGTGAGATAATTGATGTGCCTAAGTTTAAAGAGTATACCAAATTAACTGCCGAAAGATATGTAGAACTTTATAATTGGTATTACATGTCCTCAACTGTCCACAAATTATTAATCCACGGAGGTGATATAATAGCCGAAAATGCTATTGTGCCAATTGGGAGTCTATCAGAAGAAGCTTCAGAGGCCCGCAATAAAGACTTCAGAAGATTCAGGGAACATCATTCAAGGAAGAAGAGTAGACAAACATCTAACGAAGACATCCTCAACATGCTTCTTCTCTCATCTGATCCTCTGATTTCTTCAATAAGACCAAAACTGGATGCCCATAAGAAGCAGGTATACTTTAGAGAAGCTTTAGATCTACTCAAACTTCAGGAACCTCCGATAGAGTTCTTGGATGTAATGGGAACTGTAGAGTCAGATTCTGAAGTGGATTCTGATGGTGGTGAAGTATTAGAATAATTTAACTTTTAATATTATAAGTAGTTACTTAATTATTGTAATTTTATTTTCACTTGTATTTGACTTATTTATTTATTTATTTTACTTATATTAATTGTACTTACCTAAATCATTTTATTTGATTCCAATTTAATATTTATTGTGTGTAATAATTTCAATTTATTTTAAATTTCAGTTGATTTCATCTTTTGTTAGATTTAAGTATTTAATTTAATTTATTTTGAAGAATTTTATGATTTCTGATATTTATATTTGATATTCATGATTTTATTATGTTTTTTACATTAATAAAAAAATCAATTCTTTCTAAACTTCTTTTTTAATTTTATAACCCAACTTATCTAAGTATCTAATACTAGATAGTTTAAATCTCATATAAGATAAAAGTTTTTATCTTAATTTAATGATAGTTTTATACTATGGATCTGCATAGTATAAAACTGATAAATTACGTATATTTGAAGCATTAAATATAGCCTATAAAAAAGAATGATAATTCTGCACTAATTATTAAATTACGGAGCTCTTAAACTTAATACATATTCTTTTGAGTGTATCCTTTCGCTAATTGCTTTATTAGGTATTTAGTCTATCTGATCACCTAACGGAGGTCATTAACAAATGAGTACTTTTACAGTACTCATTTGTTATTGATTACCATACCATTACAGGTGACTAGATTAGATTCAAAAATATATAATTTATTATTACCGTGCAAGTTGTATTGAGACGTGAAAATGTTTTGGTTAACAGTCTTGTGATTTCTTAGAAAGTTTTCTGTTAAGATTTATAAAATACCCTAAACTAGAACTAATAATCGCATATTTTAGCATTACAAACAGTCATCAATATAAAAAAAAATTAATAACTTTGACGATTTTTAAAAAAAAAATCGCAAGTGGTGCCGCAAAACAAAGTATATCAAAAAATCATAAATAATTAGTACTATATACGTGTGCAAGGATATAACGGCCAAACTTGTGATTACGGAGATATTGACATTTTATATGTTAGTCCCATACAAATTTTTCAAAAAAAAATTATATCTTGCCTATTTGTGCTCACAATTGTCGCACATCCCATTTTATAGTATAACAATGATTAACAGAACTCGTCCCAAGCAAAAAAATTGACCTTTAATAATTCAAGATTCTATGTCTATGAAAGACGAGTTTCGATCTACTGTGCGCCGTGCCGTTTGCTTTCTTTAGGCTCAACTCGTTACGCCTATCTTGATGAATTACTGATTGACGGTGAATGACAATCGATTTCGTAAGTAGCAATGGTCACTGATAAGGGTGTTATTTTTACAAATAAATGGAACAGATGTCAACACTGAAAACTGTGAAACAACTTGTTGAAGTCGGTACCGTGCGCACAATATTGTGACATGTGACAATAACATATTCTACTTTTTATTCCGATTTTCCGAACAGTTCCTGATGGATCGGGTAAACAAAATTAAATGCAGGCGAAGCCACGGGCTGAATCTAGTTATTATGTAATTGATTGTTCAAAACTATTTATCTAACTCGTGTAGTTTTCCAACTTGTGGCATTTTACGAACCATATAACTATATGGTTATATGGTTCGTAAAATGCCATCTATACTTATAATAAAACTGTAACAGGTCCAATTCTGTACATTGAAGATAATTTGCAAAAAAAAATTTGGGAGCACTCTGTAGCTGATACTGATGCCAAAACTGTATTTTTTTTTATTTTTGTCTGTCTGTCTGTCGTCTGTCTGTCTGTCTGTCCGTCTGTCTGTCTGTCTGTATCCCGGCCGCGCATTACTCCAAAACTACTGAATGGAATTCAATGAAACTTTACAAGATTTGAGTTCATACTACGAAGAAGGTTATTGTATACTTTTTATCCCGAAATTCAGCACGGTTCCCTCGGGATAGGGGATGAAAGTCAAAATGTACACTTAGTTGTAATGTATTAACGCGTAGTCCGATTTCAATTATTTTTTTTTGTTAGAATAGTGATGAGTGAGCTCGCAACCCCATGGGCAGCCCGGCACCCCACGGGCAGCCCAGCACCCCAAGGGCAGCCGAGCACCCCACGGGCATTCCGGCACCCCATGGGTATTCCGGCACCCCACGGGCAACCTGGCACCCCACGGGCAGCCCAGCACCCCATGGGCAGCTCGGCACCCCACGGGCATATCGGCATCCTTATTTAGATTTGCCAGCTTGCTAAGATAAAACTTTAAAATCTGGAACATTCGCCACATTTTTTTATAACTATCTATCTTTTGCCGGATACATTTTAGAGCCTGCGCGGTAGAACAAAAATATATTAGATTGTACACTTCCATTAAGTGTACAATATATTTATGTTCTACCGCCAAACAAGGAGAACCTCGGCAAAAAGATACCGTTTTATAATGGAAATTCCAAAGAAACGCACAAAGTACCTACTTTGCTTCAACATTTATTGTGCAAACCGCGAAGGAACTCTCCTACTGTCTTCTGGAAAAACAAGCTGGGAGTTATAAAACACAAAGTAAAAAGCACCTTTCTGAGCTATGCTTTACTAAGAGTGCTTCACCACAGACCACAGCGTTGAGATAAACGGTGCTCAAATGTGAATAATTAGTTTGCAGGTACGGCAATCGCGAACGAAGTCGCAGGTACAGCTAGTACATACATAATTGTAAATTAAGGTAATTTTTTTTTTTTTTATGCTTGATAGGTTAGCCTTTGACCACTATCTCACCTGATGGTAAGTGATGATGTGGTCGAAGATGTTGTTCAGGCTAACCTAGAAGTACTGGCTCTCAAGGACAGCTGCCGGAACACACCGTTAGGCGCTTGGCGACAGATTTTCTACTTGAGGGTGGTAGCTAGCCAGGCGGGCATTCGCAAAATGCCCTACCACCATGCTATAACGACTGCCATCCTAAGACGACAACCGGGACCGACGGCTTAACGTGCCCTCCGAAGCACGGAAACGCTCAGTAGTAATGTCACTAGCGGTCACCCATCCAACTCCTGACCGCGCGCGACGTTGCTTAACTTTGCTGATCGGTTGAGAACAGCTAAGTAAACTTCGCTACGAGCGCTTCAATTAATTCTGTTGTATATCTTTGTATTTGTTATCTGAGTAATTCTCAACTCTCATGTAAAAAAAATAGATAACCATATATTTTATGTATGTTAGTATCACACATAAAAACAATAATTTCTTTCCATTTTAGCAAGATTTATGAACCTAGGAGGTTATTAAAAAAATAATTAAAAATCACGGGTGTGACATCGAGTAACATGGTTGTGACGTGGCATGAGTTTCCATATAGCCAGATTTAATAAATCAAATCAAATCATTTATTTGCTGAAATACATGTCACATCAGATCGTATAATAATGGTTAAGGATACAATGTATTAAGTCTGCAAGCAGACGTGCAAATTTTTGTGTAGTCACTATCACTTATCACTTACATGGTATAAAACAAAGTCGCTTTCTCTGTCCCTATATCCCTATGTATGCTTTAATCTTTTAAACTACGCAACGGATTTTGATGCGGTTTTTTTTAATAGATAGAATGATTCAAGAGAAAGGTTTATATGTAATATAACATCCATTAAATAGTGGGGAAACACTATTATTTTTGAGGTTTCTAATGTGATGTCGTAAATAATTACGTTTTGTCCGCTTACATTGCAAACGCAGGCTGAACCCTACGAGATTTATCAAAATAATGTACTAAGAATTATACAAATTGAAAAGGTCTACAGAAAACTCCGCTATGGTATATGTCTATCTCTTATGGAAATCCCATAAGAGATAGACATAAACCAGAGAGAGAGATAGACATATAGCATTAATCCTTATCTAATTAAATACCTTAAATACATTGTTGATTTAATATAGATCTATATGGCCCTTTACAGCATATGATTTAAATGAAATTTTTTGAAGATGTTATAGATTTAAAAATTGCGGGACGTAGCATTTGCGGCGGTTCCGGCCGGCGCGCGGCGTACCAGAGAAGATGTATTGATTCCCCGAATCCCTCTGATACCATCGGATTTACCCTTCCAATTTAAACGTTTACAGTTTCCGGTAAAGACATCTTTTGCAATGACTATTAATAAATCGCAAGGTCAAACCTTCAACGTTGCAGGCTTAGATTTGAGCGTTGACTGTTTTTCACATGGCCAACTGTATGGCGCTCTTTCAAGAGTAACCTCTAGAGAAAACATGTTTGTATTATCTAATGACAAGAAAGCTGTGAACGTTGTATATAAAGACATTCTATAATATATTAATTGTTGTATAAATAAAATAAATAGGTAAAAATGTAAAAAGTTAATAAGTAAAAATGTAGTGTATGAATTTAGATATTCCAAAGATAGCAGGAAATCTTCATGGTTTAGGGAAAGAAGAATTGTTTTACTCTAAATTTAACGAGTACGGGCAGTTATGAATAAATCAAAACTACTGGATCGATTTTAATAATTTTTTCAGTGAATGACATAGGCTATATATTTTATACCCATGCGAAGCCGGAGCGGGCCGCTAGTATATATTAAGTACTTAAAATTGCTGTTTTATAAAATTCTTTAAATTTGTTCACACTGTAAAAACAGTTGCCAAGAAGCCAGTGAGTCAAAGAGCTTTTAAATTTGTTACCATCCAATATTTTGATGTCGTTTGGTATACAGTAATAAATGCTTAGACACATATTGTAAATATTTTTTTTATATAAGTCCTTCTTAGCACGAGGTTCATGGAATAGATTGATGAACTTTGCCCTTTTTTGACGTGTAAAAACATCACGAAGTTTCTTAAAAAAATCAGGGTGTTGTTTAGTGAAGACACAAATGTCTTTTATGTATATGCACGGTAGAGAAAGTATGTTACATGTTTTAAAAAGGGGTGTACAGCTGTCTAAAAACCACGCCTTATTTATTACCCTAATACATCGTTTTTGGATCATGAATACTCTATCTATGTCGGCTATCTATGTTTATGTATTTTACTTATAATTTAATTTATATATAACAGTTTCAATAATCTTCCAGTCTCATAAAGTAATAGGACCCGTCTATTTGTATTCTTAAGTTTAAACGTAGTCCATTTGCCAAGCATATAATATTTTGATTTCGATAATCGATATCAAAAAGAAGTCCATCTAGCATTAACGATCACTTACTTAATATTTCTATAATAATAATAAAAAAAGCTAATCAAATTAACCTACTAACCAATCCAATACTAATGTAATGTCTCAATATACAAAAGCGTTGCCATTATGTACTTAAATAAATAGAAATATGGTAAAGAACATATCTTGCAATTATTATAAACTACTTGAAATTCATTACCAATTTTTTATTCCAAAAATTGAAATGAAAACTGAAATTAACAACCATTTAACAAAAATAACGTCCATGTTAGTCAAACTAACATTGTGATTTTTAATAGTGCGCGTATAGACTCATTGTTTAAACAAAACAAAAATGTGAATAGTACAAATTGTTAGGTCCTTATATGATTAGGTAATCGCCAAAGCCAAATCAACTTCAAAATTTAGTTCACCTCTTCTAGTTGGTGTCAGTTAATTAAATAAATAATTAAATCGAATGTAATATTTTTTAATTAATATATGACACTACTTCTGGCTCTTTCCAAGCAAATATTACATTTGATGCCATATTTTAGGACTAAATTTTTGTTAATTGTACGAGATATGGTTCTAACCATCTGGCAAATTTTATTTGTATTTCTGGCCAATTTTTCTAGATCTCGCACACCTGCCTGAAAATGGTTGCCTTGATCAGAGATTGCTGCATTGTCAATAACTACGTCATCGATTGATTACTGTCTACCTTGGCAAAATTGGATTCTTTGATGGTAGGATTACGTACCTAATTTTTTTGATTACGTACGTTTTGGTACCCACCACCCATATGTACCCATTGACTTGGAATTAATCGCTCTGTGCAGGACAGCGTTATGAAATTTATTATAATGTGGCTCTTGTCAAAACCAAGACTATTGATACATATTTTTAGTTTGAAAAATATCTCACTCTAGGCTAGCTCTCTCTAGGTGCTCAACTTAACAAGTTATCGGCTTGGATTTCTTGGCTTCTTTATTTAACTTGCACAACAGTACATTGGAATGAGATTATATTATGTCAAAAATGTTGTGAAATTTGTTTTCTATTTTTAGGTGGCATACTTACTAAACTCACGATATAATTCTATGAGATTTGTAACACTTGGTCTGCAAATAATAATCTAAAAAACCGAAACTACTACTTAACGATTCTGAAAGTCACGACCATGGACCACTTGTCACAACCGTGGATCTATGAAAACCACGGTTATGATGACCATGGACTTGAAATTTTCCCACCATGTCAGCTATAACCACAAAGAATAAACAAAAATAGCCGTGCTAAAACAATCACTAGATTGATTGTTATTCAACACACTATATTAGGGGTTAAAGTATGAAATTGCCGATTTGTACTAAAAAATAAATTGAAATTAGTATTTTTTTTATATTACCATATTTATTAAATCAAAATAATTACCATTTTAATCTATAAATTAAGGAAATCATTTATATTTATTATATACCAAACATGAGGTCATCAACTACCAATAGTATACAAATTAAAGTTATTAAAACTTACTTGAAAGTCATTACAATCTATAAATTGCTACCATCTAATAGAAAGGTCATTTATGCCTCTGCGATAGAACTCTGGTGATCTAGATTCGACAAACTGCGTGAAAGCATTTTGTACTGCCTCCTGGGAAGAAAACTATTTACTACGTAGGAAATTGTCCATATCACGAAATAAATGGTAGTTCGTTGGAGCAAGGTCTGGCGAATACCGAATGGTTTCTAATTGCAGTTCCTGTAGAGTTAAAAAGGTTTCTCGTGCTGTATGAGGTCTCGCGTTATCATGGAGCAATAATTGTGAAGATAATTCATGAGTCGGGGCTGTTTCACTGCTAGTTTTTCTATCAAGGTTTGGAATCCGACACAGTAGACATCTACCTTTATTGCTTGACCAGATCGGAGAATGCTATAGTGAATAACACCATGCTGAGACCACCGTTGCCATTACCTTTTTATTGGTAAGCTTTGCTTTAGGACACTGTTGCGGCGTTTGACTTGGGGTCAGCCATTGCATTTGTCACTCACGGTTATCGTAAAGATTCCACTTTTCATGACATGACAATTTGATCCAATACAAGTTTCAACACGCGTTTCTTTCTGCAGATCAGTCAAATCATAAGGCACCCATTTCTCATTATTTTTTTATTTTATTGATTTGACGCAAATGAGTTAATATTGTTGGTATGGTAACTTTAAACCATGCCGCTAATTTTTGGGTAGTTTATCTTGGATCAGCTTTCACCGTCTCTTTCAATTCATTCTAAATTCACCTGTGTCTTCCACGTGGTTCGTTCTTCAGATAATAGTTTCCATCACGAAAGCGTTTAGAGCAAAATCGCACGGTGCGTTCATTAGCAGTCCTCTTTTCAAACGCAATATTGATATTGCGAACTGTATCTGCCGCGTCAGTTCCGCGTCGGAACTCGTATTCAAAACTCCCTCGAAATTTCTTTTAGGAGACCAGATGAAACTTTATATTTTTCTATATAAAATTTGTACATCTGTGGAACATGACTATTCTAGATTTATAGAAATAGTCATAGCCATAGGAAAAGAAATCATACTAAGAGCATTTTCTTTTTCCAGTAGGTAGACTTGTTACTGAATTCTGGGAATCTCACATGACATGGTTGTGACATTTAGTGTTTTTTTTATATATGTATAATATTTTTTAAAATACTAAATAACAATTTGTGTATAGGAGCATAAAATATATTTCCCTATGATAAAAAATATAATAGAACTTTAATATATTAATTGAATATAGTTCTCTCAAATGAACACATTTTTCTTAAGAATGAGAATTACCCATCTAATAAAATAACGGTAGGTGATTATGTACCTAACATCATGTATTAATATAAACTACTGACTGAACCCCCAACAGGACCCGATTATTTGTCCGGCGTATGTACCAATACACGACAAAAGCTAATTCCATTCTAAAATTTCATACTGACTTGATCTCCGTTACAGATGTAGGTAGGTACATAACCTGGCTGACGAGTGACAGACGTGCGAGCGGCGCATCGCACACAACTTTGTGTCTCGTAAATGAATACGTCGAGCTCCCAAATAGTGCGGCCTGAGGTAGCGTAAAATACCTAAAGGCCAGGGAAAGCCTCGCCATAAGTCAATTAGCCGCACGCTGTTCTTCATGGAATAAACTTTTACGTACCGTCGTTTACATCTACCGCTCCATAAAATTATTACCGCACAATAATTTTATTTCTGCGACCGATTTGGAATTTGCTGAAGCTAAAGTTCTGACCTCTGTTCAATCTGTTCATTTTACGAAATCCATTCCACTAATTAAAGCTGCAAGGAAATGTCCAAAATACATTCAAAAATTAAACCCCTTTATATATATATTTTTTTTTTATGCCTGATAGGTTAGCATTTGACCACTATCTCACCTGATGGTAAGTGATGATGTGGTCTAAGATGTTGTTCAGGCTAACCTAGAAGTACTGGCTCTCAAGGACAGCTGCCGGAACACACCGTTAGGTGCTTGGCGACAGATTTTCTACTTGAGGGTGGTAGCTAGCCAGGCGGGCATTCGCAAAATGCCCTACCACCATGCTATAACGACTGCCATCCTAAGATAACAACCGGGACCGACGGCTTAACGTGCCCTCCGAAGCACGGAAACGCTCAGTAGTAATGTCACTAGCGGTCACCCATCCAACTCATGACCGTGCGCGACATTGCTTAACTTTGCTGATCGGTTGGGAACAGCTAAGTAAACTTCGCTACGAGCGCTTCAAAATAATCTAATATTCTTATTAGACGTGGAGGACGCCTTAATAATTCCAATCTAAATTTTGATCAACAGCATCCGATTTTATTGCCACGTAAAGACCACATTGTGAATTTAATTGTGAATCATTATCACCGCAAGTTTTGTCACGCAGGTCCTAATCTTTTGTTTAGCCTATTACGACAGCGGTATTGGATAATAACCGGTCGCCGCACAGTGCGATCTCAGATCGACAAATGTAATCATTGTTTCCGCGCTCAACCAAAGCCAACATTCCCTTTAATGGGTGATTTACCTCATACGCGTACACAAATCGTTCCTAAATCATTTATTCATTGTGGCTGTGATTTTGGTGGTCCCTTTGATATAACACTAAAACGTGGACGAGGGGTTCGCAGTCAGAAGGCGTATATCTGTTTATTTATTTGCAAAACAACGCGCGCCCTAAACATTGAACTGGCCTCTGATCTAAGCACTGCGTCCTTTATAGCAGCCTTTTACGCTTTCTTTCCTATTCGTCTTATCTCGGTACTTTACACTGATAATGCGACGAACTTTGTTGGTGCGAAGTCTTATTGCGATGATTTATATAATTTTTGTCTTCGGACCAATACGGCAGCGTTTTAGCCTATGACTTGAGTGATTATAAAATACTTTTTAAAACTATACCGCCAAACTCTCCGCACTTTGGTTAATGGGAGCCGCTAATAAAAGCAGTTAAAACTCATCTACACCGTATAGTCGGTAATCAAATTCTAACCTTAGAGGAAATGAATACCATTCTTTGTCAGATAGAAAATGTAATAAATTCTCGCTTATTTATTATGCTCAACACTTAGGTAGGATCCTAGCGAACATATTGCCATTACACCCGCTCATTTTCTAACATTTACACCTTTAAAGTATCTGCCTGCAGCACCAATTGATGACCGGCCTTCCCATTTGTTAGAAAGCTATCAGCTGTTGGATAAGTTAGTGCAATCTTTCTGGGACAGATGGTCGTTAGAGTATTTAAATACGTTGCAAACTCGCGAAAAATTGAATTTTCCCACTTCTAACGTCAAAATTGGCACTGCCGTTATTGTTATACAAGAAAATAAAGTGCCGACGTTGCAATGGGAGTTAGGTATTGTCACTCAAGTGCATCCAGGAGCAGATGGAGTTATCCGGGTTGCAACAATTAAAACAAATAGAGGTTGCTTTAAGAGACCTGTAGTGCGCCTTTGTCCATTACCAACTCAATAAAATATTGCGCAACAAAGATTTCTACATAATTAGCTGTTCTCTGTTATAGTTAGTGACAGTTGTATGTAATTCCGTATGTTTTTCTTAATTTCACTTGATTTGAAAGTTGCATACTTTCAAGGTCAGGTGCATAGACGCGCCAAATAGGCCCATTGGTTAATTATTCTTCTGTTAATGGCTGCTATTAGCCGATGCATCTAATACGGCGATACTAGCGCCGCGCGAGCAGGTGCGGAAACACAGAGGCTCATCTCGACCATCGCCGCATCCACTCGCGAATTACTTATTTTTACTTCCGCATAATTAATTCTGAAGCACCCTTCGAGGCTGTGAACACTTCATAAACACACAAATACATAATCCACCGCATTACACTACCAAAACCCACAGCTAAATACCTATTGTTCAATTTGTGAATTGTGTTGTTCCCGCATTCCTGGTAAGTCCATCCTTGGAATTTTACTCTTACTATCGGGATAGTAGATGTTAATCTGCTTGCCTATGCGGGCCTAGGCAAGCAGATTAACATCACCTGGCAACCCTGCCACTGTTTACATCGCGCTCCCGATACATTAATTTAAATTGTAAAATAATTGATCCAAACCTTTCTCAAGTGCTTACTCATGTGAATTACATGGACCAAGGAACCAGTCATATCGTTTTCTACGGTCTTCTCCAGCTGCATAACTACAAAACAGAATAAGATAAGTGTGAATTTTCTACCGTCGCATTTACATTATTCGTATCCTGCATTGTATTACCCTCACTATTTGAAATTGTCAAATTCAAACGACACTGTCAATTTTCATTTTGACAACTAGTAACAGGTGTCAAATTCAACTGACGTCTGAGTGCTTCATTTGACAATACGAAAGTGTTGCCACGATTCTAAAACTCACTCATAACTATACCATTTTTCGAAATGAATGTCTGCACCAAATGCACCAAACAGATCAAAGCTAGTGACCTGAAAGCATGCTCCAAGTGCAACGCCGCATACCATTATCAATGTCTGGGGGTGCCTACAGACAACTTCGTTAAGGAATCTAAGGCCTATAAAGCATCCTGGAAGTGTCCAGCGTGCAAGTCTGTCAAACGTGGGGACAACTGTACACCATTGCCGGAATCTCCCACTGCTGATAGTAACGAGGACTTAAAAAAGTATATAGATAAGAAGTTTGAAGAATCTGTGTCAAGAATTCTAAGTGACATAAGACGGGATTTCTTGACGGAAAGCGCCGATACTCGCAACAAAATACAAGAACTCACAAACAGCATAAATTATATGTCATCTACTTGCGACCAACTAAAAGAAGACTTAGTCACGAAGGCAAAGAGAATTGACAAGTTAGAGACAAAAAATAGCGAATTACGCTCACAAATATCTGACTTGAGCAACCGACTAAACGCTTTTGAGCAACAGTCTCGTGAGTGCAACTTAGAGGTTCAGTGTGTGCCGGAACGTACACCTGAGAACCTTCTCACAGTAATACAGCAGATAGCTACCACCGTCGGTTACGCATTACCTGATCACGAGTTATTAAATTATCATCGAGTTCCTAAGATAAGTCAGGAATCAAATAGACCTAGATCTATCGTAGTACGATTATCTAGCCCTCTAGTCCGAGACAAGATTTTAGCGGCAGTCAAGACCTACAACAGAACACACCAAAACGAAAAATTGAATTCATCTCATCTGGGTTTAGTTAATGACAAAAAGCCCATCTACGTGTGTGAGCATCTATCACCAGCAAACAAACAACTCCACGCAGCAGCCAGAAAAGCTGCAAAAGAATACAATTTCCAGTTTGTGTGGATTCGAAACGGTCGTATACATATGAGAAAGGACCCCGCCTCGAAAAGCTTTATTATTAAAGACCTAGACAATCTTTGCAAACTAACATCCTCATAACTTGTATGACTCATCCATATAATAATACTAGCCAAAATAATACAATTCTCAATATCTATTACCAAAATGTCAGAGGTTTAAGAACGAAGACAGAAACAATTATTTCGAATGTACTAAAAAATTATATAGATATTTTTATACTAACGGAGACGTGGCTGAATGACTCAGTGTTTGACCACGAAATATTTAATAGCAGATACACAGTATTTAGGCGTGACCGAGTAACTTCAAACTCTGTCAAGGTAGAAGGTGGCGGAGTTCTCATTGCGGTATCTAAAAAATTTACACCAATTCGCAAGCTGAAATGGGAATCTTTAGGAGAAGATATCTGGGTAGTGATCAAATTAAAACGAGGCAATTCCACCGTCTCACTCTGTCTGTGTGCTGTATACCTACCTTCTCCATCCTCCCAGCTCAAAAATATGGCAGATAATATAACAGATGTTGTCCAAGATAAAATGCCCAAGGAATCAATCCTATTGCTAGCTGGAGATTTTAATCTTCCAAATCTGCAATGGAACCTTGGTATATCTGGCTCATTTCCTGTATCCACAAATGAAACCGATAGTCATAAGTAAACCAAGTTTTAAATTTTTTAGGGCGCACTTTAGACTTAGTGTTCACTATTGTCAACAAATTTCGTGACAGTAACTTCTTGTCTCAACCCTATGACAAAAATAGATAAATACCATCCAGCTCTTAATATACAGATGAAACTCAAATCCAGTAAGCCTCCTAAAACTTGTAAATTATCTGTATTAAATTTTGCTAAAGCCGATTATAATGCAATAAAGCATGATTTAACAGCTGTTAACTGGGATGATCATTTTAATGATAACCAGACGGTGGACGAATCTGTTGAAGCCTTTTATAATGTTATTTTTCCTATAATTACCAAAAGTACACCAACTACTCGCAGAGGATATAATAAGTATCCATTCTGGTTCAGTCGTTCTTTGCTAAGAAACTTAAAAGAAAAGGCAAAATTTCATTCTAAATATAAAAATACGCAAATCCCAGGGATCTTTTATCTTTTCAAATTTTAAGGGATAGATGTGATACCATGATTCAAGAGTGTTTATACAATCTAAAAGAGCAAGCTAAGAACCACATAAAAAAAGATCCCAAATACTTCTGGACTTACATAAAATCTTTAAGATCAAATAGTAGCGAAATACCAGATGAAATGTTTCTAAACGACCTAAATGTATCAGGTGGCCAAGAAATTTGTGATCTTTTTTCTGAATATTTCCATTCAAATTTTTGTCCAAATTTAGCTACTACAGTAAATACTTCCTCTGAGCTGTCTAACTTTAATATCTCCCTTAGTTCTTGCAGATTTTCCGATTCAGATATCTCAAAATCACTTCAACTTAGTAATACTAATAAAGGCCCAGGCCCTGACTCAATACCACCAATATTTTTAAAGACCTGCTCAGCTCAACTCATTAGACCACTCCACTATATTTTTAATAAGTCAGTATCAAGTGGTGTTTTTCCGACTAAGTGGAAGATAGCCCACATAGCCCCTATTCACAAAAAAAGTGATCCCAATGATATCGCCAATTACAGGCCTATATCAATCTTATCTTCTCTAGGCAAGTTATTGGAATCAATGGTCCAAAAACTTATGCATTTTTATCTTAAGCCAGTTTTTAATCCTAACCAGCATGGTTTTTGCCGGGTCGTTCAACTACCTCAAATCTTATTGGTTATGTTATTGACGTAATAGATGCTTTTGAGGATCAACATGAAGTCCATGCTATTTACACAGACTTTTCCAAGGCATTTGATGTTGTTGATCACGACTTGCTTATTCAGAAACTGGGCCACGCAGGTATCTGTGGTTCCTTGTTGAGGTGGTGTGAATCTTACCTTCGAAATCGTTCACAGCTTGTTATGGTTCGAGGCTTTAAATCAGCGATCAAAATGGTCCCTTCCGGCGTACCGCAGGGATCCCACTTAGGACCGCTATTCTTTCTGGTCTTTATAAACGACTTATGTAACGGTATAACCTCCAGATTTCAAATATTTGCTGACGACCTGAAACTTTACAGGGTCATCCGTTGCCCAAATGATATTACATCTCTGCAAAGCGACATAAACATTGTTAGCAATTGGTGCTCTCTGAACAAAATGGTACTTAACAAATCCAATGCAATGAGGCCCTTGCAGCGTGGACGAACCACGCTGTTAAAAATATTGTAAATAAAAATGTTTAATAGTTATATTCTTAAGTATCGTAAGTGTATAAAGCATGTAGTGTTCATCTCGAGAAGGACGTGCATTTGACAGCGTGTTCATATTGATATGTTCTACTTAGTTTGTTAAGTAAGTGTATTGTCCAGTTTGGTGAACCTATAAAAAAAAAAAAAAAAAAAAAAACATCAAACGGCCATCGGGTGATACCGATGCCCGGCCTGTCTAAGTTCTACGAAAAACAAACTCGATTGTGCGCTTGATGAGTCAAGACCTCCTGAGGATGGTTATTTGTGAAACGCGTCGAAAATTCTTCCAGTATGACTGCGTGGCGTTTATGACGTCACGTGGGCTTAAGGCCTGTTTATAGTCAATCAGTAGGCAAATATAGCGTGCGAGAGTTGCGGGCTATGGACACTATGCGGCGCTGCGCTCTAGTCGCACAGCTCGCGTCAAGACGCTCACTCGAAGTCCCCAGCTGCACACTATTAGCGTCACAGTGTAACTACTCTAACTACACTATTACTCCAAACCTAAAACATCTGTCAGAAAAAAAACATTGTTTTTCTAGTATTTTGACACTAGGGCTGCTTGGTCAGGATACCTCCTCGTGTGCTTTAATACTCCTGGTCTGTTATGCATACGTTTTATCCGGGGAGTACAGAAAGGTTTAGGCCGGTGCACCCTGGGCAGCAGTCAAGAACTTCTCTATATGGAATCTTGTTGGGTGCTGGCTAAAATCCAGACGCTAGGTGCGCTAGGTGCTCTCCGCGTGTCCCTATGAAGCTAGCATAGGGCATAGTGGATGAGCAGGCGGTTCATCCGCGGAGTCGGGGTCCCGAGAAGGGACAACGGACCCGTAGTGTCAAAGGATAGCCGGCCTGCAAGGCTGGTGGCACGACAGGTTTCCCCTGTCGTGCACCGAGGAGGAGCAACGTCGCTTTTGACGGTGGGCGCGGCAGGGAGGGTCAACTCGGCCACCCTGTCGCGCAAACCTGGGGGAGCAGCGGCCTTACAGCAGTTGCAGCGGGCCTTTGGGCCGTGGGATGGCTGGTCTGCAAGACTGGCGGCGCGGCAGGGAGGGTCAACTCGGCCACCCTGTCGGGCTCAATAGGTCTCCAAATCCCGTTATTTGGTGCCCGCACATGGGATGTATAGTCGGGGGGAACCCGGCTGCGAGGGCACCACAAGGGGACCTCACCCCTTAAAAAACGAATTCAACATGGATACACAAGCGATTGTTAATAATCCTCAGGTCGGTAAGTCCCACCCTTCGAAAGAAGGTTGCCCTACCGTATCTGGGGGGGGCAACAACCGCTACGCGGGCTCCGGCCCGCGCACCGACGACCTCGGCAAACAGCTAATGGACAAGGATTCTGCAAGTAAAAATGATGACGATAGCAATCTTATGGACTACTCAGAGGAGCGCGCACCATCTCGGTGCGGTGATTTGGTTCCGTTCACTAAACGGGACCTTTGAGTTGTGCTGGAGCGCATCGACAGCGTCATACCAGCTACTCTGGAATTGGACGCTGCGGCAAGACGGGAGCGCTATCCTTGCGCCCTTTCTACTGCTGCCGCGTCAAGCATGAAGAAAGCAGCGGCGGAGCGGAAGCGCAGTCCTTGCCTCAGACCTGCTCTTGCTGCTGCTGTTGATGATAAATTGGAGGCTGCGGCGACCTGTCCCAACCCATTGGAGTCGGACTCCGATATGAGTTGTGTGACGGTGTCGTCCCAGGGCTCGGGGGTCTCCACAGCCAGATCGCTGCGGAAACGCCCTAGTAAAGAGAGGATGATGACTTGGGTAACTTCTCGCCGTCACCCAAAGTCACAACTGCCCGGCGCAGACGAGGGCGAGCGCCTACTAGAGGGCAAAAGAGGGTGGCCGCGACAGCGGCCCAATATAAAAAGGTGGTTGTGTCTGAAGCCATTCCACAATCTGTGAGTGGCCAAGACGCAGCCCAGATAGATGAGCAGTTTCTGGCTTCGGGTGACACCATCATAACGGTGGTCACCAAGTCGAGAAACCTAAAGGGCACGAGCGTGAAGGCTCTGAAGGATGCCGCGGAGAAAATTAAGGCATCTTTCAAAGAAATACGGGCCCGCACAATGACGGTGGAAGCGGCCCTCCTAGTGAAGGCCAACGAACGGCTAGCGACGGAAGTAAAGGTACTCCGTCGCGAAATGGAGCAGCTGCGAGCGATGCGGGTCCAGCAGTCGGACCCAGCTCCAGCGGCCAGAGAAGGGGCCTCTACGGAGGAGATAACACGGGCCATCATGGTACAGGTCGGCACTATGATGAATGCCCGGATTGCGGGTTTGGAGGAGAGGCTCCTCCCCGAAAAACGGGTGAGACCCCCTCTGGCCGTCAACAAGAATCAAGACCTGGCAGTGAGCGCTTCTCCGAGGTCTCTAGCAAGGACGTCGGTCACGTCAAAAGCGAAAGCCACTCCTAAGCATTCAGCGAAAACCACGGTCGCGTCGACGGCTAGTGCCGTCAAGGCCGTATCCCATCCGCCACCTCCTGTTGTGGAGCAGTGGACGAAGGTGGTTAAAAGAGGTAAAAGCTAAAGCTAAAAAGGTTAAAGCTTTAAAGCTCCAACAGGAGGCAGCGCGAGAGGTCTGTGGAGCCAATTCGACCCAGGGATATAATGCCCACCCCACCAGTGCGAGCTCGGGACTCAAGGCCTACCATGCTGGTGCAGGCTCGGCCCACAAAACGGTGCCAAAGCCCTCGAAAGGGAGCACAGCCAAACTCCGCCCCCCTCGTACTGCAGCCGTGGTCATCACGCTGCAACCAGGTGGCCACTGGTGGCCATAACGTTTAGTTTTGAGCGCACTTGCCATTCGGTAGTCGTATTTAATACAGTCACCTTGTCCTCCTGACTCGCTGACAGTGGGGCCCCACCGTGATGTGATGACACATTGTTTGGGATTACAATATTACGGGGTAGTAGAAATGGTTGGCTCACCTCGGGAGTCTTCGGCAGTCGCCGGTCGTGTTTCCTCTGTCACATGTGGTGCCGTGGTCGCCGTAGCGGTTGTTGCCTTCGCCTTCACTCTCACCTATCGGATGGATCGGTCCGTCGCAGTAGGAGCCGAAGCGCTCGGAGCCGTAAATTTTTGAGCACCGGTCATAGAACTACCCTCAATCTTCAATTTGATCATAGCAATTTCTTCATTACTTTTGATAATAGGTGCATTTTGTTCGATGATCCTTGCTTCCAGTGGCGTAATCTTACTACCAAGAACAGTGACAGTCTTAATGAGGTCTCGCAACAAGGTTTCACTAGCTTTCTGCGTCATTTTCCAATTTAAAAGTGAATGAGTACGGAGCTACACTTGTGCGTGCGTGACTGTTGGTGGTGCAAACAGTCATATAATGTGATTAAGTTTAGTTATGTTTTAGTATTAGACGTGCATGAATAGATATAGATATTTTGCCAATACCTTATTCAATTCGATTTTATTATTGTACTCAGTAAATTGATAAAAAAAGGACCTTATAGTCCTTTTGTTGGAGGTATTTTGTACCAAATTTCAAGTACATATATCGTATTGGTACACTTTGTAATGTTATAATATAGAATAGAATAATAGAATAGAATAGCGTTTATTTGCAACACACACAAGAAATTATTATACAGTGTGTGTCACAAACTCGGCCTCAGCTCAGCATAATGCCGGATGTTGCGAGCAGCAACCGACGCTGGTCTTCCGCTGGAACCGAGAGGTGACCTCCCGCACGCACATTTTGACATGCGCACATAAAATGACATACATTTCATAATTCCACACATAACAAAACTAGTATTTATATCATATAAAGTAGGTACACATTCTAACATTATTAACTATTTCTACTTATTATCTATAAAACTAAACATTAGAGTGCACTGGTGTCCTGAACCAACAGTTCCTCTCTCTTTTGGTATGCAAAAATGAACTTCTTAATATTATTTTTAAAATTATAATATTATCATCCGTATTTATTTTAAAATTAAATACGGATGCGGGCGGTATAGACGAGAAATAAATGTTGTGTCACACAATAGAATAGAATACACACCAAAATAGGGAATGAGCACTAACCTGGTGTTGCCGACTTGCTTTCCGTTTGGCGGGCTCTGCATCAGCATCCAATGGCGGCGGGGGATTATCACTATCACAAAGATGCGGGGGTGCGTACGCGATGCAACCTTTCGAACGACTGTTCGTCAAAGTCAAGGTAGGGGTCGCGGCGCCGTGGTTTGCAGTTGTCACACCGTTGGGTTAGCTTTATCGGCTAAACCTGTTGCGCCCACCCCTAGATGGCGCATACCTCAACTTGTATGACACAGCGACGATAAAACGGCGTAACCACGTACAAAGTTGTTTTCTTACCCCGCAAGTCTAAAATCAACCTTATCTCAAGCAATACATGAACAAAGTTTATCATAAAAGTACTGAGACGGATAATAAATATTTTCATTTGACATCTATGGATAAAAAACAAAACAAATCAAGAAACAAAATCCGCTTAAAAACAAAACCTCGACTTTCAGTTTTGAAGAAAAATCTTTGATATCAATAAATACAACAATGTTTACATAGCCCCAACTCCCGATGTGGAATTAACTGCACTAACATCCATCAGGTGAATGAACATATATATCTTGGATTGGTGATAGACAATCGATTCAACTGGGCTAAACACATTGATATAGTTTGCGCTAGACTTCGTGCAGTTCTTTCTGAATTCTTTATAATTAAAAGTAGAGTACCATTTAATGTCTTGTTGATAATGTACAAGGCTTTAGTCGAAAGCATTATATCCTATGGATTGATTAGTTATGGTCGTACCTATAAAACATATCTTGATCAAATTTATAATGTCCAATACAGATTATTAAAGCTAATAGTGCCAAAGAAAATAAAACTAAAATATTCAGATAACCCGTGTGGACTTTTCAAGTACTGTGGTATAATTCCCGTTCATAAAAAGGTTGAATATACCTTATTAATTGAACAATTCTTAAGAACTGAAATTCAGACTTTAAAAGTTCAGAACAAATTTACTAGGAGTATAGCCAATAATGAGGGCGCTACTGCGACACTGTCAACGTCGTACTCGCTATTCAATAAGTTTTAAAATTATTTAAGTGTTCCAAAACAAAGTGATACAATCAAAATATAAAACCAGTGCATAAACTACTTCGAACTATATATAAAACATAGTGCATATACAATTTAATTCATTAAAAAGTGCATAAAATCGTTCTGTCAAATCTCACTAGAAGTTCGTTAAGATACCATGAACATTATCAATATTCAAGTGCAAAATATTAGTTTATCGTGTGTACGACAAAACTGGAACTTGAATTACATTAAAACAGTGCGCAAACCAAAAGCATCATAAACTATAACCTCAAAAGTGCTAAATAATCATAATAATATCTCCGTTCCTATATCATCGATCAAAGTATCTATCAGCGCCATCTATTATAATCCATCAGAACTTTCTAGCCAGTTCCTAGTTCGACGCGCACTCCGTTAAGTCGCAACATTTAGGACACTTCTAAATACGCTAGACAACTCGATCGCCACTAAGCCAAGAAGTACCTACCTGTTCTCAAAGAGGGCGCTAAACGAAAACGAACTATAAACAAATATGAATGAAATAAAAAATATGTTAATTAGCATGCAGCAAGATATCAAGCAGCAAAAACAAGACATGCTAGAGATGAAAGAAGATATTAAAGGTACAATAATCAACAGCCTCAACGAGAAGTTCAATACCCTAGAACTGAAAAATGAGCTTTTGGAGAAAAAATTAGAAGAGCAATCAAATAAAATTAACAACCTAGAAAGACAGTTAAGACGCAGAAATCTGATCTTATTTGGCGTAGAAGAGATAGAAAAGTCGTACGATGAATTGGAAAAAATGGTAATAAATATTATAAATACCTACATAAAAGTTTCATGCGACACTTACAACCTAGAAGCTATTAGAAGAGTGGGGAAAAAGGGTGAAAAAGTTCGACCGTTAGCAATAACATTCAACCCCTTAGGTTTCAAATTAAAAATACAAAAGAATAAACATAACCTTCAAAATACTTGCTATTACTTAAAAGAAGACTACCCAATCGAAGTCTTAATTAAGCGTAAAGAGCTACAAGTACAATTACAGAAAGAAAAAGATGCAGGAAAAACAGCTTTTATAAAATATGGCAAAATTATTATACTTAGCAACAAAACACCACCACAGAAACAGTCAAGCAAGAGAAACCTATCAGAGTCCCCGGAGACGCCCCACCCTTTCAACCAAAATGTTCAACAGACTAGTAAACAACCACCTAAGAAAAATAAAGGGGACATTAAGAACTATATAATACAAAAGCCCAAACTAACTCTCGCTCAGACAGAATCAACTTAACGCCAAACGAAGATATCAGACCACAACACAGCATAGCAATCAAAATCGGACCCTCTTCCAACCCAAAACCTCCCAGTACGGCCGGTCACCGCGGGAGAGTTCGACCAAAACCCCCCAAGAACAATTATCAAAACGAAAAAAACCGCCTACATTTCCACCCTCAACGTAAGATCATTATCTTCCGATCAAAAATATATTGAGCTCAAAGCTGCACTAGAATATATAGAGCATGATATAATAGGTTTGAGCGAAGTTCGCCGCCTAGGAGAAAAGACAATCGAAGAAAAAGAATACATCTTCTACTACATTGGCCAAACAAAAGGACTATATGGAGTAGGTTTTCTAGTAAAGAAGAAACACAAAGATAACATCATAAAATTTACAGGAATATCTGAAAGAGTGTGCGTACAGGAAATTAAAATGGAAAACTTGTTTTTTGCAGTAATTCAAGCGCACGCCCCCACTGAAAACTCATCACAGGAAGATATAGACAATTTTTACGAAGACTTAGCGAAAGCTCATGATACCACATCTACTGAGTACGTATTTTCTATAGGTGATTTTAATGCTCAAATTGGAATTCCAGAAAAATACGAACGTTCCGCTACAGGAGAGTATGGTTACGGCAACAGAAGCACTCGAGGTACGAGACTAATTCAATATGCGCAAGAGTACAACCTAAAAATTATAAATACAATGTTCAAACTAAAACCAAAAAACCGCTGGACATGGATCTCTCCAGACAAAAACACAAGGAATGAAATTGATTATATCATGACTAATAAGCACCACATGATCTCTAAATATGAAGTACTGCCATCTTTCTCTTTTGGATCGGACCACAGATTACTAAGAGCAACAATACACCTAAACTCAACAAAGAAAAGTAGGCGCAATTTCTCTAATACATCCACTAAGCTAAAAACTCTAGAGGAACAGGAAACGTACCTTACAAACCTCTACAGCTTTATACCAGAACTTATAAAGAATCAAAACAACTATAACGTTGAGGAGTACTACCATCAAATCATGCACTGTATCAAGATAAGTCTAAAAAACATTGAATGAAAACATAAGAACAAAATCCTATCCGCGAAAGCGCTAGAACTCATGAAGGAAAGAAGCGAGCTACAAAATAAGCCCAAATTAAGCGTGGCTGACAAAGAACAACTAAAAATTTTGTATAAACTTACCAATAAAGAAATAAAAAGGTGCTACGTTACCTACAGAACAACAACTATACAAAAACACCTCAATAATACCAGATCTGCCAAAAAAGCTTATAAAGAGCTAAATCAAGCCAAAACATGGGTTCCTTCTCTAAAATCTGGCAACAACAAATGCCATTCTCGCACAGAAATCATAAATGCCGCTACTGATTTCTACGCTAATCTATACAGACAATCAGACACACCTAATCAAAACTTACCTACCTACGAGTATAGCTACATAGACACCTCTCCAATACACCAGTTTACAGAAAATGAAATATTGAAACAAATAATGAGATTTACGCCAGAAAAAAGCCCAGGACCGGATGGAATCACCAATGAATGTATCAAGGTAGCGAAGACTCTACTACTGACACCAATTACTATCCTATGGAATAAAATACTTGGTAAAAAAGCTGTGCCACATCAATGGATGACATCGGAAATTATATTACTATACAAAAAAGGTGACCCAGCTGATATAGGCAACTACCGTCCTATAAGCCTAATGCCTTGTTTTTATAAACTTTTTGCGTCCTGTACTAGAAAGGATAGTCATTGATGCTCACAAACCGATCGAACAAGCCGGTTTCAGAAGCAGTTTCAGCACGATGGATCACATCCAGGTGGTTGACCAGGTGATAGAAAAATATTCAGAATTCAACAAACCCCTGTATTTAGCTTTCATCGACTACAAAAAAGCTTTTGATTCAATTTCACACGAGAACATCTGGGAATCGCTGAAAGCACTAAAAACAAATGAAAATTATATCAATATTCTAAAAAATATTTACTCTAACAGCACAAGTAGAGTTAAACTGGATAGAGTAGGCGAAATAAAGAGAGGTGTCCGGCAAGGAGACCCGATCTCACCAAAATTATTCATAGCCGTCTTACAACATGTAATGGGAGAGCTGCCATGGTCTAATCAAGGTGTGAATATAAATGGGAAATTTTTAAGTCATCTCAGATTTGCCGATGACATAATTTTGTTTTCGGAATCCCCTCACCAATTAAACAAAATGGTAAATGAATTAAACCAGGCTAGTATAAAAACTGGATTGGAAATAAATCTGGAAAAAACTAAAATTATGTCTAACCGCAGTGCAACGCCCATCTCAATAAACAACACTCCCATCGAGTTTGTAAACCACTACATATACTTAGGAAAACAAATATCCTTTAGGAAGGAAAGAAACAATGAAGAACTTAACCGAAGAGTGGCGATTACCTGGAACAAGTGCTGGCACCATAAAGAAATACTAAAATCGCAACTTCCGTTACCGACCAAGAAGATAGTCATGGATACAGGACTTCTACCTTGCCTCACCTATGGTTGCCAAACTTGGACCTTCGATCTCAAAACCAGGAACAAAATTCAGACTACCCAGAGAAGAATGGAAAGAAGCTGCCTTGGTATAAAACTGAAGGATAAGGTAAAGAACGATGACATTCGAAAGAAGACAAAAGTATGCGATGCCTTAACTTTTGCAATGAAGGCCAAATGGAGGTGGGCGGGCCACGTAGCCCGTTACAAGGACGATAGATGGACTCTACGGTCGTTAACGTGGTCTGGACCAAAAGGCACCAGATCAAGAGGTCGACCAAGGGCCAGATGGGCTGACGAAATTGTAGCGTGTGCGGGAGGAAGGTGGCTAGACAGAGCTAATGACAGAGAAGGATGGAATTCCTTGGGGGAGGCTTTTACCCGAATGGGGTCCATGCATTAAATAATAAGTAGTGAAAATTAAAACAAACAATTTAAATTTTTTTAATAATGAAACTAATTACAAAATAGAATCTATTATTAGAAACCAAATTCATCTAACTGTTTTAAATATAATTAATTTAAAGGTTAATAAGTTACCAATTGTTGCTTACTATGCATGGAATTAAATAAAGCTTTATTATTATTATTATTATAGCCAATAATATATTAACTAAACCTAACTTTTGTAACATTTATGGTTATAGAGGATCTCAATACATAATACCAGATTTAATAAATAAACTTCCTATGGAGGTTAGATATATATTAACGGAAAAAAATATTAAAACAATATTGAAAAAATATTTTGTTTCCTAATTCATAAACTGGAGCAGCCTTTATGCGCGTGCACTTCACGCGCACACTTACTTACACAATAGCTATGTCGAATGCTGTACCGCTTGTGTCAGCATATTTGAATGTGTGCACCGCTGTCAGCTGTTGCTGTGCTATGAGTATTGCTCAGCCAGCTCACCTGACCGATTTATAACCTTATCGCTAAAGCTGAAGTGGGTATGTGTGCGCGGTAAACATAGTTATGATTTTGCAGGCATTCTTGTTTATAGCATCGTTTAATTTTAATGGTATGCATTAATCTTATTATTATTTCTTTTAATGTATAATGAACCTTGAGAACTGATGTTTGTCTAGATCACATAAACAGACATACAGACAGACACACATAGCGGTCAAACTTATAACACCCCTCTTATTGCGTCGGACGATAATAAATAACCAATAAAAATATTATTAATAATTTGCGGCCCGCAAGTGATCAGCACTGATTTTGTAACTATTAATTATTTTTATTTAAAAAAATTAACAAACTAAAGCGGACATAGTAAAACTTTGATCATAAATGTCCTGTTTAGTATAGAAAAAAATATAATAAGAGGTATTTCTTACTTAGCAAATTGTTATCTACGTAAGTTACTACACTAGGACTTACCTACATCTGTATATGGATAAATTATGAAATTTTCTGTAAGCTTATACTAATGGAACACATAAAATTATCATCGACAACCTTGAGATGTTGATTGCGAGTACCTACCTAGTACTTTTTTATCGCCACCCCAAATACTAACCCGAGAGTAGGTAATGCTTACTTAGGTAGGTAGGCATGGTAATAAAAAAAAACTACCAGTTATAAAATCGCAATTATGAATCAGATAAATAGAGCAAAGGTTGAATCGTAACCATTCGTAACAACAACAAATATTAATTATAGTCTAAGAGACGGGCGTTCGTTTTTGAGGTTGTTTTACGCTGTTTTTTATGTAATAGTTTAATCACTTCTTATGATAGATACTAATCTTTCGAAATATAATTATAAGCACTATTGCTTGGTAAGCGAAAATCATATTTTGAACTGTATAGTATATATATATATATATAATGAATATTTTGTACCTACACAACATAAGTAAAAAATACAACTTCCTGACCCTAGCCTATTTCTAGGCCCTGAATTAAAATTTTGCTTAAAGTGACAACCCTGAGACAGGCAAATGTGGTAGGTATCCCACTCTTTCTACTATGCCACGGTAGTCATTGTTCAGACAAAACACAGACTTGTTTTGTTTCATACTCGTAGGTAAGTTTTGGAACAGCTGTAATAGTTAACCATCGTCGTAAATATCCATTCTAACTTTTAAATACGCGATGATAACCTTATTAAGCATAAAGCAGATACCCAAGAGTCCGATTGTTATTTAAATCGAAACAATTCACCAGGTACCTACAAATAATGTAAGCTAAGCCCATCAAAGTATGAAGAGAAAGTTAACGACGATCTTTCATTTAATGCTTCAAATACCTACTAGTACATAACAGACCTTTGTATTACCTACCGAAAAGTACACGCGCGACGCCGGAAATAAGAAAGAGAGATGAATATGTTTCATTTTCGCGTAACATGTGTTTTCATCCATTAAAAGTGTACTTATGTGAGTGATAGTTTTGTATACTTAGTATCCATAATTTTAGAAGAAATTTTCGAAAACTTCATCTATACATAACTTTTTTACTCTTGGTTCCGAGCCATAGACCAATAACAGACTTTTTCCATTTTGGCGCTATTTCGTACATACGAATTTGAGTATTATTTTGTTGGATAAAAATTTTATTTAGTGTACCTATAGCCATGAGATTAAATAAAGTAGTGTATGCAACTGCATATAATTTATTTATTTATTTATTTATTCTTTTGCACAAATAAGTGTACAAGGAGGACTTAATGCTATGTAGCATTTTCTACCAGTCATCCTGGATGTGCAAGAAAATGGTAGCGGTGCAGTAAAAAATAGTAAAAACAAAATACGTATTTATTAAACATTTATTAAACCATAGATAAATATATAATATACATAAAATAATAGATATATACGTTTATATATATATATATATACACCGTGTCCCAAAATTCAACGATACGCCGGCATCGGTGCATGGACCTACTCATGACTACTCGGGAAAAATTAAAAAAAAAATGATAACTCTTTTTTTTTTTAATTACAGAGACTTTTATAAAGTTGCGCCAACTTTTAATAAAACTTGCCATGGTAGTGTCCATACATTTTTTTTTAACCCAGACTATAGAAAGTGCATAGAATGTTAAAATCTATGAAAATTGTAAGAAAAAAATTTTTTTTTACTGATTTTTGCAAAATAACTACAGACTTTCTGTAATTTTAAAGGATTGTGGTAGATAGCCGTCCTTCTTAGGTTGCTAATGCACAAAAAATATCAAAAATATGTCAAAAATTGTGGTCATGGTAGTTGAAAATAGCATAATGGGTATCGAATATCGATGAAATTTATAAAAGTCTCTGTAATTAATAAAAAAAAACAGTTATAATTTTTTTTTTTTTTCCGAGGAGTCATGAGTATGTCCATGCTCCGATGCCGGCTTATCGTTGAGTTTTGGGACACGCTGTATATACAAATATATTATATATAATAAAAATAATTATATTAAGCCAATAAAATAAATACTATATTTTAGCCATTAATAAGTAGTTAATAAGATGATGACGGTTTATGAATGGATGGATTAGTGAGTTTACTGATATAAAAATTACGAATCTGTCGCTTAAATGCGTTTTTGGTCCTAGCTTTTTTGATATCCATTGGTAAGGCGTTCCACAACCTGATAAGGACAACTGAAAAGGATTTATCTGAGAAAGAAGTTCGGTGATGAGGGAAGGAGAGCAGCAGATTTTGGGCAGATCTAAGTTCACGGTTATGAGAGTCAGTTAAATACTGAAACATGTCTTTCAGATAATTTGGAGTGTTAGGAACATTTAGGATTGTGTACAAAAGACTTAGTGCCCTAGCATTTCTGCGCTCTCGAATTGGCAACCATTTGAGTTTTGCACGAAAATCAGAGATGTGATCGAACTTCTTTAAATTAAAGATAAAACGAATGCACGTATTTAGTAGACGATCCAGCTTATTAAGGAGGTCTGTGTTAAGGTCAATAAAGCAAACATCAGCGTAGTCAATAATTGGTAGGAGTAGAGAGTTGACGAGATAAATTTTCGTTTTTATGGGCAGAAAGTTTCGAAGTCTAGCAATAGAGTGAAATGAAGCGTAAAATTTACGAGAAATTTCTTTGATATGATCTGACCAACATAAATTGGAATCTACTATGAAACCCAAATTTTTGACAGTGTTAGAGAAAGGAATAATTGAGCCATTAAAAGTTACAGGAGAAAGATCCGCTACATTAATTCCAGATAGCTGGCGCGAACTGCCAATCAAATAATTCAAATAATTAGGTATTAAAGACTCGTGTAATCTTATTTTGAAACTCGCCTGCGGCTCGTTTCAAAAAACTACACTCATGTTTTATTACCCTCTATTATATGACAGTTGCTAAACTACTATACTAGTTGTACTTGATTAGTACCAGCAGCAGATAGTGCCATTTGTTTTTTTTTTGATAAGTTTAAGTTAAACATATATATATGTATATATATGTATATATATATATATATATATATATATATACATATATGTATATATATATAACGGAATGAGTGCCGAGACGGTTCGGTATGTCGTCCCTGGAGACGGATCCGTTATGTTCTCAGGTTGGTCGTCCATTATGGGCGTGCACGTGCAGATTTTCACAAAATAACACCCAGAGAATATCGTATGATCACAATTGTAATTCACAAGAAACTTATTACAGCTAAACTACATAGTATCACGTGGATTAAACTGGATAAAGAGCCAATGGGTTTGCACGCGTGCATCACGTTCGGTTGTCCGTCAAGAAGTGCGCACCATATATACAAAGTAACTTTATGGTGCGCACACTTCAAAAATCAGAGAGGAAGTGAACGAATTCGACAGTCATCCGGCCGCCATGACACCTACAACTCCATTCGGTGTTACCCGCTCTAAAAATGAATAATCGAATACAAAGCAATATCGATTATAGTACTGAACATAATAGTGATCTAATTAATCATAACGTTTCATTTTTAATCTTGGTAACTCCATTAAATTGTTCACGCGCCGTTATATATATATAAATTAAATTAAATTAAATTAAAATTCATTTATTTCAGATATCAATAATCCATATTGTTGTAATAGGTACACGTTGAATTAGCGTTAATTAAATTTTAAGATTTGGAATTGTATGTAATGTCATATTATTATTCTACATTATTTATACTTAGTCATATTTTAAATTACATATTAATGTCAAAAATAAAAAAAACACAATAATAAAACAAAACAAAAACAGAAAAGTCGAAACATGTATGTGCTGCCTCATCTTAACGTATAGTTAGGCTTGCATCCGGCGTGCTCAAGATGCAGCCTGGTCCAGTGCTATATACATAATATATACAATATTTTAAAGTTACCAAAAAAAAAATCAGCACTATCTGCTGCTGGTATTAAAACCATACAGGCAAAAAAATATAAGAATGTAAACAAAATTATCCAACGTTTACATTAATTTTTGGTCAAACCTCTTCATTGATTAAACCCTTTACTTGGCAGGGATTTGCAATTCTAGTTTTCGTTAATTTTTTTCATTCCAATTAATTATATAATGGTAATAGACCTTACAAAAAATGATATAAAAAAGATGTATTCCTTTTTATTGAATTTATAGCATGTATCTTAAAATGCACATTGCCAAGAACACTAAAAAATTACTATGAATAAACAATAATTTGAAAGTTACATTTTATTATCTTACAACGAATAATAAAATATTCAATGAGATCAAATTTTCCCGTTAGCGAATAAAACAAAAGTAATTATTTTTATAATTTGTGTGTGATACTTGTAAACATACCTAATTGCATTCTTATACCAAACAAAAGCGTACGTTACATTTGTCACAGGCAGGGGCCATCTGCCATCTTTCAAGACTAAGGGTTGGTCTTGGTCATAACAGCTATCACATCGATATGTAGGCGTAGTAAACTTTGGGGGTCTAGAGGCATTCTCTTTCCACATTCTTTGTTAGGTTACTAGGCTTCGACTTATGCCACATCTGAACTCTTTTAATTTTCAGATTATCAGAGAAATGCATAAACCTTCTGACTTTTTTAAACTGTTTCTACGTCAGAATATTATCAACTTTATCGTATCTCAACGCATTCGACCAATAATATGTATATGCCGGCATTGACATTACTCCTATCAAGATATTAATTGCTATAAAATCCTTTATATAGTCGATCGTGAGGTTTAATGGTGTTCTTTTTACTTGCATGTGGTATACATTAAATTCATGAACTGTCATACAAATTATAAACGAAAAAAAAACAATATAAATACTGTCTAATGACTAGTCAAATAGTTTGCCTTGAATGTCAGCTTTGCCTTCAAAAGGTTTTCGTTATACCTCCAATGTTCAAATCTTCACTACTGTCTCTATTGCTACTGTTAATGGTCCTCTTTTTGATCTGATAGCAGTAGAAGGTAATGATATAGAAGAGTGCGAGGGTAAAGGAGAAGGTATTTCTAAAATTGAACTATTCAAGGAAGAGGTGTCTAAATTATGTGAGCTTGAGGAAGGTATCAAAACCAGTCTGATAGAAAAGTTTGTTCCTTGCAGCAAAGAGAGAGAATCAGAGGAATCAAAGGGAGAGGGTTTCATTGTCCATAGTGACTGTAAAGTACGTATGATGTTTGGTCGTGATAGTGTCGAATTGACAATTTCTTCGAATTAATTTTTACTTTCTGATGCTATTTTTATATCTTCTAATGAAGAACAAGCAAAGAAGTGGTGGCAGGGTTGTTGAAATTGAGCTGTCCGAGTTATAATCATCTTGGTCATGGTAGTAATGTAGTTCATTCCTGAACAAGCCCTGTTGGCATTATCGGAACAAGCTCCAGGTTTGGATACTAATGCTAATTTTCGTTGAAACTCACGTGAGAGGCTGAAATAAAAAAAAATGCTTGAATAATTATATATGCATAAAAGTCACATAATATATGTATAAAAACTAGTTATAACTTAAAATACTCATCACATTGTATAAAAAAATATCATGCTTATGATAGAAAAAGCTGGCAATGTATCCTTCAGTGCACACCATCCAGAAATTGTATAATGTAGATCATCTGGCAATGTGCATTATTAGATACATCATGAAAGCCCTAAGATTTTTTGTAACAAATCGCTTACATGCTCATAAAATCAGAAAAATTTATATTTAGCTATAAAAATACAGTATCGTTATTTAGGAATTCTTATATCTTTTAAGATAAAAATGGATTCTTACCTTCGACATCGTGGGCGCTTGCATACGTTCCGCTATCTTGCAATCTACTGATGCCCATTATAGCCAGAGAACATTCGTGATTTTTTGGTATTAAATACATTAAACTAATAATTCAAAACCACCACAACTAAAGTGAAATGTATCTTTACTTTGCCACATTTTTTTTCTTAATTACGTGTGCATTTCTAGATACGCTGCCAAGTTAAGGGAACACACTATTTCATTCTCGCCGTTTCCTTCACTTCATTAAGAAATACTACATGCGCGCGGTTTTTGCACGAATACGTATACACACGTAACTCTCCCTACATAGAAATGTTTCATTCATAAACATAACTCGTCAACTCGCCACCTTGCTAGTTCATACCGATTGTTATTTATTTTGTGCGTTGATGCATTCGGGAATTATTGGAAGTCGTCTCGCTCTTGTCACACGCACTGCACGCGCCGCCTTTGACCTTGATCATTCCGAAAGATTAAGCCAATAGTTCAGATTTCAGTTAAGCACCGCACGCGCCGGTGATGGGTCGATAATGAAATAATTTATTTTTCTTTATGGCACGCCGCGATTTGATAACCGCCATGATGATATTTCATCTAGATAATACGACGATGTACCTACCGCGGTATATCAATTCGGATGGAACGTTTACGAACTATGGAAAAAGCGTGCTTACGACCTATTTGTGTCAATAAGAACTGTGTCAAGTGAATGAAAGTGAAGTGAAAATGTACTAAATGTAACGATGCGTTTGATGAAGTGAAAAACCTTAACTTTTTGATGTCACTACGAAACAATCATTTCAAACGTGCAAGGGGGAAAAGGTGAGACAGATCAGATGATATAATAATAATTTAAGCAAACTGATACCTAGTTATTTAGCTCCGTGTAAACGAGCGGGTGAGATTATGTCAAAAAAGTCATCAATCGCCTAACCGCGGTCGTCATTGCTCAAACAAAACACAGACTTGTTTTGTTCAATACTCGTAGGTAAGTTTTGGAACAGCTTATATATATATAATATAAATAGATGATATATAGTTAATATAATAGTTATTATAAATAGTTAACAATCATCGTAAATATCCATTCTAACTTTTAAATACGCGATAATCTTATGATGATAATAAAGTAGATACCTAAGAGTCCGATTGTTATTTAAATCGAAACAATTCACCAGGTACCTACAAATAATGTAAGCTAAGCCCATCAAAGTATGAAGAGAAAGTTAACGTCGATCTTTCATTTGATGCTTCAAATACCTACTAGTAGGTGCAACAGCCGTTTGTATTACCTACCGAAAAGTACACGCGCGACGCCGGAAATAAGAAAGAGAGATGAATATCAGTACGTGATACGGAACGTAACGTGTCGTTTGTGTTTATAAATCTCGTAACTGAATTTAAATATAATTAATTAGCAAACATCATGACAATCAACATGGATTTGATCGAAAAGTTGATAAAAAAGTGCCTTGCACCTATTATAGAAGAAAATTCCTGCATAGAGAAGATAATGAGACGCCTAGAGGAAAAAGTGGACTCCGTACAGAAACAGCTAAGTGATGTCGTCAATGGGAAACCCCATTGTGTACATGAAAATGCAGTACTTGCCTCATCAGGTATGGATTATGTGTGTGCCGAAACTAAGACACCGATAGCTAAGGACCCGCTATCTCCTGTTAGCACCCCACCAGCTGACAAGCCTGTTTCAGTGCGTACTCAGCGAGCCGTTGCTCGACAAATGCGCAATGCACCAAAGGTACTTAACACTACAAGTAATAATAGTTTACTTTATAGCACAAAAATGGCATCCTCTGTTCAACAGCGCCCACCACTCATACCTACCAGCACGAAAAATTCAGTATGTAATACATCCACCACTGTACGTAAAACTTACCATCATAATATACCGGTAGTTGATAAACATAACGAGGAACTCACACCAACCATGACGAGCACTACCGTGGATGCTGCAAATCTTTTGTCTTTAAATGAACACTGTACTAAAGACACACCAAAAAACATCTGGCAAATCGTGAAGCCAAAAAAGAGACCGCAACGTAAAGTTGTACTTGGCACTGGGCACAGCGATTCGGAATTGCAAACTGTAGAACGAGTTAAAAAACTCCATGCTTGTTTCTTCCGAGCCGACACTACCGCGGACGCGATCATAGCCTATATGAAGAAGAAAAAACAATCAGACAATTATGTTGTCGAAAAATTAAACTTAAAACACAACCATTATGCGTCATTTGCTATTATTGTACCCGCGAGTTTATGCGATTATTTTTTGGAACCTGAAAATTGGCCCGCAAGTACCGAAATAAGCCAGTGGTTTCGAGGAACGGCGCGGCGTCCCACAGGAACGTTGCGCCACCACAACTCCGACGAGACTGCGGATGAAGGCAGCCAAGGAGACCGAGTCCCTGCCAAAACCGGTTCCCGACGATAACATTCGGACTCAAGCCCAAGTACCAGCCGCAGCACAGCGCAACTCAGCGTATAGTTATCGTATTGAGACGGCTAAGACTAGCGTACCTATTTATAATAGTAATGTAGATAAAAACTTTTTAAACTACAATAGTGACGATCAACTTGCTATTTGCCACCAGAATTGTCAGTCTCTGAATAACAAAACTAACTTACTAGAAGTTGCTCTGCGTGACGAACTTAAATGTGATATTTTATTATTGACTGAGCATTGGCTCAATGAAGAATTTTTAGCTTGCATTAACTTTGACAACTATTATTTAGCTACCAGTTATTGTAGACCAACAGTTGCACATGGCGGAAGCTGCATCTTTGTACATACAGAGGTAAAGGTTAACGAATTGCTTGATTACCGAGATCTGTCCCAAGAGCAATTATTTGACATTTGCGCTATACACATACCCAAATACAACACCTTAGTAGTAGCACTGTACCATTCAAACTTAACAAACGTTAACGAATATCTTGAATATTTTGACGAACTACTTGCAAAAATTAATCGCGATAACTACAATGCAGTTGTTGCGGGAGATATAAACATTAATTATTTATTAGACACTCCAACGCGTAGAAAATTAATCGACATTTTGGAATCCCATAGATTTACTCAACATATTGACGCTCCCACTCGGGTAGAAGGTGCAAGTGCAACCTTAGTAGACCACTTATACACTAACTTTGACCTCGCGCGGGTTAAAGTTCAGGTTATAGATGCAAATATTGGTGACCATTTTGCTCAACGCGTTAGTATTTCCGGTTTTAAAAAACAACGCAAAGCCACTCATATCCAGCGTCGGCTTTTTAGTAGATCTCGTAAACAAGACTTTATGGCTGCACTAAATAACTTAGACTGGCAAAGTATACTGCAATCTTATGTTGAGTGCGAAAGCCTCGCTAACAAATTGAACAATATTATGGCTAGTTATATTGACGTATTTTTTCCGATAAGGTTTTTACCCATACAAACTAGAAATGCTAAATGGATAAGCGACGACATTATTAATTTGAAACTATTATTGACAGACATAAATAATTTAAAAATTTCTATCCCAAATAATAATCATTTATGTTCAATATACGATGAGTTGTTAATAGTATATAAAAATAAATTATCACTATCAAAAGCACAATATTTTAATAGTACAATTAATCTTAGTGCAAATAAAAGTTAAACAATGTGGTCCATCATAAATAAGGAAACAGGACGGAGAGTTTGCGATAATTATGACTTTACGGATCTTGTGCTTCGAGAAAATGGACTAAGTTTTAACTGCAAGGTAGAACTGGTCAATTACGTTAACAAGGCTTTCGTATCTGCTGGTACTCAAGCTGGAGCGAAAGCAGCGGTTGTCGTAAATAGTCTTGATATGTTAACAAATGTATACCCTCCAAACAATTGTTCGGTATATTTCAAACGCTTCACAGTAGCTGAAACAATGAACATTATAAGACTCAAAATATCTTCAAAAAATACTACTATATATATATATATAAATACTACTGACATATACGATATCTCGACTAAAATTGTAAGAGAAGTATCTGTTATTTTAGCACCTATACTAACAGAAATATTCAACCGTTGCTTAAAAAATGGCTGCTATCCGCTTTCCTTAAAAAAAGTAAAAATTGTGCCGATCTATAAAGGCAAGGGAGAGAAGTCGTCAGTTAAAAACTATCGTCCTATCTCCATAATACCAGCGATAGCAAAAATACTAGAGGTTGGCGTAAACGACCGTTTACTATGCTTCCTGAACAGTAGTAATATCTTTACTGATAGACAGTTTGCATACCGTCCGGGTAGATCCACCTCATCCTTAGTGCGAGAGGTTGTCTGGAATGTGATGCAAGCGCGCGAAAAACAGTGGCATGTTGCTGTCATTTGCTGCGATCTCTCACGCGCTTTCGACACAGCAGACCGTGGTCTGCTGCAGAAGAAGCTCGAGCACTATGGTGTAAGGGGACCAGCTGCAGATCTGATGACTAGTTTTGTCACCAATAGATGCCAAGTGGTCATGGGAGACGTGGGAAGGGTGCGATCGAACGAAGAGGTATCTAATCTTGGAGTTCCACAAGGTTTGTGCCTCTCCAATACCACGTTTTCCATCCTCCTTAATGACCTTCCAGGTCACATTAATGACGCTGAAATATATATGTTTGCTGATGACGTAGCAGCTGTAGTAGCGGCTCCTAACGTACAGGCTTTAAAACAAAAATTGACTGTTGTTGCAGGACAACTACATACATGGTTTTTAACAAACGGTCTAGCCCTCAATCTCGAAAAGACCTGTTTCATGAAGTTCGATCTATCAAACAGACCTCAGGAGCCTATGATAATCAATGTTGGTGGCACTGTATTACAGCAAGTGTCCAACATTAAATTGCTAGGTTTTTATATTGATAAAGCTCTTATATGGGACCTGCACATAGATAAACTTTGCTCCCGCCTAGCTCAAGCCTGCTTTGCACTGAGGCGACTTGCTTCATCAGCACCTAAACAGGCGGTCAGAAGCTGTTATTTCGCAACAATTCATTCCATTCTAATGTATGGAACTGAACTGTGGGGAGATGCAGCTGAGTGTGAGCGTGCTCTCATCCTACAGAAACGCGCTATTCGCGCAATTGCCAAAGTACCGTGGGACGTATCGGCTCGTCCTTACTTTAAAGAATTAGGCATCATGACAGTGCCCGGAATACTTATATATCAGGTGTGTATATTTGTTCACACGAACCTCTCCGCGTTCAAGCTCATCGGCGAATCTCACGAGTACAATACTCGGAACAGGGATAAACTCAGAAGCCCATACTGCAAACTTGTGAAAGCAAAAAAGTCAGTTTACGTAAAAGGCGCATCGATATACAACCATTTGCCAGTATGTATTAAGAATGTGGCTTCCGTCAGTATATTTAAAAATAAACTTAAGAAAATACTAGTTGACAAAGTATTTTACTCTGTCAAAGAGTTCTATGATGACAAAAATATTATTATGTAATGTACTTCGTACAAATATTTTAATTTATAATTATTATTGGACAATTATTTCAGTACTTACAATCTGGTAAGTACTCACCTATATATATTTTTTTCTTTACGTTATTGTTATACTCATCACATTATACTATAATAATAATGCAACTCGTAAAATAATATAAATGTATATAGTATGTAACCAATTGACTTGTGAAGCGAATCTTTACCAATAAAGAATATGAATATGAATATGTTTCATTTCCGCGCATCATGTGTTTTCATCCATCAAAAGTGTACTTATGTGTGTGATAGTCGACTTGCGAGATAATCGATGTTGCATGTTGTAGGTATAAAATACTTGGTTTTTTACACAAATTACTTGCTGGTACGTAGATAAAACGTAAGATAATATATTAAAGATATTTTTTTATATGCAATTGTCGTCGTTTTATATTTAGATTTAACATAAATTTGATTTTGAACATTTTTGATGTAAAAGGTGACGTGCACCGATCAACTCGCTATCGGAAAGATCTAGTAATGCCTATGTCTAGTTTAGGCCTATTTAAAAACAATTCATATTGTATGGCAACAAAAATCAATTACAAAATCCCAATTGACATAAGAAACTTGCCCTTTAATAAATTTAAATTGCATAATTGGTTATTGCAGAATTCCTTTTATTCCCTTGACGACTTTTTAAAGTCTAAGACTAAAGTAATTAGTAATTTACGCTCTGACATCTAATAACATACTTTTAACTACTAATAATATCATTTATGTAATATTGTTTATTGTGACGTAATAATTTTTGACATGGTAGTATTTTTATCGATCTATTTATTTTATTTTTAAACAAAATTTTTACTTTTTAATTTTTAGACTGATATTTCAATTGTGTAATGTGTTTTTTTTTTTTTAATATTGTGTAATTTTTAAATAATTGATCTCTCTCTATAATATCAAAATTTGTACGCCGCAAGGCAGAACATGCGAGAAACTTTAAAACCACTTTATAACATCTTATATAATTGTGTACCCATGTTTCTGACAAATAAACTATCACATTTCATTTCATTTTGAGTATTAATCATAAATGTACACAATACAAGCGTTAAGATGGAGACTAGAGCGAGAGTACTTAACTGAGAGTTCTAATTTAATTCCAGCAAGTACGTAGGATCTTCATTTGCGTAATCACTCCCAAACAAACAATTTTTTTCATTACACTTACTTCATACTCATAGAAGAGACATAAACAAAAAGTACCTAGCTAAGAGTTGTGTAATACAGAATGACTTGCAAATAGATTACATATGCCACATTTTATTAAAATACTTCAAACCAGAAATTTGAATACTTAGAAGGCAAACTAATGTAGGTAATATTTAAATGTACCTATTACTAATCTAATTAGGATCTCTAGTTACTTGAAATGGAAAAGTATGTATGTACTTGTTGTAGCATCATCGTCACCAAAATTAATAATGTTCTTTGCTACCTCCAACTGTTTGTCATCTAGATCGGTTGAAATTTAAATATCCCTACGATTCTCTCAAATTCTGATGTCACGGTGCCAGGGTAGAATAAAAATGTGACAATTATTGCTATCTAGTTATGGATTTAAACCGAAACAGATACTTTGTATATTAGGAATTATTGTATTTTTAATATTGTTAGGTTTGCAATAACGCTTGCTAAAAAACATCTGCCGTACGTTGCCTAAAAGGTCGTTAAGCCACAAAGGGTCGACTTTGAGCTTTTAAATGTCATCCTATACAGAAAAAAAATCTGTATCGATCTGTCTTGGAATAATTTTTTTAACCTTTTAGAATCAGGAGATAGGTCTAGTAAAAGGCCGTTAAATGTGGATATACATCACATCATCATTGTAAAATTGTTACATGCGTCACATAACAAAAAAGACGTTATTTAACTTTACTAGGCTATATAGTCGTTAAGATAATAATGCTACATTTAGTATTTTGATTTTATAGCTAAATAATTTTGGTAATGCTACACTATAATGCAGTTTTACAAAAAAGCTACACTTTATGAACGTTAAACTCTGATAACGGCTTTATAGCGTAGAACGGCTGTTTTAAAACCTAATGATTTACTTTACTCAAAAATCATAGCGCCTTAAAATTATTCGACTAAGAACATTTTGCGTACACATCCTTAGCAAAATGACGTTAAGCGACAATACTTAGCTAAAAAGTCACAATTTGCTCTCACGTTTCGACCTGCCCCGCACGCACTCTAAGGGAAAAGTAGGTGTACCTATTTGCTATATTAACGTGTGGACCAGACATTTGATTGATTCTTACATACCGCGCAAACAAAACAAGCGAGGAGCGGGAAAAAATCTTATCGCTGCCTCGTTTCTCGGAAATTAAGTCGTCTGCAGCGAGCTTTTTGTGTATCAATCAATCCTGACTATATTATAAACGCGAAAGATTGTGTAGGTAAGGATGTTTGTTACGCCTAAACGGCTGGAGAGATTTGGATGTAATTTGGTATGGAGATAGCTTATAAGCTGAATTAACACAGAGGTTACTTTTAATTGCCACAATTATCACTGTTTATCATCACCACACGGGTAAAAACGTAGTTTAACAATATGTTTTGCGGTGAATATGATAATTTCTATAACTTGAATCAGTGTTGTAGTATTTCTTTAATTAATAAAAATATATCATCATATCATGACACTTATATATCCCGGAAAGAGTAGGCAGATGTTGAGTTTGTTAATCATGAGATTTATATATAAGCAAGACAACTTTATGATTCACGTAAAACTTTGCAACAAAGTGATAATCAATTAATTTTCACCTCAGATTTGGAAAAAGTTATATAATGTTGTCTTAGGTTTTCGCGACTATAACACATATAAACTAACAAAAATAATGATAAATATACGCGATTTAAACCGTTTAAAGTTGTATAATTACTAAAGTTATATAATGTTACTGACTCCACCCTCACTTATCTCACACCACACTTTATACACACAACTACATAATGTGCTACCCACACTCTTTCACATTCTCTTACGTACCAAATTCATAATATAAAATAAATGCCCGCTATCCAAATATATATATGGTTCTAAAGAAAACCATCTGTTCATACTTACTCCAATAAATTTATGTATAGTTTTGTATAACCACCTGGATTTACTATGTATGCAATTTACTAGTGTATTGTCTCAGTATCAACTAAAGATAATCGTACTCAGAGCTCCAAGACACAGGCTCTCGCCTAGTTTAGGACTCAAAGTTTATTATACCTAATAGATGTAATAGATTTGCTCGTACAGAAAATTGTAAAACAAATGCAATATTTATTGGAATAAATTATTATTATAATAATTATTAAAAAAAAAAAAGAAATGGATACACTGAAATGCAGGAGAGAATTGCAGTGCCCTAAATAAAAATTGATTAATGTTTTCGTTGCTAGTTCACTTGGTGAACACTGACATAACAACGACAGCAACAATGTCGTATTATTTTTTCTAACCTGGGCGTGCTTTTATGAGCGCTGACCAAATGCATCATCAAGTTGAACTGGCAATGAAAAAGAAGGGTAAGCTCTAGGACTTTATAGATTATATAGATGCAATAGCTTCCATAAATAATAGCAAAGTGACAGTTGAATCACTTACACCACAAGATTTAATAACTCAACTAATTACACCTCAAATCCAAATTCATTCAAATCCATACAAAAATCAAACCCCAGAGCTTATATAAAGAACATGGTTCAGGTAACTTTGAAACATAATAACTTTGGTCTTCAATGCAAAAATGATTTTTAAGACAAATTTACAACATTACAGTTCATGTATGATGAATACTTTAAAAATTCCAAGAGCTTTTTAAATCACCTTTCGTACCTCGCCGAAAGATATCAACAAAAACAAAGAAAAGATGGTATCATACACAAACCTAGATAAATTTACCGACAAGTTATGAACATGATCCTTGAAATAAAAAAATGCTCAACTAAATAACTTAAATACTGATTTAATGTGCCTTTATAGACTAATAAGTAAGTATTACTTATTATAGACATTAAAGTGTAGTTACAAAGAGTTCCTACATACGAAAGTGTTTTTAAATACATACATACATTACATCACGCCTCTTTCCCGTAGGGGTAGGCAGATACCACATATTTTCATTTACTATGATCCTTACATATCTCTTTCGCTTCATCTACACTCATGTCACTCATCAATCCTTTCATACATAAGCGTCGGTTTAGGGTACCCCTGACCTGGCCTTTTTTCAGAACGTATTCAATCTGACTTCGAAACGTTCGTCTAGGTTTTCCCGTTCCAACACTTCCGTTCATTTATCCCTTGTGAAAGTATTTTTATTGACATTAGTTCTCATATTTTTACTTGTACTGTTCTAGGATTTCGGATCCGATTCGATCAATTCGATTCGGATCTTTTTAACAGCAAGACCTTAAGTTATTAATTATAAAATATTATTTTGAATAATCATATATATTTAATAATTATGCGTTTCTGGATGTATAATCTAAAAATAAGCATTTAATTTTCTTTGTGGTGTTTGCAATTGTAATTCTAAATATGCGTGTGTAATTTTTACTTTAATAAAACAATGTATGAGGAGGAGATCTACGGGATCTCAGGTAAGTTGGATTAAAACTGTACGTAGGTAGATGCAATACTGGTATAATGTCTTGAATAGCACACAGTTTATAGTCACAACATAAAGATATACAAGAAATGTTAGTTAAAGTATTGGGTAGGTGTCTAAGCCCTAGAGAAATTAACCCATGTGACCCCAGTAACTTCGCGAGTGGTGTGGAGATAGCGCGTGCGACCGTCTTGGATAGCGCGGCGCGGTGGACTGGCGTCTGGCGTACAAGTAAATCAGAGTAGCGTTCGAGCGCGAGGATAGCGCGAATTATTATTACGCGTGCAAGCGCAGGCTTGTCATTGGTCCCCGGAATCACGCCACCTCTGTCGGGTTTGATATCTTTGAAATTCGTTGATATTTAATTAAAAAGTTGTTAAATAACTTAGCATCTTTTTAGTGTAGAATTTGCATATAACTTCTTTACATAAATAAAACTGTGCTCATATTTATTATACAATTGCTAGTCTAAAAGGTCACTAGGATATACTTAGTGACTTTTTAGTCTAGTATATAAATTGTAAAACAAGCAATTATTACATGGCTAGAAGGCCAAAATAGTTTTTGAGGGTTCCGTAGTCCTAACAAGAAACCCTATAAGGGTTATAAGGACAATGAACCCTATAAGGGTTCCTTGTTTCGTCATGTGCGTCTGTCTGTCCGTCTGTCCGAGGTTTCGCTAAGAGACCGTTTGTACTAGAAAGCTGCAATTTTGTACGGGTATGTAAACTTATCACGCCGACAAAGTGGTAAAAGAAAATTTTGAAAAATATTTTTTTTAGTGTAGCTCCCATGCAATTGATGTGGGGAAGAAATTTTTTTTTTACTTCTATCCCATCGTATGGGATATCATTAAATAGGTCTTTTAAAATGATTTAGGGTTTCTCCATTTATGAAATATTCGACTTTAAAGTGCACATTTTTGTTCCAATAGAGCGTCCCCCTCCCCCTTTAAACCCTAAACTGCTGGCTTGAAGAATTTGAAAAAAAGTCATGATGACAGTGCAGTTCATCAACTTTCAAGGAAAATTATAACGGTGAAGATAACTTTATTGCTTTAGCAGTAATTTGTTCCAATAGAGCGTCCCCCTCCCCCTTTAAACCCTAAACTGCTGGCTTGAAGAATTTGAAAAAAATCATGATGACAGTGCAGTTCATCAACTTTCAAGGAAAATTATAACGGTGAAGATAACTTTATTGCTTTAGCAGTAATAGTCGTTGAACTTGGTTGTTAGATAATTTTGTACCAAATACAAAATTCTTAGAATAAATTCTTTAAACTGACTAAGATGAAGTTGTGGAAGGAGTTTAGAATCAGTATACATACTTATGTACTATAGAAAGGGGTGAAAGGGGTGAGGGGGGTTTGTAGCATCCCCCCAGAGGGGCGCGGGATTACGGAAAAATATTTTTTTTTTGATAGAATAATTTAAAAAAGTATGTGTATCTACATACATTGGAAGGACTTTAGATATGGTATATGTATATATTTTGTGCTATGGCGAGGGGAAAAGAGTGAAAAATATTCCCCATTGAGGGGAGGTGGTTACAGAAACCTATAGTTTTTTTTATTACTGATGAAATTTCTCAAAATTAGCATCTTCTTCATGAAAATAATTAGTTACAAATCACAAGCACGAAAACTTCTACAAAAAAAAGTTAGACGTAGAGACAAATGTCTTAATATAAGAAGTTAAGTAATTCTATGACAGCTCCGGCGCTGTAGTTTTCTCGCTACCTCGTCGCGGCATATTCGCTACGCCTTCACAGAAGACCTGCGCCGCTCCCCCTCCGCGATGAAAAACACTCTAAGGGAGACTGCTTGGAAGGTGGGTGCTCCAATTCGGTTCTGTCACACCACCTAATCTAGCCACCTGAATAATTCGCGGTCAGGAACAGTCAGACGAGTATTTTTAATCCATTAGGCTATGTCATGTACTTAGGAGAAATGCAATATATGCAAATAAAGGTTAAAATTAAAACTTCAATAATTTATTTCTCTCTCTAATAACAAGAATAGTATAATAAGTAAAAAGTAATTAGTAAGAATATTGTTCACGCAATAAGTTATGTGAATCTAACTTTGAATCTAACTTTGGTGTTATACAGCTATACACATTTTAAACATTACATATTTAGCCCGATCGGTATTTTGATTTCTTATGAAGGTGCTATTTGCTAATGTGTTTTAAAACATTAGGTATTTTTATTTTAGGTATTTTGAACGAAGGAGTTTTAATGTGAGGTTTTTTTAATTGAAAGAGAGAGATTGAAAGACATTTAAATACGTACCCCTAACTCACAAATTTTTTTACTAAATTTGTGGTCAACGATGTTGTTCTCACAATTATTATTATTTAAGAAGACTTTTTCAAGAAAATATTGTGACACTGTTTGTTGATCAATAAAAAAAGATACATATATTATTATGTTCCACAAAGCTGCCGCGAGATGGCAATGTACAAGTAAACGGATTCTGAATTGCGCTATCGTTGCGTTTTCACAAAGGCATGTTCGAACTACAATTGAAATAATAACTTGGCAGCAACGTACTCTTATATTTTACCTTTGACAAGAAGATTGTGGAAGAGATAAAAAAGAGCAACAAAATCGTTCCTCCTCCTTTAGGCGATCGCTCAATGCTGAGCATCGTGATGGCCCCGACCAACATTGTGGACCATTGACCGCCATTTATCACGATCGGTGGCTTCGTGAATGGCTATGCTTGCTTTTGAGCCACTGTATTCAGCCACCTGATCGGACCATCGTGTTGGGCTTCGACCTCTGGATCTCGTTCCTGCCATCTTTCCGGTCACTATGAGCTTCTCCAGATTGTCTGCTGGTTTCCGTGCAATATGTCCGAAATACTGTAGTACTCGCTTCAGACATATGGCAGACATGCGTTGTTTGATGTTAAGCTCTTTTAGAATGGAGTCATTTGTCCGAAAAGCGGTCCACGGAATGCGTAACATGCGCCGCCAGCACCACATCTCAAAAGCATCCACACGTCGTCGGTCAGTTTCTTTTAGAGCCCATGATTCCGAGCCATACAGAAAGATCGGGAAAACCAGTGTCTTAACCATGTACAATTTGGTATTTTTGAGAATATTCCGATCTTTCCATATCTTCTCCAGTTGGCTCATCGCTGATTTTGCCATGCCAATTCGTCGTCGGATTTCAAGTTCTGATCCTCCTTTGTTGGCTATAACTGAACCCAGGTAGGTAAAGTTCTGCACTATGTCGTACCCCCTGAGTCCAGGACTTCCTTGCAGAACGTTAGCCCTGTCCACGATCATGATCTTGGTTTTAGCACGGTTAATCTTGAGACCAAGCTCTAAACTTACTACTTCCAACCGACGCAGTAGTTCAGCCATCTCCTCTTCAGTGGCTGTCAGTAGAGTTGTATCGTCTGCGTACCTCAAATTTGATATCTTTGCGCCACCCACGATCACACCACCTTCCCATTCTTCTAGCGTTTTACGCATAATGTATTCGCCATATATATTGAAGAGGATGGGCGAGACAATGCATCCCTGTCGCACTCCTTTTTCAAATTTGAAGACTTTTGATGTTGTAGCGCCTACTTTTACTGAACCGCGGCCTGAAACATATAGGTTTCGTATAAGCAGTATGAGGTGACGAGGTACTCCCATTTCACTTAGTACTTCCCAAAGATTATCCCACTTTACACAGTCAAAAGCTTTCTGATAATCTATGAAGCACATTACTGCTGGGGTATTAAATTCATAGCATTTTTCAACAATCAGTCGGACGTTGAGTATCTGCTCTCTTGTGCCTTTTCCTTTGACAAATCCAGCTTGTTCTTGGGGAATTTGCCAGTCCAGGAAATATCGGAGCCGATTGTTGATGATGTGCAGGAGTACCTTGCTGGTGTGAGAGATGAGCGCTATGGTTCGTTCTATACCTATATATTATGATAACGGGCTACTTACTACGGAACCCTAAATTGCGCGTGGCCCGACACGTGTTTCACAGTTTATTTCTATTAAGATCTAATTATTCCAGATACATATTGCTATATTTGATAGAATATAAAAGAGCTTTCTTTGGATATGACAACAATGTTTCTGCGACCAATGCCTATAAAACAGCATCAATTTTAAATATTACCAACGTCTTTTACTCATATCTCAAAACTGGGTTTTGTGGCTTAGCGACCTTGTAACGGACGGCGATATACGATAGATAAGTGTAAATTATTGGGTTTTGTCGCTTACTAAAAATAAAATCTGTACCGATAATGATTTCTGGTATTTTAACTAAACTAATTTAAAAATTTAGCATTTATTGGTTTATTTAGTGATTGTATTTTTATGATAGATATTTATATCGGTTTATTTTAATAAACAACCAAAAAGAGAACAAAACATTACATGTGGTGAGCTTTAAAAGTGATTTGCCAAAAATTGTTGACTTATTAGGCAATATTTAGAGAAACAGCAAGTAATTACTACTTAGTAAGTAGGTATACAACAGTAAAAATAGTAGGGGCTTATGAATAGGTGGTAGACGTGGTCCCCGCTGGACCACGCGCAACCTATTATGTGTAACATACAGTACCCTGCTGAGTATAGAAGATAACCTCGCTGGTTTCTCGCATCTCTAAATCGATGAGACCGATTACGAAACAAGATTACCGGAAAAAGTACATTCGGAAAATAACTTACGATATACGTCTCCGTCCTTTGACGACGATGAAGATATAGTTCGCATGCTACTAGGCACGTGTGTATAAAACGGCGGGAACGACCTACCTTCGGACTACTTTATGGAATCTTTTTTAAAGCCCTTCATTTTGATACCCGACTCGAAGGATTTGGAAGAAAAAATATTTTTCATGTCACAATTTGGCGTCTAAAATCCGCCAGTTTGTTTTTGATTATTTTGTTATATACCCAGTGTCACTTGCGCTATCAAGACGAAGAACGATATCTCAGATATTATAATCAGTTAAGCTGTTTAGAAGTTATGGTGGCATAAAAAAACTCACAAACATACATACATAGCTGAACCATGAAAACATAACACTCCCTATTTTGGGCAGCCAAGTAAATAAAAAGAACATTGTCAGGCACGCGCATTTCACTACGACAGTTAAAAAAAGAAATGGTACTCGAATTAACGTCGTATCCCGTCATGTTTGTTCGATATAAGTATTGCAAAAATGTATTGGTTTGTTGATTACAAACATTCTAGTTATAATAATGTTATGTTTGCAATAACGCCTGCTCTCGCGGATAAAATTCGAGAAAATATTAAAGCTGCGTGATCAATTACAAATTACCAATTGCCAAATTGGCCTTTTTTGTAGTACAACGTAAGTTTCTTTCTTTATGCCTGAGGTTCGCCTTTGACCACTATATCACTTGATGGTAAGTGACGATATGGTCGAAGGTATTGTTTAGGCTAACCTAGAATTACTGGTTCTCAAGAACAGCTGCCAGAACACACCGTTAGGTGCTTGGCGACAGATTTTCTATTTGAGGGAGGTAGCTAGCCAGACGGGCATTCGCAAAATGCTCTACCGCCATGAGTTGATTAAGGGTGAACTGGCTGGTTAGTTCTCCATACAAACGTCGTAGGGTGATCACTCCCTTGTTTGAGGATTTAGGTGTACTCGAGAGTTACGAGCTTCGAAACATTTTCATATAAAGATTGCAAAGCTCATATCTTTCAACTTTATTATCGTTTAAAATTTCGTTTCGATACAAACCTAGACAATGACGAACTCAATCTATACTATGCTTATTTCTGGACCTAAAATATCAAACAAGGGAGTGATCACCCTACGGCGTTTGTGCGGAGAACTGACCGGCCAGTTCAACCTTAACTTTGCTGATCGGTTAAGAATAGTTAAGCAAACTTCGCTACAAGCGCTTCAAAAATAAGTTGAACTATAGATGTCACTCCATCCCAATACGATAGTTAAATAAAGAATGAGAGGAAAAATTGGAGTTATGAGTCATTGTCAATTTAGCTCAAGCAGTTAGAGTATACCCCGGCGGTGGATGGACGCGGGTTTGAATCCCGCACATGACTATAATTTTTTCTCTAGTAAATTTGTAATTTGGTAATGAGTGATTTAAGCTTTGATAACACACCACTAGATATTTCTAATGCAGCAGGACATTTCTAACCAATTATTAACAGAAAAGTCGAGAAAATAATATGAAAAGACGTACCAAGATTTCATGAATTGGAAATTATCAAAGTATGACATCATTTTCTGAACATGTGCTTTTAGTATATTTTCAAGAATTATCAGTATAATTCAAATCTTTATCCCTAAATATTACTATAAGCTATATTATTTTTTATTCAAGTGTATTTTGAAAATTGTCCGATCTAAAATGTAAATAATTATTACAATAAACAAGTCTAATATTAAATATACACAGTTTGTTTGTAAGTATAAGATATTCAGCAATTAAACTTTCCATGAATTTACACAGATAATTGTACACCACCCTACGGTTTCAAAACTTTTTATAGAGTTATCATATCATAAATCTACGAACGATCTGCGAATAAATAATTTATTGGTAGGTGTACCTATATAATGTGTTGTATGCAACTGTACACAATTATGTAATGACACATGTGATACTATTCTATTCCACACTCGTATGATCAACTCACATTCGCGTTTTATTGCGCCTCAATATACAACAGTTGCAATAATAACTATTGTGAGTAGGTACCTCAATATACAACAGTTGCAATAATAACTATTGTGAGTAGGTAAGCAACGGTTATTGTTGTAAAGTGTTATAGGTATTAAACATTCAGGAAAATACGCACAGTACAATACAATACTATAATGGCTTTTAATATTTAAATGCTAATTAGTTGTTACATTACGTACCTATAGGTACAAGTTGAGTTTCCGATAAAGTATTTAGTTTACCTACTACTTCTCGATAGTTATAAATTATAATATTATGCTAACAGAAAAAATGTTCATACATCCGTTTACGTTGAAATAAAATATTGAAGTACTTAGTAGAAATGAAAGGAATTCAATAAGAGATGCAATGCACACCATAAATGCTTTAAAATGAAACAAATATGAGCTAAAATGTGATTCTAACAGCTGCCACATCAAGCGACCATTTTGAAGTAAATACTTTTTATTATATATTTGACGGTTTGGTAACATGTAATATATTATTAAAATTCTCTTATATTTAAGGAAACTGATAAACTCTATATAGTGAGTAATCAAACACAAATTTAGAAAAGTCAGTGGTACAGTTACCGAGATATGCCGAAGGCCGCTAGACGTGCCATGGCGTCGCCCGGCCGCAGCGCGCGAGTCCGCCCGACGCGGGCGCTGACGCTGATACTCGCGCTCACCTTCGTGGACGGCGCGCTCCCCACGCAGCCAGGTGACAGCGGCTCCCAACCCATAGATCACTGCACGGCTCTACAAGGTAACATTATGAGATCTTCATATTATGCAACTCTATCGACCTACCTCTTAATTACCACTCAACACCACAAATATGCATCTCGTGGATGTTTTTGTTTCTCCGCTAAAAAATGCTGCTATTGGCTTCCCCAATCCTCAACAATACTAAAATATAGATAAAATTTAGATATATAGACATTAAAATATAATTCTCTATTTTATTACAATTAGAAGAAACACAGTGTTGTAAGGCTATGAATGATTTAAATATAATATTGTATTATCGTTCCGAATTATTTTTTATGTTTAAGTTTATTAAATATACTACTAGCTCTACCTGCGACTTTGTTCGCGGGTGCCGTACCTGCAGACTAACTATTCACATTTGAGCACTATTTATCTCATAATCAACTCTATGGTCTGCGGTGAAGCTCTCTTAGTAAAGCATAACTCAGAAAGGAGCTTTTTTACTTTTGGGATGAAAACTCCCGATTTGTATTTTCCAGAAGACAATAGTTCAGTAACTCAGAGAGTTCCTTCGCAGTTCGCACAATAAATGTTGAAGCAAAGTACCTATACTTTGTGCGTTTCTTTAGAATATCGAAATTAACGGCGACTTTTTTCCGAGGTTCTCCTTGTTTGGCGGTAGAACGAAAATATATTAGATTGTGCACTTCCATTGCACAATCTCCAAAATGTATCCGGCAAAATATATTTAGTTAAAAAAACTGATAGTGGCGAATGTTCCACATTTTAGAGTTTTATCTTAGCAAGCTTGCAAAACTAAATAAGGGTGTCGAGCTACCTGTGGGGTGCCCGGCACGGTGCCCGTGAGATGCCAGAATGCCCGTGGGGTATCGAGGTGCCGGGTTGTCCGTGGGGTGCCGGGTTGCCCGTGGGGTTCCAGGCTGCCCATGGTGTGCCGGGGTGTCCGTGGGGTGCCGGGCTGTCCGTGGGTATTCTAATAAATTAATATTGAAACTGGACTACGCGTTAATAAATTACAAATGCGTGTACATTTTGAATTTCATCCCTTTTCCCGAGGGAACCGTGCTGAATTTCGGGATAAAAAGTATACAATAACCTCCTTCGTAGTATGAACTCAAATAACGTTAAGTTTCATTGAATTTCATTCAATAGTTTTAAAGTGATGCGCGGTCGGGACACAGATAGACAGACAGACAGACAAAAAAAAACAATTTTTCGGATCAGTATCAGTATGCTCACACATAATTTTGTAAAATACCTGCGATTTACAGAATTTGATCTGTTACAGTTTTGTTTTTACTATAAGTTAGAATATGTAATCTATACTTATAATAAAAATGTAGCAGATACAATTCTGTACATGGCAGAGTTTACAAAAAAGTTTGAAAGCACTCTGTAGCTGACACTGATGCCAAAACTGTATCTATTTTTAATTTTTGTTTGTCTGTGTATATACACAGACAAATCGTGTTTTGGAGTGATGCGCGGATATCCGCGCATCACTCCAAAACACGATTTGAGTTCATACTACAAAGAAGGACATTGTATACTTTTTATCCCGAAATTCAGCACGGTTCCCTTGGGAAAGGGGATGAAAGTAAAAAAAGTACACTTAGTTGTAATTTATTAACGCGTAGTCCGATTTCAATTATAGTTTTTTTTTGTTAGAATAGTGGTACTTTTAAAATATCCCGTAAATATTTTATTTCAGTCATTGGGTTTGCAGTTCAGAAACTATATACATCACAACCTAAATATTTCGTTCCAAATAACTCGAAACCATGAACCATGTACAGAATTGAAACTGTTAAAGTTTTATTATAAGTATATATTATATTATATTCTATACTTATAAAAAACTGTTACAGACGCAATTTTGTACATGGCTTATATTTAAAAAAAAATTGAGAGCACCGTAGCTGATACTGATGCCAAAACTGTATTTTTTTCTTATCTGTCTGTCTGTCTGTATATCTGTGTCCCGGCCGCGCATCACTACAAACGAATGAATGGAATTCAATGAAACTTGCATGTGTGAGATTTGTCAAGATAGAGAGCATTTATATAATCTGTAATGTAGGCTCATTAAATTATAAGATGTTTTCAGGCGGTGATGCCATAATCTAGTCCTAGCTTAAGGTAAAGTAAATGAGTACTACTAGTTCAGTACTTAACTATCCCACTTACTAGGTTTTCTACACAAAAGGGAATCATAAGGATACTTCAAAAACAACGTTTATAGGAACACATAGAACACTTTAATAAGAATAATACATCATTAGGGTCACATGGATTACTTCAAAGGTAATATATTGTATAGTCACATTTCACAACGATAATACAACAAAAAGGGCGAATTTGGAAGCCAACAAACATAGACCCACACACAACACATGAATATCAGTTACGTTACATTAAATAATATAATACAGTACTTAACTCAATAAGTCTCGATGCAGCAGTCACTTGTGAAGAATAAAGAGGCTCAATAAGTTGAGACCTTGGTTTTATAGCCATGACTGGCGCCAAGTGTCTGTCGCATATATATTAAAGTTCCCGCCATATTTACCACAACCAATCAGAGACATGAAAGTTCCCTCCACAACGCATCAGCCAATCCGAAATAAGACAGGATGTTTCATCATTGGCTAGTTCAGAATGAACACAGATATAAGCATGATTTCAGTGTGGCGGTTATTAAAAATGTAAAATACCAACAAGTTTTAGGATATTCTAGGATTACAGAATGAGTAACTTCTCGTTACTTATTTACTTAAGATAATGTAAGCTTAACAAATATATGATTCTAACACGGCCATACTGACTGTACTTCGTCCACGAAGTACAAATATAACACCAGGCAAACTTCGCTTTAAAAAAATGATGTATAACTTAAAGTGATAATAGTATTTATGCAGGAAAGATTGTTACCGTGTATGGCAACCCACAATTATTTGCACAAAGCTTGCTTGGTAAAGAATTTATGTACAAAGTAATAAACAGAACGCTTAAACAGTCTTTGGTTCGAAGTCACCACAGAGAAAAACAGCTATCGATTATCTATAAAATCATTATCAAATGTTCATAGTACAGACCCACCAACTTATCTGCTCAGGTGGCAGAAAAAAGAACTACAACATTCCTTCAAATTGTGACAGTTTGTAGTTGATTTCCATGACCAGTAACGCCCTCGAAAACTGCACAGTTAAGTTGGTGGTACTATACAGATGGTGTATATATTTATTGGGGGTGGAGGGTAGATTATCTTTCTACGCGTAGACTGTTGTGACTTGCTATCTCTTGAAAAGAAAATAATATCATTGGAATGGAATCAAAATACATTCAATACATTTGTGAAAAAATGCAACATTCCCTTTTACTACGTTGTTATATTAAGTGTCACGAATAAATATTATGTGCAAGTACATAATTCGAAAAGTATTCCAGGTTTATGTACGTAGTAAATACTGATACTAAGAGTTTCGTAGATAGTTTCCAGTTTAAACTACATATTTGATAATATATTAAGCAATAGGGAGTTTAAAATTTGATTAGAACGACTGTGGTAAATTTCTGCAATGCAACTTTTAACTTGCTTAGTTATCAATTTGACGTTTTATCGTCCACGTATTTTTTAGACAATAACAAAATGTACCATTAAACATTGGACATATAACATTTGACAACAAACGTCTGGACCTTTTGACTTCAAGGCATAAGTCTTAACCATAAGGACAAAATTGGGTTTTCCTTTTGTGATTTGGACGTTTTTACGTCAGGGCTTAAGTATTTTATCCAGAATAATAGGATCATCATTTGTACACGTAAAACAACTTTTCTGATAACAACAGGCAGTCTACCTACATGTACTTATGTAGCAGTAAAAATAACACTTAAAATTCTCATGAAAAACCCTAATCATTTTAATAATTACCAGTTACCTAGACACGATGATTACATTCACAAGCCGCCATGTGAGACAACCATCGCCAAGTAAAAGGTCGACCGGCTTTTATCAAACAGTTTGCCATTTGAATAGACGTGCAGGTCGCATTCACTTACTGCTTGTGAGATCAACAAGCACCAATCAAATGGGTATGCAGTGTAATCAATTTAAACAGTAGTTGCCATTTGAATAGACATGCTGGTTGCATTCACACACTGCTCGTGAGATCAACCAGCACCAATCAAATAGGTAAGCAGTGTCTTTCTATTTAATATTTAATCTAGAGCATAAGTACATGTAGATATGAGTATTTTGATATTATCATTTTATGTGATGATAACTGATAATAGAACATAAGTAGTTTATTTCTACAATATGTAGGGTAGCATGTCATATTAATATTCTTAACTGAAACGTACATAATTATCGTATTTCTTGTTTCAAAACAATAGGTACAATCTATCATTAAATAAATTTTGTTCAAACACCCACTCTCGTGGCCAGTATCAATATATCCTTGTGAATTACAATATTTCATGATAAACCATCTATAGTCTACACCAATCAATAAACGCAGAGGTAAAACCCCTGTAAACTTCTGTATCGTTGCATAGATTGTTTGAACATTCCAGAATCCGTTCGGCTAATCTGACAATTTATAGAACATTCTACCTAATATAGAACATTCTACCTAATATAGACATACCGTTCCATCTAACCGTTACTACAAAGTGTTCCAGTAACAATCATATGTTTGTCAATTAGTAATTTCCGAAAAAGAGATCGATTATGGTTTGAGCTAAAGTTTGCGTGACAGTCAGTAATGACTTCTGAAGGGATGCCAAGTGCTAACATTTGTCATAGGTTATCTTCATATATATGTAGGATAAGACAACCTATGTATAAGAATTCAAAGTTTAAAGTGGATTTAATAAACAATACTTTGCGAAACCAACAATTAAAATATTTCTACCCATCGCCAGTTACTATATTATACAATCGAGTTGATTAGTGTGAAACAGTTAAGGAGTTTTCTTTATAGGATAAAATAACCCTTGCTTAGGACCCAAACTGCTTTTACAAATATCAAGCAAGAGCATAAGTAAATATACTATATACTTTGTCATGACTACTACTACTTTTATAGAATTAGCAATCTGTAGTGAATTTATTTAAACCCATAAGATCACTGAGCAAGTAATATTACATAAGATATTCTCAGATATTCAAAAACATTTCATATGTCACTAAGTTTTAAGGATCGCTTTTAAATAAAATTAAGAAAATTTTAAGCACAAGGTAATAGCGACATTAGTTCAGATATGGTTGTAACTTTGCTATTTATTGTTCGATATGCGTTTCCACATTTAGGTTTCTAGGTTTATAGAAATGTATTCTCAATTAATACCAATAGTCACTATATAAAATGAGAACATAGTTTGACTTTGAAGAAATCTAATTACGTTCGTCGTTATAATATGTACTTATTAGTGTGAATAATATAAAAAAATACACAATGACATAACAAGTTTCATAAACTTCCATTACATATGCTAGCAAACACTAATTCAATAAGGTTCAGTGAAAGCACCTTTATCTTGAGGGATATATGCAGCAAGAACCGTCAGTTTCAGATTTAAACGTTACAACATTGAGAAAATTTTCGACGAGGTTATTCTTCACATTGCCACTACACGGTTACAGGATTGTAATCATTATAAAACAGACCCTTTGGAGGGCTTTACCTGCTTTTGCCACTGTTATAATACTTGTCCAGATGAATTATTTCGCCAACATACCGATGTCAGTGAATAAAAACTCGGTGCCACTGCCGCTAGTATTCGATAACTCGCAACACGGTGTCGTCATCCTGTTGCCAGGTTGCAGCGACGGCTTCGCATACCGCGGCGTTCCACTGCCGCTAGTAGCAGATACGAAAACTGGGAACACGGTGTTGTCATCTTGTCGCCAGGTTGCAGCCACGGCTTCGCAACCCGAGGCGTCAAAGTCTTTGAGAGTAGTTGCATCGATTCTGAAACTAATAAAAGTGATTAAAAAAATGAAGGTAGGCAATCTGAGTGATCCCACTTCTGATGTGAGATTTGTCAAGATAGAGAGCATTTATATAATCTGTAATGTAGGCTCATTAAATTATAAGATGTTTTCAGGCGGTGATGCCATAATCTAGTCCTAGCTTAAGGTAAAGTAAATGAGTACTACTAGTTCAGTACTTAACTATCCCACTTACTAGGTTTTCTACACAAAAGGGAATCATAAGGATACTTCAAAAACAACGTTTATAGGAACACATAGAACACTTTAATAAGAATAATACATCATTAGGGTCACATGGATTACTTCAAAGGTAATATATTGTATAGTCACATTTCACAACGATAATACAACAAAAAGGGCGAATTTGGAAGCCAACAAACATAGACCCACACACAACACATGAATATCAGTTACGTTACATTAAATAATATAATACAGTACTTAACTCAATAAGTCTCGATGCAGCAGTCACTTGTGAAGAATAAAGAGGCTCAATAAGTTGAGACCTTGGTTTTATAGCCATGACTGGCGCCAAGTGTCTGTCGCATATACATTAAAGTTCCCGCCATATTTACCACAACCAATCAGAGACATGAAAGTTCCCTCCACAACGCATCAGCCAATCCGAAATAAGACAGGATGTTTCATCATTGGCTAGTTCAGAATGAACACAGATATAAGCATGATTTCAGTGTGGCGGTTATTAAAAATGTAAAATACCAACAAGTTTTAGGATATTCTAGGATTACAGAATGAGTAACTTCTCGTTACTTATTTACTTAAGATAATGTAAGCTTAACAAATATATGATTCTAACACATGCATGATTAGAGTTTATTTTACGAAGTAGGATAACTTATACTTATTAACCCGAAATTCAGCACGGTTCTCTTGGGAGAGGGGATGAAAGTCGAGATGAACACTTAGTTGTAATTTATAAACGCGTGGTCTGATTTCATACATTATTTTTTTGTTAGAATAGTGGTATTTTAAAAAATATCCCGTAAATATTTAAGTCATCGGGTTTGCAGTTCAAATATTACAGACATCACAACTTAAATATTTCGTTCCAAATAACTAGAAGCCCAGAATGTAGGAACCTTTTAACGTACGGCTCATCTTGAGCTGGTGTTTGCATTTTAACGTATAGATAAAATAAATACGTCTTGACAACAGACCTAAGTCATACGACTCCAAACGATTCGGGTTTCCCAAACGATAACACACAGTTTTTTCAATTTTAGCATGGTGGTAGGGCGTTTTGCAAATGCCCGCCTGGCTAGCTCAAGTAGAAAATCTGTCACCAAACACCTAACGGTGTGTTGCATCAGCTATCCTTGAGAGCCAGTAATTCTAGGTTAGCCTGAACAACATCTTCGACCACATTGTCGCTTACCATAAGATGAGATAGTGGTTAAAGGCGGCCAGCTATTAAAAAAATTAGTATTGTGTAGTCTACACTTCTTGGACCATCACCTCATCACCACCTAGGTATAAATAACAGAATACTTAATCGCGTGCTACTAAACTACAGAACATGAATAGGAAAAATTTGTTTGCAAGATTACATTACACAGTAGTACAAATATTCGTGGAATGGTCTTATGGAGTACATCAGTCATTGTAATCAGTCTGCATGCAGGCTTGCAAATATTTATACATGTTTGTCACAATAAAATACAAATTAAATATTGTCATAAAAACAATTACGCAAGAGCCAGTCACTTATGCATTTCTTATGTCCTTCTTATAATAAAAACTCTCTTGGAAGTTTGTTATACAAATATATACACATATTATACGCGCTTCTTTTATAAATATCTTTCCTACAACGAGGTTGATACATCAGGTTCACAAACTTTTCTTCTTCTGCTTCGCCTCTGATCCCGTAGAGTTCCAATTTATTTAAGAGCGTTTGGTGATGCACAAAATTGAATGCCTTGCTCATATCGAAGAAGATGGATATAACTGATGTTCCATTATTAATGCTTTCTGTAACATCTTTTACTAGGTTAAAACAGGCAAGTGTAGTAGAACTGCCCTTCCGAAAACCAAATTGCTCTTTTTGTAATATACTCGTATTGTGCTTTGTTAAAAATCTATTCAATCTATGCAGCATAGCCTTTTCTAATATTGTGGAAATAATTGGAACTATAGTTATAAGCCGAGAACTATTAGGGCCTGACTTGTCACATTTTTAAAATGTGGTTTCACATGGGATCAAATGTCAATAGAATTAGTAGGACAATGTCATATTATTATATTTAATTGTTTCAATGTCATTATTTGGGTTATTTCTATTAGTCGTAGATTAAATCACATTCCATATGTCTTAACTTTTATATATATCCATATTTATACGTATCGCGTTAGCAATATTTTGAGCTTTTTTAATACATTTTTGAAATATTTTATTGTGTTTGATTTTATTAAACGTTTTATTTCTATAATACAAGTATAAACAACGTTTCGTTTTACTCGCCCGCCTTAGGCCTTTCGATAACCAGCTTAGGTTTCCTGATTTGTTATCACGTTTAACTTTAATAGAAGGGAAACACAGATCATAAAATAGACATAATGTATTATAGAAATTGTCAAATGCATTTGACAATGTATTCGACTCTGAAACCTCAGAGAAAGTGAAGGAACATATACATTTGCGAAATTTCCTAACATTATCTTTACTATAACCGCGTGTATACTCAAACCAGCTAGTGAACACTTGACGCTTTTTTAGTTTCGTCATGTCCGTCTGTCTGTCTGTCTGTCCGAGGTTTTGCTAAGAGACCATATGTACTAGAAAGCTGCAATTGTGTAAGGGTATGTAAACTTATCACGCCGTCAAAGTGGTATGAGAAAATTGTGTTTTTTTTTTATGGTACTTCCCATGAAAAAATTCATGATGATAGTACAGTTCATGAACTTTCAAGGAAAATTATAGCGGTTAAGATAACTTTTTTACTTTAGCAGTAATAGTCGTTGAACTTGGGTATTAGATAATTTTGCACCAAATACAAAATGCTTAGTATAAATCCTTTAAGGTTACTAAGATTATTAAATTTATTACTGGAAGGACTAGAATCGGTATAGATAGTTATGTACGATAGGAAGGGGTGGAGGGGGAGAGGGGGGGGTTGTAGCATCCTCCCAGAGGGGTGGGGGATTACGGAAACTATTTTTTTTTAAATAATAATAAAAAATCAATGTATCTTCCTTCATACATTAGAAAGACTTTAGGTATGGTATATATGTATATATTTTGTGCAATGAGGAGGAAAGAGGGCAGAATATTCCCCATTGATGGGAGGGGGTTACAGAAACCTATAGTTTTTTTTAATACTAATGAAATTTCTCAAAATCAGCTTCTTCTTCATGAAAATAATTAATCATAAATCACAAGCACGAAAACGTCAACAAAAAATGACTAGGCTAAGAGACAAATGTCCTATTAGAAGTAAAGTAATTCTAATGCATTACAGCTCCGGCGCTGTGGGTATGCAGCTTTAGTCTTCTTGCAACCTTATCGCAGTGTACTCGCTACACCTTCGCAGTATACTTGCGCCGCTCCCTCTCCGCGTCTCTGGCTTATAAAAAACACTCACAGCTAGTGACTCAGTAGATATTAGTAACAATTACTCGAATCACTTCCAATCAGTATTTGAACCCTCAACTCTTACCGACGGTTATTCAAATTCAAATTCATATATTTCGGACAACAATAAATCCATTTTCTTAGCAGCAATATTAAAAACTACATATTAAAGTTAGTATACTCGTACACACAAAATTAAAATTAAATAAAAATATTATTACTAAACTACTACTAAAGTAACACTTACTTAAATAAGATATCTCATGCGAACGCTTATTATGGAAAGATTGGTTGTCTGACCAACGTTCTCACAAAATGCTTTACAAAGGGAAAACATGGATTGTCCACCACCGTCCTCAGGATGCTGTTGTTACTATCACGCACTCGTCTCATTAATGATGCTACCTTCTTTCTCATAATTGCTTGAAAGACATCAGTCTGAGTCTGAACAAACATTTCTGAGGCGCTACAACAACGGGGTAGTCCAACACCATCCTAAAGACGTTATTGTACAGAACTCGTAGAGCATCCAGCGACTTTTTCGTATAGTTGACCCATAGACCACTCGTGTAAAAACCTTGACAATATGCCTTAAAAAGGGTGGTTTTAACTTGTTCAGTACAACGGGCAAATCTACGAGCCAACATATTACCTCGGACCGCCAAAGCCCTACGCTCTCTCTCTCTATGTCTACATTATCCTTTAGGTCGCTGGTAAGGAAAAGCCCCAAGTACTTAAACATCGTAACATGCTTGATGTTCAAGCCGTTTAAGGTAATTGGAAGTACAATTTCGGGATACCTACCAGCGGCCCCAAAGACCATGTACTCACTTTTATTTGCATTGTAAAGGAGTCCATGCTCTGTTGCATAGGACTCATATACTTCCAACATCTTTCCAATAGCTCCCGCAGTCGGGCCCAGCAGCACCATGTCAGCTAATATTATTAATACTAACCCCTCCCACCCGACATCCGACACGCATGCTGCTGAGCCCGCCTATGAGGTCATTCACATACAGGTTGAAGAGCCTAGGAGAAGTCAACCCTCCTTGCCTTACTCCACACTCCAACCTGTATGATTCAGAAAGAGTGTTTGACCACTTGACATTATTTATTTGGTTATTGTACCAATACATAAATATATGGAGTTGGAGTGGCGTCACGGACGATTTCACAGCGGTGTGTGTGTGATTGTTTTGCTATCTTTTAAAATATAAAACCCCTTTATTCAAGCTTTGAGAAAGACTTTATTGTGTGCCTAGACGTATGATTCAACTGTGTCAGTGTTTGCGTGTACTGGTGCTACGGATTTGGTGAATAATCAGTAAATTTATTTGTGCCAAATCAACACTACTGCACGGAAAAAAAGGATCTCTTTGGCCAAGAATTTCAATATTCTTAGAATAATTGTTTAAAATCAAGTAAATATTTGCTTTACATAAGTAAATTATCTTAATCTAAAAAACACAGTATTCTTAAATGAAAAATAATATATTCTTGCATTTAATTCTTGATTGAAGAAAGATTTATTGGTTCAAGAATTTTTATTTATCAAACAAAGAAAATATCTGGTTTTGACTGAACAATTTTTAAACTTTATAAATCAAGATAATATTATCTTCTTCCAAGATGATATTTTACTTAATTTGAGACAAAACGATTATTCTTGACTGAAGAAATAAAATAACTTTGTTGAAGAAATGTTTACTCATTCTAAGAAATTGACAATTTCGTTTCGAAATCTAGTTATATTTTGTAACTCAAGAACGTTATAATATTTTTAATGAAGACTTGTTGTCTTATTTCAAGAATTTGGTTTACTTGAACCAAATAAATAAGAGTATTTTGGCACAAGATTCAAATTATTGTCCGTCCAAGATTGTGTGTGCTCGATTTGAGAATATGCCAATCTTATTTCAAGAAACAGTTTATTTCAGCTGAAAACTATATAATTACTCAAATTGTTAACAGTTTTTCTCAATCCGAGATGTAAATTTACTTGATCCAAATAATTTCGTGTATTTTGAAACGAGATTCAATACATTCTTCGTTCAAGATTGTGTGTGATTGATTTGAGAATATCCCAAGCTTATTTCAAGAAATAGTTCATTTCAGCTGAAAACTATATATTTACTCAAATTCTTAACAGTCTTTCTCATTCCAAGATGTTGATTTACTTGATTCAAATAATTTCGTGTATTTTGACACGAGATCAATACATTCTTCGTTCGAGATTGGGTGTGCTTGATTTGAGAAGATGCCAATCCTATTTCAAGAAAAAGTTTTATTCAGCTAAAAACTATAATATTTACTCAAATTCTTAACAGTTTTTCTCATTCCAAGATGTTGATTTACTTGATTCAAATAATTGCGTGTATTTTGACACGAGATTCAATACATTCTTCGTTCGAGATAGTGTCGCATGATTTGACAATATGCCAATCTTATTTCACGAAAGAGTTCATTTCAGCTGAAAACTATATATTTACTCAAATTCTGAACAATTTTTCTCATTCCAAGATGTTGCTTTACTTGATCCAAATAATTTAGTGTATTTTGACACGAGATTCAAGACATTCTTAATTCGTTCAAGATTGTATGTGCTTGATTCGAGGATATGACAATCTTATTTCAAAGAAGAATTTACTACAAATGAAAACTATATAATTTTTTAAGTTTAAAAAAAAACTCTTTCCAAGATGTTGATTTACTTGATCCAAATAATTTCGTGTATTTTGACACCATACCAATCTTATTTAAAAAGAGTTTATTTCAATATTATTATGTTTGCAATAACGCCTGCTCCGTAGATTACATTACAAAATTACAAATTTACGAGAGAGAAATATGGCCTTTTATTTAAAGGACGGCAGATATTACCTAGTACTTACTTAAATAGGTACTTAATTAACCTAGTTATACAGACTATAGATAAAGGTGGTCTGCATCTTTTTTGGAAGCTGGTAAAATAGGACTATTTAATAGTTGGTAGGTTAGTACGTATTGTACCGACTGTGGTGATCGAGGTTAAAAGATAATTGAGATCTGTGAGTGAGTGTGGCAGAGGAAGACAGGGCCGCAAAACTGCTTTTCTTGACCCAAGAATGCTAGTCTTCCTCAACCTCAAGACTTGAGCTGCACAACAGTTTGTAGTAATAATTTATCTCGGAAGACTGCTTTTCTTGACCCAAGAATGCTTGTCTCAACCTCAAGTCTTGAGGTTGCCAGCAGTGTTGCCAGTGTGGGTTTAAAAGGGTACGTATACAGACAAGGAGAATGGGTTTAAAAAAATCCTGGCCAAGTGCGAGTTGCGCTGTGACGGTATGCCGACTCTCATTAAATTTGATTTTGGGACCAAAAATTCGTGTTTTATTTTATTCATTTAGGATTCATATAGCTTTAATACATGTAACGTAGGAAAAAGGCAAAACAAATCGGTACTTAAGTACCTACTGAGCTGATAAAGTGGATTGGGCGAGTAGAACTATGATTCACGATCAGATTTTCATGGTCAGACTTTCTCAAGTTGTGTTGGTCAATTTCATGCATAAATATAAATCATTATTTTATAATTTTGAGTGTTTCTTTTAGAAGTCTTTTTTACCCGACTGAAACTAAAAAGTCTAAAATAAAAAAAACTACAGTCGGGTTTTTTTAATGAATAATTTTATTTTACATCACCGTTTTATTTCCAAGTCTTAATTTTTCAGGAAAAACTGGAATATATCGTTGTTATTAATAGTTAATAGTTTGTTGTAAATATTTTAAGATTTCATTGTAAGAATGAAAGATTTTAAGTTTTATGTAACTACGGATTTCTCCCTTGAGGTCAGTTTGGTTTCAGACATTTTAATTATTCTAACATACGCTAGAATTTCTCTAAGGTTTTGAGATGAGAAGCCAGGTCGTCAAACTTACACATATAAGTATCGTATCTTGAATACTACTGAACTAATTTGCTGAAACTTGCAATATTCCCGAAATTGAATTAAACGAAAGCCGATAAAAAAACGGTACAATCCTACTGACATACACCTATTAATATTTTATATTTGTTTGGAAGCCTTTATTCATTATTAAAATGTGAATATTTTGCAGTTCCAATAATATTACATACGTATACGTGTCTGCTAACCTTCTTTTTTAAGTCGATACTTAATAAGTTTGTTATTATGTTTAACTAATGAAAGGACATATTTAACCAAACTAAGTGATTCTGAAGCACTAAAATTGCACATTTGAAAGGGTCTTATTAATTGACCTAGCAGTGTGATTGTGGCGTTTGGCGTTAATCATCGCTCTGAGATCTAATTTGCACAGTTTAAAAGTTTCTTTCATTTGAATATGATCTTCCTATAATGTGCAAAATACAATAATAATAAAACACAAGCAAAAAGACTGATTTTACGTTTAGTTTACTTTCAAAGCGCGCTATGTTTGATTGTCACATGAATTTATTAAGAAAAAAGCTTCGTAGGATAAAAGGCATAAGTTATGCTTCAATTAGGTGGTGAAAGTAATTCTATGGAAGCTAAGGAAATAACACAAAGAGTTACGTTTTTCAACTCCTTATATAGCTTACAATGCACTTGTGCACTTTTAGAAACAGGTTTATAAAAGTTTAATGCTTATAAATATAGATTTGACTAGGTGTATTTGTATACCTATACATTTATTTAACACTAGCTGTACCCGCGACTTCGTACGCGATTGCCGTACCCGCAAACTAATTATTCACATTTGAGCACTGTTTATCTCATATTAAGCAACGTTGTGGTCTGTGGTGAAGCACTCTTAGTAAAGCATAGCTCAGAAAGGAGCTTTTTACTTTGGGTTTGATAACCCCCAGCTTGTTTTTCCGACCGAAGACAGTAGTTAAGTAACTCAGAGAGTTCCTTCGCGGTTCACACAATAAATGTTGAAGCAAAGTAGGTACTTTGTGCGTTTCTTTGGAATTTCGATTATAAAACGATATCTTTTTGCCGAGGTTCTCCTTGTTTGGCGGTAGAACTAAAATATATTAGATTGTACACTTCCATTGCGCAGTCTCCAAAATGTATCCGGCAAAAGATAGATAGTTAAAAAAATAGAATGTTCAAGATTTTAGAGTTTTATTAGCAAGCTGGCAAATCTAAATAAGGATGCCGAGATGCCCGTGGGGTGCCAAGCTAACCATGGGGTGCTGGGCTGCCCGTGGGGTGCCGGGATGCCCATGGAGTGCCGGGCTGCCCGTGGGGTTCCAAGCTCGCTCATCACTATTCTAACAAAAAAAGAATAGTGGAAATTGGATTACGCGTTCATAAAGTACAACTAAGTAACATTTTGACTTTCATCCCCTTCCCGAGGGAACCGTGCTAAATTTCGGAATAAAAAGTATACAATAACGTTCTTCGTTGTATGTACTCAAATCGTGTTAAGTTTCATTGAATTCCATTCAGTAGCCCATGGGGTGCTGGGCTGCCCGTGGGGTGCCAGGCTGCCCATGGGGTTCCGGGCTCACTCATCACTATTCTAATAAAAAAGAATAATTGAAATCAGACTACGCGTTCATTAATTACAACTAAGTAACATTTTAACTTTCATCCCCTTTCCCAAGGGAACCGTGCTGAATTTCGGGATAAAAAGTATATAATAACCTTCTTCGTAGTATGTACTCAAATCGTGTTAAGTTTCATTGAATTCCATTCAGTAGCCCGTGGGGTGCCGGGTGGCCCGTGGGGTGCTGAGCTGCCGGTGGGGTTCCGAGCTCACTCGTCACTATTCTAACAAAAAAAAAGAATAATTGAAATCGGACTACGCGTTCATAAATTATAAATAAGTAACATTTTGACTTTCATCCCCTTTCCCGAGGGAACCGTGCTGAATTTCGGGATAAACAGTATACAGTAACCTTCTTCGTGGTATGAACTCAAATCGTGTTAAGTTTCATTGAATTCCATTCAGTAGCCCATGGGGTGCTGGGCTGCCCGTGGGGTGCCGGGCTGCCCATGGGGTTCCGAGCTCACTCATCACTATTCTAACAAAAAAGAATCTTTGAAATCGGACTACGCGTTAGTAAATTACAACTAAGTGTACATTTTGACTTTCATCCCCTTTCCCGAGGGAACCGTGCTGAATTTCGGGATAAAAAGTATACAATAACCATCTTCGTAGTATGAACTCAAATCGTGTTAAGTTTCATTGAATTCCATTCAGTAGTTTTGGAGTGATGCGCGGTCGGGATACAGACAGACAGACAGACAGACAGACAAAAATTAAAAAAAATACAGTTTTGGCATCAGTATCAGCTACAGAGTGCACTCAATTTTTTTTTGCAAATTATCTTCAATGTACAGAATTGGACCTGTTACAGTTTTATTATAAGTATAGATATAAAAGAAGTTTATAAACCTACAAATTGTAAAGCTACGTAAACATTATACGTTTATTTCAAAATTGTAGCTTTCTAAGGAAAATAACGTAACTTTTGAGTAAGAAGTCCTGGCAGCATTGGAATCCGCCTCTTTCAGACATTTAAATTTTTGCGTTATTTTTCGATTGGACGACGCGAAGTGCGCACTATTTGTCTTCGTGTATAAAATAACTGTTGTTGGAGTTTACATAAATTTGAACTGAAGACCTTCTGATATCCTGGACTTCGGAGAAGATGTTGTAGATAGCTTTGCAAGTAAGTTTTACCATGATCCAAGAAAACATTGTGAACTTACCTACAATTATTTGTAAAACTCATACTGTGACTAGATCTTCCATTTTATGATACGTAACTAGTTATAATATGTACTAAATGTGAGATAGTGTTCAAATGCTAATCGGCAATAAAAAGCGGCCAAGTGCAAGTCCGGTATCTGTGTATTATGGTTCTGCATTGTATTAACCCGAGAGAAAAACGGTGGGTTTGTTTTATTTAGTCGGTTAATTCCTGTAACAAATATGAAGATTATGTGACTACGACTGGTTATTATAATGTAATATTTTACATAAATAATATAATTATATTTGCAATCATACATACACATTCTTTTTTCTGAATAAATATGTTGTTGTGATATTAGCTTTCCGAATAGTTGTTAGATTAGTTTTTGGTTTGAAAGAATGGGATATATTAATATCACGACTCCCCCCGTGGGGTGCCGGGTGAGAATTGCATCTCCCCATATCATCCCGTGGGTGTCGTAAGAGGCGACTAAGGGAAAAATACTGGAAGGTGGGCAGCAGCGCCTTCTGAAGAACTACCAACTTACACTGCTATCCCCAAGCCGCCTGCCAAGCGTGAGGATTATGGCAAATCCCCCTTAATAGGGGAGAGAGGCTGTGTTCAGCAGTGGACGATCCGGCTGATACAGTACAGTAATATCACGACTGACTTATGTGGCTCTTTGTAGGTGTAGTTCAGACAAATTAATTAAAAAACTCAAGTACATACTCGTGATAATTTCTATTTAAAACATTTTGTACTGCTGTGTGTAGGTATTCAGCAGTACAAAAAGTTTTAAATAGAAGTTACCACGGGTACTTGAGTTCTTTTAATACAGTGGCATCTCTGAAACAGTAGAACATAAACCAAATTAAACCAATCCCTAAAGTATGTCACAATCTATCTACTTTGACATGATTTGCCTCCAATTCATTTGATAACATTAAAAATAGCCAGATCTCGAAGAGATAGTTTCCTTTAGGTAAAATGTGTGTGAAATGCTCACATGCAGTTGCTTGCAGTATAGTAGCTACCTTCACAGGCAGATTGTGGTTTATTTACGAAAATCACTGTTTTTCTTATTTTAGGATTGCATAAAGATGATATAATTTCTTTTATAATCACTGATGAACCATGGGAAGATTTTATCAACAAATGGAAAAATACCTGCGAACTCCGACTGTTATTAGAATACAAAACTGCTCGGCCAATATTGAGTGATACTAGAAGTGGTGTTTTGGTAAGTAATCAAAAAACTGTATGTATGACGTCAGAGACTGCCAACCATTCCAACACGTATCAAACCCCATGATTGTAACAAACACATTTTGCATGGTGGTAGGGCATCTTGCGAATGCCCGCCAGGATAGCTACCACCTTCAAGTAGAAAATCTGTCTGTCTGCCAAGCACCTAACGGTGTGTTCCAGCAGCTGTCTTTGAGAGCCAGTAATTGTAGGTTAGCATGGACAACATCTTCGACTACATCATCACTTACCATCAGGTGAGATAGTGGTCAAAGGCTAATCTATAAGGCATAATAAATAGCTTAAACTAATTTTGAATTAATAGTAGCTTATTCTCTTATTACTAGTCAACTATTTCAACATGTTATAATGTAATATCATAAATTATTATTATTCTATTTGAGATTAACTACTGACATCTATAACAATAGTCCCCTATATTGTTTCGTATTGGATTACCTGAAACTAAATAACATCACCTAAACCTCTTATGTTTAAATTTTTTTTTTTTTAATGTAATTCATTCATTCATTATGTCATTTTAATTTTGGGATACCTGTCCTAAATCAATGACTCACTCACTGACGCTCCTCACCTATTTTCAGATTCATCTAGACTTTGATGCAATACATCCGGGAAGGTCAAATATGTTCCACCTTCTATGGAGTGTATTCATAGAAAAGATCACAGAATTAAAAATAAACGTACATTCAAAAGAAGAGACTGCGCCTTTATTCGAAAAATTGAAAGCAAATGAAATAAAATAGTTTTATAATAGAATGTTTTAAGTTCCTCTATTTTAAGATGATGTTTTGTACAAATTATTGTATATGTTGCATGGATATTGTAAAAGCCGGTATCACAAAATGCTACCGTGTTTTTTTGTGTTATGTTTAATTTTCCGAGTGATATGTAATATTTGAGTAGCAATTTACTGGACAATCATTTACTGGACACAATCAGGGATATTTTATATAAACTTTTGGTAGATCAGAACCGACACGGCCCTCGTTAAGTTGTTATTCATAGGTAATTATTATGTTTTTATTGTGATATAATAAATTACAGTGGACCATATCGATTCTGAGTGAACCTCGAACGTCTATATCGAGTTAACCGCTTTAATCAAACGGTAAAATGTTTGCTTTCGTGTACACATAGAGCTATAATACATATATCTACTGATTGTGTCCTGTGAAATTATAATTTAAGTACTAGAAATTGACGTGTGATATTTTATGAAAATTTTCCATTGACATGCCAGTATGTAAATAATAATATTGCAGACTTAACAATATCATGTAACAAATGTAAATTTACTTGAAACGTGCAATGACACATCAACCTATACTTATAGTCAAGTTTTATATATCTAGGAGATTTAATTTCAATAAATATATGATCCACCTTGTTTTCCAGAAACGTTGCATTTAATTTATAGTCCAGTACCTACCTGTACGATTTATGTTTCATACTAAAACATTATAGTCATATATGTAGGCATGTACTATTCTTAGCTAAAAAGGTACACGTTAAGGGCATATGTTAATAGTAAAACAATATGTTAAGACATAATAAACACAAAGTATTGTATGCAGAAGAAGTGATTTTGTATACTTATCTATATTTTATGATACAATATGTGTGTATTTCAGACTATATAATTAATCTTAAGAAATAATTTTAATATTTTTTCTAAAAATAAATTTGTTTAACTTAAACACCAATATTTTCAGTATTAGAAGGTTATTGAAAAAATACATTGTATTAGTATAAAACAATACAGTTTTGCCGTAATACAAGTACCTTCTATATTTAATTCTAGTATGAAATATATCTTCATCTAAAAATGTATTGTGTTAGTATTAAACACACAAGTCTTTTCTAGAAACAATTATCTGTTGTCTAAGAAAATAAGAGGCTTCATCTAAGATTACATTGTTTTTGAATGATGCCTACGAGTCTTGTTTGAGAACAAATATCACTTCAGCTAAGAAAAGTAGAGGCTTCACTTAAGTATATATTGTGTTAGTATGAAACACGCGAGTCTTATCTAGAAACAATTATCTCTTCCTCTAAGAATATTAGAGGCTTCACCTAAGATTACGTTGTTTTAGAATGAAACAAACGAGTCTTGTCTGAAAACAAATATCACTTCAGCTAAGAAAAGTAGAGGCTTCACCTAAGATTACATTGTTTTAGAATGAAACATACGAGTCTTGGCTGAAAACAAATATCTCTTCAGCTAAAAGTAGTAGAGGCTTCTTCTAAGAACGCATTGTGTTAGAATGAGATATAAGAGTCTTGCCTTGAAACAGACAAACTTTCGTCCAAGAATAGTAGAGGTTTCCCCTAAGTATACGTTGTTTTACTATGAAACAAAAGAGTCTTGTGTGAAAATAAATATCATTTCAGCTAAGAAGAAAGAATGTTAGAATGAAACATGTAAGTCTTAGCTGGAAACAGATGTCTCTTCAGTTAAGCATGCATTTTGTTAGTATGAGACATACAAGTCTTGTCTAGAAACAGATCTATCTTAGTCTCAGAATAGTAGAGGCTTCACCTAAGATAACACTCTTTAAGAATGAAACACACGAGTCTTCTCTGAAAACAAATATCTCTTTAGCTAGGAGCAGTCGAGGCTTCTCCTGAGAATGCATTGTGTTGCTATGAAACATACGAGTTTTGCCTAGAAAATTACATCTCTTCGTCCAAGAATAGTAGAGGCTTCACCTAAGAATACGTTGTTTTAGTATAAAACATACGAGTCTTGTGTGAAAATAAATATCACTTCAACTAAGAAAAATAGAGGCTTCACTTAAGATTACATTGTGCTAGTATGAGACAAACGTGTCTTGTCTGAAATAAGTCATCTCTTCAGCTATGAATAGTAGAAGCTTCACATAACAATACATTGTTTTAATAAGAGACGTACTAGTCTTGTCTAGAAACATATATCTCTTCAGCTAAAAAAAGTATGGTTTCACCTAAGAAAATATTTTCTCAGTATGAAACACGTGAGTCTTGTATTTAAGATAAAGAATGTTTAAAAGAAAATAGAATAATTATTGTCTTGGCTGTTTATTCTCTAAATAAGACAAAACACATTCTTAATACAAATTTTCTAAATTCTTGTTTCAAGAACGAATGTCTTGTAAGAAGACAATAAAACTGAAACAATATTTTACTTATTTCGAGAATATATTGTTTCCGCCCATATATGAAACTACATTTGTCTTGACCAAGTCGATATTGTCTTGATTTAAGATATCTTTTTTTTCCGTGTGGATACAAAACATTTTACTAAAGTGGGTATATTCAATATATCACGTCTTGCTTTGCGACATCTAGCGGCTGTGCTCTGTACTACCAGTAAACTTTCCTGGGTCTGGGTTGGGATTTGAATATTGGAGGTTCGACACATATAGCGATGACGAAGAAATGCAACGCGTGCGGTCGCTTTACAAACGCAGGCGACCGTATTAGCTGCTCTAAATGCGCCTGCTTATTTCATAGGGCTTGTGTCAATATACCTAAAGATGCACAGGTGGGGCTAGCGTGGCTATGCCCGGGATGTAAGTCACAAACACCACGCAAGGATAATACGGAAAGTGTAGTGCGGGGTGAGGGAGCCGATTATGGCTCCACACAGACCATTCCGACGTCAGTGAATGACAAGTCCGGACAAATTTTGCATGAGATTATGCTGATGCGCCAGGAAATGAAATCGTTTAGAGATGATTTTAACAATTTACAGGAGCAATTAGGCGTGCTTCAAGGCGTTGTAGAGGGATACGGAAGTCGAATGGACAGTGTGGAGAAGCGACTCATGTGCTTGGAGAATAGGGGTTCAGTAGTGCAAGCAAGCCCCGAGGTATCAGGCTTACTGTCCACCATTGAACAGCTAAAAGCTGATATCAATGATCGGGAGCAGGATTCGATTCCGGACCGTCGAAATCACAGGTCTCCCTGAGGAGCAGGGTGAGAATGCGGGACATCTCATACGCGTCCTTGCAGAAAAGTTAAGCGTGTCGTGCGAGGAGCGTGACTTTGTGTCGGTGGAGCGGGTGGGCATGCGCCGTCCGCCCTCTAACGGTGAGCCGTCCAGTGCTTGGCCGCGGCCATGGCCGGTAGTCGTCCGACTGGCGTGCAGACAGCTTCGTGACGCTTTATAGCAAGCCGTGCGCGTGCACCGCCACCTTACTTCAAAGAGCATGGGACTCACTGCTGCCCCAGCAAGGTTGTATGTCAACGAGCGCTTATCAAAACACAACCGGATGCTTTTTTTCAAGGCGCGCGAGGAAACACGATCTCGCGGCTAGAAATATGTCTGGACCAGAGGCGGACGTGTTTTCGTCCGCCGCGAGACGGGAACGGCGTCCTTCCGGGTGCGGTCGGAGGTGGACCTCAGAAAAATATTTGGTGGCGAAGCGAGCGACGTTATGAAGGCGGTAGCGTAGGAAAATTCTCTCTGAAGCGAACTAAAAAACATCAGTAATGCTAAATCAAAATTTTATAAATCATGCATAACTTTTACAATGTTCACAATTTACATAATGGTTAATAGTTTTGTTATTTATTTATTTATTTGATTAAAACGGTATACCAATTACATTAATTAAACATGCACACATTCAATATAATTCATTATAAATTAAATTTTACAAATATTATATCAGATATTACATTATATTTATACATTAATGAAAATAAATTAAAAACACGATTATACAATGGCAATGAAGCATTAATACAAGTGAAACCTCACGCAGACCCACTCACTCATCCACTCAAACACCACGTTCACAAAACCTTCGACATACAAACTATATATCCTTCCATTCATCCGCAAACAAATCACTTTCAGGGTAGGTCTCCAATAGATTGTTGAGTGCCGAGAGGGTACGTGGTATTGGAGAGTTTTTATGGGCCACGGTGCTGAAATTAGGTACCGCAAAAAGTCGGTGCCTTCTGTTTCTCAGATACCTGTCAGGGGTATAAAGTCGACACAGCTCGTCACTCAGGCTCGGTGCATCTATGATTCCCGTTAAAATCTTACAAACAGTAACGATTTGTTAGTTTTTCCGGCGGACTTCGAGAGAGTTATAACCCAAGCAACCCAACAAAAAACTGGTGGGATACAAATAAGGGTAGTAACCATACTGCCGCTTTTACAAGGTCCTTAAGAAAGCCTTCTGTACCTTCTCCAACAGCAGCGCATAGGTTGTTTCATGAGGATTCCAAACGCATGCACTGCTTTCAAGCTTAGATCGCACAAGTGAATTGAACATTATCCTGATAATATCATCATTTTTATAGTCACGTGTGTTTCTCAGGATAAAGCCAAGCCGCCTAAAAGACTCCTTTGCCAATATTTTAATGTGGTGATGAAATGTGAGCTGACTGTCAAATGTGACACCCAAGTCCTTCATACATACAGTTCTAACTATGAGTTGATTGCCTAATTTATAGTCATAAGTGCATGGTTGGGTACCACATTCGACCGAAAGTCATAACGAAGCATTTATTGATACTAAACTCCAGTCTATTTTTCAAACTCCAGTCATGAATAGCGTCTACGTCGTTTTGGAGGGCAAAGCAATCGGCGTCCGATCGAATATCCGTAATAATCAGTAATATCGTATATCCGCCTTAAATATAAAATATGCCTATACTGGAAAAATACACTACCACATAGCCTTTGATAATAGCAATTCATTGAACTACATAGTATTCTTTTCTAATTATATTATTTGCTATATAACTAAAATATATTGGAAGCTTCGATATGACAAGCTTAATTATGTAGCTTACTCTAGGCATGTCATTTCTTATTGTATTTGTTGTTTACCTGCTTATAGTCATAATGAAATATTGGTGATTTTTTTTCAACGCGTTGTGGCGTCATTGTTTAATCTTGTTAGATATATATTACTACTTTTATAATGGCTGTTAAAAATCTCAAAGTTGGATTATACAATGCAGGTTCCCTTGGCACCAACGATGACAACGTCATAGCGTCGGTTACTAGGAGTGGTGTACATATTCTAGCAGTGAACGAGACCTGGGTTCGCGCGGGTGAGGAGGGGCGCGCCCCATTGATCCCTGGGTACCGGTTGAGACACACGCCGCGACCGTGCGGGTCTCGATCTCGTGGTGGTGGCGTGGGTTTCTATATCAAACAGGGTATCGTGGTGCGGGCCTGGCGTCATCCGGTTGACCCAATTTATAGTGAAGTTGAACAAATGTGGCTCACTGTGAATCTTGACGGAAAAAAGTTGATAATCGGAACGGCTTATCGGCCAAATTGGATTAACAAATACAAATACAAAATATTTATTTCGGTAAAATTAATCTAATTTACATTTTATATATTTTGAAACTCTCTTTTAAGTATTGACATACCTGTGTTAGAGGGTCTCGCTCTTCCGTATTAAGGTAATTGTGATTAAGTAATAAATTACATAGGTATTAAAATTAACGTTGATTTATTTTTTGGAGCTATCACAGACTCCATTAGTTCGATTCCAAAATATGATAACTTGATTTTATTGGGTGATTTAAATATCAATTATTTAAATAGTTCTGACAGTAACACAAATAAATTTTTATTCTTTCATCATGTTTTAACCTGGAACAGGTAGTTAATGAACCTACTCACTTCACTAAAACCAGTCAAACACTAATTGATGTTGTGTGTACCGATATGCGTATACAAAAGATAAATTTGGAACTCGAAGGAACACTTTTTGGTCATTGTCTTATAGTTTGTGAGTTTAATATTAAATGAATAAAAGCTGCCCCACGTGCTATAACTTATAGACCTAAGAATAAAATCTGCATAGATCATTTTAACTATGATTTGCAGTCTATTAGATGGGATATCATATCTGAGTTTTCCGATATTAACGAAATGGTAATAGTATTTAATCAGTGCGTCTTAACTCTTTTTGATATCCATGCACCAGTTATATCAGTAGTCGTCAGAGATCGTTCTTATCCTTGGATCACAGATACAATTAAGATCATGATGAAACAACGTGATGAGGCTGCAACAGAATACCACAGAACTAATTCCGATATCAAAAAACAATATTACAAATCATTAAAATCGACAGTAAATCAAGCACTTTTTCATGAAAAATCGGCCTATTTCAAACAGAATATAAATAATAACATTGGAAACTCTAAGCAACTTTGGAACAATCTTAAAAAAACTGTATTGCGTAAAAGTGATACTGAATTACCTTCTTTTTTCAATAACCCCGATATTGTAAATAAAAACTTTTAAAAAATGGGAAGACATAGATGCTGACTACAGCTATACGGACGTTCAGCTCCACCGGGTTTTGGGAAAAAAAAAAAAACTTTTTAAGCATACCAGGTAGTTCTTATACTACTATTTCATACTTAACTTTTTTTGAGCATCATAGGTTTAGTAACTCAGTGTTCCATATTGAACAAATTAGTATTGACAGACTTATTAAAATAATCAGTAGTATAAAATCGAATGCTGAAGGCTCTGATGGTATTAGTTTGGATATGGTAATAATTACTTATCCGGCAAAAGATAGATGGTAAAAAAACTGATCGTGACGAATGTTCCAATTTTAGAGTTTTAACTTAGCAAGCTGGCAACTCTAAATAAGGATGCCGAGCTGCCCGTGGGGTGCCGAGCTGCCCATGGGGTGCTGGGCTGCCCGTGGGGTGCCAGGCTGCCCGTCGGATGCTGGGAAGCCCTTGGGGTACCGGGCTACCCTTGGGGTGCCGAGTGGCCCGTGGGGTGCCGTGCTGCCCTTGGGGTTCCGAGCTCAATCGTCACTATTCTAACAAAAAAAGAATTATTGAAATCGGACTACGCGTTTATAAATTACAACTAAGTGTACATTTTGACTTTCATCCCCTTTCCCGAGAGAACCGTGCTGAATTTCGGAATAAAAAGTATACAATAACCTTCTTCGTAGTATGATCTCAAATCATGTTAAGTTTCATTGAATTCCGTTCAGTAGTTTTGGAGTGAAGCGCGGCCGGGATACAGACAGACAGACAAAAAAAAATACTGTTTTGGCATTAGTTACCGCTACATAGTGCTCTCAAACATTTTTTTTCAAAATATCTGCCATGTACAGAATTGGGTCTGTTACAGTTTTATTATAAGTACCTATAGAAAATATATTCATCAGGTGATGTTTTTTGTTTGACAAAATATGATCTGAAGAAATCGAATTCTCTTCATATGGCTGAAAAATAAGTGTTGTGCAAACGTAGCAGCTTTTCGGTCATTATTTTTAGCTCAAGTACCATCAGATTGTCTTATTTTTTTTTTTTTATTTTTTTTTTTTATTTATTTATTTAATACACGTAGAAAGCTTACAGTAATTACACCAAAACACTTACTACCTAACTTAAATATTATGTTTATGACTTAAAAACACCCGAAGATTAATGACAATAATGTTCATAGAGCTAGAAAACAAATCGACATGCTGAAACTCATGAGTAAACAAGTTTAAAAGAACCAACGCTCGCTGCGTGGGAGAGTTCTGAGCGTGGCGAGTTTGTTTCGTAGGACGATGGAACAGCTGGTGTTGACGTCGTTTGCTGCGCGCATAACAATCCGGTACAAATAAGCCAAGTGCGCCCAAAGTCGTCGAGTTGTCCACCTTGTTACGAAGTAACTGGCAATAGTGTATGGCCAACAGTAATTTACGTCTTAGCTCCAGTGTATCTACTCCGATCATACCTGATACAAAGAGCGATGGAAACAGATACGGATAGTACCCGTACATCCTTTTGTAGACGTACCGAGCGAATTTGCGCTGGAGCCTTTCGATTAAAAGCGTGTACTTAGCTTCACGGGGATCCCAGACTACTGAGTGAGTCAAACTCAAGTTTGCTGCGAACAAACGCGTTAAACAGTGTGATCGCTACTTGTATGTCTGGGAACTGTGAGGCAGTTCTCATAATAAATCCCAGTGTTTTGTTAACATTTTTGCACATTGAAAGAATATGTTCCCGGAAGTTAAGACAATTGTCCAAGATAATTCCTAGGTCCTTGACTTTAGTTTCTCTGACCAAGATGGAGTCGCCCAAGGTGTAAGAATTTAAAATGGGATTTGTAGATCTAGTGAAGGAGACTACTTTACACTTTGCAGTATTAAAAACAAGCCTATTCTTCTGACTCCATCTTCCAATTGACTTTGTATCGGCCTGGAGACTCACACAATCTAATGTTCCAGTTACCGGATGGTAGACCTTTAGATCGTCAGCAAACATTAAACATTGTGACGTATTGAGAATACTGGGAAGATCGTTGATCATAGCTAAGAACAGAGTAGGACCCAGATTGCTACTCTGACTTACACCTGATCTGGTGTAATATTCACCTGATTTGCACTTATTTATTTGCACATACTGTTTGCGATCCTTTAGATAATGTGAAAAAAATTTTAATAGTTTAGGCGAGGCACCTAAAGATGAAAGTTTGATTAATAAGATGTCATTGTCCACGAGATCAAAAGCACGTCTAAAATCGAAGAACAAAGCGTCAACCTGCCGATCAGCATCCATATGAGAGGCTATCTGGTCAACAAAGGTGATGTGATTTGTCGTAGTAAAGCGGGCAATGCGAAACCCATGCTGCGAATTGTCGAGATAAGGCTCAATCTGATGAACTAGGTAATAGTTGATGATCGATTCGAAAATTTTACTAAATGTTGCAAGTACAACAATTGGTCTAAACGTTGTAATTTCAGTGGAAGAGGTCACCTTAGGTACAGGAGTCACTCTAGACACTTTCCATCTAGCAGGATATTGACACAGCTGCAGAGAGCGATTAAATATGTGCATTAGAGGAAATACTAGTGCTGAGAGACAGTCCTTAACAAGAAAGGGAGGGATTCCATCAGGCCCAGCTGCAGACAAAGGTTTTAAGCGGCGTATAGCACGGCGAACATCAAATTCAGTTAAAGTGTTTATGGTTACAAGTCGGACATTTGTGGCAGCGGCCTCATGCGCTGCCGCTTCAGCATCGAGAGCTGGGATGTCACTAGGAATTATAGAACCAAAGCATTCGGCAAAGGCAGTAGCAGGATTATCTCCGTCCACCGGTTTCCCATTCAGAGTATATGCACTGGATGGGCCCCTACTACTTTTCTTTGACATGCTTCCAAAATTTTTTAGGATTAGAATAAATATTTGACCCTACAACTGTATTATACTGATGGTATGTATCACTGACAAGTTCTTTGATATGGGTCCTATAGTACCTATAGACCTCGCGATTAAATTCTAAACCATGTTTTTAAATTTTATCAAATGGAAGTATTTTATTTTAATTTTCCTCTTTATGTCAACAGTATATATACCATGGTGGGTATTGCCGCTGGTTCAAGGTATTGTCAATCTTTTTAAGCGGGACGTGGTTATTCACAGTTTCATTCATTGCAAATAAAAAAGATCTAATGCAGCATCAACATCCTGTTCCAACAGCACATCGTTCCAATTAATATTAGATACACTGGTGTACAAAGAGCAAAAGTCCGCCTTACGAAAATTCCAGTCGGGCGCATACGTAGGGCCTATTACCGTAAGAGGGCAAGCGGAATCAGATTTGTCTAAACCTCGCACCAGATTGAGGATCACTTTTATTGGTGGATGGTAGGAATCAGCTGGCACCAGCGGTTCAACGTCATCGGATACGACCACAGTATCAGCCATGCTATTCGGGAAACTAAACTCACTTAAGTGAAGACGAAACGTGACGTGAGTTTTACGTTTGGCATTCAGTAGCCCAAGCACAAACATTTCGATAGTCCGTAACGTTATCGTATCGAGTTCACCGCCCGTTTACGTCTGTTATTACATTACCAAAAATAAAGAAATTACTTAACTGTTGGTGTAGTTTTGTCTTTTTATTCATCTACTTTCCTTTATTTTTAAGGAATAGTGTGGCAAACGAGCATGATATCGAACTTACCTAGCCTATAAGATCAGAGGGGGAAGAAAAATGCTTCTCACGGCCCTGCTATGAGTTCGCCACCCAATAGTCTTTTATGCGCCACCAATAGAAGCACACACAGATCCATCTCATCACCACTGTTGTATGCTCAATGCGTGGCAACATCCCACTCACACCGACCTTAGTAGTGGCATGCTGCCACGAATTTTGTCTTAGTCGCGTTTCACAATATCCAACGAGATATCCTATTATCCCTAACCCACGAACTGTTCGGTATATAGGTACCAATAAATGAAACGCACAATTGCACTTCGTTTATTTTTATTAAGAACCAAAAGTCCAATAACACAGCTTCTACGTTTCACATTAAAATCTTCTTCTTCGTAGTGGTTAGAATGTTAGCGTAAGCATGGTCATCACCTCAGAGTTCGTAGGTAGTTAGTCTGACAATCCGTTGGTATTCCTTTCGTGTCGCTGCCTGTGTTCTTCTGGTGCATTTGTTGACAGCTTTGGTTGATCTTGAAATCTTGAATGGATAGGTGATCTTCTTTGAGCCTTATTGTTTTCAATTTGACCATGCACAATGAAGAATTTCATAGCAAGATTATTGCGCCGCAAGACATATCCAACGAGCGAAATTGGTGTAAATGTGGGCTGGAACGGTGGAATATGGACGCTGTTTGATGCAGAGTTTTGGAAAATGTCCTGAATTGGGTTCATCGTGTATTAGCATCACTTCCCCCAGTGCCATAAATTAATAAATACCTACTTTGCGCCTGGTAAACGACATGGTACAATACTACTTCTAATCTTGCTGCCATGTTTGTAACTCTTTTCATAGGTAAATTATGAATGAACAAACACAATAATAACATGAATTTTCGAAGTTTTACCACAATTGAATACGTTACGTCAGCCATCTGACTGAAAATTTCTCAGTGACATGACATTCGTAGATTTTTGACAGATCCTCGATAGCCAGGCTTCGAGCTTACGTTAGAATTAGGTTCGTGCTCGCGATTTCATACAAAACTTTTTACGTGACAAGACATTCACGTTAAAATCTCGACACGTTAGTTGTCAAAACCTATTTTGCTGTCAAAATTTAGTTCCTTTTACGCACTGTAGAGGCGCTGATCAAATCCTATACAAAATGGTGACATTTCGATACGTTTACGAAACGGTTACGATTTCGCAAGTTATTCGTGCTTGGGCTACAGGCAACAAGTTTAATTTACACTAGCGCCACTCGAGCGATTGTCATCGTATGGAACTACTCAACGTGATATTTTGACGTTTCTCCATACAAAACGGCATTCAGTGACTAAAAATTGCTCTCACTTCACTCAGAATGTCACTCGTAAATACGGATCTAGCTGTCAAATCAAAAGTTACTATTTTGCGCGTGATTTACAAGTGAGACACTTCAAAAGTTCTTAGTTATTAAAGTTTATATCAACATTTTCATTCCGTTCGACTTAGCGTGTAGCTAAATACGCGTTACTCAAGTAACGCAAAGGGTAAAAGTAGTCGGTGAAAGAGTATTTGTTCTATTTATACCTCATAAAGTAAGTACTTATTCATGTAATGTTTTTCTACTTTGTTGTAAATTCTTGTTGGAATCTTATAAACAAACTTATTATTTTCAGATGGCGGGTTCGTTTTTGCTTTTGAGTCTACTAAAAGAAGCTCATGATATTGATGTAAATGAAAGCCGTCAGCAATTATTGCACTTGCGTCGACTTCCGTTATTAAATCGTGAAGAAGACTTTGTATAGGCTTTCTGAATCACTTATTGAGAGCCTTGAAATGGACCTCTATCCTCATTTAGGGGGAAACCAAAGCAAGAGTATTCCAATTAGAAGAAAGGTATAAAATATAATTTTAAAGTAATTAGATTTGCATTTGTTATCAAACTTTACTTTATTATCATAATATTGAATTGGAATTTTCAGATACTCTGCACATTGTCATTTTTAGCTACTGGTAGTTACCAAAAGGTAGTGGGAAGAAATGTCAATACATTTCTCTCACAATCATCAGCTTCACGGGGCATCCACGAAGTTGTGCTGGCATTGAACAATAGGGACATAGTAAAAAAATATATAAGATTTCCTCAAAATGCACCTGAAAGACGAGCTACAATTCAAAGATTTATAAGTAATTCATATAATTGTGTTACATTTTATAACTGTATTCATAAATTTGGTAAAGGTTTTATTATTATTACTATATAGCTATTAAGCTTGTTGATTAATAATGTTTAAATTTTTTATGTAAAGTGATTTTTGAACTCTTCTAAATTATATATTCTATTTTGTCTAATATTATAATATAGTTCATACTTTCACTTCATATGTTGTAAATATATTGATTAATTTTATAACATGTTTTGCTATTGTTTAGTAACTAAGATTATTTATGCACTTATGATGTTGTTTGTTATTATTAAGTACATAGATAAATCCATTAGGAAAAATAGTTTAGGATAGAAATTATTAAAGTATAGGTACATAATAGGGAATAATAATGGTTGTAATAGTTGCTATTTGCCATGTATTATTGTGTATTAATCAAAATAAATGATAAAGTTCTTTTATCATTATTGTTTTTATTTGTATTAAAATATCGGCCAGCTAGGCTAGAATGTCACCCCACCTTGGTGCACTTGGTCTTGGGTGTCTTAGAAGGTGACTATGGGTAAAATACTAGAAGGTAGGTCCAGCAGCACCGTCTGAGGAACTGATATAATTACACTGCAATCCCCAAGATGTGGGGATTATGGCATAACTGCATTGTGGGAGAGGCTGTGTTCAGCAGGAAGTGGACATTGCAGTTGATACTGTTAAAGGAGTTTATTCAAATGATCACAATATTAACATCATTATTTATTAAATATTAATATTATTACATTTACACTTAAAGCTATTACTTTTAAAAAACAATAAAAACAATGTTCTCTTATAACTAGGTACTAATATTCACAGTTTTAGTAAAATTTATTTGTATCGTTTAATTATACACAATTTTCTTAACCATAGTTATATTTACACTTAAAGCGATTATTTTTAACAAACAATAAAAACATTGTTCTCTTATTACTAGGTACTAATACTCACAGTTTTATAAAAAAAATATTTGTATTGTTTAATTAAACATAATTTCCTGAACCAAAGGTGCATTCATGAGCATCACCTGTAGCAAACGCTTCACCACCAAGCAACGCTAACATTTTTCCTCCACAGATGGCAATTCTACACATTCCCCAGCACCACCACCAGTCCTACGCCTCTCTGCAGCTCTCTGTGCTGATTTTTTCCTCAAAGCACTTCGTTTGTCAGACCAGTACTAAAATAAGATTGGTTATAGTTACTAAACAAAATACATACAGTACATAAGATTTATAAATAGACTAGCGGCCTGTAGAAAATATCATCTATGTTCAACAGGGATAATGTAGGATTCTAATGGTGAAATAATTTTTCAAATGGGTCCAGTAGTTTAGGGCCTATTCAATTAAAAAAAAAACACTTTGTAATATTATAGTGTAGTTAAACTGAACCTTCATCCACTTTTTCCAGTCTTTAAATGTTCCACCACCAACACTATTGAATTGCAGAGCTGCGTTCTCCCAAAACTTATGGGAATTTTTCTTAGCATTCTGAGTTTTCAGGTAACCCTTAGCTATGTCAGGATTCCTCTCTAACATATCCACAAGGAGATTTATTTGAGCCATTGAAGGGTGCATTGATCATTCAGTTGCTTAGCTGAAATAATGAGAAAAATGTTATTTATACATAAAACATTGTGTTATCCTCTTTTTCAAGAGACTAATGAAATGAGCAAAATACTTTTCAGTAAGTATATAGTACTATAACTTAGTACCTAACTAAATTAGTCAAACAAATAAGAACCTACTACCTACTTGTAATATTTTAAAGGTAGGCAGTAGTTATACTGATGTGGTATGTTTCATTTATTCTGCGCAATTGAAATTACTGCTATTATTTTCATTGTAATAAATACATTTATAATAGCACAAAGAATACATACGAATAAAAGTAAACATGAGTACTAACAATATAATGTATTTAAATAGTACTTCTTTGTTAAAAATTACTCATCAAAGACCTATCACTGATAATAAAAAATGTAGGTACTTACCTCATATTGAAATTGGTGTAAATCTACTTGTAAGTTGTACTGTAGAGATCTCTATGCACCGCTCTCAGAATACAAAATAATCTGAGGCACCGCTGTGTTGTGTAGTCCTTCAATTTCTAACGAACTATGCAATCTTTTGGTTGGATTGGAATGTTCCCAAACATAAACCACTTGAATAGGGAATGCATTGCAGAGAATCACAAAAAATGTAGCACTGGCTGAATTCTTTACTTTTACCCTGCCCTCTTGAGTTTTAAGTCTCTTCGTGTTTTTTCTATACTTTTTTCGCTAAATTTAATCCCGTAATCATCTTGTTTTGATTAGTTCTAACTTTTTCTTCTCCGATATCATTTTGGGCTAATGCTTGAAGAGATTTATTGCCATGTCTAGGCATTTTTTGTCATATTTCATGTAATTATATCTATTCATTAATTATACGGTATTAACTAACTGCGTATCACACAATTTTATTACATTCTGATGCATAAAAATGCACTTATCAACAAAAATATGAAAGACCGGTAAATACCGATTCACAAAACCCATTTACAGCGCTGCCCTCGAAACTCACGCTCGCGAACGTGATCACTTCACATCACTTGGACTGACGTCATATTTCCGAATACCAATTCAAGTGATGTGAATTCTTTAGGTGAAGTGAGCGTGATTCGCTGAGCGAAACTCGCCGTGAGTTTGGCAATTTTCTGAATAGCACTGCAGAACTAAAACATGACAACACAAGATCCAGCATACCACCATGTGCATTTAAAACATCACTGTGTTGGCATAATTTACAGAACTCAACGAACATTTCAAATCGTAACTTCATGGCTGCACTACAAGAATTTAAGTTAAAATCACCTAGTACTAATATATCTAATTCAGAAAAATATTTACATATTACATTCTCCAAACAATCTTAACATCACCGTATTGACTATCATTGTAACTTGGCGGTAAGTATACTACACATATCAATAGTTTCACATTTTTCCACATAATTTTAACAAACAATATCTCCTTGTCATCTGTTAGGCCGTCCACATCGGTAATTAACTTGACTGTATAATGATCACGTAGTACGGCTAAGAGAACACCACTCCAACCTACATCACCGGCGCGGTCCTTACGCACCACAACATATCCCGAAGGGAACAATTTACCGTCATACATAGAACTATTTAAAAAAGTTTCCGTGAGAGCGATGACGTCGTGAGTTTCCATATAGACGTTATACTCAATACTCAATTGTTTATAGCAACATATGTAGCTACATGCAGGTCTTATTCAACATGTTTGTGTGTGTTATACATATGACCCTATAAGGGTATGGTTATTGTAGAAGGTTCTAGTTTTACTTCTTAAGCCTCTAACATTCTGATAGTATAAACTAATATCCTTAGTCATGTTGAGCTTCTTGGTCTTCCTTCTTGGTGGAACGAAAGGACTGCCTCCATGGTTTAACGCATATGTCCTCGGCCCAATTAGAAGGTGACATAATGTCATCTGCCAACTTGGAAGGGACCTCTAATTTAAAAGATGCGTACTTTCCTCTAGCTTTGAGGGCTACCACCTTGCAGCTGTTTCCATCAACAAAGGAGTTTAAGTGATCTCTCACCTGGTCTTCAGTAGTGCCTTCCTTGACGTAATAAAGATGTAGCAGTCGCCGGCGCTCACCAACCTCAAGCTTGGTGGTACCCGGAGCAGCTGCGCCTCTTATAACACCAGCAGGGCCGTTAGAAGGACGTTTCCTGGTCACCGCTGCCCACTCCCTCTCATTGTCACGAGCGTTGATAGCCTCAGGCCCACTGATCACGGGTTGACTTTGTACACTCGACTTCTTGGAGCTAGGAGCAGGGCCACAGGCGGGGTGAACTCTCTTAGTAACATCAATAATGTCATTGTTAGGATGCTGATAAAAGGATTGATTTGCCGGAACCTGTCTCAAATGGGATTGCTGACTTGCGGTTGCCGATGTCTCCTTCAGAAGAGATTGGGTTGTAGATGCATCTCTCAGTGTGTCAGTACAGGAGCTGATTGGTAAATGGAGTACCTGGTTGTCTTGTGCAACCTTTCCTTTGCTTTCAAGTAAAGCTAATCTCTCCTTTAGAACTATTATTTCCCTTTGTAAGGGCAAGGTGGCTAGGGCAATTTGTTCAGCGACGGCCTTTGTAATTATGGCCACCACGCGATCTTCAAAAATACGCTCCAGCTCTTCACGTATAATACCACGCATACCATCCAGATAAAAGCTGTCATCCATAAAAGAGCGATCCGGGATTCTCACCTCAGATCACTCACGGCGGATATTTATATTATCTGTTTCGCTGGCACTACCGCTCGACATAGGGCTAGTGTCATCAGGGTTTGCATATCCGCGGTCATGAGGGCGCTGGGCGGCAGCTACGGGCGTGTTAGTATTGTCACATATAGGCAACTTATTTAGACAACAAGGACATTTCCATGGATTTTCCTTCTCTTTGATTATTGATCCAAAGTAGCGAGTTTCAGTCACGTTAGCACACTCCAGATCATATATTTGTGTACATTGACAGCAAGTTATCATAATGTCTTGCAGTGATAGCACTACGACATCCCGCGCAAATTATCGCTTCACTTGCCATCTCTATTCGTAGCGAGCTAACAAGTTGTACATAGAATACACAACAGTATCTGTACGAATCGCGTTCGGTACACAGATTAGGCAGCAGTAGTTAAGCGACACGCGTTCGGCCGAAACGCTCTTTCCAACAGCGACACAGTGCACTTCTGTGTTCCGCAAATCACCGTCACAATCGAAATTAATTCCGATGTAACTTTATATCAAAACTGAAAATCGATATACTTGAAGGCTCTTCCTAATGCTTGTACGTAGATTAACCATTTCTACCACTTAGATTAGCACAAGTAACACTTTAACCTATATTTGGATTTTATTTGTGGCGAGCAAATATATAAACGTATACTTTGTTCAAATTCCTGCGACACCATTATGGGTGAATTCTGAGTAATAGGCTTCTTAATATTTCTAATTGTATTCCGTAACGAGTAATCCGTTGTTCGATCACTCGTTAGTTTATCAAATTAATAATACTAAACTTTTAAGTAGCTTGACTTCTATTTACGCCATCTACAAAAAATAATGACTTCATTATACATAGTCCCCAAGATTCGACTCTTGTTCATTATTCCTCCGAATTTAAATCATCTACACCAGATCTCTTGCTTACAAAAAATTTCGAATTCATTAATAACATAGTTACAATACCAGCCTTATCTTCCAACCACTTCCCTGTTTTTGCTGATTTTAAACTTAAACTAAATACCCAGTCAATCACAAGATATAACTACGCCAAAGCCAACTGGGTGAAATTCAAACAATCACTCAATAATCGTGTCTCATTGTCACATTAAGTTTATAAATCTACAAAGGAAATTGATTCCATTATATTAAACTTTCAGAATAACATAATTAAAGCTAGAGACTCAAGTATTCCTAAAGTGTCCTTTGAACCCGGAAATCATAAAATACCGAGAAGAATTAAGAGGCTCATACAGCGGAAAAACCAACTGCGCCGATATGCAGCAGTTGAACTTTCTATAGCAGTCCGTAAAATTAAAAATAAAAATGTCCACAAATTACAACTTTAAATTAAATGTGCATTAAAATGTCACAACGACAAAAACATAGAGAAAAAATTAAATGAATGGAAAGTTCCAAAACTGATATATGGCGCGTTGTAAAGAGTCTACGGCCCAATGCATCTCCTCCCATACCTACGCTCAAAAAGTCTGATGCTACTTTAACTTCTAGCCAGCAGGAACAGTGCAATTTACTTGCAGATACCTTTTTGAACAACATGCTACTGACACATGACAATATTAGTGAAGAGCTCCCAACAGTGCACTGTTCACTAACTGCCTTGAATAATTACCCACCCGAAAAATACTCTGAAAGTTTAGTCCGCCCTAGAGAAATAAATAAAATTATTCAGAAACTCATACCTCGCAAAGCTCCTGGAGCGGATCAAATCTCAAATCTGCTTATCAAAAATATCCCACAGAAATGCGTTATATTACTAGTTAAAATAATGAATGCTTGCCTACTGCTGAATTACTTTCCTTCCATCTGGAAGACAGCTAAAGTGATTGCCATACACAAGCCTGGTAAGGATACGTCTGATCCAGCATCTTATCGTCCTAATAGCCTCCTTTCTTGCTTAGGCAAAATATTTGAAAAAATCATATATTCTCGGCTGATTAGATTTTCAGAAAAATATATAAGTACTAGATGAGCAGTTTGGATTCCGCTCTAGCCACTCGACCATTCAACAGCTGGCCAGAGTGGCTGAAGCGGTTTCCCACAATCTAAACCAAGGGCAATCGACGGGCATGTTCCTGCTGGACATAGAAATAGCATTTGATACTGTATGGCATGATGGCCTTTTGCACAAACTCATCAGTATTAACACACCAATGTCTCTTGTGAAAATGATAAAGTCATACTTGTCGGACCGCTCATTTCAGGTTTATATTTGCAATTCGTATTCTTCCTCCAAATCAGACCCGGCTGGAGTGCCCCAAGGCTCAATTTTAGGACCTTACCTTTTCTTAATATATTTGAACGATATACCAATTCACAGAAGCACAAGTATCGCTTGTTTTGCTGACGACACTGCATCCTTCACATCATCCAAAGACATCGACCTGATCATAAGTAGGCTTCAGCTATCCCTTGATATGCTTCAGTCATATTTTAAAAAATGGAAGCTTAATATTAATGCTTCAAAAACTGAAGCTATACTTTTCACTCGGCAACGTTCTCTCCCCACACGTATCTTATACATTGAAGGCTATAATATTCGATGGAGTAAATCTGTTAAGTACCTAGGACTAATTCTAGATAATAAACTTAATTGGACACAGAATACTAACAATCTACGACTGAAAGGTATAAAATCACTAAATGCACTAAGTCCGATACTTAATAGAAGAGCTAGCTTAGGTTGCCAAACAAAACTTAATATATATTGTACCCTGTTACGTCCACGTATAACTTACGCGTGTCCTGTATGGAGCAGTACTTGCCCCACAAACATTAAGAAGTTACAAATAATCCAAAATAAGGCCCTTAAATATTCATTTAATACCCCATTATACACAAATCTCAATAAATTTCATACTAAAATTGGCTTTCCTACAATATATGCATATATCTACAAATTATCCAAGAAATTTTATTTATACACTAATCCATTTAATAAAAATAGAATTATTCAGAACATATGCAAAACTCGAAAACATCATTTAGATTATGTCGATAAAACATACAAGTTACCCCATCACTTATTTCTCAGCTGCGATGACGTCGAATGTAGTCGATGCACGAGGCAGGATCGCCCTGAGGACCGAACGCAACCGCGCGTGCCATATTAACCCGTATTGTTTTGCTCTCCAGGGAGTAGTATTGCACATACATTATTTTAAGAAGCGTTTGAGTGTGTGTGAAATTCACTAGGCAGAATGCTATGTTATGTTCACTTGGCTTTGTTGTCAACTGCGTACGCCCGGCGCTCTGCGAGTGCATTTTGTGTCTACCGCCTAAAAAATGGTGGTATCTTGTTAAGTTATTAGTAAGAAGATAAAAATGTTAAACTGTTACCTACTAAAGTTTACATAATCTATGTTCAAGTAAAGTAATAATGCAATAATTATGATAATATATATGTCGAGTGTCCGAAATGGAAACTGTTTTTAAAAAAGCGCAGAACCGCTGACCACATCAAGGTCAACGGTACTGCAGCTATTATCATTTATCCTATAGTCACAAACTTTAAGCAAGCTGGCTGATGGCTGACGAAAAGTAACCTGGACACTTATTCTAAGGTGTATAAGAAGTAAAAGTCAAAGACACCAGTAACACAATCTATTTATCGTTACTCTGAACAATCAATTATACTTAATTGAAATTTAATAAGTAACAACCCGAGCAGCAAAGATTTTACTTACAATGTGCTTCGTTCAAAAATCGGCGGTAAAGTGAGCTCCCGCTCGCTCCGTACGCCCCTCCAAGCATGGTTGCCAGATTAGGCGAATTATCGCCATTTAGGCTACCTTAGGGGGTCAAATGGCGACCAAAAAACCCAATCGGCTACCAGTAGCCATTTAGGCTACCTAGGAAAATAAGAACGGTCGGTTTAGGCTACTTCAGCATTACTACAATTCTATTAAATTCTTTCTATAATTCTATTAAATTATTTCATAATAACTGAAAAGTGTAAGGAAAAGTAACAGACACGTCCACCGTTTTTTCATCAGGGTCTTTCCATGCTGCTTGCTTTCTTCTAGGTATTGCATCTTATATCTGTAATAGTGAGATAGAGACAGATTCATCCGGGTAGTAACTCATTCTAACTCGCTGTATGATCCAACGGAAGATCAGCGCTAGTTGTTTACAACTAGCATTATGCTGAGTTGGAACCGATTTGTGGCAGGAAATTAGACCATTTACGCAAATATATTTAGATATTGTACAGATAATACGTCAGGTAAAATATTGTATGTGTTATGCTTTCTGCTACAAATAAACTTTATTCTATTCTATTATTCTATTCTAGATACAGTTCAAAATCAAAACACGAAATCGAGAGTATAGAAACGCTACTAACTTCATTCACAAATTGAAACTAGCCGCGCGCGAAATTTTATATCACTTGTTTCCTAAATTCTTAATTAAGTTGAATGGGAAAGAATTCTTTATTACTTAATACCTTAATACAGTCAAAATTTGTATATTTACATCAACCGTATTATTTTGTATGATATAACATAAGCATGCAAACATGAATAAGGCATTCAGTTAGGTACGGTCGTAGTTGTATATGATAATTACCTAAAAACTTTAGTTCTACAGACGAAATGATTTACTCGAAAATGATTTACCAAAGAAGACCGATTGAAGCGGCTGGGTCAACTTCTTCCGCTACCACTTCTAGTAGGAATGAGGATTCTCCCATCTATAGAGATGGGCAATATCTGCAGAAACTTATTAAATTATAACAACAGGAAATGTTTAACAATTATAATACCTAGTACATTAAAAAGGTATCAACCTACATTAATATATATTTTTTAGAATATCTACGGTACCTAGTTTGTTTTGATTTGAGTTAATTAAAGGCTACTTTAACAAAATCTTAGGTGAATTAGGCTACTTGTCAGAAAATAAAATAATAGGCGATTTAGGCTACTTGATAGGCAAAATTAGGCGACTTGAGTTGGCTGATATCTGGCAACCCTGCCTCCAAGCATTTGTCGCGCCATCTTGGCGCCAAAACTCACGTGGCTTCGTTTAGCATTTAAAAAGGACAAATGCTTGGTATAAAAATACTAAATTAATCTTACAATGATCACCTAACTTTTTAACAAGCAGTCAATATGCAAAAGTCTCATTAATAGCTGTTAATTAGAATTAAATAAACTTACTTTATGTAACCACCGTCTTGGAGTCAAATCAAATAGTGATTTAACAAGAAGTTAACTATTTACATTTCTCACACTTTGATTGAAACAATAAATTATCGTAACGATTTATAATAATGCGTTTTGAACTCAATTATTTCAATAAAACTTAGAAGTAATGTTTTAAATAAAACCGCCGAAGAATTGCTGCGGCGACATATATATAAGCAATAAGTTTTGTATAAGTGTTCAACTTGAAAAGCAGAGTTAATTGTACATAATCTTGTCGTTTTAGGATTAAAAATACACTAGAATTGTACTACTTATATAATTATAATGTTAAATAAAGAAATTATTAAAAAAGATATAAAAAAAACTCGTTAGGTTATCAAATTAATAATACTAAACTTTTAAGTAGCTTAACTTCTATTTACGCCAATTACAGGCATTTCCTAAAACTACCTTCTATGTGATTTCATACGACAATATTGAAGGAGATGCACCGACCTCTCGTGGATGACGTCTCAGTCGCCGTCAAACTTCAGGAGAAGAATATAGTCTCTCTGCATTTTCAAAATCTAAAATACTCCCTGTCAAGCTCGCTAATCGGCAAAAATTATTTACTTGTGAAATTCGTTACTTGTGTAAAACCGCAGTTGTATTGGAGCTTAGCCATACTTGTGATTCCCGTGCTCATCATCAACTTGAAGACCTGCCGGCCGGCGTGAGAGGCCGGACGCAGTAGCAAAGTGGTGCATATTGATAGTGCTTCATCACAAATCACATGTATATGCATTTTGTATTTATAAAATGTTTCTTAATTTTGTAGGCTTCGCCCCTCGCAGCTCCAACTTCTTCAAATTAACTTAGTAAAAGGTATCAAAACCAGTTTTATACAATGGTGTAAATAATATGGCATCGGATTTGAAATGTAGTAGAGTAGAACTTTTTTTGAACGAGTTCGTCTGGAGAATTTCTGCCGCCATACCTATTTGTACCACCGCCGCACGCCGCCGCCCCGACGCCGACCAGGAATGTTCGCTAGTGTTACTGAGTTCCGGTTTGAAGGACATGGGTGCCCTACCATTACCTACAGGTGGGTACGTTATTTTGGTACTCGCTCGCAGCACCAGCCTACAGTTCATCACTTGTGACGAAATGCATGTGTTATAGGCGGAGGTTACCGTTTAACACCAGGTGGATGCTCCCTCACAGACATTATAAAAGAAACGTCTTTTTTTATGTTATTGTGACGGATCAAGGTCGAGGCTCACTTGATGGTAAGCGGACTAACCTCTGCCAGATGCATTACATCACAAGTCACGAATTGCACTGCGCCCGTTACCTTGAGACATAGTTTTTAAGTCTCATTTGCTTTTAATTTCACTGGCTCTCAAGAACTGCTGCCGGAATACACCGTCAGGAGCTCGGCGACAGATTTTCTACTTGAGGGTGGTAGCTAGTCAGGCGGGCAATTGCAAAATGCCCTTCCACTATGCGGTGCAGCTCAAGCTGGCGGTGGGGATCGAACCATGCACCTGCGGCACGGCAGTCCATAGCTATTACCGCTCGGCCATCATTGCTTCAAAATATATGCTGTAGGTCTGGTTGGACATTTTAAATAAAGAATTTTTCGTCGATTCCTTGCAATTTAAGGTTATAAGGAACTAAAACCGATTAATGTTGAAGCAGTGATGGCTCAGTGGCATGGGCTGTGGACTGCCGCGCAACAGGTCTATGGTTCGAATCCCGCCGCGAGCTTCACTGCATGGTGGAAGGGCATTGTGTGAATGCCCGCCTGGCGAGAGACCACCCTCAAGTAGAAAATCTGTCGAATAGCACCTAACGGTGTGTTCATCTTGTACACCACCGTCCTCAGTATATATGCATTCACTTTCATATCCATTCACGGTTGCCTGTAAGAGATTGCACTCATAGATAATATCTCTCTGCAACATAATTATTTTGTTATTATTGGTATGAAATAAAGAGTATTTGTATTATATTGATAACGCAGTTCTCAGTATCATAGTTATTACTTAGTAGTTTTACAAAAAAATTAAGGAATCAACGGAACCGACTTCCAACACTGAATATAACTAACTATATATATAAATAACTTGTTGAAGTCGGTACCATGCTGATTCAAAACATAGACCTCACATCATCATAGTCCGTCTTCCATAAGATATTTCATCATTTTCAGAGTTGGAAGTACCTTCGGTTTTTAGGGTTCCATACCCAAAGGTTAAAAACGGGACCCTATTACTGAGACTTCGCTGTCCGTCCGTCCGTCCGTCACCCGGCTGCATCTCAAGAACGGTGATGGCTAGACAGTTGAACTTTTCACAGATGATGTATTTCTATTGCCGCTATAACAACAAATACTAAAAATAAAATAAAACAAATATTTAAGGGCGGCTCCCATACAACAAATTTGATTTTTTTTACCGTTTCTTGCTCGATACTAATAACGGTGACAGGTGGACGCTTTAACTATTCACAGAATATTTAGTTTTATGTTCTCTTTAAATGTAATTAATTAAAATAAAATAAATAATTAAGGGGGCACCCATACAATAAATAGGTTTTCGCCGTACCTACCCAGCTCAATCGGACACTGCGAAAAGTGTCTGTAACTTGCAAGATTAGGTTACAGATAATGGTACGGAACCCTTCATGCTCAAGTCCCACTCGCACTTGGCCGGTTTTTATTTTTTATATATATTTTTCGCTTTTTACCTTGATTAAAAAACTATATATATAATTGAAAAAAAGGAGGAGGTACTCAATTCATCCGTATTTTTTTATGTTTGTTACCTCATTTCTTTTGACTGTGAGAACCAATTTTGATCATTCTTTTTTTATTAAATTTCATCAATATCGGTTAAGCCGTTTTTTGAATTACACTCCAATAACTGAAAAGTATTTTCTTATCTTGATAGCATAGTCGTTGACAGTGAACGACAATCGATCCCATAAGTAGCAAGGATCAATATTTTCTTTACGAAAAAATGGAACCGATTTCAACACTCAAAAGAGTGAAATAACATGTCAAAGTCGGTACCATGCGCACAATATTGTGATAATAGGAACTTTTGAACCATCATGGTACCGACTTCTACAAATTTCACGCATTTGAGTGTTGAAGTCGGTTAAATTTTTTGGTATTTTTTTTAGTGAAACATACTGCTTACTAGATCATTTACTTACCCTAAAAATTAATCACCATCGTCCAGGTACGCAAGCACATTATTCTGTTAATGGACTATTACTTAAAAACCACTAGTTACTTCGATTTTGATGAAATTTAAATTGGGCCTACTTGGAAGTATACTCTAACCAACAAAAACTAATAATCAAAACCAGTTCATATTGGCGGAGTAACCTCTACAGATCGGTAACAAATTTCAAACAACATATATATAAACATAATGTGAAGATATTCACAACCGATCCTTTGAGGCAAATAATATTCAAAAATAAACAATTATAGTCAGAAAGGAGGAGCCTTTCTTGGATGTTGTTTAAAAAACTCGTAGCTACAAAACGATATAGCTGCAGTACCTATATCAGCACATTGTTGTCCGCAGAGAAACCATCGGCGAGAAGAGCGATCGAAGTGGGCACCTCCAAGAACGTGACGCTGGTGTACGGGCCCCCCGTGGCGCTGGCCGCCGCCGCCCTCCTGCGCGCCGCGCTGCTGGCGGCCGGACACAGCGCCGCCATGCAGCACCGACCCGACGACACAGTCTGCTCGCTGCTCAACTACACCACGCACACTAAGTACTCACCTACCTATGCATGCCTTGCTTATCCAATCACGTCCACCTACTTACTTTACTTTCATGTCGAGCCAACAACATTCGCCATTCACCGCTTTACCGTGCAATGAATTTTGTCAGGAACTAAAATATATTTTCAACACCCTTGCTTGCAAAATGAGCTTTACTATATCGTTCAAATTCAAATTAAATTCAAATTATTTATTTGGAACTTAAGCGATAGCATACATTGAATGAAACACGATGGTAACCGCGAAAGTTTTTGAGAAAAACTGTGTTGCAGGTACCAACGCCCTCCTCCTTAAAAACTATGGTACATTTAGTTCCTCAGGCTTATCATATGTACAGAAAAAGTAAAATGAAATATGATTAAAAGTTAATATTAAAACAATTATATAAATCTATTAAAGTAATTATGTCTCTCTTTTTGAGTGTATATGCTTGCAAGTATGTGTGTGTGTATGTGTGTATGTGTGTGTGTATGAGTGTGTGTATGAGTGTGAAGAGGTGTACGTATGGTACTTATGGTACTTATTTATTTCTTTTGTTGTCAAGTAGTAGTAGTTAGGTTGTGTACTTCACAAGCTCTTCCGTTTCATCGTATGTAAGTGATTGTAGCCAGTCTTTAAGTTTCATTTTACATTGTTGAGAAGGAAGAGGGTAAATATTAATAATTTTATTGATTCTGTTATATAAAGTGCCACTAATGCAATAATAGTGACGACCTGCTAATGGAGTGCGACGATAGACTGCTTTACAAACCCTGTCGGGTCTGCGTTTAGATTTTACAAATTGGGAGTCATAGTTAAGTTCAGAATGTTTGCGGATAACTGTGTGCAATATAAATAGCTGTCTAACTGTAGGAACCTTGCAGAGAGTGTAGAGGTCAGTTGTAGGGAATCTACGTGGCTTATTTGTAAGAACTTTAAGAACTGATCTTTGGGCTCTTTCAAGTTTTAGCATATGTGTTTTAAAAGACCCGCCCCAGGAAGCTATGCAATAAGCAAGGACTGATTGTACCAAAGCAAAGTAAACCGTTTTTAAGCATTTTATGTCCGCTGAATCCCGAAGGTTTTTAAATACATACGCTAACTGCCTGGTGCGAGATACGGTAACATCTATGTGTTCTTTCCAATCCATAGAGCTTCCCACCATTACACCAAGATACTTTATATTGGAAGCTCTGTCTATCTCTGTACATTGGCAGTCTTGTGTCAGCCTGCTTAGACATGTGTGCGCGCGGATTTTAAAAGAATCTGAAGGCTGCGATGTTACTTTAACAGCGAAGGTAATACATTTAGTTTTATTTACATTTAGCGTTAGGAGGTTTTGATTTAGCCAGTGGGTCACGACTGTTAACGCATTTTCAGAAAATCCCTGGGCCTCCTCCCATGATCGTCCATTTATCAGAAGAACAGTATCATCTGCATATGTGATTATTTTAGTATTAGGAATACTTAGTTCTCAGGGCCATAAACCGAACTATAACACCCTCGTGCATAATAATATTATACACTAGTGCGTAATTGAATTATCCCTACAAAGTTAAGTTAGTACCTACCTGCAAATTATATGCGAGTAAACAGAGCATTTTCAATTTAACCGGGTAATACAGATTTGTAACACCAAAGAGGTTTATATGTTATCAATCAAAATTCATTAACCACGCGCAAAAAAAAAACTTGCGCGCTATTTTCCATAATTTTCGTATGTTGTTTGTATCGCATCTGTGCAATATATATTATTTTTTCCTCGCAAGGGTGTTGAAAAAGTGGGTATGAAACTCATGAGCAACTTAGCTCACTTGTATCATAATCTACTATTATTGCATCGTTCAAATAGTAGTCAATTATTTCTCTATCGTAGTATTTCTATTCGTATTTGTAATTAGTATAGTTATTTGTGCGACAAGAGAGCAAAGTTTTTTATTGCTACGAGTGCAGAGTGAGCAACAAGGAACACACACATACACTTGTATCGTAGATCTCTCTTCAATGTTCAAGTATAATATTGAACGTAGCCTAAAAGTTCTAGTGAAAATATAATTATGTTTCAGATTATATTTTTTATAGAAGAGAATATTTTAACAAAGTTATAGTTATTTTAAAAATTATATGTATAAAAGTAAATTTCACATGTGTGGGGAGTGAGGGTGTGTGTAGGGTGTATATATATATATATATTGACACCCTACACACACGCTCTATATATATATACTAGCAACCCGCCCCGGCCTCGCACGGGTATTACACAAATAATAAAAAAAACAATTATTATACACACACATAAACCCTTCTATTTATTAGGTTACTAAGAAAAGAAAATAATAAAGAATGTTTGAATATAATTATTTTAATGAACTTTTATTAATATATTTTTATGGTTATTTTTATTATCGCGCAAAATCATTAACCTTTTTTTGCGCAGTTCGATAAAACCTATCCTAAGTCCTTCCCCATGTCTCAAACCATTTCCAGACCAAATTTCATCCTAATCGTTCCAGTTCATCGGTTATCGCGCAAAACCATTAACCTCTTTTTGCGCAGTTGGATAAAAACTATTTTATGTCTTTCCCCGTTTCTCAAACTATTTCCATGCCAAAATTTCATCCTAATTGGTCCAGTAGTTTCAGAGCCTATTCAATGCAAACCAACAAACAATCAAATCTTTCCTCTTTATTATATTAGTTTAGATTTAGATTTGTATGGTGGTAGGGCATTTTGCGAATGCCCGCCTGGCTAGCTACCACCCTCAAGTTGAAAGATCTGTCGCCAAGAACCTAACGGTGTGTTCCGGCAGCTGTCCTTGAGAGCGAGTACTTCTAGGTTAGCCTGAACAACACCTTAGACCACATCATCACTTACCATCAGGTGAGATAGTGGGTAAAGGCTAACCTATATATATAGGATAAAAAAAGATATATATACATATATTTGTGTGTGTGTGTGTGTGTGTGTGTGTGAGGGAAGAGTGTGTTAGTGTGCTTGGATATTTTATTGTGAACAAGCCCAGAAGTGATATGGTATGGTCTATCTATATAGAAATATCAGGCACTAGAGACTTAACAACTGTGTCACAAGGTGACGGGCGCAGTGCAATTCGTCACTTGTGATGAAATGCATCGGTTCTAGTTAGTCCGCTTGACATCAGGTGGGCCTCGAGCTTGTTCCGTCACAACTATATTTAATAAAAATACAATAATAGAATGACATGCGTATAGAAAGTGATTCTAAGTTATAAACTTGAGCGTAAAGAGGGATTCTAAAGCAAGAAACGTTTTTTTTATTGCTGATAGGTAAGCCTATCTCACCTGATAGTAAGTGCTGATGTGGTCGAAAGTGTTTACAGGCTTAACCTAGAATTACGGGCTCTCAAGGATAGCTGCCGGAACACACCCTCAGGTGCTTGGGGACAGATTTTCTACTTGAGGGTGGTCGTTAGCCAGGCGGGCATTCGCAAAATGCCCTTACCCCTTGCGGTGAAGCTCAAGCCAAAATACATTTAACACGTACTACTTAAATAATTCTAATTTGGTCTATGTAAATAATTTATATTTTTTTTATAATCGTGATATTTTTACACTTAATATTATAGTTAAATAATTTGCAGTTATCACGTTTGCACTTGTCATAAGAACAAAGATTCTAGAAGCTGCATTGACATATATTCTTTCAATGTGTAGAAGGGATTGTTTTTAAAAAAGTTCTTTAATTTTAGTTTGAACAAACAAAAAAAATTAAGGTGGTCAAGCTTTTTGGTAATATATTATACATTAGTATTTTCGAATAACAACCTTGTTTCTGTACTATGGCTAATCTGATATTTGGTACAACCCGATTTCATTATTTTTTATAATTCGCTTTTCGTTACCAAGCAGATTGTAAGGTAAAACTGTTTCCTGCTTCTTCTGGAATATCCCTATCCTCATGAACTTCTAATAAACAATTATATATGTAAAGAGAAACAACTGTCATAATTTTGTCTATCTTAAAGTGCTCCCTTGCAGGGCTACGCTTTTTCAGTACATTAATTGTTCTTATTGAACGTTTTTGACATTTGAGAACTCTTAATATCTCTGTAGCATTACCCCAAACAGTAATGGAGTGTCTTATTATTGAATGTATATATGCATAGTACACGGATATTAGTGATTTTTTATCTAACAAAGTTTAAAGAGAGCGTAATTACCGCTCGCCATTTTCTTACAAATTTTATCAATATGTGCTTTGTGACTAATTGTGTTGTCTATTGTGTATCCTAAAAATATATTTTCTTCAGAATTTTCATTACCAAAAATGCCTAGCCACGATTGATAATGCATTAAAATGCTTTTATCGGAGTTTAGTAGTACACCATTAGCATCAAACCATTCATTTAATAAAGTCATAACATTAATTATTTTATTATCTAATTTTGATTTACTTCTGTCCCTCAGACCAATATAATAATAATAATAATAACATTTGTTTATTTCAGGCATAAACCCATAGTTAAATTAATGTTACGAACTAACACTGTATAGAGGTGTCCAAATAAAAATAATAATAATATAACAATTAATACTTTATCCTACGTAGAAAAAAGGAAAAGTAGGTAAAATAAAATACCTACGCGTGGCACTTATCGTGCTGAATCACTTTTTATTCTTGTCCATGAGAACGGAAATCCAGTGCGTAAACACAGGATTCCTGAATATGTCGTCAGAGATAGCCACAAGTAGTCTGTTGGAGGAACGGCGCAGGCGAAGCCAGAACGAGGCCACGCGAGATCGAATGACGGCAAAGAAGTCAGGGACACGCGCCTCAGCGAACATGCCTGACGCACTACAGTATCGCGGTAGCTTCATAAGAGCCCGGAATACGTCATTATACTGGACTCTTATCCTACTCATTGCTTTCTGCGTGAAACAGTGTGGTCTTTACGTCATTACTGCACTTAGCAAACCGGCGAGCAAGCATGTTCCCTCTGACTGCAAGTGCCCTCCGCTCTCGCTCAATATCCTCATCGTCCTGAAGCCGTTCCGTCAACAGATGTCCTAAGTATTTAAACTGCTTCACTACTTTAATTGTCGTGCCACTCAAATGCACCGCGGGCACCCTATCCGGACCCTTACCGTTACCCGCTACCATTTCTGTTTTCAGAACATTATATTTCAGCCCATGAGCATAAGCATAATGCTCACAGACTGAAAGCAGTTTCCTCATCCCTTTGATCGAGGGACTGAGGAGCACCATGTCGTCTGCATAGCTCAGGTTATTCACACACACGTTTCCTATGTGACAGCCGACCCTGGTGCTCCTCAGCACCTCGATGAGGCCGTTCATGTAGCAATTAAAAAGGTCCGGAGAGGTCACCCCCCCTTGGCGGACACCACATTCTAGCCTGTAACTGCTAGAGGTTGCGTCGCCCCATTTAACAATGTTGTTTTGGATTCCGTACCAGTATCTCAGCAGATTAACCACTCCTCTAGGCACTTGTGATGCTAATACTTTGGTCCACAGAATGTCATAATTGACCAGGTCAAAGGCGCGGCTGAGGTCTAGAAAGCACGCATATATAGATGTACTACGCGTCGTGTAGTGGGTAATAGTGCTTTTTAGGCTGAATATAGCGGCATCCGTCGAGAGACCTGGACGGAAACCAAACTGTGCTTCGTCAATCTTAATTTTCTTAAGCAGTTCGGGATGTATAAGACGCACTAGTATTTTACCAAATATCGTACCTAAAGATATAGGACGACAGTTGGAGGAGGACCTGATATCTCCTGTTTTGTTTTTTACAATAGGAACAACTATCGTGCGCATTAAAGCTTCAAGTAAATAGCTATATTTCATACACAGGTTAAAAAGACAACATAAATGTTTAATAATTTTGCTGCTGGCCCAAAGTATGTGCTCGACACTGAGCCCGTCATGTCCGGGTGATTTTCCACGTTTTATATATAATATGTGTATCGTCAGCAAATAAACATAAATCCACTTCCGCACTTTGCAAAGATCGTTAATATATATTAAAAACAATACAGGACCCAGGATAGATCCTTGCGGCACCCCTGTCGACACGTTTCCCGCCTCAGAAGTTTGATAATTTACGGACACAATTTGAGAACGATTATTTAAATAAATTTTCATCATACTAAGTTCAAAGCCGTAAAACTGTAATTTTAATATTAATATGTCATGACGCAAACAATCAAAGCCACAAGGTCACAAAATACGCTAGCACATTTATTTGAAATATCTAGGGAAACTAGAATGTAGTAGACTACCATTCTTATTGCCATTTCGGTCGATCGACCATTTCGGAATCCGTTCTGTGCTATTGTAAATAAATTATTATTTTCGAAGTATCAAACTATTCTGGCTTTGCTAACAGCTTCTAATATTTTTGATAGAGTTGGCAATATGCAGACTGGCCTGTAATTACAAAGCATTGAGACATCCCCTTTTTTAAAAAGCGGTATTTCCCTACCCTGCTTTAGTATATCTGGGAATGTACCTTCAGTTAAGCATGAGTTTACAACGATAAATACTAGTTCAAATAAATTATCGTTATTTCTTACATTATTACTGAAAGTCCTTGTACTCATATCGTATATACCTAACGTGTGTTTTTGTTTTATTTTTAATACTATCTTTTTAAGCTCTCCGATACATAATGGGTAAAACACAAAGGCTGTGATTGGCATTTCTAAGGTATCTAAGTATTTGAAGCAATTTTCTGCGTTATTATTTAAATTACTGGTCAGGTCTTGGGCAATATTCCGAGAAAAATCATTCGATAAGCTTGCAATTTTTTCAGGATGTGTAACAATTTTGCCCGTTTCATCTATTAAAGATTCGATATTAGATTTAGACCTTGGTCGCTTATTTTGTCATACCCGCTCAAAATGGAATTATTAATGAATAATTCCAAGATTCTTTTATTTTGTTTTAAGACTTATTTATTCTATAGTAAGTTTAAGTTGTAATTTTTTACCATAGTATTTTTGCAATATTTTCTATATTTTTTAATATTTAATCTTGTTGGTTTACTGGGATGATGCTTTTTTAGTAATTCCAGTTTACATAGATTATTCTTACTTGTTTCCTAAAGTAGTCCAAATTTTCTTATTATTTCTGACTTATTTCTTTAGCTTTTGAAAAGCAATGTTATAAAAATGAGTCAATACCTCCTGTAAAATCTTTATTCTTTCGTTCTCGTCGTTTGCCATTAAAAGTAGTCCATAGCCAATATCACTGAGCCATCCAAGCATCCCAGGCAAGCAACCTAAAGCTTCAAATAGTAACACACCCGTTAGGGCCACACATGGCTCAGGACTCCATAGGAAAGTTAATTCGTTTAAGATAAGCCCGGAGTCATGTGGTACTAGCAGTGAGACTGATAACACAAATGTTGTGGGCACCATATGCCAAGATAGCATGAGAATTCTAGACCACTCGTTCATGGATGGCAGTCACTATTTGGAAAATATGCGTATCATTATGCGTGAAGAACTTGAACGTATTATAGAATACCATGTTTCAATTGTTATTCCTAAGCTGATCGCGGTACAGACCGAACAAGCTACTTTACCGTTACGTAATACTATTGTTGAACTCAATAAAAGAGTACACACTTAAAACCTAACTAAGACCTCAGAAACACTTGCAAAAGAACTCCCAATGTGTTGAAGGATGTACAAATTCCTCCATTTCTTCCTTCCAGCCCACTTCCAATAGCACGCAGGTGATGAAGTTGGCTTCCTCCGCGCATAGGTCTGCGGAACCGATGGCTCAAAGTCATACTTAAATTAAGAAGGCCACCAATAGGCGTGTGAATGAGATTGAGATTGAATCTTCCCAACGGAATGAAGTGCCCAAAACGCGTCGCTCGAATGCTGCTACTGGAGGAGAGGCTGCACCTGGCATGACTAAGCTTGAGACTGCTGAGCGCTGACGTTTTCTACATCTTTATTATATTAAAATTGGTACTACGGAGGGTCAAGTACGTGACCATCTGCGAACGATACATGATGAAGATAATACCTGTAAAGTTTCTACTTTACAGCTCTGAAGGCTAGATGTAGTTATGCATCCTTCAAATTAGATGTACCATCCAGGTTGGCCGATACTATTATGTCACCTGCTAACTGTGCCGTAGATATCTATGTCAAGCCGTGGAAGCTGACCTTTCGTTCGAAAACCAGGAAAAGTCAGAACAGAGTTAAACCTACCAAAACGTTAGAGGCTTGAGGAGTAAAACTGAAGCTTTCGGTAACAACCTCTTGGCGAATTCTTGTGACCTTATCGCTCTCCCAGAAACATTTTTGAACAGTTCAGTGTCAGATGGCGCGCTCTTTCCTCCAGAGTACGTTGTAATGGGTAACGATCGTGTGGGTGACGTCGGCTGGGGAGGAATCCTGTTGGCTGTAAGCGATCGATACAAGTCGATATAAGTCTGGACCTAAAATCTCAAATAAGGGAGTGATCACCCTACGACGTTTGTATGGAGAAGTGGCCGGCCAGTTCAACCTTAAGGGCCAAGTCTTTCAATGCAAAATACAAAATCACGCTCGGTGCAATGCAACAGAATAGATCTTAGTACTCGTTTTCTAAGCGCCTCCCGGCACGGAGACTCGCTCCCCTACAGATATCTAACCAGAAATGAAATTAATGAAAGTTACTCTACATTTTTATTAATTTGTGACACTGATATTATTATTAGATATTGATGTCAACAGAGTGCCTAATTACAAAATAATTTTGCTAACAAATAAATTAAACAGGTTTCGTTCGATGCTTTTAAATTATATTTTTATATTAGTATTGTCTATATATAGATTTCTATAAAATATTTTTCTAACACTTTGTGATTGTTGCTTAGAAAGTCTTTCATCGCATCATTTCATAGTTTTCTACTGTCTATATATATTTTTCATACTCTGATTGTCATTCAATTCAAGTAAAAACAATCGCCATAACTCACACTTGCCTAATTTGACACATTAAACCGGAGCTCTCATTACGAGCAGTATTGATTACTTACCTAGTTTCAATATTATTTATTTAGGGACCAATGATAAGATTCCAGATTGCCCAGATGGGTATGTAAGGCAGAGTGGCATCCACCTGGACAACCTGTTTGGAATGCTTAACTTGCCGGCCGTTCGCCGGGCTAAAGTAAAAAATACAAAATACAATTAATACATGAAAATTACGTACAATTTATGATAGGTTTTCTGTGTTCCTTCGTTGAACCCAGCCTACCGTGTGTTAGTTATTGTTTACATTCCAGGTTGGGGCCGGTACACGTGGCGACAGCGTGGGAGAAGGAGAAGTACTGCTCGTTGGGCACTGCAGCACTGCGCGTGCAGGGCGCGGGCGCGGCGCCGCTGCAGGCGCGCCTCCTCTCGCGGCTCGCCAGCACTGCGCCCCTCGCCTGCCGCTACAGCCGCCACATCTCCTTCTACAGCGACGAGGCCGCGCTGCGCCGCTGCGGCTTCCTGCACTCCGCGGCCGACGGGTGAGTCTACTCGCGACACGACCGTCTATAGGCATGGACTCGGGCGGGTTGTGACGAACGACACTTCATACACCACGCCTGCCGTATTTAGTTCGTACTCGATAACACATCGTTCAGGGCTAATGCGTATATATTGGAATTAAAAATAAGGGTAGATACATGACCTAGGCTAGGTATTAAGACGTATTCCATACGAGTCATTGTTTCGCTCAATAAAGCAACTGGTGTTATCGCATAAACCAGTTTCAAGGCACAGAAAAAAAAAAAATTAGTAGAACTTAATGACAACAATATTTTCTTATTTCATGCAAAATTGCCAACGTTAGCAAAATGGCGCAGTCGCAATAGCGAGTACACTTGCATACATTTATACATTATATTTTGTTTTTATAGGTGGATAAGTTTTCCTTTGCCTACTACAACATCTGTAAGTCATAATTTATGTGGTTAAAGGTGACATCTCTATCTGTAGGTATAGGTTGTCTAGAATATTGAAAATGATATGGTTTCATTTTCTAGCCTTCTTGGGGTACTGCGAAAGAAAATGACATCCGTTTTAAATTTCAAGCTGGCGGAATTTATTATGAATTAACTTTTAAACGCGGCTTCACCCGCGTGGACTATCCTTCAGGAACCCTTACCGGTTTTTGGGAGCCGTGTAAAACGTGTCAAAAATAAATTGGTTACTTTTTAACCCTTTTTAATCACGGTTTAAATTGGCCCTTTATATAGTTTTTGTTTTATAAGTCGACCTTCAGTGCCAAATTTTCCATAAAGTTTTCCATTCTGGTCCACTTCGTAAACATAGTTATAAATTTGCTCCACGACTGCCAGTTCAAATGTAGTGCCCCATGTAGAGTGTTGTAACATATCGATAGAGTACTCAGCTGCAGTGGTGGAAATGTCTCCGTTACACGTTGTATCATTAGACAATATCGCAATTTTTTGCCAATTAGCCACTACATGGCTGCTCTTAACGGACATCCATTGCCCTTTCCTCAGTCCCATAGAATATATAGGACTGAGATTGACAGTGGCCGCGCTCATCGCTTAAGTAACCTGGGTCCGAGCTCAGTGGTGAGGCACCACGTGATGCATCTCAACACTATACTCGAGCTGCCTGTCATACTCGATGTACGCCGGATGACTCATCCGAATCCCGATTGCGCAGTTTCCAAAATGTATCCGGCAAAAGGTAGATTTTAAAAAAAACTGATTGTGGCAAATATTCCAGATTTTAGAGTTTTATCATAGCAAGCTTGCAAAACTGAATAAGTGTGCCAGGCTGCCCGTGGGGTGCCGAGCTGCCCGTGGGGTGTCGGGCTCACTCATCGCTAATCTAACAAAAAATGAATAATTGAAATCGGACTCCGCGTTAATAAATTACAGCTAAGTGTACATTTTGACTTTCTTTCCCTTTCCCAAAGGAACCGTGCTGAGTTTAGGGATAAAAAGTATACAATAACCTTTTGCGTAGTATGAACGCAAATCGTGTTAAGTTTCATTGAATTCCATTCAGTAGTTTTGGAGTGATGAGCGGCTGGGATACAGACAGACAGACAAAAATATAGTTTTGTCAATTTTCAAATTTTTTTTCTTCAAAATATTTTCATTCTTCAGATTTGGATCTGTTACAGTTTTATTATAAGTACCTTCTTCTTATCCGGTACGCTCTTGACAGAGCGGTCGTGATCACTATGTACTCGTACTAGTAGTACTGGCAGGGGCAGATGTGATGCGCCACACGATGTTTCGCCACCTTTGCCAGAGGAGGTCATTCTGCTGCACTGGTTTAGTGAACCTCCGGTGGCAGACTTGATCTGGTCAGTCCAACGAGTACCCACTCGTTGGACTGACCAGATCAAGTCTGTTGTCCTTCCGCGCGCTCTAGTGCCTTCTACTTTTCCTTGGATGACAAGGCGTTCTAAGGATGATTGTTGCCGGGAAACATGTCCGAAGAATGTAAGGATGCGAGATTGTACTATTGAAAATAGACGCTGCTTGATACCGAGTTCTCGAAGTATCGAGACGTTCGTTCGAAACTCAGTCCACGAAACCCCGAGCATTCTTATCCAGCACCACATTTCCAGAGCGTCTATTTTCTGTTTTTCCACATCTCGCAGAGTCCAAGTTTCAGCTGCGTATAAAAATATGGGAAATATAAGTGTCCTCACGAGCCTAGTTTTCGTAGCCTTGGTTACTTTTCTGGTCCTCCATATTTTTCTTATCTTGTCCATAGCCGTTCTTGTGATACTCATACGTCTTTTGATCTCATCGATGCACCCACCATTGTTTGAGATTAAAGCCCCAAGATATTTCTAAACTAACAAAATGGATCTATGTTGTCCGATAATAAAAAACTTTGAATTTGAATATATATATGATTGTACCACGCTACAGTTTGCAATCTGAGTCACTTCTGGCAAATTATTTCTGGCACGGTCGACAATCATCACCTTGGTCTTGCTGCGGTTAATCTTAAGTCCAAACTCATGGCTCACTCGTGTCTTCTTTGACAGCAGCTCTTCCACGTGTTGTGAACTAGTCGCAAATAAGGTGGGGTCATCCGCGTATCGCAAGTTTGCAATGTTATATCCACCAATTGTTACACCATCTGTCCAGTCCTCCAAAGTAATACGCATTATAAGTTCAATGTATGCATTGAACAGGAGCGGTGATATAATGCAACCCTGGCGTACACCAGCACTAGGAGGGAAGTCGCTGTTCGCAAGAAGCTGTGCCTTCTTTGTAGAGACGTCTTAAAAGGTGTACAAGATGTTTTGGTGTGCCCTTATCTAACAAGGTCTTCCACAATACTGACCATTTCACCAAGTCGAACGCTTTCGAAAAATCAACAAAACAAATGAATGTGGGCTCGTTGAATTCTCTTGCCTTCTCAATGATCTGACGTACGATGAGAGTTTGTTCCCGAGTGCCTTCCCCCTTTACAAAACCGGCCTGTTCAGGAGCAATCTCCTTAGATAGGTAAGTTTTCAATCGCTCGTTGAGAATATGTAACATTATTTTGCTAGCGTGTGATATAAGAGCAATGAGACGGTAATTATTACATTTCTTTGTTGAACCTTTCTTGTGAAGGGGTGTGAATACAGTGTGTGTCCTTTCAGAAGGCCATGCTCCTGTTTGCCATACCTTGTTGCAGATAATATGAAATATCTGGTCGCCACGTTCGCCTAAGGCTTTAATTGTCTCTATAGGAATTGCATCTCTACCAGTTTCTTTCTTGCTTTTCAGGTGTTTTATAGCAAATTTCACGTTGGACAGAAGGATGTCTGGTTCTAAATTCTCACTTACTGGGTCTGTACTTGCAAATAGTCGCGACTGCGGGTCTTGGAGTAATGACTGACAGTAACTCTTCCACGTTTCAGAGATTTGTTCAAGTTCTGTTACCATTTCATTTTTGTCATTCTCAATAGCCCAGGTTTTAGCCGGCAGAGATTTAGTAATGAGGCGAATTTTGTGATAAAGATCTCTAGACTCATATTTTATGGAGTGTTTTTCAACCTCTTCACAAACGCTACGAAGGTGGGTAGGGAAGGTGGTGAAGGTATAAGTACCTATAGATTAAAAATTACTTAAAATTGTTTCAATTTCAAGTGTCTATACCCATTACGGTTCGTAAGATACATCAAAACACACAGATGGACGCACAGGCCGAGCGCCAGCGGTTTAGGTTCACTGTCAAAGAAATAGAAAATACGTCATGTTTTATTTTGAATGATCTATCTGAATACTAATTTTCCAAACGGTAAGTTAAAAAAAACAAAAGACTCATATAAACGTTTTCACCAATTTAAACCTCCGTAGGAGTTGAATTTAAAAAAAGTCCTTTCATTGTACATTCCTACGCATTAAGACGAATACACCCTCAAAATTCCAAGTCTCTGATACCAGCGATTTAGACTATGTGTTTTCTGTCAATTACTGAGTCAGGACTATGATTCTTCTTAATATAGATTAATACAAAGTTTCACCCCCTCAAGTAATCCCTGCCAAAAAACATTTTGAAATTAAAACGACTAATATGTAATAAAAAAAGGAAATTAAAACTAGCTTAGTAATAAAACTTTATAATAAAAATTATAAAGTTTTATTAAATAATAAAAATTATAAAGTTTTATTGTCTAAAAATTATAAAGTTTTATTGTATGGTTTTTTTACTTATCAGATGATTTTCTAAATCAGTAAGATATTAAACTTTAAATACTTTATTTGTACAAATTTGTAAAGCGCTACGTACTAAGCATCGGAATTCGGATGAGACGTCCGTCGCGCGTCGAGTATGACGGGCAACTAGAGTATAGTGTTGCGATCCATCACGTGGTGCTCCACCACAGAGCTCAGACCGAGGTTGCGATGAGCGGAGCCACTTTCAATCCCTGTCCTATTTATTATATGAAACTCATGAAAAGGCAATGGATGCCCGTAAAGAGATTGTCAGCCATGTAGGGGCTAATCGGCAAGAATTTGCGATATTGTCTTATGATGCTAATTGTAACGGAGACAATTTCACTATTGCGACTGAGTACTCTATCGACATGTTACCACACTCGACATGGGACACTGCGTTTGAACTGGTAGCCGCGGGGCAAGTATATAACAGTGTTATCGAAGTGTACCAGGATGGAAAACTTTATGGAAAATTTGGTACTGAAGGTTAACGATAACGATTCACGGGGCCAATTGAAAAAGATTGAAAAGGATTAAAAAATAACCAATTTATATATATGACACGTTTTACGCCGCTCCCAAAATACGGTAAGGGTTCCTGAGGGATGTTCCACGCGGGCGAAGCCGCGTGTACAAGCTAGTACTTATAATAAAACTGTAATAGGTCAAATTCTGTATATTGCAGATATTTTGTTTTTCTTTAGAGAAAGCACTCTGTAATTGATACTGATGCTAAAACTGTTTTTAGGTATCCGTACCCAAAGGGTAAAAACGGGACCCTATTACTGAAACTTCGCGGTCCGTCCGTCTGTTTTCACAGATGATATATTTCTATTGCCACTATAACAACAAATACTAAAAATAAAATAAAATAAATATTTTAGGAGTGGCTCCCATACAACAAACTTGATTCTTTTACTGTTTCTTGCTCGATACTAATAATGGTGACAGGTAGACACTTTAACTATTCACAGTATATTTAGCTTTATGTTCTCATTAAATATAATTAATTAAAATAAATAATTAAGGGGGCTCCCATTAATAAAAGAGGTTTTCGCCGTACCTACCCCGCTCAATCGGACACTGCGAAAAGTGTATGTAACTTGCAAGATTTGGTTAAAGATAATGAATGGTATGGAACCCTTCGTGCGCGAGTCCCACTCGCACTTGGCCGGTATTTTTTTCATTCTTGTCTGTCTGTCTGTATCCTGGTCCCCCATCACGCCAAAACTACTGAGTGAATTTCAATGAAACTTAGAATGACTTAAGAGGCATTTTACATTTTAATGCGGTATACGAAGATTTTAAGCGCTTAATTTACTATCATAAGAAATATCTACAAGTTGTTTAATAATTGATAAAAATAGAATAATCTGTTCTCTTTTCAGTTAATCTACCAGATTTACAAACATAACATTAATTATTTTGTAGTAACCAATCTCCCGCACCTTGTTTTACGAATTAAAGTACACATAGCCAACTTCAGAGTTCTATCTCTTGTATAAAGATTCATCAAATTAACCAAACAAAAAAAACTGTGCATCAGGCATATAATCCTGTTGACACATAGTGTACTAGAATATCGATAATTATTCGTCATTGTAGAAAAAAAAATAAAGATCTTGCGCCAATTTCCACGATTTATATCAGCAGTTTACCACGATATATTGCGTTTAATAAAGTGTAATTCCAAACCGATATTATATGAAAAGAAAGTTCATTCTTTAATTAATCTGATCTTTAATAAATTGTGATATTAACTCTGTTTTGTTAGACAAGAAAAAATATTTAACCTAACTCGAAATCCTCATAAATTGAAATGTACAAGCGCGAGGCGATCATTCCGATTCCCCCTTTGTCTCTCGGCAGCGAGACAAGCCGAGGTCCGAACCACAGTGGTGCCCTTGAGCTCGCTGTCACCCCTCCCGATAGTAGCGTGGCGTTTTCGGCGCCCGCAGGAGACGGAGGTATAAGGCGCTTTTCGCCTTATACGCCCGTCTCAGAAGAAGTGCCCTCAGCGCTTCTTCCTCCTGGGCTATAAGAGGGCCTCCCCTCGCCCAAAGTCCGGTGGAGCTGTACGTCCGTATAGCGGTAGACAGCATCTATGTCCTCCCTAAATATAAAAAAAATATATGCGAGGCGATCAGTACCGCGCGAGCGCCCATCGAGGTAGGATCTGTGTTCGTTTTGCCTTGCTCTGACGTCTCGTACGCGGAACGCTTAGACGCAAGTTTATAGTGCGACCACAGAGTTTTGATCATGTTTTTATTTTTTTAAGTAACAAACTATACTTTATTTTTGTTGTCCATAATATAAGTATTGTTGTCTTGTTAAGTAACTACATCTTTAGTTTCTGTTCATCCATTGTGTTAAAAGAAGGAAACGTCACAATTATGCAGCCTTATACAGCGTTATTGGAAAAATGCTAACAACCTCAGAGGGTTGACTTCTTCTTTTTGGTCTGCTAGTTTTTATATTATTCTAGTTTAAATTAGTAACTCACTATAACTTTTGTTTTAGAAGGATAAGATGACAGGCGAATAATTGATTTCCAATATTTTTGGATTCAGTTAATGTCTATAAGTGAACACAGCGATAACTTCAGCAGGAAATTAAACTACCTTCCTAATTTGTACAAAACGGCCTCCCGGCTTTTCCATCATTTGTACAAACCGGGATACCAGTTAGCGGTCGATAGTCGTATTTACAAATTTACCATAAAATCTGCGTAAGTGTTTTCTGCGTAAGTTTAAGTTTTGAAGCAGTGATGGCTCAGTGGCATTGGCTATGGACTGCCGCGCAGCAGGTCCATGGTTCGAATCCCGCCTAGAGCTTGAGCTTCACCGCATGGTGGAAGGGCATTTTGCGAATGCCCGCCTGGCTAGCGACCACCCTCTAGTAGAAAATCTGTCGCCAAGCACCTAACGGTGAGTTCCGACAGCAGTCCTTGAGAGCCAGTGAAATAACAGGCAAAAATGAGACTTAACAGGTATGTCTCAAGGTGATGGGCGCTGTGCAGTTCGTCACTTGTGATGAAATGCATCTGTTATAGGCAGAGGATACCTCTTAACATCAGGTGGGCCTCGCGCTTGTGTGCTTCATAATCCAAATGGTTTTCAAAAGGATGCATCCTTGCCCATACAAGAAAGAATCCATATTTTTCTGAGATAACGGAAGTATTTTAAATATTTTGATGAAATCTGAAACCAGCACAAATTACATTTTGGCCCCAAAATATTACGTCATTTCATATTAATCTCGTAACTATGTCAACAGTTATAAACCTAGAAAACTGCAATTTTGCATATGTATAAGTCATTTTTCACTCGATACATTTTGCAACGCAAACACTTACCGATGCAAATTTGCGTATTAAATAATCTTGTAACTAATTTTAAACTTCTAAGCCAAAAAATCTGAAATAATACAAGTGTATAAATAACATGTAAATAATAATATCAGAAGAAGGACCAAAGCCGTAGGTGGTATAGTTTTTTAGAAAAAAATATTGCTCTCCAATACCGTTTTCCCGCCAAAGTTCTTGATACAATTGGGTTGTTTTAATCTAACTAACTTTAAAATATTTGGCGTAAAAATCTGTAACAATTCATGGCTAAAGAACAATAGTAAATTATCATATTAAAAGAAGAATCGAAGTTCTAGGTGAGTTAGTTACGAAAAAATAAAAATAGCAATTAAAATACTATTTCCCACCATTTTTGTCGTGTGTTCAAACACCATTTCCAGTATTTTTTTCTATAAAAAGGTTTATTATCATTTATTTTCCATAGAGAAAATAGTGAGCATAAGAGTATATAGTGAGGATTGCATTGGTACCAAGAAGTATATATGTTGATTATAGATTGCATCAAAGATATTCGATTTAAAAACAAAAAAACCTCAAAATCTGTGAATATATATTTACATTTCGCTGATTGGTCTACTCAAACTAAATGGATGAAAATGTTATTTTTTTAATGGTATAGGAGATATATTGTGGTATGGGAATATGAGGGTGACATGTTTAAGTAATGGAAAACCAAAAACGTCATGGGACGTTTGTGGTTGCTACTGAGTTGTTTTCCGGATGCACAGAAAAATAAACCTCAATCCTATGCATGGTCATTATGGCAGACAGTGTTAACGACTGGATATGGATACTGTGTAGAGTGTGAACAAGGAAAATAGCAATTTTTGAAAAATTTAAAAGAAAGAGCTTTTAGTCCGCAGCTTTTAATCAATGCCGTTACGTCAAATATTTATATAATTTTAAGCCGTATAATTATTAAATTATTTAAGTTTATTGTTACAATAAATGATTCAAACATATCTATTTTTTATTCATCAAGGATGAAATGTAAATAATCGATTCACGATGTAGGTTGACTATAAAATGTACATGCCTACTTCTTTTCTATAACATTAGCAAGTAATCGACAAGAAATTGATTAATTACTCATCCCAATCACACAATTTTTAAATTCGCAACTTACATTTCTTTACTAATGAGTGCTAGTATCAAAATATGTTACTCACAGTCACGCTATTCCGTCGTCACTTCTTTCGCTTGTGTATGCGATGCGCTGGCATTTACCTAAACTTCAGTAGCGTGATTTTGTGAAATGGCTCTTAAGTTCATACTAGGTACGAGCTCTGACAAACTAAGAATGAAAGACAGAGCCCGGTAAAACATCAAATTGAGGCCACTTTTTATATATATATATGGAGTGTATGATGGAAGTGTTGTCTTATGATAGAAAAAATAATTAAATTGTGGGGTTTATGGCAGAAACATATTGAAAATACAAATATACAAGATATACTTACAGCAAAATCTGTTCATTAGAATAATTTACAATAATATTGCACAATCCTCACAATTATTATATATAACGTTTTTTATGATATATTAGAGTTTATTGAGTATTTATCTAACTACTCGTAATACAATAAACAATTGACCAAGGGCGTGTCAATTCACGCATATCTTTGTTTTGTCAGAACTGCACAGATTTTTGGTATGTTAGTCTATACTAGCTTCTATACATGCTTGCCATATTTCATAAGTGTATGTATGTTTGCCCACGTACTCGTATTAAGTAGAAATTAGAAATTATATTGAACAAATTCTTGTGGTATTTAATAAAGTACCTCTCAACTTAGGAGTCACTGTAAGTTTTATCAAAATCAGTTTCATAGTTTTCAAGATATGGACTGTTAAATTTAAAATATGAGCGTTTCAACGACGCTGCACAAACTACTCAGACGGCAGATATAAACGAAATTCGGTAGGTTTATCGCTCATACTATGTTATAACAGGATCTAGCATTACTTTATATTGCGAAAATTAGGTGTACATAGTAGTGAAATATGTTTGAAAATTTAAGTAACTTATACCCAGGAAGTTACTTGATAAGTTTTTTTACAAAATTACAAATATACTATAAGAAAAATTTAAGTCATGTGCGGGATTCGAACCCACGTCCATCCACCCCTTAAGCCGGAGTATGCTCCATTCCAATACGATTGTTAAAGAACGATAGGAAAGATTTGAGTTATGACGTCCTGTCATGTTAGCTCAATTGGTTAGAGCATACCCCGGCTAAAGGGTTGTATGGACGTGGGATCGAATCCCGCACATGACTTAAATTTTTCCTATCGTTTATTTGTAATTTTGTAATGTAATCCGCAAGCAGGCGTTATTGCAAAAATAACAATATTAAAAATATTTTTTTTTTAATTAAACCAACTTCATATGCCTATTTAACTAAAAAAGGACAAATAACACGAACAACATCAAAACCGGGTACCTACCTAATTAGGTACGTCAACCAACTAATTTTGAGGTCGGTGTCTGTATAGGACTTACTATGATTGTTTAGGGCCTGACACCGACCTCAAAAAATAGTTGGTTAACGTACCTACTTATGTAAACGCCCAGTTATTTTTTAGTAAAATAAATAAATCTTTACTAGTTATTTTCACTATAAGATACAATAGTCTCTTAGATTTCCCTAATAAACATACACTTGTTTTGTTAAAGTATATAACGTTACTGCTAGGTACGCAAACTGACGTTTGAAACAACCTTAAATGTGTGTCTGGCAACACTTTATGATTGCACTGTTTACATTTTTAATCGAAATAATAACCTTAATTGCGTTGTATGATATCAAAGAAAGTAAATTAAATTCAATACTTACTTTTAATTTATTTATTCCGTTATATGTGACGTGCGTAACGTGCGACGGTCTAACCTGAAAAATTGGCGGAATTTGAATAAAATTATACGATTTTTTTTATTTGAATACGTTTGTGTGAGTGAGTTGTGCTTTACATAAAATAGGCTGAATAACTTAATTACTATCTTACTTAATTGCTCTGAAACTACGAAGTAGAACATTATATACCTACGTTTTATACCGAAATTGAGCACGGTTCCCTGGGGAAAGGGGATGACGCGTAGTCCAATTTCATACATTATTTTTTGTTAGAGGATGTCGTAATAAATATTTTATAAAGGTGTTGTTTGTCATATAAAGCTGTTTATATAAGCTAATTGTTTGTTTAAAGTAGAAATAATGACAAGTTGATGTCAAGTAGAAAAAAATGTGCGATGCTTTCAGGGAAATAAAGAATATATATATGCAGATTCCCTTGACAGCCAGTTCGCTTCACTATGACAAACAGAATGAACGATAAACAAAAAGAAAAGTAATTACGCTAAGCTGCCGGCAAGACCCCGCCTGTGAACCCTGATGAACCGTGCCGCTACGGTTCATGCACAGGCTGGGGTGGTGCGGCCCTGCGCACCGTGGGCATGGCCTCGCCTGGGGGCAGTCCCGGTGGAAGTGCTCCCCGCAGGCAAGAAAAACATGCTCGCAGGCGTCTTACTATCAGGCGCCTGTCCCGCACTGACAGGCGCCTGAAGCCCTCGCACAGCTGCAAGTCGTGGCCCCCATCGCCACAGTAGCGGCAGCCTCTACCGCTGGTGGCAGTCACCGGTTGCCTCCCCTCCATCGTGAAACGGCTCCACCAATCCCTACGTGAGGGCCGGCTCGACCCGATGGGCCGGTTTGAGCACGTCCCTGCGCGCTAAATGGCTTAGCTTCCGGCTCCACTGCCTCCGTCACCCTAGCAGGAAGCGCAATAAGTCCTGGAAGCGCGGCAGGTCAGTGGTGACTTCAGACGGACCGCCGCCATGGTCACGCTCAAACCTTGAGCGCAACTCTGCCGGTAGCTTGCCCAAGACGATGTGCACCAGCAGGAATGACCACTCCTCCACTGGCAACCCTAGTGTGCGCAGCGAGTTACATGCCACAGTAACCGGCGTCAACAAATTTTGCCGAAGGCACGCCCTATTAGCGACCTTCGGTAGTTGCAGTATTTGCGCCACATGCGTATCTGCTAATTGTGCAAGTACGTCTATATTTTTTTTGCTCTGCAAATATAAAATTTAAACAGTGGTAAAAAGTTATCAAACGACATCGCAGCTATCATGTGATGGTTGTTTCGTGTAAATCGGTCCAAAATTGAGAGAGATATAAGTGAATTAGTTTTAAAATATTACGCCAACGGTACAAGCAACGAGTGCCGCGTGGGGCATCCCCCGCCCGCTAGCAGCCCGCGCATGCGTATCGGCCGCTGACTCTGATCATCGCTTCGACGGAACGCGTGAGTCATCCTAGCACTACACAATAACACCACTGCCTGGCCGTTCGGTGCACCGTGCACCGCAGTACGTGAGATTCCACATTTCAACGCTCGCTCTGAAGAACTTACCGATGAATGCCAATATCACATGACGTATGTATGAATTATATTTATTTATTTTGATGGATACACGGTAAAATAAAAAAAAATCCTAGATTATATTACATTTAAACGCATACGGACAGTATCAGATTCCAAGCTGCACAATGATAGTGAATCAAGCTCACAAATACTTAATGCCACTGTAAGCAGTTTACCCGATATATCAGACGACAATGACAGCGAGTTAATCAAACAACTTAAGGATAAAATTGTGTCCATGACAATCGAATTGAGTAGTGCACATTTAGAGATAGAAATATTGACAACAGAAAATAATAAACTTAAACGTATTAACGAAGATCTGACCAAGAAAAATGAGCTATGAGCTGAGCTATATTTGTGTGAAAAAGAAAAAGTCGTAAAAAAAAATGTTTTTGCTTTGGAGTCTCGTGTTAATAATATAATTTGATAATGAATAGATAATGAATAGATTCAGGCGTTACTTTGCGGAAATCCACTTTTAATAATAACAAATACTTTTAAAATATTTTAAGAAAACATCAAATTAATATTTTAATAAAACACTTAAAAATATAAAAATATATCTAGTGACAATTCCGCTTAATTTTCCTGCTAAGCCGAGGTGACGTCACAAACGCCACGCAGCCAAACCGGAAGAATTTTCACCGGAAAAAAATTGAAAATTCTTCCGGTTTGGCTGCGTGGCGTTTGTGACGTCACCTCGGCTTAGCAGGAAAATTAAGCGGAATTGTCACTAGATATATTTTTAAATTTTTAAGTGTTTTATTAAAATATTAATTTGATGTTTTCTTAAAATATTTTAAAAGTATTTGTTATTATTAATATAATTTGAATTTTGCTTTTGTTGCGCGTGTTTGTTTTTTGAACTTGTACTACGCGATCTATATAAATTTGATAATTGCAAACAGAAAAAAGTGGAGTGTTGTGTGCTTGCTGTCGGGACCTTGAACAGTATCACGAGGAGGAGGATCCATCATCATCGTCCTGGCAGTAAGTCCTTAATTAAAGTTCTGTTGGCCAACTCAATTTTATTTAAGGAAATGCTAGGTGCGGTTGTCGAAGTCGATGGGACTGCATTATGTTGTAAGTGTCACTGTATGTATTATTGTTACTTAAGCCCCGTGCATCACGGGCGAGTTAGGATTCACAAAACAGGTTGTCCAGGTGGACGGCACTCTGCGCAACATACCCATCTAGGCAATCTGGAATCTTAACAATAGTAAACATATACAGACAGAACAAGAGCAGATGGATAACACACCTAAGAAACAAAAGAAAGTAAATCGCAAGGGTAAAAAACATATTCAAAATAAAGGAAATAAGGAAGCAAATGTATCTAAACAGGAGAACGACATAAATCTAATACCCGTACACATAACAAATAGGATTAAATCACCAGAGATATTTAGTAATAGAACTCTAATTAACACCAACAAACAAAATAAAGTACTACAAATAGCAGAACAAACACTAAATGGATCCAGTGGAAGTATTTTTCTTCACCATTATCTTATACCTAATGGAGGAGTATCAGAACTAGTGCAGGGGATAGACAACAAAGTAGAAAACTTAACCATGGACCATTACTGCGTTATACTTGTAGGTGAGGAAGACTTTAAGATAGACAGTGACTATATTAAACTGATCTGCCAAATACGGGAGGCTCTCTTCAATACAAATAATACAAACTTTATTATTTGCCTGCCGACATATAAATGTGCTTTAGATTCTTACTTCACTGACGATTTAAATTCATTTAATAACAGGATTGACATATTTAATAAACTGCTCTATTTAGATATTTTGACACACCAATATGCGTACATCTTCGACTCAAACTCATGCCTGACGTATGACAGCAAAACATATTTTATGCGATCTGGAATGTTAAAAAATGCTGGTCTACGCACCGTATTAAATATTGTATCTTTAGTGATTAAAGAAATTCAATAATAATCCTACCTTTCAAGATTTGAGGCTAGGGACGAGTTACGATAATGGTATCGATTTAAAAGATTTTAAAGTATAGAGTTTTTTCGAGAATGAGCACATTTGTATTATGCACCAAAACATCGCTGAGCTGATGAGTAAAGCAGATGAATTATATATTTGCCTTAATTATTTACCAAATGATAAAAATCTAAACGTAGACGTAATTTGTGTTACCGAGCATAACATGATAGCCGGATTTGAAAACAACCTTTTTATACTTAATTACCATTAAGCTGCTAGTTTCTCTACATCAAAAATGTCAAAAGGTGGCGCATGTATCTTAACCAGAACTGGACAACAGTACAAAGAGCTTTCTGAAATACAAGCTCTATCTCACTCTGGCATTATTGAATGTTGCGCAGTTGAACTGATTCCATATAAAATTGTAGTAGTGTGTATTTACAGAGTACCAAAAAAGAAACAAAAGGCAAAGTATTTCAAAATGTTCTATACATGTATGCATAATCTTCTTCAAAAACTATGTTCCAAACATTATAAACATATAGTAATAGCTGGCGATTATCCCCCTTACTTATAAAAATATCGCTATGTAGTTGCTAAGTAATGGATAACTAAACAGTGTTTAAGTAATGCTTAAATATTTCTTACTTATAAACGCTACATAGCACCTGTTTAGCTAAGCAATGGATAATGAGGTCGAACGTATTTTAAACTGACAACATTGTACTAAAAAGTATTATGAATGACCTAAATGGCCAAATAGCATGTATCTAGTGCTAAATATCTTTAAATTAAAAAGTAAATATAATACTTTTCTTTGTATAGTACCATCAACTTAACTGTGCAGTTTTCGAGGGCGCTACTGGTCGAGGAAATCAACTACGAACTGTCACAATTTGAAGGAATGTTGTAGTTCTTTTTTCTGCCACCTGAACAGATAAGTTGGTGGGTCTGTAACTAAATCAGCTGATCAAAAATATGGGCGCCATCTTGTTACTTAAAATTTAAACAAGGGTGGGACGGTGTTTAAATTGACAGCTGATTTAAGCAGTACTTAGGTACTGGATAAAGTTATGTAGCGTTTATGAGTAAGAAATTTTGCTAATCAGCGGCTAAGTAATGTTTAAAATTTAATTAGCGTTTATAAGTAAGGCTGAATCCCCCTTACTTATAAAAAATCCGCTATGTAGTTGCTAAGTAATGCATAACTAAACAGTGTTTAAGTAATGCTTAAATATTTCTTACTTTTAAACGCTACTTAGCAACTATTTAGCTAAACAGTGGATAATGAGGTCAAACGTATTTTAAACTGACAACATTGAACTAAAAGGTATTATGGAAGACCCAAATTGCCAAAAAGCACGTATCTAGTGCTAAAAATATTAAAATTAAAAAGTAAAAAAATATCTATTCTTTGTAGGTACGTACTTTTGTACATATGGTTAGGTGTACTGGAGACATTTTTAGTGAGTTTTAATTTTGTAATTTGGTAAATTCAAAAGTGCCCTAATAAATTTCTAATTATGCTATGGAATAACAACCTATTCCATAGCATTATTGGAAATGCATTATGGGGTTACCCCAGAATTTACGGGTGTAACCCCAGAATACCGTCAAATCCCGCTGGAAGTTATCTTTTTCCATCCCAAATGCCCAATTATGTCTACGTTTTTTTCTATGAAGCCAAGATTCCAATCCTTATTTATTTTTAATCATTTTATAGCGATTCCTTAAATCACAGTAAGTGTAATTTAAGGTATCGCTTATCAAAGGAATTATAAAGGCCGTAATATGTTCTTGTGTTTCGTCTAGTGTGCTCGAGAAAACATGGCAATAGGCTCGCCCCAACCCAATTGGCCGAAAAATGGGTGTTTACATAACATTGCCTACCCCTTAGGGGAATACAGGCGTGATTATATGTATATAATATGTAAAGTTTGGATGAAACAACAGAATAGTTAGTTTAGGTTCTCCTTACTTTTCATCATCATTGTCTACGCGGGTGAAACCGCGTGGCGCGGCTATAAGAAAATTACAATGAGTTCGATCACCGGATCTGATCAGATGTTGGGGTTTTAATGAGATAGTGATTTTCAGTAACAGTCCGGCGTCTAATTTGGACCAGTTTATTACCATTTGGTAATAAACTCGCGCCCTATTAAATGAGATTCTTAATACAATTAAGAATATTTCAACTCCTAAAATTTTTTTTTTTTTTGCTGAACTGAATCGACATCTATGCTGAAATAAGCAAATAAGTACTCAATTCTGCTTTTAAATTGAATCACTAGTATTTTTTACGTCTTCTTACCGGTATTCTAGACCTACTATAGTAGGTATAGAGTAATATCGAATCGTCCTACCCTAACAAGGATTATATATACCTACAATTGTAAGGCTAGGATTAACAAATAAGTGACTACTGAAACACGAGAAAATGAAAGATTTTTTCCCTATTTATAACTGCCTCACGCATGCATGGTACGCATGATCTTCATTGTGCGTATGATAATTTGGTTAAGACAGACTTTTGTCGTTTACTGTACTTAGTGAAAAAAGCACAATAATAAATAAATTAAATTTATTAGAATCGGGGGCGTCAGCCACAGGTGCGTCGACCACTGGGGGCCTAAACCACGGACCCGGGAGATATATCCCCCTTATGTAGGGTCAGTTTATATCTCAGCTATATCAATACAAAATACAAAGCAACATCATATTTAAAATACTCGTTAACAACGCATAGAACAACACGAGAACAAAAATGTAAAATGTTTTGGCTTTGATTTTATAATCGACAACCAACTTTATTAGTAGCAGGTATAGTATACCCGCTACCTTTCCGGCCATAATCGTGACATGGAGAACTGTTTTCCACCCAATGTTCAGCAACACCCTACTCATATATATCAACGTGAATAGTGGTATAATACTGAAATACCTACACCACTCATTGAGCGCATCGTTTTCCAAGTTGCCTTTTAATACATCCAATAGGAATATACAAGTGTAGCACAATCCTTATATTCTTAATTCAGGAACTGTACCTGCGGTATACTCTTCAATAAGATCAAGAAAAGTAATAAGGTTACGCATAATATTTTATTTCATCATCCAATGTATGTTTCTACTTGCTATATTTTTACGATTTATTTACAGAGTATGTCGTGTTTATAGTTTTGTATGCCTCCTTGACAATAACCTCAATAGTAACTAAATCAGCTGATCCGAAATATCGGCGCCATCTTGCTACTTAAATATTTAAACATGGGTGGGACGGTGTTTAAATTGACAGCTGATTTAAGCAGTACTTAGGTACTGGATGAAGTTATGTAGCGTTTATGAGTAAGGAATTTTGCTAATCAGCGGCTAAGTAATGCTTAAAATTTAAGTAGCGTTTATAAGTAAGACTGTATAATATTAATATTTTGAAGTCAGATATCAATACACGAAAGCTAGAATGTCTCTTGTTAAGTTTTAATCTCAAACTAGCCATTAGTATACCTACTCGACTAAGTAGTCAAACATGTATAGATAACATTGCTCACGATTTTAAGAAGAATTTCAAAGCATAAGTAGTTGAATTTGCGATATATGACCACAAAGCACAATTATGCATATGTCCTGTTGATAAAAAATGTATCACTGATAGATGGCGTATTAAACGACGCGATTACAGTAAAGAGAATATTTCGAAATTTATGACATGTATTAAAACTCTATCCTTCTCACAACTTTATAATATTGACAATGCTAATGACGCCTATAATAATTTTTTTGACATATTTAAATTATTTTATGATTTATGCTTCCCATGCATACAGAAAACTATTAGTTTCATCAAAAAGCCAAAGTGGATATCACGTGGAATCAAGCAATGTAGTAAAAAGAAGCGTATTCTTCTATGGGAACATAGACGGAATCCAAATATAGACAACCAGAACAGATTTATGAATTATTCAAAGAGGTTCAAAAGAATAACTAAACTAACACAACGTGCTCAAAATTAATTTGCAATAAAAACAGCCCCAAATAAGTCTAAATGCATATGGGATATAGTAAATAGCTCAAAATTCAGAACACCGAAAAAATCACCAGAAAAAATTAGAGTGAACAACGAAACTTTTACTGACCCTTACACAATTTGTAATGATTTCAATTATCATTTTATTTATAAAATTGAGCCAATGAAGAATGGCAATCAAAAATATAAGCGTAACTGATTAATTGTAAGCCGACCAAATTCCATGTTTCTAGCCCCTAGCACCGCATATGATGTATTAAATATAATTAATTCTTTAAAAAACACAAATAGCATAGGTTACGATGGAATCGCTACGAAAATACTCAAATATGTTGCTTTTTGATATGTGGACATTTACCCCCTTACTTATAAAAAATCCGCTATGTAGTTGCTAAGTAATGGATAACTAAACAGTGTTTAAGTAATGCTTAAATATTTCTTACTTATAAACGCTACATAGCACCTGTTTAGCTAAGCAATGGATAGTGAGGTCGAACGTATTTTAAATTGACAACATTGAACTAAAAGGTATTATGAAAGACCCAAATTGCCAAAAAGTATGTATCTAGTGCTGAAAATCTTAAAATTAAAAAGTAAAAAAAATACTATTCTTTGTAGACCTACTGATTTTTGTACATATGGTTAGGCGTACTGTAGTGCTATTCACTAAGCAACACAACCTCCAACTCGACGCTGCGGCAGCGGCGAGATACATTTTCGTATTCACTAACTGCCAAGCAGTTGCTTGGCAGTTAGCAAATACTTGGCAGTTGCCAAGCAGCCAAAAGCTGATAACACAAACACGCCAGTTCGATCGTCTATCCCACAGGAGGGTTCAACCTCTAGCGCATCATTGAAGTCCCGCGCTAATAAAAGAGTGGCGGTTAGTTCTCCTACCACTGACCTAGAAAACACCTTATCGGACACTTTAGTTGCGAACGAACTGCGTCTCCTTAGACAAGACATGGCTGAGATGAAAAAGTGCTTGGCAGACGGAATGGCACGGTGTTTTGAGAGGTTAGATAATTTTGACCAAAGGATTACGGCATTAGAAACTACACACGAGATGATACCAACACTTCAAGAAACTATACACCAACTTCAGGAACAGATTAACCAACAAGGTCAAAATGCATTAAAAAACGAGATAGAAATTATGGGTATAAACGAAAATCACAACGAAAATCTTACGCACACTGTTTTGGTCACCGCCTCCAAAATAGGAGTAAGCCTCTCCGAATCTGACATAGACTGGGTGACGCGCGTAGGTCCTAAATTTAGGCCTAACGCTGACAACAATACGCAACGTCCTGTCAATGACTCAAAGTTTCCCCGCCCAGTTGTCGTCAGGCTGACTAGAAAAGCGAAGAGAGATGACATGCTCAAGGCCTCCAAGACTGTTCGCCATCTCACATCAGTTGACATCAACATTCAGGGCCCTGACAGAAAACTTTACATTAATGAGCATCTCACAAAACCAAACCATATTTTATTTCGTGGTGCCAGAGCCAGGGCCAAAGAACACGGGTATAAATTCTGCTGGGTTAGTAATGGAAAAATTCAGGTCCGAAAAACAGAAGGAAGACCACCTGTTACTATCAGCAGTTCAGCAGATTTGGCCCGGATTTCAGCTCCTGTTGTTGGTCACTTACAGGGACACTAATTATTTCAAGCTTAAAAAGTTTGGTATTTTGTATAATTTTTTATATCAGTTATTAATTTTTTTTTTTATAAAAAGGCAAGTACCAAAGTCATGTCATGTAAACGATTCAATTTATAATTATTTAGCTTATTTTGTCGTAAGAACCACCCACCATCTCCCAACACTCCACACATACACATTAACACAACCCACATATAGGCGTTATGAGACATTTGAGTACAGTAAATATTTCTTATTGCTGGTACAAACATATAAACATGTCTTTGTAAGATCACCAAAAATTACAAATAAACTTAGCTGTTATAGTGCGACACCAACCTCGTTTTTGAATAAGTATTTACTACTCTATTCCATTATAAGTAAATATGGATAAGTCAGACTTATACACAGACATAGAAAAAACTCTTGAGATCGAGTGTAGTACCGTCAGCCACCCGGAAATGTGCAAAGATATTATTAATACCTACAATTTTAAAACTTTGACATGTAATATTCGTAGTATACAAAAGAACTTCTTCGAGCTTCTTACTTTATTAAAACGTCTTAACATTACTTACGATGCTATAATCCTAACTGAGTGTTGGCTTCAAGAAGATCCACACATTCCACAGTTGCCTGCCTATAACGTTTTTCACACTTCAAAGGTATTCAACAAATGCGGGGGAGTTACGATTTATGTAAGGGATTGTTGGTCTGCTTGTGCCTTAGAGCCCACTTTCGACGAGGCAAATTGCCTAGTGGTAAATATATCTAACAGCACTACAATTATAGGTATTTATCGCTCTCCATCTTTCACCAGTACAGACTTATTTACCACATCGCTCGACTTTTTGCTCGAGTCCATGAAACATCAAAAAGCGCTTATATAAGTGATATGAATATCAATCTACTTGATGAGAGTCCAGATACCGGAAATTCAACTTATCAGTGTGTCATGGCGGAGCACGGCCTCCTCCCTGCTATTACTCACCCAACTAGGATTTTGACCTGTCTTGACCACATATACGTCAAAACAAATGGAAAAGCGGCAGGAGTGGTCTGCAAGTGTCCATTCACAGACCACAGTCCGATAATGGCGGGTCTCAATTTAACAAAAGTTAATCCCGTAAAACTGAACAGATTCTTATCAAGGACTGATTATACAAGCATAGCTAATGAGCTTAAAAATACAAACTGGAGCAAAGTATTTAATAATGACAACGTGAACATCGCCCTTTATGAGTTCAATCAGATTATGTCAGAATGCATTGAAAAATACACCAGTAAAATCAAAATCAGCCGTAGTAAGTTTAATTTGAAGTCCTGGATCACCCCTGGTTTAATAAGGTGCATGAGACATCGTGACAATCTTCACTTGCAGGTTAGGGAACAACCAAATAATGAATGCCTGAAAATTACGTACAAACGCTACAAAAATTTCTGTAATAATCTGTTACACGAAACTAAAGTTAACCACGACAACCACCAACTTAGTCAAAACTGCAATGACCCCAAAAAACTGTGGAAGTCTATAAAAAGCGTCTGTGACATTCCTAGCCCGAAAAAAGACTCGCATGAGCTGCTTCAGAGGACATGTAACCCACAAGAAGTCCTTAACGAAGTCAACAAGCACTACGCAACTGTCGGATCATTGTTGGCCTCTGACACTCTTCAGAAACTCAACACAACAGAGGCGACACTCTGTGCCAAACTTAAAACAGAGAGTACTATGTCAAACTCATTTTTTATGATAGCTACTGATCCTCATGAAATTGGCAGAATCATTGCAGGATTCAAATCTGACAGTGCGCCAGGAATAGACTCAATTACACCAATGTTATTGAAATACTCTGTAAATGCAATTGCTGAACCACTAGCACACATTTGCAATCTGAGTATGTCATCTGGCATACTTCCAAATTACTGGAAGAAGGCCGTAGTCTCCCCTATCCATAAAAGTGGGCCTAAAGATAGCGTGGAAAACTATCGGCCAATTTCGCTTCTCAGTATACTATCAAAAATTCTAGAAAAGCTCGTCAATAAGCGTCTCACTGATTTTCTTCAAAAGAACAAGTTACTGTCCAATCACCAGTTTGGTTTCAGACGTGGACTGTCGGCTGAGGATGCCGTGCAACTTCTGGTGGAAACTGTGACGTCTCATCTGGACAAAGGGAAAAGAAGCGTGGGCGTGTTCCTCGATCTTGCCAAAGCTTTTGACACCGTTTCAACTCCTATCCTGTTAAAGATATTAGAAAGTTTTGGCATCCGTCAAACCGCACTGGCGTGGTTTTCCAGTTACCTTAGCGGTAGATGTCAGGTGGTTAGGATCGGAGAATACATAAGTGACGAGCGTACAGTCGCCTATGGAGTCCCCCAAGGCGGGATTCTCTCGCCAACCCTTTTCACATGGATGACATTCTCAGATTGGACATCTCAGCTGACCTCATCTGGTATGCGGATGATACAGTGGCGATTTTTAGTGGCATAGACTGGGAAAGTGCAACAAGTTCAGCAGAAAAGGGCATGTCCGTCATTGCAAACTGGCTTGATTTGAATCTGCTCTCCCTAAATGCGACGAAAACCAATTTCATCCCATTCCACATAACTCGCGCTACTGAGCCAGATGTACCTTTGAGCAACCTTAAAATTCACAACATGAACTGTCAAAAACTTAAATGTTTTGATAAAGAGGAATTTAGCTGTGCATGTATTTGTATCAAAAGAGTACCCTTAATCAAATACCTTGGAGTTCAAATCGATCAGAACCTGTCATTTAAACAACATATCTCCTATGTGGCTAAAAAGACAAGGAAACTCATTTATTTAATGAAAATACTTAGGCCAGCCGCCAGTGTTGAGGTAAGGAAATTGGTTTATGTCGCATTATGCCAATCTTTACTTCAATATTGCATTGGCGTTTGGGGTAGTGCTGCCAAGACACACTTGATTGAGTTGGAAAGAGCTCAGCGGGCTGTTATAAAAGTAATGCTCGGAAAACCGCGCCGCTACCCAACGGACCTTCTCTTTCAAATAGTAGACGTCCTCACAGTGAGGCAAACTGTATATAGCGCGCGCTGTCACTGTAAGACATAATAACTTCCCCGAAACGTTCAAGAGAGGACGCCCAAAAAGGATTCCTCTCTTGAATGTTAACACAGTATTCGCACGTCGTCTCCCACCTTACTCCCAAACGTTTACTTATAATGCCGTGTGTAAGGGATGTGACCTAAAGGAGTGCTCACATCGGAAAGCTAGAGCTAAAGTGAAAAAATGGTTGCTTTCACTTAACTATGTGCAAACCGAAGCTTTGGTAACTGTCTACAATAACTCGTAACGCACGTTCAATCAATGATTAAAGGAAGTTTACGTACTCGTAAGAAATGTAAATACCAATAGTATTTATATACTCAGACGCTGAATCCTTAACTTTAATACTAAGATACATGTTCCCACACACATGCCTTCTCCATTCATACACTCTCTCACTCACTCATCCACACCTATTCTCATAGTTCCCCCTTTTCACACATTTATACCAAACAGTAAAATTTAGAATGTTTATAATAATTTGATTATTGATTCGAATTTAATTAAATGTAATTTAATTTAATGTTTGTAATTACTACTTTGGCTTAGTTTTTATTTGTATTCTTGTAAATTCTTATACAACATACATAGCAAAGTTTCAGCTAGGATCAAAAACAACTGTAAAATTATTAGTAAGTATTATTTTATTTTATATTTGTAATAGTTTAACCACACCTTCAGTACATCTGAGTAGGCCGCGTGATAAATCAGTCTTAGATAATCAGTGTGTTATAGCAGGCTGCATGGGAAACACACTCTTGGCACCATTACAGGTATTTCCAATCCGTCATGTCATGATGTATTTGCATACCCGAAGTGTGTTTCCCAAGTGGTCATACGGGTCCCAAGATACAGGCCAGGCCGAGTTTGGGGCCCACTGATAATATAAAGTGTGTGCTACATAATATTATATTAGATATGTATCGTCTAAATTACTCTTAGGGTTAGTTAAGCAACTGTAATGTAACATACATTTATACTTTCTGTGAAATAAATTTACTTTACTTTACTTTAACTTCGATCACGCAGCACTAGCGCTACGAAAGTTTACGGTGCTTTGTGGAACTACTCAAGGTTGAGTAGTTTGACAGTACTTATCCTTAGGCGCGTATCCTCCGGTCTGCCGGATTTCCCTTATGTGTCCCAACCGGCCTGCCGGTTAGCGATCAATAGTCGTGTTTACATATTCACCATAAAATCTGCGTAAGTTCGATTTTCATAATTCAAACGGTTTTCGTGAGGATGGATCCTTGGCTATGCGAGAAAAAATCCATAATATTCTGATATAACAGAAAGTATGTTTAAAATTGATATGAAATCTGAAACCAGCTCAAATTACATTTTGGCGCCAAAATTTTGTATAGATTTATGTCATTTAAAAATAATCTCGTAACTACTTCTAAAGTAATTAAGCTAGAAAGCTGTAATTTTGCATTTGTATAGGCAATAAGTCAATAACGATGTTAAAAGAAATTAAAAGGATAAGGATTGATAACTTTTTTTTTTATAGATTTTTTTATTTGACCCCTGTTTTTGTTACGGCTGGAATTCCGGTGGTCTAAAAAAAAGGTTTAGTGTGAAGCTTGTATTTATCCGATCGTTATTATTTAAACATTGTTAGTAAGCTACTATCATTGGCTATACAACAAAAAAAAACGCATTACTCTATGGTAACGAGAAGTTACTCAAATCATGAAATGAAAAAAAATAACTTTCACTCGATGCATTTTGCCGCGCAAACACTCACCGATCGAAATTTACGTAATAAATAATCTCATAACTACTTTTAAACCTGTAAACCTAAACATCTGAAACAATTCAGGTGTATAGATTACATCTGAATAATCAAATCAAAAGAAAAACCAAATTCGTAGGTGGTATAGTTTTTGAGAAAAAAAATAAAATCCGCTTATGTACAGTTTTCCCGCCAAAATTCTTAAAAAAAATCGCGTTGTTTTAATCTCGTTACTACTTATAAAATATTTATCCTTACAATCTGGTATTATTCATGGGTAAAGAACCATAATAAATACACACATTAAAAAAAAAAACAATGTCGTAGGTGGAATAGTTTCGGAAAAAAAAAAAAAAAAATTTATAAAAATGCCGTTTCCCGCCATTTTCGTCGTCTGTTCAAACCCATTTTCCTGTAAAATTTTCCATGAAAAGGTCTATTTTCATTTCTTTTCCCGTAAAGAGAATATGATGAGGATTGCATTGGTACCAAGAAGTTTATATGTTGATTGGAGACTGCCACAAATAAACTCGATTAAAAAACAAAATACCTCAAAATCTGGAAAAATATATTTTTACTCGCTGTTTGATCCACTCAAACTAAATGTATGAAAATGTTATTTTTTGTATGGTATAGGTAATATATTGGGGTATGGGGATGTTAGGGTGACATGTTTAGGTAATGGAAAACTACTTAGTACTACAAAAAAACGTTACGGGGCGTCGCGGGATAAAAAAACGTGAGCAGTTTGGACGATTGTGTCATAGGAGGCAGGGTTGCCAGATATCAGCTAACTCAAATCGCCTAATTTTGCCTATCAAGTAGCCTAAATCGCCTATTATTTTATTTTTTGACAAGTACCCTAATTCACATAAGATTTTGTTAAAGTAGCCTTTTAATTAACTCAAATAAAAACAAACTAGGTACCTATATTGTAAAAAATATATATTAATGTAGGTTGATACCTACTTAACGTACTTACTAGGTATTATAATTGTTAAACATTTCCTGTTGTTATAATTTAATAAGTTTCTGCAGATATTCCCCATCTCTATAGATGGGAGAATCCTCATTCCTACTAGAAGTGGTAGCGGAAGAAGTTGACCCAGCCGCTTCAATCTGTCTTCTTTGATACATCATGTTCGAGTAAATCATTTCGTCTGTAGAACTAAAGTTTTTAGGTAATTATCATATACAACTACGACCGAAACTGAATGCCTTATTCATGTTTGCATGCTTATGTTATGTCATACAAAATAATACGGTTTATGTAAATATACAAATTTTGACTGTATTAAGGTATTAAGTAATAAAAAATTCTCTCCCATTCAACTTAATTAAGAATTTAGGAAATAAGTGATATAAAATTTCGCGCGCGACTAGTTACAATTTGTGAATGAAGTTATTTCGTTAGTGCGTTTCTATACTCTCGAATTCGTGTTTTGATTTTGAACTGTATCTATCATACAGCAAGTTAAAATGAATTACTACCCGGATGAACTATTACAGATACAAGATGCAATACCTAGAAGAAAGCAAGCAGCATGGAAAGACCCTGATGAAAAAACGGTGGACGTGTCTATTACTTTTCTTTACACTTTTCAGTTATTATGAAATAATTTAATAGAATTGTAGTAATCCTGAAGTAGCCTAAACCGACCGTTCTTATTTTCCTAGGTAGCCTAAATGGCTACTGGTAGCCGATTGGTTTTTTTGGTCGCCATTTGACCCCCTAAGGTAGCCTAAATGGCGATAATTCGCCTAATCTGGCAACCATGATAGGAGGTGGACAGATTGGACTCACGTATGAACACGGTATTCGCTAAGCAAAAACTGGCTTGACCTTCGTCGACCACCTCGCCCACAGCCTCGACTTAGCTTGTCAAAATCAAAAGCTACTATTTAGTAGGCGAACCACATCAACAAAGTTTTATGTTAAATTTATCACATGAAACGTAAATATTTGTTCAGTTTTCCGTATTATACTTAAGGTTGCCAGACGTCCGGGAAATCCGGGATTGTCCCGGAATGGGGCGTTTTGTCCCGTGTCCAGTAATTTCGCTCTACTGTCCCGGAATTCACTAGTACTCGTATTAGGTGTCCGTATGTTTGGCGCCTACCTAAATAGTACGTAATCCAACTATTCTTGAGATCAGGGTCAGGCCCTAAAGTATCATTAAGAGGGCCCTTCCCGGTCCGTCTATCGTCAAAGCGAGCGTGATTGAAAAGCTTGTTGTTTCATCATTTCTTCAGCGCTTAACATTCAACACTCTGTCTCACTCCGTCCCCCGCATTTCCTTTTCCGCCACTTGGCTAACAAGCAAGTGAGAACGAGATAACATTTAACGAAAAATATTGTGCGTAAACTTCATAAAACTTGGTCCAGTAATTACGTGTTTTTTAATAAGTTTGTAAAACAAATGTGTATCAATTAGAATCTCCATTATATTTGCAAGGATTCTATCAAAATATGTTCTCTATTTTTTAAATTTATGAGTACATTCTGAGCGCCCCAAGTTCAGGTTAAATTTGTACAAAAAAGCAGATTTTTGGCTTATATTGAAGTCGTTTCTACAAATTTTCCTTTTTTTTGCATAAAAGCCTGTACTGTATCAGCCGGATCATCCACTGCTGAACACAGCCTCCCCTATAAAAGGGGTATTTGCCATAATCCCCACACTTGGCAGGCGGCTTGGGGATCGCAGTGTAGGATGGCAGTTCTTTAGAAGGCGCTGCTGCCCACCTTCCAGTATTTTTGGCTTAGTCGCCTCCCACGGACACCCACGGGATGATATGATATGGGGAGGTGCAATTCGAACCTGGCATCCCACGGGGAAAGAAACATAAAAGCCTACATACACAAAATACCTATTAGCTCAAAAATTACATAGAAAGATCTGTTACAACGCCATAATCACGTACGAACGTTTATATGAAAAGTAAGACGGGTTGGCCGCTCTTTAAGCCCTTTTTTCATACTGAACTGGCCAACTTGACCACTATCTCACCTGATGTTAAGTGAAGGTGCGATCGATGATGGACCGCGCTTAGATATTTTATTAGCCTTATACTTATTATATTTTATTAGCCTTATACAGACGCCGACCTCAAAATTAGTTGGTTTACGTACCTGCTTAGGTAGATGCCCAGTTTCGATGTCTTTTTGTGTTAATTATCAGTTTTTAGTTATTTAGATTATATTGAAGTCGGTTTAATTTCTGTAGATTACTTTTATTTATGCATTTTTAATAATGTTTACTCGTTATGATTAAAATAAAAATAATTATTCACAAAACTCCACTGGGTATAAGTTCGTAAAATTTTCAAACACACTTCACTACAATTCTACACCTAAGTTTTGTATTACAAATTATGCCAGATCCTTTTATTACATAATATGAGTGAAAAACCTACCGAATTTCGTTTAAATCTGCCCAGTAGTTATTGCAGTTGAAACGCTCATATTTTAAAATTAAAACAGTCCATATCCTGAAAACTACTAAACTGATTTATTAAAAATTAAGGTTATTAAAACATGAATTTATGCAATACGATATCCGTTTTCTGCGTAATACGTGGACAAAATACAAACATATTAACACAGAAACATATTTTATAAACTTATGAAATTTTGGCAAACATGTTAAGAAGCTAGTATAGACTAAAATATCAAAAAACTGTGCAGTTTTGACAATATTTCATACATACAGGTCGAATTGAGTACCTCCATTTTTGAAGTATAAAAAATACTCACCATGTAGTTTTCTTTCCAACTACGGCACCTGCGACGAAACCCTACCATAAACGTGACCGAACCCGCCCTTGGTCAATAATTTATTATCCTAGAGAACGTAAACTTCAGAATGTCATAAAAAATTTGAAACATTATATAAAATAATAACCGTGAGGATTGTACAATATTATTGTAAAGTTTTGTACGAACAGATTTTGCTGTAATAGATATCTTGTATGTTTATATTTTCAAAAATGTGAAATTTAATTTTAAAAAATTGCGAAAAACCATACGATTATAATCATGATGACTGTCCAGTATTATTGTGAAGCTTTTAAAATAACAGGATTTTGCTGCATGTATATTTTGTACATTTATATCTTTAAAAATGTGAAATATGAACAACAATAAATAAAAATATACAATAATAATCATGAAGATTGTGCAGTATATTGAAGTATTTTAACGAACAGATTTTACTGTAAGTATATTTATATCATCAAAAATGTATCTGCCATAAACCAGATTAGTTATTTTTTTCATATATTATTTTCTTCACTCATATAAAAAAGTAGCTTCATTTTGATGTTTCACCGGGCTGTCTTTCTTTCTCAGTTTTCAGAGTCATACGCACGCCGCATGCCGGCCGTGTGTGTGAATTCATAGTTAAAAGGCTTATATAAGGTTACAGATTTTATCTTTTAATGTTGAACAAAATTTTCATCTTCAACCCCAGAAATGTCCAGGAATTGATATACCTTGATCTGGCAACCCTAATTATACTGCTGCTCGTTCGTTGTGCATCATAAATATACTAGAAAAGATAAAAAATCTGACGTTTTACGAAAACGTCGACAAGCTCGTGAACTATATGAATTACAACTAATTTCTCGTGATGCCGAATTTATTGCCAATTATAGGCTTTCTGAAGATTTGCTGAATATCCTCATTAGAAGATATTTCGACACATCTACCCAACCACAGAAGAATTAGTGGATTAACCAACAAATTAAAGGTAAGAAATTCAATCCCTTTCCCATTCCATCAACTGTGTTCAAAAAAAATATTATGAATGAAACACAATAGATCATTGACAGGAGCTGGCCGCGACACAGTTGTAATGCCTTTTTTTGCATATTAGATTTAGTATTTAATTAATGTATAATCTGTCTATGTACCTACTTACAACAATAAAATATTGATTTATTTCATATTTTATGTACTCTATCTTTTCTGGCTAAGGGAAGGTACCAAAAGCTGGTAGGCAAAAATGTCAATAGCTGTGTCTTCCAATACATGTCTTAATATAGTCAAAACAATTAGATAATGAGCTGTGTCTGATTTTTCTACAGTAACTTCCTTCAGCAGTGTACTATTATTTTATGAACAAAACACAATAGATCATTGGTATGAGCTAGCCGCGAAACGGTTGAAAGGATAAGATGTATAACTTATTAATGTTTCTCTTCAATTACAGGTAATTCAGGATATGCTCAAAGGTGAATGAAAAAAAAAACTTATGACTCCATTCAACAATCTTGAGGTTGCAACAAGTGAAGAATACTATAAAAGAAGAGTGTAGAGAACTATAGGTATTCTAAAAGGTCGATTCAGAAGCCTGTTAGTTCATAGATTACTGCACTATGATCATAAAACGGTTGCAAACATTATTATTGCATGTTGTATTCTGCATAATATATGAAACAATGCTGGAATTCCTGGTCCAGTTCTCCCGCCAAGTGAGATCATGGAATATTGGTTCAGATATTGTGAGGAAACACAAATGCTTCACACAACCAGCTGGCAAATGGCAGAGAATGCAGACAGTTGTTAGTTAATCAACTGTGTCGTGCACGAACAAGATGGGACCAAAATGTTTAATTAAATAATTTATTTATATTAGTTAAATTATAATGATTTACTTTATTAATAATTCCTAATGCCAGTTGAAAATGGGAACTCCATGGACTTATGGCATAAAGCTATAGGGTTGTACCAAAGAGATTACCTTCCTTTCCAGAACAAAGTGCTCAGATGCATTGTGAAAGCACTCTGGTATATTAGAAAAAACTATCTATACCTACCGAGACCTTAAAATAGACTTTGTTAAGGACATTATTAAACAGTATGCCAATACTCATAAATAATAGACTCATCATGTGCACATTTAGGCTATCCATTAGGAACGACAGCCCCTCAAAATGGACTTTGTTGAGGACATCATTGTAAAGTATTAAGCTTATGAATATAGTTATCATGTACACATTCTAGCCAGCTGTTCTAAACAAACCCTTTAAGTGTAGTGTTATAATATAAACAGTGATATTAATCAAGAGCACATAAAAAAGTGACTGCGATAAAACATGAGTAGACTAATTTTTATAACAATATTATTAGCAAATTAAGGTATTAATAGGTATTATGAAGTAAGTTTCAGGTAAATATAAATATTGAATGACAAGTTTAGTGTAAAGCACAATTTTATTTCATAAATAAAGTCAAAATGTTTATTGTATACAGGTTACAATTACAAACTGTTCATCTTAATAATAATTCAGCTATATTCGGCCATTAGGCATGCCAACAAATATATATTATAGCAAAAATGACACCAACTAAGACTAGCAACCTGCTGATTTCTCCCTCCACTGCACCACCACCAGTTCTCCGCTTAGCTTAGTGAAGTTGACTGACTTTTAAGAGCAGTCTTCTTATCTTTCCAATACTGCATAAAAAGTGTAGTTTAGTGCTGTGGTGAAAAGTATACAATAGTTGAAAATCATCAAAATATTCCAAGTCACCTTAGGACATCCTTGCCGAGTTTTAAAGCAGCCATTACCCTGACTATTCATGTATTTGCGACCTCCTGCCAAGCCAAGCTGCTCGAGTACGGTTTCTGGCATGAGCGGTACGTGCATGTTCATTGGCGCGGTTCTTGTGCCTCACAAACATATCAGCTAATTTTTCTTGGCTGGGCATCATTGAACGCAACATGTTTGCTAAAATAAATCGGTTTTCTATTATTTTATTCAAAGTATATTATGTTTATATAAAATGTATACAAGCACTAATAAAACTTTGTTTTACTGCAGACCGTTACTTACACACAGATAATGTTTATCCTTCCTTTTATAGTATACTATAAATCAGAAAATATTAGGTGCGAGAGCGCAACGTAGTTCTTTTTGTTTACAAACAATGTTTGGCAAGCCAGCGAAGCTCGCTACCAACCAAAGATAATATAAGTTACTACGTAACCAACCACAGATAAGTTACTGTGCCACGCACACGAAAATAAATAAAGAAACAGCTGTAGACTGTCTTCTCGCTTACAACTGATAATATTTTTGTTCTTTTAACCATTTTTAGCATTTGGAAAATGTGTTTACATGATATTTTTAAAAGAATTTGAATATAACAATAAAAAACGTTTTTTTCCGATTAAAAGTTTGTCAAGCCCTAACTCGCTCTAGAGAACAGCGACGAATGTCACAGCCTTCAGTTCGACGTCGAGTCCAAATGCGTTAGTGAATACGGATTTTAACAGCGCTGAGCTCGACGTCGAATTCAAGGCTGGCTCGACGTAGAACTCGCCGTCGAGCACAGCGACGAATAGTTACGTTAGAGAATAGCATAGCTGGAGACTTCTGAAGCGAGTTTTTTTTTGCAATATGGTAAATTGTAAGTGCCCCAGTATTCTGTGAATTCGATCCAGCAACCTATTCCATAGCATAATTGGAAATGCATTATGGAAGCCCGAATACCTTTATATCCCGCTGGAAGTTATCTTTTTCCATCCCAAACAATTATTTTGTATGACCCTGAAACTGTGCCCGGTGAATGGCAATAGGCTCGCCACCTATTACATGGGCCAAAACCCAATTGACCGAAACATGGGTGTTTACCTCTGCCTACCCCTTTGGGGAATACAGGTGTGATTATATGTATGTATCTAAAGTTTATGTATGTGTTTTTGTCTTCTACGTGTATTCACGTTTTAACGGCTTGAGGGTTTGGATGAAACAACAGAATAGTTTAGGTTCTCCATACTTTTCATCATCATTGTCTACGCGGGTAAAACCGCGTGGCGCGGCTAGATAATAAGAAAATTACAATGAGTTCGATCACCGGATCGGATCAGATGTTGGGGGTTTAACGAGGACGGGATTTGACAGTTAAAACAGTACGGCGTCTAATTTGGACCAGTTAATTACCATTTGGTGATAAACTCGCGACCTATTAAATGAGATCCTTAATAGAAATAAGAATATTTCGACTCCCAAAATATTTTTTTTTGCTGTACTGAATCGACATCTATGCTGAAATTCGCAAATAAGTACTCAATTCTGCTTTTAAATTGAATCTCTAGTTCCTCATCAGTCTCAATCCTCATCCAATAGGAATATACGAGTGTGGCACAATCCTCATATTCTTAATTCAGGAACTGTACCTGCGGTATACTCTTCAATAAGAATACGAAAAGTAAGTAGGTTACGCATAATATTTATTTCATCATCCAATGTATGTTTCTACTTGCTATATTTTTACGATTTATTAACAGAGTATGTCGTGTTTATAGTTTTGTATACCTCCTTGACAATAACCTCAATAGTAACTTAATCAGCTGATCAGAAATATGGGCGCCATCTTGCTACTTAAATATTTAAACAAGGGTCGGACGGTGTTTAAATTGACAGCTGATTTAAGCAGTACTTAGGTACTGGATAAAGTTATGCAGCGTTTATGAGTAAGGAATTTTGCTAATCAGCGGCTAAGTAATGCTTAAAATTTAAGTAGCGTTTATAAGTAAGGCTGTTAAGCTATATCATTAATCTATGTATCTGTGAAGTTACCTAACCTGAAGTACTTAAAGTGTCTATAGTTAAACCCTTATTTAAAAAGAAGAACAGGGAATGCATCGATAATTATAGGCCAATATCACTCATTCCTATTATATCGAAAATCTTTGAGAAATATATTTATACATAAATTTAAAGGTACGTAGAGATGAAAGGTATTTTGTGCAATGAACAAAAAGGGTTTAGGGAGAGAAAATCAATAAATATGGTAAATATGGCAGTTTATGACTTTTTATATAATGTCATCGTAAATGTTGATAAAACTATGCCAGTTTGTGCCATATTCTGTGACATGACACAAGCCTTTGATTATGTGCACCACGGTATTTTGTTGGAAAAACTTGAGGCATATGGTATTAGAGGTAATGCTTTAGAGCTTATCAAGTCATACCTAACTAATAGGATACAATACACAGAAATTACAAAAATAAATTTCATTAAAAAGCAAGAAGAAATATACCGGTCCAATGAACGCTCTCCTTTATATGGGGTACCACAAGGTAGGGTACTGAGCCCTCTGTTGTTTATTTTATATATTGATGACTTACCATAAGCTCTGGAACATCCGACGACTCTCTTTGCAGACGATAGCACAATAATTAAATGTAATAATAACAATTCTTACGAAACTGACATAAGTAATAGTTTAAAATCGATAGTAGAATGGCTTGACAATAATAATTTAAAAATAAACCTTGATAAAACTAGTATAATTCATTTCCGACAGCGTGTTATGCGAAAGAAAATTGAGGTTCAATTTAACGGCAAGGTTATACAGGAGGTAGAATCGACAAAATTTCTGGGATTGAGAATAGACAGCAAACTAGACTGGAAAGCGCATACAGAGGAGTTAACTAAAAGTTAACTAAACTACACTCATCGGCATATGCTCTGTTTAAACTGTCTTTTATAATTAACAAAGATGCTCTAATAACGTCGCACTATGGATTAGTTGTATCAGTTCTGCGTTATGGTATAATATTTTGGGGTAACTCCACTAACAAAAGGGTTGTTTTTAAAGCGCAAAAAAGATGCATCAGAGCGATGTACAACTTAAAAAATACTGATAGCTGTAAGCCATATTTCCTTAAAAATAAATTGTTAACATTTCCTTGTTTATATATATTAGAAGTAGCAACTTTTGTAAAAACCAACCCAGACCGATTTCACCGTTGGTCTGAAATAAGCACAAGTACACGTAGTAGGCGTGACAATTTTAGACAGTGCCCCCGTAGCTCCAAAACTGCTCTAATTAAGAATAGTATGTTTGGTATGGGTTCCATGATATACAACAAAATTCCAAAATCTGTTAGAGAGTAATCAATTTAAATAGTATATTAGCTGACAAATGTTATTATAATATTGCTAACTTCCTAAATGATAAAATTGACATAAAATCCTAATAAACGATTGATATTATATACCATTTGTGTGTTTTTGGAATGAGTTTGACATAATAATTAATTCTAATTATCTGTTGAGATTATGTACTATTGTGTTTTTTTGTTTTGTTTTGTATGATATTGACATAAAATGAATCTTAATAAGCTGTTAACATTATGTACTGTTGTGTTGTATACTGTATGTTTTCTACGAGTTTGAGATGAAATGGATACTAATTATTTATTGACATAATGTGGGTACCCACTGTTTCTGTTTGTTTTGTATGGGTTTATTTTGTTACCAAATTTTAAAATACCCTGCTATGCAGGTTTAAACTATGTATTATTTTATTAACGAACACTGAAATATTAAATTAATATGACATTTGTACTGTACACCAGGCAAGAACATGAGGCCATCTTTGTTGTAACTATTGACATAATATCTTGTATGCTTCTGTGAATGTATACGTACCATGTTTTGACAAATAAATGATTTGATTCTGAAAAAATAAAAAAAGTAACAATTGACATTTATAACACAAAATATTTAAATATATATTTTATTATATTTAAAATCTATAAAAAGTAGTACTGTAACACCACACAATTAACAGGCCGTCACCTACGAATATTCATACAATATGTGCAGCGCCATCTTACGACACCTACGCAGATTCAAACCATAAACGTTTGTTTATGGTTAAGTTTGTTTCACGCGAACGCCGCTAGATGGCGATGTGCATTGTTAAAACACGCAAACGTTGTATTACGTCCAATTTAAGAGACATTTCGATGTTAACTTCACTCACGAGAACAGACAACTTCAGATCGTATAGAACCTCACGTATAGTGCTCACTTCACTCTTAAGTGGCCTTTCGTTGTTCGATCGACTCTGATATACGTGTAAATCGCTAGCTGTATATTTAATATTGGGAAAATATACAATATATACTATACTTAGTGGACCGTAGTTTTTTTTATTCTAAGGCCGACTGTTGAAGATTCCGCCGTCTGCCATCATACCCTCCTACAGTACTTTATATATTTATTTTAGATCTTAGGAAAACCTACAACCTATTTAATTGTATAATTAATATAGTATGTTAGTGACTGGCCAATTGTACGCGTAAGCTTCCATCGACAGACAACGAAGTATTTAGTCAAATTTTGCAGTTTTTAATAGGGGGTGGGAAAATTGTAAAAGTTAAATTTGAGTATCGAAAAATTCGGCAGCTAAGCTTTGCTACCTAATAAATATGTTGGCATCGTCAAGACCACTAGGTCCTAGTTATGAATGAAATTATATTGTTATCATTATCGCCGATGCCAATGGGTTAATTAACAGGTAATTATTTTTTCAACTAAAGAAATAGTAGTCCAAAATCGCATATCTACAGTTGATTCTGCAAAAGTAATCTGACACATCCATGAGAACGTACACAGAGTCGCATATAGAAACTTCTCGCTTTTGGAAATCGGTTAAAAATTGTGACAACCCTAGCCCGGCAATGTTGCATCATTTGTGTTAGAGTAACCCTTTACAACATTACCTTTTATCTTTCTAGACGTAAATACAAAATTTCGGCAAAAAAAAAAACATCAGAAACAATAAAATGTACACATTTTCTTACCTCGTAAGTAATCAAAAGGTTGGAATAGTCGGTATTCTACAGCAAAATCAAAAAGTTTCGGGTGCCACAAAAATACACGTGCTACACCCGCGACGCTTAACAGCAGTCGTGCACGTACACGTTAGTGTTACCATTTTAAATAATATTTCATTGTGTTGCCACAGTAATGATAGAAAATATATGATATATACAAATCAATTTGGTGTTTTATCAATTAGCAAAATTGAAGTTAGTTGGCAAAGTTGCAGCAGTTTACCTAAAAACATAGGAAGTATAGCTAGACAACACATAAGGTAGAACATATCTAGTAGAGTAGAAAGCAAATTTTGGTTTTGGGAACTTTTACAATAAATACGTTTTTATTTTACCGTAGGACGAACGAAACCGACGTGACAATCTACGTCCTACGCGGCGAGTGGAAATCAGCGGAGGAGGAATTAGGAGTACAGCTGGCGAGGTCGCGAGATGGCCTGCGGCTACAAATCGCGAGCGCACCCCTGAGCCGCGTCGAGCTCGCGAGGCGCGTCCTTGACTCACTCAATACCTCAGTCCTGTTCCTGGACGCCGCCGAGCTGTGGGAGGACGTCCCGGCCGTGCAGCCAGTGGCCGGCACCAACATGGCCGCGCCGCTCTCGCTGCTCGTCATCGACGAGTACAAGATGCTCGTGTACGCGCCCTCACTACACGCCCTCTTCATTCGCCTGCAGCCGCCGCCGCCCTCCGCCCTGCGCGCCCTGCTCGAGGCCGCCCACACGTTCAACAGTAGCGACGTCGCGCAGGCAGCCTGCGAGCTCCTGGGCTCTTCTCTCAACCAACACATGTCGCGATACAATCGCGTCTTCGCCGATTGGGTCGATACAGCGCACAGGCCAGTCCCGCATAAGGCGATAGTAATATTCTGCAAAGAGGGAGGAAGCGATTACTCGGAGTACAAACAAATGGCCAAATCCGCGACGGGTCGCATTTTCAATTCGACAATAAGCTTAGACCTTGGGATCGGTATACGATTTGATTATATATCGTGCGAGGACCCCAAACAGTTAGCCAGTGACGCCCTCAAAGTGTTGAACGTGCATGAGGAATACTGGCCGTCTCGGTTGGCGGGCGCGGTGTTGCCATCCGAGGCCGTGATCGCAGTGATGAACTACGGGAAGGACTCCAAGCTGCCGCTGCTGGCCTACGACGTGGGTGCCGACGCAGTGTCTACCTCGGGACGCGTGGCGCACCTCGCCCTGGCACTGCGCCGGCTGCTGGCCGAGTTCGGCTGGCAGCGCGTCGTGCTGCTCTCCGAGCCGACGGAGCGCGCGAAGCCACTGTCTAAGGCGCTGCAAGGGCCTCTCAACGATCTGTTAAAACAGCAAGGGCCAATCGACGACAAACTTCGCGTGTGCCCACGCGAGCTGCTCGCAGGCTTGGAACTGGAACCCATGCTGCGACAAATTAGCGATGCGGGAAATAAAGTGTTCGTGGTGAACGGCGGAGCGGCTATGGCGGGCCGCGTGCTCGCCGCGGGGCACGCCCTCAACCTGACGCGAGCCGCTGGCTTCGCGTGGGTGGTGCTCGAATACAGCGCGCCGGATGCTGCAACTGCAGCGCTGCAACCCTACTCGGTGTCGTTCCAGTGGCGCGGCAACCCACCTGCCGACGCGGCGGGTACAGAGAGACGTGAGGGCGAGGCGGCGCTGTACGCGACGCTGGACGCGCAGTGGCGAGCTCGCGCGTGGCCGCTGCACGCCTCCTCCATTGTTAACGCCATTCTGACGCTTGGAGAAGGGTTCAAGTCACTTGTGAGAGATCATCCAGAAATGAGAGATGATCCTGGTGAAATGGATAAAGCAAGGTTTGTATTGTTTAATGCACAGATAAATTATGTAAGTGTATATTATTTGCGGATATGTTTTGAATATGTGATGAGACAGAAGAGTCGCCAGACTGGTGTTAAACGTCAAGCCTTTCTATAAAACATGGTTTATACGAAGCCAGCGCTGGTTTCGTAATGTTATAAATAGTTTTTCAAGCCAAGCCAGCGCTTTCTTTTTCAAGCCAGTGACCGCCACCCGCGTTCTTCACAGTATCCGAGTTACCATTGGGGATAGGTACGTGCAGACGCTTCGCACCACTCACTGACGCATAGAATACATACACGTTTATTTTTGTCGAGATTTTCGATTCAGTGAAGACGAGATATTAAAATTTGTTCGGCTTTATAAAGACCACGAATCTTTGTAAGATAAGCGTTGTTACGAACGTCACGCATTACATAATAAGTTTATTTCCAAATGTTTGTCTGTTATTCGTTCTAAAATCATTTTAAAAATGCCTCAACATTATTATCACATACTGTCGCTTGGTTTACTTGAAATATTAATAGTTTTACCACCTCACAATAAATTCACATTATCTGTCTTGGCTGCTGCTCGGCCGATGCGCTTTTGTTTTGAAGAGGTTACCGTCTTTTATCTTGCCTATGACTTACATATTGTTCATCGTCAAAGTTGTTCTGTCTCGCTCGCACTCGTAGATTACGCCAACAAATACTATTGCCGTCGAGTATCTCTGCTTTTGATTTGCTTATTCCTGGTGCAATTTAGTTTCTATTGGGGAACTTCTTTTTTTTTTTTTATGCGTGATAGTTTAGCCATTGACCACTATCTCACCTGATGGTAGGTGATGATGTGGTCGAAGATGTTGTTCAGGCTAACCTAGAAGTACTGGCTCTCAAGGACAGCTGCCGGAACACACCGTTAGGTGCTTAGCGACAGATTTTCTACTTGAGGGTGGTAGCTAGCCAGGCGGGCAATCGCAAATGCCCTACCACCATGCTATAACGACGTCTATCCTAAGACAACAACCGGGACCGACGGCTTAACGTGCCCTCCGAAGCACGGAAACGCTCAGTAGTAATGTCACTAGCGGTCACCCATCCAACTCCTGACCGCGCGCGACATTGCTTAACTTTGCTGATTGGTTGAGAACAGCTAAGTAAACTTCACTACGAGCGCTTCAAAATATTTATTAATTGGTGATTTTAATTCTAGTTCTATATTATTTATTTTATTTTATTTTACATTTATTTGGGGGGCTTACAGCTATCATTACAAAAAGGTTTAATAACTTAATTAAAAAAAGCCATTAACAAGCCTCCACAGATATAAAAAGAAGTATTTTACACACACGTAATAAGATTATACAAAGCAATAGTGTTTTTTTTTTTTTTTTTTTTTTTTTTCGTACGCAGCCACTTCTTTTCCAAATACTTGAAAATTTTACGAATTCAAAGTGACATAAGCAAGGTTAACATGAGACAATTTGCTAGAATAAAGGTCGATGGTGTGACCTTCGTGCTCGATAAACTCATTAAAAGCGGTTTGTGATCTTAATAAAAATGATTGTCTGCGATAGTTTGTACGTGCGGGTGGTACGTGAAGCAACCTTCTGGGTCTAGCGTGTCTAGGTGGAACATATAAACTTAATTTACCCACTAAATCAGAACAATCAATTTTGGATTGTGCAATCTTCATGAGCAGCCGTATGTCAGAAATATTACGACGAGTTGAAAGTGGTAACAGATGGAAACGAGCACAGCGAACTATATATTTAGAACGTGGAATTTTGAATTTATATCCTAAGTACCTAATAAATTTCTTTTGTATTCTTTCCAGCCTTTGAATATGTACGGCATAATTAGGATTCCAAACTTGACTTGCGTATTCAAGGTGACTGCGAACGTAAGCACAGTATAGGACTTTTAGAGTCTTCATGGTTTTAAAAATGCCCGCATTACGTATAATAAAACCTAATGCTGATGAGGCTTTCTTAGCTATCATATCGATGTGATTGACAAAAGTGAGCTTACTATCCAAATGGACCCCAAGGTCTCTAATGTCACTCACACGTAAAAGTGGTTGATTTTCAAGTGAGTACTTAAATTGTACAGTTTGTGTCTTACGACTGAAAGTAACCACTGAGCATTTTGATATATTCAAAATAAGGTTATTTGTCTTACAGTAGTTAGCCACTCTTTCTAGGTCTTCCTGCAGAAGTAACGCATTAGAGGGGTTGTCAATTGCCATAAACATCTTCATGTCATCTGCGAATAGTAGGAATTGGGAATGTTTAAAACAGTGTCCAATATCGTTGATGTAGATGACAAACAAAAGAGGTCCCAGCAATGATCCCTGAGGGACTCCAGATGGTATAGCAGTCCAGGAAGAAGTATAACCACTTAATACTACTGCCTGAGTTCTGTTGAAGACATAAGAAGAGAACCACCTGTAGAGATCACCACGAATACCTAGATTGAATAGTTTTCTCAGCAGAATAACATGATCGATTCGGTCAAAGGCCTTGCTAAAGTCGGTGTAGATAGCATCTACCTGTCCACTAGTGACCATTTGTCGAGTAACGTAATCAGTGAAAACAACAAGGTTTGACACCGTTGATCTTCCTTTTAAGAAACCATGCTGTTGTGGATTAAGGTCAGGGAGAATACTACTGTAAAGTTGATTATAAATTATACGTTCAAAAATTTTGGCTAGAAGACAAAGCTTAGATATTGGTCGGTAGTTTTCTACCACGTCTTTAGCACCATTTTTGTGAATAGGTGAGATGAACGCAGTCTTCCATATAGTAGGAACGACACCTTCAGAGAGTGATTTTGTAAATAGTAATGATACAGGATACGCTAACTCGTTAGCACACTTTACTAAAAATATGGCTGGAATAGCATCGGGACCGGCTGATTTATTTAAGTCAAGGGATTGAAGGTATTTCCGCACAATGTCAGGATTGATTTCAATAGAACTAATGTGGCAATTAGAATCGTCTCTAGACGCTGAATGGGTACAAGTGGTAGTAGAATCCAGGAACGTGGACTGAAAATAATTAGAGAAAAGTTCACATATTCCTTGGCCCGTATGGCTTTCATTGCCGTTATATGACATATTGGAAGGAAAATTGGTATGCGAACGTCTGCATTTTACATAAGACCAAAAATATTTTGGGTTCGAAGCGATAGCAGTCTCAATGTTAGCTATATATTTATGAAAACAAGTCTGCTCAACACTATTAGCTCTATCCCGCAGTATCTGAAAAGTGAGTAAATCGTGTTTGTTACCGTAAATTTTGAATTTAGTAAAATATTTGTGTTTTTCTTTAAGAATTTTAATGAGAGCAGAATTGTACCAACGGGGGTAATTATTATTTTTATGTAGTCGTTTTGGGATGTGATAATCTCTTAATTCAACTAATTTTGAGTAAAACTTACTCACAGCATCATTAGTGCTACACTCTGAAAATAAATCGTTCCATTCGTGTCAGCCAGGGAAGACCGAATACGATCATAGTTACCTTTATTGTATTGGTACATCAGACGCTTCTGAGCTATTAGACATTGAGATTGTGAGACATCAAGTTGGACCAAAAGGGCGGGATGATGAGGGTCTTCCACAGTTAAAGGCTGTAAGCAGGCTGAGACGGAGATGTTTGTGTTTGACAGGACAAGATCAAGTATTCGGCCATGCTTATTTTGGACTAAGTTAAATTGTTTTAGACTGCAGAAATCAAGAGTATCAATGAAATGAGTAAACATATTGGCCGATAACGTGGTAGAAGAAGAAGCAGTAGACGGAGCTACAGCTCTAATACCGTCTTCAGACTCTGACCACGTTATGGCGCTCATATTAAAATCTCCCAGAATAATAAATTTATCAGATGGGCGTTCGATAAATAAGTCTGCAAGTTTGTCTAAGTATATGGTAAGTTGATTAGAGAAACTGTGTCCTTGATACTGTTCACATAGATATAGTGTACATATGTGTATTTTTTGCATACTTTTTCCAGGCCCATCTCTTAAATGAACCGATATCCAAATATCCTCAGCGCTGGACTGCCAGCCAACATTTTCAGTAGCTATGAGGTCCCGCCGTATTGCTACTAAGACGCCGCCACCACGTGACTGCCCAGTTGCACGATCACGACGCCAAATTAAGTAGTTATCATTAAACAATTCACTACTAGAAATGTCACTCACAAGCCAGGTTTCAGTTAACGATATAATGTGATAATAGTCATTTTTAGCCAAGTTCCTAAAAAAAGTTAATGTTTTTGTCCGTAAACCACGAACATTCTGGTGATAAATATTTAGTGTATACATTGTGGGTCAATCCAACAATAATAGAATAAACTCGAAATTATGTTAAGTAGTAACGAAATTAAGTCTGATATGCTTAACTGTTTCCATCCACTAACACCTTCGTCAAAACAAATTGGTAATAGTCGCAAAATTATTGGTATTACAAAAATGAACGTAACCATATAATATAAGATTAAATAATATTGTGAGAGCAACTCAGGAAGTACAATTAACTCAATACAAAAATATAACAATAATTTTTGTAACATAATTGTAGTGTAATATAACCTATAAGTGCAACCATTTAAAGGGTACCAAACACCGCTCCAACTAAGTTCTTCCAAGCACCAAGCGCACGGTACGAAACAAAGCTTAAAAAATAAACACACATTTATGTAAAAGTAGGTGGCATGACATTTATCATTACTCAAAATGAACGTAACCATGAAAAATGACATGAAATAATTTTGTAAAAGCAACTCAGAGTATAAAATATTTAACTCAATACAAAGATATAATAATAACTTTTTTATCGTAATTGTAATGTAATATACCCCATAAGTGCAACTATTAAAACGGTACCAAACACCGCTCACAATAAAATCATTCAAGCACCAAGCGCACGATACGAAACAAAGCTTAAAAAATAAACACACATCTATGTAAACGTAGGTGGCATGACATTTAGCATTACTAAAAATGAACGTAACCATAAAATATGAGAATAAATAAGTTTGTAAAAGCAACTCAGAATACACAATATTTAGCTCAGTACAAAAGTATATTAACAACTTTTTAATCGTAGTTGTAATGTAATATAACCCATAAGTGCTACCATTAAAACGGTGCAAAACACCGCTCCAAATGAGTTCTTCCAAGCACCAAGCGCACGGTACGAAACAAAGCTTAAAAAATAAACACACATTTATGTAAATGTAGGTGGCTTGACATTTATCATTACTCAAAATGAACGTAACCATAAAATATGACATGAAATAATTTTGTAAAAGCGACTCAGAATACATAATATTTAGCTCAGTACAAAGATATAATACGAGTAATAACTTTTTTATCGTAATTGTAATATAATATACCCCATAAGTGTGAGTATTAAAACGGTACCAAACACCGCTCCAAATGAGATCCTTTAAGCACCAAGCGCTTGATATGAAATAAAGCTTAAAAAATAAACACACATCTAAGAAAAAGTAGGTAGCATAACATTTAGTAATGTAACAATAATTGCAAGAACAACAATGTTCCGCTCGCACGACAGCATGACAAGACCGGTTCGTGCATTGTGCCTTACGTAGAAACTGGCCTGCGATAAGCGCAAGCACACTGCCAGGGGATTCCAACCTTTTGAAACGAACAAAATATTTTGAAGTGAGTGGTTGTTTAAATCTAAAAAATAACGCGTATAAAACTGTCTTCACACTAAGAGTCATACATGTAACTAGACAATTTTTTGTAGGTCTTGCCCTCTTGAGATGGTGAAAGGTTTCGAAGTTGGATCTCGCCGTACAAAGATTTTCATGTGTTTCACCCAAACAAACTGGTAGTTGTGCTCTTTGGCACGCGATTTTGCTTGTGAGAGAAGCAGTTTGTTTTTTACAGTTAAATGATCGTTTATAAAAATTTTCCCCGCAGCACCGGTAAAACCGATATCTTTGGGAGATAAAGGATTTTTTAACGAGCGGGCAGAAGCGATAAAATCTTCTTTGACGTAACGATTCATGAATGACACGATTATATTCTTGGTGCCAGCTACGTTACTCGGCACTCTGTGAACGAAGTTTATCTGTGTCTTCAAAACTGGATACGATATCTTGTCACCTATTTTGGCTACCATTTCAAAAAGGTTTTCCTTATCCCTCAAAGGTACGCCTTTTATCTCAACGTTGTTACTACGCAGCCACTGATCAGTGTCATGTAGGTCCTCCTCAAGTTTGCAGAGTGAAGTCATGGCCCCAGTAAGATCCTTTTGGTCTTCTTCGACTTTTGTCAACCTTTCATCAAGTTTATGTACTTTGGCAGGGATTCCCTTGAGATCCGCTAGCTCTTTCCGCAGGAGCTGCACTTCCGCTGATAGGCTAGAGAGTGGAGCAAGCTGCATACGAATGCTGGTCAGCTCATGCATGATGGATTCAAGTGACACCGTTGGAGAAGCTACCGGTGAACCCATCACCGGCACTGTGAGAGCACTTGCCTGACCTGAGTTCTTGCAGGTCGCACACCTCCAAGTTGCTTGACGATCCCCCAGCTTCCGGTATCCCTTTTCGGTTATTCCAGAGCACGGAAAATCGAAACTCTTCTTGCAGGCCGAGCATTGGATTGCCTCACCAACATCATCACCGCATCTTCCACAAATCACCATTTTTTTTTTATATTAAAATAACTATATAACACTTAGTGCAGATCAGAATGCCAAAGGTTGAGCGCCAATGTTAACGAGTCACAGCAATACGCGGAGGTAACACGGTTGATCGCGGCGGCTTACGCACGAGAACTGCGTAAGCCGCCGCGAAGTATGGACGCGAAGTAGTGACTCGCAAATTATGCTACCTTCCAATGTTCTTGTACTAGATCTATGCCAATATAACTGGGTTGTTAACCACCAAGGGAGGATTCTTGACCTTGTTTTATGTAATTACATAAAACAAGGTCAAGAATCCTCCCGCTGAATGTAATGACGCATTATCTAAAATTGATTCCTACCACAAGCAGCTTTTGATAACGGTGGGGTTCGTTGATCTACCGTTACTGAAGCCGCTGTCCCGCGACAAGTTTCAATTTCATAGGGGTAATAATAATGCAATTAACTGTGAATTACTGGAAATTGACTGGTCTAGTGAGTTCTCTTTACTAAATATGGAAGAAGCAGTAACATTATTTTATTCACAACTTGATAAACTCATAACAAAATACGTACCGAAAAAACTGTCAGAGAAGATATCTACTCACCTGCATTAATTAAATTGCTTAAAGAGAAATTGAAATACTTAAAAAATATAAAATCTATAATAATTATTCGGATTAGTTAAGTTACGTTTTATTGCGCGATAGAAGTAAATTATTGGAAAAACAATGTTATGAGACGTATATAATTAGTGTAGAAAATGCTATCGAGCAAAATCCAAAAATGTTTTGGTCATTTGTCAAATCAAGGACGAAATCTAATAGCATTCCCGGTTCAGTACACTAAATAGAACAAGTAGCTTCTACTGTTGAAGATATTTGTAATGCGTTTAGAACCTATTTTAATTCAACATTTCTTACCCGAGACAGTATAAACTCAACATCTGACGATATCGATATCCTGCTGAACGAATATCTTACTGATGCTATCACACACAACAGTGGTTACCAGGTAGATGTAGTATACACTGACTATAGCAAAGCTTTTGATCGCATCGACCACAAAATACTTTTATCGAAACTTCATCTTATTGGCATCTCTGGTGATCTATATCGGTGGTTCTCGTCTTACATTGACCGAAGGACTCAAGCTGTAGTGGTCAAAAACTATATTTCTAGCTGAGTTACCATTCCCAGTGGAGTTCGACAAGGATCACTAATGGGCCCGTTATAATTTTTATTTTTATCAATGATATTTCCAATTGCATTTTAAATTCTCATTTCCTGTGTTTTGCTGACAGTATGAAGATATTTAAGTCGATAGAATCACTTAATGGTGTTGAGAGCCTTCAAGCTGACTTGATTCGCCTCGACAACTATTTTCTAGTGAATAAGCTTGAACTCCCGTGTCCCGAACTACTAAGCATGGTAAAACTAAATACGCCTTCTGAATTGGCGTTGCTATTCAATCCTCTTGTACATGTACATCAAGCAAAATCTAACTACAGGCAAAATTCCTACCTGTTACGTGTGAGCAGAAATTTCAATGAGATAGACAAGAGAGTTGGCCTAGACTTATTTTGTACAAGCATTGCATCGGTTAGGCAGTTGTTGAGAGAAGAGTTCTTCGACTAACTGTTTGAATTTAATTATAAGCATAATGTTTAAACTAAACTGTATTCTAGTATTTATTACTTGAATGTTATTTATAAGATAGCTATCCGTGAGGACCTATATTTGGTTATCTGTTGTTATTAGTTATTTATAAGATATTTGTCATACTGTTGGTCTTCCTAAGAAATAAATAAATAAGTGAATGCCACCTCTGAGATTCATACTATTGTTAAATCAAGACGTTTGAGATAACCACTAACTGCTACCAGAAATGAGTGCGCAGTGGGGTTTTACCAGAATCCCCTTAGTCTCAAACTTTACCACGTACATCGTGGCGTATTCGGCTAGGTTCCTGGAAGTCACTTGAAGAAACTAGCCGATCTATATATGTAAATATGGGGGAAAAATTATAATCCACTCACCTACTAGCTGCCCGAGTACTCAAAGGGAGTATTACGCTAAAACACCTAACCTCCTAATCTGGTTTCATTTATGTAGATAAAATTTCCCTTTGTCAGTGGGCAGTAGGCAATCGATAGGCTCGAAATTCACCAACTAATCCACTATGTAAAGTCTTGTCTGGGACGCCCGGCGTCCGAATTAACATCGACCACTTTTGTGCGACCGCACACACAGATCGGTTGATCTGTGTGTGCGGTCAGACAAACATAAGTTTTATTACGTGACCTCACGTTAATTATGTCAAAGCACACTCAAAATACAAGTCACTGATAAGCGAACGCGCCCACAGTTTTACGGAACAGCAGTTTTCGACGCGACCTCACGTCAACTATGGCAAGAGCATACTACTAGAAAACAAATTATCTGCCCTACCGCGGCACTGTGACGTTAGAATGTCGAGAAATTACATTGTAAACCGTATCCGTGTCCGCACGAATATGAACCGTATACGCCTAGAGATAGGGCTTCAACCCGAACGCATAGTTTACCGAACACAAGAAGAAAAAAATCTGTACTCGGATGAAACAAGAATGTGCGTGAGGCTCACGGGGTAGCTAGGTGTATATTTACAAAATGAATACTGTGGGGTTAGTTGATCGTGTTTGGGAGGAGATGTGAGAGAGTCGTAGAATTATCCAATTGCGCTTGAAGTGGGGCCAAAATAATAAGGAGCAGATAAAGATGGATATTCTCGTATCTCATCATTCGTAGTACGACTTTCGTAGGTTTTGGAAGACCACTAATAAGTTTAATAACAAGGCAGGCTTACCCGTGAGTATCACCGATGTGAGTGATACGAAGTGTATTGCACAAATATTTAAAGACCACAATACAATAAAGCCTTTGGGATCATCACGTTCTTTCACTGCGAAGGATGTGAGGAGAGTCATATCTATGTCGCAAAGAAAGTATCCTGGCCATGACAGCCTGAGTATAAAACTTCTAAAAAATGCTGGCGTCCACCTGCATAGAGTCCTCGCAATGCTATATACGCTATGTATTGGGCATTCCTATTTACCAGCAGATATGAGGAGGACCGTGGTGGTACCAATTGCGAAGAGCAAAACCGATGACATAAGCGACACAAGCAACTACAGGCCATTTTCTCTGGCCACGGTGCTGGCGACGGTTCTTGAGGGTTTGCTTAATACACATATACACTCAAGACACCCAATTTGTGTTCAAGTCGGGGTTGTCTACTGAGTCAGCTATTCTGTGTTTGAAGCAAACTGTCAAGTAGGTACTACATCGACATAAGCACACCTATTTATGCTTGCTTCCTTAACCTCCTTGGCCTGGGGTATTATGACATCCTGTGGCAAAAGTTAATTGACATCTCAATGCCAGAAGCCCTGGTTAAAATTTTAAAATACTGGTACCTGAACCAGGTCAATGTCATTCGGTGGCCGAATGCGGTTTCACATCCGTACAGGTTGGAGTGCGGGGTGAGGCAGGGAGGACTGACCTCTCCGAAGCTGTCCGTGGAATCGGTAGTTCCTTCGTATCTCAGGGCTCCCATCTTGGTCCCTTTCTATTTCTTCTCTACATCAATGACTTACCCACGTTATTAAAATCAAATTTTAAGTAATATGCCGATGACTTAAAACTATAAAAGAAAATTAATATCGAAGCAATCGTGGAGGAGTTGCAAGCTTGACATCCATTCCTTAAGCAAATGGCGTAGATGAATTTACTTAGCATTCCATGGATTCATCGTGCGGGTGCCGGGTCCATAGCATTGCAGAGGAAGAGGCCCAAGCCAAGGAGCCTGAGTCTTGCAACCCAGTGAGTAAGGTTAAGGGGCCCAATGCAGGTGGTCAATCACATATCAAAGTGCGACACTTTAATGCCAGAGGAATACAAGATTCCCAAATGGTTAGCCACTCGCTTTGCATTTCCAAGCTCATTGCATGCACTTTATAGCTATCATTTTCGTCTTGTTGAAGAAAAGATTTACGTCTTTATCCTCAATTGTCTTCCTCCACCCAAAACCCGCTTTGCTGGACTGTGCACCTATTATATTTTTTTTATGGAATTGAAGCCTTGTATAGAGATCGGAGGCACTTTTGTCTTTTCGGAGAGATGCAACTATATCGTCTTGAGATTTTAGTAATACGTGCGTTTTGGTAACTCTGAGGCTGATAGAGCTCCGATGGTTTCTTTAATTTCGTCCCAAAATTATGTTGATCCCTTAATAAAGTAGATGGTTTTGCCCAACCATGACTTCAGTGTCCTAATGACGTTAACATCCAGCTTTGTTAAAAGGCTTTAGTAATGTCGTATACTAGAAAAACAACATAGAAAAAGTACAAAAAATAGTATGTACCATGTAACATACAGGGATAATGTGTGCCTTAAGATACCGTTAAGCACGACTACGATGTATCTCATCGTAGTTTGCTATCCTCTGTACTTTAAATCATCATCAGCTGAAATACGTCCACTGTTGAGCAAAGGCCTCCCCCATAGAACGCCACAAAGAGCCGCTTGTAGCCATTGGCTACCCGCGACTTTAACAATGTCATTAGTCCACCTGGTGGGGAGCCTTCCAATTCTACGTCTTCTGGTGTAGTGTGGTAACCTTTCTTCCCCATTGGTTATCAGTTCGTCGAGCAATGTGGCCCGCCCATAAGCACTTCAACTTGCAAACTCGCAAAGCTATGTCGGTGACTTTGGTTCTTTGGCGAATATCCACGTTCCAGATTTTACCGCGCAAATAAACGCCAGGCATAGCTCTCTCCATAGCTCGTTGAGCGACTCTGAGCTTGTCCATAAGGGCCACAGTTAAGGACCATGTTTCAGTGCCATATGTCATCACTGGCAACAACCAGTGGCAACCTGTTGAAGACTTTGGTCTTCTGGCTCTGCGGGATGTTCGACGAGAAGATGTCGCGTAACTTCCCGAACGCTGTCCATCCGAGTTGGATACTTCAGGCGACCTCTTTGTCGAAGTTGGACTTACCGAACTGGACATTATGTCCCAGGTTAATGGTCCACAACTTGGAGCGTATCGTTCCCAACAACTAGTGGTACGGGTGCAACATGGACATAAGACATAATTTTCGTCTTGTCCATGTTAATTTTAAGACCCAACTGCTTGGAAACTCTACTGAGGTCGCTGAGCATTGTAATGAGTTCCTCAAGCAATTCTGCCATTATGACTATGTCATCGGCGAAACGAAGGTGAGTGATGTATTCGCCATAGATGTTGATACCGAATTTTTTCCAGTTCAAGAGCTTAAAAACGTCCTCCAACGCATTTGTGAACAGTTTCGGAGAAATAACGTCTCCCTGTCTCACGCCTCGTTGCAATTGGATTGGTTCCGTGCTCTTGTCCTGTAGTCGAATCGACATAGTGGCTTTCCTATACAAATACTTCAACGCTTCGATGTATCTATAGTCGATTTGGCATCGCTGAATAGCCTGCAGCACGGCCCAGGTTTCGATTGAGTCGAAGGCTTTTTCCACACGCTTTGTCCACAAACGCTAGACACAATGGCCGATTATACTCCTCAGTCTTCTTTATAATCTGTATGTATGTGGTCTATGGTGCTAAAACCTTTTTGGAACCCGGCTTTTTTGGGAGGCTGGAAATCATCAAACCTACGAGCAAGACGATTCGTAATGACTCTCGAGAACAGCTTATAAACATGGCTCAGAAGTGAAATGGGCCTGTAGTTCTTCAACAAGGTCTTGTCATCTTTTTTGAAGAACAGTACCACTACACTTCTGCTCCACGCTTCTGGCGTTTTACCTTCAAGGATGACGGAAATAAATAACTTTTGGAGGACTGAGAGTACTGGTTTTCCACCCGCTCTCAGAAGTTTTGTTGTGATTCCGTCATCTTAAAGCCTTGGGTAAATTTAAGACGACCTAATAATATTCAGGTAGAGTCTGTGACAGGATTGGTAAAGCTTCATCTCTACCACCCAGCACTTGACATCAGTGTAGGTTTTGTTAGGGCTCATCACTGTGACCGCATTGAACCGAGTAATATCAATTCTTCTGTTGACTGGAATTTCAAAAAGTGTTACATCTGTGAGATTAATGATATGCTTTCTAGAGTATCGTGGTGTGAGCTTTACAGGCTTAATGATGCCCATCTTAGCACCCAGTATCTGTATGATGTATTATATCATTATATCGTTAGTAAAGAGAACTCTACAAAATTGTCATGCAAATCTAAAAGTAAATGGAAATGGTAACAACATCGGCTGCAACGATCTTTAATCGAAGATTAAGTTAGAAGTAAGGTCGCAGACGGAACTTTTTTATTTTTTTATTTATTAGCTTTTCCAACATACATAACGCAAACACATGAGTAAATTTACATATAAGAATTTAAATCATAGTGCAAATCCACTAACAGGTAAACACAACATGCAGAATTATAATTGAATAGGAGCTCTTCTGTGGGCAGTGTGCCACTGAGGGACATCAAAGTGACGTGTTCACATGAGTCGCCTTTACAATCACGTACCTATACCCTTACTTACTTTAATAAAAATTATATATTTCTGAAATAGAAATGCAATCAGTAAATTGAAAAAGTTAAACGTTATATTTAATGAAGATATAGAATAATCGAATGCTAAATAGGACAAAATAAGCATGCAATAGACTTATACCTAAAGTTTCCTATCATAATTAGTTTTTATACTTATACATCGCGGTCGGTAAAGCTCAAGCCCGCGGCGGGATTCGAACCATGGACCTGCTGTGCGGCAGTCCATAGGCAATGCCATTGACTTGCGATCACTTCATCAAAACTATTTTGGACCTTATTATTTGGGTACTTCATTTCAGGGGGTCAACTCCCACCTTTTGGGAAACCATCATAAAAAAGGAAAGCTTTGTTTCATGTTTACAATAATCATTAATTTGACTGGTACCTTATTCGAAACTTTATTTATTGAGATAGGCTTTACATTTCCCGCCTTACATTTTAGGCAACTTCCGGTTTTTGTCCCTCCCATCGTTTCTCGTCACTTCCTGGCAGTGTGGCGCCATTTTGAATCAGCCACTTCGGTACTCATTGGCGTTTTGAATTCCCGCCGAGTAGGTCGCACTCTAGTGGTGCCATCGACTATAGTTATAATTCGAATTTATATAGTGTACCTATACTATATACAGGTGAAACTTAACGTTTATTCGATTGCTAAAATTATTTGAATATATTTAACGGTTGTACCGTTCGTTATAGAAGGTTTAAATTTGTAATTATTTGAGCGTTCGTTTGTTTTTAATAATATTTGTGCCTTTCGTTCCTTAGTATGGATAAAGACTTTGAAAATTTACCGGGTCCGTCGACCACACCCAGTAAAAGACGATAACGGAATTCATCGAGTTCGAGTAGTGACAGTGGAAGCCGTTCAAGTTCCTCATCGGCCGCGGCTAAACGGAGACAAAGAAGGAAGAAGAGCAAGAAACACCGATCATTCCATAAGAAACTTGCTGAAGAAGTTCGCGCACTGCAGGAACAAGTTCTTCGCCAAGCTGGACAATATCAGGTACCCAATGATGATGCTATATCACTTACTGCATCGCCTTTTACTGCTGATTGCGATCAATGTTGTGATTTTGATGACAAACCTGAGCAGACTGAAATCACTCTTTCGTTTGAAACCAAACTCAAGGAACCGTCTATTCCAAAAACGTCTCAATCACATTTGCAAATGTTAAGTGACCATCAGCACCTGGGCGAAAGCGATTGGAGTGATGTAAGGTACATTGATGCTCAAAAGCATCAATTTTGCACCGGGATTCATTGATGTGGAAATTAATGATGAAATGAAAGGCTATGAAACCCCACAACATCTCACACTTACAGAGAAGGCTATCGCAGCCTTAACTATGTGTGTCTTTAAGCAAAAGGAATCTGTTGAAGATGGATTACGAGATTTACTAACGTGGGCTAAGGATTGTGAATCTTTGGACTATGGGAACCTGTATCAGAAGGTCACCACACTGTTTTCGACGGGAAATTTCCACAAAACCTCTTCAGACCTATTGCAAATCATCTGTGGCCATCGAGCCGAGACAATTCAAATGCGCCGAGATAGCATTCTCAAGCATAAAAGAGATCCCGTGACTAAGGCGACTCTGCGCAAGATTCCGCCAACGACTGTCAATCTTTTTGATGCAGAAAAGTTCACTAAAGAAATGGACCACGCAGGTGGCGTTAAAAAAATGCTTTTGGCCAACACAAAGAACCAACGGTACTTCTGCCTCGCAGGCAGCTTCAAAGAAGCCACGTGGCCCCTCGCACGGGCCCACTTCACACATAAAGCCCTCGCAGGGTTTTTCGCAGGCGTGCAATCGCAACTATCTACCCTCGCAGGGTGGTTGTCATCATGACAGAGTGTCTCATCATAATTCGGGTGCACCGAATCATCTTAATTACCAGAGTACATTTCGGGGAAATGCAATTCGCTCAAATGCAAGGCATCATAACCAATCGGGTCGCGGACGGAAGCGTCCTTCCTCGCCTACCCCCCAAAACAAAGACAATAAGCGACGAAAATGTTGACTCGAAACCGTTCAAAGCAGGTCGTCTTGCGCAATTTCGGGATATTTGGGAACAACAAGGAGCTCCATCTCATTTATTAAAAATGATAACAGGGTATCGCATACCATTTTGCCAAAGACCTCCGCTTGTCTATCCCAACAACGTCAGTTTCAATCAACACAAACCAGAGTCGGACAAAATGACATGTGTCATAAACAAAATGAAACACCAGAGGGTTCTAGAACATGCTGCAACCTCGCCCAGCTTTCTGTCGTCGATGTTCCTGGTCCCCAAAAGCGACGGCTCATTCCGACCAATTTAAATTGATTTAAAGAATCTAAATCGGTACATAATAGTAGATCATTTCAGACTCATAAATGTCCAACGCATACCGAACTTCCTTCAGCCAAAGGACTGGCTATGCAAAATAGACATTTCACAAGCCTATTTTCACCTATCTGTGGCTCGCAGCCACAGAAGGTTCCTGCGTCTTATATATCGCAACGAACTGCTCGAAATGACGTGTTTGCCTTTCGGACTGAGCACGGCGCCAAAAACATTCGCTGCACTCACAAGTTGGACTGTGCAAATTCTACGGCAGCAAGGCATATGAATAATTGTGTTTTTGGACGATTTTTTGATCGTGAATCAGAGCGAATCTGTTCTTCGAAGTCATGTAAACATTGTATGCAAGACTCTCGAGAAGCTGGGCTGGTTGATAAATTACGAAAAATCCATCACAAGGCCAAAAAGAAGTCCAGTGTTCTTAGGAATTCTCTGGAATCCTTGGACGAATTGCAAAAGTCTACCCGAAGACAAAATACCTGCTCTTATAGCCAAAACAAACCAGATGTTGACGGAACAACGCACAAATCTCAGGGAACTGCAGAGTCTAGTTGGTCTCTTCAACTTTGCCAGTTTTGTGGTGCCAAAGGCAGGCTCAACTATCGACCCCTGTTACGCCTGATGAACCAAATTCTGAAGAAACACACCAGGATGTCTTACAGGCGGCATGCCCTATCACCTGCTGCAGTCAACGAGTTAGTGTGGTGGCGGCAGAATTGCAGACGCTCAACACCCATTCACACGCCACCCCCCTCGCACTTCCTCACAACCGATGCGTCCGACATCGCATGGGAGCTCGATTAGACAATCTGTCTCTAACGGGTTCATGGGCCGAAGCAGAGAAGGATCTTCACGGCAACCTAAACGAAATGTTGGCAATCTTAAAAGTTCTGCAGCGACATTGTCAGCTTGTAAGTCACAGTACGCTACTGATACAATCAGACAACCAATCTGTAATATCTTACCTCCGTTACGAAGGAGGCACCAAATCTACAGCCCTCATGAACCTAACTTACCAGGTCTTCAATATTCTAGCCAGTTATCAAATTCACATAAAAGTCTTTCACATTCCCGGAATATAGAACTGTCATGTATCGAGACTTCGTATTCCCCCAGAATGGCATCTGACGCAGGATTGCACGGACAACATTTTCGCCAAGTGGGGGATTCCAGTGATCGATCTGTTTGCCTCTAGCAGAGCACATGTAGTGAGCAATTATGTGTCACTGGATCTTCACGACCGAAAAGTGATGTTCCACGATGCTTTTTCCCAGCTCTGGAATTTCAACCTAGCCTGGGTATTTCCTCCACCGTTCCTAATCCCCAGAGCTCTAAGTCACCTCAACCAAGCTCAGGGAATATATTTACTGGTAGTTCCACGATGGAAGCGAGTGTTTTGGCGCCCGGACATCAAATCGCGAGCGTTAGTTCCCCCATTCACGATTCGCCACCTGAACAAAGTCCTATTAGACGTCACCACAGGACTCCCTCCTCCGAATGTACTGGAGATGACGCTAGAAATGTGGAAATGGGGAGGTGGTCTGGGACACTTAGCGAATGGGACACTAATCAATTAAAGCTCCTACAAGAGTCCTGGCGTCCATCTACGCGTAAAGTGTATAGCATTGCATGGAAGAGGTGGTTGTCTTGGTGTGAATCACACAAGACTAACTATTCTAATCCTACAGCAAGTGAAGTTGCTAGATACTAATCGGATCTTCATTTGATTTATAAACTATCATATAACACAATTTTGCTACACAAATCAGTAGTAGCAACCCTATGTGATCCAGAAAAATCAGGTCATCTAAGCTCATACGTGTTAATCAGACATATTTTAAAATCAATTGCTTTGCAAAATGTTGACCACGGCAAACCCCCAGTTTGGAATATAGATACGTTAGCCTCTTATTTACAAAACTATAGTATTGACACAACTAATATTTTTCAAGTTCAGAGACATACAGCTGTCTTATTACTCCTTTGTTCAGGGAGACGAATTCACGACCTGACATTACTTAATGTTGATTCTAGAAGTTGCATAATCGATGATGATTCAGTAATATTATGGCCATCGTTTGGTTCTAAGACTGATTCTGTAAATTATAGGCAGTCTGGGTGGAAGCTTATAGTAAATAATGAAAATGAGCAGTTAAATGCTGTTTTTTGGGTTAAACAGACTTGTTCCTTGCTCAAGAATCGTAGAGAAGCCGCTAAAACCAACAATTTGTTTTATAATCCTTTGGCATCGGCTGACCCACTATGGCCAATTTATGAATGAAATTCTATTGTATCATTATCGCAGGGATGTAAAAGAGGAACCCAGACCTGCATCTCGTACCCTAATTGCAGGTTGGATCAAATCTTTATTAGCTGAGGCTGGTATATCTGCCACTCCAGGAAGTTTTAGGTCAGCAGTTGCATCAAAAAATTGGCTAGATAATTATCCTCTCTAAGAGATACTAGCAAGGGGCAACTGGCGTTCGCAAAACACCTTTTGTAAATATTATCGATGTCAGGTTACACCTGTTAGTAAAACCTCTATCACTCGGTTCTTTAATCCTGTTGATTAAAAATATATGACAAAATTGTGGTATTGATATTGATTGATATGTAAATACTTTATGGTTATATTATGCTATACTTATGTTACCTCATGGAGTCGTTTTGATTATAGTTTTTGAATAAATAATAGTGTCTGTAAACTAAAATGTTGTTATTAATTATTTACATCCATATTGTAGGCAAATAGCTACATTAGACATCAACTTTGATAATTATATAATTATTGCATAGTTATTTTAATTACTATGCAATCATAATCACATTGGCGTTTACGTCAACAACATCACTTCCACCAGGCGATAATAAACACGTCTCAATAAATAAAGCTTCGAATAAGGTACCAGTCAAATGAATAGTAGCGTTTTACCTGAAATAAAACGCATATTAATTTACTTACCTTATTCGAAGCTTACGATAAATCACTGCCTGGTAATCAAAGCAAATCGCAATGAGTAACGAAGTGGCTGATACAAAATGGCGCCACACTGCCAGGCGGAAGTGACGAGAAACGATGGGTGGGACAAAAACCGGAAGTTGCCTAAAATGTAAGGCGGGAAATGTAAAGGGGCATTTTCACTTTCGGTTGCAGCGTGACGTATATGGAAGTGACGAAATAAAAAATCGTTTATTATGTCTTAAATATAGATAGTAACGTAGAAGATATATGTAGGATTCATAATATATATATATGTCGGCATAAATATTTTAAAGTATTGAACAAAACTGTTTTTTTGTGGAAAGTATGAAACCCACTGCTCCGTTACGTCACGAAATGTTTTAGGCTGTAAATTGATAAGGCGAGTTTAAAGTAGGCAAAGAATTTATTATAAAAGAATACAAACTTAAACATTATTTTAAAATAATAATCAAATGAAAGAAAACCATTTTAAGTACGAAAATATTACGTGCAATTGTTCCATAACGTCACTTTTCGATTCAAACCACTTCTTGTTTTTCTGTACGCTATTTATCCGGCAAACTTTACACAAGCAATTACAATTTTTAAATATAAAGAATTAAAAGCAAATCCAGATAGAATAGAAACATTTAAAGTACCTGGAATACTCAAGCAATCACGTTAAATTTTCACTCCCTAAAATATTGGGACAGTGACGTTAATGGAATCTTATGTTACGTTAGTGGAAAGGTAAGGCACATTCTACATAGTGGTCAAAATGTATAGGTATCGGAGTCTCACTAACAGTCTTAAAATATGATATATAATGATAATGAGATGACGACTAACATGAAATTATCAATAATTTAATGCTTCTTTGTGGGAAACTAATGTCGTCTGTGACGAGCTTAAACAGTGTTCTATACTAAAACAGTCTTACCTAAAATTATGTTATACATCTACACAAAGTAACAATATTAGGTTTTCTTTGGATACATCACATTATCAAAGAGATGTAAGCTACTTAGCTAATCAGTCTGAATCTTCTATCATGAGCTTAATAATTACACTTATTTCTTAAATCTAGTATAAAAATGAGATTTCTATAAGGCACTTATATCACTTTATAACACCAAATAACAAAATTAGGTTTCCTTGAGCTATCTAATCAGTCTGAATCATCTGTAACGTTAAATATATATATATATATATATATATTTTCTTCCTCCCTTCTGAGGCAGTCGGGCAATAAGACTCGATTCTAAAACAGTCTCATGTCAGCAATGTCAAAAAGTAACACATTCCAGTGATATGTTTCACTATACTATTATGAAGAATAAATATACTGTGTGTTTACATTGAGATCACTAAGAAATCCCTCAATATTTATGTCCCTGTCCAGAACATAATTTATGTGTCATATAATTAATCAAATTATTAATTTAATACGAAATCCATGTATGTGAACTATGCCTTACAATTCCAATACGTCACTTTTTGTTATCCGCATATAAGTGACGTGACGTTGTGGATGTGACGAGCTAGTCCACATTATTTTGAAAAATGATTTAAATATATAAATCATGCAATAGACAGTCAGCCTGCACTGTTTTGCATGCTGTATAGTGCAACATCGTAATAAAATATTGTATTACATGCATTAAGCACTACAAACTTTGAAGAAATGCGTAAATGCGTGGAATGTAGATTTTGACCCCGACGAAATACAAGCACTCTTCACCACATATTTTTGACACTGAACGCGCTAGAACAAAATGGCGGCTTGACTAGATCATATAAATGTTGCCATTATTATAAAACAACAATGTTTTGGTAGAAATCATAGAAGAAGTTGCAGAAATAGCCCGTGACGTTATTAAGGAATTCCACTTCATGCTATTTCGTGGGACAACGTATTTAAGTAATTTATTCTATTTTATAGCCTATTTTATGATGTTAAAGGTTCAGAATTGAATTTTTAAGCGTATAATCCTCCAAAAAAATGCTACCAACTTAGCCTATAAAATCGAAAATATTTTGAAACTCGCGCTGAAACTTTAAAAATATGGTTGGGACATAAAAAAAAAGCCAATCTTTAACACGAAAAACTGCATTTATTAATTGATTTTAAGATCAAAAACGATTAATTGTTACTGAACAGTTAGAAAATTATACAAATTATCAGAAATATCTGATAATTAGTGCACAGGTTCAATAGTTTTACAACAACAGTTGATCAAAGTCATGGGACAGCTAGATTTTTGTCTTTGCAACCGAAAGTGAAAATGCCCAAAGGCTATTTCAATAAATAAAGCTTCGAATAAGGTAAGTAAATTAATATGCGTTTTTTTTTTCAGGTAAAACGCTACTATTCACAGTCACAAACTATTACCGTCCCACAATCGCGTCAAGTAATATTGGTTTGATCCTACTTAAAGAACGAATGAAGTATGTATCACGAATGTGCAAGCGAGATACAAGATGTTTATAATATGGCATTATCCTGCTCACTCTGTTCCAAACTACGATGTTATGAAATGGTTTTACCACAGTTTAACGTCATTTTATTGTATGCTGCACAATAACTGTCTGTAGTCTTTTATAGTTTCACTCATCAAATATTTTTCAATCAGTGAGTATGTGCGCGGCCGTTTCTTCCGCCTCCATGCACCCTCGGCACAGGGGGCTGTCTGTAACACCTGAAGTAAACAGGTGTTTATTAAGTGAGCAGTGTCCCGTGATAATTCCGACGAATCGTCGGAGTTGGTCACGTCTTAGGTTGCAGAGTCTTTTGGAGTATCTCGGGTTGAGATCCGGGAAAGCCTTCTTTGACTGCCTGCAATCAGTGATACTTGCCCAGTAGTCCTGGTGTTTTAATTTAGTTTTGTTACGAATCCAGGCTCGTATTAGACTGAATGGCAAAGGGATTATTGGTTCCGGTCCTAATGGACGTATGTTAGAGCCTCTCCTCGCCAGCTCGTCTGCCGCATCGTTGCCTCTGGATCCACTGTGCCTTTTTATCCATTGGAGAGTAACATAGTTATTAGTACTTACTTTTCCAGTAGATTAATACACTGTTTGGTGAGCCCTGATGTGTGTTTGTACCGTTGCAAGGTTCGTAGGACTGCACTGCTATCGGAGAGTATTCTAATATTAAAGTCTGATACCTTCCTTCTTAGTACTGCTGTAGCTGCTTGTATTATACCCACACACTCCGCTTGGAATATTGAGCTGTGCTTACCCAGGCCCGTAGCTATGTGGATGTTCAACACATCCGAGAAAGTTCCTGCACCGGTGTCTGTTGTTGTTTTTGAACCATCTGTATAAATTCTTACTTCCTTAGCTCCTGAGCTGTCTATCAGCTCTTCATACAGTTGTATCTTGAAGCTTTTGGTGAATAAATGTTATTTATGTTGTTTGTCATATATTGAGTTTAGGATATGATATTCTGTCGTAAATTCGTCTAAGGTGGTGGTGTGACCGGACAGATTGCCCCTATCCCAGAGCTGCAGAGCCTTCAATCTAAAAGCAGATGCTGCGGCTTCTTGCTGAACGAACAGGTGTAGTGGCGTTAACCCTAGCAGAGGCTCTAAGGCTGTCGTGGGAGTCGTCCTCACACAACCTGTTGTGGCTGCGCAAGCAAGTCTCTGGAATTTCCTCAGTTTGTCAATAGTGGTGCTTTGTGTGGTCCTGGGCCACCACACTATTGCTCCATATGTTAAGCAAGGCTTAATTACGGTGTTGTATAACCATAGGGTTATCTTTGGGTTTAGCCCCCATGTCTTACCTACCAATCATCCGTTTGCATTGCCAAAAGGAAATGCTGGTCTTGGTTATTTTGTTTTCTAGGTGCTTTGCCCAATTCAGTTTGCTGTACAATATTACTCCCAAATATTTCACTTCATCAGACAGTTCCAGTTGTGTGTTGAAAAGACTAGGTAGTTTGTACGTACCTAGCTTTTTCTTGTTAGTAAACATTACAACTTCGGTTTTGTTGGGATTCACAGAAAGTTCGTTGTCATTGCACCATTCTACGACAATCTTTAGAGCGGTTTTCATAATGTCTTGGTGCGAGATGATCACCGACGTAAACTGTGGCGGCCTCGGCGAGCTCAAACGGCTGCGATCAGCTGATCCTTACGCCTACGCTGAGTAAACCTTACTATCACCGTAGGAGTACGTGCAGGCTGTTTGTTTACTGCAGAACTGGATGAAAAGCCGGCGCCCTGATGCGGGTGCACCCGATGTATGGTATCTACATGTGTATCAGACAACTTAAAACCCAGGACGGCACAGAGGTCAGGCAACATTGACATAAAATTTTCTCCTTTACGAGAGGGTAGGCCAGATATTTCAGTATTATTTTGTCGCGTGAATTGATCCTGTAAATTATTCTTCTCTCGTAGGTCGGCTATAGTTTCTTCCGCCTTATGTAAATCTTTCTGAATAACTGGTAGGCTGGAAAGCCTGTCTTCTGCTGTATGTAGTCGACTATTAAATTCGTTAAACTTAACCTCCATACATTCCAATTTATTGTTTATATCTGTAATATGTTGCATCGAGTTATGTATTTCTATTTTTATATTACTCAATTCTGCTTTCATAGCATTAAAATCTTCTCGAAAGCTTTTAATTTCATTTAACACATCATTTAAAGACGGCTGACTTCTAGTTTGAGATTGTGGCATGAGGCTTGGCTGGTTACGGCAACTAATACAGCGCCAGTTAGATTTCTTCTCAGGCCCCATTTTACGATAGCTCGCCTCAGAAATTCCTGAACATTCATAATGATAATGGCGGGGCATTATCATTATGAAACACTTGGTACACAACACAGAGTCCGCGACGGCACTTTCACACTTATTGCAAATCATTGTTTACTTTAACTTTTGTCTTAAGTCTATTAATCAAGATAACAACGTTTCTATATTGATTACAATGATGGTTTAATTACAAATTATTTTTCTCACGTAATTATGTATGCGGAAATGAAGTATGTCGCAAAGCAACGAGGTTTGACTCACTACGTCCGTCACATATGAATGCAATTACGCTACTGATTGTTAAACGCGTTGTCCTATAATTGGCCCCCGGTTGCTAAAAATGGTTATTTAAAATTGTAAATAGGCTGTTAGATGACCAATAAATAAATATTATTACTATAAGAGGTGAGAGTTGGCTCCCAGAACATTGCGACCAATCGCAGCCGCGCGCGTATAAACGCGCGCTGCTGATGCGACAATGGTATAATATATAACGCACATGGCCGCTCGAAGCCTGTTTCAGTCATCTGCCACGCGAGTCTGTCGTAGACCTCGGAAACAGCGCCATATATTTTCATACTCTGACTATTGCCGCATCAGCCGCGCTCGTCATTTGATCGGCCGCGATGCACGGAAATGAACCTTAAATGGATGTGGACCTATTTACTGCTAGTTTGCATATTTTGAGGAAAAATGTATGTGCAAGCTATTTTTCACAGAACTAAAGTTGATAGAAGTACTAAAATCAGCTCACTCTGTTTCATTTTTGAGTGCCACCGCTTTGCCTTATGAATACTGATCTCACTCCGAAAACGTTATCCTTTATTGCAGGTATTTCTGGAACAGCACAAGGAACAAGAAAATATCCGGCATCGTCGAAAATTTAACGTACTACGAAGACGGCCTCGCAAGTCCGCTTGTATACGTCGAACAGTGGAGCAACACGCCGTGGCCACGGCGCCTCGCCACGTGGCGCGCCGGACTCTGGGCCAGTGGCAAGCTCCGCCTCGCGGCCAACGAGACTATCGTCAAGGACCGCGAGCCGTGCCTCGTGCGAGCCGACAGCGATTGCCAAGTGCACTGTTCGACCGTCAGCGTTCTGTGGGGCACCGCCGCGGGCGCACTGCTCCTCTCAGTGGTAGCACTGACCGCGCGGGCGGCGAGGCTCGCTTTCATCAAACACATCGAGCGCAAGCGTACCGAGTACTTGGCGCGACTGCTGGCGAGTCGCGAGCGCAACTTTGGCAAACTCGCGCAGCATATGTGCGACCGCACGGCGCTCGACCGGCGCGAGGAGCTCGGCGCGGGCCACTACGGACGCGTGTGGCGCGGATTCCTAAATGCACCGCGCGGCACCCGGCGGCTCGTCGCCGTCGCAATCAAGGAACTGAAAGACGGCGCATCGCCCAACGACGAGAATCAGTTTCTGCACGAGGCGTGTACGCTCTCGTCTCTCGAGCACGAACACGTGGTGCGTTTCGTCGGCGTGTGCCTCTTGGACGGGCCACCACTGTTGCTGATGGAGTTCGCTCTGTTCGGCGACTTGTTGCAATACCTGCGGGCGCGGCGGCACCTGGCCTCGGGCGGCGCGGCCTCGGGCGAGACGGCGGTGGGGCACGAGGAGAGCGCCTACGTGTCCCCGGAGGCACTGACGCGGTTCGCGCGCGAGGCGGCCGAGGCGCTGGCCTACCTCGCCTCGCGCGGCATCGTGCACCGCGACGTGCGCGCCTCCAACTGCGTGGTGGACGAGCGGCGCGCGCTGAAGCTGGCGGACTTCGGGATGGCGCGGGCGACGCACGACCCGGACTCTGAGTACGTGATGGGCGGGACGCGCATGGTGCCGGTGCTGTACTGGCCGCGGGAGAGCGTCGCGCTGGGCGTGTCGTCGGTCGCGTCGGACGTGTGGTCGCTGGGCGTGCTGGTGCTGGAGCTGGTGACGCTGGGCGAGCGGCCGTGGGGCGCGCTGCCGCTCGACAGCGTGGTGCGGCGCGTGCGGCTCGGCCGACACCCGCCGCTGCCGGCCGACGCCAGCGCCGACACGCGCCGGCTGGCGGCCGCGTGCTGGCGCGTCGATGCCGCTCGCCGCCCGCCGGCGTGCAAGCTGGCGGCGTGGCTCGCGCGCCGCCCGAGGGCGCTGCATCCCGCTTTTGACGACGCTGGCGCAGACGCGGACTTCGATGCCGACAGCGGCTTCGGGGAGTCGAAACCTGACCGACTTCACGACGATCTAGATGATTGAATTGCTCATGTCTGTGAGACCTGATAAAAACTTTTATTGAAGGACTGGGCTGTTCCTGAACCAAATTAATCCTTAAAAATGTTGAAGCAAATAGTGTAATATACATATGTATGAGCAAGCTACGCGAAGAAGTGATAGCTCAGTGGCAGTGGTTGTAGACTGCCGCGCAGCAGGTCCATGGTTCGAATCCCGCCGCAGGCTGGAAGCGAGAAATTTTGCGAATGCCAGCCTGGCTAGCGACCACCCTCACCCTCTGGGAGTACCACAGGGATCAATTTTAGGACCTTTTCTGTTTCTAACATATATTAATGATCTGCCTTGCATGGTCAAAGATTTCTGCGATATTGTTTTATTCGCAGATGATACCTCTCTGATTTTTAAAGTAGATAGGAAAGACAGTGAACTGACGCATGTAAATAATGTATTATCTAAGATTTGTAAATGGTTCGCCGCTAATAATCTTCTCCTAAATTCAAAAAAGACGAAATGTTTAAAGTTTTCTTTACCAAATGTTCCTTATGTTGAACCAAACATAAAGCTTGGCCCAGATAAACTCCCTATTGACAAAGCGACAGTCTTCCTGGGAATCAAAATGGATTCCACTTTACAATGGGATCGACATATACATGATCTCTCCGGAAGACTTAGTTCTGCTGCATATGCAGTTCTTAGGATAAGACAGTTAACAGACGTAGCTACTGCTCGCCTAGTTTATTTCGCGTACTTCCACAGTATTATGTCGTATGGCGTATTGCTGTGGGGAATTGCTGCTGAGATAGAGACAATCTTTATCATACAAAAGCGTGCAATTCGAGCCATATATAAAATGGGTCCTAGGGAATCTGTGAGGGATCTTTTTAAAGAAATTGATATTTTAACTTTACCAAGTCTGTATATATTTGAAAATATTATGCATGTTCGTAAAAATTTGAGTAAATTTAAATTAAACAGTGACAATCACGATTACAATACTAGGAATAATGATAAAATAGTGGTGCCAGGTTTTAGATTAGCAAAGACAAATAAAAGGTCCTTCTTAGGTAATTGTGTGCGGTTTTATAATAAAGTTCCTAAACATATTACAACGCTCACAGAAGGGAAATTCAAGTTGCATGTGAAAAACATATTGATTAAAAAATCCTACTACACAGTTTCTGATTACATAAACGACAAAAATGCCTGGACAATTCCGCCTCCGCCAAGCTATTGCCTGTCACCTACATAATTTAAACAAATATTGTAATAACTCTATTATATAGTATGTATGTAACACATTGTTAAAAGATGTTTAAAAGAATGGCCCCGAGTTTCTTGCCCGTTCTTCTCGCAGTGGCTCTATACAATTTATTTGCTGAACGTGGCAGTACAATGTAGAATATTTCAATACTAAAATTTGTAATTGACCTTCATAAGAGCGTCGTAGACGCCTAAATTGAATAAATGATTTTACTTTTGACTTTGAAGTAGAAAATCTGTCGCCAAGCACCTAACGGTGTGTTCCGGCAGAAGTCCTTGAGAGTTCTTAAGACTCATGTGCCTGTAATTTCGCACATGAGTCTTAAGAACTATGTCTCAAGGTGACGGGCGCAATGCAATTCGTGACTTGTGATGAAATGCATCTGTTATATGCATAGGTTAGTCCGTTTAACATCAGGTAGGCTTCGAGCTTGCTCCGTCACAATAACATAAAAAAAAACTTTTGTAAACTCATCATTTTACACTTTGACCTAATTTACCAATAATTCATAATTAATTCTTTCAAATTAGTTCGCAATTGGCCATCAAGAGTGTCGCACGTACTCAATCATTAATTTAAGTTCCGTATTTTAGTTTTTGTCTCCTAATTATATACCAGTTTGATCAATACCAAGTTTTATCATAATCGTTTCGGCGCAGCCCGAACTGTGTTTGAGACGAGGCAGAGTTCAACCTGTTAAATCGCACTGAAAGCATTATGGAAAAACATCACAAACACATAAATAAAAGAGTTATACAATTAGAAAATGCGATGAATCAAGCTGATTTTGCACTAGAAATGAAATGAAATTTATTTATTGCATAAACCGTGTACATATTAGATCTTATTAAGAGCACAAGCGCTAGTAGAACTACAGTTTGTCCATGACAGACGTACAATATAATATTATTAGTATTTATTTATTAATGAAATTACATGTCAAACAATTAAAATATATGTATATATTATTAAAATGATTACTAAATTATTAAATAAACATGTCATCCTCAATTTACACCGAATAATTCATTAATGTCATAAAAGCATTTTTCTTTTAGCCACTTAAAATGTTTAGTTTTGAATTGTCTAATTGGTCTATTGTCTAGTAAACATTACTTTCACAACTGGATTTCTCAGCACCGCCATGATGGCAAACAATCTGATATACAGCCTCAAAAATGTACAACAAACGTTATTGGATACGATAACTAATATCTGCAATCTATTCTATTCTATTCTAATGGCAAGTATAATAGGGTAGTTGACACAGTCTAAAATAAAATACAGTGTAACGTTAACATGATAGTAGTTGGAGCACATAACTCGATGAAATTAACAAATTATTTATTCTGCATTGGATTATCTTTATTTTGAATAAATAAAATGTGTTTAAATTTTCTTTAAGTCACGTGATCTCAAACGGAAGTAAAGGCGGAAATGATGTCATAAGGACAAAAACAAAGCCACAGAATAGGTAATAGTAATTGGAGAGTTTGCTTCCAAAGGTTTTGACAGTGACAGTTGACATTAGTAATTGCTAATAGCAAGCAACCCACAAAATGTCGCATCACTATCGATTTACTACTTAGGCCCCTATTACACTATCAAATCCATTGGATCCCATATATTTAATAGTGTAATACGTACATTTGACTCACTTATCTTTGATCATATTTCACCGTGAGATTTGATCAAAGATCAGCATAGATAATAAAACCCAAACTCGCAACAAGAATCTATGGAAACATATCGCAATCATTACTCATAGTAATACAACAACTTTAAACAGTTGGAAAAGCTTATGTTTATCATTATTTTTATTCCGATGCACTGCACGCTATTGTTCGATCACTTGAAAGTGTTTACATTTCGGGATTACAAAATTGTTCAATAAAATAGTGATTTTGAACCGTTTAAAGTTATTTAATTACCATGTATGAAAAAGAATTGATAATGCTGCCACTCATGTATCCATGCTTCAAACTGTGTTGGTTCTGTGATTGTTTTATTGAGTCTACATACACCCCTACACTATGGTACACGTTCTACCGAACAACCTGTACAATCGATTCTAAAATCGATTACGCGCGACATTACAACAAGCAAGCAAAACGTATTACATTTCAGCACTATTTGTTTTTGTACTTGTGACGTCATAAGCATACATGTTGCCATTGAATGATGTTTTAGCGACAATTTTAAAAGTTGAAATAAAAAGATGGATTTCTAGTATTTCAGGACTCCTAAAAAATATTAAAAATGCTAGGTGTATATTTCAGTGTCCTAAATAATTTAACATACTTTAAAAAAACAAGTCAACCACCCTATTGTCACCTGTTGACGCCAGACCTTTACAGCCGTGCTATTCAGAAAATTGCCAAACTCACGGCGAGTTTCGCTCAGCGAATCACGCTCACTTCACCTAAAGAATTCACATCACTTGAATTGGTATTCGGGAATATGACGTCAGTCCAAGTGATGTGAAGTGATCACGTTCGCGAGCGTGAGTTTCGAGGGCAGCGCTGTAAAGGGGTTTTGTGAATCGGTATTTACCGGTCTTTCATATTTTTGTTGATAAGTGCATTTTTATGCATCAGAATGTAATAAAATTGTGTGATACGCAGATAGTTAATACCGTTTAATTAATGAATAGATATAATTACATGAAATATGACAAAAAATGCCTGGACATGGCAATAAATCTCTTCAAGCATTAGCCCAAAATGATATCGGAGAAGAAAAAGTTAGAACTAATCAAAACAAGATGTTTATGGGATTAAATCTAGCGAAAAAAGTATAGAAAAAACACGAAGAGGCTTAAAACTCAAGAGGGCAGGGTAAAAGTAAAGAATTCAGCCAGTGCCACATTTTTTGTGATTCTCTGCAATGCATTCCCTATTCAAGTGGTTTATGTTTGGGAACATTCCAACCAAAAGATTGCATAGTTCGTTACGAATTGAAGGACTACACAACACAGCGGTGCCTCAGATTATTTTGTATTCTGAGAGCGGTGCATAGAGATCTCTACAGTACAACTTACAAGTAGATTTACACCAATTTCAATATGAGGTAAGTACCTACATTTTTTATTATTAGTGATAGGTCTTTGATGAGTAATTTTTAACAAAGAAGTACTATTTAAATACATTATATTGTTAGTACTCATGTTTACTTTTATTCGTATGTATTCTTTGTGCTATTATAAATGTATTTATTACAATGAAAATAATAGCAGTAATTTCAATTGCGCAGAATAAATGAAACATACCACATCAGTATAACTACTGCCTACCTTTAAAATATCTACTTGTAATATTTTAAAGGTAGGCAGTAGTTATACTGATGTGGTATGTTTCATTTATTCTGCGCAATTGAAATTACTGCTATAGTAGTATTACTAGTAGGTTCTTATTTGTTTGACTAATTTAGTTAGGTACTAAGTTATAGTACTATATACTTACTGAAAAGTATTTTGCTCATTTCATTAGTCTCTTGAAAAAGAGGATAACACAATGTTTTTTGTATAAATAACATTTTTCTCATTATTTCAGCTAAGCAACTGAATGATCAATGCACCCTTCAATGGCTCAAATAAATCTCCTTGTGGATATGTTAGAGAGGAATCCTGACATAGCTAAGGGTTACCTGAAAACTCAGAATGCTAAGAAAAATTCCCAAAAGTTTTGGGAGAACGCAGCTCTGCAATTAAATAGTGTTGGTGGTGGAACATTTAAAGACTGGAAAAAGTGGATGAAGCTTCAGTTTATCTACACTATAATATTATAAAGTGTTTTTTTTTTAAATTTAATACGCCCTAAGCTACTGGACCCATTTGAAAAAATATTTCACCATTAGAATCCTACATTATCCCTGTTGAACATAGATTATATTTTCTACAGGCCGCTAGTCTATTTATAAATCTTATGTACTGTATGTATTTTGTTTAGTAACTATAACCAATCTTATTTTAGTACTGCAGCGCAAGTACCGTAGTTACCGATCGCTAAATTTGACATTAAAAATCGTCTAAATTCGCTAAAACGGGTTATATCGTTGTTTTGTCGATGTTGCAAGTATGAAACCTACTTAAACAATCGGTAAATAAATTTGGTAAACATTCGTTAAAAGTTAACGAATTTTGACGATAACCCTAGCATGGAACTTCAAAATGAAGTCGAAGATCGTCTGTTTTGTAGATTTTATCGATTGTTTTGTCGGGTCCAAAAAGAAGGTCGATATAACTGCGACACATCTTAAAAGGAACTTTTGGGCCCTTTTATTATTAAAAGAAGAGCGATGAGCTTATAGAAATAGCCAAATGCTGCAGAGAAGAGGTTGACGATTGCCATCGACCCTACCTATCGAACTTTCGGAAGAGTGTTCCAGGCATCTATTCCGAATATAGAAAGAAATTATAATCGTCGTATACCTACTACATATTAGATAGAATTATTGATTTGGCCTATGTTAAATTCCTTTAAAGGAATATTATAGGCAGGTGCTTAGCTAAGTACTAAAACTATCATCCGTAACTTAATCGGTTTTTATATGTCCTCACAAAATTTTCTTTTTTACATCTTCAAATTTTGTTATTTAAGACTAGAAAAATTAAAAATTGTTCACTGGAACTTTTCATCGTGTTTGTTTATTCCTTCTGCAGCGGGGAGGAGAATTTTGAGATGATTTATTGGTTTAATTATTTTACAGCGAATGTTCTGAACAAAATACTAACGATTATATAAAAAACTTATTTTTTTCCACCACGTAGTTACACATCTGGAAGATAACTTCAGTAAGCTATCTACCATTATTTTCTCTTTGGGAGATAAAACTTCATTTCAATACTGAGTAGTTTTAATTATTAATTTAGTTACAATTTTCTTTAATTTGTTGTATTCATCAAACACATACTGTAATTATCCGTTTTACAAAAAATAAATGTTTTGATCACAATTTACGATGAACGATTTTAATAATCTGTGCAAAAACAGTCTAGTTTCGAAGTTGCCATTTCGTAATAATCGACATACAGTCCTCAATTTCACGATCGTAAGCCGTCGTAATAAGATATATCGACAACAGTTCCATACTTGCAATGGGCGATACGATTCGTTAAATTTATCGATCATAGCGATTCGATAATTTAACGAGCCATACTACGGTACTTGCACTGCTGGTCTGACAAACGAAGTGCTTTGAGGAAAAAATCAGCACAGAGAGCTGCAGAGAGGCGTAGGACTGGTGGTGGTGCTGGGGAATGTGTAGAATTGTCATCTGTGGAGGAAAAAAGGGTAACGTTGCTTGGTGGTGAAGGGTTTGCTACAGGTGATGCTCATGAATGCACCTTTGGTTCAGGAAATTATGTTTAATTAAACAATACAAATATTTTTTTATAAAACTGAGTATTAGTACCTAGTAATAAGAGAACATTGTTTTTTATTGTTTGTTAAATGTAATTGCTTTAAGTGTAAGTTTAAGTGTAAGTGCTTTAAATTAATATTTAGTAAATAATGATGTTAATATTGTGATCATTTGTATAAACTCCTTTAACAGTATCAACTGCAATGTCCACTTCCTGCTGAACACAGCCTCTCCCACAATGCAGTTATGCCATAATCCCCACATCTTGGGGATTGCAGTGTAAATATATCAGTTCCTCAGACAGTGCTGCTGGATCTACCTTCTGGTATTTTACCCATAGTCACCTTCTAAGACACCCAAGACCAAGTGCACCAAGGTGGGGTGACATTCTAGCCTAGCTGGCAGATATTTTAATATAAATAAAAACAATAATGATAAAAGTACTTAATACATTTATTTTGATTAATACACAATAATACATGGCAAATATAGCAACTATTACAACCATTATTATTCCCTATTATGTACCTATACCTTCATAATTCCTATCCTAAACTATTTTCTCTAATGGATTTATCTATGTACTTAATTAAATAACAAACAACATCATAAGTGCATAAATAATCTTAGTAACTAAACAATAGCAAGACATGTTATAAAGATAATCTATATATTTACAACATATGAAGTAAAAGTATTAACTATAATATTAACAACAAATACAACAACAATAGATAAAAAAGAATATATAATTTGGAAGAGTTCAAAAATCACTTAACATAAAAAATTTAAACATTATTAATCAACAAGCTTAATAGCTATATAGTAATAATAATAAAACCTTTACCAAATTTACGAATACAGTTATAAAATGTAACAAAATTATATGAATTACTTATCAACCTTTGAATTGTAGCTCGTCTTTCAGGTGCATTTTGAGGAAATTTAAATATTTTTTTACTATGTCCCTATTGTTCAATGCCAGCACAACTTCGTGGATGCACCGTGAAGCTGATGATTGTGAGAGAAATGTATTGACATTTCTTCCCACTACCTTTTGGTAACTACCAGTAGCTAAAAATTACAATGTGCAGAGTATCTGAAAATTCCAATTCAATATTATGATAATAAAGTAAAGTTTGATAACATATGCAAATCTAATTACTTTAAAATTATATTTTATATATACCTTTCTTCTAATTGGAATACTCTTGCTTTGGTTTCCCCCTAAATGAGGATAGAGGTCCATTTCAAGGCTCTCAATAAGTGATTCAGAAAGCCTATACAAAGTCTTCTTCACGATTTAATAACGGAAGTCGACGCAAGTGCAATAATTGCTGACGGCTTTCATTTACATCAATATCATGAGCTTCTTTTAGTAGACTCAAAAGCAAAAACGAACCCGCTGTCTGAAAATAATAAGTTTGTTTATAAGATTCCAACAAGAATTTACAACAAAGTAGAAAAACATTACATAAATAAGTACTTACTTTATGAGGTATAAATAGAACAAATACACACTCTTTCACCGGCTACTTTTACCCTTAGCTGTCAAGTAACGCGTATTTAGCTACACGCTAAGTCGAACGGAATGAAAATGTTGATATAAACTCTATTTTAATAACTAATAAAGAACTTTTGAAGTGTCTCACTTGTAAATCACGCGCAAAATAGTAACTTTTGATTTGACAGCTAGATCAGTATTTACGAGTGACATTCTGAGTGAAGTGAGAGCAATTTTTAGTCACTGAATGCCGTTTTGTATGGAGAAACGTCAAAATATCACGTTGAGTAGTTCCATACGATGACAATCGCTCGAGTGGCGCTAGTGTAAATTAAACTTGTTGCCTGAATGCCAAACGTAAAACTCACGTCACGTTTCGTCTTCACTTATGAGAGTTTAGTTTCCCGAATAGCATGGCTGGAGGACTGCAACCCAAATAATCTGCAACGCTTTGCTAGACTACAGCAGATACATCAACACTTTTGGAAGCGCTGGCAGAAAGAATACATAGCAGAACTACAGCAACGTCACAAATGGAAGACCAATTGGACGTAGTTACGCAAAAAGGATCCAATCCACACTTTTTCTGAAATTGAGTTATATATACCAAACGCATCCTCAGCGTGATATTTATAATATCAAAAAAGATCCATGTGACAAAATACAATTTTAAACATATCTACAACTACTGGATTCCAAGCCACGTCTATGGGCTACATCAGATATTTTTCATCAATACAAATCCAAAGCTTTTGAAACATTTTTGAGAAATGGTAAATTTATGGAATATGTGTTTTAGGAAAATCACAAAAATGTCCTAATCCGCTTGGATCTTTTTTGAGAAATACACTTTATATTCCCAATTAAATATCAGAAACGATCCAAATTAGTTGAATCCTTTTTGCTAAAAATAAATGTCTCGTTTACCAGCATACTTAAGTATCAAAAAGGATCCAGATTAGTTGAATCCTTTTTACTAAAAATTGTCTAGTTAACCAGCATACCTGCTTATCCAAGCTAATCTCCAACACAGCGTCTCAGGTATCGCCGCTCTGCGAAGAAGAGCAACCTAACACAATAGCACTGGTCCAGGAACCCTACCCAAGTCGTGGAAAGGTGAGTGGTTTCAACGCCCTAAGGGGCAATTTGTTCACTCCCTTTTGTTTACGTACTAAACTATACAAAGCATCGTTGATAACACATCTATGCAACGATGATCTTACGGTAGTAAAACTAGAGACGGGACTGCAAGGACCCCATAGTACTGTTATAGTGGCCTCGGTTTATATGGACATAGAGGCAGAAGCACCGCCTTCAGCAGTTGAAGACCTACTGCACTTCTGTGCAGTAAATAAATTAGAATGCGTCATGAGCTGCGATGGCAATGCACATTGCTTTCTTTGGGGAAGCCCAGACACAAATGATAGAGGAAAGGATTTATTAGATTTTATCCTACGAAATGATCTCATAGTTCTAAATAGAGGCGCTGAACCTTCTTATGTTAGGTCCAACGCCAGAACTATTATTGACATTACTTTAGCTACCAGCGGAATTGCAGAGACGATAAACGATTGGCGGGTAGCAACAAATGAAGCCTCGGGATCGGACCATAGAAGGATATGGTTCAGCTTACAGGTAAGAAAGCATGAACCGCGCACCTACAGAAACCCAAAGCATACTGATAGAACTCTCTACAGAGAAACATTTGAAAAGGCACTAGAGGTAGGGCCACAAATTGAAGCGACTACAGAGTTGTTACCCCAAAACATTGAAGAGACTATAGATTGCGTGGAACGCTCCTTAAGAGGGGTATTACAAAAATACACGAAGATGTTAAAATTTCGTCGTTGAAATTGTATACTATTTGTTTGTAGGTAGACTTTGCAATTACTAGTATATAATAATACGCTTTCTCTTCTACAATATTAATTAAATGATTATTTGATAATTTGTTTATTTATTTAGTATTGAGCATTCCCCCGATGCACGTTTAGGCAAAAACTCGTGGAAGACCTGCTTTGGGAGCTCTAATTTCCTGATGCTGTTGAATAAATTACAAACAACATATTTTTTTCAGATTTCAAATATCCTCAGCTCCAATGATAATTAAACACAATTTCAAAATTTGCCTCAAAATCCTTCAAATATCCTCAGCTCCAATGATAATTAAAGGGAGCCAATAATACACGACCACAATAATGTACGACCAATATTGTACGGACGATAATGCACGGCCTGATATTACGTGTACATGGATTCGAAATATTTGGTCGGCTTTTATTGGTCGCGTATTATTGCCCGTACAAAATCGGTCCGGACTGATAATGCACGGCCGATATTGTACAGCCAATAATACGTGTACAGGCTTCCAATTATTGGGTGTGCTTTATCAGGCCGTGTCAATAATGTACGACCGAATAATGCACGGCCAATAATACGAGACCAACCATAGACAAACTAAATCTCTTTCATGCCTCGTTTAACTAGGAGAGTGTAAAGAATGAACACATTATAACTTCATATGTTCACATTGGAATCGTATGATTTGTACATTTACCACCACGATATTATGATTATGTTTCCACAAACAAACTAATTTATGACTGTAAGAGCTAAGGCGTTCTACGTGATATACATATCTTTTTATGAAAATTATTATAAACTTAATGCTATAAGTTATAGATAATTTTAATACGTTTTTGTACATGTATTTTTTATTAGTTTAAATGTTAGTAAGTTTGGAAATATTTATTTATTATAAAATATGGGATTTGGTTCACTGTGTGCACCCAATGGCACCAAACCAGGGGCTTCAACAGCTTAAACCAAGGGTACACACAATAAACTACAACTTTTGTTATTTCATATTTAATTATATATTTAGTTAAAAAATGAGAACACAGCTGTATATTTAGTTCTTCTTATTTATTTAGATGTATGAACTATGAAATGAGCATTCATAGATCCATATATCTATCTATGACACAAAAAGAAATTTTAAAACTGACTGAAATAGTTAACATAAAAGAAAATAAATTGAGCAAAAAGCAAACAAATTCAACACCCGACACTCAAACTGTAAGCGTTCAATTTAAGTGTGTAGGTCTTGGACTTGTTGAAAGTTAGAAAAGTAGTGTACGCTCCCCAGCCAATCCAGGGAGTGGTTTTCTGAGGGTTTGCCACAGGAATGCAATTCTAACAGCCCAGTAGCCGAGTGCGAAGGATAGAAAATTGCATAAGCCAACTCACCATGCTCAGCTCAGCTCCAGTCCATGTTAGATATGTGAGCACTTCACTGGGCGAGAGATTGTTTTCGTCGGGTATGATGCAGGAGTTATTAATCTGGGGTTTGAGAGTAGGTATACACACGCGATGGAGTTACGTGCACTTCGGGTGAAAGGTCCGGTTGAGACTGGCAGGGGAACCAGTGAGGCGATATGACACATAACTACCCTCTATTGAGCAATCGTATCAAAAATAATCTAAAACGTAACTACCTTCGAAATATGTTGATACCAGGTTTTCCTAAGTATTAATTGCGAGGCTAAACAAGTAGTTTTAAAAAAATTAGAACTTATTAAGTCCTTCTCACTATAATAAAATATTAATATAACAACATCTAAGCTTAACAACGTAAATTGAGAAAAGAGTTATCAATAGGAAACGTATAAGTATTTTGACGACGTCCATTATCAGAAATCTTAATTCTTGGAACAGGCAAGACATATTTTATATCACTAATGTTAATGTTATGTATAGAGATTATATTCATTCTGTCAAGTGGGTAGGCCAGCTAAAAGGTAGTGTCAGTAGTATATACAAAGTTACTTTATGGTGTCAGTCGCAATATACGTCAACAAGTCGAAGCATCGTTGAAGTATTATTCCCTCGTAATTCCCTTTTTTCCTGATATCTCCCAGTGGCGACGAAACAAACGGACCTCTGAACGCGTGTGTTTAAATATTATTATTGTTGGAAAGTGCTATCTTATTAAAGAATGTCGATTGGAAGGATCCCGGAATTTGACCTTCACAAAGAAGATTGGAGGCTATACGTTGACCGCCTCGAACAGTATTTCATTGTGAATAAAATACCAGTGGATTTAAATGTGCCTACTCTAATTACTGTTATGGGCGCGGAGTGTTATGAACTTTTAGTTAATTAATGTACACTGGACAAACCTAACACAAAAAAGTTCACGGAGTTAACTTCTATTTTAGAAAGACATTTACAACCCAAGCCGAGTGCACTAGCGGAAAGGTATAAATTTCGACATCGCAAACAAAAATGTGGAGAAACAATAGGAGAATATGCAGCGACCTTAAAGAGAATGTCCAAAACTTGCGAGTTTGGTCAGTGGTTAGAAGAAAGCTTACGGGATCAGCTGGTATGTGGTATACTTAGCGAAACTATACGTCAGCGCTTTTTCGCGGAAGGCATGTTGGACTACGAAAAAGCCTACAGTTTGGCTTTGAGTATAGAGGCGGCAGAGAAGGACGCGGCAATCGTTGAAGGTCATGGGCATAGAGGCCTATCAGCTGGCACGAGTACTGTTGAGTGCCAGGCGATAAAAGCGGCGGGGCGTGGCTTCGGTGGCAGTGGATGTACCGGTCATTCAAGCACGCAGTTCAGGCAGCAGCGGGGTGCTGCGGCGAGCGCCGGCGGCCGCGGCCGCTCGTGGCAGCCGTCCGCGTGTCCGGCGCCGGCGGCATCAGCGGAGTGGACTCGGCAGGCGAGGTGTAGTGCTTGTGGCGGGCCGCATGACACGGATCCGTGCAGATTTGCAGGTTACGTGTGCAGAGTATGCAACCGGAAGGGCCATTTACGTCGCGTGTGCCCTAACTGGATGGGGCACCACCATTTGGAAGCCATAGTCGATACTGGTAGCTGTGTTGGTACTAGAGGAATCAGACAGTGACAAGGTAACTATGGAAATATTTGACATTAATCAGTTATCGATTGAGGAGTGTAAACCGTTGATTATACCGTTAATAATACAGGGAAAAGAGGTTAAAATGGAATGTGATACGGGAAGTGCAGTTTCGTGTATGAGTCACGAGCTTTACAAAAAACTGTTTTTAATGAACAAAATTTTGTATCCAGATACTGTGAGGTGTTTGCGGAGGGCTTGGGACGGTTCACGGGCGGTCAAGTTAGCATTCACCTGCGGCCGGAAGCGCGGCCGGTGTTCATGCGCGCGCGCCCCCTGGCGTATGCAATGCGCGAGCCCGTGGAGCGGGAGCTCGACCGGCTGGTGAGGGACGGCATCCTGACACCCGTGGACCGCTCCGATTGGGCCACCCCTATTGTACCGGTACCTAAGAAAGATGGTAACATTCGGATCTGCGCTGATTATAAAATAACATTAAATAAAGTCCTTGAAGTCGACCGTTATCCTTTACCACGCATAGAAGACCTATTATCACGTTTGCATGGAGGCGAAAGATTTAGTAAAATTGATTGATCTCAAGCGTACGCTCAATTTGAGTTAGAGGAATCAAAAAAATTCACCGTTATTAATACCCATAAAGGTCTTTATGTACAAAACCGTCTTGTGTACGGCTTATCGTCTAGCCCAGGCATTTTTCAAAAGCATTTAGAGCAATTATTAGCGGATTTACCCGGTGTAGGAGTGTTTTTGGATGACGTCATCATCACAGGTCACGACAGCAGTAGCCACAACGAAAATGTGCGCAAAGTTTTTGAGCGACTTCAATCTAAGGGATTGCGAGTAAAGAGAGAAGTGTGTGTTCTTCGCCGAGTCTGTCAATTATTTAGGACATATTATAAGTAAACAGGGTGTTCACACTTGTCCGGAAAAAGTACAAGCTATTGTTAACACTCCCGTACCGTCTACCTTAACCGAGTTAAGAGCATTCATAGGTTTAGTGATGTACTACGGTAAATTCGTACAAGGTGTGAGTACAATACTGGCTCCATTATATCATCTATTGAAGTCAGGGGTAAAGTTTGAATGGAGCTCAGAATGTCAGAGATCATTCGAGGAAGTTAAGAATAAGTTGAGTTCTGGTGAAGTATTGGCGCATTATTCACTAGATTTACCCGTGGTGTTGACGGCTGACGCGAGTGGCATCGGCGTTGGTGCTGTGATATCTCATATCACGCCGGAGGGCGAGCGGCCGGTCGCATATGCCTCACGCACACTAACGCAGGCGGAGCGGGCTTATGCACAAATAGACAGAGAGGCGTTAGCGATCGTTTATGGGGTAAAAAAAATCCACCAATACTTGTATGGAAGAAAGTTCCTTTTGCGGACGGATCACAAGCCCTTAACGTACATCTTAGGGGATAGAGTAGGGATACTCGTCACGCCCCCCGCTCTGGAGGAGCGGGAGGCTGTCAGGCGTGAGGCGAAGGATGCAGTAGTCCAGCATTGGATGGAGGACCTCGCCGCCGCCACATTAGGCCGCCGTACGTTGGACGCTCTCGGGCCAGTTCTGGAAGACTGGCTCGAGCGGTCCCACGGCTTCCTCTCGTTCCGTCTGGTGCAGGTGTTATCCGGGCACGGATGCTTCGGATCGTACCTGCACCGGATCGGAAGGGAGGAAGCACCGGCGTGCCACCATTGTCCCGCGGTGGAGGACACGGCACAGCACACCCTCGAGGTGTGCCCTTCATGGTCCGAGCTGCGCCGCAGCTTGGTCGACATAGTTGGGCCGGACCTCTCGCTTCCCAGCGTGGTCAACGCCATGTTGGAAAGCGAGGGGGCCTGGACAGCGGTCGCCTCCTTCTGCGAGGAAGTAATTTTGCAAAAGGAGGCGGCAGAGCGCGCAAGGGAGGAAGACCCCCTTGCGGCGCCACTGCGCAGACGAAGAAAGGGTGGGAGAAGGCGATTGAATAATCGTCATCATCTCCCACCCCGTGATGAATAGCGAGAGAGGCGCGGGGGCGCCTTCTCTCGCATTGCACCTATTCATCACCTCCGTCGGGCGGGAATGGCCAAGCATTCCTGGTCATTCCCGGGCCCCTCCTGTTGGGAGGGGCGTGTAGGCCCCGCTGCAAAGCGGGCGGTCGTTGAAGGGGGACTGGACGCAAAGGCTCTGCCGGTCTCCCAGTCCTTCTCCACACAGACGATGCTGGAATGCCGCTGGGTCGTTTAGTGGGTATACCGGTCTACTACCGGGGAGTCCCACATACCCCCTCCATCCCCCGATGGGGGGGCATGCGTAAAGCATTTTTCCCAGCGAAAAAAAAAAAAAAAAAAAAGGATACTCGTCACCGACACCACAGCTGACAGTGAGGGGCCACGGCGGGAGAGGAGTGCCGGTATCACGGTGCGCCGCTCTCCCTACCGTCCGAGGCCACGGCGGGGCCGCCACCGTTGGATGGCGGACGCGGAGGGGCCGCAGGGGAGGAGGAGTGTTGGTATAGCGAGGTGCCGCTTTCCATCTATCCTCTGCGGCCGAAGTAGTAGGCGACGGGGCTACTCATCTGACCCGTCGCAGGGGGACCTTGGGCGTCGGAAGCGGGGTCGTCTGACGCCCATTTGCGGGCTTGGTCCCCGGGGTGGTAGCGACGTGCCATGTGTTCTGGTGCTTCGTGAGGGGTATCACCCCAGGAGGGGTCCGGCAACGGACAACCGTAGTGGGTTCGTGGTTGAGTGCTAAAGCGACCCTGCGATCCCGCCGAGCGGTAGAGATGGAACACCGTGTGTTATTTAGTCGGTAGGGGCACTTGCTGCTGTGGGAGTAGTTGGTGTCGAGCCCGACATATCCCGGCCACCATCCCCGGGGTGGACGGGAATGCGTAAAGGCATTTTTCAAATGTAAAAAAAAAAAAAAAAAGGACAAATGAAGTAAGTTACATTAATTTTGTTGAAAATTTTCTGCCTATTACGAATGAGCACGTCAGGGCTATGACTTCGAAAGATATTATCGCACCTAAGCCTACTGTAGAATTAACTAAAGACAGTACAGTAGTTTACAGCCAGATATGTGGTGTATCGCAGCGGCCGTTGGCAACAGCGAACTCACCTATTCAACCCACCGCCACCGTTCCTGATAATGAATGGTTGCAGGTACGCCGTAAAAAGGTACGCCCGTCGGAACGGAAATTCTATTAATTTATTAAAAATGTATTATGAAATATATTTTTTTAGGTATTTAATCGTATTATTGATCTCAATATTAAAAATAAACAGTTTTTTTTTTTTAATTTTTTTATGTCATTGTGACGGAACATGCCCAAGCCCCACCTGATGTTAAGTGGACTAATCTCTGCCTATAACAGACGCATTTCGTCAACGACGAATTGCACTGCGCCCGTCACACTGAGACGTACAGTTGTTAGGTCTCATGTGCCTGTAATTTTACTGGCTCTCAAGGACTGCTGCCGGAACACACTTTTAGGTGCTTGGCGACAGATTTTTCTACTTGAGGGTGGTCGCTAGCCAGGCGGGCATTCGCAAAATGCCCTTCCACCATGTGGTGAAGCTCAAGCTCTGGGCGGGACGTGCGTCAATGTCAAAAAGAGTTGTATGGGGACAGTGAAGTTGTTAAGGCATACCGCCGGATAAAAAAAACAGACATCAGTCGAATAAGTTCCTTATATATATTAATTTCTGAGTTCAAACCCATAGAATTTTGTTTTTTTTTCTCACGTATGAAGACTAATTGCGCAATCAGAATATAATAATATTTTTATCCTTTGCCAGCTTCTTAAACCAATGATGCAATCAATAACTAGGATTATAGTTAAAGAATTCTAACTCAATGCCTGGCATGTTTTAGTAATCTTTTATCATGATTTATCTATCGCACAGACTTTTAGCACATGAACAAAGAACCTAGGATGCTAATGCATGACGTAGGGTGCTTACCATTTGAAGTGAAATTCGCCAAAAACGCTAAAAACGATCACACTCCCAAAAAGTTGTTCCAGATGGGTCTTGGCATTATTTTCGCCATAAACGCTATAAAGCTACTGGAACAGTTTGAATTACCCATAGGCTTAGGATGTACAAGACCAACAGTGATGGATGGACGGTGTTACAAAAAATTAAATGTAAATGTGTGAGTGACATAGTGTTGTCAAGACGCGGGCAAGTAATACTGTCGACAGTTAGAGATTTGTCAAGATAAAGAGCATTTATTTGAGCTATAATATAGGCTCATTAACTAATTAGATGTTAGGACCTTAGACTTTATACAACACTTTAAAATTTATGTTCAATATTCTACATATATCCTTATCTAACAGGGTAATTCTATACATATTTGCTCTAGTAAGACATCATACATCTTACCTCCGCGATCAGAGATGGTCATTGAGTGTCCGGTTTCCAACTCATCGGTGATACGAGTATCCGGTCGACAGGAAGCTTCAATTATTTCCGAAAAAAATTGTGAAGGCGTACATCTAGCTAACTTCATTGTAAGCATAAAAACTTATATGAGAGTTAACGTTTCTGTCTTAAATACCACTGAAAACGAAGTCGAAATCGACAATTTTCAAGTTCAGCTAACTCCGTTTGAGCCACAATCTTATTACTTATCGTGACATTATTAACATAAATGTCATGGTGATAAGGTAACATGAACCTTTTTTGTTTGATCGTTTTGCCTGTGGTGTTCTGTCACTATTAGTTGTGATGTTATTTGATGCGCTTTGATCATCATGTTGTCGTAAAGGTTCATTGAGTTGTTTAGTTTATTTACTGGTTAGTAGAATACAAAACTTTACGACGGATCTTTTGAAGGTTCCGTTTTTTGGTTTTTAGTGTTACCACCCTAACATACCCATCTTTTAATATTGTTACGTTTGCAATGCTAAATTTATGCTAGCTTTGCCTGCTATGCGGATTACATTACAAAATCACAAATATACGATAGGAAAAATTTAAGTCATGTGCGGGATTCGAACCCGCGTCCATCCACCCCTTGAGCCGGGGTATGCTCTAACCAATTGAGCTAACATGACATGACGTCATAACTAAAGTTTTTTCTACCGTTCTTTAACCATCATATTGGGATGGAGCGACATCTATAGTACCACTTGCGTTGTACTACAAACATCACGTTTGCACTTGTCCTAAGAACAAAGATTCTACAAGCTGCATTGACATATATTCTTATAATGTGTAGAAGAGATTGTTTTCAAAAAAGTCTTAAGGTTTAGTTTGAACAAACTATATTTTAACGTGGTCAAGGTTTTTGGTAATTTATTATACATCAGTATTTTCGAATAACGACCTTGTTTCTGTACTTCAGCTAATCTGATTTTTGCTACAACCCGAATTTCATTATTTTTTATAATTCGCTTTTCGTTATTACGCAGATCATCTTATGATGAGCGATGATCAATAAAATGTATGTGTTTGTCAAAAGTTTAATTAGTTATTAAATCACAATAAATCTGTCTCAATTTTCTTTAAAAAAATAGGAGGTGCATTACCCGAAACCGTAATTTCTTCATTTTCTATAACTCCAGGATCTACAATATTTTCATTTTCTGAATCAGCGTATGTTATTGCAAGCCTGGTCAGAATAATTTTATAGTAAGAGAGGTCTTCGTTATCCTACCATTCATCTCCTTGTACATTTTAAAATTTGCTTTTTATGTTCAAGCCCGGATGAAGGTATTGACGTACTGTTATCTGTTCTCTGCAAAAGTGGCTGTACAGCTTCTCTTCTGAGGCGAAAGCAAACTGTTTTGTATTTGGGGCATTTACCCTAGGATTTTTAATCCCCTTGGTCGAAATCGTTTGACTTTCGTGACGGTAATGTGCTTAAGGATATAATTACCGTGTTCAGTCTTAGAAATTTTACATACAGTCTTTTATGAAAATAATTTTAAGAATCATACCTTTGTAATAGAACCCAAATAACACAAATACAAAGAATAAGTCGGCAAACCAAGACTGAAACTATTTACTCTTCAGAAGTAAATAATGTGTGCTTTGGTGTACCCCAAGGAAGTGTGCTTGGTCCTTTGTTGTTCTTAATTTATATTAATGATTTCCCATCCGTAACGAATTTCCATATGACATTGTTTGCTGATGACTGTACGGTTTTATATACATTTGACAAAAAAGCTGCTGACATGGAACAAACATTAAATAATAATTTGACATTGCTCATTAACTGGCTGACATTAAATAATTTAAAAATTAATATAGATAAGACGAAGATTATGAATTTTAAACTACGTCAAAATACTCCATTAGACATTGACATCAACTATAACGGGAATAGTATTAAGGAAATAGACACTACTAGGTTCTTAGGTATAGAAATAGATAGTAAATTGACCTGGAAACCCCATATTGACAAAATCCATAAAAGACTGCTCCAATTTGCATTTGCCTTGAAAAAATTAAGAATTGTAGTAAGCGAAAACGCGTTGCTGACGGCATATCATGGATATGTTGCCTCCATATTACGATATGGGGTCATATTTTGGGGCAACTCGGCTAACAATTTAAAAATATTCAAGGTACAAAAACGATGTATTCGAGCAATGTACGGCCTTAAGCAAACTGACTCGTGTAAACATTACTTCAAGAAATCAAACCTATTGACATTGCCATCTATGTACATTAGTGAGGTTGCCATGTTCGTAAAACGCAATCCTGAATTATTTGAATTTATACCGGCTGGCACTCGACGGGCAGGAAACCTACTACATCATTCGGGAAGTAAATTATTCATGCGTAAGAGTGTGTTCTGCATGGCACATAAAATATACAATGCTATTCCACAACGAATCAGACGTATTGATTGTATTGTATTATTTAAAAAAACTCTACAAAAATTTCTGCTAGACAAAACCTACTATTCTATTAGAGAGTTTTTAGAGGATAAGAATCATAACTGACATTCAATTTCATTATTATACTTACTAATTTTTTTTTATCGCATATTGTATCATTGACATGAAATTTTTCAATGCATTATAATTATTTTGACATTTTAATTGAGAATCTTTGATAATAATATTAAGTTACGACAATTAATTGTATTTGCATCTCATTATGTATTGTTTCTTTTTAATTTATTTTATGTATAAAGCTCTTGTATGCTAATTAAGCGGATCTAGCGAATTATGATTAATTTATTTGTCACCACATTTTATGTATTACCTAGAACCACAAGAAAATAAATCATTTATCATTTATCATTTATCATTTAAAAATAAAAGAGGTCCTGAGTAGCATATATTTCAGAGATTTTGAGTTATGTTTGCATATTTTAGGTAAACCAGCAGCCGAATATCTGATATTTCACCAAATCAGTTATTATCATTGGTGACTGTGTTAAGGTTCACTTTGTATTGTAGTTAGGAAAAAATATTAAAATACGTCTTGTTCAAAGCAGGTTTGTATTGCGACTAAAAATGAAGTAAACAAATACATAAAGGTGTTCATAGCTACACCATGCCGCCCACCAAAAGGACCGTAGGACCTTTTAGACAATGTGAAAATATACAAACAGTAAGTACTAAATATTACAAAAATATATAAAACATATCAAAAGTGTTGGTGGGTACTTAAATAAACAGCGTCAATCGAACTAGTGATGTAGGTACATCGAGTTGCGACATGGTTGAGTAAAATTGGAACGTAGTAAACGACAAATTGAATTTAAAATTTTAACAATGCAGACCGATAGAAAACATAAAAACATACATGTATTGTATAGACTAAAATTAAAACATGTTTTGTGATCAAATTTAAGCAGTAAATACAAATTTGCTACATAATATGTACCTAATTCTATTTGAAGAAGGTATGTTCATATAAAGTAAAGTAAACAAATTATACAAAATTAATCAAGTTAACTTAGGGTTATAAATTTTTAATACATTTTTTTTTTATACTTAAGTGGAGTCAATAGGTAGGGCGCATAGTTTAGTAACAGTTCTTTTAATCACTGAACTTCCACTTTTCACACTATAAACTCGCGTAAAGCCATCTGTTCCAGGATGTTTATTGACTATTCGACCTAGTGACCATTTTCCAGGTGGCAAGTTGTCATCTTTAATCAAGACTATATCTCCGACCTTGAACTCGTTTTCTTTATTGAGCCATTTATTTCGTTGTTGAAGTCTAGATAAATACTCATCTTGCCATCTTCGCCAAAAATCGTTCAACAATTTTTGTGTGTGTCTCCATCGGGACAAACTGGATACATTTATGTCCCTTGCGTCAGGGGATGGGATAACTATAGGTGCTTCGCCTATTAGAAAGTGTCCTGGCGTTAATGGATCTGTGTTATCTGGATCCGCATCATCTATTGGACACAACGGCCGTGAATTTAAGCAAGCTTCTACTTGGCATAATAACGTCGTCATTTCTTCGTAAGTGAGATGAGTGGTGATGATTCTTTTCAGATGATATTTAACGGATTTGACTCCTGTCTCCCATAATCCTCCGAAGGATGGACTGTAAGCTGGTATGTAATGCCATTGGGTGCCATCGGCAGCTAGCATCTGGGCTATATCGCCAGTGAGAAGTTGCAAGGTTTCTTTCAAGTCATTGCGAAGTTCCTTGTTGGCACCAACAAAGTTACGTCCTTGATCACTCCACAAATGACTGCATTTGCCTCTTCTAGCCACAAATCGTCTGAATGCGCCGATGAACGCTGCTGACGTCATGTCTCCGACGAGTTCAAGATGGATATTCTTGGTACCCATGCAAATAAATATGGCCACATACATTTTTGTTGTTTTGTTACCTCATCCCTTAGACATCAAAATTTGAAATGGACCAAGAAAATCTACTCCACTTTTCAAAAATGGCCGCGCTGGTGTTACTCGCTGACTCGGTAAGTCTCCCATTAGCTGAGTCTTAGCCTTTGCCCTTAGTTTTGCGCAAACAAGACATCTGCGAACGTGTATCTTAGCCATTGAGTTAGCCTTTATAATCCAGAACCTTGAACGTAGGTAACATAGCATCAGCTGGACGCCGCCATGTAAGGTTTTGATATGAGCGTCAGCAATAATCAACGGTGTCAATTTGTTTTTATTTCCAAGAATAATTGGATGTTTCCTTTCTTCTGGTATGTTTGCATGTCTAAGACGGCCGCCCACCTTAAGAACTTGTTTTTCGTCTAGATAGGGATTAAGAAATCGCAAAGGGCTCGTTCTGTTAACTTCCTTTCCAACTTTCAATCTTTCTATTTCTTGCTTGTATTCCCTTTCTTGTACTCCTTTTACGCAAATGGTCAATGCATCTTCTAGTTCTTGTGTAGTTATAGCATCTTTAATAATTGTGCTTTTTCTAAAGTGAAAAAATCTTTTACAAAATGTTACAACCCTTAGTAGTTCAGCCAAATTTTTGAAATTCTCAAACTCTTCTGTAATTGATTTTTCTTCGTATCCTTCTAGGTTTAGGTAAGTTTTTATTCTTAATGATTTCATTTCCATTTCTGTAGGTACTATTTCTTGTTTGTTAATTTTAATTTCTGTTTCAGATAGCCAGCTGGGACCCTTCCACCATAAGTCAGACGTCTTCAAATCAGATAATGTGACTCCACGCGAGGCCAAATCTGCTGGGTTGTGAGATGATTCGACATGGTAAAACTGTTTGTTATTTAAATTTTCAGCAATTTCCACGACGCGGTTGGCCACAAAGGGCTTCCAGCGGTTGGGTTCTCCAGACATCCATGCGACAACAATTGAAGAATCGGTCCATGCATACATGTTTTCAGTGGAAATCTTCATTGCTTCTCCAACCTGCTTCATTAATTTTGACAGAAGAAGTGCTCCAGATAATTCCAATCGCGGCAACGAGATGGTTTTTAGTGGCGCAACTCTTGTTCTAGCCGCAATCAGGTGTGTTTCAATGTTCTTATCTGATGTTTCAACTCTGATATAGACTGCTGCTGCGTATGCACGCATTGAAGCGTCACTGAAGCCATGAAGTTGGATGTTCGTTTTGTGGGTATCGTAGGTACCAACCCATCTTGGTACTTTTATGTTGTTGACATTAGCAAAATCTGTTCTGATCTGTGTCCATTCTTCTTGTAACTCTTTACTAACATTTTCATCCCAGGTTACCTTTTCTAGCCACAGCTTTTGCATAAGTATTTTCAATTTTACTGTACTAGCTGCAATCCAACCTAATGGTTCGAACAGTTTCTGTATGTCAGATAACATACTGCGTTTGGTTACAGCTGTGCTAGTTGATGGAATTTGCAGATTATATTGGAACGTGTCATCGCTGAGATTCCACACTATACCCAATGCTTTGATTGTTCCGTTCAGATTCATGTCTATGTGTGCTTTGGCTGATCGCTTCTCTGTTTCAATAGCTTTCATAAAATTAATGTTATTTGATGACCATTTGGTAAGTTCAAATCCGCCTTGTTTCAATATGCGTGAAACATCCCGAGCTAGTGCTATAGCAGACCTTTCATCATCAGCACCGTCTAGCCAGTCGTCCATATAGAAGTTTGTTTTGATGCTTTGAACAGCTAGAGGTTTGTCTTCTCCTTCATCGATTGCTACTTGATGGAGTGTTTTGACTGCTAAGTACGGTGCGGGAGCTGTACCGAACGTTACTCGCAAAAGTCGGTATTCTTTGAGATCGCCAACTTCATCTTCTCGCCAAAAGATTCTTTGAAAGTCGGCATCTTCCTTGCTCACCAGTATTTGCCGATACATTTGTCGAATGTCAGCCATGAAACACACACGCTTCATTCGCCATCTAGTCAAAAGATATCTCAAGTCTTCTTGAAGTTGTGGACCTACGTGCAATTCGTCGTTTAAGGAAATATGGTTTGTGCCCTTGCAGGAGGCGTCAAAAACTACGCGTGTTCGAGAGGTTTCTTTTTCGTTGCGAATGACAGCATGATGGGGTAAATACGCAGACCGTTTTGCATCTCTCCTTTGGTTAGGTATTTCTTCCATGTGTCCTTGTTGTATATAATCATCAATCACCCTTGTATATTCTAATTTAAATTCTGGTGATTTTTTAAATTTTCTTTCAAGTTGTAAAAACCGGTGTATTGCTATGTCTTTTGTATTGATAGCTTGTGGACTGTATTTTTTGAAAGGTAATTTTACGACGTATCTTCCATCTGGATTTCTAGTTGTAGTTTTTTCGTAAAAGTCTTCGCACAGCTTCTCCTCTTTAGTTAGATGTCTGTTATTGTCAAGTTCTAGTTCCCAGATTGACTTCAACATCTCGTCGATGTCAACTTGGTGGTGCATTACGAGGTAAGTATCTTCCGTTGGTTTCCCATAAATATCGCCAAAAATAATCCAACCTAAGTTGGTATTCTGTGCACACGGTGTGCCTGGTGGTCCCTTTATTAAGTCTTGTTGTATGATTTGGGCATACTCTCGGACTCCCAGTAGTATGTCTATTGAACCTGCTTGGAAGTATGTTGGATCGGCTAAGTTGAGCCCCTCAAGATGAGGCCAATGTTTAGTAGGTATTGTTTTGGCAGGTATCATAGTGGTTAGCTGCTTTGACATGACATAAGCTTGGATAGCTAAGTTAAAGCTTCTTTTGCACTTTGACTTAAGCTGAAATTGTACTGCATGCTTGATCTCAGTTCTAGTTGATCCTACTCCAACGACACTTCCCTTAACAGGTTGTCTGTTTAATTTCAGAAGTTGAGTCGCCTTCTCACTTATGAAGGTAGCTTGGGAACCTTGGTCTATTAGTGCGCGCAGTGGAATGGTGAGACCGTATTCATTTGTTGCTTCCACTACGGCTGTTGCTAATAGTGCTACACCCTGCCTAGTTGTTAGATGTGATGCAATTGTAGTATTTACCTGTACTTCTTCTTCTTCTTCATCATCTTCTTCTACTGCATGTTGTGAAGCCAGGGGTTGTGTTTTTGAAGTTCCTGTTGAAGCCCCTGATTCTGTGTTCTTAGTGTCATGCAGTAGTGAATGGTGACGTCTATGGCAAATTCGACAAGACACTGGCAGTTTGCATTTTAATACCGAGTGTCCTGGGGCTAAGCAGTTAAAACACAAGTGTTTGTTCTTTACGTATTCGGTTCTTTCTGTAGGTCCCATGCTAATAAAATCCCTGCAGTGACAGAGAGAGTGGTTTTCACTGCACATAATGCACACTTTCTCGTTTGTAGGTGTGGCAACGTGACACAAACGGTCTTTGACGGGTTTAGTCTGACTGGTGTTAGTAGTGACGAGTTCTAGTGTACGAAATTTGGTCTCCATAAATTTTTTAAGTTGCTTCCAAGTCGGTAGCTCTTGGCCGTCATTTGATTCATCTCGATCACTTACATATTGTTCCCAGTCTTTATGAGTCTCAGAGTCCAATTTCTGCACTAGTAAATATATAATTATAAGATCCCACGAATCTGTAGATACCTTCAAGTTACATAAGTTGTTCAGGCATTCCGTGGTTGTATCTACTAGTAATTTTAGTTGTGTTGCAGACTGACCTGTCATCTTTTTCTGGTTAAATAACCTCTTCATAATGTTGTTTACTATTAAGCGCTTGTTTCCGAACCGTGCGTTTAAAATGTCCCACGCTGTTAAATAATTGCTTCCAACTACTTGTATATGTTGCAAAATCGATTCAGATTCTCCCTTTAAGCTGGTCTTTAAGTAATGTAGTTTCTGTACATCACTTAATGTTGAATTTTCATGCACGAGTGAAATAAAAAGATCCTTGAAGGCGGGCCACTGCTCATAACTGCTTGTGAATATTGGAAGCTGGATCTTGGGTAGATGAACAAATCCGCTTTGGTGGTTACATACACTAGCGCCTGTGTATGCAGTATTTAATTCCCGCGAAGACTCCGTTAAAGATGTGTATGCGTCTTTTAATTCACCTTGCAGCGTAACGAACAGGTCTTCGTATATGAAAAATTCTTCTTGGTTAAAATATGATAACTTATCCCTTTCTGTTTTGGGTGTTATCTTGACTAACTCATCGTGACTTTTTTTAAGCGCGTTCCAGTATTCTTCCACAATTTTCATGCGTGCTTCAATGTAACCTTTCGTGATTCGGGCTTTTGGAGTTTTCTTCCAGTTTATAAGTGCCTTGCGGAGCATATTAGCATTGTCCTCCAATACTGACAATAACTGCTCTTGTTCCGGTTTCATAGTTGTCATTGTCAAATATCAATACACTTATAACAATTTTAAACACAAACTGCGTTTCACTTTTCGCCAATCGAATCTTGATAAACAATACAACTGACTTGTTTTGCACGGAGTTCTCGGAATCGGAGCGCCTTTTGTTCTAGCAAGGCTCGACCGTCGGGGCAGGTAGCTGGTGGTATCCGGCGAGATTGCGACCATATGGTGACTGTGTTAAGGTTCACTTTGTATTGTAGTTAGGAAAAAATATTAAAATACGTCTTGTTCAAAGCAGGTTTGTATTGCGACTAAAAATGAAGTAAACAAATACATAAAGGTGTTCATAGCTACACCAATCATCAATATTTAGAAGCAACTGAGAAAATTAAAAAAAAAACCTAATATTACTTTGCTCGAACTGGGCATCGAACCGAAAACCACATACAAAGCAGCCACGCTGGAGATCTCTAGCCCAATGAGACAGTCACTTTAAAATCCAAATAAATTTAATAAAGCAATGTGGTGGCATCCCTGTGACTAGTTTAGAGTATGGTAGGTACTAACAAAGTTTAACTTACAATTTACACCTTTTCTCTGCTTCAGCAAATTAGTGGACATATTTGAAACTGTATACATTTAGAATGTTTAGATTTAAGTTTTATTTAATGTGATGTAAAAAGTCAGTCGCGTTCATTCCACCGACAAGGGCAGTCGCTTCAATTATTGATTGACGGCTTCTCTAATGCCGACCTACTTTCCGCGTGGCGCGGCGTTTACGTGAGCGCTGCAAAATCGTGATGGCGCAATCTACGCGCTCGGACACCCTCGTGATCAACGAGTTTTTGGCCTTTGTGCAGAACAAGCTGGACGTCATGGACGAGCTGAGTTTGCAGCAGATATGTCTGTCTAGCTACAAGGAGGCAGACATCCTCGCAGCCAAGAAGGTCTTAGCGGACACTGCCAAGACGTCGGTTCGGCTAGGAACACGTCAAAAAGATGGAAGCGGCAAGAAAGACCTGCAAGACATCTTCAGGGTTTTCAAGGAAACAGATCCTGATGAGATTTCAGTGACCTATGTCGCCAGGGACCTCCATTTGTTACCACCGGTGGATTTTTCTTCAGTCGATGTGACCTGCCTTTTAAAGGATATCATGCGATTGAAGTCCGATGTCACCGATTTAAAGCAAAATTTGGAAAAATCGAATGTTGTGGTTTCTAGTTTGCAAACTGAAATCACAGCTTTGCGCAATAACGCTGCGCAGGCAAAACTGCCGTCACCAGCGTCAGCGCAAAATGTGACTGTGCGACACGCTAATCGACAAAATGCGCGACTCAGCAGTCCCGTGGAATCAAATGTCACCGATTCACCGCGGGGCATTGACCGAACATTGCAACCGACCTCTATCATCGAGACTCCCCCTCAAGTAATGATTTCTTCCGACTTACCATCAGTATCCAGGAAGCAGAAGAAATCATATGCACAAGCGGCAAATCGTAATCAGTGTACTCTACCACTTACCAAGAAGGAGGTTATGGGGAGGCCCACCACTAATATCGATAAGGAAGGATTCACTCTCGTTAAGAAGAAATCAAGAGTTAGACCGACGCGCAATAATCGTGGCACAGCTACGCCTACAGCAGAGAAGACTGTACTTCATGCTGTGGAGCCGACCATCTCTTTATATCTCTCTCGTTTGGACCTAACAACATCCGGGAACGATGTCCTTCAATACATTAAAGAGAGGTGTGAAAGACGTCGCGTACCGTTTGAAGTGACGTTACAACGGCTGGAATCTAGCCGTGTGAAAACCTTTAAATCATACGTGCTTCGGGTTCCAGCGAAGAATAAGGATGCGTTCCTAGTTCCCGACTTCTGGCCGGAGGGCATAGTATACAGGCGCTACAGGGAGGCGAGACCGAAAATCAATCCCAAAACTGTGTAAAAGTGTTTTTATAATATTATTTATGTTAGTCTGTAAGGTATATATTTCTATGGGTCTGTGATTATTTAATCCTGTTACCTGAAATAAAGAGTTATTATTATTATTATTAAAAAAGTAGATTTTTGAGTATGAAGGACATATTGGTGTTTGATATTTGTCAACTCAATTTGCATCATGAATTAAGACGACGTCATCAATTTCAATATTGTTTTGTAGTTTTTGCCATTTGGATCGTGCTGTTCCATTGCTGTGATCAGCGTTCCTTGGTTGGTTAGAAGATATTGAATTTTTTAAAAGTGGTAAATTGGAAACATCTTATCACTGTCACTGCCCCTTTGGAGTTGGTAAAAGTGAAACCTTTTATCAAATCTTTGATTTTAGAAAATATACAGAAATAATAGGGTGCTAGGTCGGGGCTATGTGCAGGTTGGGTGACGAGTTGTACTTTTGCGGAAGCTAAAAATGACTTAGTTTTGTTGGCCGTATGTGAAGAAGCGTTGCAATTTAGCTTAGCTGATTGATTAAGAACGGCTAAGCAAACTTCGCTACGAGCGCTTCAAAAAGGTTTCCAAAATATTGTTATTTACTCGTTTATGAAAGATATTCCCGAATTTTTCATATCCTTCTCGTATAGCTTCTCCACCATTTTACAACACACCATGGTAACTATTTTTGCAGAATTAAACAACGCAAAAGAACATTGATAAATTAGGTTGAAAATTACACATGACGAAATGAAAGCGCAGCACGGTACACCTTTTAAACCCCGCCCGCCATGGTATAGTTTGTGCTCTGTTTTTTTTGAGCTTGAATTACATTTCTAAACATATTTATTCGTAGTTCACGGCTTTGGTGCAGGCTGCCGCGATGAGATGGTTTATAAAGTAGCAATAAAAAAGATTTATTCTTTATAATTTATAATGTACAAACCATATAAGTTTAAGGACTAAAATAAAAAAAGTGGCGAGTGAGAGCAATGTCTATTGTCTATGGAGACAACAAAATAGGGGCGTTCGTTTTGGCTCGATTGCGTTTGTAGCAGTTTCAAAAGTGGCATTTGTGTTTTAGCGTTCGGATAGAAGCTTTTGCTATTTTTGACCACCAATTACTGCATGCTATCCGAACGGCTTAAAACATACTTTGACAACCGACAATATTTTAACAATTTTGAAACATGGAATCAATCTCTAAAATTAACTAAACAAGTAGGTACCTACTAAATAATATGGTATTTATATTATATATTTATATATAATATAAATACTATATAAAAAACTTGTGAAACTCTTCAATCGCGCCAAATACAACTGTCAAAACAGCAGTTGTCAAAAAACGATCACAACGATCCCACGGTAGGGGCGTTCGTTTTGGCTCGATTGCGTTTGTAGCAGTTTCAAAAGTGGCATTTGTGTTTTAGCGTTCGGATAGAAGCTTTTGCTATTTTTGACCACCAATTACTGCAAGCTATCCGAACGGCTTAAAACATACTTTGACAACCGCCAATATTTTAACAATTTTGCACAGTACGAAACATGGAATCAATCTCTAAAATTAACAAAAAGTAGGTACCTATATTATTATTATTTCTTTGTTAATGGCTTCTGATAGTTACATAAATAAAAAACTTGTGAAACTCTTCAATCGCGCCAAATACAACTGTCAAAACAGCAGTTGTCAAAAAACGATCACAACGATCCCACGGCAAGACATGGGTCAAAAATATCACTTTTCTCTGTCATTTGTAGCGTTTTCGAATAGGGCGTTCGGATAGCCTATCGGTGCCAAAAATAACACTCACAAACGCTAAAAATGATCACACGGGCCGTTCGTTTTGGGACTTCGTGATCAAAAATATCGTTTTCGCTCACCGTTCGGATAGCTTTGAAAACGCTACAAATGACAGAGAAAAGTGATATTTTTGACCCATGTCTTACCGTGGGATCGTTGTGATCGTTTTTTGACAGTTGTATTTGGCGCGATTGAAGAGTTTCACAAGTTTTTTATATAGTATTTATATTATATATAAATATATAATATAAATACCATATTATTTAGTAGGTACCTACTTGTTTTGTTAATTTTAGAGATTGATTCCATGTTTCAAAATTGTTAAAATATTGTCGGTTGTCAAAGTATGTTTTAAGCCGTTCGGATAGCATGCAGTAATTGGTGGTCAAAAATAGCAAAAGCTTCTATCCGAACGCTAAAACACAAATGCCACTTTTGAAACTGCTACAAACGCAATCGAGCCAAAACGAACGCCCCTAAAGCTATCCGAACGGTGAGCGAAAACGATATTTTTGCTCACGAAGTCCCAAAACGAACGGCCCGTGTGATCGTTTTTAGCGTTTGTGAGTGTTATTTTTGGCACCGATAGCCTATCCGAACGCCCTAGGTAAGACATGGGTCAAAAATATCACTTTTCTCTGTCATTTGTAGCGTTTTCAAAGCTATCCGAACGGTGAGCGAAAACGATATTTTTGATCACGAAGTCCCAAAACGAACGGCCCGTGTGATCATTTTTAGCGTTTGTGAGTGTTATTTTTGACGAAAGAAGTGTTTACCAGTTTTATGTTTTTAGTTTTTTCAGTATAAACAAAGTTACTTTATGGTGTTTACAGGTTTTTTTGAAAAGTGCAGCCTTAAAGAGCGTTGAAATCTCTTGTTTAATTAATTTATTATCTCTCTATTGTAATAAAGGAAGGTCGGAGCTTCTAAGTTATTATTGTTAACTGTTTTAAAATGCTATAACCTACAAAGTTGCGATGTAAACATAAGTTTGCACTCTAATCAATTGGCTGCTGTACCCAGCAGTATAAGGATAATATGCTGGTGAAGTGCAACACCAGTTGGATCTCGGCACGTACGCACTAATGTGTGCGATGGGCCACCCAAAGTGTGGACAATACTACTAAATAATATCCAATAGGTACTAGTCTTTTTCTAATCCTATAATTTCATTTAGTAGTTTCTGAGAAATTTGTAACCATCAATTACCAAGTAACTCTTGATGGAGCCTACTTTTCACTATAGTTTTTTCTTACAGACATAGCAGGACTCTAATGCCCAAGGCCTATGCGTCTTTTTAATGTACAACAATATACAGGGATTGTGACTGATCGCTCAAGAAGGAACAAACTATATTTCATCGCAGATCGCAGTTTAAGATGGCAGTTCTTTAGAAGGTGCTACTGCCCACCTTCCAGTATTTTTCCCTTAGTTGGGTCTTATGACACCCACGGGAAGATATGGGGAGGGTCAATTCTAACCTGACACCTCAATACTACATGATCCAAAATGAAAATTATAAAATTCTATAATAATACAATTATTTTTACTCACATGCATAACTAGTGATAGATAACTTTAATAAGTTTCTTACTGATTTAAAGTTACTGCATATTCGATGAATTATTATTTGTAATATTGATGAAAACTAACTGTTGGTGTAATTACTAGTAGGTAGCATTAAATATAATAGAGATGTTTTCAAAGTATTAAAATATGTTACATAAATATTTAATATTATTTCCTGTACTATTCATTTTCATCAGCACCATCATATTGTAAATGTTGCAGTAAGTAGTAGTAAAATTAAAACAAAATATTATAGGAAATCCATGACAATTTTAATTTTTCAGGATACTTCCGCGGTACCCTGCTACTCAACATAACATTATCACAGAAATACCAGGAGATGACAGTTTGAAATAAAATAAAAGATTATAAAATTTGTTTTTATTTTAGTATTTTATATGTTTTAATTTTGTAGAGAGTTCTTTTGGCATATTAAACATCATATTTAATATAGATGTGTTGGTCATTAGAGAATACTGGGAAATAGGCTTACATAAGTCACACAACTGAAAATTATAATTAATTAAGTTATAAAGTTCATACTTATACTTTTCTTCAATTCAATTAACAAGATTAATTAAATCATTCTTCATCAACAGCTATTATGTCTACCATTGAACAAAGGCCTATCCAATTTTCCACTTTCATCACCTCTTTCGACTCGCCCATGAAAATATGGGGAGGAACAAAGAGGTATTATTATATAGGGTCATAAAAATCATGTACTGCAAACTGTAATGGTGTACCCATCCCTGAACACACATTAGAATAAGGTATGACTTATTACAGTAAGCATCTAGGTACCAGTGTCCGTTTCTTGCTAGCATTTTCTGATCTCATTCAAAAACCCTGCTTCAGGACAAGCACGGCTTCATTACCAAAAGGTGTAAATAATATTTTCTAACCTACCTCCATAAAAATTGATTTATATTAATATCTTTAGCCTTCTTCACCACAAAGTATACGTAAAATCTTTGTGTGCCCCCCTCTATTGCTGACATCCTTAATAATGTGCCCAAAATAAGTATCTTATGTAATTGTTTCATCCATTAACATATTGTACAGATAGACTATATCTTATACAAGCCAGGGTTATTGTCATAAAGTCGAAAATTCAGAGAAAAATTTTCAACATAATCAAGAGATGGATAAATGCTACTGATCATCGACAAACCCACTTGTATCAGGTAGAATGTAGTAACACTATCAAATTTGATCACATCAATGAACCATGCTCAACTGTAGAATTGTTAAATAATCATAATATTAACCTAATGTGTATTCAGTTATTATATATCAGTTTTTATTTTATCAACTTGATAATATATGAAACTCCAGTCTAGTATTAAATTCTTGCTCCAGTCCACAGGTTGTTATGAAAATTTGTTCCCATAACACTTTCTCATATCAACCCCTTCCATAAATTAAATATGTACCTAGTTTATTCAAGTAAATTGATGTGGGATGGGCACTCATAATATTTTAGAAAGGTTCTTAACCCTATAATATTATAAGGATTGACACACCGCATACTTTATTCTTACATGAATGTTTTTGCTGTCATGCATATATTTCCCACAATAAGGTAGTTGGAATTGTGGTATGAATGTAGCATTGTCAGTTCCCACACTGTGTAGGTACAGCAAATGCATAATATTATAAAAAAATAAGCTTTAGAACAAAGTAAACGTCCCAAAAACTTAATTTTGATAAAAAGCTTATGTTTCGTAACAGTAATATATTGATTGATAAAACGATGATATGAGAATTTTTGTATCTGTGTAGGCGAATATAGGATTTTTATATAAAAAGTGTTATATTTATTTCTTACATTGTGTAATTACATTTGAAACAGTGGCTCCGACTTGCCTATTTTTTCCACTTATGTAATCCATGGTTGCTGAATGTGGCATTACTTTTGTAATAGACTTTAAAAAGAGTGATTGATAAAAAAGTACAATGATTTCTACTTTGACTTTTATTCCTTAATATTACAATTACAATGATGAAAAACCAGTTATTAAATAAAAAAGTATGTAACATGTTGATTGGTGGTCTGCCTGCAACTTCAGTGGACTAAAATGCACATTTCCAAATGCTGGCTACAAACAGATTGACACGCAGTGAATGAGTATGTTAAAATTTGCACAACTTTCCTGTGTTTGAGAGTCCCCAGTTTGCCACATATTGATGATTGATTTATGATCTGAATGGATGTGCCAACACTGATAGTATTGTAGAAGTTAGCTCTTATTAAAAGATCTTCAGAACAGTTCAAAATTTATTTTGATTTAAACATGATGTACTTGTATACTACCAAGTTCCTTTCATGCTGGTATTACCATATATTGTGTCCTTTACAGTATTCTGTTCCACCATCCTTTTACACCAGGCTACCTCAAGGAGCATTATAAATTCATATTCAATATCAGCATCCCTTTTCTTAGTTAGTAGAAGCTTAGTAGCTTAGATATACTGGATCCTACTAGCTTTGTTACTAGTAAATTGCAGGTTCCGATATGAAATCATGGGCATAATAAGCAGCCTGTTGTGACTGGAATCTCAAACACACAAATTGCACTTGAAACACCTTGATGTGGCTAGAATGCAATCGGCAAAAAGATTAAACATGAGTTGGGAATGCATACGAGCAAAACAATTTGTTTGTGCGGTTCTTAACCCTGGAATCCTAGTGTAAGCCTATAATACCAAAGATTACTTGTAATACTCGGGTTTTATTTATCAATCGTTCACATTTTTATTTTGTAGGAATTTTCCAAATCACATAAAACCAACCAATGAAAATTGAGCACAGACAGAACACAGAAAAAATAAATATTGAACGTTGAATGGAAATATTGTCTAGGATCAAGGGTGCGTACCATTTAGAGTTAAATTCGCCAAAAAGGTTAAAACGATCACACTCCCAAAAAGTGGTTCCACTTGGGTCTTGGCATAATTCGCCATAAACGCTATGAAGCTACTGGAACAGTTTGAATTCCCTACATTAAAAGTGGCAAATTTTAGTGCCATAGATGCAGCATGTGGTCAACATTATCGAAAATAACGAAATTGGCGTCAAATGGAACACGCCCCAAAGGATACTGGAACGTGCAAACGAGGCTCTTTCTTTGACATATCTTTATAGTCTATGATGTACACGTATTATTGGCTGTACATTATCGCCCTGTGCAAAAAGTGTCCGGCCCGTATTTCACGGCCAATAATGCACACCCAATAATTCATGTACATCAAATTGCTTCTATTTTTTGGTCGCGTATTATTGGCCGTGTAATATCAGCCCGTGTAGATAATGCACAACCAAATATTGTACGACCCGTATTGTACACCCCAATAATACGAAGTATTATATACCAATAATACCACCCAATAATACACGTAATATTGGACGCGTATTATTGGCTGTGCATTATTTGGTCGCGTATTATTGGTCGTACAATATAGGGACTCTAATTAAACACAATTTCAAAATTTGCCATATTCAGAAAAAAAAATCATAACCTTATTCAATTTCGACTGAAAATGCTTGGAAACAAGCCCGAAGATCTCCGTAGTTCTATTTGTTTTTGGAGTTATTTATATAACAAAATAATCTTCACCATTTGCTTACACTTTATTATTACTCAAATCTTTACAAATTGCTGCTATTATTTTTTAATGAATTTACTAAAACTACTATATATTACACCGCGCCGGCGATAAGAGCTCATTCCGCCTTGCGCCGCCACGCCGAGCGCACCTCTCCGCAGCTGCAAGTGACCCTCCAGTGAGACCGCAATAGTCCCCGCACTATTGCCGTCTCGCCTGGACCATCGTTCCGACGCTAGTTGCTACAGTGCGCATTGAAGAGCGTGATCCCGATTCAGCTTGTGTTTGTCTGTGCAGGAGCTGAGAGTTTCGTCGAACGCCGTGCGACGCGAGCTTCGTGCTTGCTGAGGCGGCGCTCCACCGTCGAGCAACCACCGCCCCGGACAAGCCCGGGTCGGTGTTGCTGCGTTAAACTGCACTGAAAAGTGCAGTTTATTTCTTGTTTCTCGTCTTTGTTTCTGCACGAACAACAACACCCGCTCAACAACACACTTTGTGCTGTTAAGCGGCATCGTTCAGGCAGGTGGAGCCCTACCGGGTTAAGCTCGCTCGAACGATCAAATCCGCCATTTGCTGCGGTCGCAGAGTGATCCCTAACGGTGCCAACTACCTCTGTTGATTTTTGGTTTAACCTTGTACCGCGGCCTTTTCCCGCCTCACGGGATCAGCCGAAACAAGCAGGTCTCCGGGGCAACTGGCCTTGGGGTCGCCCCTAGTCAATCCCGGAGTCGTTAGGACATCCCTTCGCCGCCCCAGAAAAAAAGTGCGGATAGGGACACACACCTAGGGATACACAGTAGGTACTCACTCCCTCTCACACAGTGAGCTCACAGGTTGTGCGAGGGAGACACTACCCTGGTTAGGGCATCCTGAGTGCACCCCTCAGGATGCAGTCCCGCCCTACCAATAGTGAGGTAGAGGTCCTTCAGACCTTTGCCTTACGGTACCCCGACCTCTACGCTGCTCATCAAGCAGCCCTCACCTCAGACGCAGAGAGTGCCCGCCTCACGGACACTCCCATTGCTCCCTCCGGGACCTCCGTCCCCGCTTACGATGACCCTCCGGCGCCATCCTACTTACAGGAGAGCCCGGACTCCCCCGCCCCCGGCCCTGATAACAGGCGCGCGGTAGTAGCCCAACCCCGCTCTCGCTCTCGCTCACCGATCGGTCGGTTTGCGAGCATCGAACCTGCCTATGTCGTTGTCGAGTCAGTTTCAGACTCGGAAACGGACATGGAGGTCGACCAACCCCGCGCCTCACGCACAGACTCTGATGATTCCGACAACGACGGCTACACCGTCGTAGATCGCAAACGCAAGCGCGCCCCTAAGGCCGCTAACTCCGGGCCTTCCGCCCCGCCCGCTAAGGCAGCCGCCAAAGCACCTACCGCCGGCAATAGGCCGACCCCCGCCCCGCGCCCCGCGTCCCCGCCTTCCGCAACCGCTTCGGCTACAGCGCCCTCTCAGGACGCTAACGCACGCCGCGAAAAGCCGCCTCCGCCTTTGTTCATACAGGACAAAGGCAAATGGGATATGCTATCCCGCCTCCTCACTGATCGTAAGATCAATTATACGAACGCCCGCTCCACGCAGCAGGGCATTAAAGTCCAAGTCTCCTCAGTTAACGACCACAGAGCGTTAACCAAACTCCTCCGTAAAGAGAGCATAAGCTTCCACACTTATGCGCTCGAAGAGGAGAAAGTCCTACGCGTCGTCATACGCGGTGTCCCGAAGGAAGTCCGTACAGACGCTGTACTTGACGACCTTAAAAGACAGGACTTCCCTGTCCTTGCCGTACACCGCATGTACAGTGGCAAAGACAAAAGCCCATACGACCTAGTACTCGTAGTACTAGACCGATCCCCGGAGGGCAAGACCATCTTCAACCTGAAGACGGTCTGCGGCCTCTCCGGACTAGATGTTCAGTCCCCATTCAGGAATGGCTCTCCTTCACAGTGCCATAACTGCCAACTATACGGGCACGCTGCCCGCTTCTGCTTCGCTCGTCCTAGGTGCGTTAAGTGCCTAGGCGATCATGCCACAGAGAATTGTTCTCGCACGAGGGACTCACCCGACCCACCCAGCTGCGTTCTGTGCGGCACCCAGGGGCACACCGCCAACTACCGCGGTTGCCCGAGGGCGCCACGCACAAACCGCAGGGTGGCAACGGAAAGGAGACCTCCGCCACCTCCTCGTCCCACCTATGATAGGTGGCAGCGGGTCAGCCCTAAGCTGACAGTAGCACCTGCCTCACAGGTGACTCCCGCTCCTCTCCCAGCTAGGAACGCGTGGTCAAAGCCACCGAGCATGGTTAAAACCATCGCTCCCGCCCGCGCCCCGGCCCGCGCACCTGTCCCCGCCCGTACCGCGGCCCCTGCCCGCGCACCGGCCCCGGCCCGCGCGGCACCCCCGGCACCTCCTGCCCTCATTCCACGCGCCGCTCCTCGCGTCGCCCGGCCCGTGGCCCCACCTCCTATGCCACTGATGGACTCCTCTCTTCAAGAGGATATAGCGCTAGTCAGCGACCTTGCTATGTCCATCAATATAGATGAGGTCCGTGCTCTAGCACGCAAGATGCACTCCGCACAATCACCTGCGGAAGTCATCCAATACACGCTGGAACATGCCAGCCTTCTTAGCGCTCTAAAGCGCTTCGCCCCCCAAACTCCCCCTCAGTACACCCACTATGGGTAGTACAACCTTAAGGAATAAACCGCGCTCAGTTTCGTTAGCGTCCTTCAACGCTAACGGCCTCTTCAGACAACGTGACCTTGTACACGACTTTTGTAATACCCACCTGATCGACATTATATGCGTGTGTGAGATTTGTCAAGATAGAGAGCATTTATTTAATCTGTAATGTAGACTCATTAAATTATAAGATGTTTTCAGGCGGTGATGCCATAATCTAGTCCTAGCTTAAGGTAAAGTAAATGAGTACTACTAGTTCAGTACTTAACTATCCCACTTACTAGGTTTTCTACACAAAAGGGGTTCATAAGGATAATTCAAAAACACAACGTTTATAGGAACACATAGAACACTTTAATAAGAATAATACATCATTAGGGTCACATGGATTACTTCAAAGGTAATATTGTATAGTCACATTTCACAACGATAATACATTAAAAAGGGCGAATTTGGAAGCCAACAAACATAGACCCACACACAACACATGAATATCAGTTACGTTACATTAAATAATATAATACAGTACTTAACTCAATAAGTCTCGATGCAGCAGTCACTTGTGAAGAATAAAGAGAGCTCAGCAAGTTGAGACCTTGGTTTTATAGCCATGACTGGCGCCAAGTGTCTGTCGCATATACATTAAAGTTCCCGCCATATTTACCACAACCAATCAGAGATATGAAAGTTCCCGCCACAACGTATCAGCCAACCCGAAATAAGACAGGATGGTTCGTCATTGGCTAGTCTAGAATGAATACAGATCATAAAGGGTTTCGGTGTGGCGGTTATTAAAAATGACAAATATCAACAAGTTTTAGAATATTCTACAATTACATAATGAGTAACTTCTCGTAACTTATTTACTTAAGAGAATCTAAGCTTAACAAATATATGATTCTAACACGGCCATACTGACAGTACTTCGTCCACGAAGTACAAAATAACACCAGGCAAACTTCACTTTAAAATAATTATGTATAACTTAGTGATAATAGTATATATGTAGGAAATATTGTTACCGTGTATGGCAACCCACAATTATTTGCACAAAGCTTGCTTGATAAAGAATTTATGTAATAAGTAATAAATAGAACACAAACAGTATTTGGTTCGAAGTCACCAAAAAGAAAAACCGCTATCGATTATCTGTAAAATCATTATAAAATGTTCATAGTACATATTTGTGGACTACAATGTATATGTATTGGGCGTGGAGGGTAGATTATCCCTCTACGCGTTGACTGTTGTGATTTGCTATCCCAGGAAAGGAAAATAATATCATTGGAATGGAATCAAAATACATTCAATACATTTGTGAAAAAAATGTTGTACAAACCAACATTCCCTTTTACGTTGTTATATTAAGTGTCACGAATAAATATTATGTGCAAGTACATAATTCGTAAAGTATACCAGGTTTATATACGAAGAAAATACTGATACTAAGAGTTTCATAGATAGTATCCAGCTTAAACTACATATTTGATAACATATTAAGCAATAGGGAGGTAGAAATTTGATTAGAACGACTGTGGTAAATTTCTGCAATGCAACTTTAACTTGCTTAGTTATCAAGTTGACGTTTTACCGTCCACGCATTATTTAGACAATAACAAATGTATGTACCATTAAACATTGAACATATTCCATTTAACAACAAACGTCTGGACCTTTTGACTTCACGACATAACTATTAACTACAAGGACAGAATTGGGTTTTCCTTTTGTGATTAGGACGTTTTGACGTCAGGGCTTAAGTATTTTATCCAGAATAATAGGATCATCATTTGTACACGTAAATTAACTTTTCTGATAACAACAGGCAGTATACCTACATGTACTTATGTAGCAGTAAAAATAATACTTTAAATTCACATGAGAAACCTTTATCATTTTAATAATTACCAGTTACCTATACACGATGATTACATTCACATGCCGCAATGTGAGACAACCATCGCCAAGTAAAAGGTTGACCAGCCAATATTTGAAACAGTTTGCCATTTGAATAGACATGCAGGTCGCATTCACACACTGCTCGTGAGATCAACAAGCACCAATCAAATGGGTATGCAGTGTAATTAATTTAAACAGTAGTTGCCATTTGAATAGACATGCTGGTTGCATTCACACACTGCTCGTGAGATCAACCAGCACCAATCAAATGGGTAAGCAGTGTCTTTCTATTTAATATTGAATCTAGAGCATAAGTATATGTAGATATGAGTATTTTGATATTATCATTTTATGTGATGATAACTGATAATATAACATAAGTAGTTTATTTCTACAATATGTAGGGTAGCATGTCATATTAATATTCTTAACTGAAACGTACATAATTATCGTATTCCTTGTTTCAAAACAATAAGTACAATCTTATCATTAAATAAATTGAAGTCTTGCCTCGGTTACCTGGAAGAGATTGCTGTCTAGCAATAAGGCTGCCGATTGTACTATTTTTAAGATATTTTTAATCTTGTAACTAGTATTAATAATTTTAAAAGTGCAATAAAGTGTTATCTTTCTATCTATCTATCTAAATTTTGTTCAAACACCCACTCTCGTGGCCAGTTTCAATATATCCTTGTGAATTACAATATTTCATGATAAACCATCTATAGTCTACACCATTCAATAAACGCAGAGGTAAAACCCCTGTAAACTTCTGTATTGTTGTTTGCTGAACATTCCAGAATCCGTTCGGCCAATCTGACAATTTATAGAACATTGTACCTAATATAGACATACCGTTCCATCTAACCGTTACTTCAAAGTGTTCAAGTAACAATCATATTATGTTTGTCAATTAGTAATTTCCGAAAAACAGATCGATTATGGTTTGAGCCAAAGTTTGCGCCACAGTCAGTAATGACTTCTGAAGGGATGCCCAGTGCTAAAATTTGTCATAGGTTCTCTTCGTATGTACGTAGGATAAGACAACCTATGTATAAGTATTCAAAGTTTAAAACAAAGTGGCCGTGGATTTAATAAACAAAACTTTTCGAAACCAACAATTAAACATTTCTACCCATCGCCAGTTACTATATTATACAATCGATTCAAAATGCTATATTATGCAATCGAGTTGATTAGAGTGAAACAGTAAAGGAGTTTTGTTTATAGGATAAAATAACCCTTGCTTAGGACCCAAACTGCTTTTACAAAATATCAATCAAAAGCATAAGTAAATATACTATATACTTTGTAATGACTACTTTTATAGAATTTGCAATCTGTAGTGAATTTATTTAATGCCCATAAGATCACTGAGCAAGTAATATTACATAAGATATTCTCAGATGTTCAAAAACATTTCATATGTCACTACGTTTTAAGGATCGCTTTTAAATGAAATTAAGACAATTTTAAGCACAAAGTAATAGCGACATCAGTTGAGATATGGTTGTAACTTTGCTATTTATTGTTCGATATGCGTTTCCCACATTTAGGTTGAAATATATTCTCAATTAATACCAATAGTTACTAAAATGAGAACATAGTTTGACTTTGAATAAATCTAATTACGTTCGTCGTTATAATATGTACTTATTAGTGTAAATTATATAAAAAAATACACAATGACATAACAAGTTTCATAAATTTCCATTACATATGCTATGCTAGCAAACACTAATTCAAGAAGCAGGAAGAATCGTTAGCTTCAGATTTAAACATTACAACATTGAGAAAATTTTCGACGAGGTTTTTCTTCACATCGCCACTACACGGTCACAGGATTGTAATCATTATAAAACAGACCCTTTGAGGGCTTTACCTGCTTTTGCTACTGTTATAGTACTTGTCCAGATGAATTATTTCGCCAATATACCGACGTCAGTGAATAAAAACTCGGTGCCACTGCCGCTAGTATTCGATAACTCGCAACACGGTGTCGTCATCCTGTCGCCAGGTTGCAGCGACGGCTTCGCAAACCGCGGCGTTCCACTGCCGCTAGTAGCAGAAACGAAAACTGGGAACACGATGTTGTCATCTTGTCGCCAGGTTGCAGCCATGGCGTCGCAGCCCGCGGCGTCCAAGTCTTTGAAAGTAGTTGCATCGATTCTGAAACTAATAAAAATGATTAAAAAAAAAATGAAGGTAGGCAATCGAGTGATCCCACTTCTGATGTGAGATTTGTCAAGATAGAGAGCATTTATTTAATCTGTAATGTAGACTCATTAAATTATAAGATGTTTTCAGGCGGTGATGCCATAATCTAGTCCTAGCTTAAGGTAAAGTAAATGAGTACTACTAGTTCAGTACTTAACTATCCCACTTACTAGGTTTTCTACACAAAAGGGGTTCATAAGGATAATTCAAAAACACAACGTTTATAGGAACACATAGAACACTTTAATAAGAATAATACATCATTAGGGTCACATGGATTACTTCAAAGGTAATATTGTATAGTCACATTTCACAACGATAATACATTAAAAAGGGCGAATTTGGAAGCCAACAAACATAGACCCACACACAACACATGAATATCAGTTACGTTACATTAAATAATATAATACAGTACTTAACTCAATAAGTCTCGATGCAGCAGTCACTTGTGAAGAATAAAGAGAGCTCAGCAAGTTGAGACCTTGGTTTTATAGCCATGACTGGCGCCAAGTGTCTGTCGCATATACATTAAAGTTCCCGCCATATTTACCACAACCAATCAGAGATATGAAAGTTCCCGCCACAACGTATCAGCCAACCCGAAATAAGACAGGATGGTTCGTCATTGGCTAGTCTAGAATGAATACAGATCATAAAGGGTTTCGGTGTGGCGGTTATTAAAAATGACAAATATCAACAAGTTTTAGAATATTCTACAATTACATAATGAGTAACTTCTCGTAACTTATTTACTTAAGAGAATCTAAGCTTAACAAATATATGATTCTAACACGTGCAGGAAACCCTACTAAAACCGGGGAAGGCGAACCCCAGGTTTGCCAATTTCAGAACGGTACGTAATGATAGAGTGACCGGTCGTGGAGGAGGCACTCTTATCTATTACAAAAGGTCCCTGCACTGCATCCCCATACCTACCCCGACTCTCACTACTATGGAAGCATCTTGTTGCATGCTAGCCATGACGGGTCATCAACCCCTAGTCATAGTTTCCTGTTACCTACCTTGTAAAAAGCGTATCGCCCGCGCTGACTTAGTAGCACTTTTCTCACTAGGAAGCGCCGTCCTTCTGATCGGTGACTTCAACAGCAAACACGTCCTGTGGAATTGTAATGTCAACAATTCCAACGGTGTTGACCTTGAAAGACTAGTCGCTGACTTAAACTTTGACATAATAGCTCCACTCGAGCCCACTCACTACCCCTACTTCGACCACGGCCGTCCCGACTTACTCGATATGGCACTTTTCAAAGGCGTAACACTTCAGTTACGCTCTATGGAGGTGTGTCACGAATTACATTCTGACCACCGCCCCATAATACTGCGACTAGGCCCCGACCCAACATCTGACGTACCCTGCCCGACCAAGACGATAGTGAACTGGAAGCTATACGACGATAGTTACTGGTGAATCCCTAAAGGCTATCAGCTCACCCGACCTTGACAAAATCCCTGACGACATTGTGACTAAAGATGACGTATCCCTCGCTATCGACTCTTTCACTAATCACCTCTCCACCGTAGTAGGTGCATCCGCAAAGGAAGTCATAGTGCCGGACGACCGGCGCCTTGTCATTCCAGCGGATGTGAGACGATTAGTGACTAAGAGTAAAGCAGTGACCCGACATTACGACTCCTACCCAAGCAAAGTAAACAAAACTCGGAAACGCCACTTTGAACGCATGGTTGAAAGTCGCATGTCCGAGTTGCGTGATCAGAGCTGGGGCGACAAACTTTCAAACCTCGTGCCGAGCCACCAGGCTTACTGGCATCTCGCTCGAGGTATGAAAGGTGTCGGACAAAGCGACATGCCCCCCCTATACAGACCTGTCCCCCTCGTCCCAGCGTTCTTTGACGAAGACAAAGCTGAGTGCCTAGCCGACAGCCTAGAGGCTCAATGCTCCCCCAATGTCGATCACGTAGACCAAGCTCACCTCGATACGGTGGACGCTGAAGTCGAACGTAAAAGCTCTGTGGTCATCTCTGAACTCCCCCCACTCACCCCAGTATCCTTCGCTGAGGTGACGAGACTGATCAAGGACCTCAAACAACGTAAAGCCCCCGGTGCCGACGGCATCTCTAACAAGGTTCTTAAAACCCTCTCCCCCCCTCTCATTCATCTCCTAGTCAGCATCTTCAATGCGGCTATGAACCATTGTGTGTTCCCTGACACCTGGAAATGTGCAAATGTCATTGGCATTCACAAACCAGGCAAAAACTCCTCTGATCCCACCAGCTACCGTCCCATCAGCCTCCTCAGCGCCCTGGGGAAGCTCTACGAACGGATCCTAGCGAACCGTCTTCAATCCCATGCCCGGGAACACCACCTTATTCCCGATGAGCAGTTTGGCTTTAGACCCAAACACTCATGCGTCCAACAGGTGCACCGCCTCACGGAGCACATCCTAGAGGGTTTCAATAAGAAACCCAAACCCCAATCGACGGTAGCAGTCTTCCTCGACGTAGCGAAAGCTTTTGACAAAGTCTGGCACAATGGCTTGATTTACAAGCTATACCACTTTGGCGTGCCAGAGCGTCTTGTGCTCACCTTACAAGACTTCCTAAGGGACAGAAGCTTTCGCTACCGCGTGGAAGGCACCCTTTCCACTCCTCATCCAGTCAGAGCCGGAGTCCCTCAGGGCTCCGTGCTATCACCCATCCTTTTCGCACTGTATACCAGTGACATCCCTCGCGCCCAACCCAAAGTTTTTATAGCCCAATACGCGGACGATACCGCCATTTATTCCACTGGCTGGCATGTAAATAGACAGACATATTTCGTCATTCAACGGGCCATCACCGAGATCGGTGACTGGTTCCGAAAATGGCGCATAGCGGTTAATCCAGTTAAAAGCACAGCTATGTGCTTTACTGAGAAAACCCGCCCCCGCTATCCGAAGCCACTAATTCTGTTCGATGAACCCATTCCCTGGGTGAGAACAACCAAATATCTTGGAGTAACCCTTGATCGGAATCTCACCTTCAAAGATCACATTAATACGGTCCGTAACAGGGCAGCCTTTGTCATGGGTCGCCTAAGTCCCTTAATCTGTAAAGAAAGTAAAATGTCTCTTAGTAACAAGAAGACACTTTACACTGCTTGTATCCGCCCCATCATGACGTACGCATCCGTAGTGTTCAGTCATGCTAGTGAGGCCCACCTACATAAGCTTCAAGCCCTACAAAACCGGTTTCTTCGCAGGGCAACCGGCGCTCCCTGGTACGTCCGGAGCGCCGAGTTGCACTGCGACCTAAACCTTCCCTCTTTAGCGCAGTTCAATAAGGGCTGCGTCCGCCGACACTTTGATCGAGCCCCCCATCACCCGAACCCTCTGGTTGTCCAGGCAGCGAACTATTCGACTGCCTCATCCGACCCATACTTCAAACCCCCCCGTCGCCGACCACGGCAGGTATTGGACGACCCGGATGACCCCATCGCAGCCATTACGTTGGCAGCTTTAGCGTTGTCCGCAAGTCGTCCTGGTAACATCCCCAGGTGTGCGGTAATCAGAGGTTACACAATCAAACACCGAGCTCGCCGGCGAGCTCGAGGCAAAAATAAAATCCCGATTAGTGTCTCTCCAAATAGTCACAGAGCAATATTCAATAGGGCCCATTCTCAACGGTACAACACTGCAGTTGTACCGGGGCATTTAGTTCCGATTCCCCCTTTGTCTCTCGGCAGCGAGACAAGCCGAGGTCCGAACCACAGTGGTGCCCTTGAGCTCGCTGTCACCCCTCCCGATAGTCGCGTGGCGTTTTCGGCGCCCGCAGGAGACGGAGGTATAAGGCGCTTTTCGCCTTATACGCCCGTCTCAGAAGAAGTGCCCTCAGCGCTTCTTCCTCCTGGGCTATAAGAGGGCCTCCCCTCGCCCAAAGTCCGGTGGAGCTGTACGTCCGTATAGCGGTAGACAGCATCTATGTCCTCCCTAAAAAAAAAAAAAAAAAAAAAAAAAAAAAAAGATAAGAGCTCAGTATCGCGCGAGCGCTTGTCGAGGTCGGATCCATGTCAGTTGATCTCGCACCCTTATCGTGTCGAAACTACCGCTGTGTGCGCCGCTAGCCGTGTCGTGTGCGTCATAGCTTTATTTGTGTGCGTGCTAGAACAGTACAGTTCGACCGCAGTTTTTGATCCTTGTAAATATTTTGTCTCGTACAGTATATTTTAATTATCATTATTATAAAGTACGTACCGTACATGTACTCGTCGTATACCAGATAACTCATTATAGTTGTATTGCTTGCAGCTGAGCTACATTACAAGTCGGAATGGGGAAGAAGAAAACCAAGTAGGTACCAGCGTGTCAAGAAAAGAAAAAGGCGAAATCTTCTATCAATGGAGAAAGCAAGAGAAGCAATGTATATATATTTTTATTGTTTTTTTTTATATCTGCGTATAATAAAATGAAGTAATGTTTTTTTAATATTTTAGGATCACAAAACGAGATAATCCAGAGTATAGGGTCACTTCAACATCTAGTAATGTCGTTGAAACGATGGACGTGGTGAGTATTTTTTACATGACTGTCCATAAAAAGAGTGTAATATTTTTAGCGTTATTGTTTAGATATAAACATATATATGCATGTGAGTTTCTTTATCCCATCATAAGTTTTAAATGCCTAAACATATTTGGATGTTTGAAATATCGTTAGAATCCTGAAGGTTCTTTACACGAGAGACACAGGCTCTAAAGTTTTTGAAAATAAAAAGCAATATAATAGCAGAGTCGTGTTTTTATATTAAAATTTTAACCAACTTCAAGAAAAGGTAGAACATTTTCGATTCGCATGTTTCTATTTTTTTGTGTATGTTGGGGCTCTGTGATTTATAAACGGATTGGCAAATATTTTTCTTAATTGTAAATGTTTATTTTTGAAGAAGTCCCATTTAAATTTTATCGAAATCGGTCCAGTAGTTTTTATGATATTTTTGTACCACTGAAATATCTTAAGTAGTAAAATGATCAATATTCTTGAACATACTGTTTTTATTTTGTTTACTTGTTTTACATAAAAGTGTGACGAAAAGGCCAGCACGTTTTACACTGCAACTGTATTGCACGGTCACCGTTCTCTGAAACACTGCACTGCGTTCGTCACTCCAAGACATTATATCTAGTTTGTTTAGCAATTTCACTTGTTCACGGTGGTGTACATCAAGACGGTCTCTTGCTTACGATACCTACTTACTAGTAATTCAATGTGTATCACGTTCCATAAAGCTTAACGACGGGTGCTTGGTCCATCTTCAAAGTTTCAACGAAGACTTATGAAATAAAAACCCACTTATGCCATCTGAATGAAAATAAAATTATGTACACTCTGTGATAATAACAATTTAAAAATAATATTGAAAATGTCATCATCCATACAATTTTTATTTTTTATTTTTAGAATCTGGTAAACCAAAATATGTGTCATCACCACACGCGTAATAGCTCAGAACTATTACGGCCTATATCGTCTGCTGAAGATATGGTAATATTTCAATAAAGTATTATATATATATATATATAAGTATAAATAAGTCATGGTTTTTTTATGTTAATGTGACGGAACAAGCCCGCCCACCTGATGTTAAGTGGACTAACCTCTGCCTATAACAGACGCATTTCGTCAACGACAAATTGCACTGTGCCCGTCACACTGAAACGTCCAGTTGTTCGGTCTCGTTAGCCTGTATTTTTTCTGGCTCTCAAGGACTGCTGCCGGAACACACTGTTAGGTGCTTGGCGACAGATTTTCTACTTGAGGGTGGTCGCTAGCCAGGCGGGCATTCACAAAATGCCCTTCCACCATGCGGTGAAGCTCAAGCCCGCGGCGGGATTCGGAACATGGACCTGCTGCACGGCAGTCTATAGCCAATGCCACTGAGCCATTACTGCTTTATAATTAAAATTAAATGCTGTGTCACAATACTTATATAAATTGTTTCATATAAATACATATATTTGTTTACTTTTTAGGATTTTGGTGAACTAAACATTCAGCTGGAAAATGATGCATCAGATCAATCAGATGACTTCATATTAGAATTTGAAAAAGCTCCTGCTACAAGTAATGAAAGTATGGTTAGTGCGTTAGTTAATTTTCTATGTTGTTTTATAATAGTTTAGTTCGTTTTAATGATTAATTTACTTTTGTCAACAGATTAATCCAGAGATTCAAGGAAAAAGAATAATTGACTTTCAGTACTTTATGGGTCAAATGTTTACTATTGATGCTCATAGTAAAAAATTTGGGTGCAAACTCAATCAAATTCAATTTCTAAAAGAAAAGCAGACTGGATTAATATCTAAGTTTCACATGAAATGCACCATGTGTGGGTCCACTTTTAAGTTATATACCTCCGAACAAAATTGCAAAATAAATGTCAATTTAAGTGCGGTTTCTGGTGCTATAATAACTGGAATTGGTCATTCTAATCTAAATGAACTGTCTGCATCTATAGATTTGCCTACCTTATCTTACCGATTATACAGTGAATGTCATGATGCAGTAGCAGAAATGTGGAAAAAAACTGCAGAAGAGACAATGCAAACAGCGGCTGCGGAAGAAAGTGAAGCTGCGAAGTTGCGTGGAGATGTCAATGATACAGGCATCCCGATGATATCAGTGCAAGCCGATGCGTGTTGGAGCAAAAGATCTTATAAGTCCAATTATTCAGCACTTTCTGGTGTTGCAGCCATTATTGGAGAGCATTCAGGCAAGGTTATTCACATAGGCGTTCGCAACAAATATTGCGTGATATGTATGCGTGACAAAAAAAAGGGCGTAACTCCACGAGAACATAAATGCACTAAAAATCATTTTGGATCGTCAACAAGCATGGAACAGTCTATATTAGTTGACGGTTTTAAAAACTCAATCAAGGAAAAAAATCTTATATATAAAACACTCATAGCAGATGGAGACTCAAGTACATATAAAAATATATTAGAAAGTAGACCTTACCCGGATGTGCCTATTCAAAAAATTGAGTGTACTAATCATTTATTAAGAAACTATAACGGAAAAAATATGAAATTATTAACAGATACATCTGTACCGAACTCAGAACGAAAATTACTAACACTAAATCGTCAGACCAGATTACGCACAGCAATTCGTTCTGCTATCAAATACAGAAAATCAGAAAACGGTACAGTTGAACAGAAAATAGTAAATCTTCAAAAAGATATAGTTAACAGTCCTCGTCACGTCTTTGGAGATCACAGAGAATGTGATGACTATTATTGTAAGGATGAAAGAAAAAGTGAACCTAATTTAACGTCACAAACACCAACCTTAATTTTGAGACTGAAAAAACATGCTGCGCAACTAGCTCATAACTCAAGAAGTTTATTACACTGTTCTACAAATAACCGAGCAGAGCAGTTTAACAGCATCGTAGCCAAAGTAGTGGGTGGGAAACGAGTCAACTTATCATTGAAAAACTCTTACGAAACACGATGCTACGCTGCCGTTGTGGCATTCAACACGAGCAAACCACAATACGCTTTGTATAAATATAACTGCCAAAAAAGTCCAGGAAAATCGCTGAAACGATTAGAATCTAAAAGAGAAGCCAAAAATGCGACGAGGATAAAAAAAAACAAACGCAGTCGCAAATTCATTGATTTTGGTCAGAAAGATTACGGGAGCCAATGTCAGCGCCCAGACATGAGCATAGAAGATTATGAGAATGGGAAAACTCTGTTTCTAAAAAATCTTCATGATCAAGCTGCCAATCGTCACGAAATAGAAAGGGCGACAATTTTACAAGTTGAAAGCGCTTTGTAAGAGGCGGCCTAACCAAAACTCAGCTCCTCTTGTTAAAAATATTTTATACAGCTATAATCTTGATAATGTGTCTTCCATCAAACACGGCAGGGATAACGAATCTATAGCGCTGGCGCAATTAAGGAAACAAGAAAATATTGATATCGAAAAATGCGGCCTATTTATTGACCCAAATCATCTTTATTTGGGAGCTTCACCTGATGCATTGTATAGTGATGGTCTCATAGAAATTAAATGTCCGATTTCAGCATTCGGGATGGACTTTGACACTGCTATACGCACAAAAAAAGTGAAGGGATTCAAATTAAGCTCTCTTTTTGGTACAACAATAAATCAAAACCACGACTGGTTTTACCAAATACAAGGCCAGCTTCATATAGCAAATAAAAATGTTTGCATACTTGCCATATGGACTGGCCCAGATTATCCAGTCAAAGTCATAAAAATCGAAAAAGACGATCAATTTTGGCAAGAAAAAATGTTACCAAAGTTGAAGGCTTTTTACGAAAAATGTATTCTGCCTGAAATTATCGATTCAAGAAAAGCTCGATTAATGCCGTTGCGGGAAATCTTTTTTTAATTTATACTAACTACACCCCACTATTTAACCCACCTGTCTACTCGTCAGCGTAAGTTTCAATATACGATAGAACCGTAACACATACTCTTTCATTTCTTGTTCCTAATAAATAGACATCATCCTTTTAAGAAGCCTCGTTATAACTAGTACGAACAAAACTAGTAGTATTCCACAAACTGAGACCTGTTCTGAATAAACCGTGTTTTTACCAGCGTAGTTTTTTTTTATTAAATAAACATAATTGATATAACAAAACACAAAAAAAACACGATATCAAAGTACATAATACGTTTTATTTAAACAGGTTGCTTACTTGCTTCTGTTATATTATCACTACTCACATCGTTGTATAAAATATTATTAAAAAAAAAGGAACCGACTTCCACTAGTTATATCATACCTAGCAGTGTTGAAAGTCGTTCATCGTCGACAACAGTAAATACGATTAAATCATCTAGATCACCACCGCGGAAGTATATCATTTCCAATAAAAAACACTATTTTGAGAATCGGTCCACAAATGGGGGAAAAATCGGTGAACATACATAAAATAAAAAAATACATACAGTCAAACAAAGAACCTCTTCCTTTTTTGGAAGTTGGTTAAAAAATATATATATTGTAAATAAATAATATAATTATATAAAAATAACATGTGTGTCAAATGTTCCTATACGATGGATCAAGATCATTTAGTCGCCACAGTTGCAACATACGATGCGCGAGCGATACGTAGATGTATAAAAAGACATAGCTAGCGTTCACTCGATCGGTGCGTTAATACCTAAATCAGCGCAGCGTCTAAATGTGAAAGGCCTCTTAAAGGAAAGCTACGAAAAATCTAGTCCCTTAAAAACGGAAAGTACTAAAATACTGAACAAAAAGGACAGATGGTTCACAAGGAACTTCGCAAAGCGAGGAAGAAAATGAGACACCATTTCAACCGAGCAATGAATACCGATCTGGATGAAGATTGGCAAGAGTATAGGAAACACGTCACCGATTCAAGATTACAGTCGAAGAAAGTCGGAAGAAATCGTGGAAAAAATACTGTAACTCTATTCAATCCAAAAGTGAGACTGCCAGACTTAAAAAAAGTACTATCTAGCGACTCCCATGCCAAGCTAGGAACGTTGAAGAAGCCTGACGGCTCTTATACGATGTCAGACCAAGAACAGTTTGATCTTCTATTACAAACCCACTTTCCAGACTGTCATATAGACAATGAAGAAGAATGGGAAATAAAAACTATGCAAAAGCCTAGCAATGAAGACTGGGCCTTTGCCGACAAAATTGTGACTGAAGAAGCTCTGCTTTGGGCGGTAAGCACTTACCAACCATTCAAGGCTCCTGGAATGGATGGAATCTTCCCAGCGCTTCTGCAGTGGACTCTTAACAAGATAAAAACTTATCTTCTGGCCATTTTCTGGTCATGTCTATCATGGAAGTATATACCTAAATCATGGCGGGAAGTCAGAATCGTGTTTATACCAAAACCAGGTAAAACAGATTACACCAATCCAAAGTCATACAGACCGATAAGTCTAACCTCATTCATGTTAAAAACCTTGGAGCGTCTTTGTGATAAACACTGTGCACAACACAAAAATCAACATGCGTACCAATCTGGCAAGTCTACAGAGACTGCCCTCCACCATGTGGTACACAAGATCGAATCAGCACTGGAAAACAAGCAGTCCTGCTTAGCTACCTTTATTGACATTGAAGGAGCCTTTGACAAAACCACCTTTTCCAGCATTAACCATGGACCGAAAAATAGGGGTGTTGATGATAGAGTGAATAGGTACCTTTGTTACCAATATGCTCTCTAAGAAAGCAGCGAGAATTGAAACCTCTGGAACAGCCCGTTGTCGTGTTACGAGAGGCTGCCCACAAGGAGGAGATTTCTCACCTCTGCTATGGGTAGTAGTAGTGAATGAGCTGGTTGAACTCCTGAACAAAGATGGTATGGTCACTGTAGGATACGCAGATGACCTAGTTATAATGATCTCTGGACTGTTTGAGGCAACCCTCTGCGAAAAAATGCAGAGGGCTCTTCACATAGTCGAGGAATGGTGTCAACGTCACAGTCTATCTGTGAACCCAGAGAAAACAGAAATAGTCATGTTTACTCGAAAAACAAAGTTAGCAAATTATAACCTTCCTACGCTGTTTGGAACAAAATTAACCCTAAGTAAGGAGGTTAAATATCTAGGCATTTGGCTTGACAGTAAGCTTCTTTGGGGAAAACAACTTGAACACATCACAACAAAAGCTACAAAAATTTTGATGCAAAGTAGGTACAAGAGCAGTAGGGAAAGACTGGGGTCTCAAACCGAAGCTCTGTCGATGAATCTACACAGTCATAGTACGACCGGCCCTCACCTACGGCTGCGTAGTGTGGTGGCCACGAACAAGTCTGGTGACTACAATAAAGAAACTGCAGCAAACCCAAAGACTGGCTTGCTCCTTGATCAGCGGCTGTATAAAATCGACACCATCAGCTGCCCTTGATGTCTTCCTGGGTCTGACGCCACTGCATCTTCATATACAGCATAGTAGAAGGAGTGGGAAGTAAGTTATCTTCATACAAACGCACCGCGCGCGGCTTGTTTGTGTGCGCCATAGTATCTATGCGTCCCGCACGCACACTCTAACACAATCTCGACCCGTTTCTCAGTGCGCCAGCCGGGGCTAACACAGAACAAGGTTCGAGCGTCACGGCTTTTTGGCACCGCTAAATAAATGAAAAATGTTTGATAATCGCATAAGAACTTATTGTTGTGTGTTCGGCTGTCTAAATAATTCATAGATTCCAGAGTTGTCTTTGTTCAGATTACCTACTGAACAGGAAAGGTAAGCAAGTCGCTTATTCTAGCATACCTATGATTTTTACTTGATGATGCCTACTTATTTTTTTGTTGTATTAGGTATCCCGCGTCGCACGTCTCTGACCCCGCAACCACATAGGTATCGCCAGTCGGTATTTTTTCATCGTGAAATGTGTTCTCATCGTTTAGGTATAAAACCGACCTCACTAACTCTGAACCCAGACAACACAAGTAAAAATACAACTTCCCGGCCCTTGCCTATTTCTAGGTACTGAATTAACATTTAGCATATAAGAGTACACACATTATAAATAAGTAACAACCCTGAGACAGGCAAGTATGGTAGGTAATTATATCGCGAATTGGGCCGGAGATGGCCTACTTCCTCACTCTTTCTACTATGTATATAGCAAGAAGCGATGGCGGCAGCATTAAGGATAAAGTCAACAATCCAGTGGATAGGCACTGGACAAATCACAAACCATTGTCGAATACTAGACAAGGCCACTAAAATAATCCCCGAATCAAAGCAAGGCACTGACAGAGTACCTACCCAGTACCCACCTTGACAATAAGAAGTACAAACTGGCTACTGAGAACAGATCTAGTGCCGTCATACAATATCTACACAGATGGCGCAAAAAAATATTGATTTTCATTGAATAAGTAATTAAAATATTATCTGGATCGTTACTGATGAATGTATGTTGAACAGCATCCCTTACATTTATTTATTTAGCAGAAAGGATCCAGACCCACTTTTTTTCCATTATCTCTATAAAATTGTATTGCATACACTGCAAAACTTAATACCAAAATTAAATACGAAAAATTTGCAAAGTAATCATCACAATAAATATGATCTAAACATATCAATGTTCGACTAAACTCAGTTGCAACTTCATTAGCTTATAACTCAAAACGAACTTCATGTGGCTTGGTCCTTTTTGTGTACCTACGTCCAATTCCTCTAGCCCAAATGTCGGAGATTTGGTCTGGAAATACAAGAAGACGATGTTCCTCCTCTTTGCTGGAAACTTGGTCGAATTTCAAGACTTTTCTATTAGTCCAGATGACAAAGTACCTAGAGTTGCTGACGTCACTACCTCAAGTGGATGTCTTTGCCGTCCATTGGTTCGTCGAGCTGCCTTGCCCACTGCAGATGATTTAGAGGGTTAAAAACTTAAGCTTTTCAACGGGGGGAGGATGTCAACGCCTGCTTTATTTTTAGAGCAATGCCATTGTCATATCATATCTGTTTTAATTTACCTCCACTTTTTTCATTCACTTTCTTAGACTATGTAACGAAACCAGTGCTCCGTAAATTTAATACTAATATATTGTTAAATTGCAATAAAACAACATAAAAACAAGTTCGGGAGTTTTCATTGGATCCTTGGAGATCCAACACGTATAAATATATGGCACGGCTTTATTTTTAAGTTTGTTCTGCTGATCGTACTTATTAGAGTGAATATGAATGAAGTTAGCCGAGAGCCCGTCCTATTCTTATTTTAATCGCATTGTAAGGATCACCAAACATGTCTACATTATTGACATTGCTTTGACATTTAGTAGGTCCTAATCTATATTGTCTATGGATTTTAGTGATGGGAAGATAGATATCTAAATAAATGAACAATTAAAGTGAACAATTGAACATATTTCGTTCATCTCATTATACTAACTATAATATCAGATATAATGAACAAGATGATTAGTATTACTTAGTTAAATTTTTAGGGTTCCGTACTAAATGAGTTATGAGACCCATATACAAAGGCTTGACTGTCCTTCAGTCCGTCCGACCTTTAAAGTGCTGTACTTATCTTTGGAACGGTAATAGGTAGCCCGTTATTTTCACAGAATATGGGTTAAAGTAGTGCATTGCGTAACGAGTAATAATAATAACAATAAGTTTAAAATATAGGGGATTGCCATACAAGAAACCACTCTCGCTCTATTGCAAATGAGTTCTATATAAAAATATAAAGTTTTCGTTCAAAAAAATCGAATATCGTATAAAAATATACGAATAGTTCGCTAGGACAATTAGTCAATTATATCCCATATACGATATTAAAACGAAAAATTTGCAAAAATCAAACAAACAAACGAAACGTAACGTATATAACATATTTTATATATATATATTTTAAATTATATAGTCGTATTTTAAACAATTTACAAATTATATAATGTGTAATTGGCGTTGTTAACAATTGGCATTTTACAAATAAAATTGGTAATTCAAATTACCTAGTTCAAGGTAGATAAGTTTTTATTCAAAGGTTTACATTTGTAAGTTGTATTTTCATTGAGAAACAGTTGTTTGATTGTTCGTTTAAAAGAATAATAAACCATATTTTGTCTATGGGTGCATTGGCAAATGCAAGTCCATTGGCTTGGCTCATGATACTTGAAATGGCAACACTTGGCCAGAATATTCCAAGTGTAGCTGGTTTACACTTGTAATAATGGTATTTGTAGCTTTATTATTTAACGCGGGTTCAGTGAGTCACCTGCATACTGCCGTTGTGGCATCGTGGGTGTGTAAAAGGTGATAAAAAAACTTTCCGAAGCGACAAATGACAAGAATGTTAATATTATAGTAGCGCCGCGCCATATAGTCAACAAAATTTTACATTTTAAACAAGTCAGTCAGTTTCTTATTAATATAGTTCAGTTCGGTTTGTCGTTCATTCGATGGGTCCCCATCACTAATCTTGTCTTTGGATAACGAATTCCATATTTGTTTGCATATTAGGACAGGTAGGAAAAAACAGACTTTACGTCATATCGATATCATTTATCTTACTAGGGTTATTAAAGCGAAAACATTAGACTTCTGTTCTCATTATTTTATATTTAATAAGTGGTTTTCCATGAAAGATCAAATAAATAAGATAAAATGTCAAGACGTCAGACATCTTCATTATTTTATTTCCACATTACAGTTCGGGTTAGGAAGAATCTCGGAGTAGAAAAGTCATCAAGGCGGGAGCGACGCGTCCGGCAGGCGCGGCCCGGTCGCATCTCCGAGCGCATCATCGTTCACTATCGGCCGAGACCGGACCCAAACGTTAGCCCATCGGCTACGAAACAAATACAGCCACAAGAATACGATCCAGTTTATTCGCGCAGCGCTAAAAACGGTCACGCAGTTACCGTTCCAAGTTTAACAAAAAAGTCTCCGAAACGAACGCCGGGCCCTTTCGAAGGAGCCGTTACAAGCGGACGTGGACATCGCGCATGGAGACAAGGCGGCGCGCGGCAGAGAGGGGAGCGGGTCAGTTGGCGCGCCTGCCGGCGGGGTGCAGGTGTGGCTGTGGCTGCGGGTGTGCGACGGTATGCGGGTGCGGGTAGGGATGCGGGTGCTGAGTGCGCATGAGGTCGTGGTAGAGGTTGAGCGCGTCGACGAGCTCCGCGGAGAGCTGCGTGAGGCGCGCGTGCCGCGTGTCGGCGCGCTCCAGCATAGCGTCCACGAGCGCGCCGCCGCCCAGCGCGCGCCGCTCGCGGGCCGCCAGTGCCGCCTCCTCCGGCCCCGCCGCGCACGGGTCCGCCTCGTGCAGCGCCGCCAGCGCCGCGTCCATGCACGCCTCGTCTATGCACGCCTCCTCCTCCTCCTCCTCCTGCAGCGCCTCGACCACACCCCCCGCCGCCGCCGCCGCCTCCTCCCGCTCCTCCGCCGACACGAAGTTGGCCGGGAACAGCCCCTCGCCGCGCGCGCCGTACCCCTTCCACCAGTTGGGGTCGCTGCTGTCCGTCACGAACACTGCAACATGACGACAACGTATTATTGTAATGCTGAACCCCTCCGTCTCGGTTCCTGCGCGCCTCTGCCTGTCGTTTAAATGTAGAAACCGTTGCGACTTCGCGTCTCCGATTGGGACGATGTTAAGAGTGACCGCTTCTAAATGTATATTTAAATTCGCGATTATTATGTATACTAATATTATAGAGAGGCAAAATTGAATTTTTGTATGTACCGAAAAACATAAAACCTACTGGAATAGAATAGTACGTTGTACATCGAGGGGAGAAAACGATCTATTTCTGTTCGAGAGTTTGTTTGAGCCCGACGCGCAGCGAAGGGCTTAAAGGCAACTCGAGAACAGAAATAAAACTTTCTCCCGAGTGATACATAGTGCTTTATACTACACCTACGAGGAAAATAAAATCATTATGCGTTTTCTCGTACTTACCTCGAGATTTCTCAGGCAGTAAGTTCTTTATGAATTCTTGACCTGCATTTCTTATTTCTGGTGGCGTCATCATTATAAAATCCTCACTTTCACTATCAGATGACATTTTGGAAAATTGTTTGGAATAATTAAAAGCGTAATGTTAAACGTATTGTTAAAATATCAATTTAATAAAAACCAAAATTTAACCAAACATAACAAATTGCCGCGCTTTTTTTCTCGTAGTGCAAAAAAAGGTTGCCATCCTCCTTTCAGTGAAAATCAAGTACAAATAAAAATCACACCTCTTTTTATAATAATTATTTGATATATAGTACCTTTTTGAGATTGACATTTTATGTAAACAGCTAAAAACAAAAGAACGCTACCAGGGCAGGTATGGATTTTCATACAACATTCCTTCACTGCTACGGAGTGAAGGAATGAAAATCCATATAACTTTCCACGCCGTACATTTATAAGGGAGAAATGACGAACTTTATAAGATGTTTTTGAACGAGTAATGAGACGTTTTATGAGAGGGTGTGGTATAAAATGATGTACTTTATGAGGACGGCTGTCGTACTGAATCTCTACAGTTCAATACTTCGACGAGTCGCTTACTTCGACAAAACATAGTAGGTCGACAAGTTATTGCTTCGACTGAACATATATTCGATAAGAATAACTCCGACATAACTTACTTCGACAACGCACACCTTAGAAAGACCACTACTTCGACCAACCCTGTCTGGACATGCATGCACTTGTTCGACAGATAATTATTTAGACAGAAACAAAGGTTCGACATAACACTGCTCTGAAACCCGTACGTGAAGTTCTATCAAATTATACGAGAATAGTACTAAGAGAATCAAAGTCAAAATCATTTATTCAATTTAGGTTTCTACGACGAAATTGAAATAATCTACATTGTACTGCCACATTCAGCAAATAAATTGTATAGAGCCACTGCGAGACGAACCAGCAAAAAACTCGGGGCCATTCTTTTAAACGTCTTTTAACAATGTGTTACACACTTACTTTATAATAAATGTATTACAATATTTGTTTACATTATGTAGGTGACAGGCATGGAGATGGCTTGGCAGAGGCGGAATTGTCCAGGCATTTTTATCGTTCAAGTAATCATAAACTGTGTAGTATGATCTCTTAACCAATATGTTTTTCACGTGCAACTTGAATTTCCCTTCTGTGAGCGTTGTAAAATGTTTGGTAACTTTATTATAAAACCGTACACAATTACCTAAGAAGGACCTTTTATTTGTCTTTGCTAATCTGAAACCTAATATTATTGAACACAATGTAGTAATGCATACGTGACACCACTTCTTCACTTTAGTGTAGAAAAAAACGCCATTCCTAAGGTGGCAGCACAAAAAATTAAAAGTTCCTACCGTCATTTCGGACAGCCTGCCTGCGCTGTACATATGTCGGCAGCTCTTCATTTAGTTACGAGAATTCTGGATATTTCCTCCACCGTTCATCGGGGGCTGTTTAGGGAGGGCTGGTGATATGTACCAATCACTTCGGACGAAGCAATTCGTATAATCATGATAGAACTTCACGTTCAGGTAAGTTCGTTTAATCATTAATTATACTCGTGCTTCGTTCTTGAGATTAGTACTGTACTGTACTGTAACAGCCGACTCGTCCACTGCTGAACACAGCCTCCCCCATCAGGGGGCACTTGCCATAATCCCCACGCTTGGCAGGCGGCTTGGGGATCGCAGTATAAGATGGCAGTTATTTAGAAGGTGCTGCTGCCCACCTTCCAGTATTTTTCCCTTAGTACTTAGTTTTAGACACCCACGGGATGATATGGGGAGGTGCAATTCTAACCCGGCACCCCACGGGCACTTGAGATTAGTACTAAGAGAATATTATTGAACACAATGTAGATGTTGAGAGCAAGTGGAGGGAATATCGTAAAACAAGATCGTATTTCGTGTTGATTTATAATTAGCATCAGATACATTAATCAAAGAGAACATAATGTTCGCGCTATTGCCTTGTTATCTTCGTTTTGGATAACAGGTCTCTTATTAAAATTTGGCAAAGGTAGTGGTATTGTTGCTTCAACCAGCAGTTTGTCTAATAACATATACACTGACTCCAAGTTTATGCGCAATAGATGTTGAAGTTATTTCAAAGTGAACTTAATCCAGAGACAGCGTTTGTGTTGGAACACATGTGTGAGGCTTACGAATGCTAATAAAAATATGCGTTTACATTCGCAAGTCTTTAGTTTTATTAATGTATACCAAAAGATGTGAATGTCTCCATCTTACACAATTGAAATTTCTTAATTCTGAATATGCATATTTAGAGGATATTTTGTGCAATTATGAATACCAACTCAAAATTTAGGTGCCAAATAAACTTCGACGCTACTTGTGATTATTAGTGTGTTAGCTGACGTTATGGTCTCCAGCTGACACATGCTGTATATACGAAATGGCTGAAGATGTGGTTATATACTATAGCCTGGGATTTAGAGCATAATTTGTGCCAGGGGCACAAAAAAAATTGGAACGTCCTACTTGAAAGCTGTAGTAGTTATGACCCGATTATAACGTGTACGCTGGAGACCACGTGTCTACAGCTGCCCATCTGTATCTTCTGAACGAATGGCCTTACGACTTTGTTTAATATGTCAAAATTTAGAGCAGAATTTGTGCCATGGGCACTAAAATCTCTTAAACTGGATATGAATACTACTTTAAACAATGTAATACATTGGTTGACATGTAATAATCTTCTAATAAATCTTGAAAAAACTCAAATTACATTCAATAACAATAAAAAGATTAAATTTAATATTAATAATAACAATAAACAAATTAAAGATATTGATATAACAAAATTTGTAGGACTACCAATAAACTCGGACCTTAAATGGAAAACGCAAGCCGAGGTGGTATGTGCTAAATTAAGTAGCTATTCCTATGCTTTATACATGCTGTCGAAGGTTGTAGATCAATCAGCAGTGATTACTTCTTACCACGCATATGTGACTTCAACACTGCGCTATGGGGTTATATTCTGGGGTAATTGTACACAAAGGGACAAAATCTTTAAAGCTCAAAAAAGTGTATTAAATCAGCTTGATGGTTTCTTCTGGGTGTTTCTATGGTTTGTTTCGGCGGGGGGCCTGAAATAACTGAGATCCCACAGCGTGGACAGCTTCCACCAACCCGTTGTTTATCTCGTCCACTGATTCGCATTCAGCTAGTGGAGTTTATCGGACGCGATCTTCATTGTGCCTCTTACGAGACGGTGATCACTACCGGTTTTCAACTTATGGATCACAGAGATATCTTCGAATATTTGCTTTTTGGTCGTCATGATAAACTCGATCTCATTTTTTGTTGAACCATCGGGGCTTATCCACGTCCATTTCCTGGATGTCGCTTTTTGTAGAAGGAGTTCATCGCAAAGAGTCCCTCCTTCTCCATGAAGTCGACCAGCCGCTGGCCCCTCTGGTTCCGCTGCCCATATATAATGGCCCCACTCTCAACTCATCGGCATTCCGTGTGCCCAACTTAGTGTTGAAGTCCCCCATCACAACGGTGAAGTATGTTTCGGAGGAATGCATGGCTCCAGATATCTCCTCATACATAGCCCCTACTTCATCGTCTGAACGTGTCGAGGTCGGTGCGTAAACCTGTATGACCTTCAGCGAATACAAGTTTCATTGAGTGTAACCTTACAAGTTACACTTAATTAACTGACTATTATTTCAGCTGCAAATTTGCTCAATCACCAAGGTTTAAAATCTACTTACTTGAACGATATTTATGAAATTTAATGCAACCATACAAACAAATATATATATATATGGGCTGACTTCAAAACCTTTCTGTCTTTTCTTTTTTAATACAGTATAATAATATATATTGTTCCACTTCTAAGTCAACTCTATAAGTCCAGAGCAGTAGTATACAAAAGCAAGTAGACTGCCTTGATAGTACTTTATTTTATCTTGTCAACGGGATAGCTCGTATCGCATTTGGAATGGTGCAATTAAATTGCAAGAGAGAACATGACACTCAGCTTAAGAAAATTAAATAAAAACACAAAAGTTGTGTTTAATATAAGGTATTTGTACCTAATTAATACAGTACGCTCCAGAATTATAAAGTCATCTTGACCTTCTTCCCTGCTGTGCTACAATATGTTATCACATGCAATATTAATGGGTACAATTTAGGTTAGACTATCCCTATACAAGGTGTCCCAAGAAATAGTGATATACTGAAGCTGGGAGGTAGAGGACCTAGAGGGATATCTGAATCACCCCATGTATGTTCCGCGATTTGTCGTATTTTCGGAGTTACGACTTTTTTTTTATATTTCACCTTTTGCCGAGTACGATGAGATTTTTATTTATGGTGACGTGAATTTTGCGGTAGATGTTTGATTTTTTTGTGTGCTAAGCTGATAGATTGGCCAATTCAGTATGGTAACATTTATTAACGTTAGATCTTTGAATGGAATAAAAAAAAATGCCAAGAAAGATAAAATTACGCAGTATGTTCACAACTTCAAGGCGCCTTAAAAAAATATAATCACAAAAAAAATACCGTTTGGCTATTACAACTTGCTCTATCTACTCGTATCAGGTAGCTACCCTGAAAATTTCATTTTATTATTCATAAGGCTTCAATCAAAAAATTTAAATCCAAATGTGGTAAGTGAAAAGTTTTAATTTACATGATGATTAATGCAAGCAAAGTAAAACCAACTACAAGGTGTTTAATTACAATAAATTTTCAAAATGGCCCCACTGTTGCTCAATGCAAGTGCGACATCGCCGGAAAAACGGTCTTTTAAACGTCTGAATGCATTTCTATTATTTTTAATGGTTTCTTCTGGTACTCTCAATTTCCGGGTTAACTCGTCCAAATTCTGACATTCTCTTATAAAGGCAGATAAAGGCATTTCAAAAATTCAATCTGTATTAAGAAAATAATATTATCAAGAAGATTCTTATAACTAGTTTAGGGCAACAACTCCAAGTTAGTCAATGATTTTTGAAATGATTATTAAATCATTAAATTAGAAATGAATACATACGAGTACAAGCACGCCTGTATTCCCGTACAAGTAAGCAGAGGTGTGCAAACACCCACATTTCGCCAATTGGGACCAAAGTCCCATGTAATAGGGGGCGAGCCTAAGCCTATGCATGGTCAAAGATTTCTGGGATATTGTTTTATTCGCAGATGATACCCAGAGAGGTGTCTATTTTTAAAGTAGATAGGAAAAACAGTGAACTGACTCATGTAATATTATCTATGATCTGTAAATGGTTCGCCGCTAATAATCTTCTCCTAAATTAAAAAAAGACGAAATGTTTAAAGCTTTCTTTACCAAATGTTCCTTATGTTGAACCAAACATAAAGCTTGGCCCAGATAAACTCCCTATTGACAATGCGACAGCCTTCCTGGGAATCAATGGATTCCACTTTACAGTGGGATCCACATATGTACATGATCTCTCCGGAAGACTTAGTTCTGCTGCATATGCAGTTCTTAGGATAAGACAGTTAACAGACGCGAAATTCGAACCATATATAAAATGGATCCTAAGGAATCTCTGAGGGATTTTTTGAAATAAATTGATATTTTAGCTTTACCAAGTCATTATATATTTGAAAATATTATATATGTTCTTAAAAAAAATCGTAAATTTAAATAAAACAGTGACAATCACGATTACAGCACTAGGCATCGAGATAAAATAGCGGTGCCAGGTTTTAGATTAGCAAAGACAAATAAAAGGTCCTTCTTAGGTAATTGTGTACGGTTTTATAATAAAGTTCCCAAACATATTACAACGCTCACAGAAGGGAAATTCAAGTTGTATGTGAAAAACATATTGATTAAAAAATCCTTCTACACAGTTTCTGATTACTTGAACGATAAAAATGCCTGGACAATTCCGCCTCTGCCAAGCCATCTCCATGCCTGTCACCTACATAATGTAAACAAATATTGTAATAACTTTATTATATAGTAAGTATGTAACACGTTGTTAAAAGATGTTAATGTTAATGTAAATGTTAATGGTAATTAATGTAAGTGGTCTTTTGTACCGTTTTAATTATTGATAAATAAATAACAGTCTTTCTTATAAACGCTACTTAAATTTTAAGCATTACTTAGCCGCTGATTAGCAAAATTCCTTACTCATAAACGTTACATAACTTTATCCAGTACCTAAGTACTGCTTAAATCAGCTGTCAATTTAAACACCGTGCCACCCTTGTTTAAATTTTAAGTAACAAGATGGCGCCCTTATTCTGGTCAGCTGATTTAGTTACGAATGAGGTTATTGTTGAGTAGGCACACAAAACTATAGACAAACATACTCTGTTAATAAATGTTAAAAAATATATCAAGTAGAAACATACATTGGATGATGAAATAAATATTATGCGTACTTTTCGCGATCTTATTAAAGAGTACACCGCAGCTACAAACCTGACATAAGAATATAAGGACTGTGCCATATCTTCCTATTGGACGTAGGTAATAATATGCAACCTGGGAAATAAATAATGCGCCCAATGAGTGATGTATGGTGTATGTAATGTTATGATATGAGCCAGTAGAGGGTCACGTCTATGCACGTCTGTGAAGATATTGCAATTGTATTGGCTTCCAAAATACATAGAGAAGCTACTACAAGTAAAAAATATAAGAAATATTTAAACATTACAACACTGTTTAGTTATCCATTACTTAGCAACTACATAGCGATGTTTTTATAAGTAAGGGGGTAAATGTTTAAAAGAATGGCCTCGAGTTTCTTATCCGTTTTTCTCGCAGTGGCTCTACACAATTTATTTGCTGAATGTGGCAGTACAATGTAGAATATTTCAATATTAAACATTGTAATTGACCTTCATAAGAGCATCATAGACGCCTAAATAGAATAAATGATTTTGACTATTGCAATTCACCGGGCACAGTTTCAGGGTCATACAAAAAGTGTTGGACGAAACACAAGAACATATTGAAAATGATATGTTTACGCTAACAACATGTAAGACATTATAAAGTTTACTGACCGGTCTCGCCCGCCATGAAGGTGAGCTCGTTGTCCTCGGCCGCCTCGAAGTCGTAGAGAGCTCTCACGCGGCGCGCCTCGACCGGTGCGGGGGCAGGTGCGGGGGGTGCGGGGGCGGGGGCGTCCACTCGCGGGTAGAGGGGGGCGGGGGCGGGGGCAGAGTCGCGCAGCGAGAGGGCGATGGCGCGCGCCAGCTCGTCCTGCTCGCGCGCCTCGGCGGCGGGCGCGGGGGCGGGGGTGGCACCACCACCGGCAGCGGGGAGGGCCGGGGACGAGGCGCGCAGCTTGGCCGCGAGCGACGGGATGAGGTCGAGCGCGGGGTCGTCGCGGAACTCGTTGTCGGCCCACTTGCGCAGCATGGCGAGGAGGCGCGCCTGCACGGGCGGCTGCGCGCGCGCCACGAGGCGGCGGAACTCCTGCTCGAAGTCCCGCGAGGCGACCTCGAGCAGGAAGGCGCGGCCGCAGTTGGCGACGCACGCGTCGAGCAGCGTGGCGGCGTGCACCTGCACGTGCGGGTCGGCGTGCTGCAGGCGGCGCACGCACGCGCGGAGGCACTCCTTGCCGAGGGCGGCGGAGGAGGCCGCGCGGTCGCAGATCTCCATGATCAGCCCCCACTCCTCCGACGTGTTGTTCTCGCTTGTCGCCCGCTCTGCCCACACACCACACACACGCACGTAAGCCGTTTGTTCATGGTGACACCGTTTCTTACCCGGTGCCAGATTTTACATCGGGAATCTTATTTTTTTATTGATATATTTAACTTTGCAACAACGCATGCTCTGCGGATTACATTACAAAATTACAAATTAATACACGTTAGGCTATAGGGGTGGAGGCCGCGGGTTCGAATTCCGCACAGGACTATAATTTTGTATAGAATCTTTTCTCGATTCAATTTTATTCAAATATTTATTTGTTGAAAGTAAGTACAAATAGTTCTTATACATACATATTCATTTTATTAATCTATCTATACAATGCATTAAATAAAAACGTGTATTAAATTATTATATTTTTTAACAAATTATTGGAGTACAAAATGTTATGTCCAAGGCGGGAATTAAACCCGCGTCCTCAGATATTGCGTCGGATGCCTAAGCCTCCTCGGCCACCTAGACACGGCATTTGTAGCCGAAATTTGTTAAATATATTTTCGCTTAGCTTTTTGACTGTCGAGAACTACTATATTTTCTACTTGAGGCTGTTAGCTAGCCCGGCGACCATTCACAAAATGTTCTTCCGCCAAGCGATCAAGCCCAAGCTGGCGGTGAGGATTGGACCGTATGGATTGGTACGTATTTTCTCGATCAATAGTAAAAAGCGAAAGGAGTGCAATTACCTACCTAATATCTATATCAGAATAAGTGTTATCAAGCTGGGCTTGAGTTTTACCGTCTTACTACCATTGCTTTTACCGTCATCTATAAATTGAATAGAGATTACTCTTGTACCTAATCTTTTCAAAACCTCAATAGACATTGCTTGCTTCCCCACTATTGTGACTGACATCAATGGCATTTGAAGGTTATTACAATTTGTCTAAAAATTAAGCCAAATGAGGGTAATCTGGTGTCGTCAAAAGGAGTATCAGTACTAGTGTTCTGTCGCCTGTGACAGTATGGAACCCTTGGTGTCGAAGTCCCAATCAAACTTGGAAAGTTTGGATGTAGTTCAAGGCTAAGTTCCTCCCCTGCCCAAGCAAATTTTGTAAGATCCTGCTAATGCCGCCTTGGATACACATTCTAGGATGGAAGTTACGGTTGTTCTTGACAAGGCCAAGGTCTTTTAGTAGGTGATATAGGGATTTCGCTGGTATACCTCTTGCTCCGACTTCTACAGCATATAAATTAACCATAATAACCGTTTATGGATAATTCATTTGTTAAGTCATAATATTTGTTAGTTTTTATTGTGTGGTCTTTAGGTATGTTCGTTACCCACGGCACAGTAAGTTCTATAAGTACTATGCGTTTTGCAATGTATGTAATGTAATGCGTGGACGCAAATCGCTTTGTGCGGACAGGAGGAATGTCAACCATATACGGATGCCGTGTTTCCGTACGTCATGTTGTCCGGTAGTGGAAAGGAGATGCAGGAATTAAATTATGCAACTCCATCACACACTCTCCGAAATGTATCCTGTAGAACACTGAAGGACTGGTAACTTTGCGACGATGTTCAAGGCTTTGGAGTCTGGTTTTTACCAAAGCATCGCAGCCAATGAGGTGTTTTGCACGTCTTTCAATGGAGTCCAAAGCTTCGAGCTGGTATTTTGCTGAGCCGTCCCAGAGATGGCCGCAGTATTCCATACATGACCGGACTTGTGCTTAGTACAGGTTAAGAAGCTGCCCTGGTGTGAAATACCGCCTTACCTTCCCTAGGACTCCCAACTTCTTCGCAGCTAATTTAGCCCTGGACTCAATGTACGAGCCAAAATTGAGGTCCGATGTTAGGGTAACACCCAACAGCTCAAGGTGGCTCGTCACTGGCAGAGATACATTTCGGAAAGTGGCAGTCAGATGGAACTGACTTCGCTTGGCGGTGAATAGACACGCCTGGATCTTTTTTTTTTTTTTTTTTTTTTTATTTTATTTGGTCCACAAAACTGGATACACTCTTTATGCTCAACGAGAGAAACAAAAACAAAATCATGTGTAGAGCGAGTGTCACCTTCTCGAAGTGGACACAGCATGCAAAATTTTAAAGTACTTTAGTGAGAAACTTAAATTAAATCACACTTAATAAATTTATAAATTAGGATGACTTAGTATATCAGCCTCTCGGGCCCTATCTCAAGAATTCACTAATTCTTGAAGTTTCTTTTTGAAACTAGGTACCGAGAAGTCAAATATGTCCAAGTCCTGACATATGGTATTATATGAATTACAAATGCGATACAGTGATGAATGCTGACCATAGTTTGTGCGAGTTCTAGGTAGGCTGAACGTTTTTCTATTTCGGAGACGGCTACAAGAACGTGGAATAGCTAATTTTATATGTTCCAGCAATAGAGAACTATCGATAAATCCGTTAACTAGTTTGTGTAGAAACATTATATCCGCAATATCTCTTCGCTGTTGGAGCGGAGACATATTGAAATGTGCCAATCTTGAGTCATAACTATCAAGTTTGCGACAGAGATTTTTTGAGTATGAAAGATGGTACAAAAATCTAGATTGAAGTTTTTCCAACCTCTCTATATGTCCTTTGTAGGATGGGTTCCAAACCGGGCTACAGTACTCCAATTGACTACGCACATAGAAGTTGAAAAGCAATTTTGATACGTCTGGATCCCTGAGGAATTTAGTCTGCCTAATTACAAAACCTGACAGACGCGAAGCTTTTTTGGAAATACTGTCAATATGTTCTCTAAAATCTAATTTAGTGTCGACAATAACTCCAAGATCGCGCATAGAGTTCACCTCCTCAAGTGGAATATCATTTATATAATAGATAGCTTTGGTTGGATTTCTTTTTCTGGAAAAATTTAGATAAAAACACTTTGAGGAGTTCAACTCCATGTTATTGCGACCGCACCAGTCATTAATCGTATTCAAGTCACGCTGCAATATTTCAAGGTCTAGGGGAGACTGGATTTCTCGATATATCTTTAAGTCGTCGGCAAACATTTGAAACTTGGAGTTTAAATTGTAGGACAAGTCATTTACAAAGATCAGGAAAAATAAAGGACCCAGATGGGAACCCTGCGGCACGCCTGATGGTACTGATTTCGGTACAGATTTAAAACAGCGAACTTTCACAATTTGCGAGCGATTCTTTAGATAAGACTCGCACCACCGCAGCAGCGACCCGCAAATTCCAGCGTGACCCAGCTTTTGGATCAGTAACTGGTGGTCAACAACATCGAAGGCTTTCGAAAAATCTGTATAAACTGCATGTACCTCATGACCACTTGTGAAAGCCTGTGTAATATCAGTGGTGAAATCAACGAGATTCGATGTGGTTGACCTGCCAGTTAAGAATCCGTGTTGCTGGGGAATAAACAGTGGTTTTACGTGAAAAGAAATTATCTTCTGGACCATGGATTCAAAAAGTCTGCCTATTGCTGAGAGGATTGAGATCGGTCGGAAGTTAGAGATATCACCATAGTCCCCTTTTTTGTGAATCGGGGTTATATGCGCGACTTTCCATTTTGAAGGGAAAGTTCCACACATTAGAGACTTATTAAAAATCAAAAGTAAGGGTTTTGCCAAGTTAGACGAGCAAGACTTTAGAAATGCAGGAGGTATTTCATCAGGACCAGGTCCTTTATTGTGGTCGAGCGATTTAAGAGATGCTAGTACTTGAGATTCTGTAAAGAAACAAGAATTTAGGGATGGGTGATTATTTTGATGTTCACTGTTATTTCTGGGTTGTCTTGAACTAGTGTTTTGTTTAAAGGTTGAGTGAAAATATACAGAAAACAGATCTGCAATTTGCTGACCACCCTGAACATTATTTTCACAAAGAAACATCTCATCCGGTATGTCGCTACTATTTGTTCGAAGTGATTTAACAAAAGACCAGAAATATTTTGGATCCTTTTTGATATATGTTTTAGCTTCTGATTTCATTTTGTTTATACTTGATACCAATAGATCGTCACATCGCTCGAGGAGTAACCGATATGAAAGCTGATCAAGAGGATTGCCATACAACCGAAACTTGCGGTGATACTTTGCCTTCTCCTTCAAGTTAATGATCAAAGATCTGCTAAACCAGAACGGAAACCTATTTTGGCCTTTTCTTCGCATAGGAATATTTTTCGTTATTATAGGTAAAAGAACATCATAGAAGGTATCGACGGTCTCATCTATTGTCTGGTTAGGGCTGAAAACATATTCCCAGTCTATCTCGTCCAATTCATTTCGAATGCTTTGGTAGTCGGCTTTTGAGTAATTTAACATAGGCGCTCTATTGACTTTAGGATATCTTATTGCATTTACTTTGATTTTAACAGAAATACTGAGGACTGGGTGGTGTGTCTCTAGCTCTACAAGCGGTACTGTGCCTTGAGATACAGTGACGAGTTTGGGTGAATTTGTTATGACTAAATCGAGAATTCGTCCGTTTGAGTTTGGTATCATGCACATTTGATGGAGATCACTAAATACAAGTGAGTCACAAAGCAAACTGTCAATGTTATCTGTGGGGGCACTGGGTACCAAAGAACTTGAATTAATATCTGCACTGCGAGTCCATTGGAGATACGGTCTATTGAAGTCGCCAACTAAAAGAAGTATTGCATTTTTTGACATTTTGTTTGTTAAGACACTTGTGACATTATTTAGTAATATGTTTAGAGGATCAAATTTAGCAGGGGAAGGCAGGTATAGCGTACATATGCAAAGTTCTACGGCTGAGCTTCCCTGTCCAAACTTCATCACTACCCAAAGATTTTCTCTAGTGGATTCCCATTTTAGTTTACGTATCGGGTTGTGTTTCTTATGAACAGCTATAAGAACTCCTCCTCCGTCTACTTTTTCGGCGACTGTGGAGTGGCGGTCGCGCCTAAAAACTGAATATCTGCTATCTACAACTTCATGATCAAAAACGGATTAATTTAAATTAGTCTCTGTTAATAGAATAACGTCCACATCTAGTTTTAATACATTTGCCTGAATTTCATGGGTTTTGGTACGAAGACCATTAACATTTTGATACACAACTTTAAGATTACAAAAAGCGTTTTCTTTTTGAATAGAAAACATACAATTTAAGTTATTTTATATAGACTATTAGGAGTACAAATGATTTTTATGTTTATAGGGAATTAAGAAAGTCTACGTTTTTAACTTTTAGGGTTTTGGAGTTGATGTCTTTTCTAATAAAGATTTTGCCACCCCGCACCCAGACGAACTCAAATTTCCTTTCTTTTGCGACTCTACGGGCAACCGCGTGCAGGACTTTGTTTTCAGGAGACAGATGCTCGCAGACGTAGACAGGCTTTTTATCCCCGGGGAGGCCCAGATGAGATGTGTTGAGCTTTTCTTGCTGATGAGCCTTGTTATATGTCTTTACTGCCGCTAGAACCGAGTCGCGCGCAAGAGGGCTCGCAAGCTTTACGACAATCGAGCGAGGCCTGTCGCTTTCCTGGTTCTTCTTCGCCACTCGGTGGTAATTCACCAGCTCGTGGGGTGGCAGATCGCAGCCGACCGTGGTCAACAGTTGGTTCACAACCGTTTTAAGATTTTCAGTTTTGCGCTCAGGCACGCACTGCACCTCCAAATTACAATCGCGCGATTGTTGCTCGACTTGGCTTAGACGGTTCGTTAGTTCAGAAACTACGCCCCGAAGTGAGTCAATCTCCGCGTCCTGTTTTTTAATCTTCTCGACGGAAGATGCCAGCTCTTCTTGAATCTTGTCAAACTTTGATGATATGAAGTTGACACTCTCAGTTAAATCTTGAATCTTGCTCTGGGTGCTCGCGTTTTGGGTCTTGATGTCGCGCCTTATCTCTTGTAGGTATAATTTTATTTCATCCAAATTGGTTGAATTTAGGGATTCAACGCTGGGACTGCAGGCCTCTTCTTGAAGCGGTGTACAGGAGGGGCCGGTCTGCGATGGAGTACCCGAGGGACCAGACAGTGAGGGAGTATTCGAGGGGCCCTCTTGAGAGGGATTGCCACGAGTTTTGCAATCGGGGCACTTCCAAGACGCCTTGTAGGCCTTAGATTCTTTACCGTAGGTCTCTTGACTTACTCCCAGGCAAAGGTAGTGATAAGCTTTTGTGCACTTAGAGCACTGTTTAAGTTCAGTGGGCTTTAAAAACTTATTACACTTAACACAGACAGCCATTTTAATTTTACCCTATTTTGGGGGAAAAATTCTACGCTGGTAATATTATTTATCTGTCAGTATCAAATTTTCAACTGTCAGTTGAATATGACAGATATAAAACTTGAATATTGAGGGTGGTCTCACTTAAAATGTCAAATAGCCCACTAAAAAGATTTCTGTAGGTAGATAAATATAACTTTGTTATCAAGATTTTAGCACTTTAGAGTTAGGACTTAGCTTAGATAACGCCCACGCCGACGAGTCAGAGATGTATCAACACTTATAACACACTTTTATCTAGATATAAACAGTATTTTTATTATTCTTGTGTAAGTTTCTAGGAGTACAATATCTTGGAAGCATTGAAGCTGACCAGATTGGCATCACCCCAATCGGAGACTGCCTGCAAGGTCAAGTTCATACGCTCGACCATGGCCTCTCTAAGAGACTGGATTTGAGCTCCACTAGCTCGTGCATCGGACAAATATCTCTCTACAACAGTGCTGTCATCCGCGTACCCAACAATACCAGGCGTAAGAAGATCGTTGATGTGCAGCAAGAAGAGGGTTGCAGAGTGAACCGACCCCTGAGGTACCCCGGCATTAATTGCCAATTGATCCACTCGTATTGACCTTTCCCTCAGGAAGTCCGTTATCCAGACACATAAGCCAGCGGGTAAGCCGTATGAGGGAAGCTTGCTAGTGAGGCTGTCGTGCCACACCCTGTCAAAGGCCTTCGAAATATCCAGAGAAACGGCAAGCGCCTCTCCGTACCGTTCTATGGCCTCACTACAGATGTGGATGGCATACGCAAGAAGATCCCCAGTAGACCGTTTTCGACGAAATCCGTATTGACGGTCACTGAGGATGTCATTCGCTTCAAGGTATGCCAAGAGCCTGTTGTTGAGTACACTTTCCATACTTTTACAAAGTATGGAAGTCACTGAAATGGGCCTGTAGTTAGTAGGGTCAGCACGACTACCTCTCTTGGCTGTTTGGAGACTGGCACAGGCTGTACGTTGGACAGCTTCCAAGTTTTCGGCACTTGTCCAGGCTTCATCGAGAGGCGAAAGAGGCGCGTCAGCACAGGAGGCAACTCAGGAGCACACACTTTCAGGACTATGGCTGGTGTCCCATCCGGACCACTTGCTTTGTTCACGTCCAGATTCTTCAGCGTTTTACGTACCTAGGTCTGACGAATACGAATTTCCGGCATTGATGCCTCGCATCTAGGTAGACACGGGGGTACTTCGCCAGCAGTATCCAGACGTGAAGATTCCGCAAAAAGAGAAGCAAACAAGTTCGCTTTCTCCTCTGCGGTGTGGGCAAGTGATTCATCTGGTTTCAGCAGTGGTGGCAGGGAGGAGCGGCAGCAATTAGCTTCAACCGACTTTGCCAGTGACCAAAATGCTTTGCTACCAGCAGGGTACGAAGCAAGTTTAGCCCCTATACGGCTTATGTGGTTGAAGCGTGCTCTTCTTAAAGCCTTTTTGCAGGACTTGGCAGCCTTATTGAAGGCTCTCTTCTTATCGCGAATGTCCTTAGATTTTCGGTTTCGAGCATCAGCCCATGCAAAGTATGCTTCATGTTTTTGCGCTTCAGCGCGTCCGCATTCAGCTCCGAACCATGGACCAGCTTGGCCTGACTGTGGTGAATCAGAAAATGGAATAAAGTACTCCATAGCCTGAAGCACCATACTTGTTACTGCATCCGCACAAACCGAGGGATCGCCAGAAGAGAAGCAAACAGGCTGCCAAGGATAAGATGCGAAAAAACAACGCATCTCATCCCAATCTGCTGACTTGTATCGCCATACCCGCCGGTTGCCTTTTTGGCAGAGGTCGGGCGGGGAGTATACCGATACAGATTTCACCAGACAGTGGTCAGAGCTACCTAAAGGTGAAGAAACTGACACCGAGTATCGGTCTCGATCTGTTGTCAGCAGAAGGTCCAAGCAATTGGTTGTATGGCCATCAACGTCAGGAGCCCTTGTAGCGCCTTGAACCAGCTGGGTGAGATTTAACGTCAAGGCTAGCTTATACGTCTCTTTCCCAGCGTGGTCAGTGTTCTGGCGTGGGAACAGCCACTCCTGGTGGTGGGCATTGAAGAATTTTCTCTGATCCTATGTCCACCAAAATCCACAAGACAGAGAAGCTGGAGTCTTCAAGATTTCGGAGACGCCGATAACAAATGTCATCGCGAGCATATACGCATACCCCAGCACGTAGTCTGAATTTATGTTCCAGGACATAGCCAGGGTACGAGAGGTATGCCGCGTCAGCCGGACACGTTATCTGGGTCTCCGTGAGGAATAGAAGGTGCGGTTTTGCGGTCTCGAGGTGGTGGTGGACCGAGTTGATATTGGAGTGCAGGCCTCGAATATTTGAGAGGTGCACTTGGAGCGAGAGGACGTGCATCCGCTGTGGAACCGACTTCTTATTTTTCCTGTTTTTTTTCATTTTAAGAGTGAAAGAAATAAGGTAGGAGGACAGCAGTGGGACGAGACGCTACTTACTGCAGACTCATTGGCACACAACTCCGATACCGTACCATTTGGAGACTAGTCCGGAGACCGCGGGGACGCCCGAGCCCCCTCCCAGAAATGTCCATCGGGTCCTCTCGTCCGTGCGCCAAACGGCATGATGGCGCATTCCGGGATTTTTCGCTAGATGGCGGGGCAGCCTTTCGTGTGTGGCTAGTACACTACTTGGGCCCCCTACTGTCTGCGGTCGGCCAGCGGATAACCGTGCCTCGGATCCCGCTGCTCTTGGAGACTAGTCCCCCAATACGGTTCTTCGTTCTGTACAAACAAACTAGTCATCTCCAGCAGCGCACCTGCCCCGACCTGCCCTCCTTGACGGTTACACCGAATATCGTAAAAACAAGGCAGAGCCGCTTGGCGACACGTCTTTATTCGGTGGGTGGTTCAAACCACGGCCGAACCCTACCACCGGTAAGGAGTCACCACGTTTAGCACCACCCGTGGGTCACGTGTAGGGTCTCGAGGGTATATCCTACGGACGCGGGTGACTTTCAACCCACAAAATCAAAGAATAATATGAATACTTTTACTCAGGTTAATGTTAACTTCGATTAATAATAACTTAGCGACAACACATTATTTTGAAAATTACGAAGTGTATACTTCTTATTGCAGGCGACTGTACAGCAGATAACCATACATAGATTTTGTTATTTTTAATCAGCACAAAACAGAAATAGATCAGGGTAGTAAATTTCTAAAACCAAAAAAAATAATAGTGGGATGAAACCCGTTGAAAATGAAAGAGAATATAACAAAAATAAAAGGAAAAATACACTTCTGGACTCATCTATTGGCCCACCTTGTATTTTCAGTTTCGTTTGGTCCTAGCTAAAATTTTATATTAGGTCGAGCAAAAAGTTTTTATGCAGTTTTGAACCTGGCACATTCACAATTTCATTCAATAGTCTTTTTTTGAATTTCGAACACAGAATTTAAAGAAACAAAAGACAATTTGGAGCCTGTTTGTTGATATCAAACAATCGAATACTAAGAAAACTTGGTTTTATTGGTTTACTTGGATTTAATTTTTGAAAAAGTGATTGATATCTTTGGTTTTGCAACAAACATTACTTATTCTTAACATTAAGGTGAGGTTCTATCAATAATCTATGGATACTTCACCTGAAGTCGCCGCCCAAGCTGTGGCACTTATTCAGGCCGGACACAGCCAAAGAAACGTGAGTGCTCAACTTAATTTAAGTCGATCTGCGGTCCGAAATGTTTATCGGAGGTACCTAGAGACTGGCGGCTTTGTTCGTCGCCAAGGAAGGCCACGATCTCGGGTCACAACTGAAAGTCAGGATCGATTCATCGTGACGACCAGCTTGAGAAATCGTCACCTTACCTCCATTGAGATACAAAACCAACTTCGCGACTTCCACGGAGAATCTGTGAGCGCTCGAACTGTTCGGAGAAGGTTAAAAGAACGCGATATGGTACCACACAAGCCAGCTAATGAGCCCAAACTAACGCGAGCCCACCGAACAGCGCGCCTTCATTTCGCACGCAGTCATTTAAATTGGACACAGCAAGATTGGAGCCGTGTACTCTTTTCTGATGAGTCTAAAATTGTGTTACATGGCAATGATGGAAGGAAGAAGGTCTACCGACGTAAGGGAGAGCGTTTCGCACAATGCTGCTTTGAAGAGAGGGTTGCTTATGGCGGTGGCTCATGGACTGTCTGGGGCGGTATATCCGCGAGCGGCAAAACTCAACTTGAGGTTGTTACAGGACCACGGCTGCCAACATTAAATGCTGAAAGGTACATTCGTGAGTGCTTAGAACCTCACGTGATACGCGGACTATGTGGGCCCAAATTTCCTTTTTATGCATGATAATGCAAGAGCCCATGCGGCCGGCATCGTCAGGGAATATCTTCGGGATGTGAACATCACAGTTATGGACTGGCCAGCCAGAAGCCCAGACATGAACCCTATTGAGCACATGTGGGACGAGCTAAAAAGACGTGTTAGGGCTCGTCAGCCAGTTGCCCAGACGATGCAGGAGTTGAAAACTGCCATAGAAGAGGAATGGGAGATGATCCCTCAAAATTTCTTAGAGCGGTTGATAAACTCTATGCCTAATCGTATGAGAGCTGTGGTAGATGCCCATGGAGGCAACACGCGTTATTAAATTAAACCTTTATTTGATAAAACATGTTTTTTATTCAAAAATCAATTGCCTTTAACAAGGCGCATATCCGACTTGTTAGGCGTAGCTCCATGTCGTATGGTATTCTGAATTCAAATTTAAAACAATACGATCGAAAAAGATGGTAAAATGTGCCAGGTTCAAAACTGCATAAAAACTTTTTGCTCGACCTAATATAAAATTTTAGCTAGGACCAAACGAAACTGAAAATACAAGGTGGGCCAATAGATGAGTCCAGAAGTGTAATTTACGGGCGATTTGAGGTCGGGAAGTGGACGGAGATGAGTTTTTAAGGGTACAAAACGGTTTATCCCGATTTCCGTAATTATTATAAGACCTATGGAAAAAATTATATGACAAAGTTGTAGGTAATAAAAAGAACTACAACTTTGTATTAACTGTAATCATTTGAAATATATGTAGTATGTTTGCTAACACCTACCTCATAATATAACATACTGCACTTAATTTTTTTTCTCTGTAGTGACTAAAATAACATATTTATGTTGATGTAGTATATTAATAAATGTAATAAAACTATTTTTAATCTTAATATTCTTTATTATTCATCGATAATTATATAAAGCATGTGTTTTTATCTTTTCTTTGCATTTTTTGAGAACATTTACCATTGTAATGTATACATTTTTTCACATTATCAGAAAGAAGAGATTTCAACGAAAAATAGCATACCTGAATTTGACGCAAGAATTTTCGGTTTAAAATTAGGGTGATTTTTAGGGTTCCGTACTCAAAAGGTAAAAACGGGACCCTATTACTGAGACTTCGCTGTCCGTCCGTCCGCCTGTCACCAGGCTGTAACTCAAGAAATTTTCACAGATGATGTATTTCTATTGCCGCTATAACAACAAATACTAAAAATAAAATAATATAAATATTTAAGGGGGGCTCCCATACAACAAACTTGATTTTTTAACGGTTCTTGCTCGATACTAATAACGGTGACAGCTAGGCGGTTTAACGATTCACAGAATATTTAGTTTTATGTTCTCTTTAAATATTATTAATTCAAATTAAATTAAATAAATAATTAAGGTAGGGAGCTACAATAAAAGAAGTTTTCGCCGTACCTACCCAGCTCAATCGAACACTGCGAAAAGTGTCTGTAACTTGCAAGATTAGGTTTTGAAGCAGTGATGGCTCAGTGGCATTGGCTATGGACTGCCGCGCCGCAGGTCCATGGTTCGAATCCCGCCGCGGGCTTGAGCTTCACCGCATGGTGGAAGCTTCACCGAATGCTCGCTTGGCTAGCGACCACCCTCAAGTAGAAAATCTGCCGCAAAGCACCTAACGGTGTGTTCCGGCAGCAGTCCTTGAGAGCCAGTGAAATTACAGGCACATGAGACTTAACAACTGCCTCAAAGTGACGGGCGCAGTGCAATTCATGACATGTGATTAAATGCATCTGTTATAGGCAGAGGTACGCTTAACATCAGGTGGGCCTCGAGCTTTTTCCGTCACAATAAAATAAACAGATAATGATACGGTCGCACTTGGACGGTTTTTCGATATTATGTCAAAATAAAGAGAAAAAACTTATATATATATAATACGTATTTTAAATTAAAAAAAAATTGTTTGATTTTGGGACATAAAGGTAAGTTTTCAACAAATTTAGTGAAAAAAAAATAAATGTATAAGATATAAGTAAAAAACCAAAAACTTTGTTATTAGAATTTATATCATAAATTTTGAGGTTAAGGGAAAAAAGTGTTAAACAAAAGTTGTTGATATTTTTATTAGGTACCAACAACTTTGTCATAGATTTTTTTTTCCATAGGACTTGTAGTTTTGCCGGGAATCGAGATAAACCGTTATTCAAATTCAATTGATTTATTTTCGATAATTTTGCGTCTATGGATCCTCATTTAATATGAACCACAGACACAAAATGTGATCAAAATTATCGAAAATAACGAGTTTAGCGTCAAATGGTATACACCCTATATATGATGATAAAAGTGTATACCTATCCTTATTTCAATACTTATTTATGTTAAATCATAAAATAAAATAACAAGTGTTGTACAGCTATTTAATTAAATTTTTTACTATCATTAGAGAATGTTATGTAGCATGAATATAAATAACAGTTTACACTTTTACTTTACTTTAAATCATTAAATACAATATATGTATTTTCTTAATTTTATATACGGTAATCCATATGTACCTTAAAAAAAAAAATTTTGATAAATTTTTTTCGCCTTAAACATTCTCTATGGACTATTATAAGGTCCCTATTAATATGAGTACAAAAGAATATCTTTAACATAGCAAAATCTTTATTTAAACAGCGGCGTTATGGACTAGAAAATATTAGTTCTTCTGAAAGCACATTCAACGTTACTTTAGATCTTGGAAAAAAATTGTTTGGTCTTATGAGTATATAATAAAAATGGAGGACTTCTTGCACTTCCGCAGAAGTATGGCTACAGCTCTTCTAGAAACATATCAGTAAAATCTGCTCGTAAACTAACTTGTGTTTCCAAAACCTATCGTGTTGATTCACAATTTGATGGAAAGGATCACCTTATAAGGTGCAGAGACAATCAGCTTCCGTGCTTTGAATGTCATTAAAAAGCAAATTATTACTGCCCTAATGTAATGTTATTTTGCATGAAATCAAATCAAATCAAATAATTTATTTGCAAGAATACATCAAATTTCACTACGAGCTTTGAAATAAGAAGAGTTTTGTTTGACAAATATGCATAAATCTCTGATATACATGCATGGAAGTAGTAAAATATTATTAAGCCTAAATAAAGGCCTACAGCTGTCCAGATACCATGCTTTATTGATAACTCGGACGCATCTTTTTTGCACTTTGAATGCCTTCTCTGAGTCTACTGAGTTTCCCCACATTATGAGACCATAGTTGAGGGCCGATGAAATGTATCCGTGGTAAGCTGTTAAAGCAGCTTCAGCAGAAACAGTTTGCCTTAGTTTCTTCAGTGCAAAAACGAAGCGATTTAGTTTTTGACATACAGCAGAGACATGATCTTTCCAGTTTAGGTGTATATCTAAAATCAATCCCAAGAATTTGAAACACTGTACCTCATTTACTTTTTGATCTTTAAATGATATGTCAAGATTAAATGGAATGGAATTATATGAAGTAAATTGCATAATATTAGTTTTATTCATGTTTATATTTAAATTATTAATTTCCGTCCAATTAATTACGTCTCCTATAGTTTTACGTATAACTTGTTCAGGAGATTCATTTTTGTCACATTTTATAATAACTGTGGTATCATCAGCAAATAGTATACAATTATGCAAAGTGCAATCCGGAAGGTCATTTATGTACATAAGGAAAAGTAAACATCCCATCCCAAGTCTTGCTTCGAAAGCTTTCATATACTTAAATAAAGTGTTGCAAAAGCAATAATTTATTTTTATTTCAACTGTGGCATCATAGTAGTACATATTGCTAGCGTCCTTTTAAAAGAATCGTGTTTTCCATCGTTTTTTTTTTGTATTTTTCTCGTATGTAATATTGTGCCATTAACATAGTATATCAAATTCGTAAAGATTTCATGAAAACAGTTTGTTCAGGAATAAGTGGGTTAATACAAAATGACTGCAATATTGACTAGGATGTGGGAATGGGCCAATTAGGGCCCATGACCCTAAATAGAAAAATGTTTAAAAACATCCTAAGACCTGTTGTATGGATCTGAACCTTGGCTAATGTGGCAGTTATTAAAATGTTAAGGTAGGATTGTGTGGTCTAAAAAGCATGGATATTAATGTATGAAGTTTAACAGACAAAAATAACAAAAATAAAAAAAATAAAACATAGAATAACAAAATATGGGCATGTCATGAGGGGTTTCTATAACTATGAGTATATAATTAAGAGGTTATTGAACAGGAATGTTGATAGCCATGGGAGCAGAGGCAGTTTGAATAAATTATAGATGCTGCTTAAAATTGATATAATACGGGACATGAAAGGTGCACATACTAAGATGTGCCATCAGTCATAGAAAAGAATTGAATCAGTAATTGTTGTGCTGATATGATCTAGGCATAAAAACAAGAATAATTATTACGGTCAATTCTATTAGTCATTTTAATCTGTATCACACTGGAATAAACAGTCTACTTTCTGTTATAGGTACTTGCAAGCGAAGAGGTTTTTAATGTTATTTAGATGTATGCAAGTATCATAAAAAATCACTTAAAAGCAACAATAGGTAATATAAACATGGGACTATATGGTTGCCATTACAGTACCTTACTTCTTCCTACATTTGTCCTAGTCCTTTACACTATAAACCATAATAATCTACTTTATAAAAACCCAATCATGTTCTCCATATCAGCACAATATGCAGAAGTTTGTTATTGCTTTAACATATGTTGCCGTACTGAAAGTGATGTTGTACTTCATAAACTGGAATTTTGGCAGAATTATAACACCATATGTATACTGGTTATTATGAGCATATGGATTTTCACAAAGTGAAATTCAAGATTCAATTACTTAAATTTCATAATTAAGTAAATGTTTCGTGATTAAACAACTTTAAACAGTTTAAATTGCGTATATTTATCATTATTTTTGTCCCGACGTTTCAAACACTTTGCAGTGATCGTGGTCACGGGGTGAAATATTCGCGATTTAAACCGTTGAAAGTTGTTTAATTACTATGTGTAATAATCGCGAAAACCTAAGACAACATTAATGTAAATGTTTACTTTAAAACAATAACTTCTTTACAACAAAGCATTGTTGGAAGATTATCATCGAGTTTGTTTTCACGTGGGGGGGGGGGGGGGGGGGGTGATGTCTGATTGATGGATAGGATCGAGCATTGCATCCTCCAGGCGAACACCAACCACTGCAAAGCAGCCCAGGACCTGCTGGTGCAGTCCCAATAACTTTCCCTGGTCTTCGCACTAATCACATACAGTGTAACAACACAACATTGTCATTTATTGCGGAGAATACATAATTAGTCAATGAGCTCTGTGCAAGTAGGTATTAGTTATGTAGTTATTTTAAATGTAGATTATGGTATGAATCATATGTGTACAAGTCGGACGCCTTACAAAGATAAGGATAGGAACAAAGAAAGATTAGATATTAGTATCAGATGAAGAAAACCATCTTCCCCAACTATGAATAGGCCTATTTTATTACTATGTGTAAATTCATATATTATGTGTGTTGACAAAGTAGGTAATTACTTACCGACATCTTGGTCGAACGAGGAGGAATTACTAAATATGCCCATCATCGGCTTTTACTACTGACACATCACAACACAGTTTATCGAATCTAAAACTACGTGAGTTGCGTGATTAATTTATTTAGCGAATTTCGCAATATACAAATAGATTCCACAGACAGAAACAACAGGAACAAACAAACTATATAATATATATATTTATTTTTTTATGGCAATTGTTTAGGACATTTTTGCCAATGTCACGTCAGATTTTATCGTCGTTCGTATTAAGCCATAGGGTATGTTCCATTAGACGCTAAGAACGTTATTTTTTTTTTTTTTTTTTTTCGTTTGCTCCCTATGTCGGGATATGGTCTCGCACGTCTTGTGCATTTGCCAGTGTCACGTTTTAAATCCTCGTTAGTTTTACTAGATGACTTTGGTTTTTGTTATGTTAAGTTGATATAAAAACGGGGAAACCTTAAGAAATCTAAAAATGGGAGGAAAAAAGACGGATCACGGGAAATTTGGAACAGGTAATCGGATCAGGAAAGTATAACATGGAAAAGGAATAAAAGAGGAGAATAGAGAAAGGAATAACTAATACCTTTATATGTACCTATCATAAGATAAAACTACCTACTAATATATTCATTTTTAAATTTTAGTCATAATACATACAAAGATAAGTGATACATATTTATATACAATGTATATTTACATATTTACAGTTTAATATTATTAGTAATGATATATTCAGAAATTGCCTTATATACATCTGGGTCAGAACATTGAAGAATACAAACAATACTGGTTGGAAACGGAATTTTAAGAACAGCCAAAGCCTCAAGCATTGCAGTTTGGTCATGTTGGGGGCAAGAGAGCATAATGTGATTTAAATCTCCCACATCCTCCCCGCATGCACAGGTAGGAGAATCAACAATATGAAGCTTTGCAAGATGAGCTGGACTGCAAACATGGCCCAGCCGCATTCTTATTATTATTGACGTCACTTTCTTGCGTAACTTCAAACAGTTGAACCATGGTTTATTCATTATATTTGGTTGTATTTGAAAATAGTGCTTTCCCTTACGTTGAGCACTGTTGGCCCAATTTCTGTTCCATGATTCCTTGAGAAAAACTTTTGGTAAAGATGTTAAATCATGGGAATAGTTTACAAATGGAAAAATGTCTCCAGATGTAACAGCTTCATTTGCTATGCGATCAGCATTTTCATTACCTCTAATGCCGCAATGACTTGGGATCCAAGCAAACGAAACTGAATAACCTAAGAGAGTACATTGATATAATTTTGATCTGGCTTCAATAATTATAGGGATATGTGATTGAGGTTTAAATGGAAACTTAGCTAAAGCTTGAAGAGCACTTAGGGAGTCCGAGAATATTACAGTTTTAAATAGTTTCATAAGTAGAATATATTCCAATGCTTTTAGAATTCCAAAACATTCGCCAGTGAAAGCAGATGTTTCAGGGGGGAATTTAATTTTTTGCACAATATTATACTGCGGGTGATAAACTCCCACACCAACACAATCAGCAGATGTGTGTTTGGATGCATCACTATAAAGGTGGTGCCATCCATTCCATCTTTCTTGAACTATTGAATTGAAGTGAATATTAGCATTGGGATCATCTCTATCAATACCAATGTTGTAGATAATTACAGGATCCTGTGATAGACATTCATACCTAACATTATAAATGGGAAGTTTGTCAATGCTGTGAGTAGGCGCTTTTAAGTCCATGAATTTATGCCTGCTATTAATAAGACAGGGTGTAGTTTTATGTGACCAATAACTGGAATGTGATGTGATATGTTGAGATAATTGTTGTAACTTGAAAAATATAGGATGTCTAGAGAATCTAAGTGAACGGAAAATAAATTTATCGGAAAGATACTGGCGCCGTAAATAAAATGGAGGATCAATGCATTCCACTTGGAGTGCATTTATTGGACTAGACTTCATTGCTCCAGTGATGATTCTCAAAGCTTTGGATTGAATAGCATCTAACTTCCTTATTCCAGCAATGCTACATGGTTCTAACAAAAATGAGCCATAATCAATGACACTTCTTATTAGAGCAATGTAGACAATTCTCAAAGAAGAGGGATGTGCTCCCCACCAAACACCCGAGAGACATCTTAAAATGTTAAGAAGGCGTTCACATTTTGTTGCGACATAATCACAATGTGGAAGAAATGTAAGTTTAGAATCTAAAACCAAACCTAAAAACTTAACTTGATTTTGAACTGGAATTGGTTGCCCATTACAGAGAATATTAACAGGTGGAGCGGTGCGTTGCCTAGTAAAAACTACCACATTACTTTTAGAAACGGAAAGTTCTAGACCATTATTCTTCATCCAAGTGTTTAGATTGTTTAAAGCTGATGACACATTGGAACTAGAATTATTTATATTGCGATCTGAACAATAGAGAAGGAGATCATCTGCATATTGAAGAATTTTAACTGGGCTTTTAATTGTCAATTCAAGGTCATAAGTGTAAATGTTATAAAGTATCGGACTAAGAACTGAACCTTGTGGTAAGCCTTTCCATAAAAATCTAATTTCATTTGAATTATCCAATTTCACAGATCTACCGTAAAGCATATTAAGTATAAAGTTACAAATAATAGGAGGAACATGTAACAGTTGCAGTTTTTCTTTAAGTATTGGCAAAAGTACACTGTCATATGCGGAATTAATATCTAAGAACAGTGCAACAATGGATTCATTATTTGTAAAAGCCAGTCGAATATCCGTTACAAAAATGCTCAAACTGTCCAAAGTACTTCTACCTCTACGGAAACCATACTGGGAGTCTGCAAGCAAACCACGACTTTCTATAAACCAATCAAGACGATTTTTCACAAGATGTTCTGCGATTTTGGCAATGACTGAAGAAAGTGCAATAGGACGGTATGATGTTACAGATGTTGGTGGTTTATTTGGCTTTAATATTGGTATAACTATTTGAGACTTCCAAGATTGGGGAACGTTACCAGACATGATTATGCCATTAATCATATTAAGGTAATATAAAAGAGTGTTGTCACTTAAATTACACAAAAATGAATATGGAATACCGTCTTCACCAGGCGCAGAGTCACGAAGCTTAGAAAACACTCCTTTAATCTCCGTCAATGTAAAGGGGGAAGAAATATCTGATTGAATCAAAGGAAGTTGTTGGGGAATTGGAATTAGTATTGTATGTGGTGAAGGAGCAACTGAAGGTGGTGCAAGATAGTCTAAATATGAGCTAGCCATAGAAGTTGGAAGTGGAGGTTGGTTAGTATTAGACATACCTGCTTTGAATCTTCTGATGTAAATCCATACAGTAGAAGGGTGTGACCTAGGCGAAATTGAATGACAAAATCTTTTAAATGCCGAAAACTTTTTTTCTCTTAAAAAATTTTTTGTATCTGAAATGATTTTAGTAAGGACATCAAAGTTTTCTTGGCTCATATAGTTATTATAATTTATTTCTGCCTGTTTACGTTTTTGAACTTCTATTGTACATTCATTGTCCCACCAGGGAGGTGAGGGTATCAAATTGGAAGCAGAATTTTTACGGGGGAAAACTTGGTCCGCAGCTGACAAAATAGCTTTTGCAAGTGCTTCAGAACATATATCACTGTTACCTGCAGATATTTCCGGAAGATCTTTAAAGTAACATTCCACACAAGATTTGAATTTATCCCAATCATTTTCCTGGATTCTATATTTAAGACGAGGTTGCCGAATCAGAATCGGATCTAAAGATTTTTCTATGGAAGAGATAATGATAGGAAAGTGGTCACTACCATATGTGGATGGGAGTGTATACCACGTTAACTGAGAGGCTAAATTAGGAGTGCATATAGATAGATCTACAGCACTAATATTTTCATTAGGGCTAGTGCGACGAGTTGGGGAACCAGTGTTTAATAAACATAGGTTATGTATGTCAATTATTTCTAACAAATCTTTACCATGGCTACTGGATATGGAACTACCCCAAGATTGGTGTTGGGAATTAAAATCCCCTAAAATTATATAGGGCCTGGGAAGTGAATGCAACATTGAGTTAAGTTCATCAAATATAGCAGTAGAAGGCTCAGGAATATAAACAGAAACATAACAGGTACCATTGACTAAGGCGGCGACAACAGAATACTCATTACTATGTTGGGGAAGACAAATTTGTGTATAAGAAAGAGAATGTTTAATAAGTATGGCTACACCGCCATACCCATCTTGTCTGTCCTCTCTGAGACATGAGTATCCCCCAATTTTAAATATAAAACTGGGTTTTAACCATGTCTCAGAGAGGACGAAGACATTTGGTTTAAATTTATTTATAAGATATATAAGATCGTTTTTCTTACTGTTTATGCTGCGGCAGTTCCACTGAACTACCTGGACTTGATCCATATTGGACCGATAAATTTGTAATAGCTGCAATTAATGGGGCAACGTTGGACGGTTCAATATTTTGGGACTGAGAAAGTAAATTAATTAAAGCAATAATAATATCAGCAACAGATTGTTTTTCTGTTGCACTAGAAGAAATATTATTTTTCAGTGCACACCCATTGGAGGGTGTTGGTGCATCATACTCTTTGGTTAGCTCATTATGAGCATGTTGGTCATAACCCTTAGAAAATTTAGGAAGTGAGTGGGGTTTCTTAAAAACAGTTTTTTTGTATGATTGTGAGGTGCTAGTATTATTAGTGGGTTGTGAACTGATAGGGATAGAGTACTTTTGTGGTTGTTGCTTAGTAGTAATATCTGCAAAAGATTTTGAAATAGGAGGATATAGTTTACAAGCCTCAAAATAGGATAAACAACTTTCAGCCATTGATAACTTAATCTGTTTCTGACGGACAAATTCTGGACACGATTTACTATTTGCAAAATGTGAGCCTTCACATAAACAGCATGTTGCATTGTCTTCTTCAGTATTGCAAGTACTCCCAGGATGATCTTGGCCGCATTTGAAGCAACGGGGTTTGGACCTGCACTGACTCTTGGTATGACCGAAGCGGCAGCATAGGTAACACTGTATTGTGGGGTAGGTATACAATTCTACTTGTAGTGCATTGTAGCACATAAAAATACGCTTGGGTAAAATCTGACCATCAAAAGTAAGAACCATTGTTTGAGATGGTTTCCATGTTGTCTCACCATTGATTGTAACTTTATAGTTAAGTCGTCGAGCTTTTAAAATCTTTCCACACCCTATGGGAACATTAATGTTTTCAATTACTTCTTCAGGGGTCCACTCACTAGGCACTCCGCGAACTAAACCCATGCGAGTTACAGTAAATGAAGGTATGAAGGCTTTTAGGTTGTGTGAAGAAAGGCTATTGTGTGTAAGGAATGAGTTTGCATTTAAATGGTGTGAAAATGAGATGGTGATTCTATTCCGTCCAATACGTTTTAAAGTCCCGTTCATAATGTTTTGAATATTATATTGCTTCAAAAATTTACCAAAAGCTATGGGGTGGAGTACTGTTCCATCATTGGGGGCAGATTGTTCCTTTTGGATGTGTACAACATAAGGGGCACTATCAGAAGGTTCATATAAAGTTCTAGCAACCGGGGTCGGACGTGGAGGGTTGGTATCAGCGGGTACAATTGGTTCCGAATTTAATTTCTCCATAAGAGGCTCATTTTCAGCGCAATGACAATCGGTAGATTTCAATTCAGAATTATGTTTTCTCCTGCGTTTGTTACAATGCTTGCAAACTTTATGTAGGCGACTACGCTTAATGGCTCGTACACTATGCGATCCATCCGTCTCCATACCAGATTCAGATGCAATGGTTACATTACATCCGACGGAGGGAATTGTTCCCCCAGGGTCTGGGGGATCATTCATCGTCGACGAAAATAAGTTTTAAAAGACTTACCAGAAAATTATATACACAAATATACAAAATCTGTACAATATGTAACTTAACTAACTACAAAGTACTACTTAACTGATCACCAAAACCATAAAATAATAAAATTGAAATTTTCAAATGAAAAAACACAACCGTTCAAAAGAAAGTTTCCCGCGCTTTTTTTTTAAAAGAACGTTATTTTCGATAATTTTGATCACATCTGCGTCTATGGTTATGATCACGTAATCGTTTGTAACTGTCATCTCCGTTCCATTTTTGGATAAGAACGCTAAGAATGCCAATAAAATTTGCCACTTCTGTCACTTTTGACATTAGACGTAGCGTTTAAGGCGAAAATAACGCCAAGACCAATGTGGAAAACTTTTTGGGAGTGTGATCGTTTTTAGCGTTTTTAGCGAATCTCACTCAAATGGTACGCACCCATACAATTTTCAAACCAACTTCTGCCTGGATAAATTGTCTATGGCTGGTTTTTAGTTTCTTATGTATCGTTCGGAAATGTTATCTACTTTTTAACGGTAAGTTACGGCTTTATTTTATTGCATGTTTAGTTACGATAATAATTCTCGAAATTATCATTTTCTTTTAGTTATAGTGATTAACTCAGTTTTTAATATATCTTTGATTTACATCATAGAATAGAACAAGGTTAACATTATATTTTTTGTAAAACTGCTAGCACGTAGTAAAGTTTACATGGTAATGAAAACTTTGTTTTGGCATTATTTTAGTAATAATTGTGGTTTCTTTGTATTCTGAAGTCGTGCATACAAAAGTATAATGTCGTGTTTAAAAAAATTATTATATAAAATCTAAAGTACCTCCTAGGTATTCAAATGAATAAGTTTATTAAAATAAATATTACATTTTTTTTTTAGTTCAGTGAATGAAAGTTCTCGTCTCCGTCGTCACGTAACGTTTAGGCAGTTGGAAGCATTGTGGGAATTTTTGAATTCCCATAGGGACGTGGCGACTGTTGAAGAAGGTTTTTCTCTTAATCTTTGCTTTTTATAATACTTTATTTTACCCTGTCATTCCTACTATGTCAATATGAATGTTTCAAACATGTAATACGTTTTATTATTTTCGATCCATAAAATTCCTCTCAACATGGTAGCAGAGCGTTTAATTATATTGGAAACGATTGACTAACGTATCAAGTAAGGTTTAAATAAATAATTTGCAAAAATAGTTACCACATTTTTCAAGAAAAATCTAACGAAGGCCTATCAAAATGTCGACTTCGTCTACGAGTTGCAAAATTGATATCGGTCGTTTAGAAGGTGAAGAAAATTGGTCTACATGGCGCTGCAAGGTACTGTTGCTTTTAAGGGGTACTCCCGGCGGGTTGGATGCTATAAATGGAAATCTTATAGAACCTATAAAACCAGCTACTACAGCAAGTGCAGACATTAAAGCAAATTATGAAAAAACCTTAGAAGCATATCATAAGATAGATAGTACGGCGATGCTTATTTTGATGGCTAATATGTCTGATGCCACTTTACAAAAAGGTCATGAGATTCTCAACAGCCAAACAGGTTTGGGATGAATTGCACACTTTGTTCAATGGAATATCTGAAGACAAAAGCTATTCACTATGCTACAGTTTCTTTGACTATAAAAAAGATCCCTCACATGACATGTCAATGCATATATCCAAACTGAAAAATATATGGCATGAATTGAAAATGGAACTTCAAAGAGGTGAAACCAAATATGATCTTCCAGAGTTATTACTAATCTGCAAGATTTTGGAAACTTTACCCGACGAGAAGTACTTCTCTTTCAAGTCTAGTTGGATGCTAATGTCAAGGAAAGATCGAAATATAGACAATCTGACAGCACAAGTATGTGCTTACGAACGTTCACTTTTGACCAAAGAAGGTACTACTGAAGCACAAGCTCTAGTTGTGCAAAACAAGTTTATGCATAAGAAAAAGTGTGGATATTGCGGACTATATGGACACAAAGTTAAAAAATGTCGTAAGTGGTTATCAGACGGGAAACCTCCTAAAACACCTGGCCCACCGACAAGTCAAGCTGAAAATACAAATCTGACCCTCTCATTAATGGAAGTTGTTACAAATGAAGTCGTTAATATTATTGAAGAAGATCTTGACAGTTGGTTTGTTGACAATGGTGCTACAAGTCATGTCACCAGTCGAAACGACATATTTTCCAGCTTTCAACATTTCAGCAATAATCAAACAGTAACAACTGCAAATGGCTCCACAATTCAAGCTATTGGCAAAGGTACAGTTGATTTGATAGCAGACGTTCGCGGTCAGACACACAACATTAGACTGTGTGACGTATGGTATGTTCCAGAAATAAAGAAAAACTTATTTTCCGTACTTGCTGCGCAAGATAAACTTGAGAAGAGTGTCTTTACATCTGAAAGAGAAATTTGTCAATTGATAGTTGATGGAAAAATTAATTTAATTGGCACAAGAGTCAAGAATGGAGGCCTATATAAACTAAAGGTAAAGACAATTATAAATTCAACTCCTGAATTGAACTCACTGTCAACGAAAAATATTTTACAACTCTATCATGAAAGATTTGCTCACCAGCATAAAAGACATGTGAAGCAATTGATTGAAAAGGAACTTGGTATAAAAGTCAAACTCGATTCTGAATTATGTACAGGATGTGTTTATGGTAAAACACATAGATATAAATTTGGAACCAGAGATCGAGCTAAAGCACCAGGAGAAATCATTCACACTGATGTATGTGGTCCGTTCCCTAATTCATTTCAAAAGTTTCGTTATTTTGTTTTATTTAAAGACGATTTCAGTAAGTATCGTCATGTTTATTTCATCAAACACAAGTCTGAAGTGAAGGATAAACTTGTGGAAATGATAAACGAAACAAAGACTACTGGTCATATTATAAAGACTATTCTCAGCGATAATGGAGGAGAATTCCAAAATGAAGCTGTAAAGAAAATCTTAAATAATCATGGCATCCAACACCGTTTGACAATGCCGTATACGCCGGAACAGAACGGGTGTAGTGAGAGAGACAACAGAACTTTGGTAGAAGCTGCTCGTACTATGATGCACGCTCACGAAGAACTTCCACTCTCCTGTTGGTCTGAGCTTGTCAACACGGCTGCTTATGTTCTGAATAGAACTGGACCGACTTCTATAGAAGGAAAATCGCCATTTGAGTTATGGTTTTCAAAGAAACCATCAATCAAACATTTGAGAATCATTGGTAGTGAATGTTATGCTCATGTTCCAAAAGTAAAGAGAACGAAAATGTCCAGAAAAGCTCAAAAATGTATTCTCATTGGTTATGATGGTGATGACGGCTATCGGTTACTAAGCATCAACAATAAATCGGATCCAACACTGATAAGGTCAAGAGACGTAATATTCAACGAGTCAGTCATCAGATCTATTGGATTGGAGTCAGATGTCTCTGAAACAGAAAAACAAAGTCCAATGGTTGACATGGAGGTTCTTTTTCCTAAAACTACAGAAAATCATCCAATGTTAGATGCAAGGGAGGATATTTTACAAGACGCAACTATTTCAGATGTGCCTCAAACATTAAATGATGGTGCGAGTTTTGAAGAAACAATTCCCAATTTGCCTACAATATCGGATGAACTTAGTCGAAATGAAGAAGATTCTAATGAGTCCTATATTACACCTGAATTATCAGAAGTTGATTCAGATGAAGACGATGAACAAGGAAATTCTACAATAAATCTAAGAGATAGATCGACATTGCGACCACCACAACGATTTGAAGATTTTATTATGTCTACTTTTGTTAGTGATTTTGATGAACCCAAATCATACAAAGAAGCAATAAACAGTCCTCAGAAAGCGGAATGGTCAAAAGCAATGGAAAGCGAACTAAAATCTCTACGAGAGAATAAAACTTGGATTTTGGTGGATAAACCAAAAGACAGAAAACTGATTTCTTGTAAGTGGGTGTTCAAAGTTAAAACCCATGCTGATGGAAGTCTTGACAAACATAAGGCGAGATTAGTAGTAAGAGGTTATACACAAAAGAAAGGAGTTGATTATAGTGATACATTTAGCCCTGTTGCTAGAATGGCCACAATAAGATCGATTCTTAGTATCGCTGCAAATGAAGGGTTAACCCTCAGACAGTTTGATGTAGCAACTGCATTTTTGAATGGTTCAGTAGATGAAGATATCTACATGAATCAGCCAGAAGGATACAGTGATGGTACGACTAAAGTATGTAAGTTGAAGAGAAGTTTATATGGTCTTAAACAAGCTCCAAGATGTTGGAACAAATGTATTGTTGATTATTTGAAAGTTTTAGGATTCAAACAATGTGACACAGATCCATGTTTGTTCATTAGAAACCGACTTAACAACAAGATAATTCTTGGACTCTATGTTGATGACGGATTAATTGCTTCAACGAACCCAAAGGAATCTGAAACGTTTTTGGCAGAATTGAAACGGAAGTTCAAGATAACCACAAAACCAGCTTCTTACTTTCTAGGTTTGGAAATCTTCAACAACAACAACGATGGTTCCATCAAAGTCTCTCAAAAACATTATGCTAAAAGACTACTGAAACGCTTTGGTATGAGTGATTGTAAACCCGTTAGTACGCCAATCATCAAAGAAGCACAACCATGCTCAGTAAAAGAGGATGATGTTAAATTTCCCTACCGTGAAGCCGTTGGTGCGCTAGCTTATTTAATGACAGGTACTAGACCGGACATATCATACGCTATTAGTGTCGTATCCAGGAAACTTACAAATCCCTCTTTAGAAGATGTTAACAAGGTTAAACGCATACTTCGTTACATTCAGGGAACCCTAGATACAGCAATTGTATACAAAAAAGGATACAAAACTGGAATCTTGGAATGTTTTAGTGATTCTGATCATGGTGGAGATTTCGATACAGGACGCTATACTTCTGGAATCTTATGCGTGTATGCAGGAGGAGTAATCTCTTGGGCAAGTCGTAAACAGACTTCTGTAGCTATCTCAAGCACCGAAGCAGAACTTGTTGCAGCTAGTGAAGCAGCTCGTGAGATTGTTTGGCTGAAGAGACTTTTCAATGAAATTACTACTTTGATAGAAGTCCCTACTTTACAAGTTGATAATGATGCTGCTATAAAGCTTGCACAAAACCCAGAGCTACATCGTCGCACAAAGCACATTTCTATTAGACATTTTTATGTAAGGGAATTAGTTACTGAAAAAGAACTTCAAGTTAAGTATGTTCCCACAGAATACCAGTGTGCTGATATTTTGACTAAGCCTGTGCATAAACCCAGACTGGATCTAATTTCAGGAATGGTGGGAATTATACGATAAAGATTATCGAAAAAGGGAGGATGTTGAAGAAGGTTTTTCTCTTAATCTTTGCTTTTTATAATACTTTATTTTACCCTGTCATTCCTACTATGTCAGTATGAATGTTTCAAACATGTAATACGTTTTATTATTTTCGATCCATAAAATTCCTCTCAACAGCGACAGGGTACAATAAGTCGGCCCAAGCCCGGGATCACTCGAAGCGAATGTGGCAATCTGTCGCAGAAGCATCGAACTCCCAGGGAGAAGGTGCTTGGAAGGATTGGAAAGGATGGTCCAACGTAAGTGTCATGATTTGAATGTAATAAGTAATATTTGTATGATATTATAGTATTTTTTTATCAATCTGCAGTATTGGGTCGACTATAAGGCGAAACTTAAAAAAAAAGTTGCAGCAGCACGGCTATCTCAACGCAGTACTGGAGGTGGACCTTCAGATATTCCTCCAATGAACGAAATAGACAAAAAGTTCATAAGCCTTCTTGGAGAGAACTTTGGAGCTGGATTACCAAATATATACAAGTTGATCCATTTCCAAATGTTAGTATTTTCAAAAGTATACTATATATTTATAATTGGTATATAAGAAGCATATAATTTTGGAATCATTTAACTGAATTTAATATATTCAATGTACCTGCCATATAACATTTATTGATTTCTTCAAAAATGTTAATGTGTTTACCTACATATTGTGTGTAAACATTGAAGCTGTTTATGGAAATATGTAGTGACATAACTCATAATTTTTAGTTACCATCACAGAGCTATGCTAGTACTGCTATGGAATTGCCCCCTCCTGACAGTGCACCTCTTAGCATAGATCTTTATCTACATGAAGCACCACAACCCATTATAGTTGAAGAACTACAGCCCCAAGAGGAATTCCCTTCCGTAGCAGCAGTTGCTCAGGGTGAAGTAGCAGAAGCTCCTCGCTCTATGCGTCGGCGACAGCCTCGACAGAGACACATTAGTCAGGAGGAAGCACGGCGTACAATTGTTGAGCTCGGGAAATCTTGACTAAAACTAGAGGAAAAGCAAACTGAGGCAATTCAAAAGCAAACGGAAATTTTGCAACAGATGGTTCACACATTGAATAAAATAGCTGATAAGTAAGTAAATATTAACACAACATTTTACCCAAAACTAGATTTTTTTCGTGGTTAGCTTTACATTTTACTTATACATATAATATAGATAAGACAAAAAATACAATAGTTGTTAGAATATGTTAAATTTATTATAATACAATAATGTATAAAAATCTCAATGTTCAATTAAATTATAATTACTAAGTTAACAATACATATGAATTATATTATTTTCAGTATCAAGTTACTAGAATATATGGCTTATATTAAGAAACTGAACCATGCACACCAATTTGATATCACTCTGCATATGCATTATCAGCTCCACAACAAGAAGTCTATTCCAGACATAATATATAAAATACGTCTAAAGTAAAATTACTTTATAAAATGTATATAGTAAAATTAGTGTGAATAAAAAATCCATTTGTACATCATGAAACTAGCAGCGGAACTGATGTGAAAATATTAAAAATATAATGTATCAAATAACAACTTATTACTAATCAGTGACCATATTATATAAATTAAATGTTATTTTTTAATTTGTAGGATTATGGGCCAACCACAGTCGGGAAACGAGGGTGCGCCTGGCAGCTAGGCCTTCATTTAATCTCTATTTCTGCTTGATGGTTGCGATTGGTTGTCAGGAACACTATGGAGCTGCATGCTAGCTTCTTGGATAGTTTCTTCCTGGGTAAGTGCCGGTACTGGTATATTTGCCTGGTTGGTCATGTTGTGCAGCACTACACAAGCATTTACAATTGAAGCCGCTACTTCAGGTGAATAATGAAGTACTCGATGGACAAGTAAGCAACGCAACCGAGCTTTGAGAAGTCCAATGGTTTGTTCGATGACATTCCTCGTTTTCACATGTACTGAAGTATAGTGTGCCTCTTGGGTACCTGGAGTTGTGTCTGTGATCGGAGTCAACATATATTTTCTCAAAGCGTAACCGGAATCACCTGCAATTTAAATTACACATATTAAACTAATAACTAAAACCATAATTATAATTTCCTGTTTTCCCAATACTATAATCATTTCTTTACTGTACAAGCTAACCTCTAGCCTATGCCAGTGCGGTGGATTATAGTCTAAACTCTTCTCAGTAAGAAGCCCCATTTCCCAGCAGGATTAGGAAGTAACATAATGTTCTGTATTAGTAAATTAGGAATTTAAATGGATGAATAAAGTGTAGGTTATAATTATATTATAACCATTTTATTCAGCAGGATGTTAACACTTATGAAAATGCATACACACCAAGTAACCAAACTGTCTCATTTCTGCTAAGCTCCTCCATATGTTGCTTCAGTGGATGGTTTGCCCAAATAAAGGAGTCATGAGTGGCTCCACCATAGCTGGCATCGACGCTTATTATGTCCATGTCTGCATTACAAATCTAAAATATTTTATTCAGATTATTTACACATTATGGAGAAGAAAATATTAATAATAACAAATATTTTAAAAGTATTTTAAGAAAACCTTTAATTCATTATTTAATAAAACACTTAAAAAATCTTTATAAAAATGATATATATCTAGTGACAATTCCGCCTAATTTCCTATTAAGCCGACGTGACGTCACAAACGCCACGCAGCCAAACCGGAAGAGTGTTCGACGCGTTTCGCTTCTAAACGAAGCATCCTCAGGAGGTCTTGACTCTACGAGCGCACGATCGAGACTAAACGGCCGGCGGTTAAACACGCCTTTATATAGGGACGATCATGAATCACGGCTCTTTGTTGTAGCTTACAATTGAAAAGATATACGTTTTTAAAGTGACAATTACATAAAAATGGTTTGTGAATTGTTTAAGTATTATTTTTAAGGTATATATGGCATGAGTCGTGTTTGTAAACATGTGAAATATTGAATAATATAGTAAACAACATTAAAAAACTAGTTCTTAACTTAATATTATGCACAGAACGGCGGCTTGCACGATGAGTCAGTCACAGGACCAGTTTGCAGCTTTTCGGGACACGTAGGGATGACACGGTGAGTGGCTTGACTGGCAGGGTGACGTCATCACTGGTTGCTGGTTCGGCGGGTAGCTTGGCTCGGCAAGTTGGCGGCTTCCACGTTGAACCAGTCACAGGACCAGTTTGCAGCTTCTTGAGGCACGTGGGGATGACACGGTGAGTGGCTTGACTCGCAGAGTGATGTCATCACTGGTTGCTAGCTCGGCTCGGCACGTTATGAAAAAATAATAACTGAAAATTACAAAAACATATTTAACTAGTTTGTGGCGGCAAATTATCACTAAAAATACGTAACAGTGGGGATGAAACCAAATGAGTCTGTTCATTCAGCAGTGAAACGCCTACACTATGTTTTAATATTACTAACTGTTCCAATACATACAATCTAAACCCCTTATCACAACAATGTAAGATTTTAAATGTATTACTATCAAGAAGTTGATGACCGCTTTCAATCAAATGTTTTGCAAAGTGAGACTGATGTTCGGGATGGTCGTTCCTAAACGCGGATTTATGTTCTTTATATCTGATATCAAAATTACGGCCAGTTTGACCAATATAAACGCTATTACATTCGTCACAGGTAAGTTTGTACCTAAACACCAGATTTTTTATTGTTTTCCACTCGATCTTTACCGTTACATAAATGACGTAGATTTTGATTTGTACGAAAAGCTACATGGACGTTATCTTTCTTTAATATATTGGAAATTTTTTGAGTAATTGGCCCTATATACGTTAAGCTACCTACGTACTTGATATTTCTATCAGAAGGGCAAGAATAGAGAAGTGACCTAGCCCTATTACGTTGTTTGGTGTGAATTAATCGATCAACTAATTGTTTATTGTAGCCGTTGGAAATAGCTATTTGGTATATTATGTTAAGCTCTTTATTATAATTGTCTTGTGACATTTATAATAAAGAGCTTAGAAGCGTTAGGTTTTTTTTTATTTTTTGTAGCCGTCCTCCTCCACAATATGTCTCCCCCGATATTTTTCGGGGACCTTTTTTAGGTTTCACTTTTGTTTCAATAAAATTTTACTATATAGACTTCAAACTAAGTCTACTTGTTATAAAAAAAATATAATAATAGTACTCTTACATAAATTTATTTAATATATCATACCATACAAGGTAAGTCATAATTGATACGTATACAGAAGGTAAACAATATAGTCGTTAAATGTTTGTTATTTCTACTTTGGTAACTGACCTTGGTGATTGTTTTTTTTTTTTTTTTTTTTTTTTTTTTCCATTTTTTTGTTACTCGTACATACAACATTAAATTAATTTAGCTATTTTAAACAGCATATGTGCAATCATCATAGTTCTTGAGAACTATGTGTTGCACATAATTTTTACAGATTTTATGTCGATAGCACACGATGATACTCAGTATCACCGTGTCCTATTCCTATTAATAACATCCTGTGTCACCTTCGTACAGAAGGCGAACAGGTGCGGCCTGGAATCTTTTCCGGCCATCATCTCACACAGTGAGGCTTCGGTTAACTTTATATTCGTTACAGATTCCAGGTCGCACCTGTCCGCACCGTATTTGGGGCATTCGAGCAGCAGATGGATGATTGTCTCGTCTTTGCTGGAGTCACAGATACATGAGGGGCTGTCCTTACACTTGAACCTATTCAAATAAGCAGAGAACCCCCCATGCCCGGTCAGCACCTGTGTCAAAATTGGAGTAAGTCTATTTTCTTTTAATATCTTATATGCCTCAGTAACATTGGGAAGAAAAGTCTTTGTTACTTCCGCTGTTGTTCCCGCCTTATATCTGAGGCTCCAAGAATTAACAGTGGCTTCTCGTATTTGATTTTTGAGAAACGAAATTGGGCATTTGTCGTAGTGAGCCGAACACTTGGTATAGAGAGCAGCCTGCTTTGCCAGCTCATCCGCCCTTTCATTGCCGGGAAGTCCAGCATGTGCCTTCACCCAATACAGCTTTACGTCACACCCCTTAGTTTTCAGACTTGCAAGATTGCGTCTTATTGCGAAACCCAAGGGTGGAAGGTTTCCGGGCTTTGAATCATTTCCAAAGCAGATCTCGAGTCGCTCAGCACAGCCACCGCGTCTTGCTTCTCTTTCAGCAGTAGTTCTGTAGCTTGGTACATTGCGTAGAGCTCAGCTTGGAAGACTGTGCAGAACGACTCGAGTCTCATCTTTTTTGTTTTTATTTCCCGCCCATTTCTCCAGTACGTATATGCTGCGCCGACTTTACCCTCTATCTTGCTCCCGTCTGTGTAAATCTGGGTGGACGGGATATCAAATTGTTCAAGGGTGTCGGGCAGCATATCGTTGAGACAGGAGAAAACAACCTCCTGCTCGTGGGCCGGATGCTGAGCTTTAAGGTAGCAGACACTTTTCTCGATTTGCCATTTGTCATGAGGCAGTAACGATGGTTTTCCTCTCTTCGCTTCGTAAAGCTGGGCTGCTTCCTGTATACGAAGGTCCAAAGGAAGCAGTCCCGCCAACACCAGCGCTGCGTTGAGAGACACCGTACGATAGCTTCTGCAGATTTTTTGTGCAAACCTGCGTTGGATGGTGTTTAGTTGCTTCTGCACCATGATTTTCTTCGCTGCCGATGCCCATACGCTCGAGGCGTACATAACTATAGGCTCTATTACGGCCACGTATATTATTCTGATGATGTCCGGGTTCAGCCCCCATTCGATTTTTGCCGCCATTGCGAGCCGCTTGTATATGTCTGCGGCCTTACGACAGACATTTTGCACGTGTTTATTGAAGGTGAGTTTGTTGTCTATCGTAAGGCCGAGCAGCTTAATTTCTTCGACGACAGGTATGTCAAGCCGGGTGTGCATGATTGGGGTATCAAATTTAAGCTTTTTGGTAACGACCATGGCTTTTGTTTTATGTGGCGCAAATTTGAGCTTATTTTTGACACCCCAATCGCGCACATATGCAAGAGTCTGGTTGACCTTTTCCTGAATTTTGAGGGCTGAGTGCCCGGAAAACATCAGAACAACATCGTCGGCAAAAGCCTGCGTGTACACTCCTTGAGCAGCCAAGTCATTGAGGAGTGGATCCAGCAGCAGATTCCAAAATGTTGGTCCCCCTATTGAACCTTGGACACAGCCTTTGTTGGTGTTCTTGCCATATGTTTTTCCGGCGTAGGTGACAACTACCCGTCTACCTTCAAAGTAGCTATCCACGAGTCGTCTCAGGTTCAGGGGGCATTTCAGTTTGATCTGCTGGGATTTGATGGCTGGCCACCATGCACTATCAAACGCACCTTCGATGTCAAGTGACACGATGACCACCATCTTCTTGCTCCTCAAGTTGGTCTGGATCTGTTCCATGAGGTCGTACAGCGCATCCTCTGTGCTATGTTGGGGGACAAAGCCGTACTGTCTGGGATTGGTCTTCGGTAGAATATACCATCTGAGTCTTCTTACCATCATTTTTTCTAAGACCTTTCCCAGAACTGACAATAGCCCAATCGGTCGGTACGACTTTGCCTGGCTGTAGTCGCTTTTCCCGGGTTTCCGAAGCACTACCACAGCCGCCTCCTTCCAGGGTGATGGAAAGCAAGACAGTGACAAGCACTTAATGAGGATCTCCAGGAAGACTTCTTTCGCAGCTAATATAGCTCTCAGGCATATATCCGCCGTGAATCCATCTGGTCCTGGAGATTTCTTGGGGTTGAGGCCACTTATTGTCCAATTTAGTTCAGCCACAGTGAACTGTGGGTCGTTGGTATCGTCAGACGTTGAGTCGCATAGCGTTTCCGCTAGTCGTCTAATCCCTTCGTGGATCTTAAGATCCTCGAGGTTATTGTCGTCCGGGAAGAACGTTTTAGCTAGCAACTCAACTGACTTTTCCGCAGATAGAGTGGCTCCATTTTCCTCCAAGAGTTGATCTTCACGTCTCTCTGTCTTGCTTCTGATCACCCTGTAAATGCTGTCCCACATGCTTTCTTTTTCTTGTTTGGTGCAATGCGCTTTCCAACTATCAGTTTGAGCTTTACTGGCTTCATATTCGTATGTGCTTTTATGTTCCAGGTATTCCTTTACCACGTGCTTGCGTCTTCGGGGAGCGGCGCCTTTAATCCTTCGTCTCATCGTGATTACAACACCCTTCAAGCGTTCCAGTTCATCGGTCCACCAAGGTAAGTACTCCTTTTTGTTATTAGGTCTTAGTAGGGGAATAGTGTTTCTACATGCCAAGTATTTTGGCTATGTTTTCTGCTGTAACTTTATTCCCCTCCAGAGCATTTTTGAGTTCCTCGGTGAACCGACTCCAGTCGGCTTTTCGGGTGTTGTAAACACGAGTAGACTTTGGCTTCCTCACTTCCAGAGGCCTATCCAGTTCGAGATGGAATGCTATCGCGTTGTGATCGGAGCTTGTGACAGACTTATCTACTCTCCAGTCCCTGATATATCGCAGCATGTTTGGAGAGCAGACAGTTACATCGACACAGCTCGTAAAGACGCGGTCACCTCGGACTGTGTCAAATGTAGGGTCAGCTCCGTGATTAAGGATATGCATATCCATCTCGTCCAGGAAGCCCCTGTAGAGTTCGCCTCTGTCGTTCTCGCATATACTACCCCACCACGTACTCCACGCGTTGATGTCACCCCCTATGAGGATTTTGTCCATTCGCACTGTTTCCATGAGCAGTTTGAGTCTGTCCAGGTACGGTTCAAGCGGCAGGCTGTCCTCGAAATAGACCGAGACCAATCCGATGGAACATTTTGCCGTTTTCACGCAAGTCATCACTATGTTCTCAGTGATCATGGTCTGGTCATATAGGACTTCGATGTTGTCATCGAATACTACAATGGCTGCTTTTACCGGTTTGGTCCTGTTCCGCTCACATTGTAGTATTCGAGTGCCTGTGTACCGCTTGAGTTCCCCCTCAGAACCTGTATAGGGCTCTTGGACGAGTGCGAAGCTAATATCCCTTTTTCGGGCTTCTAGAAATAGCTCCTGGGTCGCCAGTTTCTTCCTTTGCAGGTTTGCCTGCAACATTTTATACAGCTTTGGTGCGTCCGTGGTTCTTTGAGTGCCCTTGTCTTAACAGTACGCAACACTCGATCTAGCTATTGCGTCCCATCGCTTGCGTACTGGGCACTCCCCATCGAACGCGTTGTGGCCGGTCTCAAAGTATTTGGCCAACCTGCAGTTGCGGCATGTTGGAGTCTCCCCCGCCATGTATGCCGGGCAATCCGCTCGGTGATGTGGGCCGGCGCAGAAGCTGCATAGGTCTGCTGGCTCCTTGCATAGCCTGCGCCCGTGCCCGTATCCCAAACATCTAGTGCACTGTACGAGTGGAGACTGATCCTGCACTACAACATATTGCAGGTCGATATGAACCCGCTTGGCTGTTGTTAGTTTTTGCCACAACGTCGGGGACACCTGCAGCACCACATGGTTTTCATGCGAATTTCTTGCTCTACGTCTATACCTCACTATGGCCCTAAAGTCATTTTCTGCCAGGTCACCCAGAAGACCTGCATTCTGGGACCTGAGTGATGACACTATTTCATCATCTTTATTATAAGATAGGAGGTTTTTAAGTATTATAAGCGGGTCTTTGTTTTTCGCCTCCTCAACTTTTAAATTTTTATTTTTTTCGGCGATTTTTTCCGACAATCTGGTCGCTTCGTTTTTTGTACTACAACTAATGACGACTTTTTGGTTTTTAATTTTTCGCACCCTGGTTACTTGGAGACCGTTTGTCTTGGCGTCCAATGCTTCCCGGACCTTACCTAGAACTTCCTCACTCGTGTCTTTTTCAATGTCTGAAGATACTATGATGGAGTGCTTTGTGCTGAGTTTCGCTGGACTACTCGTGTTGGTCGGTCTGCAAAGAACTTCCGCATACGTGGGCACAGATTCCTGCAGAGAGGAGACTTTTCTAGCCGTCTCTTCTGAAGTCTTGCGCATCTCTTGCATTTCGCTCAGAAGCTTTTCCATGTTACTAGCCGTGTTTGCTCTTTTCAGGTCATCAGCTCGGTGCTTCTCTAGCGTCTCCTTCAGTATTCCTAGCTTTTCACTGTGTTCTTTGAGAAGTGTCATATGCTGGTCTATTTTGTTTCCAAGTTCCTGGTCCTTTTGATTTTGCTTCTCATTATCAATCTCATGCTTGGAGTCGGAATCTTGTAGGTGTCTGTTACTCTGTCCCTTTACCGAGTCCGTCTCCTTCACCAGTTGATAGAGACGGTCAATGGCTTCCGTAACTCCAGCTTTGATGTCTGTCTTTAAGTTCCTAGAGTTCGTCAGGTGGGCCTTAGCTTTACAAACCCACGATCTCGCTTCTGACACCCGGTCAGAGCACTTTGAAGCCGTTTTCTTGGGTGGGCTCCGCACTGCCTCCGTCGACAATCTACGTATTGCCAGTGGTTTGGGCTTTGGAACTCCAACCGTTTGGGTCTTTTTGGGAGATGGAGGGATGGTGCTAGCCTCCGGTTGTCCAGACTCCCATTCCCCAATACTTTTACGGACGTTTTTCGACTGTTCCGAGGGTCCTGCCTCATTGTCGGACTCTATAACGACTAACTCCGGGTCAGTCTGATTTTTTGCTGGCGTTCTGAAGCCGAACATGTTGTAGGTCACCTTTATATTAAGTTTACTATAAATAAATATTAGAACAAACACAGACCGTGCTTGTGTCACTATTATTTTTTCACAAAAGTGAAGTCAAGTAACTAAGAACGACGTGTAAAGGCGTCTATTAAAAGATTTGTACATAAAATTTCACCAAAGTGAGTGTCAGAGATGCTTGATAAACATCAAGCAAACAAGTCTACTTCAATTATAAAACAAAATAAAAGATTAAAAATTAAAAATATTTTTGTTATATAAAAATAGCTATATGGGTCCCTAGTTGAGTCACGTCACTCTAAAAAATTTTTAATCAATATAAACAGAGTCCCTAAGCTTGCGCCTATCTGGAAAAATTATAAAAAGTAACAATAGTTACAAAAACTTTTTTGTCATATATTTAATTGTTCACCTCCTTAATGTCGGCAAACACAAAAGGGTGGGTGGAAATTTCCAAAATTTGAAAATTGTCGTCGCTTTTTGGGGTTTTTGGCGCTGCGGGCGGGTGCGCGGGGTGCGTACGAGCTCCGCAAGCGAATTTGCACTCCAAAAAAGTGACAAACGGGTGAAAATTTACGAAGTTATGCCTAAAATTTGAAGATTTTCACTAAGATTTTGAGGAAAAACGCTATTATTTCTAAACTATAATACTAATAAATTTTATTTTTTGCAGGTTGTGTAGGGGGGACGGAGCTGCGTCTTGGATGGTATCACACACCCAGTCGGACTGTAGGGGACTCTAATGGAAATGTTTACAAGTTGAAATTTTGATATTTTCTGTCAGATTCTACTAAAATACCTATAAAATTTTCCCTATTAAATATTAATCGTTTTTAACTATTTCGTTGTGTTCGGGACGTGAATCCGCTTCTATAGAGGTATGACACACCTATATTGGGGAAAGTTTAGAAGAAGATATATCTTCTGGGTTAGGTTAGGTTAGGTTAGGTTTTTTTTTTTTTTTTTTTTTTTTTTCCTGTCCGGGCGCTTGTAGGCCCGGCCCGCGAGCTATGGTCCCCTAATATGGTCAGGGTCTTTATTTATCCTTATTCTAGTTTTACAATTTGTCTTAACTTTATTACATATTATCTCAGTTTGCACTTAGTTTTAGCGACAAAACTTACATTACTTATTTTTAGGTTACAAGGTAGTTTCTTAATGCTTTTTTACTTACATGTATTATTTTTATCTAGTTTTACAGTTTTATTTATCTTTAGTATATTCATATGCCGTTTATATATACATACCATATATATGACATCGTTTACTTATCTATCTATTATACTTTTAAGTTACTAGGTAGTGTCTTAATACATTTCTCTTATATATATAACTTTATGTCTAGTTTTACAGTTTTATTTATCTTTAATATATACAAATGCTGTTTATATATACATACCATATATATAACATCATTTACTTATCTATCTATTGTTTTGTTCTTAGCTATAACTTTACTGCCTATACTTATACAATATTCGATAAAGTTATCGCTATGTGTCTTATCTACTATTAAATCTTTTACAGTGTTACTATTTAGTATACCAATTTTTTGTTCTACCTCGTATCTTTCTCGACCGTATATTGGACATTCTAGTAGGACATGTTCTATAGTTTCTAATTGACCGGGTTCACAAGGGCATGATGGGTCCTCCTTACACTTAAATCGGTTTAAGTATGCAGAGAACCCACCATGCCCTGTTAATACTTGGGTAAGGACTCCCGTTGGCTCTATCTTCCTAACTGCTCTGTATGCCAGTACCGCATCCGGGAAAAACAATTTTGTACCTTGCGCAGTTTCACCGGATTTATATCTCTGATTCCATTTGTCAAGCGAGTTCAGACGGATTTGTCGCTTGACAAATGAAATAGGACACTTATCGTAGTCAGGCTTCTTTTTCGAGTATAGTGCGGCTTCTTTCGCCAACTGATCGGCGCGCTCGTTACCCTCGAGTCCGGCGTGTGCTTTGATCCAGAACAGCGATACTCTCTTACACTGCTGTGTTATGGCTCTGATGTTTTTACGGGTTTCTACCGCCAGGGGGTGGAGGGAGTGATTGTTGACGACTGTCTCTAGTGATGACCTGGAGTCGCTATATACGCCGAAGGTGGTCTTTGAGCTTTTAAGTATCTCCCTGGTGGCTTCGCATATGGCAAGTAGTTCGGCCTGGTATACAGTGCAATAGGACGGCAGCTTCAATTTTCGGTTTTTGGTCTCGGCCTCATCTCTCCAAAGAGATAATGAGGCTCCGACTTTACCGTCAATTTTGCTGCCGTCCGTGTATATTCTGATGTCTTGGTTGGTGTGTGCATCTACTTGTTCTTGATTCACCAGGTCGATGAACTCCAAGGCCACATGCTCCGCCGGATGGGGTTTGTTTACGTACAGTTCCATGCACTCCACCTCCCTGTCTCCTAGCACTGGCTGGGCGACCCCTCTCTTTGCCTCGTACAATGCGGCTGCTTCTTGTACTCTGAGGTCGAGAGGTAGTATTCCAGCCAGTACCAGTGCCGAGTTCAGGGAGACGGTGCGATACGCTTTGCACAGTTTCTGAGCAAATCCTCGCTGTACCGTATTAAGATGTTTCTGCACGCAAAGTTTGTAGGTTGCAGATGCCCATACACCTGCGGCGTACATAATCACCGGTTCTACTACTGCTATGTAGATAACTCGGATTATTTCCGGATGGAGACCCCAGCTGATCCTGGCCGTTCTAGCGAGTTGTTTATAAAATCCTAGGGCCTTCCTACAGACGTTGCTTACATGGTTGTTAAAAGTAAGCTTGTTGTCTATAGTTAGCCCCAGGACTTTTATTTCCTTCGCCATGCCAATGTCGATCCCGCCCATGTTCAGGAGTGGGGTATCAAATTTTAGCTTGTTTGTTAGCAGCATCGCGTTCGTTTTATGCGGAGCAAACTTTAATTTATTTTTGATTCCCCACTCCCGGACATAGGCGAGAGCGGCATTTGCACGACGCTGAACGTCTGTTGCTGTGTCTCCATCAAACAGGAGAACCACGTCATCCGCAAAAGCCTGGCAGTAGTCACCCCTTTTTTCCAGTTCCTTGAGCAACGGATCAAGGAGCAAATTCCAAAGGATCGGACCCCCAATCGATCCCTGGACGCATCCCTTATCCGTCGCCCTAAGCACTTCTTCGCCTGCGTATCTGAGCCGCACCGTTCTGTTCTGGAGGTAACTGTCCACTAATCTTCTGAGGTTTATTGGGCACCTCTCCTCTGCCAAACGGACTCTGATCGCTGGCCACCATGCACTGTCGAAGGCTCCCTCTATGTCCAGTGATATCATTGTAATTATTTTCTTCTGTCTCAGCTTTTCGCGTATAGTTTGTACCAGGACATAGAGGGAGTCTTCCGTGCTCTTTTGGGGCATAAATCCGAATTGTCGAGGGCTCAGTTTTGGGAGAATGTGCCATTTTAACCTATTAACAAGCATTTTTTCAAGGATCTTACCCATCACTGGCAGTAATCCTATCGGTCTGTAGGATTTGGGCTCTGTATATCTTTCTTTTCCCGGTTTCCTCAGAGCCAGCACCGTTGCTTCCTTCCATATGGTAGGGAAGTAGCTCAGTTCTAAGCATTTATTTGCCAGTGATAGGTAGATCTCTGGGTTGTTGTTTATTGCTTGTTCACAGATGTCGGTGGTCAACCCATCAGATCCAGGTGCTTTCTTGGGATTGAAGCTGTTTACCATTGTTTTTAGCTCTTCCGGAGTAAACGGTGGGTCATGCTGTTCATCATGACCCGGCTCGTTTACTTTTTCAGCTTCAGCCCTAACACTCTTATGGTATGCGCTATCCTCATCCTCCTTATCTTTTGGGTAAAAGGTTTCCGCCAGCAGTCTGGCTGACTCTTTTTGGTCAAGTGTTTGTCCATTTTTAACAAGTGGTTGCTCCTCTTTCCTCTTTTCTGTCCTTTTCATTACACGATAGACTCCTTCCCACAATCCTTCCTTTTCCTGCTTCCCACAAAAACCCTTCCAACTTTCTATTTGTGTTTTTATGGCTTCTAGCTCATATGTTTCTTTTGCTTGCAGGTACTCCTGGATGACCTTCTCTCTACGCACCGGCGCTGCACATCGGATCCTACGTCGTTTGGTGAGGACTTCCTGCTTCAGCTTGACGAGCTCTTCAGTCCACCATGGAAAGGTAAGTGTACTGTTGTTTTTCTTAGTTCTTATACTCTCATTGCATGCCTGAATTATTATATGTATGTATGCTTCTATTGTCTCTTCTAAATGTGTTTTGGTGTTAATTTTCAGTATTTCTATTTGATTTATTTGATTTTCTACCAGCAACTGGGCCATTTTCTCATGAAATTGGACCCAGTTTGCTTTTTTAGTGTTATATTTACGTGTTGTGCGGCTTATATTAATACCTTTCGCTTTGGTGAGTCGTACATTAAATATAAGGGTATTATGGTCTGAGCTCGTCATGCCTTCATCCACTCTCCAATCTTCAATTAGGTCGAGTATATCCGATGTGCAGGCCGTGACATCTACGAAGCTGGAATAGGTCTTGTTTCCCCTTACTGTATCGAAGGTCGGAGTGTTTCCTTCGTTGAGCACCTGCAAGCCCATATCTTCTAATGCACCAGCCATATCTTCTCCGCGGTCATCAACTCTAGGACTTCCCCACCATGTGCTCTTTGCATTGGTATCTCCACCCACTATTAGCATTCGACCAAATTTTTGCTCTATTTGCTTTAATTGCTGCAGGTATGGCTGTATGGGTTTGGGATCGGGTTCGAAGTAAAAGGATACTACAGTAATCTCCCATGCACTCGTCCTCAATTTGACCACTACGATGTTGGTTGTGGTATGTTCCGGACATTGTATAACATCCATTTCATTATTGAAGACTGCAATGGCCGCTTTTGTTGTTCCATTACTCTGCTCAGCACATTGGAAGATTCTGACTCCATTGTAGTCACGCATTCTACCCGTTCCCCCCACATATGGCTCCTGCAGCAGTGCAAATGCAATCTTCTTTTTGGTGGCCTCCAGCAAGAGTTCTTTAGTTGCTAGCTCTTTGCGTTGAAGGTTTGCCTGTGCCACTATATATGGGTACTTTCCATTCGATGCCGATAATACCACTGGGACACCCTTAGCAATAAGCTATGGTGGATCTGGCTAGTGCCTCCCATTTCCTTCTGATCGGACATTCCTGGCTAAAGGCGTTGTGGTCGACCTTCTCCATTTTAGCTAAAACACAGTTAATACACGAGGGGGCCGCGTCTGCGAGATATTCCGCACATTGTGACCTCATGTGGGGGCCTCCGCAATGGCTACACTTCTCCAGCGTTTCTTTACAGAAACGCCGGCCGTGTCCGTAGCCGAGGCACATTGAGCACTGGACCAGTGGCGACTGGTCTGTCACTCTTATTCGCTGTAGGTCAATGTGGACGGTCTCCGCCTCGACTAACCGTTGCCACAACTTGGGGGAGACCCTCATAACGACGTGGCTTGTGTGCGGGTTTCTTGTCCGCTTCTTGTAGGCCACTTGTATCTTGTCCTCTTCTTTTCCTAGGTCTTTGAAGATCGTCTGGTTTTGGTTCTTCAAGGCTCGCAGTACTTCCTCATCATTGTTGTACTGTAGTACGTCCTTGAAGATCACCAGGGGATCTTTATTTTTTATTAATTCCACGTTTAGTTCTCCTGCCTGTTTTAGCCTGTCTTGGACCTTTTTCCTTTCTTCTTCCTATCTACATCCGACTATTACCTTCCTATCCTTTGCTTTTCTAATTTTCTCAATCATCACTCCTCCTTCTTTGGCATTGACTGCTTTTCTTATTTTATTTAAAACTTCTTCTCCTGTTTCGGTCTCGTCCTTTGCAGTGACGACTACGGAGTGTAGCGCCGTGTGTTCAGGGAGCTGCCTCCTGGGTTGTCCAGCCGCCGCACTCGCGTAGGTCTTCCTGTCTATTGTCTCTTTCAGTTGCTCCATCTTTTCATTGTTTTCTTTGAGCAGTTTAATATGCTCGTCTAGCTTTCGCGTAAGTACGCTATCCTTTCCTTCTTCCTCTTTCCTTGTTTCAACTTCCTTTACTCTTTCTTTTTCAGCTACGTCATTTCTTGAGCTTTTAACGGCGTCCGCCTCTTTCACCAGCTGGAAAAGACGGTCAATTGCCTGGATGACATCAGCTTTGATATCCGTCTTCAAATTTCTGGAATTTCCCAGGGTGATTTTGGCTTTGTTCACGCACACTCTTGCTTCTGCTATTCTGTCCGAGCTTTTCACCTTTTCTAGTCTGGGTGGACTCCCTGCCTTCTCCATCGAGGCTCTAGTTGCTCCTACAGGTTTCGGTTTTCGGGCGTCCACCACGGATGCCTTCTTGGGAGGAGTGGTTTTAAGCTGAGTGTCTGGTTGCCCGGACTCCCACTCTCCGATACTTCTTCTCACACTTTTAGTGTGTGAAGGTCCAGCTATTTCTGCTGAAGTTTCAACTGTCATTTTTTGGGGGTCCGCGTTTGTGGAATTCGTCGATTTCGTGGGTGTCCGGATTCCAAACATGTTAGGGGACGTCGCGGTTTGTACACAATAACACGTAAATTTGTAAAAGTTGTAAAAGGTGTTTCAGTCAATAAAATGTAAATAAATGGAAATAATTGTAAATAAATGTAAATGTAAACTTATTTAAGAGCGTGTAAAGCGCTCTGTCCTTTGCAGAAAAATTGCCGTCCAATTTGAGGTCTTGGTTTGAAAGATACGAAGTATTTGGTATACCTAGGAGCAATTGTGTTTGCGGAAAATTTAGGGTAGGGGGGGTGAGGGGGGTAGGGGTGTACACGCGTAAAGGGTCTTATAAGCTATGCAATGAAACAAGAAAACCTTATATTTATTACACAATTAAAATAAAAAAAAAAAATTTAGGGGGGGGGGGGGGGTAGGTGCGTTGGGGTAAGGGGAGGGGGAAGCTGTAAGAGTGGGATACACAGATAGCTCCTTGTCAACAATATTTATAAATTTCCTTATAATAACCAAGATACATTCATACAAAAAATTTTATAACGGTCAGAGACTAAGTCACTTAAAACTTTGGAAAAAGTGGGGAAAGGTAAGAATGGGGGGGAGTTAGGCACATCAAAAGCTACACAACTTGATCAATCAAATCCGCAGTCAATTTTGTTCTAAAACGTACCGTTTCGGAGATATTTAGGAAACCAATCTTTTTGCGGTCGAATATATATTTTTGATCCGAAAATATAGTTTATTTCTCGAAAACTATAGTTCTGAAAAATCCCAAAACAAGCACTGTCTATTGGCACTAACTACAAGTAACTTTGTGTATGTTAATTTTAATTTGTTACGAGCAAAATTTTTGTATTATTGAATTTTTTAATTTTTAATTTTAAGTTTCAGAAACCGCAAAAAATTTGGTTTTCCGGATTTTTCACTGAGAATGTCCAGAATACAGTTTTAGGGTGAATCTACCAGTTTTAATTTAGAAACTATGTCAAAAACCTATTTTTAAGAATTAATTTACAATTTGAAATTTTGAGGGGGGGCAAAAAGTTAAGGGGGGGGATTTGTCTATATCACAACTATGGATGTTACTAGAATATATACCATAGTATATATTCCAGGTCTGCTTAAAATTAGCCTAAAACGCACCGTTTCCGAGATATCAGGGATTTTACTTTACGTGCAGTTGGTAATTTTGATCTATAATTTTTAACTCGGAGACGGATTGTTCAAAAAATCCAAATTTAATTAACTAACTAGAACTAGCCTATACCCACGTGCCCTCAAATTTTGGACACGTGTTGTCGCTGAAATTTTGATTTTATTATTCTATATCTGTCACATTGAACTGCATAAAAACTTATATGGTGAAATTTAGGGTCTAAAACTTAACTTTTCAAAATTCCAAAGGTGCCTCCGGGGTCCCTGGGATGTCCTCTTCACAATTCCGTTGACTTCTTCAACCTAACCCCACGGGGTCACGTACCACGTGGCCACGTGGTTTTTGTTTTTTTGGTGATATTTCCGCGCTGGTGCGCGGAAAAAATCCAGACTTTTCGCAGAATTGTGGGGCCTCAGGAGGCCCAACTGGTGACACTTTAAAATATATATGTCGTCGGTCTCCTTTGAGCAGCGTTTCACTTTTAAGGTGTGAACTTTTGGTGATTTTCACTTTTATCACTATAACTTTTTGGAAATCACTTTTTTCGAAAAAACACTTTCACAGCCGTGTGCGCCTCGTGAATGCGCAACTTTTGATATATAGCACTGCACTGTACGATGAAATTTTACTATTTTTTGTGATTTTTGACTGCGGAGCGACTTTGATTTTATGCGTTCTCGGCCACGGTTCGGGCCAGACTGGTTAGGTTAGGTTAGGTTTTTTTTTTTTTTTTTTTTTTTAGCCGTCCTCCTCCTCAATTTGTCTCCCCCGAAATTTTGCGGGGACCTTTTTTAGGTTTGACTTTAGTTTCAATAAAATTTTACTATATAGACTTCAAACTAAGTCTACTTGTTATAAAAAATATACAATAATAGTACTCTTACATAAATTTATTTTATATATCATACCATACAAGGTAAGTCATAATTGATACGTATACAGAAGGTATACAATATAGTAGTTAAATGTTTCTTATTTCTACTTTGGAAACTGACCTTGGTGATTGTATAATTTTTTTTTTTTTTTTTTTTTTTTTTTTTTTCTGTTTTTTGTTACTCGTACTTACAACATGAATTTAATTTAGCAATTTTTAACAGCATATGTGCAATCATCATAGTTCTTGAGAACTATGTGTTGCACATAATTTTTACAGAATTTATGTTGATAGCACACGATGATACTCAGTATCACCGTGTCCTATTCCTATTTATAACATCCTGTGCCACCTTCGTACAGAAGGCGAACAGGTACGGCCTGGAATCTTTTCCGGCCATCATCTCACACAGTGAGGCTTCGGTTAACTTTATATTTGTTACAGATTCCAGGTCGCACCTGTCCGCACCGTATTTGGGGCATTCGAGCAGCAGATGGATAATTGTCTCGTCTTTGCTGGGGTCACAGATGCATGAGGGGCTGTCCTTACACTTGAACCTATTCAAGTAAGCAGAGAACCCCCCATGCCCGGTCAGCACCTGTGTCAAAATTGGAGTAAGTCTGTTTTCTTTTAATATTTTATATGCCTCAGTAACATTGGGAAGAAAAGTCTTTGTTACTTCCGCTGTTGTTCCCGCCTTATATCTGAGGCTCCAAGAATTAACAGTGGCTTCTCGTATTTGATTTTTTAGAAACGAAATTGGGCATTTGTCGTAATGAGCCGAACATTTGGTATAGAGAGCAGCCTGCTTTGCCAGCTCATCCGCCCTTTCATTGCCGGGAAGTCCAGCATGTGCCTTCACCCAATACAGCTTTACGTCACACCCCTTGGTTTTCAGACTGGCAAGATTGCGTCTTATTGCGAAGCCCAAGGGGTGGAAGGTTTCCGGGCTTTGAATCATTTCCAAAGCAGATCTCGAGTCGCTCAGCACAGCCACCGCGTCTTGCTTCTCCTTCAGCAGTAGTTCTGTAGCTTGGTACATTGCGTAGAGCTCAGCTTGGAAGACTGTGCAGAACGACTCGAGTCTCATCTTTTTCGTTTTTATTTCTCCCCCATTTCTCCAGTACGTATATGCTGCGCCGACTTTACCCTCTATCTTGCTCCCGTCTGTGTAAATCTGGGTGGACGGGATATCATGTTGTTCCAGGGTGTCGGGCAGCATATCGTTGAGACAGGAGAAAACAACCTCCTGCTCGTGGGCCGGATGCTGAGCTTTAAGGTAGCAGACTCTTTTCTCGATTTGCCATTTGTCATGAGGCAGTAACGATGGTTTTCCTCTCTTCGCTTCGTAAAGCTGGGCCGCTTCCTGTATACGAAGGTCCAAAGGAAGCAGTCCCGCCAAGACCAGCGCTGCGTTGAGAGACACCGTCCGATAGCCTCTGCAGATTTTTTGTGCAAACCTGCGTTGGATGGTGTTTAATTGTTTCTGCACCATGATCTTCTTCGCTGCCGACGCCCATACGCTCGAGGCGTACATAACTATAGGCTCTATTACGGCCACGTATATTATTCTGATGATGTCCGGGTTCAGCCCCCATTCGATTTTTGCCGCCATTGCGAGCCGCTTGTATATGTCTGCGGCCTTACGACAGACATTTTGCACGTGTTTATTGAAGGTGAGTTTGTTGTCTATCGTAAGGCCGAGCAGCTTAATTTCTTCGACGACAGGTATGTCAAGCCCACCCATGTGCATGATTGGGGTATCAAATTTAAGCTTTTTGGTAACGACCATGGCATTTGTTTTATGTGGCGCAAATTTGAGCTTATTTTTGACACCCCAATCGCGCACATATGCAAGAGTCTGGTTGACCTTTTCCTGAATTTTGAGGGCTGAGTGCCCGGAAAACATCAGAACAACATCGTCGGCAAAAGCCTGCGTGTACACTCCTTGAGCAGCCAAGTCATTGAGGAGTGGATCCAGCAGCAGATTCCAAAATGTTGGTCCCCCTATTGAACCTTGGACACAGCCTTTGTTGGTGTTCTTGCCATATGTTTTTCCGGCGTAGGTGACAACTACCCGTCTACCTTCAAAGTAGCTATCCACGAGTCGTCTCAGGTTCAGGGGGCATTTCAGTTTGATCTGCTGGGATTTGATGGCTGGCCACCATGCACTATCAAACGCATCTTCGATGTCAAGTGACACGATGACCACCATCTTCTTGCTCCTCAAGTTGGTCTGGATCTGTTCCATGAGGTCGTACAGCGCATCCTCTGTGCTATGTTGGGGGACAAAGCCGTACTGTCTGGGATTGGTCTTCGGTAGAATATACCATCTGAGTCTTCTTACCATCATTTTTTCTAAGACCTTTCCCAGAACTGACAATAGCCCAATCGGTCGGTACGACTTTGCCTGGCTGTAGTCGCTTTTCCCGGGTTTCCGAAGCACTACCACAGCCGCCTCCTTCCAGGGTGATGGAAAGCAAGACAGTGACAAGCACTTAATGAGGATCTCCAGGAAGACTTCTTTCGCAGCTAATATAGCTCTCAGGCATATATCCGCCGTGAATCCATCTGGTCCTGGAGATTTCTTGGGGTTGAGGCCACTTATTGTCCAATTTAGTTCAGCCACAGTGAACTGTGGGTCGTTGGTATCGTCAGACGTTGAGTCGCATAGCGTTTCCGCTAGTCGTCTAATCCCTTCGTGGATCTTAAGATCCTCGAGGTTATTGTCGTCCGGGAAGAACGTTTTAGCTAGCAACTCAACCGACTTTTCCGCAGATAGAGTGGCTCCATTTTCCTCCAAGAGTTGATCTTCACGTCTCTCTGTCTTGCTTCTGATCACCCTGTAAATGCTGTCCCACATGCTTTCTTTTTCTTGTTTGGTGCAATGCGCTTTCCAACTATCAGTTTGAGCTTTACTGGCTTCATATTCGTATGTGCTTTTATGTTCCAGGTATTCCTTTACCACGTGCTTGCGTCTTCGGGGAACGGCGCCTTTAATCCTTCGTCTCATCGTGATTACAACACCCTTCAAGCGTTCCAGTTCATCGGTCCACCAAGGTAAGTACTCCTTTTTGTTATTAGGTCTTAGTAGGGGAATAGTGTTTCTACATGCCAAGTGTATAGACTCTATGTAGCTTTGTATTAAAAGTTCTAGCTGTTCTTCACACTCTATTTTGGCTATGTTTTCTGCTGTAACTTTATTCCCCTCCAGAGCATTTTTGAGTTCCTCGGTGAACCGACTCCAGTCGGCTTTTCGGGTGTTGTAAACACGAGTAGACTTTGGCTTCCTCACTTCCAGAGGCCTATCCAGTTCGAGATGGAATGCTATCGCGTTGTGATCGGAGCTTGTGACAGACTTATCTACTCTCCAGTCCCTGATATATCGCAGCATGTTTGGAGAGCAGACAGTTACATCGACACAGCTCGTAAAGACGCGGTCACCTCGGACTGTGTCAAATGTAGGGTCAGCTCCGTGATTAAGGATATGCATATCCATCTCGTCCAGGAAGCCCCTGTAGAGTTCGCCTCTGTCGTTCTCGCATATACTACCCCACCACGTACTCCACGCGTTGATGTCACCCCCTATGAGGATTTTGTCCATTCGCACTGTTTCCATGAGCAGTTTGAGTCTGTCCAGGTACGGTTCAAGCGGCAGGCTGTCCTCGAAATAGACCGAGACCAATCCGATGGAACATTTTGCCGTTTTCACGCAAGTCATCACTATGTTCTCAGTGATCATGGTCTGGTCATATAGGACTTCGATGTTGTCATCGAATACTACAATGGCTGCTTTTACCGGTTTGGTCCTGTTCCGCTCACATTGTAATATTCGAGTGCCTGTGTACCGCTTGAGTTCCCCTTCAGAACCTGTGTAGGGCTCTTGGACGAGTGCGAAGCTAATATCCCTTTTCCGGGCTTCTAGGAATAGCTCCTGGGTCGCCAGTTTCTTCCTTTGGAGAACCAGGGACCGTGCTGGCTTGGGCAGTCAGCCGGCCCCAGAGGGGCCGCTCCACTGGGCTTTGCCTCTAAGTCCAGACTGGAGCGGCAACGGGTAGGCTGCGGTGCTGTATGGGCAGCACCGCATCTGAGGCGGGCTGTGGTGTTGTATGGGCGACACCACAGCTGACGGTGAGGGGCCACGGCGGGAGAGGAGTGCCGGTATCACGGTGCGCCGCTCTCCCTACCCGCCACCGTTGGATGGCGGACGCGGAGGGGCCGCAGGGGAGGAGGAGTGTTGGTATAGCGAGGCGCCGCTCTCCCTATCCTCTGCGGCCGAAGTAGCAGGCGACGGGGCTACTCATCTGACCCGTCGCAGGGGGACCTTGGGCGTCGGAAGCGGGGTATTCTGACGCCCATTTGCGGGCTTGGTCCCCGGGTGGTGGTAGCGACGCGCCATGTGTTCTGGTGCGTCGTGAGGGGTAGCACCCCAGGAGGGGTCCGGCAACGGACAACCGTGGCGGGTTCGTGGTTGAGTGCTAAAGCGACCCTGCGGCCCGCCGAGAAGCGGTAGAGATGGAACACCGTGTGTTATTTAGTCGGTAGGGGCACTTGCTGCTGTGGGAGTAGTTGGTGTCGAGCCCGACATATCCCGGCCACCTTCCCCGGGGTGGACGGGAATGCGTAAATGCATTTTTCAAAAGGTTTTTTTTTTTTTTTTTTTTTAAATATAACTACTTTTCTCCACAGACTCCAGGGTCCGTGCCATTTTTTAAGTGGATTTACAATTTTGAACTATTACAATTTTTAAAACAATAGGGACAATAATGACTTAACTAGGGACATAGACGGAAATCTTTTTTTTTTTTTTTTTTTTTTTTTTTTTTGTTAGTGTTTTGCTTCTTCTTAGTTTAATTTTTTATTGGTTAGTATTTTTTATTTTTATTTTTTTTTTATTTTTTTTATATTTCCGTCTTTACAATTGACAATGCGGGAGTATGTATAAGCATCCACAGCAGACCAGTGTCCGCGGGCGGCACCCGTTCACGAGTTGACCCGTGCATCAGCCATCGCCTTCCTCAACCCTAATTGGGGGAAGATGGCGACCCGACACACAACGCCGCCGCTCGCCGACACTTTTAAGTGGGCATGACTGTTGTGGATGCTCATACAGACTATTTGTCTTACTGGACAGAAATACATTAAAAGATATTTTATGAATCTACTTATATTAATTGTTGCTAATAGATTAAGTAAGGATATCAATTAAGAAACTAATTTTGAACTAATGGGAATTACTTAGAGATTAATTACAATTTTACAGATATGTCTAAAAAGGGAAGTTATACATTGTATAAAATTTTGCAAGGGAGACAGATTGATTGATTAAATTAAGAAATAAATGACTATTTGACAGTTTTGGCTAATAGGAAATTTTACAGGGTAGGTATAGGTTTACACAGTTTACAGTTAAAGTTGGGAATTTTACTCCAAGCCCGGGTCGCATTTCAGCAGGACCTCCACTACCACGTTATTCCGATCCCTGATGGTCATTTTGAGGTTGTAGTCTAGGATGGTTTTTGCGCTCGCAGCCATCGTCTGCCTAACAAACCGCCCAATGGCATCATCTTCATCGTCTGCGTAATAAGTGAAGGTTCCGGTGTGACGGGAAACTGCAACGACTGCGTGTGGGACGCTCTCGTGCAGCTTCATTTTGCTCTTTGTTTTTATTGCGATGACGGTTTTGTATGTCAGTCCCTGCGCTTCGTGAATGGTAAGGGTGCGTGATCCTTCTCCGTTTCCAAAGCCCTGGCTGGTAAGGGTTTCCTTTTCTTCCTGGGTGTGTACCAGGAATAGGGTGTTTGGAAGGGATTTTGGGATTTCGGCACCCGTGTACCTTTCGAGATGCAGGTTAGGTTAGGTTAGGTTAGGTTTTTTTTTTTTTTTTTTTTTTTTTTTTTTTTTTTTTTCCTGTCCGGGAGCGTTCACCTCGTCCCGGCCCGCGAGCTAGCCTACATCTATCCTCTGATATAGTCAGAGACCTTTTCTACTCTTTCGTTCATCGCGCTTCCTTTCTGCATACTATATCTTTCCTTTCATTCTTTCTACTGGTGGGATGCCAGCATTTTTCTTAATGTTCTTATACAAATAGGGATAACAACTTGGGGTTTCTTTTATTTTCATTACTCTTCATACACAATTTTTAATTTCCCTTATTGATATCTTAATACTAGTTTACATATTGCTTATTTCTAATACATCTTATTTGCTACTTATTCTAATGCTGTTTATATATATTATACAAAATATATATAACACTCATTATACATTACTATTTTTATTTCTTTTTATAACACTATTTACAATTTTAAAACAATATTCTAAAAAACTATTTCTAAATTTCTTATCAATTAACAACATATTCAAACTTTCCTTTTCCAATTTAATTTCTAGTCTTTGCTCAAACTCAAGACGGTCCTTAATATACATGGGACACTCCAGGAGGATGTGCTCCACTGTCTCAGGCGCACTGGGCTCACATGGGCATGATGGGTTCTCTTTACACTTAAAACGGTGCAAGTATTCCGAGAACCCACCATGTCCAGTTAACAACTGGGTCAGGGTACCTGACAGTTCAATATTTTTTACTACTTTGTAGGCAGTTATCGCGCACGGGAAAAACATTTTTGTTACGCCGGCTGTTTCGCCTATTTGATATCTTCTGTTCCATTTGTCGAGCGAGTCCTTTCGGATCTCCCGCTTGACAAATGAAACAGGAGTATAGTCATAATCTGGCTTTTTTCTGCTCCTGAGAGCTGCTTCCTTCGCGAGCTCGTCGGCGCGCTCGTTCTCCCTGAGCCCCGCATGCGCTTTCACCCAGAACAGTCGACATGTTTTGCCCTGTTGCGCGATCACTCTCAGCTCCCTACGCGTCTCTACTGCCAAGGGGTGCAGAGCCTGGCTGTTTACTACAGTTTCCAGGGCTGATCTGGAATCACTGTAGATTCCAAATGTCAATTTTGGGCTTTTTGCTACAATTTTAGTGGCCTCACATATGGCCAGGAGCTCTGCCTGGTATACGGTGCAATGGGACGACAGCATAAATTTCCGGTTTTTGGTTTCGGCGTCTTCACTCCAGAGTGATAGAGCCGCTCCGACTTTACCTTCAATTTTGCTGCCGTCCGTGAATATCCGCACATCCTGCGATTTATGTGCGTCTATTTCCGTTTCACTAGATAGGCACATGAACTCCAGGCACATATGTTTGGCGGGATGGGGTACATTAGCGTAGGGCTCCAAGCGTTCCATCTCCCTGTCTCCTAATATTGACCGGGGGACTCCTCTCTTTGCCTCGTACAATGCGGCTGCTTCTTGCACTCTGAGGTCGAGAGGCAGTATCCCGGCCAATAGTAGTGCCGAGTTTAGGGAGACGGTGCGGTAGGCCTTGCACAGCTTCTGGGCGAATCCCCGCTGAATAGCGTTTAAGCGCTTCTGTACCCCAATTTTTTCGGTAGCTGGAGCCCAGACACTTGCTGCGTACAGCACCACCGGTTCTACAACGGCCGTATATATGGTCCTAACTATTTCAGGATGTAGACCCCAACTAACTCTAGCTGTTCTTGCGAGTTGTTTGTATAGTCCCAGCGCTTTTTTACAGATATTTGCCACGTGGTCGTTAAAGGTTAGCCCGCTATCGATGGTGAGCCCTAGTATTTTCACCTCCTTCACCATTTCGATGCGGACGCCTCCCATGCTCAGGAGGGGGGTGTCATGCTTAAGTTTCCGCGTTATTATCATCGCTTTTGTCTTGTGCGGTGCGAATTTGAGCTTAAATCTGACACCCCACTCCTGGACAAACGCGAGCGTTTCGTTTGCGTGGCGTTGGACCTCCATCGCTGTTTCTCCGTCAAATAGCAGGACCACATCGTCGGCAAATGCTTGGCAGTAGTCGCCTCTAACTTCTAAGCCCTTGAGCAAGTCGTCAATCAGTAGATTCCAGAGAATCGGTCCTCCTATAGAGCCTTGCACACATCCCTTATTTGTACTCGTTTTGCTCTCCTCCCCGGCGTACCTCACTTTGACGGATCTGTCCTGCAGGTAACTATCTATCAACCTTCTGATATTTATAGGGCATCCCTCCTCGGCCAGTCGAACCCTTATGGCGGGCCACCACGCACTGTCGAATGCTCCCTCTATGTCAAGCGATACCATTGCTACTAGCTTTTTTGCCTTTAATTTGTCACGGACATGGTTCACTAGGACATAGAGGGAGTCCTCGGTGCTCTTTTGTGGCATAAACCCATATTGTTTGGGGCACAGTTTGGGAATTACATGCCATTTGAGCCTGTTGACTAACATTTTCTCCAAGACCTTCCCTAGCACCGGCAACAGCCCGATGGGCCTGTAAGATTTTGGTTCTGCGTAATTGTCTTTTCCGGGTTTCCTCAAAGCAACTACGACCGCTTCTTTCCAGGCTACCGGGAAGTGCCCTAACTCTAGGCATTTGTTTGCCAGTGCTAGGTAAAGTCTTGGGTTTTCATCAATGGCGTTTATGCAGATGTCAGAGGTCAGTCCGTCTTCTCCTGGAGCCTTTTTGGGGTTAAAGCTTGATTTCGCTACTGTGAGCTCAGCCAGAGTAAATGGTGGATCATGCTCACCATGATCCAACCCGTTTATCTTTTCTGCTTTAGTCCTAGTGCTTTTATGCTCGTCGCTTTCCCCTTCTTCGCTGTCTGCCGGGAAAAAGGTTTTTGCCAACAGTTCGGCAGATTCTCTTGCTGACAACACTCTTCCTTCTTTTACTAGCGGCACATCATCCAGTCTCCTTTCAGTCCTCCTCATCACTCTATATATCCCTTCCCATAATCCTTCCCTGTCTTGCTTCCCACAAAATTCCTTCCAACTTTCAATCTGTCTCCTTACAGCCTCACATTCATACTTCTCTTTTGCTTCCAGGTACTCACTAATCACCTTTTGCTTCCGCACCGGCGCTGCACATCGGATTCTTCTTCGCTTTGTATTCGCGTCCTGTCTGAGGCTTTCGAGCTCCTTCGTCCACCATGGAATGGTAAGTACCTTTTTATTATTTATTGTAGGAATACTTTTGTTACACGCTAAGATAATTATTTGTATAAAGGTTGAAATGACTGCTTCTAATGTTACTATATTATCTATTTTATCTATTTCTATTAAATTTAGTTTTTTATCTTCTAGTAACTGTCCCATTTTCACATGAAAGAGGGGCCAGTTTGCTTTCTTGGTATTAAATTTTCTTGTAGTCCTACTTATATTGATACCTTTGAGCTTCCTTAGGCTTATGTCAAACAGGATAGTATTGTGATCCGAGCAAGTCATACCTTCCTCGACTCTCCAATCCTTGACATACTCGCAGATATCCGATGTGCATGCCGTAACGTCCACAAAACTCGAATACGACTTCCCACCTCGTACCGTGTCAAAAGTCGGTATGTCCCCGTGATTTAAAACCTGCACATTCATTTCCTCTAACATTCCTGCCATTTCCTCACCTCTTTCATCCTCTTCCATACTTCCCCACCATACACTTTTTGCGTTTGCATCGCCACCAAGGACCACTCGACGTCCAAAGCGTTCCACTATACATTTTATTTGCTCCAGGTATGGCCCTATGGGTTTGGGCTTAGGTTCCATGTAATAGGAGACTACAACGGTTTCCCACGCGCATGTCTTTAGGCCGATGACAACGACATTGGCTGTGGTAAGTTCCGGGTATTGTACCACCTCTATGTCGCTGTCGAATACGGCTATTGCTGCCTTCACCGTTTCCTCCTGTTGGCCTGCGCTTTGGAAGATTCGGATACCGTTGTAGCTCTTCATTTTCCTTATCCCTCCCACGTAGGGCTCCTGGAGCAATGCACATAGCATCTTGGCTTTTGATGCCTTCATGAGGATGTCGATGGTGGCTTGCTGCTTTCGCTGAAGGTTTGCCTGCGCTATTGTGTATTTTTTAAGTACGGGTAGTGCATTTGGGGCCACCTTAGCAATACGCTATTGTGGCTCTGGTTAGGTTAGGTTTTTTTTTTTTTTTTTTTTTTTTTATTAGTAAAACTACGCTCTACAGACTCCGGGTCCGTAATCTTTTTAGATTTCATTTTATTTTTACATATTAAAACATTTTTATTACAATTGACTACATACATCATTAGATACATTCGGATGTTATTAACAATAAGGATGTTATTTCTTAAATACTAAGTGAGTCCTTTTTTTTTTTTTTTTTTTTTTTTTTTTTTTTTTTTTTTTTTTTTTTTTTCTCCTGTTTGTATTGTTTTTCACAATGAATAATTTACTTATACAAAGAACGACTAAATTCTAATTAATTCAAATGGTAATTAGATTTAACTTAAATCCTACAGTATTACAGTTCAATCTTATTTCTAAGTTTATCTCCTTATCATGCGAAGTTATATCGTGCATTATATAACTAAGATTTGGGATTTAATAATTATTGAATTTGCTAAGATTTTGAAATTGAAAAACTTTAGAAAACCTCTTACATTAAATTGTTATTTATTCTACTTAATACATTGCAATGATTATTTAAATTAACATTAACATTGATTTTATACTTAAAAATGGAAATAAATAGAAAAACATGCTTAGACTATGAATGTAGGATTTAGACTCTATATTACGTTCTAGATTTAAAAACGGGTCATTTTGTCCCGGATGGACCTGCCACCGACTCTGGTGTCCGTTGTCGGTTTGTCATTTCTTCCACGACCCTATCGTTTCTGTCTCTTATAGCCATTCTGAGGTTATGGTTACAGATTTCCTCTTCCGTTGCCTTTACCGCCCGCCGCACAAACTCACCGATGGTGTCGGAGCTGTCGTCGGTGTAATACGTGCAGCTTTCTGTGTGTCGCGACAGAGCCACGACCGCATGCGGAACACTGTCCCTCAACCTGGTCACATTTTCCCTCGTCTGGATGATGATGACGGACTCGTGCGTCAGTCCCTGTGCCTCATGTACGGTCAAGGTGCGAGACCCCTGTCCGCACCCATACCCTCCACCAATTAAGGAAGATTTCTCCTCCTGAGTCAGTGTCAAGTATAGGGTGTTTGGGAGGTCTTTTGGTATTAAAGCACCTGTATACCGTTGAAGCTTCAGGGAGTGGACACGAGATCTTGAGGAATAAAAACCCGGGTATACTTCGCGTAGGACGTATGCCACGTCCATGGGATTGCGGTGCGTGCAGTACAACTCTTGGCCGATGGTCGCCAGTACGTTGGGATTGCTGTACCGTATTTTGAAGAGGTTCTCTCTTTCAATATACGGCAGCTGGTTGACATCTCCGATGATAACGACATCCTCCGCGTCCAGTAACCGTGCAGCCATTATGATGGCCCCGAAATGGTTCATGTGCGCTTCGTCTATGAGTAGACGCTTTTCTCTGCGCTCCATGAACCCGTTCGCCAATATGGAAGCCAAGGTACGCACTTTGGTTTTTACTCCATCGCCTATGCGGTGCGCTACCTTGGCTCTCAGGTCTTTTGCTGCTTCGGTTGTTGTGGTTACAATGATGTCTCTGTTAGCATCGAAGATGTCAACTATCCAGGTGGTTTTGCCGCATCCGGGAACCCCATTTATCCAGGTGAACTTTGGCAACGTCCAGTTTTCCCATGCTGCCGTTGGTTGGGAGCCTTCCGAGATGGTTTTTGCCATCTCGATTATTTTCTCCTGCAGCATGATTTTTGTACACCGGGCTGTGACCACGATGGGGTCGTCTGATGGTGTGACGAAAGTGATATTGCCTGTTCGTGTTGTTTCCTCCTCGCTTAAAGCAACGAATCCCGCCGTGGAGTTGAATGCCGCCATATAACGACCCGACATGCTTCCCTTGATGACGCGGGATCTCTCGTTGTCGTATATGGCAGCTTCCGCCTCCATTAATCTTACACCCAACAATCCCTCGCTCTCCCACAGATAGGCTTGCAGGATGTTTTTGCAAGTGGTGAGGTTAACTTCTCTTGTTGCCTTTTCTATCTGTAGGAACTCGAGGAAAGCATTTAGTGCAAGATCTGAGGCCTTCGTCACCGAAACGAGGTTGGGCGGGCTGACTTGCCCCTTGTCGGCTCTAGTCCGTTTCGTCTGCTGTTGGTCAGTATTTTTGGATGAAGATGGTGGTTTTGTAAATTCCAGAACGGCAGCTGATTGTCGTTCTGCCGTTCTGGATATTTTGTCCTTTAGTCCGTGCATGGCCGTGCTTACTATTTTCATAAAGGTCTTATGTCTGACTCGGCTTTCGCTCCCTTCTGGTCTCTGCTTTTTCCTCTCCTCGGCTTTTCTTGTGTCAATCTTCTCTTGAAGGCGCTGGGATCCTGTCTGGGTAATGGAGCACGATTGGAGGCTTAAGATGTTTGTGGTTGCGGGCACAGAGGGTGCTTTGAGGTAACTTAGGTCTTCCCCTCGATCCTCGTACGCCACTATGTTGTGGCGCTCTGAGGCTTTTATGCACCCAATGTGATCCGCAACTTCGCCTCTCGAATACTCGATTACCATCGCGTCTACGCTGATGATCCTTGATGTTAAATTAGCGCCTTCATCTGCCTCGCCGAGCTTGGAGAGCACTACATTGGCCAGAGAAAAGGGCGTCCGACTGCCCCAGTCGACTAGTATGACCGTTTTGTTGTGCGATCGCACCAGCCGACACCGGCAGCCGGCTATCCTCGTCTCTGGAAGCTCATTGTACTTTTTCCGCTTTATGGTGGTCTTTGTAGTGCTTCCATTAATTAGAGATGCCAGTCCGGGTGATATTGCAACGCGGTTTTTTGCTTGCGCGTTGCAATAGCTTATGCCGAGTCGTTCGTTGTTATTGTCCATGAATAGCGCCACCCCCCTTATCCTTATCCCAGGCTCGCCTCTCTCTCCGCATTCCAGAATCTGGTTTAACCCAGTTCTACTATGAGAGGTCTGCCTGATGTCGGGACCCGGGATTGTGGCGCCTGTGGTTAGTGTGGGTACCGGTTGTGATGGGATGATTGTGGTATCTGCTGGTGTTCTATTGCTGTGTCGCCTTACTGCTGTTTTAAAGATTTTTTCCCCATAGTCCAGGAAATACTTCCTGCTCTCAGAATTGGCCAAAATAGTGCGCAGATTTTCTCTGGTAAGCCTGGTGTTTATCTGTATTTCCAGATCTTGTCTGAGAGCAAGGAAGCGTGGGCATTCTAGGACTATGTGCCAAACTGATTCATTGATGTTGGGATCGCAATCGCAGCCTGGGCTTTCCAATAATCTGAACCGATGGAGGTATTCGGCAATACCTCCATGTCCCGTCAAGAGTTGCACTTGTAACGGTGTCAGCTTTATGGCTCGTACCATTCGATATGCTTTATCGACATCCGGTAGGAACCATTTAGTGACACCGCCTGTGCTGGAAGAGATGTATCTGTCTTGCCATTTTTGGACTGTCTCTTCCCTGATCTTTCTCTTGACGTAGGACAGTGGAACTTCTGCGTAGTCTGGATCTGGTTTTGCTTGTAAGGCCGCGGACTTTGCCAGCTCATCGGCTCGCTCGTTCCCAGCGGTCCCTACATGCGCTCTTAACCAGAAAAGCCGCACCTGTCTTCCTTCCGCACTTAGCTCTCGTATGCACTCTTTAATTTGTTTCGTGAGGGGGTGTGTCAGCCTGGGATTTTCCAGCAGGTCGAGCGAGGATCTTGAGTCGCTCAAGATGTTGACCACTTTTTTCCCGCTGGATTTGGCTGACTGCACCGCCCTGAAGAGTGCATAGAGCTCAGATTGAAATACTGTGCAGGAGGAGTCTAGACTGAAGGTGGAGAAACACAATTCCTTTCCTTCCTCCCACCATGTGAGGGCTGCGCCAACTTTTCCCTCAATTTTACTGCCGTCCGTGTAGATGTGTGGACCGGCAATTTGGTGGGAGTCTAAGGTTTCCGAATTCGTGTCCTCCAGGAGCGTGTAATGAGTTACCTCAAATGTGGAGGGGTGTGGTTGATCTTGGTAGCACACCCTCCGCTCCAAATTCCTTCCAGGTGGTATGTAGTCTAGAGACAGGCCTTTTTTTGCCATGTATAGACTTGCGGCTTCCTGGATTCTCAGATCCAAAGGCAGAGTTCCTGATAGTGCTAGTGCAGAAGTGAGCGAGACCGTGCGGTACGCCTTACAGATCTTTTGTGCAAAGCCCCTTTGAAGTGCATTCAGACGATCTCTGATCATCTGAAGCTCCGTCGCCTGGTACCATGCACAAGAGGCGTACATCACGATCGGCTCAACGACTGCTACGTAGATGGTTCTGATTATCTCGGTGTTTAAGCCCCATGTGACCTTTGCTGCACATGCCAGTTGCTTGTAGATTCCGGTTACCTTCCTGCAAGTTGCGTTGATGTGTGGAAGGAAGTTCAATTTTCGGTCGATTATGAGGCCTAGTAGTTTGATCTCATCTACTAGGTTCAGCTTGCAACCCGACATGTAGATGTTTGGGGGGTCATAATTAAGTTTCTTCGTTAGCAGCATCACGTTGGTTTTGTGTGCTGCGAAGTTTAACTTATTATTTCCTCCCCATTCAACCACCTTGTCGAGCACTGCATTTGCTGAGTCCTCCATGGCGCTGACCGAATGTCCGGAAAATACAATAACCGCGTCGTCCGCGAACGCTTGGCAATAAACTCCCTCGCCAGACAATTTCTGCAACAGCGGATCCAGAATGATGTTCCAGAAGGTCGGTCCACCGATGGAACCTTGGACACATCCCTTCGTGGTACATCTCTCGCTTGTTGTTCTGGCATAGTTGACCACGATCTTTCGGTCACTGAGGTATGAGTTAACTATTGCGTAAAGGTTCTTTGGACACTTTCGGTTTATCAACTGGTGTTTTAGAGCCGGCCACCACGCGTTATCGAATGCTCCCTCTATGTCCAGTGAGACAATGATGACGATCTTCTTCATGCTCATCTCAGAGCGTATGTGTCTCACTAGGTCATACAGGGCATCCTCGGTTCCGCGCTGTGGCATGAAGCCGTATTGTTTGGAACTGAGAGTTGGTAAGATGTGCCATTGGAGTCTGCATATGACGAGTTTTTCTACTATCTTACCCATAACTGACAACAAGCCGATCGGCCGGTAGGACTTTGGATGGGTGTAGTCCTCTTTTCCCGGTTTCCTGAGGATCACTACGTGTGCTAATTTCCATCGTTTAGGGAAGTGCGCCAGCGACAAGCATTTATTAGCTATCGCCATAAACACCTCCCTTTCACTCTGGATGGCTTTCGTGCAGATGTCAGAGGTCAACCCATCCGGTCCTGGGGCCTTCTTTGGATTTAGTGCTCGGAGCACCATTTCCACTTCAGGCCATTTGAACGGTGGGTCATTCTCTGATAAGCCTTCGATCTCCTCAGGTGGCTTGTCTTGTGTCAGTCTTCGGATATGCATGTGGTACGGGTTATCTGTAGATGCAGAGTCATCAGGATAGAAAGTTTCCGCAAGAAGGTCAGCCGACTGGGCGGGGGTCAATGTCTGGCCATCTACTCCCCTCAACAGCATGTCCTCCTGCTTCCTGGACGTTCTTCTGATTACTCTGTATATTCCGTCCCACATACTCTCCTTCTCTTGGGTAGTGCAGAACTCCTTCCAACTCTTAGTTTCGGCTTCACTTGCTCTTTCGGCGTAGGCTGCTCGCGCGTCTTGATAATCCTGGAGAACCGCATTTAGCCTTTGCGGAGCAGCATTCCGGATTCGCCTTTTCTTACGGATGACGTCTTTTTGTAAGTTTTGGAGATCCTTATTCCACCACGGAGGTAGTGGGTTACCTTCCCATGTGCCTACTTTAGGAATTAACACATCGCAGGTCTTGTGGATGGTTTCCATGTAGGCTTCGATGATGGCTTCCAGATTCTCTTTGGTTGTTACATTCGCTACTTTGAGTGGTGTTATATTTTGTTCTGCTAGGAGTGTCCTGAAAAGCGAATCGAAGTCATTCCACTTTGCCTTTTTGGTGTTATACCTTCGCGTAGTGATCGGCTTGAGCGCTTGAAGGCGCCCTTCCAGACGTACGTCGAAGGTGATGGCGTTGTGGTCTGATGTGGTTATACCTCGATTCACCTTCCAGTTTTCGACCCTTCCTAGCAGCGACAAACTACAGGCGGTAACGTCTACACAGCTCGTGTAGAGTTTCCCTGCCCTGTCTTCTTCAAAAGTAGGAATGTCTCCTGTATTGAGAATCTGCAGTTCCATCTCGTTAAGAAAGGTGTTGTAGGATTCTCCTCTGGCGTTTTCCGTTTTACTGCCCCACCAATGACTCCATGCGTTTGCGTCTCCACCGACCAGGATGTTATCGGTCGGTAATTTCCCGCATGCTACTGTTATGCGATCCAAGTATGGCTCGATGTCGTCTTTGCCCTCAAGGTAGATGGATACCACCCCTAACTTCAGGCGGCCTGCCAATATAAGAACAACTGCCTCCGTCTCCGTCACCAATTGGGGATCGTGTACAACCTCCACATTGTTGCCGAAGACGATGATGGCTGCCTTTACTGGTTTTTGACGGTTAAGGGTGCACTGGATGACTTGGGTGCCTGGGCGCGGTTTCAATGTCCCGGCCGCGCCAACGTATGGCTCTTGCACTAGGGCTATTGAAATTCCCTTTTCCGTCGCCGCCTGGTGTAGTTCGATGGTGGCCTTTTTACACCGACGCAGGTTAGCTTGGATAATGCGTAACCTGCTTGTGTCTTTACCTGAGGGGAGTGAGCTGGTGGAGTCTTGGTCGCCTTTAGCAGTAGTTGATGCGGGAACGCGCTATTGCGTCCCATTTTGCTTTTTCTTGGCATTGGATGTTGAATGCGTTGTGGGCTGTGTCACCAGCGGTCCCGTGCGCCTTTATGCAGTTTTTACACTGCGGAGGTTTACCCTCCAGCCTGTTTTTGCACTTCTCCCAGGAGTGCTTCCCTCCGCAGTGGCTGCAGAAGTCATCTTTCTCCTGGCAGATGGCTTTGGTGTGTCCAAAGCCTAGGCACTTGTTGCATTGCACAAGAGGTGATTGATCGTACACCGGCCTGCGCTGCAAACCGATGTACAACCTCCCCTCCTCTACAAGACGCTTGTGGATCGCCGGTGACACCTCCAACACCGGGTGGCATTCAAGGGTGTTTCGGGCTCTTTTTCTATATCGGACCTTTATTGTGCTTTCCTTCATACTGACATCCTGCAGGAGATGTTTATTCTGCGATATTATGTTTTCCACAATATTGGTGTCAGTATGATACGAAAGCACATCTCTTATTATTATCAGGGGGTTTGTGGCCTTTGCCACCTCCACTTTTAGGTTTCTGTTCTTTTGGACCTGTTGTTTTACCAGGTTTAGGTCGTCCCTGCTTCCGCAGCTAAGGACGACCTTCTGGTTTTTGGCCTTCCTCACCCTGTCTATCTTCACCCCAGAAGTTTTTGTGTCCACTGTTTCCCTTATCCTCTCCATCACCTGTTCCCCGGTGTTTTTGGGGTCTGTGGATGAGATGATAAGAGTGTGGTTTGGTCTGAGATGGGGTGAGGGTGGCTTCGCAGCCACCTTGGCGTATGTTGGTTTATTTTCCGCCAACTCGTTTCTGGACGACTCCGACGCCTGACACCTTAGCGCAGGGAGCGATCGATCCACAACTTGTAGGTCGGTCACTCCCTTCTGGATGGCGGCTAAGGCCTGTTTGACCTCCACTGCTGCTAGCTCTGCCTCTATGTTGGGCCCTGGTGGTGTTGGCACCTTAGAGGTCAGGTCCTGCATCAGCCTGAGGTCCGAGGCCATAATGTCTAGGCGTTCAGTGATCGGCCTAAGATGGGGTTTTAGGTCCAGCGTCTGTTGTGGTGGTGGTTCCGACGTTGTGGGCCTTTCAAGGACTTTGACGACGAGACTTTTTATTTCTTTTAATTCGTCGTGTAGCGCTGCCATGTCCTCAGTGGTATCCTGCGGAGGTGCCAGGTCCGGAACCGGTAATGGAGTTCTGGGTTTCTCTCCCAGTTCCTCCACCACCCTTCGGAGTGCATCAAGCTGGTTTGATATGCTAACGGTGTGGGTATCAAGCCGAAGGATTCCTCCTTCGATATCCGCCCACTTCTTAGCTGCTGATGCATCCGGATTTTCATTCCGGACCCTCTCCTCCGTCATTTTGGCCCCCAACGTCTCTATTGCCTTCTGGGCCTCCCTTATTCCCCTGAAGGGTTCCAGGGTCTCGTAGCCGAGCCAGCTACGAATAGCCCTGGTCTCCTCCAGGGTGCCTGATATGTCGGCCCTTGCCTGATTCAGTTGCTCGCCTAGGTCCCTTTTCAGGGAGCGTATTTCTTCGGCATGCGCTCTCTCCACATTGAGGAGCTCTTTTGCATGCCGGGATAGTGCCTTTTCTAAGTTGTATTTATGGCGTGCTCTTGAATCAGACAGGGCCAACACCCGCTCATACAGGCCCTGCAGGCTCTCGTGTGCGATGGCTTTGCACTCCCTCTTCATGTTGCCCGCGGTTTCCAGGGCTTCTTTGCCCTTCTGTAGTAATTCGTTGGCCTCCCTGGTCTCTTCGTTCATAGCCACCCCTGATGGTTTTCTGCTCATTGCAGGAGATGAAAAGAGACTATGTCTCCTGTTCGGGAGGGCTTCTGAACGCACCGACGACGTGTCGCTCATGTCAGAGTCGATCATGCTGTACAATGCTGATCGCTGGCTAAGCTCCACGGCTGCTTCAAGGTGTGCGGCAGCGTGTTCCGCCGAGGAGGAAGCAGCCACGGGTTCCTCTAACTTAGAGGTTCGTGGCTGCTTCCTCCTCGGCGGAGTTTGTGGAGCCTCTACCACTGCTGACTCTGACTTGGCTTTGGATGTCAGCACGTTTGTGAGGCGGGGCGATGTCCTTGCTAGCTTTTCTGACGCTACCGATGTGGCCGCTGCTACTCGCGACAGCACTTTTTCGCGAAGAGATTTCTTTGTAGCGGTGGAGTCGGTGGCTTTTCGCATTCCGGACATGATAGAGAAGACAAATTAAAGATAGAGTACAAGAGATACACAATTGAGAGAGACGATAATTATTACTATATTAAGGGATTTAAAAGAACACGAATAGACAAAGTATTATTACACAAGTACAAGAAACAGACAAAAGCACACAGTTGATTTCTTAATTCTATTAAGCGGCACAAACAGACCAGTTCCCGCAAGCAGCACCTGTTCACAAGTTGACATATGCACCAGCCATCGCCTTCCTCGACCGTCTTATTGGGAAGATGGCGACCCGATGCACAAGCCACCGCTTGCCGAAACTTTTCCTGGTGAGCCTGACTGTTTGAACCGCTAAAATGAATGTTATTTACCTATTTTAATCTTAAAGAACACACAATTTAATCTACGATTTATTTTATACACACAAAAGACAATACAATTTTTATAATGCTACGAAGGAGACTTTTTTTTTTTTTTTTTTTTTTTTTTTTTTTATGGACTCACTTTTGTTTTTCGAAGACCGTTCTGATGTATGAGTACGATGCTCGACGCGTGCTGGAACTGCTGTTACACGTGTAGAAGCGCACAGGGCGGAGTTTGGAGTGATGACTCAATGGACGATGATGAAATTTCGCAAATCTGCCGGGGCCAAATTGTAGGTCTTGAGACGCTGGTTTCAACAAACCCAAACTCGATGGGTCTATCTCCAGCGGTTCCCGAGATAGGGCCAGGGGGGGTGAGGTCAAAATCTCGAGGGGGGTCGGGGGGGGGAAATGGGGGGGTCGGGGGGGTTTTTGGGGGGGTTGGGGGGGGTTGGGGGGGGTGGGGGTAGGGGTTGGGGGTGAGTGGGGGTTGGTTGGGGATAGGTGCTAGAGGTCTGCCGACCAACTAGCACTGGGATAAGGGCGGGAAATCACAGTAATACACTGCGGGGGTGCAGGGTGGGGGGGGTAAATTAAGGGGTGGTTGCGGAGGGGGTTGGGATTTTGTGTGGACAATGGGCTGGTGATCCCGGTTCAGACAAGTCCAAACACGGGGGGTGTGGGCAAGGGGGTCAAGGAGTTCCCTCGAGATTACCTGATGCTGCAGCAGGTCTGAAGGGCGAAGTCTTGAGATGTGTCCTCAGGTGCGCCGAGGAGTCTTGGAGCCGTCTTTGGAGCCTCCACGGGTGTCGGTTTGTGGCTAAGTTACTAACCTCACTTCTTGTTGCACGTGCAAGCACGTGGTGGCCGCGTGGTTTTTGTTGGTCTTTGACGCGTTTTAACTTAGCTTCCCGTGGTCCGATCTTCTTGATTTTTATGTCGCCAGATAGAGACTTTTAGCGACTGCTCAATGAAAATAACAGCTTTTTGGACTTACAGCTCTCCTCGGCGCTATTCAAGGGTAAAGTCTAAGACCTGCTGCTCCTTAACCCTTTGATGGATCCACTCGCGCACATGAATCCTGATGAGTCACACACTGTTTTCACTCACTGTAACACTTGTACACGCGCAGCTTGAAAAAATCCAATTTTTTTTAATTTTTTCCGCGGAGCTGATGTTGTTTCGACCGTTTTTAGGTGTGTACTGGGTTAGGTTAGGTTAGGTTAGGTTAGGTTAGGTTCCCCCTAAGAGACTTTCGGGTAACAGATCGGGGGATCTGTTGCCCGAACCAAGAAGTCCCGAGCTGTAGGGCACCCGTTGTGTTCCGGGAAGCCTGATACGATGATGAACGAGCTTAAAGCTCTCAAAGATGAGCCCAACCATGGGCAAGCGCAGGGGGGGGAACGGAAGCGCGCCTAGTGATACCGTGACCCCCTTTTCCGCATGCGCGAGATGGAACACCCCAGGGTTTTAGTGGGTATGCCGTCCCTTTTACTTTTACAAGACGGAGAGCCCCACACACCCTCGGCCCCCTCTTTACAGGGGCCTTGAGGACGGTGCATAAGGCTGCATTTCCCTGGGTCACAAAAAAAAAAAAAAAAAAAAAAAAAAAAAAAAAAAAAAAAAAAAAAAAGGTTCCCCCTAAGAAGGGCGGGTCTGGGTTTATTCATTAATAGTTGCTTTGCCTAGCTTGCATGCCTCGCGCTGCTTGTTTTGGATAAACTCAGGCCTTCCTTACTCATCCCGGATGGGTAAGGAGGCAAGGGTCTTGGGGGAGAGCGCAGGTCGTGATGATCCCCAAGGCAAGTCTGACGGTTACCTTCCCGTGGTGCTGCCTGTTATTGGTTTATTTCCATCCGAAATAAACGCAACAGAACACCGTCAGGCGCCGCGTGTATTGTTATCTATATGTGTATGTATATGTATATATTGTCTCTGTATATATTAGTATTATCTGTGTATATATTTTAGTTCACAGGGCTATTTAACCCCTTATTAGTAACAAAATTGTAAAATGCTCGGTACAGACCGGGGCCGTATTTAACTGTTTGTCATCTGTATTATACGTGCTAAGGTGCTTAGTACCTCTGTAAGACAGATGACAAAATAGACTTACGGTGTATAAATTGTAGTTTTAAGGCAAGGCTACAGATAATTTGTCATGTTTATGAGTAGATGAAAAACAGTTTGGCGGTGTGTGTGTTAAAATAGGGACCCCTCTAACTGGCAAACACCAGCGCCTACTACCGTCAAACATATTGTTACATAATCGAAAATAACCGCTGTCTTTTATTTGGTAGTGACCCCTGTTCCGATGACTCACGTTATTGGAGGCGGGGACAAACTGGCTGGACTAGTTCCAAAACCCCGATGATGAGTGTATCCTCAGACTTCGGGAAAATACCTCCAAGGTATTGTCAGTCTTCTGAACTCTAAACTTCCGGAGGCTTGAGTAGAAAGAATGAAGCCTGTCCATTCCCCCAAATATTTTTCTTATGGTCACAGTGTATAATTATTTCTATAATTATTTCCCATGTCTAAATCTGTGCCAATGTCGAAGTTAAATAGAGACGCAAAAGGTAAATTTACCAAAGTCCCTTCTCAGGGCCAACTTAATGTAAACGTTATGTCTGAGGACCGCTCGAGCGGCACTACCTCTGTAAGCCGAGAAAACGGCCCTTCTCAGGGCCAAACTTCACGGGTTCCTTCCCGGGATCTGTCGGAGGTCTCCATGGGGAGCGATAGGAGGTCGGACGTTGAGTCCGTGTTTGAAGAGTCGGGTGACGAGGGGGACAGCCGCAGGAAGCGGCCTTACTCCTCATTCTACGCGCCCGGCTACTTAGAGTCGGACACAGAGACCGAGGGGACCGCGGCCGCCAAGGTCAATACGGCGCGGAGGGGAAGGGCGAAGGGCACCAAAGGAGGCCCCACGCGAGACGAGTTCTTGAAGCCACCGCCAAAGCCACTGGTGGAGGAGTTGGCTGAGGTCCTGCAGGGCAGGAAATTCAAAAAGGGGCCGGCCGCTGTGTCCGTCGGAAGTCTTCTCGACACCGGAAGCGATTCCGATGTCCTTTCCGGATTCGCTGACCTCAGCACGCTCAACGCCCAAGAGCTGAGGGCTCAAGCAGGAGGGATGCTCGCCTGCATCTTAGAGGTTGCCAAAAAGTCTGGCAACCTAAAGGGCGAGTTTGTTGCTCGCCTGAAGAGGTCCGCGTCGACCCTGAGGGAGGTTGTCGACGCCCTGGCAAGCAGGAGTGAGGCGGAAGAGACGCGGCGGCTAAGAGCCGAGAACAGTCGCCTGCGCCTCGAGATGGAGGCCTCTAAGGCAGAGGTGAAGGCGCTACGTCGCGGCTTCACTGAGGCCAAGACCGAGGCGGCTGCCGCTACGTCTGCTGCTGCAGCAGCCGCTGCCGCCGAGACGCCGGCCCCCCCTGCTGTTGTAGTGGGGGCAGAGTTAGTGGAGCAGATGACGCGCTCCTTGACTGCCACGTTCGGGCAAATGCTCAATGCCCGACTCGCTGGCATCGAGGATCGCCTCCTGCCAGCGCCGGTTCTTCGCCCACCTCTCCGAGCGGACGCCAAAAAGGCTGCAGTAGCGGTTGCCCCTCCACCCCCGAAACCAACCCCTCGCAAGCGGGTTGGCCAGGCCTCGCAGGCTGCCCCTACCCCCTCGACTTCGGCTCCCATCGCCCCCCCCTCGACTGCGGCTCCCAACGCCCCCCCAAGAAGGACTCCAACTGCTGTTGCCAAGGCGGACACCTGGGCAACAGTAGTAAGAAAGGGGAAAGGCAAGGGGAAGGGCAAAGCGTCCTCCTCAGCAACGCCCACTCCCGCTCCTGTCCCAGCAGCTCGTGCCCCCCCCTCCGCCGCGAAGCCTAAAGTAAAGAAGGCTTCCGCTGCCGCCGGGCCCAAGAAGGCAAAGGCGCTGAAAGCCTCCAAATCCGCGGCTGTTGTGCTGACGCTGCAGCCCGAAGCCGCGGAAAAGGGGGTTACCTACAGCGCCATCATTGAGGCGGCGCAGGAGAAGGTCGATCTCCAGGGATTGGGGATCGACCGGATCCACTTCCGCCAGACGGCCACAGGAGCCAGAATGCTCGAAATTCCTGGCTCCCAAAGCAGCGACAAAGCGGACAGGCTCGCGGAGAAGCTCCGCGGTGTCCTGTCCGAGGTGGCCAACGTCGCGAGGCCCGTAAAGTCCGTGGATTTGCACGTGACGGGCCTGGACGACGCCGCCACAAAGGAGAAAGTGGCGGCGGCGGTCGCCAAGGTGGGCGGCTGCGACGTACTCCACGTCAAAGTCGGGGAGATACGTCGCAGCTACGGCGGGACCGGCTCCTCCCTGGTTTCCTGCCCGATTCCAGTAGCCAAAGTGGTGCTGGCACAGGGCAGGCTGTTGGTGGGGTGGAGCTCGGTGCGAGTGGTGGCACTGGCGGCGCGTCCCATGCGCTGCTTCAAGTGCATGGGACTCGGGCATACGCGCCCACAGTGTCCCTCGTCGGCAGACAGGGGGGACCTGTGCTTCCGCTGTGGAGGCGCAGGCCACAGGGCGGCAAGCTGCCAAAGAAGGGCCCCGCACTGCGCGATATGCGCAGAGTCGGGGCGACCTGCCGAGCACAGGATGGGGGGACAAAACTGTGTCCCCCCAAAGACGAAGGGACAGGCCGCCAGGACCCCGGCCATCCCCCGACCGGCAGCCAAAGCCGCCGCTCCTGAGGTTGTTCGCCGCGAAAGTTCGGCGAGCATGGAGGTTGTAGTCTGATTGATGGATCAAGTCGGACAGCACAACCTCCTACAGACGAATTTAAACCACTGCGTCAGGGCTCAGGATCTGCTAATGCAGTCCCTGGCGCAGTGGCGGATCGATTTGGCGGTTGCTGCGGAGCCGTATTACATTCCCCAGTCCCATCCCTACTGGGCTGGGGATCTGGACGGCTCCGTAGCCATAATTGGACGTGCCGGTGGCGGCCCCCCCCTCTCGGTGTCAGAGAGGGGTTCGGGGTACGTGGTGGCCAAGTGGGAGAGGTATGCGGTAGTCGGCACATACTTCTCCCCCAATAGAACCGTCGCGGAGCTGGAGGTTTATCTAGACCTCCTGGCCGCGGCGGTGAGAAGGCAGGCGCCACGTCAGGTCCTCCTCATGGGGGACCTGAACGCCAAGGCCCAGGCCTGGGGCAACCCCTCCACTGACACTCGCGGGGAGATTGTCAGGGAGTGGGCGGTTGCCGCAGGGCTGACCCTGCTCAACAGAGGGTCAGTCCACACGTGCGTGCGACACAACGGGGGGTCCGTGGTGGACGTTTCGTTCGCCACCCCGGAAGTCGCAGCACGTGTCCAGGCCTGGAGAGTGGTGGGGGATGTGGCGACTCTCTCGGACCACAATTATATCCGGTTCGAGATCGCCACCTCCCACCAAGGAGGGACTCGGCGCGTGGATGGGGCACTCTTCCCGCGCTGGGCGATTGGTCGCCTCGATGCCGAGTTGGCTGAAGAGGCGGCTATGGTGCAGTCGTGGGTTGCCGGCCCCATGCACCCGGAGGTGGCCGTCGCGGCGAGCCGGTTCCGGGAGGCGGTGACGGCCGTCTGCGACACCGCCATGCCGAGGTCCCGACGCCACCCCGAGCGCCGCCAAGTCTACTGGTGGTGCTCGGAGATAGAGGATCTCCGAGCGCGATGCTCGGAGACGCGGCGCCTCTACTATCACTGTAGGAGGCGCCGTCACGGCCGGACGGACGACCAGCTGCCGGCGGAGCAGCTGGCGGCCGAGCAGCTCCTGTATGGTGATGTGAAGACAGCCAAACAGGAGCTGAAGCTGGCCATCGGCCGGGCTAAGGCCCTCGGCTGGAGTGAGCAGCTGGAGGGCCTCGACAGGGACCCATGGGGGCGCCCGTACAAGTCTGCCCGGAATAAGTTCCGGGGCAGAGCGCCCCCTATCGCGGAGTCCCTGGAGCCAGAGCTCCTGGAGAGGGTGCTGGGGGGTCTATTCCCCGACAGCGACCCCCACTACACCCCTCCACCGATGGCCACCCCGTCCTTCCAGGAGGAGGAGGACCCAGCCTCCATTCCGCCTATTTCAGAGGTGGAGATGGAGGCAGCAGTCTCTCGCCTGAGAGGCAAGAAGACTGCCCCGGGACCAGACGGGATTCCCGGGCGGGTCCTCAGGATCGCCCTTAGGGAGATGGGCGGTCAGCTTCGGGAACTGTTCGACGCGTGCCTCACGTCGGGTCAGTTCCCGAAGCTTTGGAAGGACGGGCGATTGTGCCTGTTGCGGAAAGAAGGGCGAGACGCAGACTCGCCCGCCGCATACAGGCCAATCGTGCTGCTGGATGACACGGCGAAGCTGCTAGAGAGAATAGTAGCCTTCCGTGTCATCCGGCACCTGGGGGGAACTGGGCCTGACCTTTCAGAGGCCCAGTTCGGATTCAGGGCAGGGCGGTCAACGATAGACGCCCTGCTCTGGATCAAGGGGTGGACGCAGGACGCAGTCGGCGGGGGGGAAAAGGCGTTGGCTGTCTCGCTTGACATTGCCAACGCCTTCAACAGCCTACCGCACGGGACAATACGGGAGGCGCTCCGCTATCACGGAGTGCCCCTGTATCTGCGTAGGCTGTTGGCCGACTACCTCCGGGACCGCGAGGTCCTGGTGGAGGGACGCGACGGTCTGAGGCGACGTCGCGTGTCCTGCGGGGTTCCACAGGGGTCGGTGTTGGGACCGCTCCTGTGGAACATTGGCTACGACTGGGTGCTCCGCGGCACGTTTCCCGCAAGTATGCGGGTTGCGTGCTACGCGGATGACACCCTAGTCGTAGTCAAGGGGAGGGACCTCGGGGAGACGGTGCGGCGGGCCACGGTGGCCACAACAGTCGTGGTCGGCCGCATACGTGCCCTGGGGCTGAAGGTCGCCCTCTCCAAGACCGAGGCCCTAATGTTCCATGGGCCTCGGGGGGGACCCCCTCCAGGAACGAGGATAGACCTGGACGGGGTCCTGGTCCGGGTTGGGACTCAGATGAGGTACCTGGGTCTCATCCTGGACGGGCGGTGGACTTTTGGGGCCCACTTCACTCAACTGGCCCCAAAAGTCATAGGCGCCGCTGCCGCCCTTGGGAGGCTGCTGCCCAACGTGGGCGGCCCGAGCGCCACATGTCGTCGCCTGTACTCCGGAGTGATCCGGAGTATGGCCTTGTACGGGGCACCTGTCTGGGTGGACGCCCTCGGTCGCGCCAATAAGGCCCTGCTGCGTCGTCCGCAGCGGGTCATCGCGACGAGGGCGATACGCGGGTACCGGACGGTGTCCTGGACGGCGGGATGCGTGTTGGCCGGTGATCCCCCCTGGGAGCTCCAAGCGGAGATCCTCGCCGAAGTGTACCACTTCGTGGCGGCGAGGAGAACCCGCGGGGAGCCTCCAGCCTGGGAGGAGGTCACGCGCATGCGACGGCAGGCGCGGGCCGCCCTGTTGCGGCGGTGGACGGAGGACCTGGCTCCACCGGTCCCTGGACAGAGGACGGTGGATGCCATTCGCCCGGTCCTTCGGAGGTGGGTAGGGCGGCGATTCGGGTCGCTCACCTTCCGATTGGTGCAGGTGCTTTCCGGGCATGGATGTTTCGGAAAGTACCTGCATCACATCGCAAGACGTGAGGCGACCCCCGCCTGTCACGAGTGTGGAGCGCCAGAAGACACGGCGCTCCACACGCTGGAGGAGTGCGCCGCGTGGAGTCCCATGCGGCACACCCTCACAGCGGTCATAGGCGCAGATCTGTCGCTGCCGAGCGTGGTTAACGCTATGCTCGGCAGCGACGGATCGTGGCAGGCGGTGGTCTCTTTCTGCGAAGAGGTGATGGCGCAGAAAGAGGCTGCGGAGCGGGCGAGGGAGGACGACGTCCTCGCAGACCCGCTCCGGCGTAGACGAACTGGTGGAAGGAGAAGGCGATTCGGGCGCCTTCTCGCTCTATCCTAGTGTTGTGCGGATCATCGGTGGAGAGTCGGGGGATTCTCCACTGGCTTGCACGATCCCACACGTCTGGGGGATGGCTCTAATGAGCTGGGTCATCCCTCCCTTGGCCAACCGCCGGGGCGAGATGGTGATTGCTAACGCTACCCCATCTCGCCCCGACTAGGCGGCAGACTGCTCATCCCGGGTTTTTAGTGGGTAACCTCACTTACTACCCCCCCGTGGGGGTAGTAAGGCCCCTCAGGCGAGGACTCCCACATAACCACTCTGCTCCCCCCGGAGCCGGGTGGTATCCATAAAGGATTTTCCCGGGTCAAAAAAAAAAAAAAAAAAAAAAAAAAAAAAAAAAAAAAAAAAGGTTAGGTTAGGTTAGGTTTTTTTTTTTTTTTTTTTTTTCCTGTCCGGGAGCGTCACCTTGTCCCGGCCCGCGAGCTATCCTACATTTCCTCTGACAAGAATCAGAGACCTTGTCTATCCAGTCATTCGTCGTTCTTTCTTTCTGCATACTTTTTCTTTCTTTCATTCGTCACATCTTACATACCTTTACTGGGGGGACACCAGTGGCTATATTACCAGTGAGGGAGAACAGGTCAACAAATTTTATTATTCCTATATCATTTGAACACTATTAGGTTCATTTATCTGGTTGTACATTTATTTTTCTTTTTATTAACTATCAATTTTTTCAAAATCCAAAACAATTTTTTACATACAAGGACCAAAACTCATAGTAAAGTCTAGGTCAAAAAACATACTTTTAGAGACTATTCTTATCAATATCTTACATTATATTTCTACTGTTACATTTTTATAATGCTGGATTTACATATATATATAATATACATATTCAACATTTGTTATTTATCTTTATTTCTTTGTATTGCTTTATTTGCGACATCTATACAGTATTTGATAAAATCGTCTCTATACGCACTATCCGAAATTAATATATGTAAATTTTCAATTTTAATTTCAATACCTAATTTTTGTTCTATTTCAAATCTTCTGACAGAAAAGGCAGGACATTCAGTTATCAGGTGAGGGACCGTTTCACTTTTTAATGGATCACATATACATGATGGACTTTCCTTTAATTTGAAGCGATGTAGGTATTCCGAGAAACCACCGTGTCCTGTCAAAATTTGCGTGGTTATCATCGTTGGTTTAATTGACTTTATTAATTTGTAAGCCTCTACAGCATCTGGCAAAAACATCTTTGTGACCGCCGCGGTTTCGCCCTCCTTGTATCTCCGATTCCACTCCTCAATGGTACCCTTTCGGATTTGGCGCTTTAGGAATGATATCGGACACACATCATAATCTGGCTTCCGTTTAATGTGCTTGGCCGCGTGTTTAGCTAGCTCGTCAGCCCTTTCGTTCCCCTCCAGACCCACGTGTGCTTTGATCCAGAAGAGAGAGACTTTTTTGTTCTGCTTTTCTGCGTCTTTAATGTTGCTGCGGGTTTCGACAGCTAGAGGGTGAACTGAGCTATAGTTTCTAATGGTCTCCAACGCTGCTCTAGAGTCGCTGTATATTCCAAAAGTTTCTTCGGAGCGCTTTATTATTTCTGCTGTGGCTGTGCATATAGCCAGCAATTCGGCCTGGTAGACGGTGCAGTAAGACGACAGTTTCAATTTACGGTTCTTGGTTTCGGCTCCATTGCACCATATAGACAATGCAGCTCCAACATTCCCCTCTATCTTACTGCCGTCTGTGAACATCTGTACCGCTTGGTCATTGTGAGTCTCAAGTTGCGCTCGGTCTTCAAGGCAAATGAATTGAAGTTCCATATGCTCCTGCGGATGTGGTACGCTGGTGAATTGCGCCATTTTTTCAACTTCCCTGTCCGCCAGTGCTGGGTGGGACACTCCTCTCTTTACCTCGTACAGGGCGGCTGCCTCTTGTATTCTGAGATCGAGAGGTAGTATCCCAGCCAGCACTAGAGCAGAGTTTAGTGAAACCGTGCGATAAGCCCGACAAAGCTTCTGAGCGAACCCACGTTGGACAACGTTAATGTGCTTTTGGACGCCCAGATTTTTAGTTGATGGTGCCCAAGCACTGGCCGCATACATCATTACAGGCTCTACCACTGCAGTATATATCGTCTCTATTACTTCTGGATGCAAACCCCACGTAACTTTGGCAGCTCGGGATAACTTCTTGTAGATGTTTATGGCCTTTTTGCAAACGTTGGCTACATGGGTGTTAAAAGAGAGCCTGTGATCGACGGTTAGTCCTAGAATTTTGCATTCCTTCGTCATTCTTATTTCGATACCTCCCATGCTCAGCCTTGGGGTGTCGTACTTTAATTTGTTGGTTATCACCATGGCATTTGTTTTGTGGGCCGCAAATCTCAATTTATTTCTGATTCCCCATTGCTGAACATAGGCGAGAGCGGCATTCGCACTTCGTTCAATCTCCAGCGCTGAGTTCCCATCAAACACTAAGATTACGTCGTCGGCGAAAGCCTGGCAGTAATTTCCTCGCTGTTCGAGTCCCTGAAGAAGTGGATCAAGGAGCAAGTTCCATAGAATTGGGCCACCTATAGACCCCTGGACACACCCTTTTGTTGTGGCTTTTGTGTACTCCTCGCCCGCATACCTCACTCTAACTTTCCTATTTTGTAGGTAGCTGTCTACCACCTTCCGAATATTTATTGGACACCCTTCCTCAAATAATCTTACTCTAATAGCGGGCCACCAAGCGCTATCAAAAGCACCCTCTATGTCCAAAGATATCATTGTAATGATTTTCTGTTGTTTCAGTTTTCCTCGTATGTGTTGTATGAGGGCATAGAGGGCATCTTCTGTACTTCTTTGAGGCATGAAACCATATTGTCGGGTGCTTATTTTAGGAACAATGTGCCATTTTATTCTGCTCACAATCATCTTCTCCAAGATCTTCCCCATCACTGGCAAGAGGCCTATAGGCCTATAGGATTTTGCGTCTGTGTATTTCTCCTTTAAAGGTTTTCTTAGGACTACAACTACTGCTTCTTTCCAGATGTCAGGAAAGTAACTTAGACATAGGCATTTATTTGCCAGTGATAGGTAGATCCCGGGATTACGATTTATTGCTTGCGTGCAGATGTCAGCCGTGAGACCATCCACACCTGGAGCTTTTTTAGGGTTGAAGCTAGTTACAGCCATATTTAGTTCCTTCAAGGTAAAAGGTGGATCATGGGGCTCATCATGACCCGAATCGTTTACTTGGCTGGCTTGGATTCTAATTTGGCTGTGCTCTGCATTGTCCTCCTCAATATTATCTTCCGGGTAGAAGGTCTCCGCTAAGAGTCTGACAGATTCTCTGTTGTCCAGAGCTCTTCCTTCCTTCATCAGTGGAATGTCCTCTTCTCTTTTTGTGGTCCTGCCTATAACTCTGTAAATTCCTTCCCACACTCCCTCCCTGTCCTGTTTTTTGCAAAAACCTTTCCAGCTCTCTACCTGTGCCCTTCTTGCTTCTAGCTCATATTGTTCTTTTATTTTCAGGTACTCTGCTACAACTTTATCTCTCCTTATCGGCGCGGCACATCGGATCCTTCTCTTCACTGTAACAACCTCCTTCTGTAGCCTCGAGAGTTCGTCGGACCACCATGGACAGGTAAATGTAGTATTAATTTTTAGTTTTGGAATAGCATATATACATGACTCTACTATTATATTTATGTACTCTATTATTTTACTTTCTAATTTACTTTTGCTGTCAATATTTGATATTTCTTGTATATTTATTTTATTTTCTTGTAGCAGCTGGGCCATTTTCTCATGAAAAAGGCTCCAGTTGGCTTTTTTGCTATTGTATATTCTTGTGGTTCTCGACACTTGGACTCCACTAGCTTTCGTCATTCTAAGTTTAAATGTCAGTGCATTGTGGTCCGAGCACGTGAGGCCTTCGTCTACTCTCCATTCCTCTACTAGGTCAAGGATCTCCGTGGTACATGCTGTCACGTCTACAAAACTGTTGTAAGTCTTATTTCCCCGTATTGTATAAAAAAGGTTAGGTTAGGTTAGGTTAGGTTAGGTTAGGTTAGGTTGGGCCCGGGGTGCTTGGTCAGAATACCTCCACGTGTGCCTTAATGCTACTGGTCTCTTTCGGATACGTTTTATCCGGGGAGTACAGAAGCGTTTGGGCCGGTGCACCCTGGGCAGCAGTCAATAACTTCTCTATATGGGATCTTGTTGGCTGCTGGCTAAAATTCTGACGTGTAGGTGCTCTCCGCGTGTCCCTATGAAGCTAGCATAGGGCACAGTGGATGAGCAGGCGGTTCATCCGCGGAGGTGGGGTCCCGAGAAGGGACAGCGGACCCGTAGGGTCGGTGGATGGCCGGCCTGCAAGGCTGGCGGCACGACAGGTTTTCCCCTGTCGTGCACGAGGAGGAGCGGCGTCGCTTTTGACGGTGGGCGCGGCAGGGAGGGTCAACTCGGCCACCCTGTCGGGCAAATCTGGAGAGGCAGCTGCCTTTTTACAGCAGCTGCAGCGGACCTTCGGGTCGTGGGATGGCCGGTCTTCAAGGCCGGCGGCGCGGCAGGGAGGGTCAACTCGGCCACCCTGTCGGGCACACTCGGACGGCAGTCGTGTTACAGCGACTGCAGCGGACCTTCGGGTCGTGGGATGGCGGGCCTGCAAGGCTCGCGGCGCGGCAGGGAGGGTCAACTCGGCCACCCTGTCGGGCTCAATGCGACTCCAAATCCCGTTGTTTGGTGCCCGCACAGGGGATGTATAGTCGGGGGGAACCCGGCGACGAGGGCACCACAGGGGACCTCACCCCTTCAAAAAGGAAAACACAACTATGGATAATAAAGCGTTTGTAAAAAATCCCCAGGTGGGTAAATCCCACCCTTCGAAAGAAGGCTGCCCCACCGTATCTGGGGGGGGCAACAACCGCTTCGCGGGCTCCGGCCCGCGCACCGACGACCACAGCAAACGGCAAACGGACTCTGATTCTTCTAAAAACGAGCAACCTGGCAAGATTATGGACCTGGTCCCGTTTTCAAAACGGGAACCCCGAGTGAGACTGGAGCGCATGGACAGCGCCAGACCAGTCACTCCGAGGCTGGACGCCGCAGCAGAGCGAGAGCGCAATCCTCGCGCCACCTCTGCTGCCGCGTCAATGGACGTGTCTGAGGAGGAGGCAGCTGGCGTCTCTTCTGCGTCTGAAACAGGCGCGGGAGTGGCCCCACTGCACGAGATGCTTCGGATTCCGTCTCCGAATTTATCGGAGACGGACTCCGACGCGATGACATGGGAGTCGGTTTCATCGCGCGGCACTCACAAGAGAAGGAAAAGACGAGCGGAGGAGGTCGATGGGGACCTTAGTGACCCCTCACCGTCGCTTAAGGTCCCAACCGCGCAACGCGGTAAAGGACGCGCCAAAGGGAGGGCGCCCACGACCGGTCAGTATGTCGGCCTGGCGAAAGCCAAGGCCGAGCTGAACCGGGCACGGGAAGAGGAGATGCGGCTCGTCGCCGAGCAGGAGCTGGCGGAAGAGCTGCAGCGGAAGAGGGCGGCATCTACGGCTGCCCAGTTTCTGAAGGTACCGGAGCCTCCGGCTACCAGTCTGAGGCTGGGTGACTGCGATGCCGCTCATCTAGAGAAGTTACTTCTGGACTCGGTGGACACCGTCCTAACGGTGGCCACCAAGTCCAAGAATCTAAAGGGGACCTGCGTGAAGGCCCTGAAGGACGCTGCGATGACCATCAAAGCGTCCTTCCAGGAATCGCGGGCCCGCTCGATCCCGGAAGAGATGGCCCTGCTGGTCAAGTCGAACCAGCAGCTGGCGGCGGAGCTAAAAGAGCTCCGTCGCCAAATGGACGAAATGAGGAAGGCTCAGGCTACGGCCCCTGCTCCTCAGCCCCCCATGCCCCTCTTGGGCGACGAGGCGATGCGGAAGGTCATGGTGCAGGTAGGCACCATGATCAACGCTCGCTTCGAGGGCTTGGAGGAGCGGTTGCTGCCTGCGAAAACCCTCAGGCCCCCTCTCGCTGTAGATCGGCGAAGGGAGTCTGGGGTGCAGCCGGTAGCGACCACGAGTCGCGCAGCTGCCCCGGCTAACACCCCGGGGCAAAAGAAGAAGACCGGCCCAAAACCGCAGCCCAAAAACAAGGCTGCGAAGGGCCCCGCACCTGCGCCCGTCGCGCTACTGCCTGCCCCTGCCCCGGTTCCTTTGACCGAGGCGTGGCACGTGGTGGCCAGACGTGGCCTGGAAAAGCGGAGGGACAAGGAAGCGGCGACAAAGGAGCGGGGACTCGCTCGCCCGGCACCAACGCCGAAACCGGTCCCACCTCCACCTCCTCCCGCTAGAAAGAGACCACAGCCGTCCCAGTCCAAACCGAAAGGCACGGCTAAACTCCGCTCCCCCCGGACTGCAGCTGTAGTAATCACACTGCAATTGGGGGCAGCGGAGAAAGGAGTCACCTACGGCGACGTCTTGGCCGAGGCCAAGACGAAGATAAAATTAGGAGAGTTGGGAGTGCCGCCGTTAACCATCCGAACGGCGGCAACTGGGGCTCGGATCCTGGAGGTTCCCGGAACGGACAGTGCCGCGAAAGCGGATGTCCTCGCTGGGAAACTCGAGGAAATATTCGGGGATCGAGCGGAGGTCAAGATCTCCAGGCCGACCACCACCGCTGACATGAGAGTCACCGGCCTGGACGACTCGGCCACCTCCGAGGAGTTGGCGAACGCGCTGGCGTCCCTGGGCGAATGCCCCGTGGCGTCAGTAGCCGTCGGCCCGATACGTCGGGGACCAGCGGGGATGGGGACGGCGTTTGTGCGCTGTCCCGTCTCCGCAGCGAAGAAGGTCGCGGCCAGTGGGCGCGTTCTGGTGGGCTGGGTGTCGGCGCGAGTCGGCATCCTCGACCCCAGGCCGCGTCGCTGTTTCCGCTGCCTCTCGTTGGGCCACGTAGCGGCCCAATGCAACACCGAGGTTGACCGTAGCGACGAGTGCTACCGCTGCGGTCAAAAGGCCCATAAGGCCCGCGACTGCTCTGCCGCCCCCCGCTGCTCACTTTGTGCGGCTGCGGGTAAGCCGGCAGACCACCTCTCCGGGGGCAAGGCATGCGCCAAGCCCCCGTTCAAGTCAGGGGCTCGGCGGAAGGCCGTCGCGACTGAGGCCAAGGCCCAGCCGCGACCGTCTCCCTCGGACAAAGGACGGGAGGATAACATGGAGGTAGGTTAGTATGGCCCTAACCTTCCTCCAGGCGAACGTGAACCACTCCGCCCGCGCCCAGGATTTACTCCTGCAGTGCATGGCGGAGCGGTCCATCAAAGTGGCGGTGGTTGCAGAGCCGTACTCGGTCCCACCCAGGAGTGACTGGGTGGGGGGCCTTGACGGCTTGGTGGCAATCACGACACAGTCGCCGACCCCATCCCCCCCTCTCGTAGGGGTTGCGAGAGGCAGGGGTTTCGTGGCGGCAGGAGTGGGCCCTGTCGTCATCGTGGGTGTTTATCACTCCCCGAACAGGCCCCGTCACGAGCTAGAGGCTCTTCTCGGTGAGGTGGGAACCTTCATAGGTCAGACCCGCCCACGCCCCGTGATCGTCATGGGGGACCTCAACGCCAAATCCTTGGCGTGGGGGTCCCCAAGGACCTGTCCGCGGGGCGTCACAGTGTTGGAGTGGCTGGCCGAGGTGGGCCTCTGCGTCGTGAATACGGGGAGTGAAAACACCTGCGTCCGCCAATGGGGTGGATCGATCGTCGACGTGACGTTTGCCACCCCTGACCTCGCCTGCCAAATTCGCGACTGGCAGGTGTTGGTAGACGAGGAGACGCTCTCCGATCACCGGTATATCCGGTTTAGCGTCTCCCCGTCCTCGGCGGACATGGTGAGGGAGGGAACCGGCGAGATCGGTCCGCGATGGGCCTTGAAGCGTCTCGACGTCGAGTTGCTGCAGGAGGCGGCCCTCGTCGAAGCGTGGAACGGCACTCCTCAGGAGGGTGACCCCGTAGACGTGGATGCGTTCGCGGACGGACTGTGTGCGGCGTTGTCGCGTATCTGCGATGCCGCGATGCCGCGTGCAACAGCCCCACGGTCCAGACGCCAGGTCTACTGGTGGTCAGAGGAGATTGCCGAACTCCGAAGACGCTGCGTACGGAGGCGCCGCCGATACCAGCGGTATCGTAGGCGAAGGCGGCAGGAGACGGAGGTGAGCGAGTCTCTCTATGCCGCCTACCGAGAGGCTTCAATGACCCTTCGCGTGGCCATTGACGAGGCGAAACGGCGATCCTGGCAGGAGCTGCTGGAAGGGCTGGAGCGCGATCCGTGGGGCCGGCCGTACCTATGGGCGCGGCAGAAGCTGCGTCCATGGGCCCCCCCCGTGACCGCCTCGCTCCAACCAGCGATTCTCCAGAGGGTAGTGGGAGGGCTGTTCCCCGGTCCTCCGGGAGACGATTTCTCGCTACCTTTCGCCGCGCCCTCGTCGACCGATCTCGCCGAGGCGGAGGAGGACGAGCCTGCCCCGGTCTCCGAAGGGGAGCTGGGCGCAGCAGTGCTCAGGATGAGGGCCAAGAACACGGCACCCGGGCCAGATGGCATACCGGGCCGTGTGTGGGCTCTCTCCTTGGAGCACCTGGCCCCCGCTCTCAGGGCCCTGTTTGACAGGTGCCTTCGAGAGGGGAAATTCCCCAGGAGATGGAGGAGGGGCAGACTTGTCCTCATACGGAAGGAGGGACGTCCCGAGGACGAGCCTTCGGGTTATCGTCCGATTGTTCTGCTTGACGAGGCGGGTAAGCTGTTGGAGAGGGTGATCGCTGCCCGTCTCGTCAAACACCTCGAGACGTCGGGACCGGACTTGGCGCCCACCCAGTTCGGATTCCGGAGAGGTCGCTCGACGCTGGATGCCATCTCCCGCGTCCGCGATCTCTCTGAGGAGGCGTGCTCCAGTGGCGGCGTGATGTTGGCGGTGTCTTTAGACATCGCCAACGCCTTCAACACGCTGCCCTGGACCACCATACTCGGTGGTCTGGAGTACCACCGAGTGCCGCTGTACCTGCGCCGACTCGTCGGCGATTACCTCTCCTATAGAGAGGTAGTCTTCCCGACGACGAATGGGGAGGGTCGGAGCCCCATGGCGCGCGGCGTCCCTCAGGGGTCTGTTTTAGGGCCCCTGCTGTGGAACGTCGGATACGACTGGGCCCTCCGGGGCGCTGGCCTTCGTGGCGTCGGCGTCGTTTGTTACGCCGACGACACGCTGGTCACCGCCAAGGGGGATACCTACAGGGAGGCGGCAATCCTCGCCACGGCCGGAGTCGCGATGGTCGTGGCCAGGATCAGGAGGCTCGGTCTGGAGGTGGCGCTCCACAAGTCGGAGGCCATTTGTTTTCATGGTCCCCGCAGGGCGCCACCTGCAGACTCATCCATAGTGGTGGGAGGAACTTCCATCCCCGTCAGGACGACGTTGAAGTATCTCGGCGTCGTCCTTGATAGCCGGTGGAAGTTCGAGGCGCACATGCGGCGGCTGTCCCCAAAATTGTTGGGGGCAGCCGGCGCACTTAGTCGCCTCCTCCCCAATATCGGGGGTGGAGAGGGCAGCTGCCGCCGCCTCTATACAGCGGTGGTCAGCTCAATGGCCCTATACGGAGCCCCCATATGGTCCGGGAGGCTCGATCGGCGGGAGACCGCCCTGCTGATTGCAGCTCAACGGACCATGGCTGTGAGAGTGTGCCGGGGGTATCGGACACTCTCACACGAGATGGCATGCGCCCTCGCTGGCCTTCTCCCCTGGGACCTTGAGGCCGAAGTCTTGGCCTCGGTCTACCGCCGCAGAGTGCGAGCGCGGGAGCGGGACGAGCGACCGGCGCCGCGAGAGTTAGCGCATTGGCGCAACAACGCTAGGGCGTTGGCTCTCGCAAGGTGGGAGGGACGACTCCTCGATGGGTCCATTCAAAGGGGGAATAGTAGTCGACGGCTCCTCGATGCTATTCAGCCCGTTCTCCGCGAGTGGATCAATCGGAGACATGGGAGGCTCTCGTTTAGGCTGACGCAGGTGCTCTCGGGACATGGTTGTTTCGGGAGTTACCTGCATCGCATCGCCCGACGAGAAGCCTCCCCGGCCTGCCATCAGTGCGGCTGTGCAGTAGACACTGCCCAGCACGCGCTGGAGGCATGCCCTGGAGAGGACGAACCGCGACAGGCTCTGGTCGCGGTCATTGGGACGGATCTCTCGTTGCCGACCATCCTAGCCAGGATGGTCGCCGATGAGAGATGTTGGGAGGCAGTAGCCTCCTTCTGCGAAACTATTGTTTCGCGGAGGGAGGCGGCGGAGCGTGAGAGGGAGAGAGACCCTCTCTCTCTTCCGCTCCGGAGAGCGCGGACACGGGTGCGGGCTAATCGAGCCCGCACTCCGTCTCCGCTGAGAGGGCCTGGGCCGTCGGATGCGGGGGCATCTGGCGCCCCTCAGAGATAGGTCTTCTCGCGATGTTGATGCCCCCTCCGTGTTCGGGGGGCATCACACGAGGTGGAGGGGTGTTCCTATTGACACCCCTCACCGAGGAGGGCCCGCCACTTTACAGCGGGCAGCGGCGTCGACGGGGGCTGTGGTAAGAATAATGCGGTCCCACGCCCCCCGTCATCAGTCGAAGACGCTGGAACACCGTGGGGTTTTAGACGGTATGGGCGCCTTTAGCCGAGTCCGTCATACCCCGTATGCCCCCCCCGCATACGGCAATGCGTAACAGCATTTCCCCACGCCAAAAAAAAAAAAAAAAAAAAAAGGTTAGGTTGGGCCCAGAAGACACGGCGCTCCACACGCTGGAGGAGTGCGCCGCGTGGAGTCCCATGCGGCGCGCCCTCACAGCGGTCATAGGCGCAGATCTGTCGCTGCCGAGCGTGGTTAATGCTATGCTCGGCAGCGACGGATCGTGGCAGGCGGTGGTCTCTTTCTGCGAAGAGGTGATGGCGCAGAAAGAGGCTGCGGAGCGGGCGAGGGAGGACGACGTCCTCGCAGACCCGCTCCGGCGTAGACGAACTGGTGGAAGGAGAAGGCGATTCGGGCGCCTTCTCGCTCTATCCTAGTGTTGTGCGGATCATCGGTGGAGAGTCGGGGGATTCTCCACTGGCTTGCACGATCCCACACGTCTGGGGGATGGCCCTAATGAGCTGGGTCATCCCTCCCTTGGCCGGGGCCCGTCACCGGTGACGGGCCAACCGCCGGGGCGAGATGGTGATTGCTAACGCTACCCCATCTCGCCCCGACTAGGCGGCAGACTGCTCATCCCGGGTTTTTAGTGGGTAACCTCACTTACTACCCCCCCGTGGGGGTAGTAAGGCCCCTCAGGCGAGGACTCCCACATAACCACCCTGCTCCCCCCGGAGCCGGGTGGTATCCATAAAGGATTTTCCCGGGTCAAAAAAAAAAAAAAAAAAAAAAAAAAAAAAAAAAAAAAAAAAGGTTAGGTTGGGCGGGTCTGGGGTGCTTGGTCAGAATACCTCCACGTGTGCCTTAATGCTACTGGTCTCTTTCGGATACGTTTTATCCGGGGAGTACAGAAGCGTTTGGGCCGGTGCACCCTGGGCAGCAGTCAATAACTTTTCTATATGGGATCTTGTTGGCTGCTGGCTAAAATTCTGACGTGTAGGTGCTCTCCGCGTGTCCCTATGAAGCTAGCATAGGGCACAGTGGATGAGCAGGCGGTTCATCCGCGGAGGTGGGGTCCCGAGAAGGGACAGCGGACCCGTAGGGTCGGTGGATGGCTGGCCTGCAAGGCTGGCGGCACGACAGGTTTTCCCCTGTCGTGCACGAGGAGGAGCGGCGTCGCTTTTGACGGTGGGCGCGGCAGGGAGGGTCAACTCGGCCACCCTGTCGGGCAAATCTGGAGAGGCAGCTGCCTTTTTACAGCAGCTGCAGCGGACCTTCGGGTCGTGGGATGGCCGGTCTTCAAGGCCGGCGGCGCGGCAGGGAGGGTCAACTCGGCCACCCTGTCGGGCACACTCGGACGGCAGTCGTTTTACAGCGACTGCAGCGGACCTTCGGGTCGTGGGATGGCGGGCCTTCAAGGCTCGCGGCGCGGCAGGGAGGGTCAACTCGGCCACCCTGTCGGGCATTATGTGTCTCCAAATCCCGTTGTTTGGTGCCCGCACAGGGGATGTATAGTCGGGGGGAACCCGGCGACGAGGGCACCACAGGGGACCTCACCCCTTCAAAAAGGAAACAAAAATTATGAACAGTACAGCGATTGATAATAATCCCCAGGTGGGTAAATCCCACCCTTCGCAAGAAGGCTGCCCCACCGTATCTGGGGGGGGCATCAACCGCTTCGCGGGCTCCGGCCCGCGCACCGACGACAACTGCACACTAACACTGGACACCGATTCTGCAACAAATGTACAACCTGGCAAGATGATGGACTTGGTCCCGTTTACAAAACGGGAACCTCGAGTGGTACTGGAGCGCATGGACAGCGCCATACCAGTCACTCTGAGGCTGGATGCCGCAGCAGAGCGAGAGCGCAATCCTCGCGCCACCTCTGCCGCCGCGTCATTGGATATGAGCGAGGAGGAGGCAGTGGGTGTCTCTTCTGCGTCTGCAACAGGCGCGGGAGCGGCCCCACTGCATGAGGTTCTTCGGATCCCGTCTCCGAATTTATCGGAGACGTCCGAAGAATCTGACGACATGACTTGGGAGACCGTGTCTTCTCGCGGTTCTCCCAAGAGAAGGAAACGGAGAGTGGAGGAGGTTGATGGGAACCTTAGTGACCCCTCACCGTCACCTAAGGTCCCAACCGCACAACGCGGTAAAGGACGCGCTAAAGGGAGGGCGCCCACGACCGGCCATTATGTCGGCCTGGCGAAAGCCAAGGCCGAGCTGAACCGGGCGCGGGAAGAGGAGATGCGGCTCGTCGCCGAGCAGGAGCTGGCGGAGGAGCTGCGGAAGAAGAGAGCGGCATCTACGGCTGCCCAGTTTTTGAAGGTGCCGGAGCCTCCGGCTACCAGTCTGAGGCTGGGCGACTGCGATGCCGCTCACCTGGAGAAGATTCTGCTCGACTCGGTGGACACTGTCCTAACGGTGGCCACCAAGTCCAAGAACCTGAAGGGCACGTGTGTCAAGGCCCTGAAGGACGCTGCGATGACCATCAAAGCGTCCTTCCAAGAGTCGCGGGCCCGCACGATGCCCGAGGAGATGGCCTTGCTGGTGAAGGCAAACCAGCAACTGGCGGCGGATCTGAAAGAGCTCCGTCGCCAAATGGACGAATTGAAGACGGCCCGGGTTGCGGCGCCGGTCGCCCAGCCCCCCACGCCCCTCGTGAGCGAAGAGGCGATGCGAAAGGTCATGGTGCAGGTGGGCACCATGATCAACGCTCGCTTCGAAGGCCTAGAGGAGCGGTTGCTGCCTGCGAAGACCCTCAGGCCCCCTCTCGCCGCAGATCGGCGAAGGGTGTCTGAGGAGCAACCGACAGCGACCACAAGTCGTGGAACTGCCCTGGCGATCACCCCGGTGCAGAGGAGGAAACCTGGCTCTGTGGTGCAACCAGTTGCCACCACAAGCCGAGGAGCCGCCCCGGTGAACACCCCAGGGCAAAAGAAAAAGGCCAAAGGAAAGGCTGCGGTGGGCTCTGCTCCTGCGGCCGTCGCAATAGTGCCTGCCCCTGCCCCGGCTCCTTTAACCGAGGCATGGCACGTGGTGGCCAGACGCGGTCTGGAAAAACGGAGGGATAGGGGAGTGGCTGCCAAGGAGCAAGGACCTGCTCGCCCTGCCCCAAAACCGGTACCGCCTCCACCACCACCCAAGAAGAAGACCCCGCCCAAAACCAAGGGTGCAGCCAAACTCCGCTCCCCCCGGACTGCAGCTGTGGTTATCACGCTGCAACCGGGGGCGGCCGAGAAGGGATTATCGTACGGCATGGTCTTAGCAGAGGCCAAGACCAAAATAAAACTTGGAGAGTTGGGTGTGCCGCCGTTGACCATCCGAACGGCGGCCACTGGGGCCCGGATCCTGGAGGTCCCTGGCGAGAATAGTCCCGCGAAAGCGGATGTCCTCGCCGAGAAACTCCAGGAAGTATTCCGAGGGCAACCAGAGGTAAAAATTTCCAGGCCGACCACCACCGCTGACATGAGAGTCACCGGCCTGGACGACTCGGCCACCTCCGAGGAGTTGGCGAACGCGCTGGCGTCCCTGGGCGAATGCCCCGTGGCGTCAGTAGCCGTCGGCCCGATACGTCGGGGACCAGCGGGGATGGGGACGGCGTTCGTGCGCTGCCCCGTCTCCGCTGCGAAGAAGGTCGCGGCCAGTGGGCGCGTTCTGGTGGGCTGGGTGTCGGCGCGAGTCGGCATCCTCGACCCCAGGCCGCGTCGCTGTTTCCGCTGCCTTTCGTTGGGCCACGTTGCGGCCCAATGTAGCACCGAGGTTGACCGCAGCGACGAATGTTACCGCTGCGGTCAAAAGGCTCACAAGGCCCGAGACTGCTCCGCTGCTCCCCGCTGCTCACTCTGTGCGGCTGCGGGAAAGCCAGCGGACCACCTCTCCGGGGGCAAGGCATGCGCCAAGCCCCCGTTCATGTCAGGGGCTCGGCGAAGGGCCGTCGCGACTGAGGCCAAGGCCCAGCCGCGACCGTCTTCCTCGGAAAAAGGACGGGCGGATCGCATGGAGGTAGGTTAGTATGGCCCTAACCTTCCTCCAGGCGAATGTGAACCACTCCGCCCGCGCTCAGGATTTACTCCTGCAGTGCATGGCGGAGCGGTCCATCAAAGTGGCGGTGGTTGCAGAGCCGTACTCGGTCCCACCCAGGAGTGACTGGGTGGGGGGCCTTGACGGCTTGGTAGCAATCACGACACAGTCGCCGACCCCATCCCCCCCTCTCGTAGGGGTTGCGAGAGGCAGGGGTTTCGTGGCGGCAGGAGTGGGTCCTGTCGTCGTGATAGGTGTGTATCACTCCCCGAATAGGCCCCGGCACGAGCTAGAGGCCCTTCTCGGCGAGGTGGGGACCTTCATAGGTCAGACCCGCCCCCGCCCCGTGATCGTCATGGGGGACCTCAACGCCAAATCCTTGGCGTGGGGGTCCCCAAGGACCTGTCCGCGGGGCGTCACCGTGTTGGAGTGGCTGGCCGAGGTGGGCCTCTGCGTCGTGAACACCGGGAGTGAACACACCTGCGTCCGCCAATGGGGTGGATCAATCGTCGACGTGACGTTTGCCACCCCAGACCTCGCCTGCCAAATTCGTGACTGGCAGGTGTTGGTAGACGAGGAGACGCTCTCCGATCACCGGTATATCCGGTTTAGCGTCTCCCCGTCCTCAGCGGACACTGTGAGGGAAGGAACCGGCGAGATCGGTCCGCGATGGGCCTTGAAGCGTCTCGACGCCGAGTTGCTGCAGGAGGCGGCCCTCGTCGAAGCGTGGAACGGCACTCCTCAGGAGAGTGACCCCGTAGACGTAGATGCGTTCGCGGATGGACTGTGTGCGGCGTTGTCGCGTATCTGCGATGCCGCGATGCCGCGTGCAACTGCCCCACGGTCCAGACGCCAGGTCTACTGGTGGTCAGAGGAGATTGCCGAACTCCGAAGACGCTGCGTGCGGAGGCGCCGCCGATACCAGCGGTATCGTAGGCGAAGGCGGCAGGAGACCGAAGTGAGCGAGTCTCTCTATGCCGCCTACCGAGAAGCTTCGATGACCCTTCGCGTGGCCATTGACGAGGCGAAACGGCGCTCCTGGCAGGAGCTGCTGGAAGGGCTGGAGCGTGATCCGTGGGGCCGCCCGTACCTATGGGCGCGGCAGAAGCTGCGTCCATGGGCCCCCCCCGTGACCGCCTCGCTCCAACCAGCTGTTCTCCAGAGGGTGGTGGGAGGGCTGTTCCCCGGTCCTCCGGGAGACGATTTCTCGCCACCTTTCGCCGTGACCTCGTCGACCGATCTCGCCGAGGCGGAGGAGGACGAGCCTGCCCCGGTTTCCGAAGGGGAGCTGGGCGCAGCAGTGCTCAGGATGAGGGCCAAGAACACGGCACCCGGGCCAGACGGCATACCGGGCCGTGTGTGGGCTCTCTCCTTGGAGCACCTGGCCCCCACTCTCAGGGCCCTGTTTGACAGGTGCCTTCGGGAGGGGAAATTCCCCAGGAGATGGAGGAGGGGCAGACTCGTCCTAATCAGGAAGGAGGGACGTCCCGCGGACGAACCTTCAGGGTATCGTCCGATTGTGCTGCTTGACGAGGCGGGTAAGCTGTTGGAGAGGGTGATCTCTGCCCGTCTCGTCAAGCACCTCGAGACGTCGGGACCGGACTTGGCGCCCACCCAGTTCGGGTTCCGGAGAGGTCGCTCGACGCTGGATGCCATCTCCCGCGTCCGCGATCTCTCCGAGGAGGCGTGCTCCAGTGGCGGCGTGATGTTGGCGGTGTCTTTAGACATCGCCAACGCCTTCAACACGCTGCCCTGGACCACCATACTCGGTGGTCTGGAGTACCACCGAGTGCCGCAGTACCTGCGCCGACTCGTCGGCGATTACCTCTCCTATAGAGAGGTAGTCTTCCCGACGACGAATGGGGAGGGTCGGAGCCCCATGGCGCGCGGCGTCCCTCAGGGGTCTGTTTTAGGGCCCCTGCTGTGGAACGTCGGGTACGATTGGGCCCTCCGGGGCGTTGGTCTTCATGGCGTCGGCGTCGTTTGTTACGCTGACGACACGCTGGTCACCGCCAAGGGGGGTACCTACAGGGAGGCGGCAATCCTCGCCACGGCCGGAGTCGCGATGGCCGTGGCCAGGATCAGGAGGCTGGGTCTGGAGGTGGCGCTCCACAAGTCGGAGGCCATTTGTTTTCATGGTCCCCGCAGGGCGCCGCCTGCAGGCTCATCTATAGTGGTGGGAGGAACCTCCATCCCCGTCAGGACGACGTTGAAGTATCTCGGCGTCGTCCTTGATAGCCGGTGGAAGTTCGAGGCGCACATGCGGCGGCTGTCCCCCAAATTGTTGGGGACAGCCGGCGCACTGAGTCGCCTCCTCCCCAATATCGGGGGTGGAGAGGGCAGCTGCCGCCGCCTCTATACAGCGGTGGTCAGCTCGATGGCCCTATACGGAGCCCCCATATGGTCCGGGAGGCTCGATCGGCGGGAGACCGCCCTGCTGATTGCAGCTCAACGGACCATGGCTGTGAGAGTGTGCCGGGGGTATCGGACACTCTCACACGAGATGGCATGCGCCCTCGCTGGCCTTCTCCCCTGGGACCTTGAGGCCGAAGTCTTGGCCTCGGTCTACCGCCGCAGAGTGCGAGCGCGGGAGCGGGACGAGCGACCGGCGCCGCGAGAGTTAGCGCATTGGCGCAACAACGCTAGGGCGTTGGCTCTCGCTAGGTGGGAGGGACGACTCCTCGATGGGTCCATTCAAAGGGGGAATAGTAGTCGACGGCTCCTCGATGCTATTCAGCCCGTTCTCCGCGAGTGGATCGATCGGAGACATGGGGGGCTCTCGTTTAGGCTGACGCAGGTGCTCTCGGGACATGGTTGTTTCAGGAGTTACCTGCATCGCATCGCCCGACGAGAAGCCTCCCCGGTATGCCATCTGTGCGGCTGTGCAGCAGATACTGCCCAGCACGCACTGGAGGCATGTCCTGGAGAGGATGAACCGCGACAGGCTCTGGTCGCGGTTGTAGGGATGGATCTCTCATTGCCGACCATCCTAGCCAGGATGGTCGCCGATGAGAGATGTTGGGAGGCAGTAGCCTCCTTCTGCGAAACTATTGTTTCGCGGAGGGAGGCGGCGGAGCGTGAGAGGGAGAGAGACCGTGTCCGCGCTCTCCGGAGCGGAAGAGAGAGAGCTCTTCCGCTCCGGAGAGCGCGGACACGGGTGCGGGCTAATCGAGCCCGCACTCCGTCTCCGCTGAGAGGGCCTGGGCCGTCGGATGCGGGGGCATCCGGCACCCTTCAGAGATAGGTCCTCTCGCGATGTTGATGCCCCCTCCGTGTTTGGGGGGCATCACACGAGGTGGAGGGGTGTTCCTATTGACACCCCTCACCGAGGAGGGCCCGCCACTTTACAGCGGGCAGCGGCGTCGACGGGGGCTGTGGTAAGAATAATTCGGTCCCACGCCCCCCGTCATCAGTCGAAGACGCTGAACACCGTGGGGTTTTAGACGGTATGGGCGCCTTTAGCCGAGTCCGTCATACCCCGTATGCCTCCCCCCGCATACGGCAATGCGTAACAGCATTTCCCCACGCCAAAAAAAAAAAAAAAAAAAAAAAAAAAAAAAAAAGGTTGGGCGGGTCTGGGTTTATTCATTAATAGTTGCTTTGCCTAGCTTGCATGCCTCGCGCTGCTTGTTTTGGATAAACTCAGGCCTTCCTCACTCATCCCGGATGGGTAAGGAGGCAAAGGTCTTGGGGGAGAGTGCAGGTCATGATGATCCCCAAGGCAAGTCTGACGGTTACCTTCCCGTGGTGCTGCCCGTTATTGGTTTGTTTCCTTCTGAAACAAACGTAACAGAATACCGTCAGGCGTCGCGTCATCCCATATCACTTCATGTTCACCAGTTCCATTTCATCTCATTCACTTTCATCTTTCTTGTCTCCCCTTGCTTCGTATCTCCTCTTAACGAGAGCTGAACTATTGCGTGAGACGAGATTTCATATCATCTCACTTTCGGCGGATGGGTAGGCGGTTCATCCGCGGAGTTGGGTCTCGAGATGGGACAGTGGACCCGTAGGGTCGAAGGATGGCCGGCCTTCAAGGCTGGCGGCACGACAGTTTCACTCTGTCGTGCAAGGAGGAGTGACGACGTCGCTTTTGACGGGGTGCGCGGCAGGGAGGGTCAACTCGGCCACCCTGTCGGGCACACTCTTGGACGGCAGCCGCGTCGCAGCGGCTGCAGCGGACCTTCGGGTCGTGGGATGGCGGGCCTGCAAGGCCCGCGGCGCGGCAGGGAGGGTCAACTCGGCCACCCTGTCGGGCTCCATGCGTCTCCGAATCCCCGGTTTCGGTGCCCGCCCATGGGATGCATGGCTGGGGGGAACCCGGTCGTGAGGGCACCAAAGGGGACCTCACCCCTCCAAAAAGGAACTTCAAAATGGATTTACAAGCGTTTGTTAATAATCCTCAGGTGGGAGAATCCCACCCCTCTCTCGAAGAGAGAGAGGGCAGCCCCATCGTATCTGGGGGGGGCAGCAACCGCTTCGTGGGCTCCGGCCCGCGTACCGACAACCCTGGCAAACTCTTAACGGACACTGAATCGAAAAACAAAAATGACGACTATGGCAAGAAAATGGAAAACACGTGTGTCGCGGTAGTGCGTGCATCTGCACGGCTCCGTGCAAGGTCGGCGGAGGGTGCGTTAAAACGTGCACCATCTCAGAGTAGCGTCGGCCCTAAGGAGGTTCGAGTGGTGCTCCAACGTGCACCGAGCACCCACCGAATTACTCCGGAGGTGAAGGATGGAGTGGATGTGGAACGCAATGACTGCGCCAAACCTGCCACTCCAAATCCCGATACTGAAGCTGAGCGGGAGCGTAGCACTTGCGCCAGACCCGTCTCAGCTGCAGCGGTCGGAGCAGCTGCATCGGAGTCATCCGTCTGCAGCATGGTTTCAATGGAGTCTCTGGCTTCATTGAACCTAGAGGAGACCTGCCCTGCCAGGTTTTGGCAACCTCGTAAGAGGTCCAGGGAGGTGGGCGACGACGGCTCTTTGAGCGATCCGTCTGCCCCTTCCCCCAAAGTGGTGGCCTCAAAACGCGGCCGTGACCCGACTAGAAAGCAATTTCTGAAGGCCCGCACGGAGGAGACTCAAGAACTCGCTGGTTCTCAACCGAAGTTAGAGACTGCGGCGACACTCGAGAAGAAAATAGTGGACAGCTTAAAAGCTGTGGAAATGGTGGCGGCAAAGTCTTCAAATCTTAAGGGGACGTTTGTTGCGGCGCTCAAGGGCGCCGTCCGGGAAATTAAGGCAGCTACAGAGGCACTAGCACAGCACAGCCTTAACGATGAGACTCGGCGTCTTCAGGCTGCCAACAGTCGTCTTCAAGCCGAGATGGACGACCTGAAGAACGAGATGGCTAAACTGAGGGTGGCCATGCAGCAGCAATCCGCTGCACCACCGCCGCATTCTCAGTCTAACTTGGAGGAGATGGAAGCGCGCATACTCGGTCGGCTCTCGGACAGGCTCAACGCACGGATTGAGGGGTTGGAGCCTCGTCTGAACCCGGAGCCTCGCCTCCGTCCCTTACTGGCGCACGACAACCGCAAGACGGCAACTCCAACAAGAACGGCGGTAAGCCACCTCGGCAATACCACAAAGATAGCGGAGGCCCTTCCGACCACGTCAACGTTCGAATGCCCACCAGCCCGACAGAGCAAGGTGGGGTCTCAGAAATTGACTGCTGTCTCAGCTGCCGTGGAAGTTGTTCCCTGCTCGAACTCTCCTCAGCTGAAACCAATGGACGGACCTTCTGTGGACACCACAAGAAAGTCCACGCGCAAGGTTCCGAAAGTCCCAACTCCTATTGCTCCAAAAGGCAAAGAGAAGATCGGAAAAGAACTGCAGAAGGAGCTACGTGCTGTTCTTCCTTCGTCCCAGCCCACAGACGAGGGATGGACTGTAGTGGCACCGAAAAAGACGAAAAAAGCGAAAAGAAAGAAGGAGGCCTCGAGGAAAGAGCCTAGTGCTCCCACGCCACCAAAGAAGACTAAGCAAACCAAGCTTAAGCCACCTCGCTCAGCGGCGGTTGTGCTGACCATGCAGCCAAGTGCTAGTGGAAATGGCATGACCTACAGCAAAATACTTGCCGAAGCGCGAAGTAAGGTAAACCTTAAAGATCTTGGCATAGAAGGTGTAAAATTCCGCGCTGCGGCCACAGGTGCCCGTCTTCTCGAGGTGCCCGGTGCTGCTAGTGCTGAGAAAGCTGATGCTCTAGCCACTAAACTAAAAGAGGCATTTGGAGAGGACGTGGTGAAAATCTCTAGACCTGAGAAGTGTGTCGAGATGCGTATCACAGGACTGGACGACTCGACCACCAAAGAAGACGTCGTGATTGCCGTAGCTGGAGCGGGTGGCTGCAGACAGGAGGCAATCAGAGTAGGAGAGGTAGTCCGATCGTCCGGGATCGGCACTATATGGCTGCGATGTCCGGTTGCGGCAGCGAAGAAAGTCACCGAAACTAGACTTTTGGTGGGCTGGGTATCTGTCCGGGCCAAGATTTTGGAGAACAGACCTCTCAGGTGTTTCAGATGTTTGGAGCTTGGGCACGTTGGTGCCAAATGCACGACTGGCGCAGACCGCAGCAAACTTTGCTACTGTTGTGGTAAGGCGGGCCATAAAGTTGTCGATTGCACTGCCGAGCCCCACTGTCCAGTGTGCGATGCAGCAGGCCAAGCGGCGAACCATCGTATAGGTGGGAAAGCATGCTCTGGCAATGTCCGGAAAAAAGGAAAAAGGGTGAAAAAGTCGGCTGATGAAGGCTCCAGGGCCCCCTCACAACCGACCCAGCGTCAAACGCAAGAGGAGGTTGAAATGGATACCACAATCAGTTAATAATGGCCATTTCATTCCTGCAGGCGAATATCAACCACTGTGCCGATGCTCAGGATATTTTACTCCAGAGCATGGCACAGTGGTTGATACAAATAACAGTTGTCACTGAGCCTTATTTTGTTCCTTCCCGAGAAAACTGGGTTGGGGACCGAAATGGCTCGGTAGCCATCATCACTCAGACGGCTGCTGGCTCCCAGCCCTTCGAAAAAGTAGTAAAGGGCAACGGATGCGTTTTAGCAATTATTGATGGGATTGCGGTAATTGGCGCCTATTTCTCGCCGAATAGAACCCTCGTTGAGTTTGAGCAGTTGCTCGTCGATATGGGAGCACTTATAGGGCAAGCACATCCCAACCCCGTGCTGCTCGCGGGAGACCTAAATGCCAAATCAGGTATGTGGGGATCCCCAGTAACTAATCCTCGTGGCGATGCTTTGGAGGAGTGGACGGTATCCATGAACTTGGAGATCCTTAACAGGGGATCAGTGAATACGTGTGTGAGACAACAGGGTGGATCAATTGTGGACATCACATTTGCGAGCACTTCATTAGCGCAGCGCGTTCGTGATTGGAAGGTGAGAGAGGACGTGGAGACATTATCCGACCACAGGTACATTCAGTTCAGTGTCTCCACGATCTCAACTGCACCTGAGAGGGAAGACCGATCCCATGCTGGGAACAGTATTCGCTGGTCACTTTCGCGCCTCGACGGGGAAATTGCTAGAGAAGCGAGTATCGTAGAAGCCTGGGTAACTGGTTCTGACCTTGACGAGACATTAACTGACGTGGATGCTGCATCAGAACGGATGGGTGATGCTTTGACACGTATTTGTGATGCAGCCATGCCAAGAGCAGTACCCATACCACCACGTCGCAAACTTTATTGGTGGAAGCCAGAACTTCGCCAAATGCGCAAAGCTTGTGTTGCGGCGCGCCGTCGGTATGCAAGATGTAGACGAAGACAAGTCCGTGACACTGACAGAGAGCAGGAACTATACGCCGAATACAGGGCTGTATGCAAAGCGCTAAAGATTGCTATAAAGCAAGCAAAAGAGTCTTCTTGGGAGACCTGGCTCGAGACCCTTAACCTGGATCCGTGGGGGCGTCCCTATAAGGTAGTAACCGCTAAACTCCGGCCATGGGCCCCCCCACTAACAACTACTCTCGATCCACAACTCCTAGAGCGTGTTGTAACAACCCTCTTCCCGGAGAGGAGAGAGTGGCAACCGCCAACGATGGTGCCACCAACAGAGCTGGTTGAACCACAGGAAGAAATACCACCGGTTTCAGAAGCAGAGCTCAATGTGGCGGTGATGAGGCTTCGGAAAAAGAACACGGCACCAGGCCTGGATGGCATACCCGGGCGGGTTGTGGTACTGGCCATGGAGGCAATGGAGGAAGGAGTGAGGGCTCTTTTCTCTGAATGCATGGCACAGGGACGATTCCCGCGAGCTTGGAAGACGGGTAAACTAGTTTTACTTCGGAAAAGTGGGCGCCCAGCAGACACACCGTCAGGCTACCGCCCCATAGTGCTGCTTGACGAGATGAGCAAGCTTTTCGAGCGTGTGGTCGTTGCTCGTCTCGTCAAGCACATGTTGAGGGTAGGGCCCGATCTCCACGACAGTCAGTTTGGCTTTCGCTGCGGTCGATCGACCCTAGACGCCATATCTCGGATTAGGGTCCTCGCTGAGGAGGCGGCAGCCCGGGGTGAGGTGGTGTTGGCTGTCTCGTTAGATATAGCAAATGCTTTCAACACCTTACCCTGGGAAACCATAAAAGAAGGTCTGAAATACCACAACGTGCCCCGGTATCTGAGACTGGTTGTAGAGAATTACTTCGTTGAGCGGGCTATTGCATACCCGGCAAGAAACGGAGATTGGTCCAGAAGAGTGATGACGTGCGGTGTTCCACAGGGGTCGGTTCTTGGACCACTCCTGTGGAACATCGGTTATGACTGGGTTCTTCGCGGGGAAAACCTCCCTGGTGTCAGTGTGACCTGTTACGCAGATGACACACTTGTCACAGCCTGCGGTAGGACACATCGAGACGCAGCCATACTTGCGATGGCAGGGGTGGCCCAAATAGTGCGACGAATCCGCGCGCTTGGATTGGAAGTGGCTCTTAGTAAATCAGAGGCCATTTTCTTCCATGGACCGCGGAGGTCCCCACCACCAGGCATGACAATAGTTGTTGGAGGGACATCTATAGCAGTGAAGCCGACGATGCGCTATCTGGGCATCGTCTTGGATGGTCGATGGAAATTCACCGAGCATTTTCGACAGCTGGCACCGAAAGTTATGGCCTTCGCTGGGGTGCTCGGAAGGCTCCTTCCCAATCTAGGGGGTCCTAGTGTGGCATGTCGCCGTCTTTACTGCGGTGTAGTTCGCTCCAAGGTGCTCTATGGAGCTCCAATATGGGCGGATGCCTTAGGCGCTCAAAACAAGGCCTTGCTGCGACGCCCGCAGCGGGCCATAGCACTAAGAGCGGCTCGTGCGTACTGCACCGTCTCATTTGAGGGGGCGTGTGTTCTGGCCGGGACCCCACCGTGGGACCTGGACGCGAAGGTTCTTGCGGCAGTATATCGGCGAAACGTGGAAGCGAGGCAGTCTGGAAACTGGCCTCTTCCAGAGGAAATCAAACGATGGACAGAGGAGGCTAGAGATGGGCTCCTCCGGAATTGGTCAGCTAGGTTGGAAAACCCTACCGCTAGCCGAGAGTTGGCGAACGCCTTTAATCCCATCTTAAAACAATGGGTGAATCGGAAACACGGTGCCTTGACGTTCCGCCTGACGCAGATCCTGACTGGACATGGGTGCTTTGGCAGGTATCTGTGTCGGGTGGTTAAACGAGAGCCAACGACAAAATGCCATCATTGTCAAAACGACGAGGAAGACACGGTGCATCACACCCGTGCCGTGTGCCCTGCATGGGAGGTGCCACGTGCAGCACTCGCAGTGGTAATAGGAACAGACATATCGTTGCCGGCCATCGTAAGTGCTATGGTCGAAAGCGAGGATGCATGGAATGCAACGGCGACCTTTGCTGAGGCCGTCATTGCAGAGAAGGAAGCGGCGGAGAGGAGCCGTGAAGATGATGTCACATCACTCCCAATACGCCGCAGGAGAACCGGCCGCAGGCGGTTGGCTTATGCCCACCGCATGCCACCATAACAGGGACTTTCGGGTAACAGATCGGGGGATCTGTTGCCCGAACCAAGAAGTCCCGAGCTGTAGGGCACCCGTTGTGTTCCGGGAAGCCTGATACGATGATGAACGAGCTTAAAGCTCTCAAAGATGAGCCCAACCATGGGCAAGCGCAGGGGGGGGAACGGAAGCGCGCCTAGTGATACCGTGACCCCCTTTTCCGCATGCGCGAGATGGAACACCCCAGGGTTTTAGTGGGTATGCCGTCCCTTTTACTTTTACAAGACGGAGAGCCCCACACACCCTCGGCCCCCTCTTTACAAGGGCCTTGAGGACGGTGCATAAGGCTGCATTTCCCTGGGTCACAAAAAAAATAAAAAAAAAAAAAAAAAAAGGTTAGGTTAGGTTAGGTTAGGTTAGGTTAGGTTCGGCGTTGTTCCCTCTCGGTGTCAGAGAGGGGTTCGGGGTACGTGGTGGCCAAGTGGGAGAGGTATGCGGTAGTCGGCACATATTTCTCCCCCAATAGAACCGTCGCGGAGCTGGAGGTTCATCTAGACCTCCTGGCCGCGGCGGTGAGAAGGCAGGCGCCACGTCAGGTCCTCCTCATGGGGGACCTGAACGCCAAGGCCCAGGCCTGGGGCAACCCCTCCACTGACACTCGCGGGGAGATTGTCGGGGAGTGGGCGGTTGCCGCAGGGCTGACCCTGCTCAACAGAGGGTCGGTCCACACGTGCGTGCGACACAACGGGGGGTCCGTGGTGGACGTTTCGTTCGCCACCCCGGAAGTCGCAGCACGTGTCCAGGCCTGGAGAGTGGTGGAGGACGTGGCGACACTCTCGGACCACAATTACATCCGGTTCGAGATCGCCACCTCCCACCAAGGAGGGACTCGGCGCGTGGAGAGGGCGTCCTTCCCGCGCTGGGCGATTGGTCGCCTCGATGCCGAGTTGGCTGAAGAGGCGGCTATGGTGCAGTTGTGGGTTGCCGGCCCCATGCACCCGGAGGTGGCCGTCGCGGCGAGCCGGTTCCGGGAGGCGGTGACGGCCGTCTGCGACGCCGCCATGCCGAGGTCCCGACGCCACCCCGAGCGCCGCCAAGTCTACTGGTGGTGCTCGGAGATAGAGGATCTCCGAGCGCGATGCTCGGAGACGCGGCGCCTCTACTATCACTGTAGGAGGCGCCGTCACGGCCGGACGGACGACCAGCTGCCGGCGGAGCAGCTGGCGGCCGAGCAGCTCCTGTATGGTGATGTGAAGACAGCCAAACAGGAGCTGAAGCTGGCCATCGGCCGGGCTAAGGCCCTCGGCTGGAGTGAGCAGCTGGAGGGCCTCGACAGGGACCCATGGGGGCGCCCGTACAAGTCTGCCCGGAATAAGTTCCGGGGCAGAGCGCCCCCTATCGCGGAGTCCCTGGAGCCAGAGCTCCTGGAGAGGGTGCTGGGGGGTCTATTCCCCGACAGTGACCCCCACTACACCCCTCCACCGATGGCCACCCCGTCCTTCCAGGAGGAGGAGGACCCAGCCTCCATTCCGCCTATTTCAGAGGTGGAGATGGAGGCAGCAGTCTCTCGCCTGAGAGGCAAGAAGACTGCCCCGGGACCAGACGGGATTCCCGGGCGGGTCCTCAGGATCGCCCTTAGGGAGATGGGCGGTCAGCTTCGGGAACTGTTCGACGCGTGCCTCACGTCGGGTCAGTTCCCGAAGCTTTGGAAGGACGGGCGATTGTGCCTGTTGCGGAAGGAAGGGCGAGACGCAGACTCGCCCGCCGCATACAGGCCAATCGTGCTGCTGGATGACACGGCGAAGCTGCTGGAGAGAATAGTAGCCTTCCGTGTCATCCGGCACCTGGGGGGAACTGGGCCTGACCTTTCAGAGGCCCAGTTCGGATTCAGGGCAGGGCGGTCAACGATAGACGCCCTGCTCTGGATCAAGGGGTGGACGCAGGACGCAGTCGGCGGGGGGGAAAAGGCGTTGGCTGTCTCGCTTGACATTGCCAACGCCTTCAACAGCCTACCGCACGGGACAATACGGGAGGCGCTCCGCTATCACGGAGTGCCCCTGTATCTGCGTAGGCTGTTGGCCGACTACCTCCGGGACCGCGAGGTCCTGGTGGAGGGACGCGACGGTCTGAGGCGACGTCGCGTGTCCTGCGGGGTTCCACAGGGGTCGGTGTTGGGACCGCTCCTGTGGAACATTGGCTACGACTGGGTGCTCCGCGGCACGTTTCCCGCAAGTATGCGGGTTGCGTGCTACGCGGATGACACCCTAGTCGTAGTCAAGGGGAGGGACCTCGGGGAGACGGTGCGGCGGGCCACGGTGGCCACAACACTCGTGGTCGGCCGCATACGTGCCCTGGGGCTGGAGGTCGCCCTCTCCAAGACCGAGGCCCTAATGTTCCATGGGCCTCGGGGGGGACCCCCTCCAGGAACGAGGATAGACCTGGACGGGGTCCTGGTCCGGGTTGGGACCCAGATGAGGTACCTGGGTCTCATCCTGGACGGGCGGTGGACTTTTGGGGCCCACTTCACTCAACTGGCCCCAAAAGTCGTAAGCGCCGCAGCCGCCCTTGGGAGGCTGCTGCCCAACGTGGGCGGCCCGAGCGCCACATGTCGTCGCCTGTACTCCGGAGTGATCCGGAGTATGGCCTTGTACGGGGCACCTGTCTGGGTGGACGCCCTCGGTCGCGCCAATAAGGCCCTGCTGCGTCGTCCGCAGCGGGTCATCGCGACGAGGGCGATACGCGGGTACCGGACGGTGTCCTGGACGGCGGGATGCGCGTTGGCCGGTGATCCCCCCTGGGAGCTCCAAGCGGAGATCCTCGCCGAAGTATACCACTTCGTGGCGGCGAGGAGATCCCGCGGGGAGCCTCCAGCGTGGGAGGAGGTCACGCGCATGCGACGGCAGGCGCGGGCCGCCCTGTTGCGGCGGTGGACGGAGGACCTGGCTCCACCGGTCCCTGGACAGAGGACGGTGGATGCCATTCGCCCGGTCCTTCGGAGGTGGGTAGGGCGGCGATTCGGGTCGCTCACCTTCCGATTGGTGCAGGTGCTTTCCGGACACGGATGTTTCGGAAGGTACCTGCATCACATCGCAAGACGTGAGGCGACCCCCGCCTGTCACGAGTGTGGAGCGCCAGAAGACACGGCGCTCCACACGCTGGAGGAGTGCGCCGCGTGGAGTCCCATGCGGCACGCCCTCACAGCGGTCATAGGCGCAGATCTGTCGCTGCCGAGCGTGGTTAACGCTATGCTCGGCAGCGACGGATCGTGGCAGGCGGTGGTCTCTTTCTGCGAAGAGGTGATGGCGCAGAAAGAGGCTGCGGAGCGGGCGAGGGAGGACGACGTCCTCGCAGACCCGCTCCGGCGTAGACGAACTGGTGGAAGGAGAAGGCGATTCGGGCGCCTTCTCGCTCTATCCTAGTGTTGTGCGGATCATCGGTGGAGAGTCGGGGGATTCTCCACTGGCTTGCACGATCCCACACGTCTGGGGGATGGCCCTAATGAGCTGGGTCATCCCTCCCTTGGCCGGGGCCCGTCACCGGTGACGGGCCAACCGCCGGGGCGAGATGGTGATTGCTAACGCTACCCCATCTCGCCCCGACTAGGCGGCAGACTGCTCATCCCGGGTTTTTTAGTGGGTAACCTCACTTACTACCCCCCCGTGGGGGTAGTAAGGCCCCTCAGGCGAGGACTCCCACATAACCACTCTGCTCCCCCCGGAGCCGGGTGGTATCCATAAAGGATTTTCCCGGGTCAAAAAAAAAAAAAAAAAAAAAGGTTCGGCGTTGTCGCGTATCTGCGATGCCGCGATGCCGCGTGCAACTGCCCCGCGGTCCAGACGCCAGGTCTACTGGTGGTCAGAGGAGATTGCCGAACTCCGAAGACGCTGCGTGCGGAGGCGCCGCCGATACCAGCGGTATCGTAGGCGAAGGCGGCAAGAGACCGAAGTGAGCGAGTCTCTGTATGCCGCCTACCGAGAGGCTTCGATGACCCTTCGCGTGGCCATTGACGAGGCGAAACGGCGCTCCTGGCAGGAGCTGCTGGAAGGGCTGGAGCGCGATCCGTGGGGCCGCCCGTACCTATGGGCACGGCAGAAGCTGCGTCCATGGGCCCCCCCCGTGACCGCCTCGCTCCAACCGGCTGTTCTCCAGAGGGTGGTGGGAGGGCTGTTCCCCGGTCCTCCGGGAGACGATTTCTCACCACCTTTCGCCGTATCCTCGTTGACCGATCTCGCCGAGGCGGAGGAGGACGAGCCTGCCCCAGTCTCCGAAGGGGAGCTGGGCGCAGCAGTGCTCAGGATGAGGGCCAAGAACACGGCACCCGGACCAGACGGTATACCGGGTCGTGTATGGGCTCTCTCCTTGGAGCACCTGGCCCCCACTCTCAGGGCCCTGTTTAACAGGTGCCTTCGGGAGGGGAAATTCCCCAGGAGATGGAGGAGGGGTAGACTCGTTCTTATCAGGAAGGAGGGACGTCCCGCGGACGAGCCTTCGGGCTATCGTCCGATTGTGCTGCTCGACGAGGCGGGTAAGCTGTTGGAGAGGGTGATCGCTGCCCGCCTCGTCAAACACCTCGAGACGTCGGGACCGGACTTGGCGCCCACCCAGTTCGGGTTCCGGAGAGGTCGCTCGACGCTGGACGCCATCTCCCGCGTCCGCGATCTCTCCGAGGAGGCGTGCTCCAGTGGCGGCGTGATGTTGGCGGTGTCTTTAGACATCGCCAACGCCTTCAACACGCTGCCCTGGACCACCATACTCGGTGGTCTGGATTACCACCGAGTGCCGCCGTACCTGCGCCGACTCGTCGGCGACTACCTCTCATATAGAGAGGTAGTCTTCCCGACGACGAATGGGGAGGGTCGGAGCCCCATGGCGCGTGGTGTCCCTCAGGGGTCTGTTTTAGGGCCCCTGCTGTGGAACATTGGATATGACTGGGCCCTCCGGGGCGCTGGCCTTAGTGGCGTCGGCGTCGTTTGTTACGCCGACGACACGCTGGTCACCGCCAAGGGGGGTACCTACAGGGAGGCGGCAATCCTCGCCACGGCCGGAGTCGCGATGGTCGTGGCTAGGATCAGGAGGCTGGGTCTGGAGGTGGCGCTCCACAAGTCGGAGGCCATTTGTTTTCATGGTCCCCGCAGAGCGCCACCTGCAGACTCATCCATAGTGGTGGGAGGAACCTCCATCCCCGTCAGGACGACGTTGAAATATCTTGGCGTCGTCCTTGATAGCCGGTGGAAGTTTGAGGCGCACATGCGGCGGCTGTCCCCCAAATTGTTGGGGGCAGCCGGCGCACTGAGTCGCCTCCTTCCCAATATTGGGGGTGGAGAGGGTAGCTGCCGCCGCCTCTATACAGCGGTGGTCAGCTCCATGGCCCTATACGGAGCCCCCATATGGTCCGGGGGGCTCGATCGGCGGGAGACCGCCCTGCTGATTGCAGCCCAACGGACCATGGCTGTGAGAGTGTGCCGGGGGTATCGGACACTCTCACACGAGACGGCGTGCGCCCTCGCTGGCTTGCTCCCCTGGGACCTTGAGGCCGAAGTCTTGGCCTCGGTCTACCGCCGCAGAGTGCGAGCGCGGGAGCGGGACGAGCGACCGGCGCCGCGAGAGTTGGCGCATTGGCGCAACAACGCTAGGGCGTTGGCTCTCGTGAGGTGGGAGGGACGACTCCGCGAACGGTCCACTCGGATGGGAGATAGCAGTCGACGACTCCTCGACGCTATCCAGCCCGTTCTCCGAGATTGGATCGAACGGAGACACGGGAGGCTCTCGTTTAGGCTGACGCAGGTGCTCTCGGGACATGGTTGTTTCGGGAGTTACCTGCATCGCATCGCCAGACGAGAAGCCTCCCCGGCCTGCCATCTGTGCGGCTGTGCAGTAGACACTGCCCAGCACGCACTGGAGGCATGCCCTGGAGAGGACGAACCGCGACAGGCTCTGGTCGCGGTCATTGGGACGGATCTCTCATTGCCGACCATCCTAGCCAGGATGGTCGCCGATGAGAGATGTTGGGAGGCAGTAGCCTCCTTCTGCGAAACTATTGTTTCGCGGAGGGAGGCGGCGGAGCGTGAGAGGGAGAGAGACCCTCTCTCTCTTCCGCTCCGGAGAGCGCGGACACGGGTGCGGGCTAATCGAGCCCGCACTCCGTCTCCGCTGAGAGGGCCTGGGCCGTCGGATGCGGGGGCATCTGGCGCCCCTCAGAGATAGGTCTTCTCGCGATGTTGATGCCCCCTCCGTGTTCGGGGGGCATCACACGAGGTGGAGGGGTGTTCCTATTGACACCCCTCACCGAGGAGGGCCCGCCACTTTACAGCGGGCAGCGGCGTCGACGGGGGCTGTGGTAAGAATAATTCGGTCCCACGCCCCCCGTCATCAGTCGAGGACGCTGGAACACCGTGGGGTTTTAGACGGTATGGGCGCCTTTAGCCGAGTCCGTCATACCCCGTATGCCCCCCCCGCATACGGCAATGCGTAACAGCATTTCCCCACGCCAAAAAAAAAAAAAAAAAAAAAAAAAAAGGTTAGGTTAGGTTAGGTTAGGGGTGCTTGGTCAGAGCACAGGATGGGGGGACAAAACTGTGTCCCCCCAAAGACGAAAGGACAGGCCGCCAGGACCCCGGCCATCCCCCGACCGGCCGCCAGAGCCGCACCTGAGGCTGCTCGCCGCTCGGCGAGCATGGAGGTTGTAACGTCCGATTGATATGAATCAAGTCGGACAACACAACCTCCTACAGACGAATTTAAACCACTGCGTCAGGGCTCAGGATTTGCTAATGCAGTCCCTGGCGCAGTGGCAAATCGATTTGGCGGTCGCTGCGGAGCCGTATTACATTCCCCAGTCCCATCCCTACTGGGCTGGGGATCTGGACGGCTCCGTTGCCATAATTGGACGTGCCGGTGGCGCCCCCCCCCTCTCGGTGTCAGAGAGGGGTTCGGGGTACGTGGTGGCCAAGTGGGAGAGGTATGCAGTAGTCGGCACATACTTCTCCCCCAATAGAACCGTCGCGGAGCTGGAGGTCTATCTGGACCTCCTGGCCGCGGCGGTGAGAAGACAGGCGCCACGTCAGGTCCTCCTCATGGGGGACCTGAACGCCAAGGCCCAGGCCTGGGGCAACCCCTCCACTGACACTCGCGGGGAGATTGTCAGGGAGTGGGCGGTTGCCGCAGGGCTGACCCTGCTCAACAGAGGGTCAGTCCACACGTGCGTGCGACACAACGGGGGGTCCGTGGTGGACGTTTCGTTCGCCACCCCGGAAGTCGCAGCACGTGTCCAGGCCTGGAGAGTGGTGGCGGAGGTGGCGACTCTCTCGGACCACAACTACATACGGTTCGAGATCGCCACCTCCCACCAAGGAGGGACTCGGCGCGTGGATGGGGCACTCTTCCCGCGCTGGGCGATTGGTCGCCTCGATGCCGAGTTGGCTGAAGAGGCGGCTATGGTGCAGTCGTGGGTTGCCGGCCCCATGTACCCGGAGGTGGCCGTCGCGGCGAGCCGGTTCCGGGGGGCGGTGACGGCCGTCTGCGACGCCGCCATGCCGAGGTCCCGACGCCACCCCGAGCGCCGCCAGGTCTATTGGTGGTGCTCGGAGATTGAGGATCTCCGAGCGCGGTGCTCGGAGACGCGGCGCCTCTACTACCACTGCAGGAGGCGCCGCCACGGCCGGACGGACGACCAGCTGCCGGCGGAGCAGCTGGCGGCCGAGCAGCTCCTGTATGGTGATGTGAAGACAGCCAAACAGGAGCTGAAGCTGGCCATCGGCCGGGCTAAGGCCCTAGGCTGGTGCGAGCAGCTGGAGGGCCTCGACAGGGACCCATGGGGGCGCCCTTATAAGTCTGCCCGGAATAAGTTCCGGGGCAGAGCGCCCCCTGTCGCGGAGTCCCTGGAGCCAGAGCTCCTGGAGAGGGTGCTGGGGGGGCTATTCCCCGACAGCGACCCCCACTACACCCCTCCACCGATGGCCACCCCGTCCTTCCAAGAGGAGGAGGACCCGGCCTCCATTCCGCCTATATCAGAGGTGGAGATGGAGGTAGCAGTCTCCCGCCTGAGAGGCAAGAAGACTGCCCCGGGACCAGACGGGATTCCCGGGCGGGTCCTCAGGATCGCCCTTAGGGAGATGGGCGGTCAGCTTCGGGAACTGTTCGACGCGTGCCTCACGTCGGGTCAGTTCCCGAAGCTCTGGAAGGACGGGCGATTGTGCCTGTTGCGGAAGGAAGGGCGAGACGCAGACTCGCCCGCCGCATACAGGCCAATCGTGCTGCTGGATGACACGGCGAAGCTACTGGAGAGAATAGTGGCTTCCCGTGTCATCCGGCACCTGGGGGGAACTGGGCCTGACCTTTCAGAGGCCCAGTTCGGATTCAGGGCAGGGCGGTCAACGATAGACGCCCTGCTCTGGATCAAGGGGTGGACGCAGGACGCAGTCGGCGGGGGGGAAAAGGCGTTGGCTGTCTCGCTTGACATTGCCAACGCCTTCAACAGCCTACCGCACGGGACAATACGGGAGGCGCTCCGCTATCACGGAGTGCCCCTGTATCTGCGTAGGCTGTTGGCCGACTACCTCCGGGACCGCGAGGTCCTGGTGGAGGGACGCGACGGTCTGAGGCGACGTCACGTGTCCTGCGGGGTTCCACAGGGGTCGGTGTTGGGACCGCTCCTGTGGAACATTGGCTACGACTGGGTGCTCCGCGGCACGTTTCCCGCAAGTATGCGGGTTGCGTGCTACGCGGATGACACCCTAGTCGTGGTCAAGGGGAGGGACCTCGGGGAGACGGTGCGGCGGGCCACGGTGGCCACAACACTCGTGGTCGGCCGCATACGTGCCCTGGGGCTGGAGGTCGCCCTCTCCAAGACCGAGGCCCTAATGTTCCATGGGCCTCGGGGGGGACCCCCTCCAGGAACGAGGATAGACCTGGACGGGGTCCCGGTCCGGGTTGGGACCCAGATGAGGTACCTGGGTCTCATCCTGGACGGGCGGTGGACTTTTGGGGCCCACTTCACTCAACTGGCCCCAAAAGTCATAGGCGCCGCTGCCGCCCTTGGGAGGCTGCTGCCCAACGTGGGCGGCCCGAGCGCCACATGTCGTCGCCTGTACTCCGGAGTGATCCGGAGTATGGCCTTGTACGGGGCACCTGTCTGGGTGGACGCCCTCGGTCGCGCCAATAAGGCCCTGCTGCGTCGTCCGCAGCGGCTCATCGCGACGAGGGCGATACGCGGGTACCGGACGGTGTCCTGGACGGCGGGATGCGCGTTGGCCGGTGATCCCCCCTGGGAGCTCCAAGCGGAGATCCTCGCCGAAGTGTACCACTTCGTGGCGGCGAGGAGATCCCGCGGGGAGCCTCCAGCGTGGGAGGAGGTCACGCGCATGCGACGGCAGGCGCGGGCCGCCCTGTTGCGGCGGTGGACGGAGGACCTGGCTCCACCGGTCCCTGGACAGAGGACGGTGGATGCCATTCGCCCGGTCCTCCGGAGGTGGGTAGGGCGGCGATTCGGGTCGCTCACCTTCCGATTGGTGCAGGTGCTTTCCGGACACGGATGTTTCGGAAAGTACCTGCATCACATCGCAAGACGTGAGGCGACCCCCGCCTGTCACGAGTGTGGAGCGCCAGAAGACACGGCGCTCCACACGCTGGAGGAGTGCGCCGCGTGGAGTCCCATGCGGCACGCCCTCACAGCGGTCATAGGCGCAGATCTGTCGCTGCCGAGCGTGGTCAACGCTATGCTCGGCAGCGACGGATCGTGGCAGGCGGTAGTCTCTTTCTGCGAAGAGGTGATGGCGCAGAAAGAGGCTGCGGAGCGGGCGAGGGAGGACGACGTCCTCGCAGACCCGCTCCGGCGTAGACGAACTGGTGGAAGGAGAAGGCGATTCGGGCGCCTTCTCGCTCTATCCTAGTGTTGTGCGGATCATCGGTGGAGAGTCGGGGGATTCTCCACTGACTTGCACGATCCCACACGTCTGGGGGATGGCCCTAATGAGCTGGGTCATCCCTCCCTTGGCCGGGGCCCGTCACTGATGACGGGCCAACCGCCGGGGCGAGATGGTGATTGCTAACGCTACCCCATCTCGCCCCGACTAGGCGGCAGACTGCTCATCCCGGGTTTTTAGTGGGTAACCTCACTTACTACCCCCCCGTGGGGGTAGTAAGGCCCCTCAGGCGAGGACTCCCACATAACCACTCTGCTCCCCCCGGAGCCGGGTGGTATCCATAAAGGATTTTCCCGGGTCAAAAAAAAAAAAAAAAAAAAAAAAAAAAAAAAGGGGTGCTTGGTCAGAATACCTCCACGTGTGCCTTAATGCTACTGGTCTCTTACGGATACGTTTTATCCGGGGAGTACAGAAGCGTTTGGGCCGGTGCACCCTGGGCAGCAGTCAATAACTTCTCTATATGGGATCTTGTTGGCTGCTGGCTAAAATTCTGACGTGTAGGTGCTCTCCGCGTGTCCCTATGAAGCTAGCATAGGGCACAGTGGATGAGCAGGCGGTTCATCCGCGGAGGTGGGGTCCCGAGAAGGGACAGCGGACCCGTAGGGTCGGTGGATGGCCGGCCTGCAAGGCTGGCGGCACGACAGGTTTCCCCCTGTCGTGCACGAGGAGGAGCGGCGTCGCTTTTGACGGTGGGCGCGGCAGGGAGGGTCAACTTGGCCACCCTGTCGGGCAAATCTGGAGAGGCAGCTGCCTTTTTACAGCAGCTGCAGCGGACCTTCGGGTCGTGGGATGGCCGGTCTTCAAGGCCGGCGGCGCGGCAGGGAGGGTCAACTCGGCCGCCCTGTCGGGCACACTCGGACGGCAGTCGTGTTATAGCGACTGCAGCGGACCTTCGGGTCGTGGGATGGCGGGCCTTCAAGGCTCGCGGCGCGGCAGGGAGGGTCAACTCGGCCACCCTGTCGGGCTCCATGCGTCTCCGAATCCCCGGTTTCGGTGCCCGCCTATGGGATGCATGGCTGGGGGGAACCCGGTCGCGAGGGCACCCAAGGGGACCTCACCCCTTAAAAAAGGAAAAAAACAAGATGGACACTACAGCGATTGATAATAATCCCCAGGTGGGTAAATCCCACCCTTCGAAAGAAGGCTGCCCCACCGTATCTGGGGGGGGCATCAACCGCTTCGCGGGCTCCGGCCCGCGCACCAACGACCACGGCAAACGTCAAACTGATACCGATTCTGCTAAAAATGGACAACCCGGCAAGATCATGGACTTGGTCCCGTTTTTAAAACGGGAACCTCGAGTGGTACTGGAGCGCATGGACAGCGCCAGACCAGTCACTCTGAGGCTGGACGCCGCGGCAGAGCGTGAGCGCAATCCTTGCGCCAGCTCTGCCGCCACGTCATTGGATATGAGCGAGGAGGAGGCAGTGGGTGTCTCTTCTGCGTCTGAAGCAGGCGCGGAAGGGACCCCACTGCATACAGTGCTTCGGATTCCGTCTCCGAATTTATCGGAGACGGATTCCGACGCAATGACTTGGGAGTCCGTGTCTACACGCGGTTCTCCCAAAAGGCGAAAACGGAGAGTGGAGGAGGTCGATGGGGACCTTAGTGACCCCTCACCGTCACTAAAGGTCCCAACCGCGCAACGCGGAAAAGGACGTGCCAAAGGGAGGGCGCCCACGACCGGCCATTATGTCGGCCTGGCGAAAGCCAAGGCCGAGCTGAACCGGGCGCGGGAGGAGGAGCTGAGGCTCATCGCCGAGAAGGAGCTGGCGGATGAGCTGCAGCAGAGAAGGGCGGCATCTACGGCCGCCCAGTTTCTGAAGGTGCCGGAACCTCCGGCTACCAGTCTGAGGCTGGGCGACTGCGATGCCGCTCACTTGGAGAAACTGCTGTTGGACTCGGTGGACACTGTTTTAACGGTGGCCACCAAGTCCAAAAATTTAAAAGGCACGTGTGTGAAGGCCTTAAGGGACGCTGCGATGACTATCAAAGCGTCCTTCCAAGAGTCGCGGGCCCGCACGATGCCAGAGGAGATGGCCTTACTAATTAAGGCCAACCAGCAGATGGCGGCGGAGCTGAAGGAGCTCCGTCGCCAAATGGACGAGGTGAGGAAGGCACAGGCTACGGCCCCTGCTTCTCAGCCCCCCATGCCCCTCGTGGGCGACGAGGCGATGCGGAAGGTCTTGGTGCAGGTGGGCACCATGATCAACGCTCGCTTCGAGGGCTTGGAGGAGCGGTTGTTGCCGGCGAAGACCCTCAGGCCCCCTCTCGCCGCAGATCGGCGAAGAGTGTCTGAGGAGCAGCCGACAGCGACCACAAGTCGTGGAGCTGTCCCGGTGATCGCTACGACGCAGAAGAAGGCTGGCTCTGGGGTGCAAGCAGTCGCAACCACAAGTCGTGGAGCCGCCCCGGAGCAAAAGAAGAAGGCCGGGTCCAAACCCCAGCCCAAGAAGAAGGCTGCGAAGGAACCCGCTCCTGCGGCCGTCGCACTGCTGCCTGCCCCTGCCCCGGCTCCTCTGACCGAGGCGTGGCACGTAGTGGCTAGACGCGGCCTGGACAAGAGGAGGGACAAGAGAGTGACGGCGGTGCGGGCGGAACCCAAGGAGAAGGGGCCTGCTCGCCTGGCTCCGGCACCGGTCCCGCCTCCACCACCGTCCACGAGGAAGAAACCTGCCCCGCCTAAGACAAAGGGCACGGTCAAACTCCGCTCGCCCCGGACTGCAGCTGTGGTTATCACGCTGCAACCGGGGGCGGCGGAGAAGGGGTTGACCTACGGCGATGTCCTGGCGGAGGCCAAATCAAAAATTAAGTTGGGAGAGTTGGGAGTGCCGCCGTTAACCATCCGAACGGCGGCCACTGGGGCTCGGATCCTGGAGGTTCCCGGAACGGACAGTGCCGCGAAAGCGGATGTCCTCGCTGGGAAACTCGAGGAGGTATTTGGGGACCGAGCGGAGGTAAAGATCTCCAGGCCGACCACCACCGCTGACTTGAGGGTCACCGGCCTGGATGACTCGGCCACCTGCGAGGAGTTGGCGAACGCGCTGGCGTCCCTGGGCGATTGCCCCGTGGCGTCAGTAGCTGTCGGACCAATACGGCGAGGACCAGCGGGGATGGGGACGGCGTTTGTGCGCTGCCCCGTCTCCGCAGCGAAGAAGATCGCGGCCAGTGGGCGCGTTCTGGTGGGCTGGGTGTCGGCGCGAGTCGGCATCCTCGACCCCAGGCCGCGTCGCTGCTTCCGCTGCCTTTCGTTGGGCCATGTAGCGGCCCAATGCAACACCGAGGTTGACCGTAGCGACGAGTGCTACCGCTGCGGTCAAAAGGCCCATAAGGCCCGCGACTGCTCTGCCGCCCCCCGCTGCTCACTTTGTGCGGCTGCGGGTAAGCCGGCAGACCACCTCTCCGGGGGCAAGGCATGCGCCAAGCCCCCGTTCAAGTCAGGGGCTCGGCGGAAGGCCGTCGCGACTGAGGCCAAGGCCCAGCCGCGACCGTCTCCCTCGGACAAAGGACGGGAGGATAACATGGAGGTAGGTTAGTATGGCCCTAACCTTCCTCCAGGCGAACGTGAACCACTCCGCCCGCGCTCAGGATTTACTCCTGCAGTGCATGGCGGAGCGGTCCATCAAAGTGGCGGTGGTTGCAGAGCCGTACTCGGTCCCACCCAGGAGTGACTGGGTGGGGGGCCTTGACGGCTTGTTGGCAATCACGACACAGTCGCCGACCCCATCCCCCCCTCTCGTAGGGGTTGCGAGAGGCAGGGGTTTTGTGGCGGCAGGAGTGGGCCCTGTCGTCATCGTGGGTGTTTATCACTCCCCGAACAGGCCCCGTCACGAGCTAGAGGCTCTTCTCGGTGAGGTGGGAACCTTCATAGGTCAGACCCGCCCACGCCCCGTGATCGTCATGGGGGACCTCAACGCCAAATCCTTGGCGTGGGGGTCCCCAAGGACCTGTCCGTGGGGCGTCACAGTGTTGGAGTGGCTGGCCGAGGTGGGCCTCTGCGTCGTGAATACGGGGAGTGAAAACACCTGCGTCCGCCAATGGGGTGGATCGATCGTCGACGTGACGTTTGCCACCCCAGACATCGCCTGCCAAATCCGCGACTGGCAGGTGTTGGTAGACGAGGAGACGCTCTCCGATCACCGGTATATCCGGTTTAGCGTCTCCCCGTCCTCGGCGGACATGGTGAGGGAGGGAACCGGCGAGATCGGTCCGCGATGGGCATTGAAGCGTCTCGACGTCGAGTTGCTGCAGGAGGCGGCCCTCGTCGAAGCGTGGAACGGCACTCCTCAGGAGGGTGACCCCGTAGACGTGGATGCGTTGGCGGATGGACTGTGTGCGGCGTTGTCGCGTATCTGCGATGCCGCGATGCCGCGTGCAGCAGCCCCACGGTCCAGACGCCAGGTCTACTGGTGGTCAGAGGAGATTGCCGAACTCCGAAGACGCTGCGTACGGAGACGCCGCCGATACCAGCGGTATCGTAGGCGAAGGCGGCAGGAGACGGAGGTGAGCGAGTCTCTCTATGCCGCCTACCGAGAGGCTTCAATGACCCTTCGCGTGGCCATTGACGAGGCGAAGCGGCGATCCTGGCAGGAGCTGCTGGAAGGGCTGGAGCGCGATCCGTGGGGCCGCCCGTACCTATGGGCGCGGCAGAAGCTGCGTCCATGGGCCCCCCCCGTGACCGCCTCGCTCCAACCAGTGATTCTCCAGAGGGTAGTGGGAGGGCTGTTCCCCGGTCCTCCGGGAGACGATTTCTCGCTACCTTTCGCCGTGCCCTCGTCGACCGATCTCGCCGAGGCGGAGGAGGACGAGCCTGCCCCGGTTTCCGAAGGGGAGCTGGGCGCAGCAGTGCTCAGGATGAGGGCCAAGAACACGGCACCCGGGCCAGACGGCATACCGGGCCGTGTGTGGGCTCTCTCCTTGGAGCACCTGGCCCCCGCTCTCAGGGCCCTGTTTGACAGGTGCCTTCGGGAGGGGAAATTCCCCAGGAGATGGAGGAGGGGCAGACTCGTTCTTATCAGGAAGGAGGGACGTCCCGCGGACGAGCCTTCGGGCTATCGTCCGATTGTGCTGCTCGACGAGGCGGGTAAGCTGTTGGAGAGGGTGATCGCTGCCCGCCTTGTCAAGCACCTCGAGACGTCGGGACCGGACTTGGCGCCCACCCAGTTCGGGTTCCGGAGAGGTCGCTCGACGCTGGACGCCATCTCCCGCGTCCGCGATCTCTCCGAGGAGGCGTGCTCCAGCGGCGGCGTGATGTTGGCGGTGTCTTTAGACATCGCCAACGCCTTCAACACGCTGCCCTGGACCACCATACTCGGTGGACTGGATTACCACCGAGTGCCGCTGTACCTGCGCCGGCTCGTCGGCGATTACCTCTCCTATAGAGAGGTAGTCTTCCCGACGACGAATGGGGAGGGTCGGAGCCCCATGGCGCGCGGCGTCCCTCAGGGGTCTGTTTTAGGGCCCCTGCTGTGGAACGTCGGATACGACTGGGCCCTCCGGGGCGCTGGCCTGCGTGGCGTCGGCGTCGTTTGTTACGCTGACGACACGCTGGTCACCGCCAAGGGGGATACCTACAGGGAGGCGGCAATCCTCGCCACGGCCGGAGTCGCGATGGTCGTGGCCAGGATCAGGAGGCTGGGTCTGGAGGTGGCGCTCTACAAGTCGGAGGCCATTTGTTTTCATGGTCCCCGCAGGGCGCCACCTGCAGGCTCATCCATAGTGGTGGGAGGAACCTCCATCCCCGTCAGGACGACGTTGAAGTATCTCGGCGTCGTCCTTGATAGCCGGTGGAAGTTCGAGGCGCACATGCGGCGGCTGTCCCCCAAATTGTTGGGGGCAGCCGGCGCACTGAGTCGCCTCCTCCCCAATATCGGGGGTGGAGAGGGCAGCTGCCGCCGCCTCTATACAGCGGTGGTCAGCTCGATGGCCCTATACGGAGCCCCCATATGGTCCGGGAGGCTCGATCGGCGGGAGACCGCCCTGCTGATTGCAGCTCAACGGACCATGGCTGTGAGAGTGTGCCGGGGGTATCGGACACTCTCACACGAGATGGCATGCGCCCTCGCTGGCCTTCTCCCCTGGGACCTTGAGGCCGAAGTCTTGGCCTCGGTCTACCGCCGCAGAGTGCGAGCGCGGGAGCGGGACGAGCGACCGGCGCCGCGAGAGTTAGCGCATTGGCGCAACAACGCTAGGGCGTTGGCTCTCGCTAGGTGGGAGGGACGACTCCTCGATGGGTCCATTCAAAGGGGGAATAGTAGTCGACGGCTCCTCGATGCTATTCAGCCCGTTCTCCGCGAGTGGATCAATCGGAGGCATGGGAGGCTCTCGTTTAGGCTGACGCAGGTGCTCTCGGGACATGGTTGTTTCGGGAGTTACCTGCATCGCATCGCCCGACGAGAAGCCTCCCCGGCATGCCATCTGTGCGGCTGTGCAGCAGATACTGCCCAGCACGCACTGGAGGCATGCCCTGGAGAGGACGAACCGCGACAGGCTCTGGTCGCGGTTGTAGGGACGGATCTCTCATTGCCGACCATCCTAGCAAGGATGGTCGCCGATGAGAGATGTTGGGAGGCAGTAGCCTCCTTCTGCGAAACTATTGTCTCGCGGAGGGAGGCGGCGGAGCGTGAGAGGGAGAGAGACCCTCTCTCTCTTCCGCTCCGGAGAGCGCGGACACGGGTGCGGGCTAATCGAGCCCGCACTCCGTCTCCGCTGAGAGGGCCTGGGCCGTCGGATGCGGGGGCATCCGGCACCCTTCAGAGATAGGTCCTCTCGCGATGTTGATGCCCCCTCCGTGTTCGGGGGGCATCACACGAGGTGGAGGGGTGTTCCTATTGACACCCCTCACCGAGGAGGGCCCGCCACTTTACAGCGGGCAGCGGCGTCGACGGGGGCTGTGGTAAGAATAATTCGGTCCCACGCCCCCCGTCATCAGTCGAAGACGCTGGAACACCGTGGGGTTTTAGACGGTATGGGCGCCTTTAGCCGAGTCCGTCATACCCCGTATGCCCCCCCCGCATACGGCAATGCGTAACAGCATTTCCCCACGCCAAAAAAAAAAAAAAAAAAAAAAAAAAAAAAGGTTAGGTTAGGTTAGGTTAGGTTAGGTTAGGTTAGGTTAGGTTAGGTTGGGCAGGCCGCTCCGTAAGGAGGTTCGAGTGGTGCTCCAACGTACACCGAGCATTCACCGAACTACTTCGGAGGTGAAGGATGGAGTGGAGCGCAACGATTGCGCTAAACCAGCCATTCTAAATCCCGATACTGAAACTGAGCGGGAGCGTAACACTTGCGCCAGACCCGTCTCAGCTGCAGCTGTCGGAGAAGCTGCATCGGAGTCATCCATCTGCAGCATGGTTTCAATGGAGTCTCTGGCTTCATTGAACCAAGAGGAGACCTGTCCTGCCAGGTTTTGGCAACCTCGTAAGAGGTCCAGGGACGTGGGCGACGACGGCTCTTTGAGCGATCCATCTGCCCCTTCCCCCAAAGTGGTGGCATCAAAACGTGGCCGCGCCTCGATCAGAAGGCAATTTTCGAAGGCCCGCACGGAAGATACTAGTGAGATATCAAAATCACATGGCTCACTGCAAGAGCTAGCTGGTTCTCAACCGGAGTTTGAGACCACGGCGGTACTGGAGAAGAGAATCGCGGACAGCTTAAAAGCTGTGGAAATGGTGGCAACAAAGTCATCTCATCTCAAGGGGACATTTGTTGCGCAGCTCAAGGGCGCCGTCCGTGATATTAAGACGGCAACTGAGGCACTAGCTCATCACAGCCTCAGCGATGAGACTCGGCGTCTTCAGGCTGCCAACAGTCGTCTCAAAGCCGAGATGGACGACCTGAAGAGCGAGATGGCTAAGCTGAGGGCGGCCATGCAGCAGCAATCCGTTGCACCACCGTCGCATCCTCAGAATAACTTCGAGGAGATGGAGGCTCGTATCCTCGGACGTCTTTCGGATAGGATCAATGCCCGGATTGAGGGGCTGGAGCCCCGTCTGAACCCGGAGCCCCGCCTCCGTCCCTCATTGGCGCATGACAACCGCAAGATGGATACGACAAACACAACGAAGGCCCTTCCACGCACGGCAATGTCTGAACGCCCACTGGCCCAACATGCCAAGGTGGAGCCTCAGAAATCGACCGCAACGAAGGCTGCGACTTCATCGGTCAAGACCCTATCCAGGGAGTTCTTCTCCTCTACGGAGACGAAGAAGACGACTATGAAGAAAAAAAAGAAGAAGAAGTCCAAAAAGAAGAAAGGCGCTGGGGAATTCACTCCAGCACCAAGGGAGGCGAGTCCACCGCCCCCGGAGCCAACATCTATGGCGACAGTTGTGAAAAGAGGCCCGAGGAAGAGTGCTTCCAAGTCCAAGACAGAATTGGCGCGGAAGCCCCAAAAAGAGAAGACTTCCAAGCCGAAATTACGTACTCCCAAGTCCGAAGCAGTGGTAGTTACCATTCTTCCTGCTGCTGCGGACAAGGGACTTACGTATAAAAAGGTGATCGCGGAGGCCAAACAAGGCATTGATCTGACCTCCCTTAACATAGAATCGGTCAGATTTAAGCGGGCTGTAACAGGGGCCACAATTATTGAGGTCCCTGGCGCTACAAGTGGCCCGAAGGCCGACCTTCTGGCTTCCAAGCTGAGGGAGATCTGTGCACAGGATGGTAACATATTGGTGTCCAGGCCTGTCAAATGCGAGGAGCTACTTGTGACCGGCCTGGATGAGTCGGTCACTAGCGATGAGGTGGTAGCTGCCATATCTAAGAAGGGAGGATGTTCCACTGATCAAGTGAAGGTCGGCACTCCCAGGCAGCAAAAGTCAGGCGTGTATGCGGTGTGGGTGAGTTGCCCTACCATATGCGCAAAAAAGATTGCAGAAGGACGTCTCCTCGTGGGATGGGTGTCGGCTAGCGTGAAGCTCCTGCAGAAGCGTCAGCTCCGATGCTTCCGATGCCTGGAAACAGGGCACGTCAAAGCACGGTGCACCGCAACGGTCGACCGTAGCCAACAATGCTATAGGTGCGGTCAGATCGGTCACCGTGCTTCGAACTGTAAGGAAAAACCCCATTGCACACTTTGTGCGGAGCTGGGGAAGCCTGCAAACCATGGGCTGGGGAGCAAGTGTTCGGCGCCCAGCCAAAAAGTGGCGAGAAGAGGAAAGGCGGCGCAGATTTTGTCGCAGCCCACCCGTCCACCGAACAGGACAAATGAGGTGGAGATGACAATCCCAGGTAATTGATATGGCGGTCACCTTCTTACAGGCGAATATCAACCACTGCGTCAGAGCTCAAGACCTTTTGGTTCAGAGCATGTCGCAGTGGTTGATTGATATTACAATCGTCACGGAGCCATACTTGGTCCCCTCTCGGGACGACTGGGTCGGGGATCAAACCGGGTCGGTTGCGGTGATTGTGCGGCCTAGTGTTGCCACGATAAGGCGGTATTATAAAGGTCGAGGCTTCGTCGCTGTTCTGGTCGGGGAGATGGTGGTTATCGGGGCCTACTTCTCACCAAATCGCACTCTCGCAGAATTTGAGAGTTTTCTGGCGGAAATGGACACCGATCTGGCATGGTGCAGGTCACACCCAATATTAGTGGCTGGGGACCTGAACGCAAAGTCAACGGCGTGGGGTTCCCCTATTACAGCACCCAAAGGTGAAGTCCTAGAGGAGTGGGTGGCGGGAAATGGATTGAACATTTTGAACCGTGGGACGACCAGCACGTGCGTTCGGTGGATGGGTGAGTCCATAGTGGACGTTTCTTTCGCTAGCCCGTCCCTGGCATGGCGTGTTCGGGACTGGGCAGTGTGGGAGGGCGTGGAGAGTCTTTCGGACCATCGGTATATCCGGTTTTCCATCTCCCCCTCCCCCACAAGCCCGAACAGTTCCGGTCGGCCCGCGATGGATCTGGGTCCCCGCTGGGCTCTTAAATGCATGGACAGGGACGCAGTGATTGAAGCTTCTCTTGTAGAGGGCTGGACACCGAGCCCGGATACCGTCGATGTAGAGAGTGAGACGGACTGGTTTTGCGAGGCAATGTCGCATATATGCGATGTTGCTATGCCGCGGGTAACCAGACTGCCCTCTCGCCGACAAGTTTACTGGTGGTCGGAGGACCTCGCTCGTCTTCGTGCAGCCTGCGTGTCAACAAGACGTCGGTACACTAGATATCGACGTCGTAGACAAAGCGGGCGTGACGACGACGAGGAGAGGAGCCTGTATAGCGCCTATCAGGACGCAAAGAAAGCGCTGCGCATGGCCATTGGTGAAGCCAAGGAGAGGGCGTGGGAGGAGCTCCTCGCATCGCTAGATAGGGACCCCTGGGGTAGGCCGTACAGGCTCGTTATGAGCAAGCTTCGCCCCTGGACCCCACCCCTCACGTCCACGATGGAGCCAGAGCTGCTGGCGAACGTGGTGGGGATACTGTTCCCTCCTCGTAGTGAGCATGTGGCTCCGCAAATGCTCGATCAGCCCGATCAGGAAGAAGGTGAAACTGAAGAGATCCCGGAGGTATCGGTGGGGGAATTGGGAGCCGCCGTGCTGAGGCTTCAGGCCAAAAACACGGCCCCTGGCCCTGATGGGATTCCTGGTCGTGTGTGGGTGCTGGCCCTCAGGAATGGACTTGATGATAGGTTCAGGGCCCTTCTGACGGCCAGCTTCAGAGAGCAAACTTTCCCCGGGAAGTGGAAGGTCGGCAAGTTGGTGTTGCTGAAGAAGGAGGGGCGTCCAATGGATTCTCCGGCAGCCTATCGACCGATCGTGCTGCTTGATGAGGCGAGTAAGCTCTTTGAGCGCGTTATTGCAGCCCGCCTCACCAAGCACCTCGATCTCGTTGGCCCGAACCTGTCGGAGAATCAATTCGGATTCCGGCGGAGCAGGTCCACCATAGACGCCATTGCGCAGGTGAGAGCTCTAGCCGAAGAGGAAGTCGCCGAAGGGGGGGTAGTGTTGGCCGTGTCATTAGACATCGCCAATGCCTTCAACACCCTCCCCCACGTATGTATAGAGGAAGCACTCCGATATCACGGAGTGCCCCTATACCTGCGGCGGACGGTTATGGCTTACCTAACGGACAGGTCTATAACCTACCCCACCCAAAATGGCTGGGGTAGCTGGGAGGTGAAATGTGGTGTTCCACAGGGGTCGGTCCTTGGACCACTCCTGTGGAACATTGGATACGATTGGGCCATTCGCGGCTGCACTCTTCGGGATGTTCGTGTCACGTGCTATGCCGATGACACTCTGGTTACGGCCCGTGGCCGAACTTACCGGGAGGCTAGCCTGCAGGCAACGGCCGGAGTAGCCCTCGTTGTGGGCAGAATTAGACGACTGGGTTTGAAGGTGGCCCTCAACAAGTCCGAGGCCTTGTGTTTTCACGGGCCTCGAAACGCGCCACCAACAGGAGCTCATTTGATAGTGGGTGGAGTTTCCATCGGCGTTGGGTCGAGAATGAAATATCTTGGCATCGTCCTCGACGGCCGATGGAAGTTCAAGGAGCATTTTACACTCCTTGCTCCAAAACTTCAGCGAGTGACGTCCGCCTTGACCAGGCTTTTGCCGAATCTTGGTGGACCAAGCGACAAGTGCCGCCGCCTCTTTACAGCGGTGGCACGATCGGTTGCACTGTATGGGGCACCCATTTGGGCATGCTCTTTGAGCGCCCCTAACAGGACGCTATTGCGTCGGCCACAGCGAGTTATGGCTCTCAGGGTGACCCGGTCATACCGCACGGTCTCTTTTGAGGCTGCGTGCGTTCTGGCCGGCTCTTTGCCCTGGGACCTAGAATCGGAGATACTTGCGGAGGTATACGCGAGAACTGCCGATGCGAAGAGTCGCGGACCTATGCCGCTCCCTGAAGAGGTCGAGCGCTGGCGACTTAACGCACGACAAGTGGCCCTCCGCAAATGGGCTCTGAGGCTTGAAGAGCCTAGCGCCGGTCACCGCACGATTGCGGCTATCCGCCCGGTGCTTAAAGAATGGTTGGACAGAGCGTGGGGGTCGCTCTCTTATCGCCTCGTGCAGGTGCTTGCCGGGCATGGGTGTTTTGGCAAATACCTATGCAACGTGGCGAGGAGAGAGCGACTTCCATTGTGTCATGAGTGTGGTGCTGCTGAAGATTCGGCGCAGCACACCCTTGAAGACTGTCCGAAGTGGGCTATGCAGCGGTCTATACTCGTATACGCGGTTGGTCCCGACCTATCGCTGCCGGCTGTCGTTAACGCGATGGTCGGGGGCGAGAGGGCATGGGATGCGGTTCGAGTCTACTGCGAGACCGTCATGGCCCAGAAAGAAGAGGGAGAGCGGCGTCGAGAGGAAGACCCATTGGCGGATCCTCTCCGTCGCAGGAGGACTGGGCGTAGACGCAGGGCGTACGCCAGGACCCTCGCTCCCTGATTGGGTCTGTGCAACATGTTGGGGAACGTGGTGCACACAAAATGGCCCTAGGAGGTGGTTGTGTGGTGTGACAGTGTTCCGGCATACCACGCAATGGAGATTTACGTGACTGAGCGTCACCGGAAGTCGGGTCCGAACACGGACAAACGCTAAGCAAGGGAACAGGATAAGGGCAACTGTGACCTTTCCCTTGCCCAAGCGCAAAGGCGGAACACCAGGGTGGTTTTAGTGGGTATTCCTGCCGAGGGGCAGCGAACATAGTCACGCTGCCCGCCGGCAGGCGAGTCCCACATAACCCGCGGCTTTTCCCCAAGGCTACGGGTATGCGTAACGCATTTCCCCCTGTAAAAAAAAAAAAAAAAAAAAAAAGGTTGGGCAGGCCGCTAGTGGGCGGGTCTGGGTTTATTCATTAATAGTTGCTTTGCCTAGCTTGCATGCCTCGCGCTGCTTGTTTTGGATAAACTCAGGCCTTCCTTACTCATCCCGGATGGGTAAGGAGGCAATGGTCTTGGGGGAGAGCGCAAGTCGTAATGATCCCTAAGGCAAGTCTGACGGTTACCTTCTCGTGGTGCTGCCTGTTATTGGATTATTTCCTTCCGAAATAAACGCAACAGAACACCGTCAGGCGCCGCGTGTATTGTTATCTATATGTGTATGTATATGTATATATTGTCTCTGTATATATTAGTATTATATGTGTATATATTTTAGTTCACAGGGCTATTAAACCCCTTATTAGTAACAAAATTGTAAAATGCTCGGTACAGACCGGGGCCGTATTTAACTGTTTGTCATCTGTATTATACGTGCTAAGGTGCTTAGTACCTCTGTAAGACAGATGACAAAATAGACTTACGGTGTATAAATTGTAGTTTTAAGGCAAGGCTACAGATAATTTGTCATGTTTATGAGTAGATGAAAAACAGTTTGGCGGTGTGTGTGTTAAAATAGGGACCCCTCTAACTGGCAAACACCAGCGCCTACTACCGTCAAACATATTGTTACATAATCGAAAATAACCGCTGTCTTTTATTTGGTAGTGACCCCTGTTCCGATGACTCACGTTATTGGAGGCGGGGACAAACTGGCTGGACTAGTTCCAAAACCCCGATGATAAGTGTATCCTTAGACTTCGGGAAAATACCTCCAAGGTATTGTCAGTCTTCTGAACTCTAAACTTCCGGAGGCTTGAGTGGAAAGATTGAAGCCTGTCCACTTCCCAACAATTTTGCTTATGGTCACGAACAATAATTATATCTATAATTATTACGTATGTCGAAAAATATGCCAATGTCGAAAGTAAATAGAGACGCCAAAGGGAAGTTCACCAAAGGCCCTTCTCAGGGCCAACTAAATGCTACGTCTGAGGACCGCTCGAGCGGCACTATTGAGAGTTTTAAAAACGGCCCTTCTCAGGGCCAAACTTCACGGGTTCCTTCCCGAGATCTGTCGGAGGTCTCCATGGGAGACGAAAGGAGGTCGGACGTGGAGTCCATGTTTGAAGAGTCGGGTGATGAGGGGGACAGCCGCAGGAAGCGGCCTTACTCTTCGTTTTACGCACCCGGCTACCTAGAATCGGATACTGAGACCGAAGGGATGGTGGCTGCCAAGGTCAATACGGCGCGGAGGGGAAGGGCGAAGAGCACAAAAGCTGGCCCCACAAGAGAAGAGTTTTTGAAGCCACCGCCAAAGCCACTGGTGGAGGAGCTGGCGGAGGTCCTGCAGAGCAGGAAATACAAAAAGGGGTCGGCCGCTGTGGCCGCCGGAAGTCTGCTCGACACCGGAAGCGATTCCGATGTCCTTTCCGGATTCGCTGACCTCAGCACGCTCAACGCCCAAGAGCTGAGGGCTCAAGCAGGAGGAATGCTCGCCTGCATTTTAGAGGTTGCCAAAAAGTCTGGCAACCTAAAAGGCGAGTTTGTCGCTCGCCTGAAGAGATCCGCGTCGACCCTGAGGGAAGTAGTTGACGCCCTGGCCTGCAGGAGCGAGGCCGAAGAGACGCGGCGGCTAAGAGCCGAAAACAGTCGCCTGCGCCTCGAAATGGAGGCCAGCAAGGCCGAGGTGAAGGCGCTGCGTCGAGGCTTCACCGAAGCCAAGACCCAAGCGGCTGCCGCAACGTCTGCTGCTGCAGCAGCCGCTGCCGCCGAGACGCCGGCCCCCCCTGCTGTTGTAGTGGGGGCAGAGTTAGTGGAGCAGATGACGCGCTCCTTGACTGCCACGTTCGGGCAAATGCTCAATGCCCGACTCGCTGGCATCGAGGATCGCCTCCTGCCAGCGCCGGTTCTTCGCCCGCCTCTCCGAGCGGACGCCAAGAAGGCTGCAGTAGCTGTTGCGCCCCCACCCCCGAAACCGACCCCTCGCAAGCGGGTTGCCCAGGCCCCGCAGGCTGCTGCTGCCACGCCCTCGACTTCGGCTCCCATCGCCCCCCCCTCGACTTCGGCTCCCATCGCCCCCCCCTCGACTTCGGCTCCCATCGCCCCCCCAAGAAGGACTCCAACTGCTGTTGCCAAGGCGGACACCTGGGCAACAGTAGTAAGAAAGGGGAAAGGTAAAGGGAAGGGCAAATCGTCCTCCCCAGCAACGCCCGCTCCCGCTCCCGCTCCTGTCCCAGCAGCTCGTGCCCGTGCCCCCCCCTCCGCCGTGAAGCCTAAATCAAATAAGGCTTCCGCTGCCGCCAAGCCCAAAAAGGCGAAGGCGTTGAAACCCTCGAAATCCGCGGCTGTTGTGCTGACGCTGCAGCCCGAAGCCGCGGAAAAGGGGGTTACCTACAGCGCCATCATCGAGACGGCGCAGGAGAAGGTCGATCTCCAAGGATTGGGTATCGACCGGATCCACTTCCGCCAGACGGCCACAGGAGCCAGGATGCTCGAAATTCCTGGCTCCCAAAGCAGCGACAAAGCGGACAGGCTCGCGGAGAAGCTCCGCGGTGTCCTGTCCGAGGTGGCCAATGTCGCGAGGCCCGTAAAGTCCGTGGATTTGCACGTGACGGGCCTGGACGACGCCGCCACAAAGGAGAAAGTGGCGGCGGCGGTCGCCAAGGTGGGCGGCTGTGACGTACTCCACGTCAAAGTCGGGGAGATACGTCGCAGCTACGGCGGGACCGGCTCCTCCCTTGTATCCTGCCCAATCCCAGTAGCCAAAGTGGTGCTGGCACAGGGCAGGCTGTTGGTGGGGTGGAGCTCGGTGCGAGTGGTGGCACTGGCAGCGCGTCCCATGCGCTGCTTCAAGTGCATGGGACTCGGGCATACGCGCCCCCAGTGTCCCTCGTCGGCAGACAGGGGGGACCTGTGCTTCCGCTGCGGAGGCGCAGGCCACAAGGCGGCAAGCTGCCAGAGGAGGGCCCCGCACTGCGCGATATGCGTAGAGTCAGGGCGACCTGCCGAGCACAGGATGGGGGGACAAAACTGTGTTCCGCCAAAGACGAAGGGACAGGCCGCCAGGACCCCGGCCATCCCCCGACCGGCAGCCAAAGCCGCCGCTCCTGAGGCTGTTCGCCGCGCGGCGAGCATGGAGGTTGTGACGTCCGATTGATATGGATCAAGTCGGACAGCACAACCTCCTCCAGACTAATTTGAACCACTGCGTCAGGGCTCAGGATTTGCTTATGCAGTCCCTGGCGCAGTGGCGCATCGATTTGGCGGTCGCTGCGGAGCCGTATTACATTCCCCAGCCCCATCCCTACTGGGCTGGGGATCTGGACGGCTCCGTAGCCATTATTGGACGTGCCGGTGGCGGCCCCCCCCTCTCGGTGTCAGAGAGGGGTTCGGGGTACGTGGTGGCCAAGTGGGAGAGGTATGCGGTAGTCGGCACATACTTCTCCCCCAACAGAACCGTCGCGGAGCTGGAGGCTTATCTAGACCTCCTGGCCGCGGCGGTGAGAAGGCAGGCGCCACGTCAGGTCCTCCTCATGGGGGACCTGAACGCCAAGGCCCAGGCCTGGGGCAACCCCTCCACTGACACTCGCGGGGAGATTGTCAGGGAGTGGGCGGTTGCCGCAGGGCTGACCCTGCTCAACAGAGGGTCAGTCCACACGTGCGTGCGACACAACGGGGGGTCCGTGGTGGACGTTTCGTTCGCCACCCCGGAAGTCGCAGCACGTGTCCAGGCCTGGAGAGTGGTGGAGGACGTGGCGACTCTCTCGGACCACAACTACATCCGGTTCGAGATCGCCACCTCCCACCAAGGAGGGACTCGGCGCGTGGATGGGGCACTCTTCCCGCGCTGGGCGATTGGTCGCCTCGATGCCGAGTTGGCTGAAGAGGCGGCTATGGTGCAGTCGTGGGTTGCCGGCCCCATGCACCCGGAGGTGGCCGTCGCGGCGAGCCGGTTCCGGGAGGCGGTGACGGCCGTCTGCGACGCCGCCATGCCGAGGTCCCGACGCCACCCCGAGCGCCGCCAGGTCTACTGGTGGTGCTCGGAGATTGAGGATCTCCGAGCGCGATGCTCGGAGACGCGGCGCCTCTACTACCACTGCAGGAGGCGCCGCCACGGCCGGACGGACGACCAGCTGCCGGCGGAGCAGCTGGCGGCCGAGCAGCTCCTGTACGGCGATATGAAGAATGCCAAACAGGAGCTAAAGATGGCCATCGGCCGGGCTAAGGCCCTAGGCTGGTGCGAGCAGCTGGAGGGCCTCGACAGGGACCCATGGGGGCGCCCTTATAAGTCTGCCCGGAATAAGTTCCGGGGCAGAGCGCCCCCTATCGCGGAGTCCCTGGAGCCAGAGCTCCTGGAGAGGGTGCTGGGGGGGCTATTCCCCGACAGCGACCCCCACTACACCCCTCCACCGATGGCCACCCCGTCCTTCCAGGAGGAGGAGGACCCGGCCTCCATTCCGCCTATAACAGAGGTGGAGATGGAGGTAGCAGTCTCCCGCCTGAGAGGCAAGAAGACTGCCCCGGGACCAGACGGGATTCCCGGGCGGGTCCTCAGGATCGCCCTTAGGGAGATGGGCGGTCAGCTTCGGGAACTGTTCGACGCGTGCCTCACGTCGGGTCAGTTCCCGAAGCTCTGGAAGGACGGGCGATTGTGCCTGTTGCGGAAGGAAGGGCGAGACGCAGACTCGCCCGCCGCATACAGGCCAATCGTGCTGCTGGATGACACGGCGAAGCTGCTGGAGAGAATAGTGGCTTCCCGTGTCATCCGGCACCTGGGGGGAACTGGGCCTGGCCTTTCAGAGGCCCAGTTCGGATTCAGGGCAGGGCGGTCGACGATAGACGCCCTGCTCTGGATCAAGGGGTGGACGCAGGACGCAGTCGGCGGGGGGGAAAAGGCGTTGGCTGTCTCGCTTGACATTGCCAACGCCTTCAACAGCCTACCGCACGGGACAGTACGGGAGGCGCTCCGCTATCACGGAGTGCCCCTGTATCTGCGTAGGCTGTTGGCCGACTACCTCCGGGACCGCGAGGTCCTGGTGGAGGGACGCGACGGTCTGAGGCGACGTCGCGTGTCCTGCGGGGTTCCACAGGGGTCGGTGTTGGGACCGCTCCTGTGGAACATTGGCTACGACTGGGTGCTCCGCGGCACGTTTCCCGCAAGTATGCGGGTTGCGTGCTACGCGGATGACACGCTAGTCGTAGTCAAGGGGAGGGACCTCGGGGAGACGGTGCGGCGGGCCACGGTGGCCACAACACTCGTGGTCGGCCGCATACGTGCCCTGGGGCTGGAGGTCGCCCTCTCCAAGACCGAGGCCCTAATGTTCCATGGGCCTCGGGGGGGACCCCCTCCAGGAACGAGGATAGACCTGGACGGGGTCCTGGTCCGGGTTGGGACCCAGATGAGGTACCTGGGTCTCATCCTGGACGGGCGGTGGACTTTTGGGGCCCACTTCACTCAACTGGCCCCAAAAGTCATAGGCGCCGCTGCCGCCCTTGGGAGGCTGCTGCCCAACGTGGGCGGCCCGAGCGCCACATGTCGTCGCCTGTACTCCGGAGTGATCCGGAGTATGGCCTTGTACGGGGCACCTGTCTGGGTGGACGCCCTCGGTCGCGCCAATAAGGCCCTGCTGCGACGTCCGCAGCGGGTCATCGCGACGAGGGCGATACGCGGGTACCGGACGGTGTCCTGGACGGCGGGATGCGTGTTGGCCGGTGATCCCCCCTGGGAGCTCCAAGCGGAGATCCTCGCCGAAGTGTACCACTTCGTGGCGGCGAGGAGATCCCGCGGGGAGCCTCCAGCGTGGGAGGAGGTCACGCGCATGCGACGGCAGGCGCGGGCCGCCCTGTTGCGGCGGTGGACGGAGGACCTGGCTCCACCGGTCCCTGGACAGAGGACGGTGGATGCCATTCGCCCGGTCCTTCGGAGGTGGGTAGGGCGGCGATTCGGGTCGCTCACCTTCCGATTGGTGCAGGTGCTTTCCGGGCATGGATGTTTCGGAAAGTACCTGCATCAAATCGCAAGACGTGAGGCGACCCCCGCCTGTCACGAGTGTGGAGCGCCAGAAGACACGGCGCTCCACACGCTGGAGGAGTGCGCCGCGTGGAGTCCCATGCGGCACACCCTCACAGCGGTCATAGGCGCAGATCTGTCGCTGCCGAGCGTGGTTAACGCTATGCTCGGCAGCGACGGATCGTGGCAGGCGGTGGTCTCTTTCTGCGAAGAGGTGATGGCGCAGAAAGAGGCTGCGGAGCGGGCGAGGGAGGACGACGTCCTCGCAGACCCGCTCCGGCGTAGACGAACTGGTGGAAGGAGAAGGCGATTCGGGCGCCTTCTCGCTCTATCCTAGTGCTGTGCGGATCATCGGTGGAGAGTCGGGGGATTCTCCACTGACTTGCACGATCCCACACGTCTGGGGGATGGCCCTAATGAGCTGGGTCATCCCTCCATTGGCCGGGGCCCGTCACCGGTGACGGGCCAACCGCCGGGGCGAGATGGTGATTGCTAACGCTACCCCATCTCGCCCCGACTAGGCGGCAGACTGCTCATCCCGGGTTTTTAGTGGGTAACCTCACTTACTACCCCCCCGTGGGGGTAGTAAGGCCCCTCAGGCGAGGACTCCCACATAACCACTCTGCTCCCCCCGGAGCCGGGTGGTATCCATAAAGGATTTTCCCGGGTCAAAAAAAAAAAAAAAAAAAAAAGGTTAGGTTAGGTTAGGTTAGGTTAGGTTAGGTTAGGTTTTTTTTTTTTTTTTTTTTTTTTTTTTTTTTTTTTTTTTTTTTGTGCCCCCTGACATGGGAGTCAGAGACCTTTTTTGGCTGTAATGTTGTTTTAATTTTACTTTTTTCTTATTGCAGGTCTTCATATTCTTAAGAATATAGTGAAGTGTAAGTTTATCCTTTATTTGTTTTTTATTTACATATTTATTACTAAAGCAATTGCTATATAACTATAGTATATAGCAGTGCGCTTCTTATATCTCTACTTATTCCTATTTATTACGTCTTTAGCTATATTTTTACAGTATTCGATAAACTTATATCTAACATTTTTATCTTTTATTATTTTACATATATTTTCTACATTAATATCTACGTCAATTACATTTTCGATGTTGAATCTCTGCCTACCATACATTGGACAGTCGACAATGGCGTGCAGGGCGCTTTCTTCAACCTCCGGATCGCAGATACATGCCGGACTCTCCTTGCACTTGAACCGGTATAAGTACGAGGAGAATCCGCCATGTCCTGTTAGAACTTGCACGATAATTGGGTCCAGCTTAATATGTTTGAGAATGCCATAAGCTTCTACGGCGTCCGGGAAAAACACCTTCGTTGTTGATGCCGTCTCTCCACTCTGATAGCGCCGGTTCCATTCGTCAAGCGACTCCAATCGGATTTGTCGCTTGGCAAATGAAACCGGGCAGCTGTCGTAGTTTGGCCTGGCTTTCGAATGTAGTGCTGCGCTCTTTGCTAGCTCGTCCGCTCTTTCGTTTCCCTCCAGCCCCGCGTGAGCCTTGATCCAATACAATTTTACCACTTTACCTTGTTTCTTTATTTGGGTAATATTGACTCTTGTTTTTACGGCAAGGGGATGGAGGGAAGTGAGGTCTGTAACCGTTTCAAGAGCGGACCTAGAGTCGCAGTACACATTGCAAAGATGTTTCGGACTCTTAAGTGCTTTTTCCGTGGCCTCGCACAGTGCCAGCAATTCTGCCTGGTAGACGGAGCAGCAATTATCCAACTTTAGTTTGCGGGTACTAATCTCCGCAGCTCCGTCCCATATGGACAGAGCTGCGCCGACTTTCCCTTCTATTTTACTGCCATCGGTGTATATGTTTAGGCCATCGTTGTTACATTGTCCTAATGCTGCTGCGTCTACCAGGCATGTGAACGTAAGTTCTTGTTGGAGTGCTGGGTGTGGTGCGTCTCTGTAGGGCACCAACTTTTCCAATTCTCGGTCGCCTATTACTCGCTGGGGATTACCTTTCTTTACTAAGTAAAGCAAGGCTGCTTCCCGGATTCTGATATCCAGCGGAAGCAACCCAGCGAGTAATAGAGCCGAGTTAAGTGATGCTGTTTTATACGCTTTGACCATCTTTTGTGCAAACCCTCGCTGGACCACATTTAATTCTTTTTGGATCCCAATTTTATTTGTGGCGGGCGCCCATGCACTTGCTGCGTACAAAATTGTTGGCTCCACGACTGCCGTGTAGATGGTGTGAATTATTTCTGGCTGCAGTCCCCACTGCACCTTGGCAGCCCTGGAGAGTTGGCGATAGAATTTCAGCGACTTCCTGCAGACGTTCGCGACGTGGGTGTTAAAAGTGAGGCCCTCGTCGACGGTGAGTCCCAGCAGTTTGATTTCCTTAGCCATGCCAATGCCCACACCGCCCATGCTCAGGCGTGGAGAGTCGTATTTGAGTTTCCTTGTTATAACCATGCCCACGGTTTTATGGGGCGCAAATTTCAACTTATTTCTGACTCCCCACGCCCGAACATGTTCGAGTGTTTCATTGGCACGACTCTGGATCTGCTGACCGGTATCACCGTCGAAGATCAGGACGACGTCGTCTGCGAACGCCTGCACGTAGTCGCCTCTGCTTTCAAGGAGCCTTAGGAGTGGATCCAGGAGCAGGTTCCACAGTATGGGTCCGCCTATCGAACCTTGTACACAGCCCTTACTTGTATCCCTGGTATGTTCCTCACCGGCATATCTTATGGTAACTCTTCGATTCCGGAGATAGCTGTCCATTACCCGCCTCAAGTTTATCGGACACTTTTCCTCAGCCAGTCGGGTCCTGATGGCTGGCCACCATGCGCTGTCGAATGCTCCACAGACTCCAGGGTCCGTGCCATTTTTTAAGTGGATTTACAATTTTGAACTATTACAATTTTTAAAACAATAGGGACAATAATGACTTAACTAGGGACATAGACGGAAATCTTTTTTTTTTTTTTTTTTTTTTTTTTTTTTTTTTTTTTTTTGTTAGTGTTTTGCTTCTTCTTAGTTTAATTTTTTTTACTGGTTAGTATTTTTTTTTTTTTTTTTTTTTTTTTTTTTTTTTTTTTTTTTTTTAATATTTCCGTCTTTACAATTGACAATGCGGGAGTATGTATAAGCATCCACAGCAGACCAGTGTCCGCGGGCGGCACCCGTTCACGAGTTGACCCGTGCATCAGCCATCGCCTTCCTCAACCCTAATTGGGGGAAGATGGCGACCCGACACACAACGCCGCCGCTCGCCGACACTTTTAAGTGGGCATGACTGTTGTGGATGCTCATACAGACTATTTGTCTTACTGGACAGAAATACATTAAAATATATTTTATGAATCTACTTATATTAATTGTTGCTAATAGATTAAGTAAGGATATCAATTAAGAAACTAATTTTGAACTAATGGGAATTACTTAGAGATTAATTACAATTTTACAGATATGTCTAAAAAGGGAAGTTATACATTGTATAAAATTTTGCAAGGGAGACAGATTGATTGATTAAATTAAGAAATAAATGACTATTTGACAGTTTTGGCTAATAGGAAATTTTACAGGGTAGGTATAGGTTTACACAGTTTACAGTTAAAGTTGGGAATTTTACTCCAAGCCCGGGTCGCATTTCAGCAGGACCTCCACTACCACGTTATTCCGATCCCTGATGGCCATTTTGAGGTTGTAGTCTAGGATGGTTTTTGCGCTCGCAGCCATCGTCTGCCTAACAAACCGCCCAATGGCATCATCTTCATCGTCTGCGTAATAAGTGAAGGTTCCGGTGTGACGGGAAACTGCAACGACTGCGTGTGGGACGCTCTCGTGCAGCTTCATTTTGCTCTTTGTTTTTATTGCGATGACGGTTTTGTATGTCAGTCCCTGCGCTTCGTGAATGGTAAGGGTGCGTGATCCTTCTCCGTTTCCAAAGCCCTGGCTGGTAAGGGTTTCCTTTTCTTCCTGGGTGTGTACCAGGAATAGGGTGTTTGGAAGGGATTTTGGGATTTCGGCACCCGTGTACCTTTCGAGATGCAGGGACCTTATACGGGGAGCTGAGGAGTAAACACCAGAATATATTTCTCTCAGAGCGTACGCGACATCTATAGGGTTCCGATGCGTACATAACAACTCCTGGCTGATGTTAGTTACCAGGTTTGGGCGATTGTACCTTAACTCGAATAGGTTTTCCCTGTCGATGTAAGGTAGCTGGTTGACATCTCCGATGAGGACAAGTTCGTTAACTCGAGACAGCCTGGAAGCCATTACTATGGCCCCGAAATGGTTCATGAGGGCTTCGTCCACCATGAGGCGGGCATAGCTCTCATTCTTTTTGAAGCCATTTACAAGGACCGAAGCCATGGTGCGCACCTTGGTTTTTACCAGGTCTCCGATTCGGTGCGCTAGCTTTTTCCTTAGGTCTTTAGCTGCCTCGGTTGTTGTGGTGATGATAACGTCCTTGTCCGCATCGAAGTGTCTTACCACCCATGTTGTTTTTCCGCATCCAGGAACTCCGTTGACCCATTGTATTCTCGGTACTTCCCAGTGTTTCCAAAATGTCTCGATCTCAGAGTCCTCCGATATGGCTTTCGCCATTTGCAGAACTCTGTCATCCAGCATTATTTTGGTGCACCGGGCGATAACTACAATAGGGTCATTTTCAGGTGTCGCGTACTTGGGACTACCAGTTCGCTCCGTTTCTCCCTCTTCCAGGAACACAAAACCACTTGTTGCATTGTAAGCCGCCATATATTGACCCGACATTGTACCCTTGATGACCTGGGAATTGTCGTTGTCGTATATTGCGGCTTCGGCTTCTTCGAGTCTCTCTTGCAACAGGCGGGATTCGAGGACACTGCCCTCATTTTCCCTCCTGTAGGACTGCAGGATGTTTTTGCAGGTCCTGAGATTGACTTCTCTAGTTGCTCTCGTGATTGCGAGAAACTCGAAAAAGGCATTTGCTGCGTGGCTTGATGGTTCCTGTGCCGGAATATAACGGGGCGGACTGACTTGTCCCATGTCGGCTCTGTATAGAACTTTTTCTTTTTGTGGGGCTGAACGAGAGGGTTTCTTTTTTGTGGGCAATGGGTTATGGGTATCTGACGGTTGTCGGAATAAGTTTTGTGCCGCTGCTTTGAAGGACGCCAAAAACGCTGTGAGCCGGCCCTTGCTCTTGGTAGGGCTGCGCTCCTGACTCCTTGCTGCCTCAGTTTTTTCCTGGAGCCGTTCCGAGCCACTTTTGGTGGTGGGGATAGGATGCCCCCAACAATCGGTTGCATTTGTGTGTTTTGGTTTTTTGAGGTAATAGAGATTTTCACCTCTATCCTCATACACTACTACCTCGTGGTGTTCAGAGGCTCTTATGCAACCTAGTTGGTCCGCAACCTCCCCTTTGGAGTGTTCAATCACCATAGCGTCTACGCTTATCACTCGGGCTGCGTCCGCATTTTCTGCTATCACGGAGAGAAGCTGGCTGGTCTGAGCAAAAGGCGTCCCGTCCGCCCACTCGACTAGTACGACCGTTTTGTTTTTCAGTCGCACCAATCTACATGGGCATCCCGCGACGACCAGTGCTGGCATTGCGTCGAATGCTTTCCGCTTCATTGTTGTTCTAAAAGTGCTTCCGTTCAGCAGACATGCTAGCCCGGGTGATATTCGCACTCGGCTTTTGTTTCCAGGTAGGCAAAAACTTATTCCGAATCTCTCCCTTCTGTCGTCCATAAAGAGAGCAACGCCTCGGATACGAATTCCGGGCTCTCCTTGCTCTCCGTATGTCAACAGTTGGGAGATTTCCGTCATTTTGGGTTGTGGGGGGGGTTGGAGGGATGGGATATATGTGGACAGGTACGAGCTTGGGGGGGGTGGGAGATTTGAGTTTCTCGCTGCCGCCGTTCGGAAGGACCTCTCCACAAACGCCAGGAATTGACCTCTGTATTCTGTATCTGCTAAGATGGTTGGCAGATCAGATTCCAGTATTTTCCTGCGTATATGATTTCGAGGTCCTGCCGAGCGGCTGAGAAACGGGGACATTCCTGTAAAATGTGCCAGACTGTTTCGGATGAGTTGGGATCACACTCACATGCGGGGCTATCCTTGAGTCGGAACCTGTGGAGATATTCGGATATTCCACCGTGTCCTGTCATTGCTTGCACTAGTAGGGGCGACAATTTCACCGTTCGCGTCAACCGGAATGCCTCTCTGACATCCGGTAGAAACCGTTTGGTGATTGTGCCAGTGCTCGAGGTTTCGTACCGGTCTTGCCAGGTACGGATGGTTTCGTCTCGGATCTTTCTTCTGACATAGGACAGGGGAATTTTACTGTAGTCTTCAGAGGCGCACCTGAGTGCCGCTGATTTCGCGAGCTCGTCGGCTCTTTCGTTTCCAGCGGTTCCCACGTGCGCTCTCAGCCAGTACAACCGAACATCTCTTCCTTCGGCTTTGATCTTGCCAATGTTTTCCTTTATGCTCCTTGCTAGCGGATGGCTGGTTTTTGGGCTTTTGAGCATATCGAGTGAGGATCTCGAGTCACTCAATATATTGACCAATGGATCTTTGCTCATTTGTACCAGCTTTATCGCCCTATGGAGAGCATAAAGTTCCGATTGGAAGACAGTGCATTCGGAATACAGCTTGAAGGTGGCGAATCCGATCTCTCTCCCTTCCTCCCACCGGGTTAAGGCAGCACCTACGCGACCCTCAATTTTGCTGCCATCAGTATATATTTGGGGTCCGGTGATTTGACTGGTGTTTGTGTCGAGGAGCTCGTACTCCACGGATGTTCTGTGCTTTCGGTGTCGTCGGGATAAAAGGTTCTGGCTAAGAGCTCTGCTGAGGCCTGTGGGGACAATGTGTTTCCTTCTGAGTCCCTGAGGAGGACGTCATCCTTCCTTTGTGAGGTTCTTCTGATGACTCGGTATATTTTGTCCCACATGCTTTCTTTGTCCTGTGTTGTGCAGAACTCTTTCCAGCTTTCCGTTTGTGCTTTTTCGGCTTTCTCTATGTACTCTGCGCGGGCGGTTTGGTATGTTTGGACGACCATCTTTACCCGGCAGGGGGCGGCGTTTCTTATGCGTCTTTTCTTTCTTATCACTTCTCGTTTAATATCATCAAGCTGTTTTGTATACCAGGACGGGACTGGGTCCCCTTTCCTTTGTCCTATCGTGGGGATGGTATTTACGCAGGCTTTGTGTATACTGTTTGTATAGCTTGTGATTATATTTTCGAGGCTCTGTGTACTGTCAGATTCTCTCACGGACTCTGGCGTTATGTTTTCCTCTTGTAGACAGTTCTTCATGTTGGACTTGAAGTCAGACCATTTTGCCTTCTTGGTGTTATATCTGCGCGTCGTTATAGGTTTTAGTGGTTCTAATTCCTTTCCAACGCGCAAACTGAAGGTGATGCTGTTGTGGTCTGATGTCGTAAGAGTACTATCTATTTGCCAGTCTTTGATTTTCCCAAGAAGAGGTAAGCTGCAAGCTGTGACGTCTACTCTGCTTGTGCACGCCTTCCCCTTCCTGTAAGCCTCAAAGGTTGGTTCATCTCCGGTATTGAGAATCTGAAAGTTCATTTCGTTAAGAAACGCGCCGTAGGCTTCTCCTCTCTCATTTTCAGACTCGCTGCCCCACCATTGGCTCCAAGCATTTACGTCACCTGCGACTATGATGTTGTTTGTCGCTAGTTTTTCGCAAAATGCTTTGGTTCGATGGATGTTTTGCTCTATGTCTTGGTCCCCTTCGTAATATACAGATATCACTCCTAGCCGTAGATCGTTGTTGACCAGTAAGACTGCTGCTTCCGTCTCGGTGACCAGCTGAGGGTCATGAATGACCTCCAGCGTATCACCGAAGATGATTACAGCTGCCTTAACTGGTTTTTTCCTGTTTTGTGTGCATTGGATAATACGTGTTCCCGGGTATTGTTTTAATTCGCCTGTGTTCCCTACGTAGGGCTCTTGTACCAAGGCGATTGAAACACCCTTATCCTTTGCTGCTTTCAGGAGTTCTACTGTGGCGTTTTTGGAGCGTTGCAGGTTTGCTTGGATGAAATACAAACCTGCTCTGCCATTACTTTGGGGGACTGAGCTTTCGATCTCACTGTTGCCCTTAGCAGTAAGATATTCTTGCTCTCGCTATGCCATCCCATTTTTGCCTCTCTGGACACATAACACTGTACGCGTTATGATTCAGATCAGCAGTTGGGATGTCGGTCTTGGTTGCGGTCGAGCAATTCTTACATTTGGGCAAGGATCCATCTTTACGGGCCTTGCAGTTCTCCCAGGAGTGTGACTTGCCGCAGTGACTGCAGCTCACGTCAGCCTCCCGGCAGACTGCTTTGGTGTGGCCGAAACCGAGGCATTTAGTACACTGTACTAAGGGCGAGTGGTCTAGCACAGGTCTCCTCTGGATCCCTATGTAGATCTTGCCTGCCTCTGTTAAGATCTTGTGGATCTGTGGTGAGACCTCTAGGACTGGGTGGCATTCTAGTGGGTTGCGAGCCTTTTTTCTATACCTCACTCTGATTGTTGTATCCTTCAGATCTACGCCTTGCAGAAGGTGTTTGTTCTGCATCGTTAGGTTGGCGACAATCTCTTCGTCTTTTAGATAGGCAAGGACGTCTCTGATGATAATGAGTGGATTCCCCGCTTTCGCGAGTTCCACTCTGAGGGTTTTGTCCAACTTGACACGACTTTGGACGAGATTGAGGTCCTCCTTCGTTCCGCAGCTCAAGACTACCTTCCGGTTTCTTGCTTTGCGGACTCGGTCAACTCTCGCACCCGTCGACTTCGTATCAAGTGCGTCCCGTATCCTATCTATGAGATTGTCTGCGGTGCTTTCCGGGTTTTCTGTGGACACAATCAGAGTGTGGTTGGGTTTTCTCTCTGGTGGGGGTTCCTTCAGGACTTTCGCATAGGTTGGCTTATCTCCCGCTTGGGCCAACTCGTTTCCAATGTTGAGTGCTGGTGGTGGGGTGTTGAGCTTCTCTTGTCTCATCGTTCGAAGCTCCGATGAGACAGCCTCGAGTCGCTCTGTGATAGGGTGAATTTGGTCTTCAATGTTTATCTGGAGGGGCGGTGGTGGTACATTAATGTTTGTCGTCTTTAAAGTTTGAACGGACTGGTTGAGCGATTGGAGTTCTTTTATAATAATGTCGTTATTGGGGGTAGGGGGAGGTGTATTTGCGTTTATTTTTTCAAGGTGTTCTGTATTTTTTTGTTGAAAGTCTGAAAGGCCCAACGCGAACTTGTGCGTTTCTCTTCTTAACTCGTCGATCTGGTTCTGAAGAGCCTCAATGCTTACCTTAAGGGTAGCATTGTCGCTCTTCAGAGGTCCAAGGTCGACGGTCTTTTGATTGGTGGTTACACTCGTTATTAGGCCTTTCAGAACCTTCACTTCAGACGTAATTTCTTTTATCAATCTGTGTGGCTCTCGTGTTTCGAAACCTTGCCAGTCACGGATCGCTTTGGTCTCTTTAAGGGTCGCTGCGATATCGTTTCTGGCAAGGCCCACCTCTTGAACAAGATTTTTTGTTAGTTCTGACAGAGATTTGGTGTGAGCTCGTTCAACCCTCACAAGTTCATTGGCGTGTCTGGTGCGCTCCTTTTCCAGGTTCATAATGTGTCTCGACCTTGAATCTGACAGCGATAGGACCGTTTCATAAAGAGTCTGCAGGGATTCAAGTGCGATTTGTTTACACTCTCGCTTCATGTTTCCCGCAGACTCCAATGCGTCCTTCGCTTGCAGGAGGGTCTCGTTTGCAAGCTTTGTGGCCATGTCCATCTCGACCCCTGTGCGCTTACCTGCACTGCCGACTAGCATGCTAGGTCTGCTTCTGCGCGCACAGGGGTCCGGGATGTCCATGACCGACGTTGTTGAGTCAGATTCCCCGTCGGACACAATTTCTTTCGGTGGAGAGATTCCGCATTGCTCCCAGTCTTTTATCTTGTCAACGGCCGCCTCGAACGCGGCACTGACTTCAGGGACAGATACAGATTCTATTCCTGTTCCGTCACTAGCCGCGGTTCGCTCGGCCGCTGTCAAGACTTGGTCTGGGAGCACCCGTCGTTTCCTCTCCGGTACTTGGGGGAGAACCTTGTCACTTAGCGCTTTCTTGGATTTGGGTGGTCGCTCGGCTTTAGATGACTGGGTTGATTTAGAGATAGCTAATTTTTTTAAAACTTTCTTGTGGAGGGATACGGGTTTCGAGGTCTGTGGGCCTGCCTCGATGTTTTCGGGGTTGGAAGTTGATGCTTGTGATGACATTATTATAGTATTTAATTAGACAATGAAAAATTTAAAAATTAAATAGAATATCGATTAAGTTTCTTAATAGCTAGTAAATACACAATTCAAATTTATGGAATATTAATATCTAAGACTTACAAGCTATGTCCCTAGTTGAGTACTGTTGCTCGACGCGCTCTGCGTTGTGATGTGGCTGGCTTTAATGAGATAAAGTATGATGTGATGGTGGAATTTAGCAATTCTGGCGGGGCCAATTTGTAGAGCTCGGGACGCTGATTTCAACAACCCCAAACACGGGGGGTCTATCTGCAGCGGTTCCCGAGATATGGCTCGCGGGGGTGAGGTAAAAATTTCGAGGGGGGTCGGGGGGGGAGGGTGGGGGGGTCGGGGGGGTTTTTGGGGGGGTTGGGGGGGTTAGGGGGGGTTGGGTTTAGGGGGTGGGTTTTGCTTGGGGTGGGTGGGGGATGGTTGGGGAGTAGTGCTAGGGGTCTGCCGACCCAATAGCTGGGGGATAAGGGCGGATAACCACAGTTTTTTGAGCTGTGGGGGTACAGGGAGGGGTGAGGGTGAAGGGGGTAGTTGGGGGGGGGGGTTGGGGTTTGGTGTGGAGAGAGGGCTGGTGATTCCGGTCCGGATGAGTCCAAACACGGGGGGTGTGGGAGGAGGGGTTGAGGAGTTCCCTCGAGAGTACCTGATGCTGCAGCTGGTCTGGTAGGCGAAGTCTTCACAAGGGTCCTCCGATCTGCCGAAGAGTCTTGAGGGCGTCTGCGGAGTCTCCACGGGTGTCAGAATGTGGCAAAGTTAATAACCTCACTTGTGGTTGCACGTGCGAGCACGTGGTGACCGCGTGGTTTTGTGGGTGTTCCAATTCTGAATAACTTTGCTCCCCGTGGACGGATCTTCAAAATTTTTATGTGGCCAGATAGGTGAAATTGGCCACAACAAGACTAAGAAAACCGCTTGTTTGACTCACTTGTCTCCTCGGCGTTATTTAAAGGCAAAGTCTGGCCCTTGTAGCTCCTTGTTCCCTTGATGAATCAGCTTGCGCACACGAATTGGGGTTAATCACAACACACTCTAACTCACTATGGCACTTTTGTACGCGTAAAAAACTTTTAACAAATTTTTACGAATTTATTGCGTGGAGCAGATGTTGTCGTTGCCGTTTCTGAGGTTGTACTGGGTTAGGTTAGGTTAGGTTAGGTTAGGTTAGGTTAGGTTAGGTTAGGTTAGGTTAGGTTAGGTTAGGTTAGGTTAGGTTAGGTTAGGTTAGGTTAGGTTAGGTTAGGTTAGGTTAGGTTAGGTTAGGTTAGGTTAGGTTAGGTTAGGTTAGGTTAGGTTAGGTTAGGTTAGGTTAGGTTAGGTTAGGTTAGGTTAGGTTAGGTTAGGTTAGGTTAGGTTAGGTTAGGTTAGGTTAGGTTAGGTTAGGTTAGGTTAGGTTAGGTTAGGTTAGGTTAGGTTAGGTTAGGTTAGGTTAGGTTAGGTTAGGTTAGGTTAGGTTAGGTTAGGTTAGGTTAGGTTAGGTTAGGTTAGGTTAGGTTAGGTTAGGTTAGGTTAGGTTAGGTTAGGTTAGGTTAGGTTAGGTTAGGTTAGGTTAGGTTAGGTTAGGTTAGGTTAGGTTAGGTTAGGTTAGGTTAGGTTAGGTTAGGTTAGGTTAGGTTAGGTTAGGTTAGGTTAGGTTAGGTTAGGTTAGGTTAGGTTAGGTTAGGTTAGGTTAGGTTAGGTTAGGTTAGGTTAGGTTAGGTTAGGTTAGGTTAGGTTAGGTTAGGTTAGGTTAGGTTAGGTTAGGTTAGGTTAGGTTAGGTTAGGTTAGGTTAGGTTAGGTTAGGTTAGGTTAGGTTAGGTTAGGTTAGGTTAGGTTAGGTTAGGTTAGGTTAGGTTAGGTTAGGTTAGGTTAGGTTAGGTTAGGTTAGGTTAGGTTAGGTTAGGTTAGGTTAGGTTAGGTTAGGTTAGGTTAGGTTAGGTTAGGTTAGGTTAGGTTAGGTTAGGTTAGGTTAGGTTAGGTTAGGTTAGGTTAGGTTAGGTTAGGTTAGGTTAGGTTAGGTTAGGTTAGGTTAGGTTAGGTTAGGTTAGGTTAGGTTAGGTTAGGTTAGGTTAGGTTAGGTTAGGTTAGGTTAGGTTAGGTTAGGTTAGGTTAGGTTAGGTTAGGTTAGGTTAGGTTAGGTTAGGTTAGGTTAGGTTAGGTTAGGTTAGGTTAGGTTAGGTTAGGTTAGGTTAGGTTAGGTTAGGTTAGGTTAGGTTAGGTTAGGTTAGGTTAGGTTAGGTTAGGTTAGGTTAGGTTAGGTTAGGTTAGGTTAGGTTAGGTTAGGTTAGGTTAGGTTAGGTTAGGTTAGGTTAGGTTAGGTTAGGTTAGGTTAGGTTAGGTTAGGTTAGGTTAGGTTAGGTTAGGTTAGGTTAGGTTAGGTTAGGTTAGGTTAGGTTAGGTTAGGTTAGGTTAGGTTAGGTTAGGTTAGGTTAGGTTAGGTTAGGTTAGGTTAGGTTAGGTTAGGTTAGGTTAGGTTAGGTTAGGTTAGGTTAGGTTAGGTTAGGTTAGGTTAGGTTAGGTTAGGTTAGGTTAGGTTAGGTTAGGTTAGGTTAGGTTAGGTTAGGTTAGGTTAGGTTAGGTTAGGTTAGGTTAGGTTAGGTTAGGTTAGGTTAGGTTAGGTTAGGTTAGGTTAGGTTAGGTTAGGTTAGGTTAGGTTAGGTTAGGTTAGGTTAGGTTAGGTTAGGTTAGGTTAGGTTAGGTTAGGTTAGGTTAGGTTAGGTTAGGTTAGGTTAGGTTAGGTTAGGTTAGGTTAGGTTAGGTTAGGTTAGGTTAGGTTAGGTTAGGTTAGGTTAGGTTAGGTTAGGTTAGGTTAGGTTAGGTTAGGTTAGGTTAGGTTAGGTTAGGTTAGGTTAGGTTAGGTTAGGTTAGGTTAGGTTAGGTTAGGTTAGGTTAGGTTAGGTTAGGTTAGGTTAGGTTAGGTTAGGTTAGGTTAGGTTAGGTTAGGTTAGGTTAGGTTAGGTTAGGTTAGGTTAGGTTAGGTTAGGTTAGGTTAGGTTAGGTTAGGTTAGGTTAGGTTAGGTTAGGTTAGGTTAGGTTAGGTTAGGTTAGGTTAGGTTAGGTTAGGTTAGGTTAGGTTAGGTTAGGTTAGGTTAGGTTAGGTTAGGTTAGGTTAGGTTAGGTTAGGTTAGGTTAGGTTAGGTTAGGTTAGGTTAGGTTAGGTTAGGTTAGGTTAGGTTAGGTTAGGTTAGGTTAGGTTAGGTTAGGTTAGGTTAGGTTAGGTTAGGTTAGGTTAGGTTAGGTTAGGTTAGGTTAGGTTAGGTTAGGTTAGGTTAGGTTAGGTTAGGTTAGGTTAGGTTAGGTTAGGTTAGGTTAGGTTAGGTTAGGTTAGGTTAGGTTAGGTTAGGTTAGGTTAGGTTAGGTTAGGTTAGGTTAGGTTAGGTTAGGTTAGGTTAGGTTAGGTTAGGTTAGGTTAGGTTAGGTTAGGTTAGGTTAGGTTAGGTTGGGCGGGTCTGGGTTTATTCATTAATAGTTGCTTTGCCTAGCTTGCATGCCTCGCGCTGCTTGTTTTGGATAAACTCAGGCCTTCCTTACTCATCCCGGATGGGTAAGGAGGCAAGGGCCTTGGGGGAGAGCGCAGGTCGTGATGATTCCCAAGGCAAGTCTGACGGTTACCTTCCCGTGGTGCTGCCTGTTATTGGTTTATCTCCTTCCGAAATAAACGCAACAGAACACCGTCAGGCGCCGCGTGTATTGTTATCTATATGTGTATGTATATGTATATATTGTCTCTGTATATATTAGTATTATATGTGTATATATTTTAGTTCACAGGGCTATTAAACCCCTTATTAGTAACAAAATTGTAAAATGCTCGGTACAGACCGGGGCCGTATTTAACTGTTTGTCATCTGTATTATACGTGCTAAGGTGCTTAGTACCTCTGTAAGACAGATGACAAAATAGACTTACGGTGTATAAATTGTAGTTTTAAGGCAAGGCTACAGATAATTTGTCATGTTTATGAGTAGATGAAAAACAGTTTGGCGGTGTGTGTGTTAAAATAGGGACCCCTCTAACTGGCAAACACCAGCGCCTACTACCGTCAAACATATTGTTACATAATCGAAAATAACCGCTGTCTTTTATTTGGTAGTGACCCCTGTTCCGATGACTCACGTTATTGGAGGCGGGGACAAACTGGCTGGACTAGTTCCAAAACCCCGATGATGAGTGTATCCTCAGACTTCGGGAAAATACCTCCAAGGTATTGTCAGTCTTCTGAACTCTAAACTTCCGGAGGCTTGAGTAGAAAGATTGAAGCCTGTCCACTTCCCAACAATTTTGCTTATGGTCACGAACAATAATTATATCTATAATTATTACGTATGTCGAAAAATATGCCAATGTCGAAAGTAAATAGAGACGCCAAAGGGAAGTTCACCAAAGGCCCTTCTCAGGGCCAACTAAATGCTACGTCTGAGGACCGCTCGAGCGGCACTATTGAGATTTTGAAAAACGGCTCTTCTCAGGGCCAAACTTCACGGGTTCCTTCCCGGGATCTGTCGGAGGTCTCCATGGGAGACGAAAGGAGGTCGGACGTGGAGTCCATGTTTGAAGAGTCGGGTGACGAGGGGGACAGCCGCAGGAAGCGGCCTTACTCTTCGTTTTACGCACCCGGCTACCTGGAATCGGATACTGAGACCGAAGGGATGGTGGCCGCCAAGGTCAATACGGCGCGGAGGGGAAGGGCGAAGAGCACAAAAGCTGGCCCCACAAGAGAAGAGTTTTTGAAGCCACCGCCAAAGCCACTGGTGGAGGAGCTGGCGGAGGTCCTGCAGAGCAGGAAATACAAAAAGGGGTCGGCCGCTGTGGCCGCTGGAAGTCTTTTGGACACTGGAAGCGATTCCGATGTCCTTGCCGGATTCGCTGACCTCAGCACGCTCAACGCCCAAGAGCTGAGGGCTCAAGCAGGAGGGATGCTCGCCTGCATCTTGGAGGTTGCCAAAAAGTCTGGCAACCTAAAAGGCGAGTTTGTTGCTCGCCTGAAGAGGTCCGCGTCGACCCTGAGGGAGGTTGTCGACGCCCTTGCATGCAGGAGCGAGGCCGAAGAGACGCGGCGGCTAAGAGCCGAAAATAGTCGCCTGCGCCTCGAAATGGAGGCCAGCAAGGCCGAGGTGAAGGCGCTGCGTCGAGGCTTCACCGAAGCCAAGACCCAGGCGGCTGCCGCTACGACTGCTGCTGCAGCAGCCGCTGCCGCCGAGACGCCGGCCCCACCTGCTGTTGTAGTAGGGGCAGAGTTAGTGGAGCAGATGACGCGCTCCTTGACTGCCACGTTCGGGCAAATGCTCAATGCCCGACTCGCTGGCATCGAGGATCGCCTCCTGCCAGCGCCGGTTCTTCGCCCGCCTCTCCGAGCGGACGCCAAGAAGGCCGCAGTAGCTGTTGCGCCCCCACCCCCGAAACCGACCCCTCGCAAGCGGGTTGCCCAGGCCCCGCAGGCTACTGCTGCCACGCCCTCGACTTCGGCTCCCATCGCCCCCCCCTCGACTTCGGCTCCCATCGCCCCCCCAAGAAGGACTCCAACTGCTGTTGCCAAGGCGGACACCTGGGCAACAGTAGTAAGAAAGGGGAAAGGTAAAGGGAAGGGCAAAACGTCCTCCCCAGCAACGCCCGCTCCCGCTCCTGTCCCAGCAGCTCGTGCCCCCCCCTCCGCCGTGAAGCCTAAAGCGAAGAAGGCTTCCGCTGCCGCCAAGCCTAAAAAGGCGAAGGCACTGAAACCCTCTAAATCCGCGGCTGTTGTGCTGACGCTGCAGCCCGAAGCTGCGGAAAAGGGGGTTACCTACAGCGCCATAATAGAGACGGCGCAGGAGAAGGTCGATCTCCAGGGATTGGGTATCGACCGGATCCACTTCCGCCAGACGGCCACAGGAGCCAGGATGCTCGAAATTCCTGGCTCCCAAAGCAGCGACAAAGCGGACAGGCTCGCGGAGAAGCTCCGCGGTGTCCTGTCCGAGGTGGCCAACGTCGCAAGGCCTGTAAAGTCCGTGGATTTACACGTGACGGGCCTGGACGACGCCGCCACAAAGGAGAAAGTGGCGGCGGCGGTCGCCAAGGTGGGCGGCTGCGACGTACTCCAAGTGAAAGCAGGAGAAATACGTCGCAGCTACGGCGGGACCGGCTCTTCCCTGGTTTCCTGCCCAATCCCAGTAGCCAAAGTGGTGCTGGCACAGGGCAGGCTGTTGGTGGGGTGGAGCTCGGTGCGAGTGGTGGCACTGGCGGCGCGTCCCATGCGCTGCTTCAAGTGCATGGGACTCGGGCATACGCGCCCACAGTGTCCCTCGTCGGCAGACAGGGGGGACCTGTGCTTCCGCTGTGGAGGCGCAGGCCACAGGGCGGCAAACTGCCAGAGAAGGGCCCCGCACTGCGCTATATGCGCAGAGTCGGGGCGACCAGCTGAGCACAGGATGGGGGGACAAAACTGTGTCCCCCCAAAGACGAAGGGACAGGCCGCCAGGACCCCGGCCATCCCCCGACCGGCCGCCAGAGCCGCACCTGAGGCTGTTCGCCGCGCGGCGAGCATGGAGGTTGTAACGTCCGATTGATATGGATCAAGTCGGACAACACAACCTCCTCCAGACGAACTTAAACCACTGCGTCAGGGCTCAGGATTTGCTAATGCAGTCCCTGGCGCAGTGGCGGATTGATTTGGCGGTCGCTGCGGAGCCCTACTACATTCCCCAGTCCCATCCCTACTGGGCTGGGGATCTGGACGGCTCCGTAGCCATAATTGGACGTGCCGGTGGCGGTCCCCCCCTCTCAGTGTCAGAGAGGGGTTCGGGGTACGTGGTGGCCAAGTGGGAGAGGTATGCGGTAGTCGGCACATATTTCTCCCCCAATAGAACCGTCGCGGAGCTGGAGGTCTATCTGGACCTCCTGGCCGCGGCGGTGAGAAGACAGGTGCCACGTCAGGTCCTCCTCATGGGGGACCTGAACGCCAAGGCCCAGGCCTGGGGCAACCCCTCCACTGACACTCGCGGGGAGATTGTCAGGGAGTGGGCGGTTGCCGCAGGGCTGACCCTGCTCAACAGAGGGTCGGTCCACACGTGCGTGCGACACAACGGGGGGTCCGTGGTGGACGTTTCGTTCGCCACCCCGGAAGTCGCAGCACGTGTCCAGGCCTGGAGAGTGGTGGAGGACGTGGCGACTCTCTCGGACCACAATTACATCCGGTTCGAGATCGCCACCTCCCACCAAGGAGGGACTCGGCGCGTGGATGGGGCACTCTTCCCGCGCTGGGCGATTGGTCGCCTCGATGCCGAGTTGGCTGAAGAGGCGGCTATGGTGCAGTCGTGGGTTGCCGGCCCCACGCACCCGGAGGTGGCCGTCGCGGCGAGCCGGTTCCGGGAGGCGGTGACGGCCGTCTGCGACGCCGCCATGCCGAGGTCCCGACGCCACCCCGAGCGCCGCCAAGTTTACTGGTGGTGCTCGGAGATTGAGGATCTCCGAGCGCGATGCTCGGAGACGCGGCGCCTCTACTACCACTGCAGGAGGCGCCGCCACGGCCGGACGGACGACCAGCTGCCGGCGGAGCAGCTGGCGGCCGAGCAGCTCCTGTACGGCGATATGAAGAATGCCAAACAGGAGCTGAAGATGGCCATCGGCCGGGCTAAGGCCCTAGGCTGGTGCGAGCAGCTGGAGGGCCTCGACAGGGACCCATGGGGGCGCCCTTATAAGTCTGCCCGGAATAAGTTCCGGGGCAGAGCGCCCCCTATCGCGGAGTCCCTGGAGCCAGAGCTCCTGGAGAGGGTGCTGGGGGGGCTATTCCCCGACAGCGACCCCCACTACACCCCTCCACCGATGGCCACCCCGTCCTTCCAGGAGGAGGAGGACCCGGCCTCCATTCCGCCTATATCAGAGGTGGAAATGGAGGTAGCAGTCTCCCGCCTGAGAGGCAAGAAGACTGCCCCGGGACCAGACGGGATTCCCGGGCGGGTCCTCAGGATCGCCCTTAGGGAGATGGGCGGTCAGCTTCGGGAACTGTTCGACGCGTGCCTCACGTCGGGTCAGTTCCCGAAGCTCTGGAAGGACGGGCGATTGTGCCTGTTGCGGAAGGAAGGGCGAGACGCAGACTCGCCCGCCGCATACAGGCCAATCGTGCTGCTGGATGACACGGCGAAGCTGCTGGAGAGAATAGTGGCTTCCCGTGTCATCCGGCACCTGGGGGGAACTGGGCCTGGCCTTTCAGAGGCCCAGTTCGGATTCAGGGCAGGGCGGTCGACGATAGACGCCCTGCTCTGGATCAAGGGGTGGACGCAGGACGCAGTCGGCGGGGGGGAAAAGGCGTTGGCTGTCTCGCTTGACATTGCCAACGCCTTCAACAGCCTACCGCACGGGACAATACGGGAGGCGCTCCGCTATCACGGAGTGCCCCTGTATCTGCGTAGGCTGTTGGCCGACTACCTCCGGGACCGCGAGGTCCTGGTGGAGGGACGCGACGGTCTGAGGCGACGTCGCGTGTCCTGCGGGGTTCCACAGGGGTCAGTGTTGGGACCGCTCCTGTGGAACATTGGCTACGACTGGGTGCTCCGCGGCACGTTTCCCGCAAGTATGCGGGTTGCGTGCTACGCGGATGACACGCTAGTCGTAGTCAAGGGGAGGGACCTCGGGGAGACGGTGCGGCGGGCCACGGTGGCCACAACACTCGTGGTCGGCCGCATACGTGCCCTGGGGCTGGAGGTCGCCCTCTCCAAGACCGAGGCCCTAATGTTCCATGGGCCTCGGGGGGGACCCCCTCCAGGAACGAGGATAGACCTGGACGGGGTCCTGGTCCGGGTTGGGACCCAGATGAGGTACCTGGGTCTCATCCTGGACGGGCGGTGGACTTTTGGGGCCCACTTCACTCAACTGGCCCCAAAAGTCATAGGCGCCGCTGCCGCCCTTGGGAGGCTGCTGCCCAACGTGGGCGGCCCGAGCGCCACATGTCGTCGCCTGTACTCCGGAGTGATCCGGAGTATGGCCTTGTACGGGGCACCTGTCTGGGTGGACGCCCTCGGTCGCGCCAATAAGGCCCTGCTGCGACGTCCGCAGCGGGTCATCGCGACGAGGGCGATACGCGGGTACCGGACGGTGTCCTGGACGGCGGGATGCGTGTTGGCCGGTGATCCCCCCTGGGAGCTCCAAGCGGAGATCCTCGCCGAAGTTTACCACTTCGTGGCGGCGAGGAGATCCCGCGGGGAGCCTCCAGCGTGGGAGGAGGTCACGCGCATGCGACGGCAGGCGCGGGCCGCCCTGTTGCGGCGGTGGACGGAGGACCTGGCTCCACCGGTCCCTGGACAGAGGACGGTGGATGCCATTCGCCCGGTCCTTCGGAGGTGGGTAGGGCGGCGATTCGGGTCGCTCACCTTCCGATTGGTGCAGGTGCTTTCCGGACACGGATGTTTCGGAAGGTACCTGCATCACATCGCAAGACGTGAGGCGACCCCCGCCTGTCACGAGTGTGGAGCGCCAGAAGACACGGCGCTCCACACGCTGGAGGAGTGCGCCGCGTGGAGTCCCATGCGGCACGCCCTCACAGCGGTCATAGGCGCAGATCTGTCGCTGCCGAGCGTGGTTAACGCTATGCTCGGCAGCGACGGATCGTGGCAGGCGGTGGTCTCTTTCTGCGAAGAGGTGATGGCGCAGAAAGAGGCTGCGGAGCGGGCGAGGGAGGACGACGTCCTCGCAGACCCGCTCCGGCGTAGACGAACTGGTGGAAGGAGAAGGCGATTCGGGCGCCTTCTCGCTCTATCCTAGTGTTGTGCGGATCATCGGTGGAGAGTCGGGGGATTCTCCACTGGCTTGCACGATCCCACACGTCTGGGGGATGGCCCTAATGAGCTGGGTCATCCCTCCCTTGGCCGGGGCCCGTCACCGGTGACGGGCCAACCGCCGGGGCGAGATGGTGATTGCTAACGCTACCCCATCTCGCCCCGACTAGGCGGCAGACTGCTCATCCCGGGTTTTTAGTGGGTAACCTCACTTACTACCCCCCCGTGGGGGTAGTAAGGCCCCTCAGGCGAGGACTCCCACATAACCACCCTGCTCCCCCCGGAGCCGGGTGGTATCCATAAAGGATTTTCCCGGGTCAAAAAAAAAAAAAAAAAAAAAAAAAGGTTAGGTTAGGTTAGGTTAGGTTAGGTTAGGTTAGGTTAGGTTAGGTTAGGTTAGGTTAGGTTAGGTTAGGTTAGGTTAGGTTAGGTTAGGTTAGGTTAGGTTAGGTTAGGTTAGGTTAGGTTAGGTTAGGTTAGGTTAGGTTAGGTTAGGTTAGGTTAGGTTAGGTTAGGTTAGGTTAGGTTAGGTTAGGTTAGGTTAGGTTAGGTTAGGTTAGGTTAGGTTAGGTTAGGTTAGGTTAGGTTAGGTTAGGTTAGGTTAGGTTAGGTTAGGTTAGGTTAGGTTAGGTTAGGTTAGGTTAGGTTAGGTTAGGTTAGGTTAGGTTAGGTTAGGTTAGGTTAGGTTAGGTTAGGTTAGGTTAGGTTAGGTTAGGTTAGGTTAGGTTAGGTTAGGTTAGGTTAGGTTAGGTTAGGTTAGGTTAGGTTAGGTTAGGTTAGGTTAGGTTAGGTTAGGTTAGGTTAGGTTAGGTTAGGTTAGGTTAGGTTAGGTTAGGTTAGGTTAGGTTAGGTTAGGTTAGGTTAGGTTAGGTTAGGTTAGGTTAGGTTAGGTTAGGTTAGGTTAGGTTAGGTTAGGTTAGGTTAGGTTAGGTTAGGTTAGGTTAGGTTAGGTTAGGTTAGGTTAGGTTAGGTTAGGTTAGGTTAGGTTAGGTTAGGTTAGGTTAGGTTAGGTTAGGTTAGGTTAGGTTAGGTTAGGTTAGGTTAGGTTAGGTTAGGTTAGGTTAGGTTAGGTTAGGTTAGGTTAGGTTAGGTTAGGTTAGGTTAGGTTAGGTTAGGTTAGGTTAGGTTAGGTTAGGTTAGGTTAGGTTAGGTTAGGTTAGGTTAGGTTAGGTTAGGTTAGGTTAGGTTAGGTTAGGTTAGGTTAGGTTAGGTTAGGTTAGGTTAGGTTAGGTTAGGTTAGGTTAGGTTAGGTTAGGTTAGGTTAGGTTAGGTTAGGTTAGGTTAGGTTAGGTTAGGTTAGGTTAGGTTAGGTTAGGTTAGGTTAGGTTAGGTTAGGTTAGGTTAGGTTAGGTTAGGTTAGGTTAGGTTAGGTTAGGTTAGGTTAGGTTAGGTTAGGTTAGGTTAGGTTAGGTTAGGTTAGGTTAGGTTAGGTTAGGTTAGGTTAGGTTAGGTTAGGTTAGGTTAGGTTAGGTTAGGTTAGGTTAGGTTAGGTTAGGTTAGGTTAGGTTAGGTTAGGTTAGGTTAGGTTAGGTTAGGTTAGGTTAGGTTAGGTTAGGTTAGGTTAGGTTAGGTTAGGTTAGGTTAGGTTAGGTTAGGTTAGGTTAGGTTAGGTTAGGTTAGGTTAGGTTAGGTTAGGTTAGGTTAGGTTAGGTTAGGTTAGGTTAGGTTAGGTTAGGTTAGGTTAGGTTAGGTTAGGTTAGGTTAGGTTAGGTTAGGTTAGGTTAGGTTAGGTTAGGTTAGGTTAGGTTAGGTTAGGTTAGGTTAGGTTAGGTTAGGTTAGGTTAGGTTAGGTTAGGTTAGGTTAGGTTAGGTTAGGTTAGGTTAGGTTAGGTTAGGTTAGGTTAGGTTAGGTTAGGTTAGGTTAGGTTAGGTTAGGTTAGGTTAGGTTAGGTTAGGTTAGGTTAGGTTAGGTTAGGTTAGGTTAGGTTAGGTTAGGTTAGGTTAGGTTAGGTTAGGTTAGGTTAGGTTAGGTTAGGTTAGGTTAGGTTAGGTTAGGTTAGGTTAGGTTAGGTTAGGTTAGGTTAGGTTAGGTTAGGTTAGGTTAGGTTAGGTTAGGTTAGGTTAGGTTAGGTTAGGTTAGGTTAGGTTAGGTTAGGTTAGGTTAGGTTAGGTTAGGTTAGGTTAGGTTAGGTTAGGTTAGGTTAGGTTAGGTTAGGTTAGGTTAGGTTAGGTTAGGTTAGGTTAGGTTAGGTTAGGTTAGGTTAGGTTAGGTTAGGTTAGGTTAGGTTAGGTTAGGTTAGGTTAGGTTAG